>OX439475.1:64170610-66570610 GCA_949320105.2 Crepidodera aurea
GGGTGTTGTGATATTCGATTGGCTACAGCTAAAAGCTCGTTAAATTGATAAAATTTAATATTACCACAGGAAAATACTTTAAGTTTTGAGATGGTATTGTATGTTATTACATTGTATATTTATATTAAGTAAAAAGTTAAATTTGACCATTTGATAGTGGTAGAATTGTGGAAGGATTTAATTTTTCAAATTGTGTGAATTGTAACAAGTATTCATCACAAAATATGTGAAATAAGTTAAAAACACAGCTCCCAAGAATTACGACATTAGAAAATGTCACACACTGCACCAACGTCTGGACTATATGCCCCAACAGGTATTGAGTTACAGAAGTCCAGACGCGGATGGGACCCAAATCGTTTCGGGACTTAAAAACGAAGAACGAAGAAAGCCCAACGCCATCTTCACTTTAATAACAAAATCAAAGATTGCAATTAGTAGAAAACTTATCGTATGATAAAAATGAAATATTTTTTTTGGTATCCAAAATATTTCATTTTTATCATAAGTATCCATGTCAATACGCCAACCCGACATCTCTCGACGCGACATCTGGCAGCCAGTACCGACAACAATTGTGGGTCAGATTGTATGGCGGTGCATGCAGATTCATACAAATGTTCGTGTTTATTTGATTATACCGAAACTCTTTGAGTCCATTTGAGTCAATTTGAGTCATCAAGTGGATGCTCAGGAAACTTTCTCAAATTTGCATCTCTGGCAACTTTCCAAAATAGCTAAACTCTTACTTCACAGACCGCTCTCAGCGTGTTTTGGTTCTTAATTCGGTCTCTTGTCACATATCAGTGACATCTGGCGTTCCCCAAGGTTCCCACATTGGTCCCGTTTTATTTGTACTCTTTATAAACGACGCGACGCATCAAATTGCTTTTTAAACAGTTGTTACCTCTTATTCGCAGACGACCTAAAGTTCTTTACTACAAGACCAGTGATAATTCTGCCTCACAATCAGATTTGGACCGTTTCACCGATTGGTGCAAAATTAACTCGTAAATTAATCGTTTGTCTCTGAATATTAGCAAATCTGCGATGATTCACTTTACAAGATCTCCCAACATTACCAAAAAGGTCTATAAAGTCGATGATGCTCCTGTCTGACATTCAATCTTCATAGTCTATCGTTTGCAAGGCTTTTAGAAGGCTCGGATTCATTAAACGCCACACTCGTCAATTTCATGATACCAAGTCCATCATGGTTCTATACAATTCTCTGGTTCGAAGCATTTTTGAGTACTCTGCTGTAGTCTGGATGCCTATCTACACCTGCCACATCGACAGAATTGAACGGGTGCAACTGAAAGTTTGCCAAGTATTTGTTATTTAAGCTTCGTTTTCCACATCAAAATTCTTCGTACGAAACGGGTTTATTATTATATGGTATGCAGTCACTCGAAGAAAGACGGAAACAGAGTCTTCTTTTGTTCCATTTTAAACTGCTTAACGAAGAGATCTCGTGGAGCGAACTTTTGGAAAAGATCAGTTTTCTAACCCCTACTCGGCGAACACGACATACTTCGTTGTTTCACATTCGTCATCATCGAACCAACTATGGAGAAAGGGCATTCTCTGATCGCATTTGTCTCAACCATAACAAGTCTTACTCCTTAAAAGAGTTATCAAATTCGGCGGCCATTGACGTTTTCATTTTTTGTCTTTTTTGTCTTTTTTGTGCTTCATTGTTGTCTTTTTATTTTTTTACTTTTTTATTTTTTACTTTTTATTTTTTACTTTTTTATTTTTTACTTTTTACTTTTTACTTTTTACTTTTTACTTTTTACTTTTTACTTTTTACTTTTTACTTTTTACTTTTTACTTTTTACTTTTTACTTTTTACTTTTTACTTTTTACTTTTTACTTTTTACTTTTTACTTTTTACTTTTTACTTTTTACTTTTTACTTTTTACTTTTTACTTTTTACTTTTTACTTTTTACTTTTTACTTTTTACTTTTTACTTTTTACTTTTTACTTTTTACTTTTTACTTTTTACTTTTTACTTTTTACTTTTTACTTTACTTTTTACTTTTTACTTTTTACTTTTTACTTTTTACTTTTTACTTTTTACTTTTTACTTTTTACTTTTTACTTTTTACTTTTTACTTTTTACTTTTTACTTTTTACTTTTTACTTTTTACTTTTTACTTTTTACTTTTTACTTTTTACTTTTTACTTTTTACTTTTTACTTTTTACTTTTTACTTTTTACTTTTTACTTTTTACTTTTTACTTTTTACTTTTTACTTTTTACTTTTTACTTTTTACTTTTTACTTTTTACTTTTTACTTTTTACTTTTTACTTTTTACTTTTTACTTTTTACTTTTTACTTTTTACTTTTTACTTTTTACTTTTTACTTTTTACTTTTTACTTTTTACTTTTTACTTTTTACTTTTTACTTTTTACTTTTTACTTTTTACTTTTTACTTTTTACTTTTTACTTTTTACTTTTTACTTTTTACTTTTTACTTTTTACTTTTTACTTTTTACTTTTTACTTTTTACTTTTTACTTTTTACTTTTTACTTTTTACTTTTTACTTTTTACTTTTTACTTTTTACTTTTTACTTTTTACTTTTTACTTTTTACTTTTTACTTTTTACTTTTTACTTTTTACTTTTTACTTTTTACTTTTTACTTTTTACTTTTTACTTTTTACTTTTTACTTTTTACTTTTTACTTTTTACTTTTTACTTTTTACTTTTTACTTTTTACTTTTTACTTTTTACTTTTTACTTTTTACTTTTTACTTTTTACTTTTTACTTTTTACTTTTTACTTTTTACTTTTTACTTTTTACTTTTTACTTTTTACTTTTTACTTTTTACTTTTTACTTTTTACTTTTTACTTTTTACTTTTTACTTTTTACTTTTTACTTTTTACTTTTTACTTTTTACTTTTTACTTTTTACTTTTTACTTTTTACTTTTTACTTTTTACTTTTTACTTTTTACTTTTTACTTTTTACTTTTTACTTTTTACTTTTTACTTTTTACTTTTTACTTTTTACTTTTTACTTTGTACTTACTAACATATATTTGTGTACGACTTTTTACCGTACGTCAAAAATCCGTTGTGTGTGTCTGAGGCGTTATTGTTTCGCCCGGCCGCTAGAGCGGCGCTCGCGTCGCGCCAACCGATGTCGGACTAGCCTATAATGAAAATACAAATTAAATGTATTGCAAATTTACTGTCAAAATTTGACATTTACTTTAAGGCACTAGTGCTTTAGAGTGATCATTTTAAGACACTGGTGTCTTAAAGTGACATTTTTAATGCTACAAGAGGTGTTAAAAATTGTAGAAAAAATATTTATCCGTAGAATTAACTATTCTCTATAAAAACCAACCAAACCAGAAAGATTATCATGCAGATTTTACAAGTAAGATAAGATGGAAAGATAACTCCTGAAAGTACTGAAATATTAAAAAATCTTCCAACAAAAACACTATAGCAAAAGGCTTATGGAATTGGCCCTATTCGAAAACCTGTTTCCCAAAAGAGTGGATTTAGATTTAGAGATGTCGTTCATGGTCATACTAATTATTTGTTTGTTTTTTTAAATTTCCCTCTTAATGCTATTTATTTCAAATACATCAAAACGAAATAGCATTGAAATCTCTACGACGATTTTTGAATGTAAAGAAGACTGGAAAGAAATAACCTGTTTATACGAGAATTCCTAATTTATAATAATTCTCGGATTTAGTTTTACCTATTGAAAAATTTAGAAGGAACTTTTCTACAACAACGATTAAGTTTCGCGGAGACTTAACGTACAATGACCAGCGAGGTCGTTAAAAAAATGTGGTAATGGTCCATTAATTTCATTGGGGTTTGGATTCCGCGTTTTAGGGGGCCATAAATGCTACCTCGGTATTTATGGGGTTGCAATCCTATTTAATATAATGAATTAGGGTTGCTTTCTGTTTTCGGCAATTTGTGTCTACTTTACTTTAATTCAATAGGTATGTAAGTATGTTTAAACGCATTAAAGTTGTTTTTATTTATTTATCCAACACACGACAGTTATGACTGTCAATATTAATGTCATTTTAGAAAAGCAAACTATCAAATAACATACTAGTGTGTTATAATTCATAACTCACGTTCATATTTAAAGTAGTATTCTATTTATTTAATACTATTACAAGCAGAATTGACATTGATATTGAAATTAAAGGAAATCGATAACGGTTTATTTGAATTTGAAGTCATTGTAAAATTCGTTGGTTCATTGGAACCAGACGCTCCCATATCGGTACAGCTGCTGATAGTGCTGGAAGACGCCGACGCATTAGAACCTTGTAATTTTTCTGCAATTTGTATTTTGTTGTGCACCGATTCTTCTAGGTATCCTTCTGGTACGGTCGAGGACTTCCATCTTCCGTGATGCTTCAAAGTAGTCATGTTAGGCGCTGCATTGGCCAAAGGAGTCGACGAAGACCATCTCAGGCAGTGACCGGTGTAGAGCGCTGGTTCCTCCAATTTCAAAAACATTGCAGTTCTTGAAGGTATCTTCAACAACGTATTTATTCCCACCTACTGGCTGGTATACCTCCCATTTTTGTAAAAAACAAAAAAACGGCTAGAACTAGTATTTTTGGTCTCAAATTGATCGGGTTGACTGGAAATCATTTTTTAAGTATGGTGAAACTACTCCATTTCTTAATTTTAGTGTCTGGCAAAACTACTCGAAAATATTTCCCTTTGCCTTGAATGTTTTCTATTTTCAAATTGACCAATTCATCGCATCTACAAGCACCGCTAATCCCCATTATCAAAGCCACTTTGATCAACAGGTACTCGTTGTCGGGAGCTTCGTTCAAAAACTTCTCTATTTCAGGTCGGTCTAATGTCTTGGACTCCTTTGGTTTGTATCCCTGTGATTTGCTTTTCAAAAAGCTCGTTAGTTTGCCATATTTTGAAATGTTGATTTTTTTATAAAGGTGAATAGTCGAGCGAAGCATCGAGTATTTGGTCCATAGCGACGATGGGGCTAATTATTTTTGCAAATGTAAAAAATAAGCCAATAGAACATTTTCATCGATACCTTTTATCTTCCGTGAATTCATCCAAGACCCAAACATTTTGAACTCCTTGTCGTAAGCTTCTCGGGACTTTTCTGACAAAATCTACATCGCTGCTTCTTCTGCTTCCGTAAGTATATACCCAGGAATGTAATTTTTATCGGTTTCCTCCATTTTCTATACTTTTTTTCTCCAAAAAAGCTTCCCTTTCCTGAAAGGAAAACTGACAAGTGTCAAAATTTATTTAAAAATTTGCTAACAATGTATAATGCCCGTGGCAACCAAACAAACAACCTGCTTTGACCAAAATGTAAAAAAGTCACTATCAAGTTATTCTGACATTTATAGGGTATTAAGACGCAAGTAGCTTTGATTTGATCACAACGCTTATTATTTATTATCTCATAAAAAAACGATTTCTTCCACTTGTTGGATAAAACATTGTATGCCCACTCGCGTGTTGTTTCCTAAGTCACTTGAGAATTTTCTTGCGTGACTTATTTTCAACATAACACACTAGTATCATAAATAACTATTATTTATAAGTTTTTTATAAATTTTCCTTCCCAAAAGACAAATCCACTAAATCTTAAAAATTGACGTCTAGCAAATGAGTTATTTTCACATAATTTTTAACCTCTTAAAACAATTTTTCGCAAACGATTTAGCCATTTATTTCGGAAATTTTATAGATTTCAAGTTCAAACGCCATCTATCTTTTCTGTCTCTCTTTCTCATTCTATGAGTTACACTGACGGCTGCCCCATTGAACTAATCCCAACATTTCATCCGACCTAATCAGCAAAATATTTCAAAAGTTTAAAGAAAGTTTCAAACCCAAAGCAACTTCTTAATGACTGATATAACTTCTGGATCTTTCACCTTTTCACGATTCCGCGATTCTTAAAAATATGTCTGGACTGTGTTCTCACTCTCGAAACTTTTAACGCCAATGTAAAAGGAATTAAATTTCTTAATTGTAGATAGAAGGTTTTATATGTATAGGGTGTATACTGTTCTACAGCACTGCACTGTAAAAAACAATTAGTGATTTTACGTTAAATTACATATTTAAACCGTAATTTAATGTAATTTTACTACATCAATTGTATTTCTACATAAATTTGCCGAAAAATTACATATATAGTCGTAAAATTACAAGTGAAAGTTACATTAAAATTCTGGAGTTTAACAGCAAATAAACCGGAATATTACATTAGTTTATTATGTAAATTCACCACTAAATCTCGGAAAAGTAGGTTTATCAATATGGATTTTTACTTTATTATATGAGTAAATTTACAAAATATTTCAGGTAAGTAATAGAAAAATTATGTATTTTCACTACATTTTTATCGTATTTATAATCCAATTTTAATGTAAAATTACACAATGCTATATGTAGTTTTTAGTAACTTTTCTCTGATTTTTTCAGTATTGTTTTGTTATTAGGTATTTATGAATGGAAATAAAAACAATTTAAGTACATACAGGGTGCGCCAATTATTTCCACTCGATCTCTAGCACCGAAACTAAAAGAGAAATCAACATGATTTTTTGTAGGGGTAGACAGTGTCATTCGGACTACAATTTTAAAATATTGTGATGTATACAGGGTGGCTAATTTTTGTGGAATGAAAATTAATTTGGTTTTTTTAAATTGATTAACACCCTGTATACGATCATGTCTTCTGATTCTACTTAATATTAGATTTACGGTAGTTTTTTGTATTTGTAAATCCGACGCGGCGTTGACAAGTTATTCCTATTTTAAGCAGATTTAATGAAAAAACAGCACTTCAGAAATATTAGCACAAAAACCACATTTTTTAAAAAATTCCTCAAAAAAGCTACTATGATGTAAATGAAACATGCACCTATCACAATAATCACACAACATCTTCACCTGTTGCACAGGGTGTTTGCCGATGGCGTGCCAATAGTCTAGTTTTCAAATGGCAATAACTTAATTTTTTAAAATAGGACACCCTGTATATTTTTCTTCAGTTAGAAGCTCTCCCTAATAAAAATTAAAAAAATATAGGGTTTTGCACATCCAACTTTACTATTTACTTTAATAATTGACGTTAAGTGACAAACAACATATTTTACACAATTTTTAATAAGTACAAAATTTTACAAAGTTTAGTCGTAAGAAAACTACAATAGTGAAATTTAAAACTCATAGTAGGTGTTCAAAATGTCTTCCATTTTCATTTATACGTTTTCTTGCCCTTTTTTTCATTGATTTACGCACATCTCTTAGCATTGCAGGGGTCACCTGTCTAAATGCTGCAGTAATTCTTTCTTTCATATTTTCTTTTGTGGTAACCTCTTCTTTGTAAACAATATTTTTAATAAAACCCCACAAGAAAAAATCGCAAGGTGTAAGGCAAGACGATCTAGTAGGCCAATTTATAGGTCCTCCCCTTCCTATCCAACGATCCTGAAATTCCCTATTTAACCAATTGCAAACATCTAATAGGTAATGTGGTGTGGCACCATCTAATTGAAACTACATTCCGTTGCGATAATTTTGAGGCACATTTTGCAATAAGTTGCGAAAATCATGTTCTAAAAAGTCTAAAAATATAGCTTCATTTACAGTCCCATCAAAGAAATAGGGACCAATTACATAATCACCTATTATTCCCGCCCACACATTCAAAGACCATCGATACTGTGATGTGGTTCTAAATAAATGTTCATTGTGGTCCGAATAATAATGGAAGTTGTGTCTATTTACACAACCGTTCTTATGAAACGTGGCTTCATCGGAGAATAAAACTGTTTAAAAAGTTACGCTCTGTATTTATCTTGTTTATTAACCATCTACAGTATTCCACTCTACGCGCGAAATCACGTGGTAACAATTCTTGGTGAAGCTGGATATGATAGGGGTGATATTTATTCTTTTTTAATATGCGTCTAATTGTGGTATTGGAAATATCTAACTGATTGCTTAATTGCCTTGTGCTTATATTGGTATCTTCAACTATACTGATCATTACCTTATATTCGTTGTCAATAGTAACAGCTGTAGTTTTACGTGAATGTTTTTCATACTTGACGGTTCCTGTTCTATCAAATCTATTCTTTAAATTCTCAAAAGTATCCTTTTGTAGATGACGTCTTTCTGGGTATCTTTGAAGATAGACCCTACTAGCAAGAAACGCATTTTTTTGACATTCACCTAATATCCATATCATATCAATATTTTCTTGAACACTATAATTCTTATTAAAATCCATTTTTTGTACACAATACCGATTAAATATAGTAGACGTGATACAATACAAAATTTTATGTTGACAATTAATGCCATAACAAAATATACCTATTGTCATTTTCATAGGTAACTTGATTTCTTATTAAAAATTGTGTCAAATATGTTGTTTGTCACTTAACGTCAATTATTATAGTAAATAGTAAAGTTAGATGTGCAAAACCCTATATTTTTTTAATGCGTATTAGGGAGAGCTTCTAACTGAAGAAACATATACAGGGTGTCCCATTTGAAAAAATTAAGTTATTGCCATTTGAAAACTAGACTATTGGCACGCCATCGGCAAACACCCTGTGCAACAGGTGAAGATGTTGTGTGATTATTGTGATAGGTGCATGTTTCATTTACATCATAGTAGCTTTTTTGAGGAATTTTTTAAAAAATGTGGTTTTTGTGCTAATATTTCTGAAGTTCTGTTTTTTCATTAAATCTGCTTAAAATAGGAATAACTTGTCAACGCCGCGTCGGATTTACAAATACAAAAAACTTCCGTAAATCTAATATTAAGTAGAATTAGAAGACATAATCGTATACAGGTTGTTCAATTTAAAAAAACCATATAATTTTCATTCCACAAAAATTAGCCACCCAGTATACATCAAAATATTTTAAAATTGTAGTCCGAGTGACACTGTCTACCCCTACAAAGAATCTTGTTGATATCTCTTTTGGTTTCGGTGCTAGAGATCGAGTGGAAATAATTGGCGCACCCTGTATATATTGTAACGGTTAACTAATTCCAATAGCTCGAAAAGAGAATAAAAAATTTAATATCTAGCACAATGTTTTAAACTAG
Source organism: Crepidodera aurea (assembly GCA_949320105.2). Lineage (NCBI taxonomy): Eukaryota > Metazoa > Arthropoda > Insecta > Coleoptera > Chrysomelidae > Crepidodera > Crepidodera aurea. Next base: position 64,179,735 of record OX439475.1, read on the forward strand.
TTCTAGCATGGTAATTGTAAAAGAATCTATAAAATTTGACATATCAAAATTTAACATTAAAAGCCCATAAGAGATTTTTACTAACAGATTTAAGGTATTTACGTAAAATTTAACAAAGAACTGAATTTATAAATTCAAAGCAATGTAGTCTCAGATAAGTCTGCGACTATAATAACAATGAGAATGTTATTATATTAATCGTCAGGAGAAAAAGAAAATTGCAAGATAGCCTCAAAATTCAATATCATGGTATATCAAAGTAATTAGTTAAAATTTAAGGGAAATAATAAAAATAGAGTTCGGGATTTACAATACATTATAAAAGAGGAATAATAATGAAGTTTCATGGAATTTAAGGAATCGATAATAACGAACATTAAAAGTCTTTGTATAAATGTAATATAAGTAGAAATAGTGAGAAAATTATATCAAAATTATTCTTTTGTCTCTAGAATAATTTGGTGTTAATTAAAAGTAGTAAAAAAAAATTTATTTTTTTGAATTTTATAAAAATTTACATTAAAAATCTGTCAAATTCCAATCAAGTGGTCTGTGATTTGATGGTTTATAAAAACTATTTCGCGCTGTCAAGCGAGGCTTTTTCATCAAAATCCTTAGAAGCGTTCAAACCGATCCTCGTAATAAAAACAAAAGAAAATCAAGTCAAAGCAGTACTGATTGAAGATAAAAAATTCAAACAAATTTACCTGTCAAAATAAGTGAGGTTACATTTTTGTAAAACAAGAAAACTTAAAGAAAAATTAAGAGGAGGTGTCCAATTATTTATCCATCGTTGTTATTGTTGAATAATACAGATCCTGTTGTATCCCGACTATACTATCCAGATCCAGTTGTATCCTGTATTAATTTAACTTATTCCTGTTTTTGGTTTCCTAGAAGATATTGTACTAAATCCCATCTTGAATTGACTAGGAAAATAATCAGAATAAAAAAGTCTAAGTCGTATTAAAGGTACCAATTTACTATATTAAATATCGATATTTAAAAACGTTTAAAAAAAAGCCACAAGTTTTACAATTAATTAGGTTAGATTTTTTTTAAACTATAACCAAATTACTTAGATTAGAATATAGTATTGGAGTAAGGTAAGAGAGTAATCATAAGATTTGTGCTAATTGTTGATTTTGTAAATAAGAAAAATATTACGCTTACCTTATTCTGGCAAACAACTCTTTCACATAAAATAAAAGGTCAACCGTTATTTATTTTGAATATTAATAAATGTTTATATATTTTTACTGAGTCGTTATTATCAATTTCTACAATCACGCTGTCAATAGAAACACTTCCTGAGTTTAAGATTCTCAAATTTTCTACTTGATAGTAGATGGCGCTTAACAAAATTATCCACAACAAATAATTACATTCTATCTACGGCAGAAGGCAATAAGAACAAAAAGATATAGGTAAAATTTCAAATTTGTTATAAATATTAAATTAACAACAAACCAAATTAAAGAGCTAAAGTCGAGGTTGGTTAATCTATTATTAAAATCAATACTAAACATTGTAGGTTATGTACTAAAACTCAAAATTAAATAAATCAAATAATAAAAATAAATATTCAATAAAATTAAGTTTCCTTTTACACACCGATAGTACGTAACAATATACTTATTTATTTAAAACCTTTATAAAAAAATATTAAAGAAAACCGTATTATCACATAATATTTTTATATACCTATTGGTAAATTTATTAATTCTATACCTACAGGGTTTCCAGTGCTTAGATACATAAATTTATTTAAAAAAAGGTTAATTCTTTACATAATTTAAATTAAAAACAATGTTTCCTAGGAGACCCTGTAATTATGACACTGAATATCTATAAACACCTTGTACATGGTTTTCATGTTAAATTATTATTTAAATGTGTCAGTAAAAAAATAAATAAAATCAAAAAATACTACACTAAAATGAGCTTTACAATAAAACAATGAAATATTACCATATAATTCCAAAGAGCACTATCAAAGAGATTTTTTCAAAATCTTGGATTTCTTCTAACGTTGATAATGGAAAACGGTCTGGAACATTTTCAGGGGGAATCAGTTTTTCACCATTTGCCAAGTTTAGTTACATCAACGAGTTCTGTTTTACCACTGCTAATAATTATGATAAAGTTGTCAACCATGTTGTTTCAAAAACTGAAATAAATAAGATATGACAAATTGAATAAATATATTTTATTTTATACCCTATTTCAAATTACCTGAGCACATTGGCATGAGAGGTGGAGAAGAATCGCTGTTAGCAAATGAGGTATAATCACTGTAACTTTTGTTTTCCTTGGTGTAGCTGGAAGTACATTTTTCGTTGCTGTTTTCCTACACACTTTTGACAGAAACTTGCATTACTTTTTGAAGATTCGTATTTGTCACATGTCACATTTTCCAATTTGGCCTCAGCATCATTATAATTCTCTAAAAACATGCATATTAAAGCAATATTTTAGAAGTATGTCAACGTTTACCTACAATTGCGTTTTGAGATCAACAACAAAAACACAAATGAACCTAAAGGGTTTTTAGACAGGATTTATTTACACACAATTTAAGATTTTTGGTCACTTCTATTAGTTACCATACTTTATAGAAAAAATCATGTGGTACTCAAATTAATTTTACCTTTAGTGTGTTTTTTTTATTATAAATCACAACCAACACAATCTCTGCTGTTTAAACAAATGTCGCTTACTTTAAACGCCCCTAGAACATTACATTACATGGATTGAAAAATGGAGAAGCGTAACCTCAGTTTGCGCTTGCGTTGCCGAAAAGAATGAAAAAAAACGAAATATGGAAATGGTAAAATTAACAGATTTACCGAGAAATTACGATAATTTACGTGTAATATTGCACAGTTATTAATTTAGTAGGATATTTAAGTAAAAATACAGTATTTTATTAAAATATCGTTAAATACAACGTATTTTGTTTTATAACGTAAAAATACGTTAAAAATGATGTTTTTTTAGACAAGTTTAATGTAATTTTCACCCTATTTTTTACAGTGTGTATTCCATTTTATTCGGGATCTGGATATTCCAATGCAAGCCCAAGTTATTAAGAACTTTGCTGAAAGGATAACACCAACATATGAATGTAGAAGCTCCTTAGTTACTGGGTAACTACAATTTTATTTAAAGAACGAAGTAGACCAAACACCAAATCATTTGAACTTCTCTAATTTGTGTTAATATCAGAGTGTATGAGTGATTGTGTTTGGTATCCTGAGAAGTTGTTTTCCTTATTATTAATTTTTTATATGAGACGATAATAAAAGATAATGAACAAACAAAATGAAAATGGATGAAAAAACAACAACAGCTGTGCGGTAGAAAACAAGTATAAAACGAAACATACGGTTTATATCTGAAAGTACAGAGAACAAGTAGGAGCTAGCAGCAATTTTGTAGGACCATTAAAAGCACAAATTGCGCTGAAAACGTGACACATAATGTGTTGATACTGTTTATATACTTTAATAAAAAGCTTTAATAAAGTTCAGGGCTTAAACATACGTGTTGGGTGGTGTTGGGTATACAGCCTCCGGAAAGCGTTCGATAATAATCCGTTTTTATCAGAAATTTTAATACCGTAGCAAAATTTAAGGGTAAACTGTATGAACCTTACATTTTTTATGTTATTGAACAAATAAAAATAATTTCTTCATTTATAGCATAAAGCTACAAAGTGATATTTGCCAAAAAATAAAGTCAGCAACGATTTCTTTCCAAAAACATTACGAAAAATGATAACATTAACGATATTGTACAAAAGACTAGTATTTTACGAAAATCCAAAACATAAGAAAAATTGTTGATTAGATTGAATAGTTGATGCGTTATTTCAAACGGTTTACGCCAATGATGTCCGCCCATTGTCATACCTACTTGCCACTAACACTCTATTTTCAATAAGTACTTGAAAGAAAAATGCATACGCTCCTATTATTATTACGAGCCCATTATTCCTGTTTTTGATAAGTACATCTTGTCACTACTAAAAACGACCCACCAAATTTACAAAAGACTATATTCAAGGATCAAGATGCTATCAGAAAACTTCTTTCAACACATGCATGAATGAATTTCGATTTTAGCGATTGATAAGACTATCAATGAAAGAAGAAATGGTGCGAAGAGAAAATTGGTAGTATCCCAAACAAGTTTACCATGTTTCTTCTACCTGGGCCATGCAAAGATTCGACATATGGGGCAGGGTAAATGGATGGGTATGAGAACCAACTGGTATTAGTGTAAATTGCTTTTGGCAAAAAAAACTCAGATAACTATTTATCACCTATACTTTTTAGACCGGTCAAAAACAGCTGTATAAAAAATGATACGTTTTTAGAAGCAGTGGTAGCGAAATTAGGGTAAAAATACAAAATAATTGATTTCTCTAATACATCATTAAACAAAATAACAAAATTTATACAGGGTGTTTCATTGCGAAGTGTCCATACATTAAACGCAGACATAACACAATTAGACAATTCCAAAAAACTTATATTTGTTGGTAACCCCCTTCCTAACTGAGATACAGAGTGTTTTATTAGTTTTGGTCATTTCTTCTCGACGCGGTATCTTTTATTCATATTTCAGATAGGAACTCCTGGTAGTTATCTCACAACTTTGGACAGCTTTACATAACGGCGGTGAGTTTTTATGAGTCCAATATTTATTTCTTAGATCATGTGTATTAAGTCGAATAATTTCAGAATAAAAGGTTGGATTATACAGGGTGTTTGATAGTTAAACTGCAAACATAGTTAACCTTGGTTAATGGGTCTAACGCCTTTAATAACCGAGATACGGGGTGTTTCATCCATTTTGGCTAATATTTTGATAAGCCGTAACTTTAGAACCACCATGTAGATTTCTCTCATACTTGGTACAGGTATAGTGTGTTAACAGACCAATCATATAGTGTAATAACTACAATTAAAATCCAGATCCGGATTAACAAGAATTTGCAAAATTTGAAAATCCCCAAAACAACACCCTGTATATCAGATTTTTTAAAATTGGGATGGATATTTGAAAAGAACGAAAAAAAGTGAGTTAAAGTGAAATTTTTTTTAAGTGCACATCCCATTCTACTACTGGAGTTTTAACGTCAAATTACATCAAATGCATTTTTTTCGTTTTCACAAGCAATAACTTTCGAAATACCTGGTAGACTTCGTTCATATTTGGTACAGGTATCATTTTTTAGTAGCCCAATCGTATAATGTAAGGACTACACTACAGTTAACATCAGGATACGGATTTAGAAAAAATTGTAAAATTTTAAAATCCCCTACGCAACACGCTGTATAGGGTGTCCCAAATTGGTGTGTTTTGCAGGGTATCTCGCAAACTAGAAGAGATAGAAGAAAAGCAGTTAAGATGTTATGACATCTTTTTTTGTTGAAGTAACGATAGCCTAATTAAATCTTTAGTAACTCCCTGCAGTTGGAAGATACAGGGCGATTATTGAAAACTGTCGAAAACTACAAGGTACTATAACTTCTTAATTAAGAAAAATATAAAAAAAACGTTATAAAAACTTTTGATAGATATAATATTAAAGAGTTCAGTGGCGCACAGATTTTTTTTAGGGGGCTCACTATGAAATATAATGCAAACTTATGTTTTTTTAAATGGGACACCCTGTATATTTTGACGTTTTTCGTTTCCTTTTTTAATTCTCATTCACCTTATAAGACATATTATATATCTATTTTCAATGGATGTTATGGATGTTATCAGGTGAAACACCCTTAAAAAATTGAACACTCAGTAACCAGTTTAACATTTTATTATAAGGATACTAATGTGTGACAATTTTATTTATCAAAATTATAATTAATAAAAAATAAAACCAGATTAAAAAAATAAAAACAATAAAATTATGAAACAACAAGAAACATTGTAACAATTAATCTACCTATAACTAATTTTATTAGAATGTGAAAATTACATTAAATGTTCAAAATGTCCTCCGTTTTGTTGTAGTAATAATTGACTCCTTTTTCTTACTGATCTTACACAATTGAGTATGTGCACTGGCTTTATTTTTCTAAATGCGGCATGAATATTTTGTAATAAATCTTCCCTACTCTCGAAGTAAATATTATTTTTTTAAAATCCCCAAATAAAAAAATCAGGAGGAATTGGTTGGAGATTATATAAACGAAAAACTTTTTAATCGATGAAAATGGAGAGCATTTTGAACATTTAATGTAATTTTTACCTTCTAATAAAATTAGTTATAGGTAGATTAGTTGTTACAATGTTTCTTGTTGTTTCATAAGTTTATTGTTTTTATTTTTTTAATCTGGTTTTATTTTTTATTAATTATAATTTTGATAAATAAAATTGTCACACATCAGTATCCTTATAAAATGTTAAATTTCGTTACTGAGTGTTCAATTTTTTAAGGGTGTTTCACCTGATAACATCCACAAATGGTTTATTTGCACTGTAGCTCCAACCATTGAAAATAGATATATAATATGTCATATCAGGTGAATGAGAATTAAAAAAGGAAACGAAAAACGTCAAAATATACAGGGTGTCCCATTTAAAAAAACAAGTTTGCATTATATTTCCTTAGTGAGCCCCCTAAAAAAAATCTGTGCGCCACTGAATTCTTTAATATTATATCTATCAAAAGTTTTTATCACGTTTTTTTATATTTTTCTTAATTAAGAAGTTATAGTACCTTGTAGTTTTCGACAGTTTTCTATAATCGCCCTGTATCTTCCAACTGCAGGGAGTTACTAAAGATTTAATTAGGCTATCGTTACTTTAACAAAAAAGAAGTCATAACATCTTAACAGCTTTTCTTCTATCTCTTCTAGTTTACGAGATACCCTGCAAAACACACCAATTTGGGACACCCTGTACATCAGATTTTTTTTAAATTGGATCAGACATTCGAAACGAATGGAAAAAATTGTGATATTCTGACATATTTTTATAAATGCACATCTCGTTCTACATATTACAAAACTTTTAAAGTAAATTCAATTAATGCAATACTTATTGTCAATTTCATAAGCAATAACTTTGAAAACACCCGGAAATCGTACAATACAAGAACTGAAGTTAAAATCCAGATCCGGATTAAGAAAAATTTGTAAACGTTGGTAATCTCTAAAATAGCATCCTTTATATCAGATTTTTTTAAATGTAATCAGACACCTATTTAAAAAAAGACAAAAATAAAATATTTTTATGAGCACAAGAGTGTTCTACAAAAAAAATACAGATTTAATTTTTCGGACTAATTCCGGATACAAAACTCATTAAACTATCAAGTAGGCTTTGGCAATTACACATCTTTTACCTTTTTTTTCTTTTTTCAAATAGGTATCCGATTACATTTTAAAGAATCTATATACAGGGTGCTATTTTAGAGATTATCAACTTTTACAAATTTTTCTTAATCCGAGAATTTTAACTTTTTTAAAGGTAGGTAGAGGTCACAAAGGCGATTCTAAATAACCCATATATAATGGGTCTCTTGGATTCCATAACCGAGTTACAGAGTGTTTTATCAATTATGCATAATTATTCATTTGGCCAGAACTTTTGAATCACTTAGTATCTTTTTAATTTTTGGCATACATATTACACTTCTCACGAATACTGTACTGAAACATTAAAAATATCAAAACAACACCCTGTATAACACAATTTTAATATTTCCATTTTAGATTTGAATAGAGGGGAAAAACTGAATCGAAACAAGTTGTTGTTTTTATCCCGCCACCGATTCGGATTGGAAAATTTTGAAAGTGAAAGTAAAATTTTCATTTAATTTAGAAAAATATTATGAAACTAATTTTTTCTGTTCTTTCTTTAACAATTTTAAAAATTCACTTCGCGTCATTTACCTGTTTCTTGTTTATTTGGCTTAAAATAATTTTACACTGGACTGGTGTACCTGCAGGCCCGTACTTAGGGGAAAATATTCAAATAGTTATTTATTTTTTAAACGCCCGGTATAAAGTAAAGCGGGACAATAACAAACATTTATTAATAATTAACGAAATTGCTCAAAATGTCTACTATTTTGTTTTATGCACTTTCTTGCACGTTTAATGAGGTCCCTTACTGATTTTCTTATAATAAATGGATTGTTTCTCAATTCCTCGCAGGCTTCCTCAAGCTGTTCTTCTCTATTGTTTATTTCTTTAGAATACACCTTGGATTTCAGGTATCCCTATACAGTAAAAATCTACTGTGCTAAAATAAAATTATACGAGGCGATCGAAAAGTAATCAATTTAATATTTTGTTTAAAGTACGGATCTGCAATATTACTTAAAATGGTGTTAAAACGGACAAATAATAAAAATATTAATAATATACGACTGTCTAAATGTCGAAAATAAATCCATTTTGAATATTAAACGATAGAAAAATAATTTCTCTTTTTCTTCTTCTAAGATTTTACTTTCAGTTTCAAAAAAAAAGAGACGTGCAAGAAAGTGCATAAAACAAAATAGGGTACATTTTGAGCAATTTCGTTAATTATCAATAAATTTGTGTTAGCCACATAGTTACTATGAGCGGTTATTGTCCCGCTTTACTTTATATTGGGCGTTTAAAAAATAAATACCTAATTCAATATTTTCCCCTAAGTACGGGCCTGCAGGTATACCAGTACAGTGTAAAATTATTTTAAGCCGAATAAACAAGAAATAGTTAAATGACGCGAAGTGAATTTTTGAAATTGTTAAAGAAAAAATGAGTTTCCTAATATGTTTTCTCTAAATTAAATGAAAATTTTACTTTCAGTTTCAAAATTTTCCAATTCGAATCGGTGGCGGGATAAAAACAAAAACTTGTTTCAATTCAGTTTTTCCCCTCTATTCAGATCTAAAATGGAAATATTAAAATCGTGATATACAGGGTGTTGTTTTGATATTTTTAATGTTTCAATTTTTCCTAAAGCCGAACCTGGATTTTCACATCTTTCAATATTTCAGTGAGAAGTGTAAGCTGTATGCCAAAAATGGAAAAGATATACTAAGTGATTCAAAAGTTCTAGCCAAATGAATAATTATGCATAATTGATAAAACACCCTGTAACTCGGTGGAAGCCAAGATACCCTTTATATATGGGTTATTTAGAATCGCCTTTGTGTCCTCTACCTACCTTTAAAATATTTCCGTTTACCAACGGGACACCCTGTGTTGTACGATTGGGCTATTTAAACAATCTACCTGTACCAAATATGAAACAAACCTACAGGGTGTTTTCAAAGTTATGGCTTATGAAAATGACAAAAATTTAGTAATATGTAGAACGAGATGTGCATTTATAAAAATATGTCAGAATATCTCAGTTTTTTCCATTCGTTTCAAATGTCTGATCCAATTTAAAAAAAAATCTGATGTACAGCATGTTGCGTTGGGGATTTTCAAATATGATAAATTTTTCTTAATCCGTATCTGGATTTTAACTGTAGTGTAGTCCTTACATTATACCAGGTATTTCGAAAGTTACTGCTTGTGAAAATGAAAAAAGTGCATTTGATGTAAATTGACGTTAAAACTCCAGTAGTAGAATGGAATGTGCACTTAAAAACAATTTCACTTTAACTCATTTTTTCCGTTCTTTTCAAATATGCATCCCAATTTTAAGAAATCTGATATACAGGGTGTTGTTTTGGGGATTTTCAAATTTTGCAAATTCTTCTTAATCCGGATCTGGATTTTAATTGTAGTTATTACACTGTAGGATTGGGCTATTAACACACTATACGTGTTCCAAGTATTAGAGAACTCTACAGGGTGGTTCTAAAGTTACGGCTTATCAAAATATTGGCCGAAATGGATGAAATACCCCGTATCTCTGTTATTAAAGGCGTTAGACCCATTAACCAAGGTTATTTGGAATCACCTAAGTTCTTTCTATTTACAGTTAACATATGTCGGTTTAACTATGAAACACCCTGTATATAAGTGACTTAATTAGAAATGTTTTACTTAGGTATTCTATTCTGTATTTAATAGGTGGCTCTACCGCTTCGATATACAGAGTCTCAATTTTTTTAGAGATTTTTAATAAATATATGAAATTTGTAATTTTTAGGCTCGTGCCAAACTTCCACACTCGTGAGAAAAGTTGAACTCTCCCCACTTGTCGCAAAATATACTATTTATTTGTAGTCGCAGTGATTTAAGAACAACCAAAATATTATTTTATAGTGGATTAAATAAAAAAGTTTTTGTAATAAAATTTAAGAGATGTATTACTTTAAGTCTCTAATATAATGCATTTTAAACAAATCTACTTTTCCCATCGTCCTTGTGTAACCCTAAATTAACTTTTTTCTTTGACCTAAATTGGTAAAAATTGGTTTTCATTTATTATCGCCTCATTACGAGCTAGATATTACATTTAAATTATCACAAATTTCTCTTTAGTTAAACTCATTTCGTCAGTCATGCACGTTATTTTTCCATCTTTCATTAAATCAGAAAACTAAGCAATTATATATAATAACTCATACTAACCAGGACCGTACCCAAGAAAGTCAAGTTATGAAAAAATTACATACGTCTTAATTCAAACAAAAATTCTTAATAAAATTTTAAATCATATTAGAAACTTTTTAGAGAAAAACAAACATTTTGTTAAGGTTTAGAAATACTAAGAAATTAATAATAAATGTTTGTTCGATAACCATAATTGCAAATGACATTATTCTTTTTCTAATTGATTGGTTGGAGATTTGGTTTTTATTTGATACTGTTCAATAATCTTTCTGTTTTTATAGTCCAATCAACCTATCACGGCCCAATATTAAATTTTACAATATTCCAACCCGAAAACAAAAAATAGGGTCGTATAGAGAAAAAAATAATATGAGTTTCTGTTTCAGTAAATTCGATCCTAGTTGACGAAATTGCCTAAAAAAATTCGCAAAGTTCGCAAAAACGGTTTTTCGTGAATAAAAAAAGTATAACTCCAATAAAAAAAAAGTGAATGAGAAAGTTGTAGATAATAAAAATATCTTTCGATTAATTTTTTATACGTATCGATCGACATGTAACTTATCGAGTTATATCGAAAAAACCGTTCAAAATCGCATGTTTTTGTTTTTGCATCTCAAGAGCTAAAAACTCTTCCAAAGAAACCTGGTCTATTATAAATGACTTAAAGAAATAAAACCCGTTCTTCAAATACTGTTAATCCTAGTCCTGATGAACTAAATAATTATTTAAAATTATTTATTATTATTAAAATGTTAATGTAAGTAAGAATATCAGCTCTAACGTAGCTCCTGGTCAGGATGTTCTCTTCTTCCTCAAACCTACTAAAAGGATCACTAATAGTTTCTTCATAGGACCAACAGATAAGCACGAACTAGTGCAAATCATAAATAGCATTCAAAATAAATCTTCCTGTGGAAATGATGGCTTGTCCATTAAAATATTTTCAAATCTACATGATGTAGTAATTGACATGTTAACTTCGCTGATTAATGAATCCTTCGAATCTGGTATCTTTCCGAACTGTCTAAAAACAGCTATTATAATCCAACTTCATAAGGGTGGCCAAAAACCGAAGCCTGTAACTACAGATATTATTGCTTTATTACCTACCTTATCGAAGATAACAGAAAGGCTAATGAAAAATCGCCTACTGCCCTTTCTCTCCAAACAAAACATCCTAACACCTCATCAGTATGGTTTCCTACTTAAAAATGCACTAGTGACGCAACGTTTTCCGTTCTTAATGAAATACATACATCACTCGATGACAAACTTTTCACAGCTTCAGTATTTTGTGACTTCTCAAAGGCCTTTGATTGTGTTAATCATGAAATCTTAATTAAGAAACTATAAATTTATGGCGTACGGGGTTCTCCTTTGCGATGGTTTAAAATTTACCTAGAAAATAGAAATCAGCAGGTGCGTGCTAATGGTGAGGATTCTTCAAATCTGCCAATTAGCAGTGGAGTACCTCAAGGTTCACTATTAGGTTCAATTTTATTTTTATTATTCATCAACGACATCACAGACTTAAGAATAAGTGGAAGAATTACTTTATTTGCCGATGACACGAATGTAACCTGGAGTACTTCTGATATACAGACATTACAATCTAGGATACACAAAGATCTAGTAACTATCAAGTCCTGGTCTGACTCGAATCGGATTTGTTTCAATACCAGTAAAACCGTAGCAATGTCTTACAGAGGTACTTTACAGCCTATAACTCTAAGCAATAATCCGATTCTAACGGTGAACTCAATTAAGTTTTTAGGTCTTTATATAGACAAATTCCTAAAATGGTCCACTCACCTTCGCTATGGTTTGCCGTTCTGGGGTTCTTGTAGCTTATTCTACTTCGAATCTATTTTCAAATTACAAAAAAGAGCAATTCGTTATGTATTTGGTTTAAGTAGTAGGACACACTGTGAAAATTACTTTAAAAATTTCAAAACTCTAACCCTTCCTGCTATATTTATCTTTGAATCCGTCCGCTTAGTTCACAAGCACATTCAAAAGTTATCGGAAAGACCAAATCGTAGATATCCTGCAAGAAATTTAGATACTGATACCTATAAAAAATTCTATTACCTACAATGCCAAAAAATTGTATAATAACCTCCCTATACAGTTAAAATCTATAAGTTCATATAATAAGTTCAGAAGATCACCTAGGGCTTTTCTTCAAGAAAGACCATTTTACACAGTGACAGAATTCTATAACGTGCCTTAGACTTTTGGGTTGCAGCATATAGAAGCAATACTTAATTAAATTAAGTTAAATTGAAAATTTTAATTTGAACATCAAGATATAGTGACGGATATTGCATATCCAATGCATATTTTGTTTGTGTTTTGTTTTGTGTAGTAATTTATTTTTATTAAGATTAGTTTTAAATTCGCTTTGTCTATAAAATTTTTTAATTTGTCTTTGACAATGAAGCATATTCTCTCTCTCTTTGTCAAATTTAAATAAATTTATTTGATACTTGAAAAAAATATAGCTCGTGGCTTCTAGGTACGTATTTCAAATTTTTAAAAATATTTATTAGTTTTCTAAAAAAAGGCGCTTGCGAAAATCGGCTACTCTTGCTCGAGGAGTAATCGTAGAATAACGATCTTGAGCTTATTTTCTTCGGAAAGACTTGTACTTTTATCACATAAAAATTTTATAGCAATTTTTTAAATTTTAAGTACCAAACATGACTTTGAAAATTTGGTTTTTTTTGTAATGTTACAATTAAAATTGAAAAAGACACAGTTAAAAAAAGCGATCGGAAAAAACCAAACTGCGAACTTTGTGAATTTTTTTAGGCAATTTCGCCAACTAGGATCATATTTTTTTCTCTATACGACCATATTTTTTGTTTTCGGGTTGGAATTTTGTCATCACTTCATACCTATTGATTGGACTATTACTGAACTATTACAACATCCAGATTTTCATTTATGGTTTAAATTTTTGAAATAAATTCTTTCATTTCTTGCAGCCGGTCCTGCATGAGACTATTTCAATAAACGATTTTCGTTCGAGATAAGGCACACAATTTGCGAATAAAACTGCACTCTATATAATAATTTTGGATACGTGGTTATAACGTCATTATCGCATGAAATTGGTTTACGGAGATTTTTTTTTTAATAATTGGTGTTGGTTTTGGGGCTTTAATGTGCCGTACTGATTCGATCAATTTTTAGCTAAAATTAAATTCGTTCTTGGAAAAGACGTGATTTTATTTTGAAAGGATCAGTGACGTATATGATTGCATTTTTTTGTAATAGACGTCTATTGAAATTGATTTGTTTCCAATACAATATATAGAGAGGACGATATGTATTCTGCCTTATAGTTACCCAATTTAACTTTTATATACTGTATTTGAAAATCAAGAGAGAGTAAATTCCCAGAAATGTTTTGCAGTTATCAGTGTTAAAGGCAGTAAACCATAGACGTGCGTTTTCAAAATTAAATTAATATGGAAATAGAAATATTTAATTTGTTTTAGTTATTTATACCTAGATTACCAATTTTAGATAGATAAACATAATTCGTAAGTAGTAATTTAATTTGGGTAAAATGAAGAAAAAGTCAATATTATTTTAGGCATTTTGTTTTAGGCATATGTTTATTTACAAAATATGTATATAATATGTACAGATAATTACAATTATTTATAAATTAATATGAGGAGCTAAAAAAACAATTAAGTAGGTATATGAGAAAAAAAAACCAACCGCAAGGATAAAATTTGACGAGCAACATGCAAAAAATAAGACAATATTAAATCTTAAAAAATAAAAATCTAAAAATAAAATTAAAGTACATAAATTAATAATTTTAAAGTTATGGTTCCTCGCACTCTGTGTCAGAAGATTCACCATCTGATTCTAGAGAAATTACAATGGGCTCTATAGTAATATCAATTATGTTATCTAGCTCCCACATTTTTTTTTCTATTTTTAGAAGATAACCATTTTGCAATTTCACCCTTTTTCCATTTAGTGGTTGGTAAAGGTTCAAGTAATCTGGAGTGGTAACTTGCATTGTCCATTACAATAACCGATCCTTTTGGTATGAATTGAATCATCTGTTCAAAATATTCCTCAAACACGTCTCCATTTATTTCTTCGTGATAATCAACGGTTTTTTTTTATTCAAATAAGAGTAAACCATTCTCAAAAAAACCGTTTGTACTGCCTATATGACAAATAATTAATCTTTTACCTTTTCCTATAGGTTCCTTAAAACCAGTAGTATATCCTTCTAGAAAAGCTTGATGGGATGATTTTATATTTTTGTCTTTCCAAACTCTTCCTACACAATGTCCTTCATTAACCCATGTTTCATCTAAATAATAAATGTTTTTATTTTGAGCTTTAACTTGTTGTATTCTTCTGAGGTACTGTCTTCTCCAACATACAATTTCTTCAGAATCAATTAGCATTGAGTGTCTGCCCATTTTTTCAAATTTAAAGTTTAACTCATGTAACACTTTCCATAGTTTATCCCAGCTTATTGTGGGTAAATCAACATCATTCGTAATGGCTTGCAAAACTTTATCTAAAGTTGGTATTTGCTTGTTTATAAAAAATGAGTGAACAAGCTTACGAATAGCATTTTTAAAAAACTCGTCCACGTTGACTTTTAATAGTTTTGGTCTACCTGGTTTCGGCTTTGGTGAGGTTACTCCACCTGATTTTTCCTCCTTTAGAACTCTATATATTGTAGATTTTCCATATCCCATTGCCTTAGATGTTGTTTCAACTACACTGTCAATAGTGTTTGAGGGATTTTGATGTTTAAAATAGTGGTACACATTCACTACAGCACTCTTTTCATTGAGCGATAAATGGTCTAGTTTTAATTTTTTCACTGGCGTATACTCACAAACTGCTTCCATTTTTAGTCACTACTATTTGTCACGTTTATCGAAAATCAAATAACTGCATTTCTAGAAACTATTTAAGTCAAAATATCTGTCATTAGAAGCTGTTGCCATTCGGAGGTCGTTAAATAACAATTATCCCTTTCTATTCTTGTTACGCCTATGACGTACGTTAATCCTCTTAGGCCTACTGTAGTAACAATGAAAGATCATAAAATAATGTGATAGTCCAAGAAATTTAATAAATTTTGTATTGAAATTAACAAAAACAATTTAGAATGCATTACAAATATTGAAGTTTTACCGCACGTACTGTACTATAGTTTTGCATACCGAATTACTTTTTATTCTGGGAATTTACTCTCTCTTGATTTTCAAATATAGTGTAACCGATATTATAGACACATAAAAAGCTTAAAACTATTATACAATGTCTAATCAACCAAAAAGGGCCCACTATTATAAAACAAGTTGCTATTATAGACGTTTTATTAGCTGGCCTTATAAACCCTTATAAAACATTATTAAGTGAGACTTATAAAACTTTCGTATACAACCCTTATACAACAATACTAATTTATGATTATAAAACTCTGCTGTAAATACATCCTTCATATTACTAATACAACAAATTTACATGTGCACTTCGGAATCGCCATACAATCATTGTACAGTATACGGCGGGATGTATTGCAATACGGCAAAATTATTGTATACGGCAGATTATGTTGTTTTATTAATAACAAAATGTCGTTCAAGATTCAATAAAAATGGCAGCGTACAAAGAATTAATGAAAAATCTCCGATACTCGCAGGTAGCACAGAAATTTCCTTAGGCAGTGAAGTTTTCTGATGAAATATATATGTAAAAAAATTGATGGGCCTCAGTTTAACATACACGGTTTATAACATAGTTAGATAATTAAATTAAACAAAAAATTACTGTTTTATATATAAAATTGTATCAAAGGGTTGTCTCTACATTTCTGAAAAATTTACTTTTTAAGTGATATTTTCAAGTTTAAGGAAATTTTGCATAATAGCGGCGTTTGTTAAACGGCTATACCTGTAAATAAAGATGGCGCAATATAATACAATAATTTTGTGCCATTCTCCACGTTATACAGGGTGTTTCATAGTTAAACCGACATAGGTTAACTATAAATAGAGAGTACTTAGGTGATTCCAAATAACCTTGGTTACTGGGTCTAACGCTATTAATAACCGAGATACGGGGTGTTTCATCCATTTCGGCCAAACTTTAGAACCACTCTGTAGATTTCTCTCATACTTGATACAGGTATATTGTGTTAATAGCCAATACTATAGTGAAAGAAATACAATTAAAATCCAGATCCGGATTAAGAAGAATTGGGAAAATTTGAAAAGTTCCAAAACAACACCCTTTATCAGATTTATTTAAATTGGGATGGATATTTGAAAAAAATGAGTTAAAGTGATTTTTTTTAAGTGCACATCCCATTCTACTACTGGAGTTTTAACGTCAAATTACATCAAATGCATTATTTTCATTTTCACAAGCAGTTACTTTCGAAATACCTGGTAGATTTCTTTCATATTTAGTACAGGTATGATTTTTTAGTAGCCCAATCGTATAATGTAAGGACTACACTACAGTTAAAATCCAGTCGGATTAAAAAAAATTTGTAAAACTTGAAAATCCTGTACAGGGTGTCCCAAATTGGTGAGTTTTGCAGGGTATCTCGTAAACTAGAAGAGATACAAGAAAAGCAGTTAAGATGTTATGACTTCTTTTTTTGTTAAAGTAACGATAACCTAATTAAATCTTTAGTAACTCTCTGCAGTTGGAAGATACAGGGCGATTATTGAAAACTGTCGAAAACTACAAGGTACTATAACTTCTTAATTAAGAAAAATATAAAAAAACGTTATAAAAACTTTAGATAGATATAATATTAAAGAGTTCAGTGGCGTACAGATTATTTTTTTAGGGGGCTCACTAAGGAAATATAATGCAAACTTGTTTTTTTAAATGGGACACCCTGTATATTTTGACGTTTTTCGTTTCCTTTTTTAATTCTCATTCACCTGATATGACATATTATATATCTATTTTCAATGGTTGGAGCTACAGTGCAAATAAACCATTTATGGATGTTATCAGGTGAAACACCCTTAAAAAATTGAACACTCAGTAACGAAATTTAACATTTTATTATAAGGATACTGATGTGTGACAATTTTATTTATCAAAATTATAATTAATGCAAAATAAAACCAGATTAAAAAAATAAAAACAATAAAATTATGAAACAACAAGAAACATTGTAACAACTAATCTACCTATAACTAATTTTATTAGAATGTGAAAATTACATTAAATGTTCAAAATGTCCTCCGTTTTGTTGTAGTAATAATTGACACCTTTTTCTTACTGATCTTACACAACTGAGTATGTGCACTGGCTTTATTTTTCTTTTTTGTAATAAATCTTCCCTACTCTCTTGTAAATATTATTTTATGATTTTATTTTTGGTAATGCTGAATTGGTTGGAGATTATTTAAACGAAAAACTTTTTAATCGATGAAAACGGAGAGCATTTTGAACATTTAATGTAATTTTTACATTCTAATAAAATTAGTTATAGGTAAATTAGTTGTTACAATGTTTCTTGTTGTTTCATAAGTTTATTGTTTTTATTTTTTTAATCTGGTAATAATTAGTTGTTACAATGTTTCTTGTTGTTTCATAAGTTTATTGTTTTTATTTTTTTAATCTGGTAATAATTTTGGTAAATAAAATTGTCACACATCAGTATCCTAATAATAAAATGTTAAATTTCGTTACTGAGTGTTCAATTTTTTAAGGGTGTTTCACCAGAGAACATCCATAAATGGTTTATTTGCACTGTAGCTCCAACCATTGAAAATAGATATATAGTATGTCATATCAGGTAAAAAAGAAAACGAAAAACGTCAAAATATACAGGGTGTCCCATTTAAAAAAACATAAGTTTGCATTATATTTCCTTAGTGAGCCCCCTAAAAAAAATAATCTGTGAACCACTGAACTCTTTAATATTATATCTATCAAAAGTTTTTATAACGTTTTTTTATATTTTTCTTAATTAAGAAGTTATAGTACCTTGTAGTTTTGGACAGTTTTCAATAATCGCCCTGTATCTTCCAACTGCAGGGAGTTACTAAAGATTTAATTAGGCTATCGTTACTTTAACAAAAAAAGAAGTCATAACATCTTAACTGCTTTTCTTCTATCTCTTCTAGTTTACGAGATACCCTGCCAAACGCACCAATTTGGGACACCCTGTACATCAGTTTTTTTTTAAATTGGATCACACATTCGAAAAGAATGGAAAAATCTGAGATATACTGACATATTTTTATAGCACTATAGGATTAGGCTGTTAACACAATATACCTGTACCAAGTATGAGAGACATCTACAGGGTGGTTCTAAAGTTACGACTTATGAAAATATTGGCCGAAATGGATGAAAGACCCCGTATCTGGGTTAGTAAAAGCGTTAGACCCAGTAATCAAGGTTATTTGGAATCACCTAAGTACCCTTTATTTACAGTTGACGTTTGTCGGTTTAACTATGAAACACTCACAATTTTTTTGTTTTATTTGCAACTCTATATAATATTAAAGTCCGGTAATGTCGATTAAATACGCGTTATATAATATAACTATTTTTTAAATGTACCCTCACAAATTTTGGAGGGTTGCCAGATTTAACCTTTTTTCTTATTGTTAATTTTTATAAAAAAAATATTTGATATTTCTTCATAAGATGTAATGTACAACTGTATTTATTTACAGATAAAGAACCTGCTTGTACACAATACGCCATATTTCTTAAAAGCTGTCAACTTTTGGATGTGACAGGATATAGTACTACATAAAGTTCACAGAAAAATATCTGTATGAAAATCGAATAATATGATATGCTTCTGAGAATTCGAAGATATGGGGTGTAAGTACTATGTACAAATCTCGTCTAATCCGACTGTCTCCCAAAAACGCCGCTTATTGTGTGTTAGGGTTCTTTAGGCATTTGTAAACCGAAAGAAGGTATTACCAAAAAAATAATCAATTCTTCCTCTAACCGGCCCAACGTGACCACCCTGTATTTTAAACGTTTGATAATGCCCTGTAGGACGAGGGAACACTCGGTATTAGAACAAGATCGTCATATAAACTTAAGTATAACAACACTAAACAATAATTTTGTTATGTTGTGTTGAAATTAGCTACGTTATAAAATACGTTAGAGACATAACCTAGAATTTTCAATGATATTACAGTTACTAGTTGAATGGTTACTACGAAAATATGTTTAAAATTATAGAAACAATAGAAAATGACAAGACGTTGTTAACAATACATTAATAAACATTGGTTTCCAAGTCCATGTAAATTAAAAAGAAAGTATTTGCCTTCGTACAAAGTGGCTGAGGAGTATTATTTCTTAAAGCATTTTATAGCTTCTTAAAAATTCAGATACTAGATTAATATGTAGCTATTAATTTGAAAACTGAAGAACGGGTAATTTATTTAATCACAAAATACTACAAACTTATTTATTTATGGTACAATTAAAATATAAATTACAATTTTGGTACACAGTAGGAGTATTGTTTGAAATCTTTGTTAACTCATTGATAACGTTGGGTGTAGGTAAATCATTAACGTTGTTGATGGGTCCAGCTGTAGATTGAGAAGCTCGAGGAGTGGCTGCAGGATCTTCTGTTTTTTAGCTGGAGGTTCTGAGGCGTTACTTTTTGGGGTGTTTATATATTGGAATAATGCTCATTATCAATTTGGAGATAAGGCTTAATTGAGTTGGCTGAACTGTGGCCAGTAATTTTAATTAAGTGTTGTCCACCCACTCCTCCTTTAGCCAGGTTACTGACCACTGTCGACCGCATAGAGTGGTTTGTTATTTTTATTTCTTTTGTATTTAATCCTGCCTTCTCTGCTGCTTCTTTAGTCCATTTCGAATGTTAGTTTTTTCCCACTGGAGTGTTTTTGTACTATCCACTTGATTGTTTTTTGTTTCATGATGGGTTTACTGTTAAGAATAATCTATCAGTTGTTATTCTAGATGAACGTTTAACCATTACAATTTTAAAAAGGTAGGGTTCTTTGTGATGGGGACCATCCATTTACTATCGGCCATTTTTTTTCTCCACCCTGGGCCGTTTTATATGCCACCCTTCCTAAAAAGTAGGATTTTTGAAAATTAGTTATTTTAAAAAATATGTAACTATGTTATCTACCTGTTTAATCCCAGAATTATCCACTTCCTCTTTAAAATAATGAACTGTGCAATTGACTGCTTCTCCACCTTTCCAGGCAAGTTCTACTGAAGCGATATGGTAAAATTTTCACTGGAGTCTCGCCGGAGTGTCTTCGTCCCCTAATAAAACCATTGCGTAGTATTGTTCCAATTTTAATCAAGCAGAGCTCGATTTCCTTTTATTGGCGCACATCTGCAAATTCCTTCGTTTCGCATTACGAACTTCCCTACTAGACTTGAAGATAATATCTTTAAATGGATCAAAAATTATTTTCCACTCTTTCATTTTTTTGCAACGGTGTTCCACATTGTTCTTCAAAACTAGTTCTTTATAATTTTCACCGTTTTCTTGCTTCATATTCCACGCCCAATCTTTCAGGAGTCGAATAGAATAGAATAGATTTTTATTGATCACTTTACAGTAAATGTTTGTGACAAGTCAAAGTTTAAGTTTAGGTCAAAGTTACATTACAAAGGACACAAATTCATAACATAATTTAAAAAAAAAATTAACAACCCATTTTTAGAAAATTTTCCAGTAAAAACACTGCAATACATGTCTAAGTAGGATGAGCAGTAATAGTTCAAAATCTCAGATAAAAGTTTAAAGTTAACATTTCAAAGCTTAAAAATTTTAACAACAAATTTTAGAATTAAAAAATGAATTTAACGACAAATTTTTCGAGAATTTTTAGAAATTTTCGAATAGATTAGGTTTAGTTGCTCTTAACTTGCAGAATTCCTTAAACTGTTTCTATATTGACGTATGGGTTTTAACGGTATTGTACAGGGTGTCCCAAATTGGTGAGTTTTGCAGGGTATCTCGTAAACTAGAAGAGATAGAAGAAAAGCAGTTAAGATGTTATGGCTTCTTTTTTTGTTAAAGTAACGATAGCCTAATTAAATCTTAAGTAACTCCCTGCAGTTGGAAGATACAGGGCGATTATTGAAAACTGTCGAAAACTACAAGGTACTATAACTTCTTAATTAAGAAAAATATAAAAAAACGTTATAAAAATTTTTTGATAGATATAATATTAAAGAGTTCAGTGGCGCACAGATTATTTTTTTAAGGAAATATAATGCAAACTTATGTTTTTTTAAATGGGACACCCTGTATATTTTGACGATTTTCGTTTTCTTTTTTAATTCTCATTCACCTGATATGACATATTATATATCTATTTTCAATGGTTGCAGCTACAGTTCAAATAAACCATTTTTTGGATGTTATCAGGTGAAACCTTAAAAAATTGAACATTCAGTAACGAAATTTAACATTTTATTATAAGGATTATAAGGAAATATAATGCAAACTTATGTTTTTTTAAATGGGACACCATACTGATGTGTGACAATTTTATTTATCAAAATTATAATTAATAAAAAATAAAACCAGATTAAAAAAATAAAAACAATAAACTTATGAAACAACAAGAAACATTGTAACAACTAATCTACCTATAACTAATTTTATTAGAATGTAAAAATTACATTAAATATTCAAAATGCTCTCCGTTTTCATCGATTAAAAAGTTTTTCGTTTAAATAATCTCCAACCAATTCAGCATTACCAAAAATAAAATCATAAAATAATATTTACAAGACTAACTTCGAGAGTAGGGAAGATTTATTACAAAATATTCACGCCGCATTTAGAAAAATAAAGCCAGTGCACATACTCAATTGTGTAAGATCAGTAAGAAAAAGGTGTCAATTATTACTACAACAAAACGGAGGACATTTTGAACATTTAATGTAATTTTCACATTCTAATAAAATTAGTTATAGGCAGATTAGTTGTTACAATGTTTCTTGTGTTTCATAAGTTTATTGTTTTTATTTTTTTAATCTGGTTTTATTTTTTTATTAATTATAGTATCCTTATAATAAAATGTTAAATTTCGTTACTGAGTGTTCAATTTTTTAAGGGTGTTTCACCTGATAACATCCATAAATGGTTTATTTGCACTGTAGCTCCAACCATTGAAAATAGATATATAGTATGTCATATCAGGTGAATGAGAATTAAAAAAGAAAACGAAAATCGTCAAAATATACAGGGTGTCCCATTTAAAAAAACATAAGTTTGCATTATATTTCCTTAAAAAAATAATCTGTGCGCCACTGAACTCTTTAATATTATATCTATCAAAAAATTTTTATAACGTTTTTTTATATTTTTCTTAATTAAGAAGTTATAGTACCTTGTAGTTTTCGACAGTTTTCAATAATCGCCCTGTATCTTCCAACTGCAGGGAGTTACTAAAGATTTAATTAGGCTATCGTTACTTTAACAAAAAAAGAAGTCATAACATCTTAACTGCTTTTCTTCTTATCTCTTCTAGTTTACGAGATACCCTGCAAAACGCACCAATTTGGGACAGCCTGTACGGTAAACTTTTCTCAATCGCCAGATCAATATTAATCATAGAATCACTTCCAAAGCGACTCATTTTCACTACATAAGCTGACTAGCACTATTTAAAAACAATATTATAAAATTTATTGACAATAAAATTTTCATATTTTTCATAAGTTTTTTGGAAATTTAACTAGTTAATTTCCCTATATGATTGTAAATACGAGAAATCAAAGTTATAAAAATATCCTGTCCAAAATCTGAGCTCGAGCTGGTATTCACGTGACACATAAATAAATAACAAACACACCGGGCAACGTGGCATTATCTATTTTGTATCCAGTTAAATTTTCTCTTCCTTCCTCATAGGCTGAATATACGATAGCAAACTACAATTTTTGAATTTGTATATGACATTTTTACATATCAGTGGAATTGTCTCGTAAAATGTAATTTTTTATTTGCTCGTATATCCAAACGCCTACTATGATTCCATACTACTCTTGTCGGTCATAACATGTCATCGGAACTAATTTAAACTTTGAGAACATGCATTTTAGATACCCAATCAAATAGCTAGATGTATGGTAATAATGCCATAAGTTTTGATTTGATTCTTGTTACTAGTCATAACATACTTAAATTCGGCGCCCATGTTAATGATAGCATGTTCAACTCACCCCGTACAAACAAGTTTATTCTCAGCTTTATGAAAGCCTAATTTAAAAAGTTAGCAGGTAGTTGTCGACTTGGTACGTAATTTCGCATGTATACGAGACCCATGTACGCGTTGTAATTTGTAATCACAGAGTAGTTTCTCGCTTGTCTTCCTATAATAACAGTTTCAGCTGTTCGCCGCTTTTAGATCAGAATTTGCGAATATAGTATCTTACGAGGATCTTGCGAGGGAAAGGCGGATTTGTGTTTTTCTCAGTTGGATACACAAATCGAGTTATTATATCGGGATGGCACTCTATTATTTACATTTACATTAATATTTCAACCATTAAAATTAAAACTGTAGGAAAAGTAAAATTTAAGCATAACTTTTTATAATTTATACATTATTCAGTATTTAAAAACAAATTATGATTTTTATGTTTATTCGTTATACATTATGAGTATAGTAGAACCCACTGCTTTATGAGAAAGAAAAAACAGCAAAGGATACCGCCAATAGAAGAAAAGCTAATTGATCTGGACATTTTTGAGTATTTTAATGTCGAAAACACCGTACACTGTCCATATACATAAAAAGAAAATGATATTTTGTCTATTAGGACCACCGTGCAAAGATTCAATAACCAACTTAGCTGGAGATTGTTAGGGGTAATTTGCGTAAAATTTCTATATTGATTAACTTTCTTTAATATGAATTTACATTTTAATTTCTATAAAGCGGCGTTCAGATTTTACAAGTTACTTGAATTCAAGTAACTTGAAAGGAGTAACCTGAATTCAAGTGAACGTTCGTACTATTTCAATATTTGATTCAAGTCATTTCAAGTTGACATTTTTATTTAAATGATTCCTGTTTCAAGTTACAAAAACTGCGTCAAATGATGTGATTCCTGCTGGAATAAAAGTTGTAAATCAGCTGATTGTGGATGGATTCCTAAAAATCAGAAAAAAAATTCTACACTTTATTTTACAAAAAAATTTCAACTTGAAATTTTTTCTCTGATTTTTAGTAATCCAACCACAATTAGCTTATTTACAACTTTTATTATTCCAGCAGGAATTACATCATTCGACGCCATTTTTCTAACTTGAAAAAGGAATCAAGTAAAAATGTCAACTTGAAATGACACTTCTAAACATTTATACATATCGTTTGGGCATCTAAATTAACAAAAGTTCAGCTGATGATTGGCAGACAAAAATCAAACATGTTATCAAAGAAGAAAATTCTTATATAACGAGTCCGACCAAATTGATTATCAACGTTGATGACAGTGAAACCAATGGTGAGGGTTGAGATAGGGTAGGTAAGCTTAATTAATTTATAACATTTGTGACTTTATTCACCGTGTTTTTAATTTTAGAATTAAAATTTGAGACAAAAATTTTAATTAGCAACGTTTGTGAATCTCACAAGAGATCAGAAAATGAACCTATGGGCGAGGTGGAGTGGTCAACCTCTATTGAAATCTAATATGCGTTATAGAAATTAAAATGTAAATTCATATTAAAGAAAGTTAATCAATATAGAAATTTTACGCAAATTACCCCTAACGATCTCCAGTAAGTTGGTTATTGAATCTTTGCACGGTTGTCCTTATAGACAAAATATCATTTTATTTTTATGTATATGGACAGTGTACGGTATTTTCAACATTAAAATACTCAAAAATGTCCAGATCAATTAGCATTTCTTCTATTGGCGGTATCCTTTGCTGTTTTTATAGCGTTTTTTCTTTCTCGTAAAGCGATGGGTTCTACTATACCATTACTATTATTATTGCATTTGAATAATATTGTTTTGATAAAAATGTGTGCGAAATTATAAACGTAGGTTGGAGCGGGGATATGGAATATGAAACCGTGTATTAAATGTTAACTGAAAAAAAAAACTCATGAACACAATCAAAAACTATTTTGCGTTTGCTTTACAAAGCATGAAAAATATTTTATGAAGTTATAAAACTTCTATCTCGTATGAGCCGATGTTAAAGACTTGATAAAAATAAAATTGTTTTACATCTACTTAATTGAAGACTGACTGAAGACTGAGTTAAAAAAGATCTCACATGTTTTAACTATGCTCCAAAGATCACTTACGCTGTAAGGCTTTTTCTTGCCACAAGGAAAAAATATGCCTTACGAATGACGCCTTAATACGGAGATTGCTCAGGCGCCAGTTTATTAATGTTATATGCTCCACAACCCTTAGAAACGTCCTCTTTAGGGCACAGGTAACTTCAGATGGAGATACGGCATTCTCCAGGGGTCTTGCTGATTTCAGACTCAATACTTTAACTTATTATATACTTTATAAAAGCCCTGAAAAGAAGTAAGGTCTGTGAATATAAACCAGAAAATAACGTTGAAACGTGTATTGCTTGATAATATTTATAACTCAAAAGAAAATCACTATTACAAAGCCCAACCCTCAAACCCTGAACAAAAATTAAATTAACTTAAATGAAATGTTCGATTCGGAATTTACTAACGGACTTTACTTATTAAACGGAATGACTCAATCAGATTGTGTCAAACGATAGCAAACCAGGAATACTAATGCCTGTTGACACAAACCTAGTTTGAAAAAGATTAATAAACGATAGCTAACCAGGAGAATCAATACCAATTTCAATAAGCCTCTATACGGGAACGAGGCGGGTGAAGTTAACAATGGACCCCTTGATATTGATTAACGATAGAAAACCAGGAAAATCAATACCAATCCCGGCAAGTCCTGATACAAAAGAAAACTCAACGGTTGAGGTTGTCAGACTCTTTTTAAGCGTTTAACATAACATTCATTAGCAAACGATAACAAACCAGGAATGTTAATGCCTGTTGACGCAAGCTTAAGACAGGACGAATATTGATTAACGATAGCTAACAAGGAAAATCAATAAAAGTACTATCAAGTCTTAGACCTCAAATATGTAATCCAAATTTACGCGATTTAATTAATAAAAGTAATAAAATAAAAATGAATTCGGAGTACCATGGTATAATCGTATTTAGCCTCGTTCCGGCTCTTCCAAACGAAATATTAATCGGCTTCTACTATAACACAAAAATGAAAATTAAAAATCAAACGTGTGCTTCCAAACGGACGGACGGACGATTAAAATGAAACTACAAACTCAAATAATTAATTTAAAATCTCAATAATCAAACTCGAAGAGAAAAACTAAAATGAGTAATTTAATTTTCCAGAAGAAACAAAATCTCAAAATCTAGTTCGGAAAGAATTTAAATAATTAAATTGATCTAGTATATGAAAATCAATTTCTAAATTTTTAATTAATTAAAAATCAGAAAATGATTTCTGCCATCGGTGGGATTCGAACCCACAACTCTTGGATTATGGGTCCAGTGCTCTACCACTGAACCACCCACTCCCCTAAATTGATCTTAAAACACGATTCGGTAATTATCAAATAAACGCGAAAATGAAATTAAATAAAATTCTAAAGTTCGACTGTATTTGGTATGTAAAATGAAAACATAAATGATTTATCGCGTGTAAAATAAAACTATTCTTTCGGCTTAAAACTGACGATGGACTTAAACGGTGAAAAACTTATCAATGTTTACCGCGAGTTTTTATATTTAACTGCGGAAAAATTCGGAATGAATGCTATTGTTCTGATCTTTACTTTTTCGGAGAAATCGCAGAACAAGAATGAATCTTATTTAAAAATTCTGAAACGATTTAGGTTCTCAACATTTTCCTACTCCCGATATTTCTCTCCTACTATTTCTACATAGGTATCGCGCGCAGCCAGCGTTTAGGCCGTAATTGTTTCGTTAAAGAATTAAAATGTACAGGGTGAGCTAACCAAAAATGGAACATTTTATTTAATTTTAAATAAATTTTCAATTGATCTAAACTTGAATGCTTGATAAAAAATAAATAACTTCATTATAACGCGCTGTGACGTAATCTATCGTTCGATTGTGTTTTGCCAAAGATGGTTATTTCTATAATTTTGATGGTCAGACATATACTCGTACGAGACTGAAGAATTTAGTGCATTTCCGGATATTGGACCGTACTGCATAAGTGCATAAGTTGCGAAATGTTTTTTATACGCGCGAAAATATGTTTTCATATGCAGTAATATCTTAACGAGCTTTTTACAGCTTAGCTATCTAACAGCGCTTTGATTCAAGGCCAACTGTAATATTTTCGCTCACTGGCGTAAACGAGGGTTTTTAGAATTGACTTATTTGATTTAATTATCATAGGTGTAGATATTGGATTTTCCAACAATGGCATTTAGTGATAAAACACCGAATCGACTCATTTTTGAACAATTATTGATAAACGCCAAAATTTGACGGTCCTGTTAGTTTGTGTCGATGTGGTTACTACGGAAATTAAATTATTGTAAAATTTTCGATTGGTGGAGCTACTCTATGTATAATCAGGTATTATTATCAGTAGTAATATTACAAGAGCTTCGGAAATAATCGATTAGACTTCCGAGTCACGAGACGTATTTCGCGAAACACCACGAGAGCGTAGAACGTTCTTGCGGCAGATTGCCGCTGGCGCGCTCGGTCGTGTAAGTTTTATTTATTACTAATTTTTTCAGATTGTTTGTTTCGGAAATGTTATATATATTTTTTTTTACTATAATAAAATGATTATGAATGGCATATTTGTCTTATTTTAATAAGTAAAATAAATTTTCTTCGTTATTTGTAAACTACAAACCTGAAAAACCAAATGCGGCATATTGCCGCGGCGCGCCTTCTCGTGTAATTCTAAAAAGCTCGCCCGCTCGAGGGTTAACTAAATTGAACGTTCTGGAAAATACGGCAACAATCTTCCAGACTGATTTGACAGGAATAACGTACAATTCTATGTCAGCCTTTGAGAGAATACTTAAGGACCAAACTGTAACATTGACCACCAGATAACCATAAAGATCTCTTAAGTGGTGACGCACCAAAACCTCATTCCAAAAATGTTCATGTATCAAACAAATTTAAAAAATCTTTTACCCAATTCAAGAGTCCTTTTAGGCGAGGCCTATAAGGGAGAACGTAGTGCGAAAGTAAAAACAGAGATGAAAATAAAAAAGCACAGATTTTAAAATAAGGCCATAGACTAAAATTAACTTCTCGCCGGAGAAGGAAATTCTCCGGAATTGCGGCTTTCGAAAGTCAAACCGGTATGAAATGATGGAGATTGAGGGTCGTTGTTTAACTAGTTTTCGATAACAAAGTCAACATTATTTCCGATTCCTCGCCGATTCCGTCGAATTCACTTTCCGAGTTCCGAATTCGTACACCTTCCGCTCGTTCTGCCGCCAAAAGATGACAAGAAACGATTGAAGGGTCCAATTTTATTAACGGTATAGGCATTTTCAGGTAGAAGAGAGAAGGAAATTTGACTTTTTTTGTACTGTATTTATTTAAACAAGGAATCTAATATGATATTCAACAATCGCATTGTAAAAAAGTATTTGATTAAATAATTTTTCAACTGCCGACTTTATGATTTTTAGTATTTATTATTTTTGAACATACTGCTTTTCATGCAGCTCCATACAAAAAATAAATAAAGGATTGAAATTAGGCCAAGTACATTTAAAGTACATTTAAATGATGCTCCACAAGCGTTGTTACAAATCTAATTACATACAGCCCACTCATCCCGGTAAATTGTATTATAAAAAATTTAAGTACAGTAGACCATTTAAATTTAGTGTCAGCAGCCAGCAACTACCTCCTACTAATAATGAAGAAATAATTCACGCAATGTTTTCATTGGTTCAATCAAAACAAGTGTAATAAAAGAGAACAAAGTAGCCTTAAAGACCTGTACTGAATATTTAAAAGAGCAACCAATATTATTTTATTTTTCACTTGCATATTATTTGTTTATATTTGCCTTGGATACGGTTGCTATAAATACACTTGGTATTGTAAGTTTGGAATCGAAACAACAACCTGTATATCAATATTTTAACATTTTATTTACAAAGAAAAATGGCTTTCCGTCAAATTTTCTGAAAAGTTGGTATGATGTAGAACTCGATGCTCTGACAAAAAGTGTACATTGGCCCAAATCGATCATATGGCTAGTTTTCGAGGTAGAGGGTGTTTATCATCGGAAAAGCCACTTTTTTGTAACCAGATTTCTCATAACAGACCTGTTTTATTCGCATTTGTAGTAGAAAACATGAATTATAGATTATTTGGCTACAATATTTTATAAACAATTACTGTACAATTTGGTTATTTACAGGGTGGTTGGAAAATAAGTGAAATGGTTTTTTGAAGAAATCATTTTTTTATAACAGCTTTAAAAATACAAACAAATGTCATTGCATCATGAATATATAATTTAAGTAATTACTTCTTGGTGATGAATCATATTTTATACAGGGTGACTCATAAATGTAGTTACAGACGGCATATAACGTAATTTAGCTTTAACGAATCGCCCCGTATAAACGATGTGTATGACCAGTTTTCCTAAAATGTTTACCCTTAGTTACTAGTTGTTCTAAAATAATATAAAAAAAGATTACTAATTGTAGTGACGTTTTCACGTCTCTACATTTATGACACATAATGACAGTTGGTCGGTTCAATATATATTTATACATCTTAAAATTTATTCATCTGCAACGGATCGTTAAGAGATCTTCTAGAATCAATCTACTCGTAGTATTCGGTCATGGACGCTCAAATACAAATACTAACTGAATATTATATTGGTGATAGTCCACGCCCGACGTGATCCTTCTTCTGAATATTATATTGGTGTCCCCGACGTGATGTCTTCAGTTGATCATCCACTAAATGGTTTGGTGGACATCATCCTTGGAGATACTGATGACTCAAAGTCCCGATCCAGGCAGATTACCACGAACGTTTTTCTTGCTGGAAATTTAGTAAGTAGAGGTGACAGATAAAATAATTTCTTTCTAACTGTCACTATATTTATAGATACATATTTTAAATCATTCACTGACATTCCCCCCTTTTTTATTTCAAACGAATCATATATATCATTTAACTAATTTTTAGCACACATTTATTATAAATTTCGTACTATTGCTAAGCTCTTATTTTATTAATCAACTTTATTCAAAAAATTAATTTTTTTTCAAGATTGACCTAAAATGAGTGAACCTAGTTTTTTTTTTTTGAAACGAAAGAATCGTTTATCAAAACTACACTTTTAGGTCATTCTAAAAAAGGCACGCACTTGTCAAAAACTGACACGTGCCAAACGCACGCTTAGTCAGAAACTGACACGTGCCAAATGCACGCATTGGTCAGAAACTGACACGTGCCAAACAGCCATTGGTGCGGTCCTTGGACAACTTGTCGACGGATCAACACAACCAGTGGCATTTCTTTCTAAAATGTACTTTCACTTTTATTTTAACTTTCATATTGACAAAAAATGTACTTACATTTAATAAACTTTTAGAAACATACCTAAGTACATACGATAATGCTTTTTCGTTTAAATTTTAAC
The DNA here is from genome assembly GCA_949320105.2 of Crepidodera aurea. Taxonomy (NCBI): domain Eukaryota; kingdom Metazoa; phylum Arthropoda; class Insecta; order Coleoptera; family Chrysomelidae; genus Crepidodera; species Crepidodera aurea. Next base: position 64,210,996 of record OX439475.1, read on the forward strand.
TTACGGCAGCAAGCCAATTTTTCATACAATTATTGTATAATTTTCTATACGAGGTGCTCTTTTAATAAGATGCCTTCGTTGGAAAATATTCCTATTTTTCATTTCAGCTTGTTTTGCACTGTGTCCTTCATTTTATAGTAAGGCACTAGACAAGTTGTTATGCAATTTCACATTTTAATTTCATTCACAATATTATTTTCTTTTAAAAGAGGGGAAGTAGATGTAGTGACGTTTTCACGTCTCTACATTTATGACACATAATGACAGTTGGTCGGTTTTTATTTATAACCTCACTTACAAATTTCTGGCACAGAACAATCAGCACCAAGGCATCGTTCCATAGTTCATCTCTCCGTTTCCCTCGTCCCAAGATCGAAGTTTCATCACCCAGCGACGAAGGAACAAATGAATTGTTTATGATTCATTATTATATTTTTATTTTATATACATGTACATTTTTAGCCTTCAATATATATTTATACATCTTAAAATTTATTCATCTGCAACGGATCGTTAAGAGATCTTCTAGAATCAATCTACTCGTAGTATTCGGTAATGGACGCTCAAAACCAAATACCAACCGAATACTATACTAATTATGAAAACAGAAGGATGGGTACACATTTTAGAAAAACTGGCCATAGGATTACAACAAAATGTATTAATTTATAAAGTTGACGGAGAAACTTTTACAATACAGGGTGGTGCACAAAACACAGGTTTTCTAATTTTTAAAGTGTTTGCAATCAGTTTAACACGCTATATGACTTATAGTGGTGGTAGAGTGATGGGTCGTACATTTGTTTAAGATAATACATTTTTATAATACATCGTTTATACGGGGCGATTCGTTAAAGCTAAAATACATTATATGCCTTCTGTAACTACATTTATCAGTCACCCTGTATAAAATATGATTCATCACCAAGAAGTAATTACTTAAACTATATATTCATGATGCAATGACATTTTCTTGTATTTTTAAAGCTGTTATAAAAAAATGATTTCTTCAAAAAAACCATATTACTTATTTTCGAACAACCCTGTAAGTAACCAAATTGTACAGTAATTGTTTATAAAATATTGTTGCTAAATAGTGTATAATTCATGTTTTCTGCAATAAACGCCAATAAAACAGGTCTGTTATGAGAAATCTGGTTACAAAAAAGTGGCATTTCCAATATTTAACAGCCTGTACCTCGAAAACTAGCCATAGGATCGGTTTGGGACAATGGACACTTTTTGTCAGAGCATCGAGTTCTACATCATACTAACTTTTCAGAAAATTTGACGGAGTCATTTTTCCAGAAGAAAGGTGCCTGGTCCTTTGGAAAGAGCACAAAAAAATAAGTAAGGCTAAGTGTAACTGATGTTTCCCAATAGAACTTTTTTACTTAGTAACTTGAGTCAAATCTAGATGTTTCGATAATGAGGTGACAAAATTAAAAAAAAAATCTGTCCCAAATAGTTCCAGCTTTAATCCATAAAAACCATCATCTATTTCTTCTTCTCCTAATTTCTGGACAAATTATTATTATCAATGACTAACATTCAAACACCCTGTATGCGTAAAAAAATGTATCAAAAAAATTATAAAAATGAGGAAAAATTTCGAAAAAATTTTAAACTTTTTTTAAACTAAAATAATGTAGCAACAAATTGTATTAAGTTAAACGAAAAGAATTATACACAAAAAAATGTAAACAACGTAACTCATAACAGTTGTTCAATGTGGCCTCCATTTTGCTCAATACATTTCCGTGCTCTTGAAGTACGATTTGTAATTGACTTTCTAATCATTGGATAGGCAGAGGAGGACCTCACAACTGGCCTGCAAGGGGGCCCGATTTTAAACCAATCGATTACCATGCTTGGGGTTATTTAAAATCAAAAGTTTACTCAACTGAAGTGAACACTAGAGAGGTCCTTCCACGGAGAATTGAGGACACATGCGAGGAACTGAGAAATGACCAATCTTACTTCGAGAGCAGGGAAATGTATTGATCAAAATGGAGGCCACTTTGAACAACTGTTATAAGTTAGGTTGTTTACATTTTTTTCTGTCTAATTCTTTTCGTTTAACTTAATACAATTTGTTGCACATTATTTTTGTTTAAAATACAGGGTATTTGAAAGTTAGTCATTGATAATGACAATTTATCCCAAATACGGACCTGTCCTCTCGTTTTTCAATGAAGTTGGGATCCAGAAATTAGGAGAAGAAGAAATAAGTTGATGATTTTTATGAATTCAAATTGGAAAAGTACCATTTGGGGCAGAAAATTTATTTTTTTTTTAATTTTGTGCCACCTCATTATCGAAACATCTAAATTTAACTCAAGTTGATAAGTAAAAAAGTTATAAGGGGAAAGGTCGAATACATTTAGTCTTACTTATTTTTTTCTGCTCTACAGGGTGTTGTTTCGACTATAACCCTACTTATTAATTTTTTTAAGGCCTTACCTGGAATAAAACTTTTTTTATTATGTTAATTGACACCCCCATGGACAAAGAACATACGAACCAAATATTATAAAAATGTATAGGGTGGTTTATAAGTTATGACTAATTGAAAAAATGGGGGAAATTAATAAACCCTGTATCTCGGTTATAAAGAACGATAGAACCCTAAAATATAGGTTATTTAGAAGCACTTCGGTGTCCTCCATGTACCCTTACTGTAAGTGCATTTCGCAATTATCTCATTCTTACCAACCAATTGGTTAAAAAAGATGTAAAAGGTGTTATAATTTTGTTTTTACATTTCTGCAATTCAAAATGGACAAACTATACATGGTGTACAACAAATGTTCCTGCTAGCTATTGGGGGTTTTCGGAGAAGAGTGGCCCTCTTTGGTCTCATTACCAATTTTATTATGGTGTACAATGGCCTAGGGAAACCACAGACTCTTAACAGTGAGTCGTTAAATTGTTTATCTTATATCTATGGGCGCATTTTCGAGGAGGTGTTGAAGGTTTATCGGGAGGTCCTGAGCCTCTTTGATTTGATCATCCGTAGGTTTGAGTTTTTCTTTGGTTTCCTGGGCGGCTTTGTTGTTTCCTTGTATGGTCCTGTTGGTGTATCTTGTTCTGTGAAGCTGAAACGAGAAAGTATGGTAGAAGTATTTGTGGTTTCATAAATTAGTCGGCTGGGGTGTCGTGGATGGAGGAAGTGGGTTTTTCTGAGGATGCTTCTCTCTGTGGCGAGAATGACTTGTTGTTTGGGGATGGTGGAGTGGACTATGGAGTTACTCACCGAATGATTTAGATCTGTCAAGTATTAAGAGATAATTATAAAATAGTTGAGCAAAGTTACGAAAAAAGTTACTCACGTTTATAAAAAATTCTCATATAAATCAAATTAACATCGATTCATATTCATCATAACGAGTTTTTGTATCAATTTTTAATCAATACTGGTAATAGAAAATAATCAGAATATTTCATGTTATAACATAAAATATAAAGCCAGTTAAAATGTCTAAGTTATTGCTTAATAAGATGAAAATTATAATAAACCCACTATTAAAACTTTTATATCGTATAATTTTGAAACTAGTAGTTTCTCATAAACATAAAAGGTGGGTATATATAACGTAAAAGTACGAATAAACGAAAACAGGATAGGATTTAAATTTTTTAACTTATGCTTATGTTATTTACAAAATAAAACATTTTCTGTAATAATATTTTCCCATATTTTTTGAATGCTATAAAATGGGTATTTCAAAAAGTAATTATTGACAATTCATCCGATTTTACATCAGTCACTTCAGGGGTACCTCAAGGTTCTGTCCTTGGACCGCGTCTTTCTCAATATATATTTCTGAACTTGTTAAATCTTTGTATTTTTCATTTGTACCTGAATCTGTAAATCTAGCATCTCAAATAATAAATCGGGATTTTCTACCAAATTTGATTGTTTATTATTGTGTTTTTTAGGTTATATTATTATAATTTTCTTTTTCACATTGAATTCATTGGTTTAAGTTGATTTATTAGATAAATATGGTTTATTAGTGTGTTGAATACAGCAAAATAGTTTATTTAAATCATTTCATCGGTAAGTATCATATTACTATTATGAACAAAGCTCAGGGGCGTAGAATTAGTATTTTATCGACTGTATAAACTCTTTAATAATGCCTAAAGGATTGTTTTAACTTATAATTATGCAGCTTTCATATATTTTGTTAAAAATTAAATCACATTTGGTTTTTCTGCCGAAACCGGTCTAAGAATGGCAAGCTCCTTTAATAATAAAATCAAAGTTTTTGGTTTAAAGTCCCGACTTTGTCGGGCGCCAAACCACGTCTGGACTTTCGTAGTTCAATACCTGGGGGGGCATATAGCCCAAGGAGTAGTTGTTGAAGTCCAGACGCTGGTGCAGTGTAGGACATTTAATGTATTTGTTCTTGGGAACAAGTGTGATTTATTTCACAACCTTAGGTAGTTTCAATAATAAACTTTTGTTTAAATTTTTTTTATTCTAAAGAATAAACAAAAGTACAGTAATTTCTTTTTGGAATTTCCTTTTTTGTGGATGGGGTACTAGAAATTGGTTTTTCCCACATCCCCAACAAGTCATTTATAAGTTTCAAATATTCCGTGCACAAGGATGAAGTGAAATAGATATATAAAATGTGTGAAAATGGCGTCCCATTTATGCTGAGATGCATGGGCGTACCATTACAAAGGGAAATGGGATGTGACACAATATATTTTTTTTAACGATTTTAATTTTACCACGTCGGGCTTTAAACCAAAAACTTTGATTTTATTATTAAAGGTGCTTGCCATTCTTAGACCGGTTTCGGAATTATTGTTCCTCTTCAGTAAGAAGCAGGCTAGCTCGAATTTCTATCACTAAAGAAATTCTGAAGATCGCTTTGAACCCACAAACTCTTAGTACAAACGGTTAAGTCGAGAAAGAGGAGGAGAGTGCAACGCCATCTCTTTTACAATAAAATCAAAGCTTGCAAAACTATAGAAAACTCTAACGACGGTGGAATTTTTTGTAACCATAAAAATCCACCATCCAGACGCTGGTGCAGTGTAGGACATTTAATGTCTTTGTTCTTGGGAACAAGTGTGATTTATTTCACAACCTTAGGTAGTTTTGGTACGCCCATGGTCCTTTTTTGGTATTTTTATGGTTACAAAAAATTCCACCGTCGTTAAAAGTTTATTATTGACTTTATTGTCCTCAACTAAATGGTTAGTTGTGCATCCATCTATAAACAATTTTTACTTAGTTTACAGCCTGAAGCATTATAGAAAGAAAAATATTAAAAAAAAAATTTAAATAAAAATAACTTAATTACGTAAAGAGTATGAAATTAAAGAAGTAATAAAAAGAAAAAGTAAACAGCGCCATTAAAAAAAAATAAACCCACACTAGTCTCATATAGATAACTAAAATTAGAAATCTATTAAATCCTTAACGATATATTCACTAAATTTTATTTGATGACGATGCTTTAACGTCATTTTTATTCAGGAAATTATACAAATTATATTCTTCAATGACTAAACAAACAAAATTAATTTGCTTATTAATTGTTATAATTAATTAAAATAATATGATAACGGGTAATTTTACCCAAGTGTATAGTTAAAATGCATATAAATTAAATGCCGTATAATTTTTTTTGGGACCATAATTATATTTGAGACAGGGACGGACTCAAACATATTTACAAAATCAGTACACTCTAAGTTATATTTTCTTACTTCAAACTGTTAATAAACATACCTTCTTGGCATGTTTTTCACTAAAATATAACAATGAATATCACAATTGTGTTTTGCTTATTGTTTACTACATTTATTATACCAAATTTTCGTAAGTAATATCATAAGGGCATCTAATTTTTCCGAAAAAAATCGAAAAAAACACGTTGCTAAGTAATATTTTGTTAAAAAAGTATTACTTTGCATTGTGTTTTTTCGATTTTTTCACAGGCAAAATCGAAATGGTATTTGTCAAGACTATTTCATGAGTAACAGATGATTCTGCATACACATAGCTTACAAAACATACTACCTATTATATATGCATACATAATAAATATGTAGGTATTAATTTGAAAATTGAAAAAAAAAGGAAATTTATTTAATCACAAAATACTACAAACTTAATTATTTATGGTACAATTAAAATATAAATTGCAATTTTGGTACACAGTTTGAAATCTTTGTTAACTCATTGATAACGTTGGTTGTAGGTAAATCATTAATGTTGTTGATGGGTCCAGCTGTAGAGTGAGGAGCTCGAGGAGTGGCTGCAGGATCTTCTGTTTTCTGTTTTTTAGCTGGAGGTTCTGAGGCGTCACTTCTAAGGGTGTTTATGATGTTGGAATAATGCTCAATTATCCGTTTGCAGATAAGGCTTAATTGAGTTGGCTGAACTGTGGCCAGTAATTTTAATTAATTGTTGTTCACCCATCTCTCCTTTAGCCAGGTTAATGACTGCTGTCGGCCGCATAGTTGTTTTTATTTCTTTTGTATTTAACCCTGCCTTCTCTGCTGCTTCTTTACTCCATTTCGAAAGTTCGTTTTTTCCCACTGGAGTTTCTGTACCATCCACTTGATTGTTCTTTGTTCCATGATGGATTCAGTGGCGTAACTAGAGTTGAGTCATAGGGGGGGTTTACCCCACCAGTCAACTTCCAATGTATTACTCCCTTCAAAAAAAGATTTCTCATAATATAGGTATAATATATACTATAATCATGTAGCTTCCAATTAAATAAATACATTATAATTTTTTATAAATGTTATTTTGGTTATTTATTGGTTACAATAACGTACTACACTTAATAAACAATAAATTAAGACTATGAAACAAGAAAAAAAAATCGGATGTGGCCATGCACATGACTTTACTCGTACATATTTAAGGCAGGCCATGCCTGGTAAGAGCGTACAATTGTCTCCATGAAACAAAACACTTCTACTGCGCTTGCGCTATTATGTAACTATGTTATTCCATATTTTATTTTTAACTCGCTTATAATACAAAATTTGAAAAAAGTTTTTAAACAAAATTTATAGTAAAATTAATTTAAAATAAATTTTTTCTCTAATATTTTTACATAAACTTAATAGAAACTATAATAATTGCGAAAATCTGAAAATTCTCAAGAGTAAACCCCCACTTCCGGTTGTCCGATTTTGCCCAAAATCTAATCAGCTCATTAGCATGTTGTAAAAATGCTAAATATAAACTTTGATTAGGAAATTCCGATCGCAGTTGGAATTAGAGCGCACACAAATTTTTCTGGACTCCATACATACATTTTCTGGAAATGGTCTTAAATGACTTAGGGGGTCTCAAAAAATGTAAATCCACTAAAACTTTTTTTTTTGCGATTACAATACTTTACCACTTCGTATGGTACAGTAAAATATTCTTAAATATAAAATATATAAGTAAAAAATTGCGAAAGTTCCCCACTCTATAGTCTTCAATATAACTACTGGTATCATTATCATTGTCTTTTCTGAGGTTTATTATTAATGGGTTTTTTAATAATAAAAAACGCGCGGAATAAAAAACGCACGGAATAAAAAACGCGCTTAATAAAAAACGCGCTTAATAAAAACGTGCGGAACAAAAAACGCCTGAATACAAAACTCGCGTGTGTGTAAAAAATGCGCGGAATAAAAAACGCGCGGAATAAAAAACGCACGGAATAAAAAACGCACGGAACAAAAAACGCCCGGAATAACAAATGCGCGGAATAAAAAACGCCTGAATAAAAAACACGCGGAATAAAAAACGTGTGGAGTAAAAAACGCGCCAAATTTAACGATATTAACGCGAAAAATTTTTTAACTGCCTTCAACAACAAATTTCGCACGTCAGGTAATTTAAATGTTGTATTGTTTTGAGAAACATAATCTTTTAATTGTGACCAGATCAGTTCAATGGGGTTTAACTCTGCATGGCAAGGAGGCAATCTGAGAATTTCAATTCCTTTTTCTCGGGCCATCTCATCTATAATATATTTTTTGAATTTGTTTTTATGTTGCTTTGCTATTACGAGTAAGTAATTCTGCCTTCAAAAGAAGACTGATATTATTTTTAGAATGAAGCCATTTTGAAATATATATTAATACTAAATTCCGAATCAATTAAAATACATACGATACGGCTATGAATAAATAAAGTCTGACTTATCTATCAAAAGAACAGATTTATTATAGTAAAAACCATGGAAACATGATTAAATCAAATGAAATCTTTTATTAGGCCGATCAAACGTATTAAAATTTTCATTTTAACTACAAATAAGCATTGAAGAATGAGGTAAAAATAAAATTTCTACCTCTTAAACCTGTACTACTTCTACAAATTAAATTACTGCACTCCTTTCTTCTCTAAACTATAGTAAACACCACACTTCACTTAACCGTGGAAATGCACAAGCTTTGAAAAAGGTTTGAACAGGGCAGCACAAGTGTAACGAGAAGAACTGACTGACTCCAATACGTTTTGGTTTGTCATTTTAGTGTATCCCACAATAATAACTTTGAAAAAGCAAAATCTTTCAAATTTGTATTTTTTAAAATACAATTTTTTGTTAATTTCTTCTAAGCAATGGGGAGGGGAGTTTACTGTTAATAATAATCTATCAGTTGTTATTCTAGATGAACTTTAAAAAGACGGACTGGACAAAAGGTAGGGTTCTTCGTGTTGGGGACCAGCCATTTGCTATCGGCCATTTTTTTTTCTCCACCCTGAGCCGTTTTATTGAAGAGAGGATTATATTCTATTCCTAAAACGTGGAAATTTTGAAAATCAGTTATTTTTAAAGATATGTAACTATGTTTTAATTCCAGAAGTATCTTTAAAATAATGAACTCTGCAATTGACTGCTTCTCCACCTCTCCACGCAAGTTCTACTGAAGCGATATGGTAAAATTTTCGCTGGAGTCTTGCTGGAGTGTCTTCGTCCCGTAATAAAACCATTGCGTAGTATTCTTCCAATTTTAATGAAGCAGAGCTCGATTTCCTTTTATTGGCTCACATCTGCAAATTCCTTCGTTTCGCATTACGAGCTTCCCTACTAGACTGGAAGATAATATCTTTAAATGGATCAAAAATTATTTTCCACTTCATAAAATACATCTCTTACATTTTTTTTGCAATGGTGTTCCACATTGTCTTCACATCTAGTTCTTTGTAATTTTCACCGTTTTCTTTCTTCATATTCCACGCCCAATCTTTCAAGATTAGGTTTAGTTGCTCTAAACTTGTAGTTTCCAAAAGCTCGTATTTCTTTGCCTTGCAGAATTCCGTAAACTGTTTTCACATTGATGTATGGGTGTTAACTGTATTTTGCGGTACACTTTTCTCAATCGCCAGATCAACATTAGTCATAGAATCAATTTCAAAGCGACTCATTTTCACTACATAAGCTGACTAGCACTGTTTAATAACAATATTACAAAATATACCTATTGACAATAAAATCAGATAAATTGTTTAGCGTCGTTTTCTGGTGTCCTAGGAGACCATAATTACTTGTAATTTTTGGTGACAACAAGTTTTGCCGCTGGTAAACTCGAAAAAACTACTGACAGGAGCTGTCATACAGTTTTTTCATCTAGAAACCATTTGTAATTCAAAATTGCGCATTATTGATTGGTGGAAATTAAGACGAGGGAAACAGTCGACAGTAATATCCCAAGACCTTGACAAATAGCCGACTATTTTTATTGTATCTAAATTTCGAGTTTATTTTAGGATCAATTCGTTGAGACTTAATTTTGGCATTAATCACAGGTTTACAAAAAAAAAAGGTCGGGACTATTTGACCAGACCACGCTATCCCTAGGTATTTTGGCGCCCTGAATCTGAATCCTGGCTCAGTTTTTCCCCAGCACGTCACGGAAACGAGATTTCAAGGTCATTTATAGATACTACATTCTGTGAGTCGGAAAAATATACAAAAGTTTTAAGCAGCAACCAAACCAACCAACTCTCCCCCCGTTGTCGAGGATGCTGAACACGATAGCGGTGGTGAAAATTTTTTTGGAGTTGACCCAACCCCCCAAACGGCCAAAAATCACTCCAAAAATGGGGTAATCGCGTATTCCGCATATTCCATCGGTAAAATATTCCCTATCCCCCGTTTTCAAGGATGCTGAACAGGATGGAGTTATCCAAAATTACTTTCGACTTGACCTCACCCCTCAAACGGCCAAAAACCTCCCCCAAAATGTGGGAATCGCGGATTCCGCGTCTTCCACCGGCAAAATATATCTTCCCTCTCCTTTTCGAGGATGCTAAACACGATGGCGTTATTCAATTTTTTTTTAGACTTAGTCCCACCTCCCAAACGGCCAAATTTTTTTTTGAGCAAACATGAAAACCCGCGAAAATTTTTCACCCTGTAGAAGGTGATTTTTGGCCGTTTGGGGGGTGGGACTAAGTCGAAAATAATTTTGCATACCGCCATCGTATGCAGCATCCTCGAAAACGTGGAGGGGGAAGATATATTTTGCCGGTGGAAGATGCGGAATCAACGATTCCCCCATTTTGGGGGTATTTGGCCGTTTGAGGGGTGGGGTCAAGTCGAAAATAATTTTGAATACCGCCATCATATTCAGCATCCTCCAAAAGGAGGGCGAAGATATATTTTGCCGGCGGAGGTCGTGGAAGTCGCGGAATCCGCGATTCCCCCATTTTGGGGGTAGTTTTTCACCACCGCTATCGTGTTTAGCATCCTCGACAACGGGGAGAGAGTTGGTTTGGTTGCTGCTTAAAACCTTTGTATATTTTTCCGACTCACAGAATGTAGTATCTATAAATGATCTTGAAATCTCGTTTCCGTGACGTGCTGGGGAAAAACTGAGCCCGGATTCGGATTCAGGGCGCCAAAATACCTAGGAATAGCGTGGTCTGGTCAAATAGTCCCGACCTTTTTTTTTTGTAAACCTGTGAATCTGAATAACTCCCGAGAGCTTTAGCTCGAGGGAGTTATTCTTTGATTATTAAGGGCGCGGTCTTGTACGTCAAATGTCAGCGAAATTATGTCAAATAAGGTGCTGTCCGGGAGGTGCTGGTATCTCGTGATAAATGCTTAAATTAAACAAAGTAGTTACAGAAACCTTCCTTTGAAATTTTCTCATTACAGAAACCATTCCAGAAATTCATTGTCTGCTATGTTTAATACAAGGGGAGAACAATATTTAGTATTACCAAAATGTATAATCTTAACTTTTTATTATTCATTTATGGGCAGACGGACCTCGGTCGATAGCTCTTTGTAAGTGGTTAGCTAACAATAAAGAACATAATGATAAATAATTATTCATTTATTTTCTTTGTAGGTATATATTATTTATACAGAGCCTTTCAATGAAAACTATTCATCCATAAAATCTTTCTTTTAATTAAAAAAATTAAAATAATTTGTTACTGGGGCATTGATAATATCAAAATAACATTTTCTTTTCAGTTATTTATATGAAGTGATTTTGTTCCTCGTTATGAAGTATATGAGAAACGAAAGAAAAATTTACCACGCAAACGATTTATTTATTTATTTATTACGATGAATGTCAAAGATATTTACAAGTAGGAAACAATTTTTTACTAGGGTATAATTGGTATTAAATTTTCGAAATAAAATGCCCCTTTCAAATGTATACAGGGTGATGTTATTGCTCATTTCAAAGTTAGTATATAGCTATGACAACTATTCCAGAATCGACACGTGTCAAGTTGCGTCGGCGCTTCTTTGTAGATCAAAGAATCGCTTTTTTAAGTCAAGGCGGGCAGGCATCGTTTGAACTTTGGTTCAGCTCACGGTGGCCCTAGACTCCTAGACAATTGCATCAAAGGAGTAAGCCGCTTTAGCAATTTTTTTTCACCGAACTTTTCTTGAAGACTATTTAAACCCGAGATCCTTGATTTTATATAATAAAAAGTGCGTTTTATGATCTACTTATATTTTTGTGTTTTGAAGAAATTTTAATTTTAAAATTATAGCAATTCTATTTGTATTTTTAGTTTTATCAAAATGCTTAACTATAAAAACCAAGAATTAAAGTACAAACTGTAAAAAATTAAAAAATGCCAAATCTCCAATTAAATCACGGTAATAGGTTATGTCGAAAAAGATTTCGCGAACAATCGGACGGCGCCGGCGTTATTTAACTCGGGTCGCTAAGGCAAATGCAATACGCGTATAGTTCATGTGATACATAAAGTTGCCCCAATTTAACAGCTTTAAAGCGGCGCCTTTGTTGCTACCAAAAAAACTTCTAACGTACCGGCATATCGCGATTATAGTTTAAGTAATCGCTATAATCCAGCGATCGGATAATAAAAAATAAATAGTGAAAGGGCCTACAATGATCACAAAAAGCATTGTACTAAAAACACAGAAGAAAACAAAAATTATATGTTTTATCAATGAATTTGTTTATTAATAAATTCTTAAACAGATAAATGAATAATTTTAAAATAAATTTATAAATATATACTTTATAATATTTTTTCTTGATTTTTCAATAAGGTTGGGATCCAGAAATTAGGAGAATAAGAAATAGTTGATGATTTTATGGATTAAAGCTAGAAAAGTACCATTTGGGAAAGAATTTTTTTTTTATTTTTGTGCCACCTCATTATCGAAACATCTAGATTTAAGTCAAGTTAATAAGTAAAAAAGTTGTAAGCAGAAGCACCAAATATATTTAGTCTTACTTATTTTTTTCTGCTCTTTCCAAATAAAATTTTAAAATATTAATATACTGGGTATTGTTTCGATTCGAAACCTACTCATTAACTTTTTAAGGCCGGACTTGGAATATGTTAATCGACACCACTGTAGACAAAGAACATACGAACCAAATATTACAAAAACGTATAGGGTCGTTCATAAGTTATGATTAATTGAAAAAATGGGGAAAATTAATAAATCACCCTGTGTCTTGGTTATAAAGAACGATAGACACATAGGTTATTTAGAAGCACCTCGGTGTTCTCCATCTACCTTTTCTGTATGCGCATTTCTCAATGAATTACCCCGTATAAAGTGATTTTGTTTTTCGTTATGAAGTGTGAGAAACGAAAGAAAAATTAACCGCGCGAACGATGAATTACGATTTAGGTGAACATTTCAAAGATATTTAGAAGTCCCAAACAATTTGAAAATAAATATATCTCTATAATTTTCAGATTAATGAATTTGAATATAAAATATGAAAGATTACATATTGATCGACATCTACCAAAATCAGAACTTTTTTTTAACCAATTTGACAACAGGAAGTTGATGTTTGAAAACAAAACAGAAGTGAAAATTTACATTTCTATGCCTATGCACAAAATTATTACATTTTTTTTAATTTGATAAATTAGAGTTCCATGGAAAGTAATAATTTGACACATTGACAATTTAATAGTTATTATAACTGATTAAAAAAGAAAAATCATGGTTCCTACACATACTAACTATTAAAAAGTCAAAATTAATTTATTATGAAAGTCATACAACATATCAGTTATTTTGAATATATTCTTATCTTCTACTTTATAATATTCCCTAATTCTTTTCTAAAATACTTTCTTTATTTTTATTCTAATGCATAACATATCTACACAAATAATTTTGAATTCTTTTTAAAAATTCCCGCGTTATGACAGTTAAACGATATGCGCAAAAAGCATCTCGTCCTCGAGTAATAAAAAATATATCTATAAATACTCTAAAATCTCGTCAACTTTCAGACAAAACGTTGCCTAACCACTGATTCGACGTTGCCAAATGAACGTTATCAACAACAGCTGTGAGTTCCTGCGAAAATTTAAATTCATGATATATCATTATATTCGGCGTACTTAAAATGTTCCTTTCTGATTAAAGTTTTTTTAAATGTTTGGAGAGCAAAAACTTTACTTTACTTTATTTACAAAGACAATAAATACAATTGCAGCGTTCTTTTTGTGTTTTGAGTGCATGTTTCTTTTATTATGTGCCAACACTGCTATATTCTAAACCATAACAGATAGGAATACGATGAAAATTGAATTTTTGGAAAAAATTAGAGATAAAAAAAATCTACAGAGTTTATTGATTTTCTTGAGTTGACAGTAAAACTAAAAATTGCATTTTTATAGTTTGAGATAAAATTTGCTATAAGTGACGTTTATAGTTTACAAAATATCAATAATTTATTGTAGAATAATGAAAACAATTCAATGAATAAAATGAAACAGTTAACAAACAAAATATAAAATTAGCAATATAATTTGAAAAGAAACATTTAAGTATATTACATTAAAATAAAATTTAAAGTGAACAAATGTTATCTAAAATATAAATAATAGTAAAATTTTTTGCTGTTTCACGTGGTTGTGCTATTAGTTTTTCGATTTTAGCATACACTTTAGAGCCGCAAAGATTTTTTTATCGTTTTCTACACCTTTTAAAGCGATATCACATTTTATGAGAGGTCAAAGTCTCTCACAACTGGGCTAATTATGGTATCACCCCGCTAAATATCTCAGCTGATGGGTTGGCATCCATTGCAAATTTGATTTGCTTCGGGTACCATCTTTCTTACAGTGTTAAAACCTATATGATCTATATATAATTATATAGATCATACTACTTAAACTATATATATATATATATAGATATATATATATATATATACTGAATACCTATGGGTAAAGAATTTTTAGACGCCATTGTTTTACCAAACTTTCAAATTAATTTGAAATGACTTCAAAATTTCAAATCGACTGATTTCATAAATTAAAGTATTTTGATGTATTCTGATTAAACCACATTGTAGATAAAGGTCTAACTTAGGTCAAGTTAATGTTTATTTTTCTTATTTTTTCAGAATCGAGGATATATAGATTGTTAAATGCCACTTTTAAGGTTAAAAAAATTGGATGATTTTAAAGCTGTCGTTTTCATAGAAAATAATAAATTTATCAATTTAAAATAGTAAGACTACCTAAGTTAGACCTTTATCTTTAATTTGTCTGAAAATTATATTTTAAATCCCATTACATTCGGAAATCAGTCGATTTAACTTTTGGTCTGCAGCATAGGATTTTATACACAGGAAGACCGCGCCCTTAATGCCAAAATTGTCGAGACAAATTGTAAAATATACGAGAAATTTAGTAGCAATAAAAATAGTAGCTAATTTGTCAAGGTCGCGTTATATTTAATAATATTATTTCCCGAGTCACAAAAAATTCTGTACGTACGTATAAATTATACTAGTTTTGCTCTTTACTGTCTTGGCAGGTACGTTTAATTTAATTATATTATCAATTTCTTGAAGATTTTTACTCCCGAATCTACTCATTGTTAATACTTTTTAACAAAATGGGTCAAATTTAATTCTGTAATAAACTTTAATGGCAAACTGTCAAAATTCAGATGACGCGCGCCTACTATGTTTGTCTTAAAATGGACGGTAGGTATTACATAGAAAGGAATGAATGAATATATTTATAGTTTCAGAAAAAGTGCGAAATCAGTTGGATTTGTGTATTTGCTACTAAAGATCGATAATTTATTAACTATAAGCAATTTTATAATACCATTAGTATAGGTTTTATTTGAAAAATTTGAAATTTACGGGCGGCTTCGTTACTGTTGGATACCGTCCTTCAGGTAAATATTGAGGACGATGATGAAATAGCCGAATATTTACCACCAAGGTGAATAGTCGCTTTATTTTGTTTTGATTGGCTGCATCAAATCAGTTTCCAAGCACGTGATTGGTTAAAAATTGATATTTGACAGGCAAGGGAAATAATCAGTTTAATTTCATTAGGTACATACACTTGGACCAATATAACTTTGAATTACAGTGGCATCAGGTATAATTAATAAGTAATAAAAAATATATATAAATCCGCTACAACAACAATCACATTTGTTTCATTTCGATATTAGTTTCCTTTGGTTTAATAATTCTTGAAATATTAATGGGGTCCTTTGTATATCAAATTTTACCGTTTTCCTTCATACAACTGTACTTTAACGCTTAAAACGTAAACACCCTTAATCCGAATCATTTCCAAAGACATAACATTCCTAAATATTTCATCAAAAAGAGAATGGTTTCCAATTAAGGCTCAGCATCAAGGAATTAACGACCGAGCAAAATTGGGAGTGTCTATGAAACCAACCAAACTGGAATTTATGGGCGAAGTTTATGCTAGTCGTAAAGAAGTTTAGATATGACTTAAAAATATTTATTTTTATCTCAAAATATAACCAAATCAAGTTGGGAGTTGATGTAAAACCAACCAACCAACCATGATTTTAATATTAGCGTAAATAAAAATCGTAAAATAGATGGGATAAATAATAACGAGTTATTTATGTATGAATGGGGATGATTGCGCGACGAGTAGGTGCGAGTGAAACAATATTTTTATTTCACTTCATCTAAAATATTTTTCCAACATTATATGCGACGAACTTGAATTAAATAATTACTGAGAGTGTTATGATGAACTTCTTTTCTGTTTTTATAATTTTGTATATGGAGACTTCTACAATTTCTAATTTAGGCCTATCACCGAGAGTAGACTTTGTAGGCATGGTAGAACTTTTAGATTATGGTGACTGGCTATGCCTCTTATGTCAAAAGTTGCATTAAAATAAAGTAGGTACGTTTCCATTATTGAATCATTATATTCACCATATCTGAAATTGCCTGGCGCTTATTTTTAGTACCAAATATGATTAAGTTTGACTTGCTACAGTTAATGTTCAAGCAATTATCAGTTGCACTTTTAATAAAAACTTGTAAATCTGTATTTATGTTGACACAAGCGTTATCTACCATATTTGGATTCCCTGTATCTGTAAAGCTAGAAGGATGGGTCACCCCACAGCATGTAGGCCACATTTGGCCAATTGTGCATTCTTCTGAGATTGAGCCTTTGTGATGGTACATGTTCTTAATAATTTTGTATATTCAAATACTCAAGATAATAAAAATCATCTTTACTATTCTAAAGTCATTTATTGAATGCCAAAACATTCATCGACTATTCCAACCGACAACAGAATTGCTGCGTCGACAGGAACAGTGTCGATTAATAATTTATAACAATATATTATAATTAATAATAAAGAAATTGCTAAACCTAGTTTTAATCAGTTCAATAAACTATAAAATATAAAATGATATACAGTATTTGGATGCATCCAATAAACTAAATCTAAATACTTATATTATTACACCTTCCTTCAAGCTCGTCACCCAGTGATGACGTCGCCTGAAAATGTCTTATTTGTGAGAGTGTCGGGCATTCGCAAAGAATGTGTTCGACAGTCTCGTCTTCCTGTTCACATCCTCTACACCGTGGAGTGACAGATAACCCAATCCTGTGGAAATGTTTTCGTAGATAACATTGGCCAGTCAGGATACCAGTGGCTGTGCGCAGGTTCTGTCTGTTCATATTCATGTATTTTTTGGCTGTTTCGCTGTTCGGATACTGTAGAAGTTCCTTGGCTAGCTTGCAGCCTGTTTCGTCGTCCCATCTACCCTTAAACTTTTCAAGGGAGTGCTTCTTTAGTAGGTCCGCCACAGCTGATGCCAGGTCCCAAGAGTTTTTTGGATGCTGCATTCTTAGCTAACGAGTCAGTAATGTTTCTGCTGGTAGTCTCTTTTGCGGCAATGGAGATAGCAATTTGAGCTACACTGGCATTTGAACCCATTGCTCATTTTATATTAAGATTCAGGGGTCTGTAATAAATTCCACAGCCGGACCCCTCATTTCTTTTAGATCCATTGGTGTAGATGCACAATGCACCTGCTGCCAATGTGCCTCTTGTACGTTTTTTATTATTATCCTGTAGGGCCTGTGAAAGGCATATCTTGGTGCAATCGAACCCGTGTTAGCTTGTAGCAGTGGGACCTTCTCAAGGACCTCGTGCCACAAATCACACCTCTACTTACTGGGTCCTACTCAGGTTGTATACCAGTAGAGTGTAGCGTCATTACAACAAGCTCCTTAATAAATATGTCAAGGGGAGTGAAACCAAGAATCACCTCCATTGCTTTAGTTGGTGTGGTTCTCATACCCCCTGTTATGTTGGATTTAATCCAATTTGCTTACGACTACCTGCTGGCTAGTTTTGACTCCCCAGGCAATCGCACCGTACGTTAGCATAGGTCTTATGATAGCAGTGTAGATCCAGGCCGTAACCTTAGGTGACATTCCCCAGGTGCGGCCAATGGTTCTTCGGCACTGTTCATAAGATATGTATGCTCTTTTGGCTATGTTTTCTAGATGAGTTCCATGTTAACTTGCTGTCAAAGGTAACACCCAAATATTTCACCTCTTCAGAAAATTTTAATTTAGTTTTTAGGAGCTTTTGGGGCCTCGATGTTTGCAAGCTTCCTTTTGTTCGTGAAAAGAACCATATTTGGATTAAAACTGTAGCAGACATGGGTATCGTCTGCATATATATGTATATTACAGTACTGGAGATTCTTTTCACGTCTAGATGTATAAATAGCGAACAAAAAAGTACCCAGAATAGAATCTGAGAACTGCATGACAGCCCTGTAAAGTACCACTTTTCGATCATGGCAAATAACCAATTCAGCGTTAGCTGGAATTTTCTTCAGATGACAACTGTTGGAATTTGCTACTTACTTGCTTTCAATTACCCATTATGTCTTTTTGTTGTCTGACACTACCTGTTCATATTCACTTGTAGGTTCCTAGATGAACAGCGAATGTAGCACTGGTCCCACTACACTTCCCAGCGACACTTTAGAGCTGAAGTCAAATAACCCAGCGTCTTCTGTATTTTTTATGTCGGTACAGTAGCCACACCTATCCAAATTTCGTACATCACAATATCTATATATAAAATTAATTCCCGAAAAGCCGAGCGTTTATCTTTAGGAAATTGAAGGAACTTACGTTTTCATTCCCCCTTTCTCTTCCGCCTCTTTCTAATTCTACCCGCGGTAGACAATCAAAAATCAATTAGAACCTTGTTAAATAATAATAATTCCAATTTGTTTAACGGAGATAAATTGTAACGTTAACGTTTTATAAAAGACGAAAATTAATTATTCTATTAGTGATAGAATAAAGCATAGGGCCCCTTTCGGTCTCATCATCAACCCGTGTTGTACCATCTAAGTAAATGATCGAGCATAATTTAAATTAGAAATAGAAGGAAAGAAAGGTGAAGGTATACAGGGCGTGTATGTAGTGTGTAGCAGTTTACACGTTTTTTTTATTGTTGTGTTATTGGCAATACAAACAAAGTAACTAATAAGTCTTGAAAAAACTGTTTAACTGAATGGGGGCTGTTAGAAAGTCCTGGATAATAAGCTACCATCATTTACTTGTGTAATTTCTAGAGTGATCCCCAGGGATCAGTTCTCGGACCACTTCTATTTTCTATGGTCTTCATAAATCACCTCAAACCGATAAAGGTAAAGACCAAAGACCACGTAACGCTCCAGGAAAATCAAAATTATACATAAAAGATCGTACCTCGATAAAAAAGTTTTCTAAAAGAAAAATTCCAACATAATACCAAGTTCTTGCCTCATTTTGAGACGATATGGATTACCCCGAAAAAAACCATAAAAGAAATATAATTTTTCCAAATAAATTAATAAACTATTACACATCCAAGACATGTTTTTAAATAATTTACCTACTGGCCAAAATTCACTAACGCCTCAGTTCTAGAAGAGCTTGATATCAAGACCCGAGTCCTAAAAGGGATCAAGCACGCTTTCCCCACCTACCTTAGGTACGTCGTAAATTGAACAGGCAAGGTGGAGAAGCTGATGGTGGAAGAAAAGGTCGAATATTCTCGAGCGTTTATTTGGTGGTGTTCGAATTATCTCGAGCGTTTATTTATAGCGCTCGAATTAACTCGATCGTTTATTTAGAGCGCATGAATATTCTCGAGCGTTTATTTAGGGTGCTCGAATTATCTCGATCGTTTATTTATAGAGCTAGAATTATCTCGAGCGTTTATTTATAACGCTCGAATATTCTCGAGAGTATATTTAGAGTGCTCGAATTATCTCGAGCGTTTATTTAGAGCGTTCGAATTATCTCAAGCCTTTATTTAGAGCGCTCAAATATTCTCGATCGTTTATTTAGAGTGCTCGAATTATCTCGAACGTTTATTTATCGCGCTCGAATATTCTCGAGCGTTTATTTGGGGGTGTTCGAATTATCTCGAGAGTTTATTTATAGCGCTCGAATTAACTCGATCGTTTATTTAGAGCGCATGAATATTCTCGAGCGTTTATTTAGGGTGCTCGAATTATCTCGATCGTTTATTTATAGCGCTAGAATTATCTCGAGCGTTTATTTATAACGCTCGAATTATTTCGAGCGTTTATTTAGAGGGCTCGAATATTCTCGAGCGTTTATTTAGAGTGCTCGAATTATCTCGAGAGTTTATTTATAGCGCTCGAATTAACTCGATCGTTTATTTAGAGCGCATGAATATTCTCGAGCGTTTATTTAGGGTGCTCGAATTATCTCGATCGTTTATTTATAGCGCTAGAATTATCTCGAGCGTTTATTTATAGCGCTCGAATTATTTCGAGCGTTTATTTAGAGGGCTCGAATATTCTCGAGCGTTTATTTAGAGCGTTCGAATTATCTCAAGCGTTTATTTAGAGCGCTCAAATATTCTCGAGCGTTTATTTAGAGTTCTCGAATTATCTCGAACGTTTATTTATCGCGCTCGAATATTCTCGAGCGTTTATTTGGGGGTGCTCGAAATATCTAGTCTTTATTTGGCGTGCTCGAATTATCTCGAGCGTTTATTTAGAGCGCTCGAATTACCTCGAGCGTTTATTTGGGGCGCTAGAATTATCTCGAGCGTTTATTTGGGGAGCTCGAATTATCTCGAGCGTTCCTTTAGAGTGCTCCAATTAACTCGAGCGTCCTGTTAAGGGGTTAATAAATAATTTTAAATGACGGGCGATTACGCGATCACTACCTACTTGCGAATTATTAAATGTTCCGCTTACTTTTACGTATAAACTGTGCGTTTTGTTTAACAAAACCGTGCGTTTGTTTACGGTAAACAAATCGCACGGTTTTGTGTTTACCGTGCGTCATGAGCTATATACTGAGGCCGTGTGTCGTGTGTTTTTACCTGTTTTCTATAGTGGCCGTAGGTAAAAATATAAATTGCAATTTTTGTACACAGTAGGAAATCTTTGTTAATTCATTGATAACGTTGGGTGTAGGTAAATCATTAATATTGTTGATGGATCCAGCTGTAGAGTGAGAAGCGCGAGGAGTGGCTGCAGGATCTTCTGTTTTCTGTTTTTTAGCTGGAGGTTTTCAGGTGTCACTTCTAAGGGTGTTTATGATGTTGGAGTAATGATAATTATCCATTTGCAGATAAGGCTTAATTGAGTTGGCTGAACTGTGGCCAGTAATTTTAATTAATTGTTGTTCAGACACCCCGCCATGTTACTGACTGCTGTCGACCGCATAGAGTGGTTTCTTTTGTATTTAATCATGCCTTCTCTGCTGCTTCTTTAGTCTATTTCGAAAGTTCGTTTTTTCTAACTGGAGTGTTTTTGTACCATCCACTTGATTGTTCCTTGTTCCATGATGGGTTTACTATTAATAATAATGAAGCAGAGCTCGATTTCCTTTTATTGGCACACATCTGCAAATTACTTCGTTTCGCATTACGAGCTTCCCTACTAGACTTGAAGATAATATCTTTAAATGGATCAAAAATTATTTTCCCACTTCATAAAATACATCTCTTGCATTTTTTTGCAACGGTGTTCCACATTGTCTTCACAACCAATTCTTTGTAATTTTCACCGTTTTCTTTCTCCGTATTCCACGCCTAGTCTTTCAGGATTAGGTTTAGTCGGTCTAAACTTGTAGTTTCCAAAAGCTCGTATCTCTTTGCCTTGCAGAATTCCGTAAACTGTTTCCATATTGATATATGGGTTTTAACGGTATAGTACGGTACACTTTTCTGAATCGCCAGATCAATATTAGTTATAGAATCACTTCCAAAGCGACTCATTTTCACTACATAAGCTGGCTAGCACTGTTTAAATACAATATTACAAAATTTATTGACAATACAATCACAAAAAATGTTTAGCGTCGTTTTCTGGTATCCTAGGAGACTTGTTAACAAAGATATTGTAATTCTTGGTGACAACAGCTGTCAAGTTTTGCCGCGGGTAACCTCCAAAAAACTGCTGACAGGAGCTGTCATACAGTTTTTTCATCTAGAAACCATTTTAATTCAAAATGGCGCGTTTGTGATTGGTGAAAATTAAGACGAGGGAAATAGTCGAAGTTAATATCCCAAGACTATGACAAATAGTCGACTATTATTTTCTGTCTAATTCTATCGAGAGTATCTTGTATTTTGAGACAATTTGATGCTCGAGGGAGTTATTCTTTGATTATTAAAGTTCATATGGTCGAATTGAATTGTCTCGAAATGCAAGTTGCTCGAGATGAATTAAAGAAAATAATAGTCTCTATTTGTCATAGTCGAGTGATATTCAGGAAGATTATTTCATGAACCCCACAAAATTATTCGCTAAGATTGTCTCCAAACACACTCCTTTCTCTTTTTGATATTTTCTGGGATAGATTTGCTTATATTTTCACACTGATTTCCGTAGTGGAACATGAACCAAAACGAGACATTTTCAATTTTAAGTGAATGTTACGTCAAATTTTGACACTTAATAGCAAACAATATACAATCGACTAAAATAGCCGCTGATATTTTTTATTTACCTAAATATCCGATCATATTGCATATCATGTGACTAAATTCATGACTTTTCATTGGCGAAGCCGTGTGTGAATGAAATAATCGATCATATTGCATATCATGTGACAAAATTCATGACTTTTCATTTGCTCAGCCATGTGTGAATGAAATAATCGAAGGTAATATCCCATGACTATGACAAATAGCCGACTGTTATTTTCTGCCTAATTCTATCAAGAGTACCTTGTATTTCGAGACAATTTGATGATACCATATGAACATTAATAATCTGAATAACTCCCGAGAGCTTTAGCTCGAGGGAGTTATTCTTTGATTATTAAAGTTCATATGGTCGAATTGAATTGTCTCGAAATGCAAGTTGCTCGAGATGAATTAAAGAAAATAATAGTCTCTATTTGTCATAGTCGAGTGATATTCAGGAAGATTATTTCATGAACCCCGCCAAATCATTCGCTAAGATTTCCTCCAAACAGACTCCTTTTTCTTTTTGATATTTTCTGGGATAGATTTGCTTATATTTTCACTGAATTCCATAGTGGAACATGAACCAAAATGAAACATTTTCAATTTTAAGTGAATGTTACGTCAAGTTTTGACACTTAATAGCACACTTATACAATCGACTAAAATAGTCGCTCATATTTCTTTATTTACCTAAATAGTCGATCATATTGCATATCATGTGACTAAATTCATGACTTTTCATTGGCGCAGCCATGTGTGAATGAAATAATCGATCATATTGCATATCATGTGACTAAATTTATGACTTTTCATTGGCGCAGCCATGTGTGAATGAAATAATCCAAAATATAGTTCTCGTCAAAATATATGGTGTTTAACAAACTTTCCAAATTAAAAAAAAATATATTTTAAAATGTAGCAAACTAAACCTTTCAAGGGCTGATATGCCTATATCAAGTTTTATCAAGTCAGAAGCTATCTAAAATATTGCAACACCGTGAGCATTATCTACCCAAAAATATCCAAAAAGACATGGGTCATCCTGTATAAAGAGAAAACGAATAAATGTTAGTGCGATTGTGGTAAAATTAATAGATCGATTTATATCGATATATCAAAATAGATTAAGGGTAGCAGGTCAACCTTAGGTCATTAAAAAAGAAAAGTAGGTTAATGATAAAATGGAGGCTAGATCAAGTTAGAAGCAAGGTCCAAAAAAAGAAGAAAAAACAGTTAAAGAATTGTTATCACAGTGGATAATATTGTTCTAGATGGATATAGGTTTATATTTTAATTTCGGAGTAGATCATTTTTTACGTATGACTGTCACTCTTTTGGTAGACGTTCTATTCGTCGAAAGCAAATTTTCCTCGTGTTACAAAAGAACTCTGTAACAAACTGCAGGATTGGCTTTATGAAAATATAATAAAATCAAATTTCAAATTCAAAGGTATCTTGACTTGTGAATTCACCTAAATTTTCTAATTTAGATAGGAGGTAATTTTGCTAGAAGCTTTTCCCACAACTTTAATGATGAGAATATCTTATGAGGATAGATCCAGACAGACCATTGAGAAGAGAAAAAAAGATGATATGACTGACGTTGAATTCAACTATTGTAAAAAACTGTTAGCTAGTATACCCACAGAAAAATTTATATTTTTAATAAAACAGTATGAAATTAAATGAACTCTAATAAATACTGAATTTCCAGACTTTATTGAGTCAGTTTCCCCATCTTATAAACCATTTATGATTATTTTATTTTCATTTTCCAGATAAGTATGGTCGCAGTTTTTCACCTCCGTAGAAAAAAGACCTACACAAAACGGTCCTGGCATGAACAACTCTACCGATCCGTTTTCTGGATGAGATAATATATGGACGAGAGGCGGAGTGTCAGCTTGTTTAGAAGTGCCATTCTTCCATTAAACAATTTGACCTTTTTAATAAATGACACGTCAAGCATGTCAAACGCAACACTGCAAATGGTTGCGTGCCTATCCTACCAAGCGCCATCCCGCTGTTGTGGTTGTTAATATTACATTTCCGTTTTACTTTTTACTTTCTTTCTAAATACTTTCTTATATACCGTTTTGTATAATGCATGTCTGAAAAAATATTTTTTTTTGAATTTGCGTCCAACTTGCAGCAGTCTGCTAGTTAGTTAGTCAGTTAGTTAGTACTCGTATATTAAAGGATATATATTGTAACGGTTAACTAATTCAAATAACTAAAGAGAATACAAAATTTAATATCTAACACGAGAATTAAAAAGAAACAGATAATCTTATTAATATGAATAAAATCACTACTTATCATGTTTTGAGTAATCACAGGACAGAATGCGATTCTTAAACAAGTTCTAGCATGTTAATTGTAAAAGAAACTATGAAATTTCACATAGCAAAATTTAACATTGAAAGCCCATAAGAGATTTTTACTAACATATTTACTTAAAATGTAGCAAAGAACTGAATAAATAAATTCAAAGTAAGGTAGTCAGTCAATATTTAATGTCAATACTCTCTTCTTACCATAGATGGTAGCACATCTAAAAATGTTATCTTATAGCGGATATAGCTATTGACTTGTACGAGTTTGGAATTTTATTTATTGGATTCGAAAAGCCTAACTGATGAAGCCGAAAGGCAGAAACCGGTCTTAGGATGTCGAATCTAATAAATTAAAATTCCTTACTGGTTTACTCACTTTGTATTAATCTCTGAAAGGGATAAAAAGAAGAGTGACATCTTGACTAGATTCAGTCAATATTTAATGTCAATACTCTCTTCTTACCATAGATGGTAGCACATCTAAAAATGTTATCTTATAGCGGATATAGCTATTGACTTGTACGAGTTTGGAATTTTATTTATTGGATTCGAAAAGCCTAACTGATGAAGCCGAAAGGCAGAAACCGGTCTTAGGATGTCGAATCTAATAAATTAAAATTCCTTACTGGTTTACTCACTTTGTATTAATCTCTGAAAGGGATAAAAAGAAGAGTGACATCTTGACTAGATTCAGTCAATATTTAATGTCAATACTCTCTTCTTACCATAGATGGTAGCACATCTAAAAATGTTATCTTATAGCGGATATAGCTATTGACTTGTACGAGTTTGGAATTTTATTTATTGGATTCGAAAAGCCTAACTGATGAAGCCGAAAGGCAGAAACCGGTCTTAGGATGTCGAATCAAATAAATTAAAATTCCTTACTGGTTTACTCACTTTGTATTAATCTCTGAAAGGGATAAAAAAGAAGAGAGTGACATCTTGACTAGATTCAGTCAATATTTAATGTCAATACTCTCTTCTTACCATAGATGGTAGCACATCTAAAAATGTTATCTTATAGCGGATATAGCTATTGACTTGTACGAGTTTGGAATTTTATTTATTGGATTCGAAAAGCCTAACTGATGAAGCCGAAAGGCAGAAACCGGTCTTAGGATGTCGAATCTAATAAATTAAAATTCCTTACTGGTTTACTCACTTTGTATTAATCTCTGAAAGGGATAAAAAGAAGAGAGTGACATCTTGACTAGATTCAGTCAATATTTAATGTCAATACTCTCTTCTTACCATAGATGGTAGCACATCTAAAAACAGAGAAATAGAGTTTCGGATTTCTAAAATTAAAGAAATACAGTGAAAAAAGGCAATAATAATAAAGTTTTATGGAATTTAAGAACTCAATAATAACGAACATAGAAAGTCTTTGTATAAAGTTAATATAAGTAGGAATCGTGTGAAAATTATATCAAAATTATTCTTTTCGTCTCTAGAATAATTTGTTGTTAATTAAAACTAAGTATATAAAAATGAATATTTTTTTGACTTTGTAAAAATTTACGTTGAAAACTGTCAAATTTCAATCTAGTAAGCTATGACTTGGTGATTTATAAAAAAGAATTTCGCGCTGTCAAGTGAGGCTTTTTCTTAAAAACTCTCAAAGTATTCACATCGCTCCGCATATCAAAAACAAATGAAATCGAGTCAAAGCAACACTGATTAAAAATATAAAATTACCTATCAAAGAAGTGACGCTATTTTAAAATAAAAAGAAAACTTTTAAAATCAAGAGAAGAAACCAAATTATCCATCCAATTAAACAACAATAAAATAGATAAATAAAAAAATTACTTCATCATAAAGACACAGCACAATAATAAGTAACAATTATACGAACTAAATCTATTACTAATCACAGGTCATTACCAATAACTTGATGGCAGAAGAGAGGATATGTACGAAAGAGAGCAAGACGACACGGGACGACACGGCCACAGATATTACACAACGAACGCTGGAAAATGGCAACAAAGGTGGAATTCAAACACAGATAAAGGGCAGTGGACAAAACGCCTGATCCCAGACCTACAGAAATGGCTGAAATGCGAGCACCGAAACGTGGATTACTACATTACACAAGCTATATCAGGATACGGCATGTTTAGAACATACGCAAAACGATTTAAAAAGACCGAATCAGATGAACGCGCAGAATGCGTCTAAGTCGACACACCTGAACACACAATATTTGTATGCCAGAAGTGGAGAGAACTTATGGTGCACGTAAAGAACAAAATCGGAGCCAACTTATTACCAGATACCTTAATTGAGCAAATGATGCACACACAGGAGAATTGGGAACCCATACGTAGGATGCTAAAAGAAATACTACAGACCAAGGAAGAAGCAGAGAGAGCCAGAAATTGAGGATACTTGCGGCCTTCGCGAAGTATATGTCACAATTGGCGGTTCCGTGAAGTGCGGCTAGGAGACTTTCAAATGCTAGTTTTTAGTTGGTAGACCTGCATTAGCACCTACACCCTGGGAATCCCACAGTACCAAGACGCGAAAACCCATGGTGTCTATAAAAGATTTTCCACCAGCCAAAAAAACCTCTAATGGATCACGAGTCTATACGTCTGGCTTTCATCCATGAGGTTAACAACGAGGAAGTTGGGATACCCTTCAAGTTACTATAGATATTTGAAACGCCCTCATTTGGCTTCATCCAGCACAGTTTTTTATTTATAAATTGTGGTGTGATGATATTATTTGTCACTAACAAGGAGCACGGGTAATAAAAGAAATTTATATCACGTTTAAGGTCAATGTAATGATCCCAAACACTTTTAAAATAACGTGTGATAATTACAAAAACTATATACATGGTGCATATTTTTACTAAAATCTCTATAAATTTAAAATTTCTGTTCTTTCTTCTCTTTCGATAATTCTCAACAATTTGCACTTACCCCGCTATTCTCGGCACTTATTAAAATCTATTACCATAACCTATCTAACTCCTTAATTTCTTGTGACCCAGTTTTAGCATATATAGAGCCCTTCTCTCGGTAGAGGCCACATCTGCTAATAACTAATATTTTAGTTAGCAGTTAGTTATATCTTTGCTCAAAGACTGAGGTCTGTCTACCGTGATATGGCGACGCTTTCTACAATAATAGGAAATTGAGGGATGTTCAAGTAAATGGAAACAGTGGCGTTCGCTTCCAAATTACATGAAAGTAATATACAGGGACTAGAGATCCTTGAGGTGGTTACCGAACAATCCTTACGTCTCCTAACACTTGAGTTACAGCTTAATTTTTTTAATTTCTGTATGCAGCCTTCTGCATGATCTGTGAATGGCTACTCCATTATTGATGCAAGGAAAAAGGGAGGTTCACTTCCTTCTCCAGGTCTCCAAGCGAATATTTTCCAGACAACTCCCTAGAGGAAGAGATTTTTAACAACTGTATTATCTTTATTTAATTCTGATTTGTTTCATTTCTGATTCAGTCTACTTCGCATCTCCATATTCCTCCTTCTTCTTCTCAAATTATTCTTCCTTTGCAAGCGTTGCCTATAGGAGTTTCTTTTTATATTTGATTCCACGCTTTTCGTCCTTTTTGATCCACAACAATTACAGTTCAAATTTTCTCTCCTTTTCACTGGGCAATAATTCCTTTTTGTAGTAAGAAATATGTTTAATTATTTCCCATTAGATGCATCTGCCTTTTAATTCTATACCTGGACTAGGGTCCTGTGGGAAAGTTTGAGTATGGAGAATTTTTCTTCAGGAATGTTTATTAGGTGTCCCAGTCATCAAATATGGCGGCCGCCGGAACACATAAATTCTCATGTTTCAGGCAACACTTGACCGATTTGCATGAAACTTAGGTCTGTTTGTTGTAAATATTATTTTTAAGGTGAATAGAAGTGTGTTTTAACTGCTACGATAAATAAATAAACAACAGTTTCGTTAATTATATATTCTTTCTAATTTAATAAAAACATAAGTATCATGAATGCACACAGATATTGTATTGAAATATGGTTAGATTATAATTGTTAGAACTACACGATATCACATAAAAATGACTTAACACCGAAACATGGTTATATAACTGTCTAAAAAGGATTTTTACAGGTTGACTCTAATCCCTTACTGCCACACTTGCAGAAGGAGCAACATTTAACTTACTTTTACCTACAAATGCAGGAGGATGTGGCGCATTTTAAACAGATGCAAATCACTGGGATATTTGTCATCTTCAAACACTGTAAAACCAATATCACAAGGGTCTAAGCCAACAAGTACATCATCGATACAATGTCGCTGAAGGTAAGTATAGAAATACGATCTCAACAAATGGCCCCAACGCTTCTGCTTGTAGGCGGCAAATCTGCAATGTCTATATTCTTGGCATGATGATACAGCAACAATCTAAGTTCGTCTAAGGACTTACAAGATGACCCTGCTGATTTGAGGTTTTGTTCTATGTCATCCCTGATAGATAATACACCAAAGTGTTCCAAGTACACTGTAGATGCACTTTGAAGAGCTGCTTTTTTGGTGCCAAACTTAACTTAAGCAAAGAGCATAAATGTTGGCCCATTTTTGTGTGCATATCATGAACAGACAAAAGTCGAGTGGAATCACCAACTCCAGTGAAACAAAGCTAACACCATTATATCAGTGTCCGCACTAAACGAGAACGACTTTTTTGAACCCATACAGTATTGCCTGCTTTGAATGAATCAGCATTCTTAAGTCTGCTTCCTCTACAATTTAATTCTGTATGGTTCACTTGTCTTCCACCTTGCACCGATGTACAATTGAAGTTGACCTCATTTTTCTTCATCACCATAAAAAGCACTGAACGTGTGGTTGGTAGTAGATGGTGTTTCAGTTAGAGAAACTATTGGCAATTAACAATTGTAAATTCAACTTGTTCCTTGGAGACCCCCAGAAACTGCTTAGTTGGACAGGCAATGGAACATCTTCAGAAATTTGGGCGATATGTATGACAGTGCCGCTACCTTGTCTTTGCATTCTTTCAGGCGTTTTCGGTGATAGTGTCTTATAACACAGTTCTTAGTTATCCACCCGATATAGGATGAAAAAGCAGGAACTGCTTCGCCAAATGTTTTCTTCTCACTTGTCATAACTTTTCTAGTGGAAATCATCACATCTATTATAAAACAGGTCTTTGTTATCTGACTTGGACAGTTTGTCATTGCTGGGGTTGCCATACGATGTTTATAGCTCTTTTAATAATGCACTTTTCTGTGGTTTTGCCATTACACTTTCACTGCCATACGTCTATACAAATGTTAACCTGTGTGCCATTAAAACGGCTAGCGTGTCCAATAATTTTTTTGATAAAATATAGAAAAAACACACTTTCCTCCCATGCTGAGCACGGTGGTGGTATTGTGGGATATCGCTTCCGACCCTTACCAACCCCTCCACCGGCCACTATTCTCCCATGGATAGGGTGATTTTTTTTAAATATCAGCAGCAAATATATACCCCCCGTTTTCGAGGATGCTGAGCACGTTTAAGGGGCTAAATATCGCTTCTGACTCCCACCAACCCCTCCAACCGGCCAAAACTCACCCCCGACAGAGGTGTTTTTTTTATCAGCAGCAACACATCTGTCCCCCCTATTTTCGAGGATGCTGAACACGATGGTGGTGTTCAATATCACTTTCCATCGACCAATACTCTCTCCCGAAAGGGGTGAATTTTTTTCAGCGGCAAATTTATAGTATTGGCCGATGGAGGGGTTGTAATGTAATGTGCCAGGGACGGCTAGCCTCTCCAATAATTTATTTGATAAAATAAAGAAAATATTTAAATTGTATGCAACATTTGAAATAAATCAGTATAAATTTCACAAGAAAATTTATTGTTGTTCATGAAAATTTTTAAAACATGGAGTTAAACATAGTCCGGGTTCTCCAGGACATTGGGGACAGAAAAATAATGATGCCTTTCTTATATTTTGAATTTGCCAGCAGTATTTACATCTACGTCTCTTTGTATTACCTCTTGCGTCTTTGGAACACTGGTGCGGTAAATGACTTATTTTATTTTTTTTAGACTGCCTTCGCTTTTTTTCTAATCCTAATAAACTATTTATGATAAATAATCGAAAGTCATAAAGACTTAACTTCCTTGGTGCATTTTTATTATATATATTATATGCATTTATTAACATGATC
This sequence comes from Crepidodera aurea, assembly GCA_949320105.2. Lineage (NCBI taxonomy): Eukaryota > Metazoa > Arthropoda > Insecta > Coleoptera > Chrysomelidae > Crepidodera > Crepidodera aurea. The sequence continues at coordinate 64,242,278 of OX439475.1, forward strand.
TGAAATATATGTATTCCAAGTTTCTTATACCACCTCAGTGTTTTATGTTCACAACTGTAGTAACTTAATAATTGATCACAATGATCTACACCATTCTTAAATCGGTTATATACCTCTATTAATTGTGGTTTCATTTGCTCTACTCCTCTCTTAGATATCGTTGGTACCATGTCACCTCCAAACTCGGTAGAAATAGATAAAACGTCCCTGTGATCTTTCCACTTACATATACATGTTCCATCCTGTAAATATTCACAATAACTTTCACCCACCACTAATTGTCTGTTTTTAACAGTCGGGGGAGTACCTACACGTTTTAGTCGTAAAGTACCAGTGGAGTAAGTGTTTTCTCTTAATAGTTTTCTTGACAATTCGACGCTACTATAAAAATTGTCCATATAGATTGAGTGGCCCACATTGGTTATATCTTCTAGAAGTCTTAAAACAACTTTTTGTACATGCCCTCTTCCTCCTATATCAGGGTCTGTGGAATCTCCATATACTTAAATTTTATGTGTTATTGCATTGTCTGCCAGCATATACAACTTTATGCCATATTTGTGCCGTTTTCCTTTAACGTATTGGCGGAAGTGGAGTCTGCCTCTCCATAAAACCATTGATTCATCGATTGAAATTTCTTTGTTTGGATAGTAGATATTTTTCATTCTTGAATTAAAGAAATTAATCAACGGTGTAATTTTATCCATTTTGTTTTGTTGAGTATCATTATCGCTAAAATGTAAGGCACGAAGACTCAGAAGGAATCGATTTCTACTCATAACCTTTGCAAATACTGGAATCTGAAAAAGTAAATTGGTTTTCCAATAATCATTAATCCTATTTAGTTTTATGGTACCCATATGGAATAAAAGTCCGAGAAAACGTTTCAATTCATCTTTTGTAACATCTTTCCAATTTGTTATTCGACTTTGTGCTCCTTCAATACGTGCAAGAACTGAATCAACTGAATATTTATTTGTGTTTTCTACAATTAATTGATAAAAATCATCATTGGCCAGCAAATTAAAATAATCCGTAGGCGTATTATTTTCTATATTAATTTTTAAACCTGGTATTCCTGAAAATGGTATTTGTTCAATATCCGGTGCTACTGTTGACCAAATTTGTTGTTGAGGGTCAACATCCACTTGTAAATGAATATCTTGTTGTATATCAGCAATTTCTCCTTCGTTATCGCTTGATGATACCTCTTCGTCAGTAATTTCATTAAATTGAGTTAAATCGAATCTTCCAAAGCTCTTAATAGTTCTTCGTCAGATAATGGATAAAGTTTCCTCCTTTTAGAGGTCGATGGTTGACACAAATCATCCATACTTAATATAAACAACTTTTTGTGTATTTACAACTATTTATTGCATAAATTAAGAAAACTAACGCATAACTTGTCATTACAAAGTGTGAACTATTATTTGTTGACAGCAGCCGCCTTTTAGTTACAACCAACTATTTGAAACTACGAGAATCGTATCAGAATGTAATGTTTTTTATGCCTTTTTCTTAAAATACTCTTTATTTCATCGATTTCTATGCACAAAACTGCTATTTATAGTTGGAGGTAGTAAAGAGTTAAAAAAAGTGCCATAAAGTGTCAATATTTCACTCTTTTCATAATCTAACACAGTTATTTAGTGGAGTTCTTCCACAACTGGTTTTAAAATATTATGTTATACAACAAGTTGGAAAAGTACTTTCCCCACACGTTATACACTATACTTTTTCTACAACTTGCAAATTAAAAAATTGTAACTTAATATTTTCTGCTACCGCTTTTTCTAGTATCTCTGATGCAGTATCAACGGAATTGATTTTTGTTGATCCCTTGCATAAATCTATGTGGTGTGGGCAAAGTCCTGTGAGAACAAATATTTCTCACATTATGAGCAATACACACTTCTGAAGTTATGAAGTAATATGCTATTTTCCATAGCAGTTATAGAAAAAAGATATTCGTATGTGACTTTTTAACGAAACACCCTATATATTTTTATTCAATCTAAGAGGTGAACTCTTTCCCTTTCTGAAACTATATAATTTGTTCAAGTTTATATGAAAAATAAGTGAGTTATTTGGTTTTAGGTTTTAAATAAGAGAAAATTACAAAATTTTCCTGCTAATACGTTTAAAAATTTTTATACCGGATGTTTTTGAAAGAAGCAGGACTTAACATTTGTAGAAAATAACAAAACAAACTTAAAAGATGTATACCAAATTTTCGTAAAAAATTAACATATAAATTATCTAATTTAATAAAAATCTTTAAGATGTTCCAAGTTAAACAGTTAAACAGTTAAACCATGATTTGGTCGTGTAGCCGAGCCATTAGTTACAACTTAGCGATTGAACATATTTTTATTATTTTATTTATACTTTCCACTCTCGAGCTATATATTAAAGTAGAACACTCGATAGCTACTTTATAGAACTTTTCAGATGGCCGGACTAAAGCGATTACGAGGACTATACCTATAACATTCGCAACCGTAGATACCTAAATAACTGCCTATCGTTAAAAATCAAATAACTCACTTATTTTTCGTCTAAACTTCAACAAATTATACATTTACGGAAAGGGAAAGAGTTCACCTTTCAGATAGAATAATAATATATAGGGTATTTCGATAAAAAAAATCGACGATATTTGCATTTGAAAAGACCGTTTTTTTAAAACACCCTATATAAGATTTTACTAAATAAACATTTATACTGGAAAAAACTTTATATAGATAGAAATTGTTTAGTGAAAACCGCACCTCCCTATCGTTTCTGAGTTCCAAGATATTTGAAGTTAAAATGGGTCAGAAACTTCTGGAACATCTGGTATTACAAATACCTAATTTGATTTTTATTATTTGTCTAATGTGTTTAAAAAGTGTGTATTAACTTTTATTAACATTTAGTACCTATTTCCAATAAAAAATCAGTGTTTTTTTAAACAAACCTCTGCTTAGAACCATGAACACGGGAGCCGTGTCCGGTGGCACCAGCTATAAATTAGTACCGACACGGTAGCCGTGTTCAGCGGCATTCAAAGTGTTTTAACCCCTGTTCATTGAACAATAAACAGTTATGTGATAGATCATATCGGAAGAGCTCTTGCATGTCATATGTGATTTGACCAAAGTTTCATGCAAATCGGTCAAGAATACTTGACCTGACCTGAAATATGAGAATTTTTGTGTTCCGGCGGCCGCCATATTTGATGACGTCATAGCTGGAAAATGTACGGGGTGGCAGATGTCCACCCAAGTCCAAAACACTTACTAGAACACCAACTAAACATTCCTGAAGAAAAATTCTCCATACTCAAACTTTCCCACATGACCTTAGTGCAGGTCCAGGACTATTTTTAGTTTGAAGTTCTTTAATAAAAATTTAAATTTTTTTATAGTGTAAGGTCTCCACTGGTAACTGGTATTTTCATTTCAGAATTCCGCCCTGATGAAATTATATAAGAAATCGTGAAATTCACAAATTTCTGCTTTACTTTCCTGCTTTCTCCTGCAGTTCGCCTGCAATTTCTTACCGAGGCACGATTTTCTGAATTATTTATAATAGTCTGGCTTGTCTTTATCACGTAGAGACCGTGTCACCCGCCCTCCGCCTTTTCTATATCTCGGTCGGTATAGTAGGTATTTATTCCGGAGTCATCCCCATTGGGGGGATGATGACGACGATAAGGCACGTACCTGAAGGGTAAATTTAGGGTTGAGTATTTAGATTGGAGATGATTTGAGATCTTCTTCAGTAATTTTCTACCGTTGAGCATTTTTTGATGGGAAAAGTTATGGCTCCTCTGTGTTGGGTAAAGAAGTCTTTTATAAGTTAAACACAGTAAAATTGTAAAAACGATTTCAAAAATTACTCTTGCACGGAATCCAACAAATAGAAATACACTTAGTTTTATTTGGGCAAATCAATGCCGATTCTAAACTTTTTTTTATGAAATAGTTTTTTAATATTCTAGTAAAGTTGGCTTGAATTAGATCGCATTGTGGTCTACCAAACAATCAATCAAATACCATTAAACGAGCAAGGTTTGTATGTATGTATGTATGTGTGTCCAGAGGATCTCGAAATCCACTCGTCAGAATTCAATGAAACTTTCAGGGTAGACTAATTCCTATCTAAATCGGCAAAAAATGTAGGTCTCATGTCTGTGAAAATTCGATCTTCCGAGATATTTACAAGAAAAGTTAAGCTTTTAGTTTTATTTCCTAGCAACGGCACATAATAATAACTTGTTTCTATAGTAATATATACTATAAAGGATAGATGAGTACAGTAAAAGTGGGGATATAACGTCACATTCCATAGGCGTACTTTGCAAAATAAGTTTCTATAATATAAATAAGGTCACAGCATATAAAATATATATACGCACTTCGTAGATTAAATTTTGAAGTTATATTATTTACAAAAAATAAAAATAAACTTTATGCATCTGACACTTTAACATTGAAGGAATTAAATTTAACCAATAAATAACAAGGAGGATTATATGTTGGGATTAAACTTTTTTTAATCTCTTGGCATTAAAAGTAATGCTTCAGTACTTACCTAAACTCAAAGATTAAAAAAAAAGTTAGTTCAAGAACTATCTTTAAAAGTCACTGTCTTCACTAAAACTACTGGTATCACTGTAATTGTCTTTTCTGAGGTTTATTATTATCGGTTCTATTAAATTATCCATTGATATATCTACTTTCCTAAATGAATTTTCCACATTTTTAACATGACCAATGCATTTTCCCCAATGTTCTCTATTTACATCTGAAACTGCCTTTAAAAACAAATTTCGCACATCAGGAAATTTAAATGTTTTATTGTTTTGAGATAATAATTGTGACCAGATCAGTTCAATGGAATCTAACATTGAGTGGTTCGGAGGCAATCTGAGAATTTTAATTCCTTTTTCTCTGGCCATCTCATCTATAATATATTTTTTGAATTTGTTTTTATGTTGCCTTGCTATTACTAATAATTCTGCCTTCAAGGATTTAGGAGGACTGATAATATTTTTAGAATGAAGCCATTTTGAAATATATATATTAATACAAAATTATGAATCAATTAAAATACATACGATACGGCTATGAATAAATAAAGTCTGACTTATCTGTCAAAAGAACAGGTTTATCTAGACAAAAACTATATTAGGCCGATTAGATGTATTAAAATTTAAATTTTAACTACAAATAAGCATTGAAGGATGAGGTAAAAATAAAATTTCTACCTCTTGAATCTGAAAGAATTCAATTTTAAATTTGCCGCTTTATATAAAAAAGGAAAGGTTCATTTGACGGACATAAATAATTTGCTTGTCAAATGACAGCCATCTCATAAATTCAAAGTTGAAAATACAACGTTGCCAATTCAATTTCAGAAATCATGGGTTTAGGTAAATATTTATACGAACGTTGAGTAACACTGTTAAAATGGACACTTGTCAAAATGTGACACCTGTAAAAACGTGACAACTGTTAAAATGTGATACGTGTCAGAATGTAACAACTGTCAAAATGAACAAATCTCAAAATGAACAAATGTCAAAATATGACACCTGTCAGAATGTAACAAATGTCAAAATGTCACACGTATCGTACTTTTCTTTATTTATTACAAAGATCTAACCTAACCTAAAGTTATTCTTTTTTTTTTTGGCGGGTGGAAATGCTTTATGCACTTCGGGTAAAGGTTCTTCCCTTCCCCGATAGATTGAGACTACCCCTTACGGCTACTATTTTATTATGCGGACAGTTTTAATATTTAAGTTTTCATTATCATAGAGAGAGAGTGAGAAAAAGAATGAATGACTTTGTATTTTCCAAGAACAAATTGTAATGTAATGTACGAATGAACTATTTTTGTAACTGAAAATTTTTGAAAAAATATGATATCAATATCTGCCACACGTCGAGAGTCTGGTCACAGGTTTTTGTGGAGGTTTTTACCCAAGTATGAATATCAGACCTATAATTTTCCTTCACTGCAGATCAATAAATAATAAAATCAATTGAACATAGAGTTTTTCTTATATAGTGATAAATAGAGTGAGCTGAGCGATCTTCTGTTGACGGGACCTGTGCCCTACACGCTGCTGTTGTCCGTCCCGGAAAAGGGGCCTGTCCGCCGTGACTATTCGCGAAGATCAAGCGTCAGTAGATGTTGCCCTCTAAACGGGTGAAATCCCCAGAAACTAGGCAACTTTAATGCATTTAACTAACCTCTGTGACAAGCAGTTGATAAACGTAAAATGTAGATTTGAATATTAAGAGCGAAGCTCGGTGACCAGATATTAGTTGTTAAAACTGCCAAAACTTGTTCCAAAAATCCAAGTGCAGCAAAAGATATTTAGTAATTTATTTATTTATTCATTCTTACACTGTTCTACATGATACATCCAACTACAGAACAGGAATATAATATGAATATAATAATACAATATAAAATAAAAATTAACGAAATAATAATACTTACAGAATTAACTGAAGTAATAGGATTTAATCGCAGAGATTGAACGGTAAAAATATCCAGCTGACAATTTGCAGAGTTACTTTTGACACACATGTTATACAGCGGTGTATATTTCAAAATATCTGTTCGCTGGTGTTGGTAAATAAAACTCTAGACGATGGTCTAGGTACATTGAAATTGAGTTTTTGCAGAATATGTGGGTCAATGATTAGGTTGTTAATAAGTTTTTTTTATTTTATTTTTATTATTAAACACCCATAAAGGCATTTAGTATATTACAAACTGGTCAACAGTGACCAATAAGCAATTTAATTCTAACTTAATCTAATAGAGTTTGAAACTTAAAACTAAGGTAGGTATACTCATCAGCGTTCCTTAGGTTCTGTAGAATGGATTGCACTAAACTTTAACGTGCACACAAAAGCTCTGCTTTTGCACTAAAAAAACTAAACTAACTCAAAGGGCTTGATCCTCTTAAGTCTTTTTTCTAACCCAGTATTGTCAAGGAGCTGGATAGCCTCGACATTGACATGATGATGAAGCTTTTCTTCATGACTCCTGGCTAATTTCTTGATGGTCTGGTCAGTAGCGTCCATTTCCAGATCCCTATATTCCTCAGTGCTTTGTTTTAAGCTAAGTTGCTTACTTTGGTGCATCCCCATAGTTGGATACCATAAGTCCATACAAGCTTAAGTATCTGCTTACAAAGCATAAGCTTGTTATGTAGAGACAGAGTGGAGTTTCTTCCAATTAGCCAGTCCATTTTTCTATATTTCAGTCCAAGTTCTTCTCTTTTCTTTTTAACATGTACTTTCCATCGGAGTTTGGCATCTAAGGTAATACCTAAGTATTTTGCTGTGTTTGAATATGAATATGAATCATGCTTTTGTTTATTCTGACTGGAATATGAGGAATATGAAATATTTTTTTGTTTGTAAAGTTAATCTGAAGTGATTTAGTTTCATTAAGTTTAATTTTCCATCTCTTCGTCCAGTCATAGATGAGATGGACAGCTGTTTGCAGCTTGTGGGTTGCTTCTTCATTGCTCTTTCCTATTGCTAGAATGGCAGTGTCGTCGGCGAAGGTGGCTATTGTATTGTTTTCTAAGGACAGGTCCTAGGACACTTCCTTGTGGTACTCCAGTCTTAATTTCTTTAAGATCGGAATAGGCTTCTTCTTGCCTAATACTAGTATCTTTCCGATATATATGAATGAAGGTTATCTGTATATTGTTTTGGAAGGAAAAGCTTGAACTTATGTATTAAGCCAAATCTTATCAAACGCTTGTGCTACATCAAGAAAGATAGTAGCACAAATGTTTGTCTCCTCTAATGATTTCTCTATAATAATGTTGGTTATTCTATGAACTTGGTCGATCTAAATCCAAATTGGTGATCAGGGATAATTTCTCTTTCTTCGATAAGTGGTTTTATTCTTTTGAGTAGGAGTTTCTCAGATAGTTTCGACATAACAGGCAGTTAATAAGTTTGAACAGAAAAATTATGGAGTGACGGCAGCTTAGGCTGTTCATAGCGTGTTTAGCCAATAATGCGTCATGGGGGAAGCCAACTGGTGGATATATGTTGTCTGTTCTATAGGATAGAAGTTTGAGGAAGCGTTGCGGAACCGATTCAACCTTTTCTATATATAACTAATGAGATGGGTTCCAAATTATAGATGCATATTCTAATTTTGATCTGACGAAGGCATAGTATAACTTTTCGATGTAGATGGGTCAGAGAACTCTTTAGAGATGCATGCAATGAATTCTGTTTGCAGCAGACAGAGTGACTTCAATATTAGAGACGAAAGACAATTTTGAGTCGAAAATAACACCTAGATCGGTGTATGTGACAGACCGTTGGAGTGGAATATCGTTGATTAAATATTGATAGATTTTTCTATGTGAATGTCCTTACATTACATTTACTTGCATTAAGAGGAAGCTTATTACGGAAACACCCTCGCTCAATGCGTTTCAGGTTAAGGGACAGTTGAAGACAGTTTTTGATTCCATTAATCTCAGAAAATAATTTTAAGTCATCCGCGTAAATTGAGCAGTTGAGGTGATTAACGTTTATGTAAGCGATGAAGAGAAGTGGACCAAGGTTGCTGTCTTGAGGGACACCTGAGGTAGCTGCATATTCTATAAGATTTGAAGCCATTGAATATGACATACTGACGCCTGTCAGTGAAGTACGACACAAAGAGTTCGATGAGTGTCTGAGAAAAGCCATACCTGTACAGTTTCGATAGTAGTATTCCATGATCTAGTTTAACGAACTCTTTCGAGAATCCGTATATATGACATCGGTTTGAGATCTTCTATTAGTTGCCTCTGCAATATATTGAGTGATGTTGAGAAGGTTGGTGGTTGTCGAGCGACATTTCATGAAACCATGTTGAAGTGATGAAATTTGATTGCTCAGATGAGGAGATGACCTGCTGTGCAAAAGGATTTCAGACACTTTAGCGAAATTACATATTATTGATATGGCTCTGAAAAAATCAAGAATACCATAATATCAACCGTCCAATATGGGTTTATATTAGAAAAATATTAAAAAACGTGATTAATATTTATATCCCAAAGATTAAACACCTTACATATGTAAGTTGTAGGTTAGGATTTAACCAGACGTTAATACTGGGAAATATATATAGTATTTACAGATATCTCCTATATAATTAACTCCATTTTTTTTATAAATATCACCCGGACGTGCGAAATACCTCATCTCATCACTAAAAATTTATGTTTTTAACACCCATAATATGTTCGTTATCTACTAAAAGGCGATAAATAGCGACACTCCCCAGGTGATAATGGCGATAACGCCTTAACGGACCCGCGAAGAGATTAAATAACATCCAAGAAGCACCAAGAAGTGATCGCGGCGAGCGTAGGAGGGCCAATATAAACGGCTGGTAAGCATGAAACGGCAATTTTAAAGATTGAAATTATGAGCTATTGATAAGGGCTATTAAAAGTGAATTAGGTGGGAGAGGGTTTCTAAAAAGACGATTTATAACGAGGTATAAGATCGCGCTTTAATTGGAAAAAACATTATCCCAGTTTTTTAAGTTTATGACATAGGTTGGACATCTGATATTTGTAGCAATAGTACGACAAAATATTAAAAAGATTATAATGATTATTTTAAATGCAACTTTCAATAGTACAATAATTTATTGTTACTACATGATTATTTCTAAACTAAATTTTTAAATTTCAAGTACTAATCTAGGTTGAAATCAATAAATTCAAAGAGAGATCAAAATTGGTATGTTTAAGAGAAAAAAATAACATAAATAAAGTGGTTTGTGATTTAATTTTATATTTTCTAACAAACAAAAACAGACATTATAATAGAGTGACAAGTAAAACAATATATAAACCTCCAGTCTCCTGGGAATATTTTAAATTAAACTGAACAACGAATAATGAGAACAACCTAAAAAAACTGGAGAAAAATAATCCGATTTTAATGAAGATTTTGCTTTTTCCATTGTAATGCAATTAATTTATTTTAAGAAAGACATTTATATTCAATTTTGGGCTGTGTATGTTTTAAACATATTAAAATTAAAAATGGCACGTTTTAGATGGTAAAAAAGTTACTTCATATACAGGGTCCTGCAACAGTGGCGCCGTGTTCCATACCTCTATTTACAGAGAGAGGAACACAATTTTCTATATTCTTGAGCGATCTCGACAAAATAAAAAAAAAACAGTCACACAGGGTCTTCAATTTTTTCTGTCATTTCAAGTTTTATAGGGCGGGTCCCAACTTTGTTTTTTTAAATGGCAACCTGTATTTCTTGTTACTTTTTCGGGTTCTTCATGAAAAATAAGATACTTTACGCATGTTTATATTTCGAAAATATTGACGGTTTTCGAGATTTTTTTTCCAATATACGTCACTCAAAATATTTGAAATTATGAAGTTATATAAAAGATACTTTACGCATGTTTATATTTCGAAAATATTGACGGTTTTCGAGATTTTCATTAAAATATATTTTTGGTCAAATATTGTACATTGGTGACTCTCTCAAACGATATATCTGAAATCGACATGTGATATACAGGGGATGAAAAACAACTTTCCACACATTGTCAAAAAAAATTTCCAGAATCTTCCTTATTTCAAATGGAACATCCTATTATTGATCCATAGGAAGCGCCAATAGAGGCTCTATAAATTCCATCAAGTATTCCCTATGGCTAAGATCACTAGTTTTTCTTAAAACAGCTCTTTTTTTAGAAAAATGGCAAATATTCATATTTTTACGCTATAATCTCAATGACCGACTCTTTTGACAACTGATAAGAATATACAAACGACTGATAATAATATACAAAGATACTTTGTTTCAATTATATACATTATAAGGTATAGTTTTTCGTAAAAAAAGATTTATTTCGGAAAATGGCAATTCTTCGTATTTCATCGCCAAAATCTCAATGAATGATTTTTTTTAGTATGAAATCCATATGTGATGGGTGTGATCGACAGATATGTTATCTTTCTCTAAATGGAACACCTAATTTCTTCATTTGATGTATAGTTTTTGTACAACTTTAAAATATTTCCCCATGCCTAATTACCTGTTTGCTAGATAAACAAGTTGTGAATTACACCACCACTTTGTTAATATTTTTATTCACATTAACATATATGTTCTGGAATATTTACAATAATTTCAATGATCTCGAAATTTGTGCAAGAATCTTACTGTCTAAAACAACCTTATTCGTAATCACGTTCGGATGAGATGACGCCGATTTGTTTCTTTTTATTGGATTAACCTGTCAATCGAAATAATATTGTTACTAATGCGGTTACATTCAACAAATCACCAGATAGGTATATTAAAATATTATTTACTTACAGTATGTCCCCTTTGTGGACTCGCACCCAACCTAAGCCGGGTCTTCAATCCTTTTCTGCGATAATTTTCCATCTTTCCAAAACACTAAATAACAATAACTACACTTGTGGCCGATTGCACTGACACAATTTAAAATTTAAGAATGATAGTTTTTAAGAAGTGTAAATTTGATTTGAGCTGTTAAAAGTTTTTAATTGATTTTTGATTGAATCATGTAGTTACATGAATCCATTAAGGGATTTGGACAGTGATCTCTTCTAATATACTTTTGATAGCATCGATCGTTTAATTAAACGGATAAGGTAAAACCCAAATATATTCATTTTTGTCTTCCGGTATCGATTTAAAACGTACAGGGTGATGTTTACGATATATATTTACCTAAATAATAATAAAATTTAATCTATTGGAAACTGTCGCGTACAACTTTATTTTAAAAATAAAACTAAATATCAGCACCTCAAAAACTCTTCGAAAAAATCAAAGGAAACGAATGCACCGAGTCTAAAAATAGAATAATTATACTCATAGTACAGAAGCCCTTAAAGGTATTGGGCTCTCAAGGTAAATAATTTGGGATAGACAATAATATATAAAATCAAGAACTAAAGAGTAGACCCTAAGGTACTAGATTTTATATTCATAATAAAAAAAGTGATAATTAAGGTTTGCTTAGATTGCAATTTTTAAGATTATATATCTTGGTTCAAAATATTATAACTAATTTTTTTGAATTTTTAAAAACCTTTCCCTCCCTAAATGAGCATCTGAAAGACACTTAGATTATGGCCATGAAATATGAAGAAATTACCATTTTCCAAAATAAAACTTTTTTAAAAAAACTATACACCTTATAATGTACATAATTGAAATAAAGTATTTTTGTATATTGTTATCAGTCGTTTGTATATTCTTATCAGTCGTTTGTATATTCTTATTAGTCGTCAAATGTGTCGTTCATTGAGATTATAGCGTAAAAATATGAATTTGCTATTTTTCTAAAAGAAGAGCTGTTTTAAGAAAAACTAGTGAACTTAGCCATAGGGAATAATTAATGGAATTTGTAGAGCCTTTATTGGCGCTTCTTATGGATCGATAATATACAGGGTGTTCCATTTAAAATAAGGAAGATTCTGCAAATTTTTATTGACAATGTGTGGCAAGCTGTTTTTCATACCCTGTATATCGTTTGAGAGAGTCACCAATGTACAATATTTGACCAAAATTATTGGAAAAAAGAACTTGTCATGCTAAAAATCTCGAAAACCGTCAATATTTTCGAAATATAAACATGAGCAAAGTATCTTTTATTTTTCATTTAGAAACCGAAAAAGTAATAAAAAATACAGGTTGCCATTTAAAAAAACAAAGTTGGGACCCGCCCAGAAAAAATTGAACACCCTGTGTGACTGAATTTTTTTTTTATTTTGTCAAGCTTGATCAATAAGGTAACATTATAGAAAATTGTATTCCTATCTCTTTCCTAAATAGAGATATTATTATGGAACACGGCGCCACTATTGCAGGACCCTGTATAGTATGGATATCCGTTGTTTCCAATAAATTACAATTTTTCTGCAAATATGATCGTCTTGTTATTCGATTTCATCCTTATTAAAACGTATCCTTTAAAATCGCTATTGTCACAGAAAAGAATTTCTCCACGGCCACTACTGACTGTAGTTATTCTGAATCCACTTATAATAACAGAAAAGAAACATTTTCGCTCTTGAGATTGAAAGAAAGTTCTGAAACCCTTATATTGTATACGTATTTTATTCTTACTCTTGTGTCAGAATGTTCATTCCGTAATTGTTTAAAAAAATTAAGTTTGCCATGAATGTGAAATTAACTGTCAGTATTAGTTGACGTGGTCTTAATATATTGGTTTGTAAAAACTTTCAATTAATTAAAAAGGAGTAGAAAATCAAACAATTCAGATGTAGAATTTGAAAATACTTCTCCAGAAATAAAAAGTAACTGAAAATTTGCTAAAGCAAAAACCCAAGCTTGAATATAAAAATACTACACAGAGATTGACGTTTGATTTTACTATATTCAATTCCTACTGTCTGTGGCCGTGCTGAAAAGAGATAAAAGGGTCGTACACGGTTAAATAACCGCAATTATAAACCAATTAGATAAAATTGATACATCTATTGCTTACAAAATCTATTTACAATATAATAAATATTTCACAGTCCCTGAACAAAAATGAAATAAAGTATTATAATGTATTTAATAATTACAAAATTTTAAATTTTAGTATTATTTATTTTTTGAATTGTCATTTTTTACAAACAAACTTCCTAATCCAAATGTCATGTTAACATTTCTTAACATCAAACCCAACCCCCCCAACCCTCATTATAGTATATATTCGATTCGGAACTTATTTATGCTTATTTACGGGGGGGGGGGGGTACTCAATCAGATGTTGTCAAAAAGTTAATTTCTCAAAGAACTTTTTATTGTTATTAATAATAAATGGTTTATCAAAATTAACACGGAAGTAAATATTAAAGTGATAAAGTGAAATTTAATTTTTCAAAAATTCAACTCGGGAAAATAACCCAGTCTCAAAACAACTACGGATTATACGGTGAAAAATAAAATCAAAATATTGAAAACCGTTATCAATAAGTACTTAGGTTTTTTTACTCGGAAATCGAATCCAATATTTTCAAACACTCCTGCCGACAGTTCCCCACTATTGTTCCTTCCCACATTTCGAGAATATTTACATGCATTAAAAATTTAATAAAATTTAATTAGAAATCGAATTAAAATTATCCCAAATCTCATGATTTTAAGTTATTGACTATTGTCTGAAGTCATATCCAAATTAAGACATTTTTTTTGATAAAAAATCAACCTGATCTCCCAAGAGCTCGATTAGTATACTTCATCTACTGTTAAAAATAACTTCAAAGAAAAATACGACGATAGATCAGCGAAGTTCTCAACTTTCTTGTTTTGTCGATTGGAAGTAGACAAGAGTCGATGACAAAGGTCTGTTTTTCGCGCGACTTCGACGGATTTTCTGGATAACAAGAAACAAGAAGCCTTGAGGAATATAACCCTTCATGATTAATGTGCTAAACAAGATAATCACCCATATCTTGTTAGAGAAAGTTGCATTCGGTTATGAGCAGGATAGGGTCGGATAATTTTAAATAGAACATGGTATTCTAAACAAAATCATAAATAAAAGAACCCTGGTCCAATATATTTAACTAATTCAAGTAATAAAATCCAATCCTGTACACTAAAAAATTAAATAGAACAAATTAAAATAAAATAATTAAATTTCTAATAAAGATTTAAATAAACGCGCGCTCATGGTCATTCACAGTGACAGTTACATGAGCTTAAGGCTCGGGCCGGTTCACTATTATTTAAAGTAGAGTGCGAAGTCCGAACCAATACAAATTTAATTTTGGACGCATCACTACAGCGATTTCCGCTTGGGAGAGAAGCGTGGCGTTGCTGCCATTGTTAGGCTAAGCGCTGATTAGAAACTTTTTGTCACGGTGACAATTTGTCATCGTCACCCTGTATCGTGTTGGTCGCGCTGATGAGAGTTGTTTGTCACGGTGACAATTGGTCGCCGTCTATACCTACTTCATTGAAACAATAGTAAGTTTGCAACTGCATCGTGACAAAAAGTTTCCGGTGAGCGCACTATGTACCATATGATATGGTCAAGCGACAGTCACTCTCTGTCTCGTCGCCCTATAGTCGCCGACATCCGAAACTTTTTGTCTCGCCGTGTTTCGTCAACTTAGTGCGCGCGTACAGGTACGTTTCCACAGACAGGTGACAAGCGACAAATTGTCACCGTGACAAAAAGTCTCTAGTCAGCGCTTAGCCTTAGTCTCACAGCCGCACTCATAACGACCACATGTCATAACCAACTTTTGCAAACAATCATTTTTATTCTTTTGAGCTCATAGGGCTTTGTAAACTGACAAACTAATAAAAGTATGACATGTCATTTTCCCCGAATTTTTGTAATTTAAATCTATGTTGAGCAATACCAAAAGACTGGAACGAAAATTCAAGTAGGTGTATATGCGGGAACGACTTGCTTGAATGGATATTTTTGGAAAATCAAAGGTAAAGAAAAAACCTGCTTAATTAACACATGGCGACCCTTTTGAGTCCTCGAACTTTTTTTGTTGGCTAGTTATTAGGCTATTAAGGTGATTAGAGCTGGACCGGCTCAGTTCCCGTCTAATCACCTGGTACAAGAACTTCTAGATGATAATGGATAAAATTAATATGTTAAACAAGCTATTTTTTCAAACGAAATTACATCAAAGTTTAACATTTTGATAGTCATGCGTGAGTCGACTTTACGGATAAAGGGCACTTATTGCTGATTTAAATAAAGACCTTTTTTTGACATAGACTTGATTTATTTTGTATATTGCGAACATTGAGGGGAGGGACGCATGTTCGATCCTTGAGGTGGTCGATGGACCTGTAACCAAATATTCCGAGTGCCTAGGCAAATCGCCGAGCATTTTCCTAGCTGAAATCCAGTTCAATATAGAAAGAAATTTTCGCAGACAAGAGATCATCGTCATGTCAGACAGCCAAGCAGCCATTAATGCTTTGAACTCCCACGTAATCAACTCCAAAATGGTTTGGGAGTGCCTAGAGAAACTAAATGAACTAAGCAAGAACAACCATTTCTGGGACCTGACGACTGCATCTGCAAAAGTAAAAACAAGTTCAGAATAATAACGGGAAGCCTAACAGCCTAACTGCCTAAAGAAACTCGCATTAGTAGAAGAAGAAGAAGAATGCAGATTTTGTGAGGAAGACGACGAAACCTCTAACCACATTCTCTCAGAATGCACAACCTTGCAATCAGGATACGATACCTCGGAGAATATCAAATAGAAGAGGGAGATCTACCTAATCTGAAGCGTACCGATATCCTGAACTTTTTGAAAGCGATAGGACTGGAGGATCTGCTCTAATGCTCTAATCGTTGAGACATCCTTAACGACTGGGCAGTAGAAGGAGGCACAATAGATCTTACAGGTCGCAGTGTATCGACATCTCCACCAACAGAACAGAACAGGTGATCGATTTTGTAATTTAATACTAAAATATATTACAATTTAATTTATAATTTCTCCTGAGCAAAAGGGTCATAGTCAACTGTTTTAAAAATAGAAAAATCGAATGTGAATTCACTAGTGATTCGTGTATTATTTTTTCAAAACAATTAAAACGATTCAGATATTAAGGGAGTACTCTCGATACCACACTAGTCAAATGTGTGCTCTGTGTTATTTGATTAACGTAGTATTTATATCTGGCAACACCGCGTAAAAGCAAGAGATGGAACTGTGCTTTCAGTAACCCTGTGTCACGCAAAAAGAGTCACAAGCAAATGTGCTGTCAAATTACTAGTATGCAAGCCACAAACGAAACGAAGCAGAGGTTATCGTGAAAATATCAACAAGTTATAAACTTTACATTAGTGTTTACTAAAAAGTGTTGGTTTATATGAAAATGACAAAAAAAATGGTTCCAATTGAACAAACTTAACCTGAATGCGGAAAAAACCAAGTATTCACCTTTTGTCTCATGCGAATCATTTACCAAATTTGGGAAACATAAAAGTTGTGTCACGCAAAAGTTACTGAGTCTACAATAGTAATTTACGTAACAAGTTCCGAAAGTGATATTTTACGGGACAGAGTAGGAAATCCTGCGAGTCCCGTGAAATCACTTTTGGATCGTGTTACGTACAATATTTTTTCTGCAGCCGTTTTGTATGTTAAAAAGGTTATCGATGGATAATAACGTATGAACTTTATATATCTAGACAATTACTTACAACAATCACTCTTATGAATACATTATTTACACAATAATTCATAAGTATCCGCTTTAGCAGATTCACTAATCTCATGTGGAATCATTTCACTCTACTTATTTCCATTTTTTGATTTGAAAAGCGAAAAAACACACACCAATGTTACATGACAGGCGCTGTCAGAATAAAATACAAGTTCATGTTATTGTCAAAACCGCCTACTGATATCCAAAATCGTCCCGAAAGTAACACGAATCGTACCGGAAGTAAAGAAATCGTTCCGAAAGTGAAAAAAATCGTCCCGAAAATGCTACTTTCGGTACGATTTGTGTAAAGTGGTACTTTCGATTTAATAAATCATACCGAAAATTTTGTCTTCAAGACGGCTGCAGAAAAAATAATAAAAAACGACGTGGGGAAAATCAGAGGACTATTTATTATCAAGGAAAAAATTATTGGAAATACCCCAACTCAAAATTATCTACTATTCCTTAGTACAGTCTCTTCTTTCCTACGAAATCTGACTACTATTTTCGTTTCCTATTTCCATCTGCATAACTGAAATATCTTCCACATTATTTTTTCCTCTATCTGGAGGAATATTACCTTTATTTATATCCGACATTTAGCCGATAAGTTTTTATCAATCGATATCGCACTGACCGGTTCAATACACACAGTTTCATATGAAAAAAATTTAAGTTAATATATTACTCGAATCATCAGTTTTATAACTTATCTCAACAAATAAGAGGTTTCTTCAACTGAGGAAGGAACTATCCGTTCGGAAAACTATTTAGCAGGTATCTTCTTCTATTTTGCTAATTCGGGGCATTCGGGCTTTAGTACACCAGCCACATAAAACCACGACAAGAGATGGGCGAAAAATAACGGTGACGTTACAATTTCTCGCCTGTCATATCCTCTTTGACGGCGTTGTCAGATGTAATTAACGTACTAAATTTTTTCTAATTATTTGCTAATTGCTCTTATCATAGGCTCTGAACCTCGATTTGTGAATAACCAAAATGTTCGAAATTTTTATTATTTCCGTTGATATCACTTACATCGAAATCTGAACGGTAGGTTTTTTTTAATTAAATAAAATCTGTGACGTCTCATAAGAATCAATGGTAAAGGCAAACATTTTTTTATATCAATATCTTTTTTCTGGTTCTCCGTAGCTCTTTAAAAATTTGACTGGTTGATTATATTATTATAATGTACCAATATGCCAAGTTTCATTAAATTCTGAACGATAATTCTAAAACCGAGAGTACTCCCTTAAGCATTTCAGATAAATGTATTACAACTATTTTCACCCAGTAAAAATTAATCTTTCTACTATAAGCTTTTTAATATAATGCCAAACTCAACTCCGTCTCTGTATTCCTGTTTCACACATATAAGGCAAAACTTTTTTATACAGCATTACAACTAGATATGTTTTTGCTTGCGGGATAGCATAAATTTAACAAGGAACTTTGCATATTCTCAGTGTCAGGATAATTTACATATAATATTGGATTCGACCACGAAAGGGATAAGGGAGATGACCTCAGGATCCTCCAGGATCTTCTTGTAGAACTAAAAAGGGGTAGCGGGACGAAATTAGAAAGGAACCATAACTCACAAAGGGACTACGTGTTGGTGTCTCTATCTTGATTTGTAGTTACAAATCTAGTTTTTGTATTGAACGTTGTAATTTTCATGTCGTTTGTAATAAGCTATTTCACAAGAATATATTTTGATAATTTTAGGTGCCTTTATGAGAATTTAACTAAAAAATATTGGACTTGTCAGGTTTCAGGCAAATATTTACAAATGAAAATGTTTTTTAAGAACTTCTGGTGTTATTTAGATCCAAACTCTACATTTTCCCATTCTATATATTGTAATGATTATAAAAATTAAAAGATTTTTTACTTCTTAAATTTCCTTTATTTTAAATTTGTCACTTTTTTTTAAGTCTCCTTTTTTTTAAACCATAACAACATTCCCAAAATTTGTTTTCTTAATTTATTTTTATCTCGAAAAGAAATAAGAAAACCAAATTTTAATTTCTTTTTTTCCCACTAATATCTTGTATTTTCTTTGATTTCTTTTAGAATTCTTAAATTCTCTTCCTCTGCTATTTCAAAAGTAATTTTTATTTCTTCCCATATTTGTATATTTTTATTATTTTTCATAATGTCTCTTTCTATTTTCTTTATCTCTTCTTCATTTAATTTTTTCTCAGTTTCTTTTACTTTCATTTCTTTTTTCATCATATTCCCCAAATCTTCTTTATTTTGTCTTCCCAGTCCTAGTTCCTATGATTCCTACAAAAATATTTTTTTAATTTAATCTTCCATCTGTGATAATTTCTTTTAATTATATTTCTCAAAATCTCTCTCTTTCCTTTTCTTGTTGTTTTATTTCTTCATTTTTATTTTTCATTTGTGCTAATTTTGTTTGTGAAATTTCATTAATTTCTTCCTTCGTGATTTTATTCTTTAAATTTTCTTCTTGTAAGGATTTATCTAAATTTTTAACATTTTCCTTATTCTTCATTCCATCCTATTTTATTTGATATATTTCTTCAATAAACCCTGTTTCTATTACTTTCTTATTTTTCTGCTCCTGTACTTCTTCTACCTTTACATTTCTTTTTTACTATCTTTTCTTGTTTCTTCTATTTTTTTTATCTGTATCTTTTCTTAAATCTTGTCTGATTTCTTCTAAGCTATTTCCTACACTTCTTATTTCTCCTTTCATAGTTTCTTCTAAATGCATTATATCTGTCTTAAAATCGTTCTTCAATTCTATCATATCTATTTAGTCTTTTTTTTCCATCTTTTCTTGATTTCTGTTTATGACTTCTTGTATATTTTGATTCATATCAATCACTAACGACGGTGGAATTTTTTGAACCATAAAAATACCAAAAAAGGACCATGGGCGTTCCAAAACTACCTAAGGTCTTTGTTCTTGGGAACAGGTGTGATTTATTTCACAACCTTAGGTAGTTTTGGTACGCCCATGGTCCTTTTTTTGTATTTTTATGGTTCAAAAAATTCCACCGTCGTTAGAGTTTTCTATAGTTTTGCAAGCTATGATTTTATTATGAAAGTGAAGATGGCGTTGCACTTACCTCCTCTTTCTCGACTTAACCGTTTCTACTAAGAGTTGGTGGGTTCAAAGCGATCTTCAGAATTTCTTTAGAGATAGAAATTCGAGCTAGTCTACTTGTTATTGACGAGGCACAACAATGCCGAAACCGGTATAAGAATGGCAAGCTCCTTTAATAATAAAATCAAAGTTCTTGGTTTAAAGCCCCGACTTGGTCGGGCGCCAAACCACGTCTGGACTTTCGTAATTCAATACCTGGGGGGGCATATAGCCCAAGGAGTAGTTGTTGAAGTCCAGACGCTGGTGCAGTGTAGGACATTTAATGTCTTTGTTTTTGGGAACAAGTGTGATTTATTTCACAACCTTAGGTAGTTCATATCAATCAACATTTGCATAAGTCGTTGATCTTTTGCATAAGTCGCTGACCTTTTATCTTCTCTTTCCGGTTCTTCTGTATTATTTTCTGTGTCGTCTCCTTGCTGTTATTCATTATCGTTACTTTTATTTTCCTCATAAAGTGTCTTCCAAATTTATTTCAGGTAATTCTACTTGTCCTTCCTGAATCTTTTTTCTGTCTCCTTTACAATTTTTTTAAAATAAGCTTCCCATCATTTTATGTCACTTTTTAAACCATAACAATATATTAATATAAAAAGGGAATATCTGGTCTGAGATCAACAAGACACCCGGAATTTCCGTATCTCCATCTAAAGCTACCTGCGCCACTAAGACGCCGTTTCTAATGGTTGTGGAGTAAACCATATTAAATAATCTGGCGCCCGAGCGTTTCCAATATAAAGCGTCACGCGTAAGGAATAATTTTTCTTTGAGGTAAGAAAAAGCCTTACAAGCAGCAGCCAAGAACAAGAAACTTGCGAAATAACAATCAAAGTACCAGAATGAAAAATTGAAGAAGAAACTGACCAAACACTGCACCGAATACCAGATAAAAAAGTACGTCAAGGGACGTCCCAAAAAGTGGAAGGTAATAGTGTCGTGGAAGATGTAATATATTCATCATTAAAAGATCCCGATCTGTAAACAAAAACAAATTTTCAGTTTAAAATATTAATAGAAATTATATTTATTTTATTCGAATTTTAACTAAAAGATAAAAAGGGTTAATTTCATTATTTGCACAGCGACGAATTCAAAGTTAAGCGCGGCCCTGATTTTTTTGGTAGTTACAAACTTTCAAAAATTTGAATAAAATATAACACTTTACGGCAATATCGCACAAGAAAATATCTAGTTAGTTAGTCATTAACAGTATATCAGTGCTTGGTGTAGGTAAGTAAAGCGAATAGCGACTGTAATGAGTTCTGATAGTGTTAAAACCTGAGGCGTGTGCGATATCGTGTGTAAATTAATTAGCCAGTATCAGGTGAGCATTATACGAATTAAACATGCAACTTCAAGATGTTTACAGCGGCGGCGAAACGAAAGGAATTAATATTTTTAATTACTTATTGTTTGTTGTTTCAAAAGTATCAACCGTTTTAACGCCAAGAACACAATATGGCAGCGGTTCTCAAACTATGGTACCACAATATTAAAAATTAAATAAATGTAAAATTGTGCCCCTTTTAACATATTGTTTTAATCTTTATTATTCAGAAACACATACATTTTTAAGTTTTTGACTTTAACGGATTTAGCTTTAATGTTGAAATGACGACTTTTTGTGGTGATAAACAGGGGCATAAAAGACAGGAAAGAGGGATCGATAGGGGATCAAAGAAGTTTGAAAGATTAAAAAAAACTGGGGGTTGTAAAAAAAAAGATATGGAAAAAAGTCAATTGGTGTTCAGAATTTAAAGAAAGATAATTAAAAATAAATTCTGATGAAATCAGTTTGGTTGGAGAATAACAAAATATATAGTTAAAGAGAAGTTAGTCGTCCGACTACTTACAATTTGAGGCGACTGTCACAGGATAATTGAGCTGCTCAGTGGAATAACGGCCTAAGCCACTTAAAGGTGATATGGAGATAAACGTAAAAAAAGAATTAGTGAATTTTTCAAAATTTTTATTTCAACTTTACGTAACATTTTCAATAAACTTTAATTTTATCCCAAATAAATGAAGTAAAAGCTAATGTTATAATAAAAGTATTTTTTTAAATTCCAAAAATTAAAAAAAATAATGTGGTTTGGGCCACTATTACATAAAAAAAAAATTAAAAACTCTCTTATAACTGTGGTTTGGGCTCGTAACCGTACACACATCCAATTAGGTTTCTGGCACTTCCTCCAAGACTTCGTCGTCTAAAGCACAGTCAACATCATTATCTACGGCACCCTCATTGGCCTTTAAATTATTATAAAATGAATGATGAATTTCTGGAATGTATGGAAACAGAGACTGTAAATCTTTCATTTTATTTTTTTCTATTGTTCGTCCTTCAGGATATAGCAAATCCAGTTCAATGTTATGTAATTTTGAATTTCTAGTTTTTCTTTTTTCAACATTTACAGACATAAATGATGCTATAAGATCATCGTCAACGTTCGTATATTTATAAAATATTTTATAAGGGTGAGATTTACGCAACCGTATCCATTGAAATTTTAACCATTCTCCTTGTCTTCTTTCGTTTTTTATTTCGTTATCGTCTAGTTTTCTGTTTGTTATTAACTGTTCTAACTTTTTCGTGCATTTAAAATCATTTTCGGTCATCTTAATTACCTGAAATTTAGTATGTTTCTTCTTTGCAGATGCTATGACTTTCGCCCAATCTTCGGGTATGTAAATATTTTCATGATAACGTTTTTCTCTTTCAATCACCCCAAAATCTCTATCGCACGGTAAGTATGAGTGACCGGACACTAAAAATTTCTGGTCAATTTGTTCAATCTTATATTGGTTGGAACTTGTTACAA
The DNA here is from genome assembly GCA_949320105.2 of Crepidodera aurea. Taxonomy (NCBI): domain Eukaryota; kingdom Metazoa; phylum Arthropoda; class Insecta; order Coleoptera; family Chrysomelidae; genus Crepidodera; species Crepidodera aurea. The sequence continues at coordinate 64,265,501 of OX439475.1, forward strand.
AATTACAAATGGCAGCAATTTTAAAGTTTCTATTCTGCCCTCCACATTGATCGCTATACATGATAACTTTTTTGGTGGTTACAAAATTTTCAAAAAAATGTAACAGACAGGAACCAATTTCAGGTGGCCCACGAGATGCTAATCCTTCATGCCATGTATACATGTATGCTTGATTGGTTGTCAAATTATGAATACCCAAGCAATATGTCCATAACTGACGTTTATAGTAAACAATACCCGTAGCTAGATTTGGTGTGGGTAATGTTTTCATGAGGTCAAACGCAAATATTGTGGTGTCATTGTCCAAAGTTTGGGCAAAAATCGTATCTTTCTTTAAACCAGACCGTGCAGATTCGACCTTTTTTAAATGAAGTTCCTTCTGATGTGCGACTTGAGTCTTTTCTATTTGTGTACCTTGTCGTAACTTAACGTTAAACGCATCACATTTTTTACAGCTGTCTGAATAGGGTTGTCGAAAATGTAAATTAAATTTCTCAGTAAATATTTTATAAAATATGAAACTCGATACTGCATTATTTCCCATTTCTTCCTTGTAAAGACTATACATTTTAGTAATACATAAGTCAGGGGAAAGATATTTGGCATTAGGACTATTTGTTCTTCTGTAGTGACTTCTATAAGTAGGAAATTTCTTAATAAATGAAATCACACCATTCACCGCTTCTTCACTGGTCTTCTTGTTACATGGCTGTTTTCCTCTTTTATCCAGTGGAGCTGTAGTCTCAGTTAAATTACCTGTATTTTTATATCTAACTGCACGAGAAATTCTTCCGTCCGAGACTCCTAAACTTTTTTTAAAAAAAGTTTTACAAACGATAACATCCACACCAGCTTTCGGTAAAAGGTATACGCGAGTATTCTTTCTTCTTGGTAAATCGATCAGCGCTCTTCTGCTGTAGGTTCTTAATTTGGGTTAAACTTTTATTTTACCAAAAATAAAAGCTGTCTGTAAATCCAAATTTTTCAGTTTATAGAAGTGATCAAAAATAAGCTTCCTTTCCTCTAGTGTTAATAAACTATGACATTTTTTATGACATGTGCAATCACCATCATAGAACTTCTTTGCAGGAACAACCTGACCTGCTACATTTAAATACTCTTGACCTGCCGCTCTGGCTCTTTTTGCCGTCACTCTTTTCCATTCGGAATGATGTCGTAGTCGTTTTCTACTTAACTTTCTTTTTTCTTTGAGAGGCAAAAAATATAGAAGGTTACTAGGGCCAGGGGCCGTATTAGTAGGGTTATCAATCGTTGTTTCATGTTCAGGCAAATAATTATCAGGCGAAGAAAGTCTGCGTTCTTCATCTGACGGAATGTATTCAGATCCAGAATCCTCGAACTCCGAGGGTTCTCCTACGCTGGAATCTGACATTTCGTTTCTAAAAAAACAAACAACTATAAGTCCAGTTACTTTAAAAACAATGACCAGTTAACGATCTGTATCTTTTTCAATGGGCCACTCTGTATACTACAAGATTCTATACAATAAAAATAGTCACAAGAGCACAACGGCAGCAAAATAAAACGTAAACATAACCACAAAACTTACCGAACGACCCACAAAGCTTTTTATACCGCTTATATTTTTACAAGTATGGTGGCCTACAGTGGCTCAAATGATATTGGGCCACTCTTCCGTATAAAAATATTGCAATTATGTGAGGGGAAGAACTACAGTTTCATTTCACTCTATCGTAAAACGTCAAAAATAAGGTTAGGTCACTATAGTTTTGAAAGTTTACGTCCTTCGCCAATAGATGAGAGTAGTAACCCTTTTTTGTATATTTTGTGGGTTGGGCCATTATTGTACTGAGCAGCTTAATTATAAAGGCATAGTTTCGATATTCAGTGCAGAATATTGTAAAGGAACTAAAGAAAAAAAGAGTTTTGGATCTGGTACTGGCAAGTTAGCTGATTAAGAGGAGAAGAAATTTGGAGATAGACATCATCATTATACTTTTACTTTTGATTTAAATATAATTAAAATGATGAACATTATCTCTTTTTAATAAAACTTATGTTTTAAATTGATTATTTTTTTCATCTGTCAAAACAGTCAGATTTTGTGGTTTCAGCCAATAACAGCTCAGGATCCTAACCAATCATTGTGTTTTATACTGATAAAACCGCTTCGTCGTTTTTATTTTTTGATTAACCAATGTTTACCTTTTTTGAGATGTCAAATGTAAACATTTATCAATTATTATTATACTAAAATGTATTGCAAATCTATGTTAATAACCAAATTTCAAAATGTATTTGTAAACTAACCTGTTTTTATTAGTTTATTTCAAAACGCCTTTAACATTTTTACATACCTCACTTCAACACTAAACTTAAAATTAATTAAATTAAGAAAGACTTCATTTCATTCTTCTTCTTCGCTTTTATTTACGGCGCCGTTTCGCGGGGTAGCCAGTCAAAAAATCGCCTTGGTGGCCCTGTATGTAAAACTATAACAGCGCAGGTTTCAATTTAAATTGGTAAAGAAAATTTTCAATATTTGTGTGTAAAGTGTCTTTTGCATAAATGACTATGTTCTCTGTTTTTAATACAAAATGATTCAAAAAATAATCCTTTCAAATACGACTCGTCCTCTGAAATTTTATAGATTAAATTTTTGATCTTCATACTCAAACGCCTTTATTTTAGGCAAAACCACTCAAACAAACTGATTTAAGATAAAATCACTCGTCCTGCGGACTCGTGATTTTATCAATCAGTTTGTTTTCGTGGTTTTTCCAAATAAAGCCGTTTTCGTGAAAACCAAAAATTTAATCGATAAAATTTGGAGGACTCGTTGTATTACCTTTGATAATTTTTTTTTACAACATTCATTCGACGCAATCTTTATTTTCAAAATAGTGTTTATTTATTTATATAAATCAATTTCTAAATTATTTTTAACTTTATTTAAAAAAAAAATTAATTTCTGATTTATATAAACACTATTTTGAAAATAAAAATTGCGTAGAATGAATATTGTTTAAAAAAAATTAATTTCTGACTTATATAAACACTATTTTGAATGATGATAAGTGTACAAGGATTTGTTTTGTTATGCCTCTGTTAATAGATTTCTTCAGTTTTATAAAAATCAGTGAGAATTTTAGAAAATAAAACTTCTGGTCAAAGGACCAGGCACCTTCCTTATGGGAAAATGGCTTTCCGTCAAATTATCTGAAAAGTTGGTATGATGTAGAACTCGATACTTTGACAAAAAGTGTATATTGGCCCAAACCGATCCTATGGCTAGTTTTCGAGGTACAGGGTGTTAAACATCGGAAATGCCACTTTTTTGTAACCAGATTTCTCATAACAGACCTGTTTTATTCGCGTTTGTTGTAGAAAACATGAATTATAGATTATTTAGCAACAATATTTTATAAACAATTGCTGTACAATTTGGTTATTTACAGGGTGGTTCGAAAATAAGTAATATGGTTTTTTTGGAGAAATCTTTTTTTTTATAACAGCTTTAAAAATACAATAAAATGTCATTGCATCATGAATATATAGTTTAAGTAATTACTTCTTGGTGACGAATCATATTTTATACGGGGTGACTCATAAATGTAGTTACAGAAGGCATATAATGTATTTTAGCTTCAACGTATAAACGATGTCTGATAAAATTTTGTATTATCTTAAACAAATGTACGACCTGTCACTCTACCACCACTCTATGTCATACAGCGTGTTAAACTGATTGAAAACACTTTAAAAATTAGAAAACCTGTGATTTGTGCACCACCCTGTATTTTAAAAGTTTCTCCGTCAACTTTATAAATTAATACATTTTCAGATTAACAGAAGTTCAGTATTTATATGAGCAAAATTTTGTAGTAATCCTATGACCAGTTTTCTTAAAATGTGTACCCATCCTTCGGTTTTTATAATTAGTAACCTTTTTTTATATTATGTTAGAACAATTAGTAACTATGGGTACACCCAAGGGAGAGTCTAAGGGCTGATCCTATACTTACCTATTGTATATAAATGATCTCCATCTACTGAACAGACTATTTGAGATAACATTGCAATACTAACACTCTGATCCACCTCATAGCATCAAGGAAAACATTTGTGAATTACAACTTCTTAGTTTGTTTTGACTCTACACACTATTTGTAAATTTTTTGTTTTTTTCTTTTATAATTAAACTAGTGTTATGTTTACATTTTGAATCCAATTTCTATGCTTGTAACATCTATTTCTGTAAAGTTTTATCTACAATTTATAAATAAAGTTTTTTTTATCATTTATTTATTCTATTTAAGAGCAGATTCTTATCCAGTTTGTGCTTCTCCTAATATTGTTTAATTTTCTAATTTTCTTGACCTTTTTAATTGTCAACAAACCCTCTTTTTCCTTTTTTAAAAATCGTAGATTGATAGACATGTTTTTTGACCTAGTTCCATGGCTACCCTTTTTAATGTACAGGGTGATTATTTTTCATTGCAATATATACAGAAATTGCTGATAAATATTCACAAAAATAAAGAAAACTTAATGACAAAATTAGATATTCATAATACTTACAAGAAATAAAAATGTAATCTATATTCGAAATGTAGGTAAGGCTTACGCACTTTCAGCAAAGTCATTTAATTTTCATTGGCTCTAAATGTTTATGGATAAATAAATGAATTTGAATTTGAGTCAAATCTTTTGTTTCAGCAGAAAATACATTGAAAATTATTATTTTTTATAAAAGGATTTGATTTTTTGACAATTTTTTTTTGGCGAAATTTTTGCTTCGGAAATTTTTTTCTCGAAATTTTACCAATTAAAAAATTTCTAAAAAAAGGTTGGGGAATTTGGTCAAATCTCAAAATCGTTTTTTTTTTTGGCTAACAAAAATACATCGAACATTATATTTATAATTTATAAGAGACTTCGCACACTTTATTAATTTCGGTTCACAGTTAAAAATTTTTTAATCAAAATTTTTGTTTTGAGGCTAGAACTTTGTTTTCTAGCAATTTTTCAGTTTACATTCCAGACGCATTTGAGAATAGAAAATAATAATAATAATTAATAATATTATCTGTTGAAATTAATTTAATTTCACCCCAAATTCAGGTTTAAAATTTTCAAGTGAAGGGTTAATTTTCTACGTGCACCTTTACACGTCTTTACAAAAGACATACTTATTTTGATAAGCCCCTAGCAAGTGTCACCTTTATATAATCCTATTAAAAGGCGACATTAAATCTCTGCCACGTAGGAATAAATGTGATTTCATTCTACATTCCACTGAAATAAAATTTCGACTGAAGTCGTTAGACTAATCCCGCAGGTGTCACTGCTTCATTTCCGAACAATCAAATGAAAATAGTTGGCCCCAAAAGACATACTCAGTGAAAAGAATGTTTTCACAGGGTCGGGCTAATTTGTAGAATTATTTTAAAGCAATCAGAGCCAATAAATTTTTAAACAGGTGGGCAGAGGTGCAAAATATGTTAGTTAAAATGAAACGATACAATTTGTTCTTTATTTTTTTCACAAAACAATAACAGTACCATGTTAACTGCAGAACACAAGAAAAAGTTATGTTAATATATAATTGAGAACGCAACAAAATTATGATATTTTGTCACCACCGAGGGGAAATTTTCATCCAAACAATCAAAATATATCCCAGATTTAGTTTATCGGGGGGGGGATAAAACTTACCAAGTAGTCCAAGAAAGGTCGTACATTTTTGTAATATCGAGCAGAAACTAGTAACTGAGTAATTGCTAGGAAAGGTGTCCAGATTATGAGTAGAAAACTTTAGTTAGTGGCGTTCTGGGTGGGGGGGGCATCAAAAAGTGAGGGGGGTAAAAGAAAAAAAACTTGCGCAATCGATAAATTATCCTTTTTTAATGAATTAATGTTTTTTTATGAAAATAAACCCCTCGCGAGTTATAGGGCGTAGAAAATTAAGATTTTACCACAAAAATCGCACTTTTCTAAAAAAAATGTATTTTAATTGTATGCAATTTCAAACGGCCATATCTCGTTAAAAAATGGAAAGTCTTGTCTCTTTAAAGTTTTTTCAAAAATCAATACTTTTCATGCTATTTACCAAAAATTAAAAATGTCTAATAAAAAACAAAAATTTAGCTCAGCTTTAACAGACCAAAACTTAAAAAATTATCCCATAGGGCTAAAAATTATGATTTTTTTTTAAATACCACAGTCTAGATGGCGCTAAAAAAAGGCTTAAAAAAATTATTTTGGCCATAACTTTTTTTTCTGCTTCTGTTATATACATTTTTGATAAAAAGTTACTGGCAAAAAATACGATTTTTGTGGTGAAAATCGTAATTTTCTACGCCCTATAAATCGGCAAGATATCCAGGATATCAAAATCAGTTACCAATATAAAACTTGCAAATAGTTCTGACCATCAACTCAATATATAGTAATGATAAAGATAAAACACTGAAAGAATCCTTATATAATATAGTTTACAGAATACCATGTAAAGACTGTCATCAAGATTATTAGATGTAATATGTAATCATTGATTCTGAAGGTGGATCGCGAGTGATATATGTCTAGATTCTAGAACATAGAGTTAAATACATGTTACTTTAATGTTCAAATATGATCTCCCAAAGACTACACCAAATTGTAGTTAGATTAATGACACATGTGCCATAAATAAATAAGAATAATAAACGTAATAATTATGCTGCATTTTGTTACTTCACCATTTTCCCTTAGCTACCCTCTTCCTCTATGTGAGTCGTGGAACTCGTGTAGGAGTATAAAAGAGTAGGCTTTAGAGGAGTTAAGGACGAATGACGCTTTTGCAGGACATAATTATTGTTAAGCGTTCTCTTACAAAAAGTATTTTTCCATTGAACATTTAGTTTTGTATTTATTTCAAGGTGACCGACTGTTTAACTCTGTCGTATATACTCTAGCTTTATTCATGGTACCAAAAGTGATTGACAAATGATATAAAATAAAAAATGTAATGTCAATAAAAAATAAATTCTTTAAAAAAAGGTTAGAATTTAAAATAAAAACCCAACCGATAAATGCGCAAATATCGAGTTCTCTCTAATCAGGTTAAACTCGCGCTAGCTCGAAATCGGTTCATAAAATTGACTTGCGCCCATGGACACTTTTGATCGGGATGGGATGACGAATAAATTTACGAAGTTTGCGAGAAATCAACCGAAAGGCGTTTCGGTATCAAAAAAAAACTGTGGGGTACTTTGAAAATGCCAAAATTAGATGTTGTTACAAGATGGAACTATTCTTTTGAGATGCCGTCCTGGGCCCAAAATTTAAAAAATGCGATAATACGGTCAATTTAAAAACTTTAACAGTCACTAATAGTGAATGGTCTCTCATTCTCTCATTGATTATTCAAGAGCTTGGCTTGAATTCAAGCCAAGCTTTTAAAAACCAAGCCAAGCCTGTGAATCTCTGATTGAGAACCGACAAAATTTTGACACCGACGCCATTTTTAGGTATTAATGTTTATTTTAAATCCACTTTAACTAGTAATAATTTGATTACTCCAGCCTAGATGTCGCATCGATAGAATTGGTGGATTAATTTCACCAAAATATTTGGTTAACACTATATCATTTTCCAAGTATTTTGACGGTAATTAGTAATAAAATTTTTATTCAATGAGATAATCCCACTGCTATTTAGTATATCTGAATTTTCTTAATGCCTACCCTGCCTGGAAATTCAGTTGGTTCACTGGGATATATTTACAAATTACCGAGATCCTAATCTCCGCTTTTGAAATTTTACCATTAGGTTCTACTGACTATGGAGTACGGTTACGTTCGTCGGTTTCATTAGGGCATTTCATTCGTGAAAGTGAGGTGGTATTTCTGAGATGGAATTCATCAGAGATTAATATCTCATCATTACTTATATCACTGTAACTGCTTGATGCTTTTTTAATCTTAAAATCGTTACCTATATCGGACTAAATCGGAACTTTTCCTAAAGTGAGATAATTGTTGCTAAAAACTGTTCGAAGTGCAAAAATTCTATTTAGGTTCGATATTTGATATTCATTTTATTACAACTTATTTTTTTTTTCAGTTAGCCCTACTATTATCAATATACTCAACAAAATTAAATTGTAAAGATAATAAGTAAGAGGTGAAACTAATTAAAAGTGAAAAAGCGAAATATTTAATTAAAAAAAATGTTGGTACAGGGTGGCCAAATAAGAATGCGAGGTACTGTATCTTGGAGACCATCCATCGTAGAGGCTTGCGGAGAAAAAAGTTATAACTAAAACGACCAAGAAGAAAACCTGGAAAATATTTTCAAGTTTCTGAAATGGCCGCTAGGGGGCGTAACTGCGAGCTTGAAGCTAAGAAAGTGATGTTTCTGCGAATTCCGCTATATTAACCTACCAAAAAAATACCTGATCTTTAAAGTAGAGGATAATCTGAACCTTCTTTATTTAACAATTTTTGCTATATCTCTAAAAATAAAGTGGTGGGGGGTATTCAAAGGTTTCAGTAAAAAACACCCTGTATATTCGAAACGGCTGAGCCGATTTTAACAAACATAGGCTAGTTGAAAAGGGCTATTCTTGGGCTACAAATGCTATAATATTTGAAGTTTTGTTAGTTTTATTGTCGCCGCTAGAGGGCTTTTTCGACATCTCGTCAGAAATGGTTGATTTTCTCAAAAAAATTAAACGCATTGGTATGACTTCTTTTTCATGAAAAAGTAGCTAAATGATGCCTAAACAAGCTCCCGAAAACCGCATCTCGATATCTTGTTCCTAACCTAAAATTTAGCCCAAAGAAAATTTTATACGGAAATCCCTTAAATTTTTATTTTTTAAACTAATTAATTCCTTTTATTATGTAAGTTGTGGCCCTAGAAAGGACCGATTTAAAAAAGAAAAGTTTTTAGTGCCCCCGTAAATGCTCTAAATGCTGATCATCACGCTCTATGCATTGCTGAAGCCTCTCATGGCTAGACAAACCTTTACCTTCAATTTCGGCTCTCGGTATGTTACGTAATGCATTAGCGAATCCGATTTTTCATATGTATCTGGTCGTAGGTTGAGTCTGAAAATCAAAACAAGCTGAGTCTGGTGATCGCGCAGGCCATGGAAACAGACTTCCTCTTCCAATCTACCACTGTTGGAATACTGCATTAATATGCGCTCGCACAATAATAGCATAATGTGCTGGGCAACCATTCAACTGCAAAAACAAGTTTTGACGTGTTTCCAGTGAAACATCTTTCAACAACAACGGTAATTTATTGGCCAAAAAGTCAAGAAAGATATTGCCACTTAGGGATTGCTAAAAAAATAATTCTGCCTCCCAGTATGCCACACCACACATTTAAACTCCAACGTCCTTGGTGCTGAACTTCAATGCAACCAATGCGGATTTTCTGCAAACCAATAATGCATATTGTGCAGATTTTAAAGGTGGCTTCATCGGTCCAAAGAATTAGAAATAAAAATTCTCCATTATTGTGTGAGAGCATATTAATGCAGTATTACAACAGCGTTGGATTGGAAGAGGAAGTCTGTTTCCATGGCCTGCGCGATCACCAGACTTAACTTGTCTTGATTTTCAGACTCAACCTACGACCAGAGAGATACGAAAAACCGGATTGGTAATGCATTACGTAACATACAGAGAGCCGAAATTGAAGCTGCAGTTTTGTCTACCCACGAGAGGCTTCAGAATTTCGAGCATTTACGGGGACATTAAAAACCTTTCTTTTTTAATTCGGTCCTTTTTAGGGCCACAACTTACATAATAAAAGGAATTAATTAGTTTAAAAAATAAAAATTTAAGAGATTTCCGTATAAAATTTTCTTTGGCCTAAATTTTAGGTTAGGAACAAGATACCGAGATGCGGTTTTCGCGATCTTGTTTAGGGATCATTTAGCTACTTTTTCATGAAAAAGAAATCATACCAATGCATTTTTTTGAAAAAATTAACCATTTCTGTCGAAATGTCGAAAAAAGCCCTCTAGCGGCGACATCTGAAACTAACAAAACTTCAAATATTATAGCATTTTTAGCCCAAGAATAGCTCTTTTCAACTAGCCCAAGTTTGCTAAAATCGGCTCAGCTGTTTCGAATATACAGGGTGTTTTTTACTGAAACCTTTGAATACCCCCCACCACTTTATTTTTAGAGAAGCAGCAAAAATTGTCAAACAAAAAAGATTCAGATTATTCTCTACTTTAAAGATCAGGTATTTTTTTAGGTTAATATAGCGGAATTCACAGAAACATCACTTTCTTAGATTCAAGATTGCAGTTACGCCCCCTAGCGGCCACTTTAGAAACTTGAAAATATTTTCCAGGTTTTTCTTCTGACCATTTTAGTCATAACTTTTTTTTCCGCAAGCCTCTACGATGGATAGTTTCACAGATACAGTACCTCGCATTCTTATTTGGCCACCCTGTACAAAGTAAAGGAATATAATCCAGCAATGTGATTAAACTTACCGGCAGAAAATCGAAGATATTGAGGTGATCTTGAAATTGGATCTGTTCCTGTGCTAAATATTATTACTACAAAAAAGAGAAAAGACTTGCATCACAAAGAAACAAAAAGTAAACATTAATATCACAAAGACCAGGTATTAAAAATAAAAACTTATTGTGTAAACAGATAATTAAATAAATAACCATCAACACTAAATTCTGTGACAAATAACAGAAAAAATTGTAACTATTAATTGAATTACTCTGTCACCAAAGGACCCCGCAGTTTTTAAAGGGGAAATGGGTTTCACTCAATCTCGCTCAAACCTATTGAAAATATCAGTCATATCGTTCTTATTAAATGTTTCCATAGGCGCGATAAAAAATAATGTAAGGATATTGAGATACCGGCCGCCGAAGGTGGACATTTTTTAAACGTCGAAAATCTTATTTGGCCTATATTAGTGCATTATGTGAGTCGGAATAACACAAATATTTTAAGCATCATCTGTCCCTCTCGTTTTCGAGGATGCTGAACACGATGGCGGTGGTTAAAATTGTTTTGGAGGTGACCCAACACCCCAAATGGCAACAAATCACCCCCAAAATGGGGGGAATCGCGTATTCCATCGGTGAAATATTCCCTACCTCCCGTTTTCGAGGATGCTGAAGACGATGGCGTTATCCAAAATTATTTTTGACTTGACCCCACCCCTCAAACGGCCAAAAACCATCCCCAAAATGGGAGAATCGTGGATTCCGCGTCTTCCACCGGCAAAATGTATCTTTCCCCTCGTTTTCGATGATACTGAACGCGCTGGAGGTATTTCAAATTATTTTCCAATTAGTCCCACCCCCCAAATGGCCAAAAATCACCATCTACAGGGTGAAAAATTTTCCCGGGTTTTCATGTTTGCTCAAAAAATTGTTTCACCCTGTAGAGGGTTGTTGTTGGCCGTTTGGGGGATGTGGCCAAGCCGGTGTACAGATGTAACATCACCAATATGCTCAGCATCCTCAAAAACGGCAGATGACGCGGTTTTTCTTGTTTCTAAAAAAAATCATCCTGTAGAGGGTGATTATTGGCCGTTTGAGGGGTGGGACTAAGTCGAAAATAATTTTAAATACCGCCGTCGTATTCAGCATCCTCGAAAACGGGGGGGAGATATATTTTGCCGGTATAAGACGCGCAATTGGCGATTTTAACCACCGTCATCGTGTTCAGCATCCTCGAAAATAGGGAGGGGGCGAGAGATGATGCTTAAAATATTTGTATTTTTCCGAATCACAGAATGCACTAATATAGGCCAAATATATATAAAAATCGACGTTTCAAAATCTCCACCATCGGCGGCCGGTATCTCAAAATCCTTACATTATTTTTTATCGCGCCCATGAAGACATTTAATGATAACGATATGACTGATACTTTTCAACAGGTTTGAGCGAGATTGAGTAAAACCCATTTCCCCTTTTAGAAACTGCGGGGTTCTTTGGTGACAGAATAATTCATTTAATTTTTTTTTTCTGTTATTTGTCACAGAATTTAGTGTTGATGGTTATTTATTTAATTATCTATTTACACGATAAGTTTTTATTTTTAATACCTGGTCTTTGTGATATTAATGTTTACTTTTTGTTTTGTATGTGATGGAAGTCTTTTCTCTTTTTTGTCTTGAGTTAAACCCAATTCCCCTTTAAAAACTAGGGGGTCCTTTAGTGAAGGAGATGGCAATGGTAATTTAGATTTAAGTATCCAAGATTTTTTTATTTACATAGGTTTTAGGTTTGGTTTGGTCTGAAAGAGTGAATGAGTGATTAATTAAAAGGTTTCTATTATTAATATTAATAATTTTGTAAGAGTATATTAAGTTGAAAACTATCGTCGACCACTCAACCAAAACACAATTTTCACACACTCGCGTTTCGCCAACTATGTTGGCATCATCAGGAGTTGATGATAGACTAAACAACTAACTATTTCTAACAGCTATTTATACTAAATGACTAACCCCCCTCCCCCGGCGGTGCCTGGCACTGTTATCCCCGGTGACCTAATCAGCCAATGGTGACTAATCAACCAAGGATGAGTAACCCGCCCGTACCTAATGGATTAAACTAAAAAGCGGACTAAGAGGAATTGGTCCTTTGTCTCTGTTTAAACTAGTTTTACATTTGCCTATCTCTATACTTTCAAATGCGTTCAACAATTTATTATTGAATACATTTTTAGGTAATTTTACATTGTCTATACTTATTCTATGATTTTAATTAAAAGCATGTTCGGCCATACTAGATTTTTAAATCTAACCTGTACAGAGCGTATAGTCTGCCCAACATACTTTCTATCGCAATCCCCACAACTAATTTCGTAAATACCACTTTTTTCCAAATTACTGTTTTTATCCTTGGGATTACCTAATAACTGTTTTAAAGTGTTGTTAGACTGAAAAACTAAACTTAAACCCGCTTTTTTGAACACGCTGGTAAGTCCTTTGGTGTAAGTGGGATTATACGGTATTGAAACGAATTTTTCAGTCTGTTTTTCGTGTTGGAAAAACGTGGTGTCACGTAGGTTTTTCTTAAATTTATGTTTGTTGATTAGTTTGTCAACCAAATCTTCGTCATAACCGTTTATTGCAGCTAGGTATATCCTTAATCAAATTCTTTTCCTTATCAAATCTTTCTTTACTTAGTGGGAAGTTTAATAAACGATGTACTAGGAAATGTAAGCTAGCCATCTTGTGTTGATTACAATGAAAAGAATCTGTTGGGATATACCTATTTGTGGTGGTATCTTTCCTAAAAATGTCAAATTCCAACTTATTTATGGATGGAAATTGAGAGTAAAATTTTGTTAAAAAAAAAAATTAAACTCTCAATTTCCATCCATAAAGTTTACCTATGAAATAGAAAACAATGGACAACTACCATTTTTAGACACCTTGGTTATTAGGAATGAGAATAAGTTGGAATTTAAGATTTTTAGGAAATATACCACCACAAGTAGGTATATCCCATCAGATTCTTTTCATTGTAATCAACACAAGATGGCTAGCTTACATTTCCTAGTACATCGTTTATTAAACTTCCCACTAAGTAAAGAAAGATTTGATAAGGAAAAGAATTTGATTAAGGATATAGCTGCAATAAACGGTTTTGACGAAGATTTGGTTGACAAACTAATCAACAAACATAAATTTAAGAAAAACCTACGTGACACCACGTTTTTCCAACACGAAAAACAGACTGAAAAATACGTTTCAATACCGTATAATTCATAGATTTAGAACAATAAGATCGAGTTTGTTGACATTTCGGCTGGGGACAACAACACGTAACAGTCTAAACGCTGTGTTATTGAATTTATATTATCAGTTTCAATGTTGTCAAAGTTATCATATTTTGTTCCGTCATTACCAAAATCCTAAATCTATTTAAAAATTATCTTGGAAAATGAGATATTTTGTTTCGCTAAAATAATTGTACATCTACGTTAACACTAATTTTCGAAACTAATAACACAACAAATTATATTGCTAGATAAATATTGACAAAGATACTTTACAATGATTTAAGTTTCAACCATTTCTGCGAAAATTTGATAGAAGGGGCAAGGAAGCGCTATCAAACATTGTTATTTATGAATGAAGCGAAACCATTAGAATGGTACTAATATATTTGTGTCGGCCATGTTCAGTACGTTGGTGTTTGTTTACTAATGTGTTTTATATCGTGCTAGATTAAAATTTTCTTTTTCATATTGATTTATTGGTTTAAATTGATTGAATATACAAATATGGTTCAACAATGTGTGGTATGCCGCAAACTGGATTATTTAAATCCCGATTTATCATTTCATCGATAAGTTATATTTAAGGTTATAAACATAGTTCAGGGGCGTAGAATTTAGTATTTTATCGACTGTATAAATTCTTTAATAATGCATAAAGGATTGTTTTAACTTATTGCAACGACTTATAATTATGCAAGTTTCATATATTGTGTTAAAAATTAAATCACATTTTGTTTTTCTGTCAAACTACCTAAGTATTTTATTGATAATTTTTTACTAACTATTGTAACCAATCAAATTACTTAATTTAGAGTCATGTGTCAAATTTCATCCAATCAGCTATGGATTACAGCGATAACACCCTACATGTGGTGTTTTCAGTTTGGTGTTTTCAGCAAGTCAAGTTTTTGATTAAAAATTAATTAAACGTCAAACTGACAACTAGTTTAAAAATGTTTAAATCTACAAAGTAAAAAAGTATCTTATCGAATACCCCTCGGGCCTTGATAAATCCTCAAAATTTTGTCATAGAGAATCCTTCAAGCGTGTTGCTTAAGGATAATAGCCCTCGGCCTTCGGCCTCGGGCCATTATCAAGCAACACGCTTTCAGCATTCTCTATGACAAAATTATCTCGGTATTATCAAGGCCCTAGGGGTATTACTACTGAAAATTTTTGTGTTCTGTAATTGTAGTTTTAACTAATTACTTATTTGATTCGATTTGTATGTCGTTTCACTGTGAATGCCTTCTCGCCTGCTTCGTGGATTATGAATGTATATAATTTTAATGTAGCATAGTGGAGAAAAAATAAAATAAAACGAGGCTTGCCTCACAAAAAATAGTAGATATAGAAATTTGTTACTTCTGCCAACGTTTTCGTTAGTTGATATTTACTAATTTTTTTCTGTTATAGGTTCGATAAGATTAAAACAGTTTCTACTATACCAACATTATTTTTTTTTATTTCAGGATGATACAACTAATAATTCATGTGTTTAATTTGTAGTTAGTTCCCTATTCCTACCTCAATCCCGAATAGCCGGATAGTCGAACAGCCTGATAAAAACAACATCGACACATTTGCAAGGAAATGATGAATTTTCCCTTGATCCTGCATTGACGAACACTAGGTGTTCAGAGCGGACTTGCGAAATAACTGATCCTAAATTTTTTTACGATTAATTTGATTAAATAAATATATTTTCATTAGTATTTTAAATTTCCTATGTAACCGGTAAAATTAAAATCGTTAAAAAAAATAAATATATTGTGTCACATCCCATATCCCTCTGTAACGGTACGCCCATGGATCGAAGCATAAATTCGTTGCCATGTTCTGGACTTTTATATATCTATCTCACTTCATCCTTGGGCACGGAATATTTGAAACTTATGAATGACTTGTTGGGGATGTGGTATAATCCCACTTACACCAGCGTGTTCAAAAAAGCGGGTTTCAGTTTAGTTTTTGAGTCTAACAACACTTTAAAACAGTTATTAGGTAATCCCAAGGATAAAAACAGTAATTTGGAAAAAAGTGGTATTTACGAAATTAGTTGTGGGGATTGCGATAGAAAGTATGTTGGGACTAGACGCTCGGTACAGGTTAGATTTAAAGAGCACATGGCTCACTTAAAATATGGGCGTACGGAAAAATCTAGTATAGCCGAACATGCTTTTAATCAAAATCATAGAATAAGTATAGACAATGTAAAATTACTTAAAAATGTATCTAATAATAAATTGTTGGACGCATTTGAAAGTATAGAAATAGGCAAATGTAAAACTAGTTTAAACAGAGACAAAGGACCAATTCCTCTTAGTCCGCTTTTTAGTTTAGTCCATTAGGTACGGGGGGGTTACTCATCCTGGGTTGATTAGTCACCTTTGGCTGATTAGGTCACCGGGTATGACAGTGTCAGGCACCGCCGGGGGAGGGGGGTTATTCATTTAGTATAAATAGCTGTTAGAAATAGTTAGTTGTTTAGTCTATCATCAACTCCTGCTGATGCCAACATAGTTGGCGAAACGCGCGTAGAGTGTGTGAAAATTGTGTTTTGGTTGAGTGGTCGACGATAGTTTTCAACTTAGTTGATAAACCAAAGGTTCCAATTTCCCAATTTAATAAGAGTATATTAATTAATAATTAAAAGTTCAGAGACTTCCATTAAAAATAATTTTGTTGTAATAGAACTTTATTCACTAAACATATACAAAAAAAATACACAATAGGAATAAAGTTTAGTGTGCACTTGTTTCGCAAAAAAAGAGAACAGATAAAATAGTATAGAAGTTAAAAAGTCTACAATGTTTGTTAATATTTCACAGACTTGGATATAATAAAATGAGACACAACACAAGATGGTTATAACAGAAATACGTGCTAAGATAATTTACTTAAAAATACTTAAAATTGTTTAAATTTACAAAATATGTACATTATGGAGTAATACAGAAATAATATTCACAGATCGGGAGGAACACTATTGTTACAATGCAATACAATATTGTTGGGAAAGGAAGTATAGGGGTTATAAAAAATAAAAATAAAAAGTGCTAAACAAATAACAAAATCAGTAGAAAGTGAAAAATATATATGTACTTATACAGGGTGTCCCATTAAGAATGGGACATAGAACAACCGCAGATTCTCCAATTCAAAATAAAACGATTAAGCGAAATATGCTTAGATAAAATGTTACTCGTTTCCGAAATACGGGGTGTTGAAGTTGAAAACTGAAAAATTATTAATGGCCATAATTTTTTTAATACACCGTATAATTTTACTCAAATCGGCACACTTGTTAATTATCATAAAATGCACCTAACAGTAAAAAAAACAGTTCAGTACGCTCTACCAGTGGCGTACGGCAGGAGTAAGTAATGCTTGTACCCCTTCTAAATGTTACGCCGCTGCCTAAATTTTAATTTTGACTATAATTTTAATTTTTTTGATATTTTCTAAGTCAATAGTGTACACTTGTTAGTATGTTGTAAAGTCATTGTTTTTCGAGATATTCGCAGTTAAAGATAGATAGGCATGTACTTTTTATTTGTATTATTATTAATAATATTCATTTTTACAATTTTGTCTTAAAACCAAACAAAGTAAAAACTAATGTAATGAAATTTTTACTTCAACAAATTTTCAATATGTCCACCATTAACTTATATGCCTATTAGGAACTTAACATTACAAATCAGAACAAAAAAATAAAAAAAATAGAATAAAGCTGTTTGGTCGCGAATCTCATTAATTGTAAAAATGAATATTATTAATAATAATATAACTAAAAAGTACATGTCTATCTATCTTTAACTGCGAATATCTCGAAAAACAATGACTTTACAACAAACTAACAAGTGTACATTATTGACTTAGAAAATATCAAAAAAATTAAAATTATAGTCAAAATTAAAATTTAGACAGCGGCGTAACATTTAGAAGGGGTACAAGCATATTTCGCTTAATCGTTTTATTTTGAATTAGAGAATCTGCGGTTGTTCTATGTCCCATTCTTAATGGGACACCCTGTATATGAGTAGATCAGCATTATGTATATAGAGAGCAAATTTGGGGAAGATGTGAAAAGGGATATAATTTTTATTATTAGTTAGTAGTTATTCCACTAGATAGAGTGAATAATAATGGCACCAACATTGAACCCTGTAAAACTCCAATACTATTCAGTATCCATGATGAGTAATTCATCGTTGAGTATTGTATTATTTTCACAGCCTGTGACTCAATTTACCACAATTTTTTTAGAAACCCTATTGATTTTTTTCAGGACAGGACTAACTAGATATCAGAACCACCTCGTAGTATAAAAAGTAAGTTGTAATATTTGAGGCTCACTTTTATATACAGTCACCTCTAGAATTTCGCATATTTAACACAAAATTAATTATAGCTATAACTGTAAATATTCTTTTAAAAACTGAAAAATTTGCGTAAAATGTCTCTTACATAATTACTATAGCAACGGAGCCTTTTGCAGAGTAAATATTTTGAATATAATTACTTATACCTGTCTAGGTACGAAAACATACCCCACAGCCGAATAACAGAGTAGCGGTATCTCCTATAGAAAACAAGTAATGTTTCGAACACAAACTTACTATTGGTATAGAGAAATTATTATACAGAATGGGTAATGATGAATTTTGATTGTTCCCAAACAATATGCCTATTATTTGTTTATTAGAGCTGTTGTGTTTCTCATATTTCAGTGAATCTGATACAATGTGGAAATTATATCTTACCCCCCTTATAATTCAGTTATATCTAAAAGTATGTGGATAAAAAAAATAATAGGTATATTCAGCGTAATAGCCCAGGGCATTTAGATCAAAATCGACCGAAATAAAGACAGCAGATATCGAGATGCGGTTTTCTGCATTGTGTTCAGAAAGCTCCCAGGAAAAAAGTCTATATGGCGTGGTAATGCTATTTTTCGAACAATGCATTCTGGTGCAATAAATGCATTTTGCAATTGCATAATTACTTGCAACATTATGAGAACGACTGGAAAATCACTCGAAAATCGTTACTCGGGGGTTTTCGGGGATGCATAATTCAATTCTGACATTATAATTATCCGGGGGCACTCGGGGGTGGCTCTGCGAGGGTGCTCAAAGAGTTCCGCACGAGCGATAAACCTGCGATTGAGCTCGTCCAAAGCTATCGAGCAAAAATGTATGCTGAAGCCAGCAATTCTAAAAAAGTCGATCTTGCACGCATAATCCCGACTGTCAATGCGTTGACCGAGCATATCAAGCGTGTCTATTTTCAAGTACAGGCTTGGTATGGTTCACAAGGTCAAGACGATACCTTAAATCCGTTGGAATGGGGGTGGGAAGCCGGTCCCGAGGAAATTTTAAGCACCATTTCTTGTTCCTGTAAAACCGACTGTGGCACAAGGTGCGGGTGCCGCCGAAGTGGGTTGGAGTGCTCACTTGCATGCAAGCATTGCGATGGCAATTGCTCAAACCAAAGAGGCACTTCCAACGAGGCCGAGGATAGTGACGAGGAAGAAGATGAAGAAAGGGAAGAAGAGTTTGAAGAAGATGTTTAGTATTTAAGTTAAAAATTGAACTTTATGATGGAATAATTCAATATCAATAAAAAGTACTATTTATTATTTAAATAAAGTATTATTTTCATAATTTGTTATTTTTTACTTTCTCCATTTCCTCTCCCCGCAGAGCCACCCCCGAGCGCACCAGGGTAATTCTAATGCCAGAATTGAATTCGGCATCCCCGAAAACCCCCGAGTAATGATTTTCGAGCGATTATTCCGAGCTTCCAGTCGTTCTTATAATGTTGCCAGTAATTATTAAACTTCCCTGAACTCCTATGAGATGTGGCTAAAAAATAAAATTATTTGGTTAACGTATTTATTTATGTGATTAAGTGATCATATTCATATAAACTAATAAAAACTATAGGTTAATGGATAAAGTCCCTAGTTAAAAACTCGAACACATACACACTGTACCAATTTTAATATGAAAATTAAGATATTTTACTATTTATTAATAAAAGAAAAAAATTGAGCATATGAAACTTTTACTTTCAGGTGTGAGTTCCAGCTTTTCTAATAGACATTTAATGAAGTATTTGCAGGGTTAGAGAGCGCCAATAATTCTATTTTAATATTTTTCAAGCTAGTTTAGAATTATAAATATTCTAGCTTTGATCAAAAATAATATGAATATACAACTTTATCATCAATGCAAAATTAAGATATTTTAGAATGTTGTCACACCGCAAGGAAATATTAAAGAAAACTTAAAGAAAAAAAATTATTAAAATTATTTGTTGAAATATAGTTTACAAAAGTTTTACAATTTTATTATAGCTTGTAGCTACGCCATTACAAAAAAAAATACGAAATACCAAAATATAAAATGTAAGAATACAAGTGACCTCAAAATTTCTTAAAAACTAAATCAATTGAAAAAAACCCAAATATAAAACTAACTAAGATTTACCGACATTTTCACAGTTTTTGGCCAACGCTGAAGAAAAGTCTACTCGACTTTTATATATCGGCAGCTACCAGGAATCGGGATCAATTCCAGGTTCTGGACTTTCGGCTGGTTTAGTAATTGAATGTTACTAAATTCCCAAAAATTAACAAGTGCAGTGGCCGACGCTGTAGATTTAGTTCAGAACAACCACTGAACTAT
The DNA here is from genome assembly GCA_949320105.2 of Crepidodera aurea. Lineage (NCBI taxonomy): Eukaryota > Metazoa > Arthropoda > Insecta > Coleoptera > Chrysomelidae > Crepidodera > Crepidodera aurea. The sequence continues at coordinate 64,285,962 of OX439475.1, forward strand.
AGAATGAGTGAAGAATGAACAATGAATGGATGGATGTACTGTGTGAAATCCGCCTCAACTAAGGAAAAAATAATTTTTGTTCTGACTATGGCCTTTCGATATAAATAATATTTTGTAAACAGGAATTAATATATAAAAAACTCGAAAACATTAATAAAATAATTTAAGAATAATTACTAAATTTGTGTAAAGATTTTTAGACTTTTTTACAAATAACAGATTAGAAAAAATAATGTGCTTACCAGGCTATATCACAGTACACTAATTTTAAAGAGACTTTTCAAACTAAGTTCTCAATCGAAAGTGAATAAAATATTTCCTAAATTCGAATTCGAAGCCTCGGTTGCTAGATGATTCCCCACTATTCAACGCGTAGAATCGAAATTAAACTGGAATTTTGTGTAATACAAAGTGACCCAAATTTAAAAATAACAATTTTAAAAATTTGATTTTTAAAATTTGATTTTTAAAATTTGATTTTTAAAATTTGATTTTTAAAATTTGATTTTTAAAATTTGATTTTTAAAATGTTACAACACACACACATAATAAAAACTAAATACGTACCCGTCTACTACTTTCTGTTTGCAATCACAAATTGTGGGTTATTTTATCAAATACTATAAAAAGAGCAAGGTATGTATGTATGTATGTGTGTCCAGAGGATCTCGAAATCCACTCGTCAGAATTCAATGAAACTTTTAGGGTAGACTAATTCCTATCTAAATCGGCAAAAAATGTAGGTCTCATGTCTGTGAAAATTCGATCTTCCGAGATACTTACAAGAAAAGTTAAGCTTTTAGTTTTATTTCCTAGCAACGGCACATAATAATAACTTCCATAGGCCTACTTTGCAAAATAAGTTTCTATAATATAAATAAGGTCACAGCATATAAAATATATATACGCACTTCGTAGATTAAATTTTGAAGTTATATTATTTACAAAAAATAAAAATAAACTTTATGCATCTGACACTTTAACATTGAACGAATTAAATTTAACCAATAAATAACAAGGAGGATTATATGTTGGGATTAAACTTTTTTAATCTCTTGGCATTAAAAGTAACGCTTCAGTACTTACCTAAACTCAAAGATTAAAAAAAAAGTTAGTTCAAGAACTATCTTTAAAAGTCACTGTCTTCACGAAAACTACTGGTATCACTATAATTGTCTTTTCTGAGGTTTATTATTATCGGTTCTATTAAATTATCCATTGATATATCCACTTTCCTAAATGAATTTTCCACATTTTTAACATGACCAATGCATTTTCCCCAATGTTCTCTATTTACATCTGAAACTGCCTTCAAAAACAAATTTCGCACATCAGGAAATTTAAATGTTTTATTGTTTTGAGAAACATAACCTTTTAATAATTGAGACCAGATCAGTTCAATGGAATTTAACTCTGCGTGGTTCGGAGGCAATCTGAGAATTTTAATTCCTTTTTCTCTGGCTCTGACTTATCTGTCAAAGGAACAGGTTTATCTAGACAAAAACTGTATTAGGCCGATTAGATGTATTAAAATTTAAATTTTAACTACAAATAAGCATTGAAGGATGAGGTAAAAATTAAATTTCTACCTCTTGAATCTGAAAGAATATAATTTTAAATTTGCCGCTTTATATAAAAAATGAAAGCCATCTCAAATTCAAAGTTGAAAATACAACGTTGTCAATTCAATTTCAGAAATCATAGGTTTAGGTAAATATTTATAGGAACGTTGAGTAACACTGTTAAAATGGACACTTGTCAAAATGTGACACCTGTAAAAACGTGACAACTGTTAAAATGTGATACGTGTCAGAATGTAACAACTGTCAAAATGAACAAATCTCAAAATGAACAAATGTCAAAATATGACACCTGTCAGAATGTAACAAAAGTCAAAATGTCACACGTATCGTACTTTTCTTTATTTATTACAAAGATCTAACCTAGCCTAAAGCTAATCTTTTTTTTTTGGCGGGTGGAAATGTTTTATGCACATCGGGTAAAGGTTCTTCCCTTCCCCGATAGTGTGAGACTAGCCCTTACGGCTACTATTTTATTATGCGGACAGTTTTAATATTTAAGTTTTCATTATCATAGAGAGAGAGAGAAAAAGAATGAATGCTTGTACACGTGTACTATTAACATAGATTTCAATTTTTTATTTTACAAGAAACTTTAAAGAGACAATTAAATAGAGTGAGCTGAGCGATCTTCTGTTGACGGGACGTGTGCCCTACACGCTGCTGTTGCCCGTCCCGGAAACGGGACCTGTCCGCCGTGACTATTCGCGAAGATCACGCGTGAGTAGATGTTGCCCTCTAAAAGGGTGAAATCCCCAGAAACTAGGCAACTTTAATGCATTTAACTAACCTCTGTGACAAGCAGTTGATAAACGTCAACAACAGCTGCAGCCAATTGAAAATTAACACTGACAGCTTTTTTAATTTTCCCGCCTTTAGTGTAGTATCAGTTGCCTGTGATAGTTTCAATTATTGACATTGCTCGATCGTTTGATACAAGTAGATTGCGAAGGTTCCCGATCGCAATTCCCGATCTTTCAGCTGTTGTACAAGTGATATTGTGTGAAGTCAATTATTATTTTTCAAAATTCAATACAGTACACAATAACAAGAAGAACTTTTCGGCCTATGACTTTTTTCGTACTTTTTCTGACGGTGAACTGTGAACTGTCCCGAAAAGTAAAATATAGGTATTTGGCTTACCTTTTTCTTTTAGCTTTAAATTAATAGTTGTGTTCAATCATATTTACTTGCTGTGATATGTGTTTTTTAAGAAAAAACAAGTGATATTTGTAGGTTATGTTAAAATGTCAAAATAGTTATAATTTTTTATTAAAATTTGACATTTCTTATAATTGTGTTCTATTACTTTTTAATGTAGTCTATATTACACTGACAGATCCGATCAGCTATTCGCATCCTTCAAATTCAATGAAAAAGTTCTGAAGCAATTTGAGTACTTTTGCAGCGGTTTACCAGTACAGCCTTGTCTTGCTGACTTTTTTAACCCTGTTTGATTTTTGTGTTTCGAAAATGTGGAATGTATATAACGTATAAGAAATCATTCTCCCTTCTCTCCCGTATTACCAATAAAACATCAGGAATTTCATAACACTTTTTATTTAAAACAAAAACAGGAACAACACATAAAAACATGTAACAATACATAGTAGAACTTAATTATAAAAAACTAGTATAACACTATATAATAAACGAGACGAAGGTGTGAGAGATACTTTTCGGTGCGATGTGACCGAAACGAAGTGATAAGCGATACTAATTTTACAAGCGCGACGCGACGGTTGCAACGAAGGGCTTGGCTCCAATCAACCTAGCTATTTCCAGTTCAAAATAGATTTTGTTTTTCGTCTGGCTAACAATATAACGGTTGGAGTCAAGGTTATTGTTAGGCAAATTGAATAATATCTATTTTTAGCTAGAGTGGCGTGCTTTCGCGCCGTTGTCGGATTTACGAAATAATATTGTCGTTATGCAAATTGCGCTGTATGTGGCGTGCTTTCGCGCCGTTGTCGGATTTACGAAATAATAATAGTCGTTATGCAAATTACGACTTATGTTCAATTTTTAATTAAAAATTGAACAAGTTCTAATAACACTGGTTTAGTTTATTATAACTCAAAACTTTGTGTTTATAAATTCTACATGCTATTTTGCTTTGAAAAGTATCGTGTATATTTTATTTATTTCTTCTTACACTAGGTATACAAATGCAATGAAACGCGTTTTTTAAAAATTCTACTACACTTTCTAACAGAAGCTCCATTGACATTGACAAACTACAAAACTATAAGTATTACTAGGTAGAATTTTCTTTATTTTATTAATTGTTTAATTTTCAGATAATTAAACATGTAAACTCATATTCGTTTATTCGTTCAACCGGCAACGCCGCACCAAAATACGTTGGCGAGCGGCGTCAAACCAGGAAGCGGTTTCATCAAAGATAATTTTTTGCTCTATTTTAATGATGGTATCAAGCCGTAAATTTAACCGTCGCGTCTAGACAATAGAAAAAATCTTACACTTGTTTACGCGGCTCACGTTAAAGAATCTTTCGAGAAGGTGTTGCGCAATCCGGAAAGAAAGATTTTGAAGCGACGGAGGTTCGTCGAATTTAAACTCAGTGTGTGTTTGATCGTCAACCGATTCACTACTCCGTCAAGTGCGACGTATTGCAAGTTCCTTCGCATAAGGGCTTGTTAGGGATATTATATACCCAAAATTCTCTGACAAATTATTCATAATGCCTCCTAGTACGGCCAATCAGTGTGTTGCTAGCCACGAATCAGGTTAGACCCTCCGTTGACACCAGTTCAACGTAAAATATTTCGTTTTACACAGTGGTACTTAGCTGCCTATCAGGCGGTCCACTTTATTTTTCATTTTATATCCGATTTCATATCAGTGTGTGTTTGATCGTCAACCGATTCACTACTCCGTCAAGTGCGACGTATTGCAAGTTCCTTCGCATAAGGGCTTGTTAGGGATATTATATATCCAAAATTCTCTGACAAATTATTCATAATGCCTCCTAGTACGGCGAATCAGTGTGCGTCTAACTGCGAACCAAGTTAGATCCCTCCGTTGACACCAGCTCAACGTAAAAATATTTCGTTTTACACGTGGTACTTAGCTGCGTATCAGGCGGTCCATTTTTATTTTTCATTTCATATTCAAATTTAAAATCAGTGTGTTGCTAGCTGCGAACCAGGCTAGGACCCTCCAGTGTCTAATTATCACTCATGCAGAACACACGCAAATTAATATTTTCTGAATGATGTGGTCATTTCTTTAAATTAACTATAATACTTTGTTCACGATTACTAGTTTAATGTAATCTTTGTTACGTTGTTGTTTTTGTTCATTTATTTATTTAACAAGTCTAATAAATGGTTAAATAAAAGTGTCCATTGTTTTTGTTGGATGAAGTTGAGAAGGCAAACCTACTACAGCACATTTCTTCAATCTAAAAGTACAGTCCACGAAATTCGAACTACGATGCAGTTTAAAAAGGCGGTAACACATTGTTGGCCGTCCTGGGAAACTGGCACAACATAGGGCTTATTCCAGAGCCCTCAACATTAATATTTTTTATATTCGAATAAAAATTATTGTATGATAACGCGAACGAGAAGTTTCTTATTCGGACTCTTATGGTTTGCCGGCTTCGACTAACGTCTCAGACGGCAAACTCCATAATAGTTACTATTGTGTTAGTTTTTTCGTATGTATTTTAGTAAAATTCTTTATCCTAAATTGCTTGGTAAATGAGATCAAACCGCTTATAAATTATTATGTAGATGTAATCATTTTTATTTCTTATAGTAGGTGTTTTTCATATAGCCGGCAGATAAAATGGACGACACAATTCATTTATTGTTTTATGTATTAGTAAATTTTTCCATCTTTTATGGTTGTTACCGAAATACTAGTGCGAATCTAAAAAGTAAATCGCCAGTAGTATTTACCAACTTATATTTTTAATAGTATGTAAAATATTCTCGAGTTTATCCCATTTTTGTATTTATCACATGTGATAGAAGTAGAAATACATTTTATTTTATCAGTAACTGATATCGTGTTTTTATTTCTTTATAAAGAAGGAGCAAGGGGGAAGGATTTTAATGGAGATCTGGAAGGTATTTAAAGGAGACCTGCAAGGTGTTTAAAGGAAACCTTAGATATTAAAGGAGACTAAAGGAGACCTAGGAGATATCAAGTCTTCTCTTCATCCCAGTTGAACAATGGTCTCAACCGTCTAGAACGAAAAAGCTAAGTGATACGACACTCAAACTTTGCCATACCAATGCATAAAATATAGTTAGCAGTTATATTCAACTCTAACATTGTCGTTCTTTTAATTTTTTAAGTAAGCAAGTAACTGTAAGTAAACTATTCAATGTAATCTAAATATTTTTTTTTTATTAAATATTACTTTTTTATTCTATTTTTAATTTTTTATTTATTTCTCACTATGAGCTGATAAAAGACCCCGCAGTTTTTGAAAGGAAAATGGCTTTCGGTGGATTTCTCTCAAACTTCGGAAATTTATTCTTCATCCCATCCCGATCAAAAGTGTTCACGGGCCCAACTCAATCCTATGTACAGATTTCGAGCTAGCGCGAGTTTAAAATGATAAGGAGGAACTCGATATATGCGCATTTATCGGCAAGTTAGGCGTTCACCTCTTTACGTTTATGGTTTATATGATAGATATATGTCATACACACCCAGATACACACACACGCACACATTTAGCGTCTTTTAGAAGATTTTATTTTGATTTCTAAATATTTTTTAAGATTTTTTTTTATTGACGTAACATTTTTCATTTTTCAATCACTTTTTTGTTACCTTGAATACAGCCAGACTATGTCCGACATGGGCGTTTCATTAACAGGGTTAAACACAGCCGGTCGGACACCTTGAAATAAATACAAAAATAAATGTTCAATGGTCCTTTTTTGTTGATAATATAATCTCACCAGATTCAATTTCACAGTATATGTTCAATGCAGAATGCTGACATTTATTTTTCATATATGTGTAACTTTTTGAAGTGTGGGAGGGGGGCATGACGGGATAATGGGTGTGGGGTATGAAGGGATATAAGGGCACTATAAAAATGAGCTGGAAAATTTAAAAATGCCAATCCTCATAATCTACACAAAAAACTGCTAAAAAAAATACTAAACTTTCAGACAAAACGCAAAAGAACAATGATGAAGACACATTTTTTTTACACATAAATACTTTTCTGAAATCACTAGAATGTTGGATAGGTTGCCAGCTTTGTGAACATTGGGGTAACAATGTTTGTGCCGGTGTGGATGATGAAGACGCCGAAGAAATGCACATTTGTTCGTTGTGAAAAAAATTAGCTTTCACAATTATACCCCATGGTACGGGGTAAGATGGTTTTTCACATGTTCCTTTTTAATAATTCATGTGAGAAAGATCCGTCAACAAGATTATTAAATTGAAGGTGGACCGCAAGTGATAGATGTCTAGATTATAGAACATAGAGTTAAATACATGTTACTTTAATAGGGGCACTATGAAAATGAGCTGAAATAAGCATCGTTGTTATTTCGCTGATGGCAAGATGGTTTTTCGTATGTTCCTTTTTAATCCTTCATTTTAAACAAATATGACGAGTTGATCTCCCAAAGACTACGCCAAATTGTAGTTGAACATTTATTTAGATTTTTAATTTATTTTAAGGTGACTGGCTGTGTTTAACCCTGTTAATGAAACGCCCATGTCGGACATAGTCATGGTAACAAAAAAGTGATTGAAAAATGAAAAATGTAATGTCAATAAAAAATAAATTCTTAAGTAATAGTTTAGAAATCAAAATAAAACCTTCTAAAAGATGCTAAATGTGTGCGTGTGTGTGTATCTGGGTGTGTATGACATATATCTATCATATAAACCATAAACGTAAAGAGGTGAACGCCTAACTTGCCGATAAATGCGCATATATCGAGTTCCTCCTTATCATTTTAAACTCGCGCTAGCTTGAAATCTGTACATAGGATTGAGTTGGGCCCGTGAACACTTTTGATCGGGATGGGATGAAGAATAAATTTCCGAAGTTTGAGAGAAATCCACCGAAAGCCATTTTCCTATCAAAAACTTTGGGGTCCTTTATGGTACATATTCGTAGTTATAGGTAATCTAACTACGTAGCGACCCAATGTAATTGGTTCTCTTTGTTTCCTCTTAAAAATCTTTTTAATTATCAGCTTGCTGGTTAAATTCTAATCGATTCCATTCCTCTAATTTTCAGTATCTGAGTTAGGCTGGAAGGTTACGTGAAAGTTTTTGTTGGTTTTTATATTTATTTTACGTATTTCTTGTATTTTTTAAATCAACAACTAGAATTGCACAATCAATGTCGGGAATTTCCAAAACTGGATGCCCCGAATGTCCATCTAAATATATAATTTGGAAACACTTTATGCAAGGAATATATAAAATTTAGGTCGGAGCTCCTTAAAAATTCATGGCTTTATCTAAGGACGAGCCAAATCACGACAAGCCCTCTTTGCCTATAAACCATAAACAATAATATAAATTCTAATAGCGTCCCAACAAAGGAAAATTTTATAAGGTGGCGCGTCGGGACCGAGCAAATTTAAATCGAATTTTCGTGAAAGCTAATGTAGTCGTGTCATCCCTTATCTCTGCGGTTTTCGGTTCTACTTCGTACCTCTCCCTTCTTTTTAGGGCTTGTCTCGAAGGGTGTTGTGTAACTTTCTGGAATAAGTAAAGGGTTAAAATAATTTTTTTTAAAAATTATACAATTTGTCCTTAATGTTATCTGTTTTAAATTATCTGCCAAATAGCACCACTAAAAAAGTCCCGTAGTGACAGATCTGGTAATTATATGTTCATAAACCTCATACGATGCCTGGTTCAGTTTCCGCGGTAAAAATATTTAGAAAAACTAGATGTACGGGATGAACCACATTGGAATTTTGTTGAAATTTCTCTTTAATATACGTTTTTGTGAGTTTCTCTTTTTCTCTGGAGTGTTAAGGATATCAACCAATTTGTTTATGTAAGAGGAGACTTTGAGGATGGTGTAATATATAATCATCATTCCCCTTCTACTCAAAGGGTGTAGGGGGTATAGTCCTCACTTTTATCCAAATTTATCCGCATTTATCCACCTTTTCCACTCTTCTCTGCTCTGTGCCAAAACCTTTGCATCTCTCGATTCAAGTCCCCTTTTCTACAGAATTTTTCCTACCACTTTATTCCAAGTTTCTTTTGGTCTACCTTTCCTTCTGTTTCTCTGTGTTTTTGATTCCCATATATTTCGAGAGTCGAGTCATTCATTATTTGTGTGTGCCCACCATCCAAGTTGATGTTTCTCAATGAATCCTTCTATTGATCCTATTTCTAACTCTTTTCTTATATCCTCGTTCCTAATTCTGTATAGTTTTGTTACTTCTCTAACCTTCCTTAAACACTTCATCTCAGCTGCCCCAATTTTACTCTTTTGTTGTTTCGTTAGTACCCAGGATTCGCAACCGTATGTTAAAATAGGTCTATATATGGCTTTGTATAGATTTATCTTCGTTTTTCTTGATACCTTTCTTATTTAATAAGCTCTTATTTAGCGCATAGTAGACTTTATTGTTTTTTCTATCCTATTGTTCATTTCTATCTCCTGTTTGCCATTTCCTTCTAATGTAACTCCCAAATATTAAAAACTACTTGTTCTAGCTGATCATCATTTATCGTTATCTCTATTGCCTTGTTTTCTTTGGATATTATCATTACTTTCGTTTTCGCTATATTCATTTTCATCCCATTGTTCGTCAGTACTTGGTTCCATATTTTCAAGTTTTCTTTTAAATCGCTCTCACTTTACTGTTACTGTTACTAGTGCTACGTCGTCTGCAAAGGCGTACTCGGTGATACAAATTCGTTGTAGATTTCGGTACCCTGTACATAATGATTTGGTTTTCGTTTCTACTTCTTTTATCATATTGTCCATGAATGTAATAAATAATGGCCTCCTTGTCTAACACCTTCTCTTGTAATGAATTCTTCAGATACTGCATTTTTACTTATGACTCTATTTCTCGTTTCTTTGTACATACCTTTGGTGATTCTTATTAGTTTCTTGCTTACATTTCTTTTTTCCAAACAGTCCCATATTCCTTTTCTCGGTACTCTGTTGAATGCCTTTTCCACATCGATAAATGCTATGTGTGCTCCTTTTCCTGTAGCAAGAGTTCTGTCTACAATCTCTTTTAGCGAGAAAACGTGGTCTTGTGCGCCTTTCCTAAACCCACTCTGGGACTCGGACAAGGTCGGTTCTATTTCTTTCCTCAGCCGTTTTTCTATTATTTTTTCTAATAGTTTTAATATCGTACTTAGCAGCGTTATCCCTGTTATGGGTTAAAAGATTTATTTTCTAATTTTATTTCTCATTACAAAATCTGGTTAAAATCTAAACAGTTAAAGGTCAAATTTTAAAATCTTCTTTTTCATTCTATCCTTATTATCCACTGGTACTATCAGAAACACAGAACTTGATTGACTAGATATCTAATGGTACCTTCATTTATCATATGACCAACCGTAAATATCGAATTATACCAAAACTATCTCATAAAATCGGCATTGGGGAATACAAAAAAAATGACAGGTTCTTTTAAGGCTTTTTTTTTGAAAAAGAGCACGTTTTCAGACGGAGAATTCTAACGCATTTTTGCGGATTTATAAAAGGAAAAGATTATTATTTCAAGTATTAATTTGTTTGTGAAAGTTTTAAACAAGTCTTTACTTTTGAGGATTGAAAAATTAACAAATAATAATTTTTCCGGTTTTACTTTATACTTCTTTTGAAGCTACATTTGGCCCCACACCACCCCAGGTAGGTTTGAAATATAATTTGAAAATAAATAAAAATAAATTAATATATTTTCCTTATAAAATTCTACATAAAATAAACTATTTTTGGCCAACTTAGAAAAGTTAGAAAAAAACTTAGAAAACTTAGAAACGTTGATAATTAGAAAAATTACAAGAAATTATCATCAAATTATAAACAATTATAAAACTAGACATAATTTGGGTACTCGTGATATAACTGTCCTTTTTGAGAGGCGAAGTGCTGCTAGATATCAAGTACAACCCTCGTTTTTGTGTTTTTGGTGTCCAGTCGCAGAACTATTCTTACAACCAGGGTGTGCGATAATTGGTGAACAGAATTAAAAACCTACGCAGGATCATCGGGAGAAACAGATAAGCTCTAAAAATAAGAAAAATATATATTAAAATTCAAAGTAATAGGTTATTTAACATAATCAATCACTTCCTAAATTTATTAAAATTTAAAATCATATTTTAGTTAATATAATCAATCATTTTTTTTTTAATAATAATAATGTTTATTTACTAAAATACAAAAATATACATATTTATTAAATATTACACAATGTAAATAAACTAGGAATGCCACTGAATCTGTTCACTGTACTATGTACAATGACAGATTGTGCGTGAAATACATAAATATATATAGAAAAAACATAATGTAAAAATATACTATATACATAAAACTAATAATATACATAATAATTTAATTTATTTTTTTTTTTTTAATTTTAGCGAAAGAAAGAGTGACCCATTTATTTTTCATTTTAAATAATTACCTTTACAACATGTATTTGATTTCAAATTTCAGTATTTTTAACGCTTACAGTTTTTAATTTTTTTTGTATACTTTGTTCTATTATATTATGGAAGAAGTGACGCGGCATTTTTTTATAAATTCTTTTGTAGATTTTTTAAATTTTTTTATTAATTTTATTTCTGTAATCTCTGGTGGAATACTATTAAAGATTTTTGGTCTTAGATAGATGTAACTGTTTTGTCCAACTGATTTATTCATTCGTGGCGGCAAGAAATTTTCTCTATTCCTTGTGCCTTATTGATGTAAAGCTGTCTGAAGTTCATTTTGATTTTGGAATTGATGGGTGAGTATTGCTTGATAGAATAATTGCCTTAAATCAAATATTTGAGTTTCATGATAAACATTTTCAGTAGGATGTCTTCGGTTTTTGTTAAGCATTATTTTTAAAAAACTTTTTTGAATAGGTAATTTCTATTGGTTTTAATTGAGTTTTAGTGACTCCACCTCATCCGATTATTCCATAACTGAGATGAGATTCAAACAGGCTGTGATACAAAATTTTTCTCTCTGCTAATTTTAGGATTGGTGATATTTGTATGAATTTAAATAATACACTACGCAATTTGTTTAGTAAGTATTGAATATGCTTATCCCAACGCAAGTGATTGTCTACTACTATACCTAAATATTTTATTTTGTTTTCAGATAATATACATGTACCGTCCCTGATAGCGATATTTTGAAATTGGGGAAGACCTGAAGCTAGACTGCAGAAGGGTAAGTATACTGTTTTCTTAAAATTAATAGATAGTAATTTGTAGTCAAACCATATTTTTATTTTGGGTAAATCTTCTTCAATCAACTGTTTCAAGTTATTCCAGTCAGAAGCTTCATAGTACATTACTGTGTCATCAGCAAAGCTAATAATATTTGCCTTACTTTCAACTAAAAAGAGATTGTTTAAGTATACAATAAATAGCAGGGGTCCCAAAACTGTTCCCTGTGGTCCACATATAACTGTTTGATCTTTGCTGATGACATTTTGTATTTTAGTTTTCTGTGTTCTGTTACTTAAATACGATTTCATTAAATTATAGGCTATACCCCTTATACCCATATCTTTAAGAGCATTTAGTAAATGCCAGTGGTCCACAGTGTCGAAAGCTTTAGCCAGGTCTAAAAATATTCCTAATTTTCTTGTCAATTGATTGGTAAATTTTATTAGTCAGTTCCCTAATCGCATCTTGAGTTTGCAACACTTACCCTTACAAAATTTCCTGATAATTAAAAGCTACTTTGTAAAGCAAAGCTTCTAGAAGTTCGGCTAAAAAAAACTGCAGTATCTAAACGTTATTTTTCTTTGCTTTTTGTTATTCTAAAAGGAGATATTATTAGTAATTAAACTGTTTAAATATATTAACCAAATACTTACATAAACTTTGCCGTATAAACAACACTCATCATTTGTAAGGAAAATATAGAAAAGTATTAAATGCGAATTAGTGTTTTACTGGAACCCAGTACCTTGTCCTGTTTGAGGTAACATCCCCCTATAATTATTACAATCATTAGTATCTATCTCCTTTCTTGAAAAGTGGTAGTATCAAACCAACTTCTTCTTTCTTCTCTTATGCAGATTTTTTTAAATAATTCTAGCAATACTTTCGTTCCTTCTTCTCCCATGACTTTGATCATTTCCGCCGTAATTTTGTCAGCACCGGGTGCCTTTCCATTCTTTAGTTCTTTAATGGCTTCGATTAATTCCTTTAATGTTATAATTTCCTCGTTATTATCTACAACTTCTCCTTCTGCGTTTGCTTCTGTCTCATTATTTTCTGTTTTCTGTTCGCTATTTAATAGTTCTTGGAAATACTGTTTCCACCGTGCCATTACGTCTTCATCTTTCCTTATTTTTAATTGTTAGTGTTTGTACCTTCTTACTGTTATTTCTAAGATTTTTTAACACTGTAAAAAACAATTTCTGGTTGCTTTTGCTATATTTTTCTAATTTTTCACCAAATTCTGTCCACGTTTTTTGTTTAGCTAGTAATACTAAGTTTTTCACTTTTACTCTTTGTTGTTTGTAAGCAATAAAGTTCATTCCTGTTCTATTATTTAAATATTTGCGCCATTTTTCTTTTTTTATTTTGACTTGCTGCTTGATATCTTCTGTCCGCCATGCTGTTTGGTTTTAATGAATATTTCTTCTATATGTCTCTATTGCTAATTGCGTAATCGTATTTTTAAACTCTGTCCAGATTTCTTCAAAATCCTTGTCGCGAATTTGTTTTAATTTATTCTCAACTTTTTCACGACATAATCTTGCTATCTATTCTTCCTTCAACTTATATGACTTTATTGTTTCTCCTTTAACTTTTTCCTCGCCTTGTATAAGTTCTGTTTCATTTTTGTCTGCTTTTATATCAGCTACCACTAAGTAATGATCACTTCCAATTTCATAACTTCTTTTTACTATCACATCTTTTAATACAGATTTGTTTTCTCTTTCTACTATAACATAAGCAATGATAGATTTTTCATTTCTTGAATGAGGATGGTGTTCATTATTTTAAATTATGAGATTTTTGAATTACTCCTTACCTTACAGTGCTGAACTAAAATAAAAGTCAAAATATTGTCAAAAACTAAAATATTTACCATTATTTATGAATCAGCCTGTGTTATCAATTAAGCAAATCTTATTTATTTTGATAACGTTAACACAAATAAAGCAGATTCCATTAAAGCGGCCCAACTTCTTTTAAAACTATACCACTGGATCTAATTTGGGCATTTTTAAAAAAAAAACATCACGCCGAAAACAATAAAATTTAATTAAAAAAAGAAACACCTTGGACAACAAAGTCGAAAGTACCTAAACACATTTTTAGTTCTTTGTAATTGACGAAAATTCGAATACCGAACGTATTAACCCCGGCCACCGATCGCGCTCGTAGTTCAATTTAAAAATACCTTAAATTTAATTGGACCCATTGGCTGTGAGAATCCGACGTACCCACTGTGGACACAAAGGGATGACTGACATACCGACTGTACAACGCGATGCATTAAGGCTAGATGGTAATCGCTTTTCTAACTAATTTTCTTTTAAGAAACATTTGATACAAATATGCTAATCATTTAATGGTTATGATGAGCAATAAGATGTTCTGTAATAAATTATTAAATTATTATTTTCTACAAACATATTAATAATGCAATTTTTAACGCCCCCTTGTAGCATTAAAAATATTACTTTAAGGCACCAGTGCCTTAAAATTACCACTATAAAACACTAGTGCCTTAAAGTAAATGTCAAAAATTTTAACAGTAAATTTGCAATACATTTAATTTGTATTTTCTTTATTAACATGAATACTTATGTTATAATTCACACAATTTGAAAAATTAGATCCTTTCACAATTCCAACACTATCAACTGAAACCACCGCATTCCTATTTGACGTTTGAGCAGAATCCGCTGATATTGATGGCACTGAAAGCAGTTTTGGGGCAACCGAATTTTTACTTTCCAACGAATCTTCGATGTATCTTTCGGCTATTATTAAAGATTTTCATCCTCATGCCGCTTAATTGTCGTTAAATTTTCTCCACTATCCGCTAGTAAGCTTGCCCAAGAACGCCGAAAACAACATCCAGTATTGAGACAAATAATTACCGATGATGGCGCCACATTCGTCGATTAGCTGTTCCAGAAACGCGTAACGTTTGATAAAAGTGCATTAAGTTATACTGAGTGAATGGTTTATTTGTAGTATTTTAAGACTTTTTGTTATTGTTTGAGGTTTTTGATTTGGAAATTACCATATTATACCTGTACACGTAAGTATTTAGACTCAATTAAACCTGTTTTTTTGTGTTGTTATTCTAAAACTGAGGAGATTTATTTAGCATATCTTACGTTTTTCAGATTTTCTGTAGTAAGGATGTAACTACTTAAAATTATCCGAAATTTTATGTAGCAAGAAGTCCAGTTCAAAGTAAAACATCAAAGTTGTTGGTATTTGCCTACAGACATCTGCTTTGCAAGGATAACCTCGCCAAATTGAGAGCATTTTTATTATTGATGATGGTGTTAATGGAAGGAAGATACTTCTGCATTACTGTTGAATTGCACAAGGTTGTATCTATTAAAAAACTGAAGAGGCGCAATATCATGCCCAAGCGATTTTATTGAAACTAAAAACTACTTCTGTTTCTGTGTGTTTTTTTGTGTTTCAGGATGAATATAGCCTTGAGGTAGGTATTATCACCTACACCTCTACTAATGTAGACCAACAAATGTATCTGTTGCAAAACTTTGTTTTTTCCAAAAAAAAACACAAAATTTATATTTTTTAATCCTTTATTTTAACAGAAGTTCAAAGCTAACTTTGAATTATTCAGTTTTAGTAGTATTTAACATTTTGTTGTAATAATTACTAATACTAACTGTATAATTATTGCAAACAGGTGTCGTACAAGAAAGGAACATAATAATGGTATTTTTTAAATTATGATGTGACAAAGGTTTTATTAGAATGTTACCTTTAGAAAAATGATAAGTTTAAATATCAGCAATGATATGCACACCTAATGAGATTTTAAGTTTACATATATTAAAGTACCTGTACAGTTTCGGGAGGACAGGTCATCGAGGTGAAGACTCAAATCGCTCATCGTGATTATATAAATTTGTTGACCCAAAAGGACAATGCACATTTCATCTACAAGAGGCGCAGATGCTTTATTGAGAACAATCAGTATTTCCAGTTGGATATATACGAACAGACTTATTCCGCTCTAGACGACACGCAACTATTGAAAACTTTACCGGCGTTTTTGAATATCAAGAAAGAAGTTACTGGAAATTCTGAATATTCCATGTATAATTTGTCACTGAGAGAAGACTGGAAGACATCTAAAAAGTTTTGCAGATCCGTTACAGATTCGGAATTTTCAAAATACCAACCCGGTCAGGACCATGGAGAAAATAGGAAACAACTGTACAATAACATAAACCATGGGAATTTAAATGGGAAAGCGATGAATGGCAAAGCTTAGGTATTGGAGATTCTTGACAATTTTCAAGCTTCTCAAAATTTTGAAGTAAATGCTCTGTAAAAGGGGGATACTTAATTGGAAAGAAGATCGGTCAAAGTTCATACAGATGTCTGGTCTTTGGGTATAATTGTATAATTCTATTTATAATGTTGATGCAAAACAAGTGCAGTAGCACTTATCGCTAACCATTCATTGTATTTATTCAATGAAGTAGTAATATACTAGTTTCAACAGTTTGTAAGGAAAAGTTTACTTAGTTTATATTATGCAACACTGTCTTCTAACCATCCATCATTCCTTCCTGGGCAAATGATGTGATGGCACACCCTTTTTGCACTACTTGGGTGCTATTTTGTTTAAAATAATTCCTGCAAAAATTTTATTTGTAATCAAGAAATAATCTCAGAAATGCTAATCTTTACCTTATCTGATTTTGTAATATAATCTTCATATTATAATCTTCATATTTAAAATTTATTACACTTTTCACTGAATTTACGACGATCAACTTCTTCGATGACACCTCTTTTGTTGGTTCTTGGATGGAAAAAAATGAAAGTGTAATTCCGGATTTTTAGATTTCCTAGAGGTATACCCATAAACGCAATAGTTTGTATTATTATTTTTATTGGGCATTTTTAACTTTTAACTAACAAATAACAGCAAAATACACAAAACACAAACTTAAAACACACGTTCGACTGCAGGTAAACAAACCAAGGTTACGCGTTTCGGGCAGTTCAAATTAATACCGCTAGTGTCGTTTCAAAGTTGTGTTCGTCCCAAAAGAGGTTCGAATTTGGACGTTGCAGAAAAGCAATACCAGCAGAAATTATTCGACAGGGTTTTTTGTACACTAGCCTTTCACATACTTTAGCAAAAGTCTCCGATGTTCCACATTTGCTGGACGAAGAGCCATGTATCTCCGGTAAAAATCCAAATAAAATTCTTCAACGATAGTGAAATTTCGTGGAACCTCGGTTTTGGTATCTAATATTTTAACGAATATTGAACTGGAAGTGCCCATAATTTCCAAGTTATCGAGAGTCAACTGGCAAAGCTCCTCTCTACGGGAGGCACCAAATATTCCCAAAATAATGGCTACTTTCATCATAAAATACTCGTCAAAAACTGTTCAATGTGGTCCCTGGTCAAGATCTTTGATTTTTTGGGTTGGTAACCTTCTCCTTGACACTTCGAAAACATAATAAGCTTAAAATGCTTGATGATATCTACGTCGCTATTTATTCGTAACATAGCTTTAATCAGAGAATAATTTGACCACTCCACCCCACTCCACTCTATTCTATTCATTATACATGTTTTTATTTTTTATTTATACTCTTTCCACGCTCTGGCTCCCTAGCTATATATTAAAGT
This sequence comes from Crepidodera aurea, assembly GCA_949320105.2. Taxonomy (NCBI): domain Eukaryota; kingdom Metazoa; phylum Arthropoda; class Insecta; order Coleoptera; family Chrysomelidae; genus Crepidodera; species Crepidodera aurea. Next base: position 64,303,605 of record OX439475.1, read on the forward strand.
AGAACACTTGAGAGATGGATGTACTAAAGTGTTTACCGGAACTGTAGGTGTTTCAAAATTTTTTAGGAAATTTTAAATTATTTTCCATATACTTATAAGTTTTAAAATAATTGTTTAAAATTGGAAGACGACCAGTAGAAAAAATAAATGAAGATATTTAAATATTACTCTACGGTTTTTCTTTTATTGTTCTTTTATACTGGTAACAAGTAATAAAAAATTTTTGTGAAAGGCCTGTACTCTTTAATCAAAAATTAAAAGGTTCTAAAACATTTTTACTCAGAAAGGCAAAGGACAAAAGCCTTTCTTCCTAAATTTGATAAATTATCTCTTTGAAAATCCCTCTTTTATTTCGTGGTTTTCAATATTCCATCAACTTTTCAATCATTAATTTTCGACTATTATTATGATACTAATTTCATATAATTTTGAGTTTCCCAGTGAAAATCTGACAAAATCAAACAGTTGACAATGCAGAGAGCTGTTTTCAGAATATTGGCAAAATTATTAATTATTTAAAAATAACACTTTTTGATCTCTACATGATAAAGGGGATAACTGAACAGGATATCGATTTACTTTTGTTTGTCATTTTGAAAATTAAAATTTGTGGATGATTTTGGATCACAAATTAAATTTTGTTTATTATAATTTATATTTTATGTATGCTGAAGTGACAAGTGCTCTTGCAAAATTGAATAACAACCAGCAGAGCTGATTTGAGTGCTTTGCAGACGTATTTAAAAATTCTTCGCCTAACATTGAAATGGAATAATGTATTTTAGTCAAAATTAATTTAAAATAATTTAGAAACTAAATCAACATACACACACAGAATGAATTCAGGTACGAAACTTTGTTCGGTGAAATTATTATTATGAAAAGTGTATTCATCTGTAAACAGCACATTATAAAAAACTCATCTTCTCCAATGCCCATAAACAAAAATCTATCCGTCTTTGAATATCTGTTCCATACAGATTTTGATGCATTTTTAACTAAACACATAGTTTCAAAGATTATTTATTTCATCTGTCAAAACAGTCAGATTTTGTGGTTTCAGCCAATAAGAGCTCACAATCCTAACCAATCATTCAGTTTTATACTGATTATTTTTTTCATCTGTCAAAACAGTCAGATTTTGTAGTTTTAGCCAATAAGAGCTCAGGATCCTAACCAATCATTGTGTTTTATACTGATAAAACCGCTTCTTCGTATTTGTTTTTTGATTAAACTGTGTTTACCTTTTTTGAAATGTCAAATATAAACATTTAAAAACTTTAATTAAGGCATTATCAATTATTATTATAATAAAATGTATTGCAAATCTATGTTAATACCCAAATTTCAAAATTTATTTGTAAACTAACCTGTTTATTCGTTTATTCACACACACAACATTCGTTTTTGAATACCCAAATACTTAAAAATCCACAAATCTCTTTAAAACTGACAAATGTCAAACTCTATATCCGAATTAAGCCAAACGCAATCCCGAATGCCTTGGTGGCCCTGTATTTATAACTATAACAGGTCATGATGTTTCAATTTAAATTGATAAAGCCAATTTTCAACATTTGTGTGTAAAGTGTCTTTTGCATAAATAACTATATTCTCTGTTTTTAATACAAAATGATTCAAAAAATAATCCTTTCAAATACGACTCGTCCTCTGAAATTTTATAGATTAAATTTTTGATCTTCATACTCAAACGCCTTTATTTTAGGCAAAACCACTCAAACAAACTGATTTAAGATAAAATCACTCGTCCTGCGGACTCGTGATTTTATCAATCAGTTTGTTTTCGTGGTTTTTCCAAATAAAGCCGTTTTCGTGAAAACCAAAAATTTAATCGATAAAATTTGAAGGACTCGTGGTATTACCTTTGATAAAACGGCCTCTTCGTTTTTGTTTTTTGATTAACCTATTGTTTACCTTTTTTGAAATGTCAAATATAAACAACAACTTTTATTTAGTATTATCAATTATTATTATACTAAAATGTATTGCAAATCTATTATAATACCCAAATTTCAAAATATATTTGTAAACTAACCTGTTTTTATTCGTTTATTTTAACACACAACACAGCTCCATCCATAAATTCGTTCAAAACTGACAAATAATGTCAAAGTCTAAACGTTACCCTTAATAAATTATCTTAAATGCCTACTACTATATAGGCAACTTAGATGAGTTTGTAGGTATACAATCAATTATATCAATATTTGGCGTTTAAATGTAAAAGAAAATATCGAACTTTTGAGTGTAAAGTGTCTTTCTGTTTTTGAAACAAAATGATTCAAAAAATAACCTTTCCAAATACGACTTTTCCTGTCAAATTTTATAGATTAAATTTTCGGTTTCCATATTCAAACGCCTTTATTTCAGGAAAAACCAAATAAAGCCGTTTTCGTGAAAACCAAAAATTTAATCGATAAAATTTGGAGGACTCGTGGTATTACCTTTGATTATTTTTTTCATCTGTCAAAACAGTCAGATTTTGTGGTTTCAGCCAATAACAGCTGAGGATCCTAACCAATCATTGTGTTTTATACTGATAAAACCTCTTCGTCGTTTTTGTTTTTTGATTAAACTATGTTTACCTTTTTTGAGATGTCAAATGTAAACATTTATCAATTATTATTACACTAAAATGTATTGCAAATCTATGTTAATACCTAAATTTCAAAATATATTTGTAAACTAACCTGTTTTTATTCGTTTATTGTCAATACAACACAGGTCCATCCATAAATTCGTTTAAAACTGACATAATGTCAAAACGTTTAAACGTTACACTTAATAAATCATCTTAAATGCCTACTACTAGATAGGCAACTTATATTACGTTTGTAATATTTGGCGTTTAAATGTAAAAGAAAATATCGAACTTTTGAGTGTAAAGTGTCTTTCTCTGTTTTTAACACAAAATGATTAAAAAAATAATCTTTCAAAATACCACTCGTCCTGTCAAATTTTATAGATGCAATTTTCGGTTTCCATACTCAAACGCCTTTATTTCAGGCAAAACCGCTCAAACAAACTGATTTGAGATAAAATCACTCGTCCTGGGGACTCGTGATTTTATCAATCAGTTTGTTTTCGTGGTTTTTCCAAATAAAGCCGTTTTCGCAAAAACCAAAAATTTAATCGATAAAATTTGGAGGACTCGTGGTATTACCTTTGATAATTTTTTCAGATCATAGTCTAAGCTGATCAAATACAGGGTGTTATATAGGCATTACGGTGGAAAAATAATGTAAAATTTAACTAAAATAAAAATAACTCCAAAATTAATAGATTTCGGCATAGTTTTTAAAAGGTAATGGAATTTGCTACATAATAGGAATATAAAATACCGGGTGTCCTATTTAGAATAAGAATGATATTGTCGTTTGAATACGTCATTAGAGAATGGTTCCATTTTGGACGCCCTGTATAATTTTAAACAACTCTAAACACATTATTGTTTTCAATTATTAGTCAAATTTTTTTTAGTTAAAATTGGATTTGGCTGATTCCATAGGTTTTAAAGTTATTGGTTTTCTTGTACAGGGTTATTCACTATAAATTACCCACCCCTAATTACCGTTATTATTGCCTATAGAAAAAAAAGTTTCAAATAAAAGTTGTATGGTTATAACTGTTTTTTGTTAAAATGCTATCAAATGTACAGTAGCGTGCAGATTTCAGGGGATACAAAAAAATAATATTTTTTTTAAGTGGGATACCCTGTATATTTTTACATTTTTATAATTCTCTCGATGAGCTGATTTCAACAATGTATCACACTTGATGTCTAATCTGGATAATAAAGGATCTACAGCCACCTGAAAATCACATTTTTTGGATATTGGAAATCCCATCTGATTTTTAATCACGCTGTATACAATATTTTTTAGAGCCACAGTATAGAATCTGAAAAGTTAGGATAGAGACATGTAAGCCGTTTTTCTCGATTTTCAACCGTTTGGCTACTACTACAGCTACTTTAACTCAAAAAATGTGATTTTTCAGATGACTGTAGATCCTTTATTATCCAAATTAGACATCAAGTGTGATACATCGTTGAAATCAGCTCATCGAGAGGATTATAAAAATGTAAAAATATATAGGGTATCCCATTTAAAAAAAATATTATTTTTTTGTATCACCTGAAATCTGCACGCCACTGTACATTTGATAGCATTTTAACAAAAAACAATTATAACCATACAACTTTTATTTAAAACTTTTTTTCTATAGGCAATAATAACGATAATAAGGGGTGGGTAATTTATAATGAATAACCCTGTAAGTGGTTCCATTTTTAGAAATATCAAAATATCTCTAAAACTAAAAAGCTTATTTTTAACGTATAATCTATAAATGCAACAAAATATAGGGTCTTCCATAAGAAATAATCTAACTCTGATACGCCACACTTTTTTGGGACAATCTGTATAATTCAAAGTAATTTTAAAATGTAACCTTTATCAACCCACATATCCATGAATAAACAAAATTGTCAAAATATTAACCGTTTAGCCACAATGGACCATCGCGTCTACCGCGACTCACCCTGTAGGTATAAGATCCTTCTAAAAACTTAAAAGATTTCGGTGTCTCTCTAAAACGAGTAGAGAAATGCAAATTTCATTTAATTATAAAAAACAAGAGCAATAGTTATAACCTTAGGAAGCTTTTTCTCACTAGGTTTTACTTAATACATTAATTTTAAATTAAAGTTTATAAATATGTGATAAATAAATGTTCACCCTGTAACTCCTTGAACTGTAACGAAAAAATAATGAGAATCTTAATTTCAAGAGATATTCAATTAAAACCTAACACTCTTTTATCAACCTTGTTCCTGTCAAAACAATTTTTCAGCGCAACCAAATTAAAACAAAAATTAAAAAATGCAAATCGTATCTCGCTCTCTTCTACAGCGGAAGAAGGTGATTATTAAGAAACCCGACAACCGGAAACCCAAAATAATATCAGTATTCCAGATCTTCAACATTCATATTCTTCCTCTCCTACCATTGGCCGAATTAACCGATCCAATCCTAATTGGTGGGCTACAAGCTGGGAACTGAAGTGAAAAGGTGGGAAGTCCATTGTGCCATTTAAGACTGTCTGGTCTTTCGCTGATGAGACTTTAATGGTTTCTTCTTTTTTATTTTGCGTTGAATACACGGCTTCTTTGTTTTTAGGTGTGGATGTGTGAATGGCTTCTTTGATCGGTGCGTTTACAGGTATGCAAAGTGCTACCTGAGTTTTTTGTTAGATGAATTTCGGCGATAAACGATGTTTTGTCATTGGCGTGTGAGGAAGCTGGTGCAATAGGGGAGGAAATGCATTTTGAAAGATTTACGTTAAAGGAAACACGTCTGGAAGCGTTTATGATGTGAACTATGTGCAATTATTTAGGGTATTTTATGGTATTTGTAGATTATACTGCAAAATCCTGTTATTTTTTTAAATTAACAAATAGGTATATGGCATTTTATCTAAAACTGACATAATGATAATAATAATAATAATAATAATAATAATAATAATAATAATAATAATAATAATAATAATAATAATAATAATAATAATAATAATAATAATAATAATAATAATAATAATAATAATAATAATAATAATAATAATAATAATAATAATAATAATAAACGTCTTTATTTCCCAATTTAAAGAAAAAAAAATATAATTTAAACAATAAAAAAAACAAAAGTGGGAGTGGCGAAGTTTAGCCTAGGCTACTCATACTTAACCACATTAACATACAAAAAATTAAAAATGTAAAAAAAAATATTTTACTATGTAGTCATTTTTCTAAGGAAGGGACCATTGAACAGAGCTTCGAATTGCAAAAGTGTCATTGTTTTCCTCATCTAAAAAGATTTTTTTTGCTTTAGACCTAAATATAGAGTGTTTAAAAATTTTAAATTCATTTGGTATCGCGTTATATAATGACACTGCGTTATATATAAAACTGCGATTAAACATTACTGAACTATGGATTGGCAGAAGATTTACATTTGTAAAATTTTTCTTTTATGATCTCGGGTATAGAAGTGAATAATACTTTAAGAAATATTTTGTAAGGTTTTCCATTATAATATTATATAAGGTTTTCCATTATAATTCATTTATTTTATGAGTGATACAGGGTGCGCCAATTATTTCACTCGATCTCTAGCACCGAAACTAAAAGAGATATCAACAAGATTTTTTGTAGGGGTAGACAGTGTCACTCGGACTACAATTTTAAAATATTTTGATGTATACAGGGTGGCTAATTTTTGTGGAATGAAAATTAATTTAGTTTTTTTAAATTGAACACCCTGTATAAGATTATGTCTTCTGATTCTACTTAATATTAGATTTACGGTAGTTTTTTGTATTTGTAAATCCGACGCGGCGTTGACAAGTTATTCCTATTTTAAGCAGATTTAATGAAAAAACAGCACTTCAGAAATATTAGCACAAACACCACATTTTTTAAGAAATTCCTCAAAAAAGCTACTATGATGTAAATGAAACATGCACCTATTACAATAATCACACATCTTCACCTGTTGCACAGGGTGTTTGTCGATGGCGTGCCAATAGTCTAGTTTTCAAATGGCAATAACTTAATTTTTTCAAATGGGACACCCTGTATATTTTTCTTCAGTTAGAAGCTCTCCCTAATACGAATTAAAAAAATAAAGGGTTTTGCACATCTAACTTTACTATTTACTTTAATAATTGACATTAAGTGACAAACAACATATTTTACACAATTTTTAATAAGAAATCAAGTTACCTATGAAAATGACAGCAGGTATATTTTATTATGGCATTAATTGTGAACATAAAATTTTGTATTGTATCACGTCTACTATATTTAATCGGTATTGTGTATAAAAAATGGATTTTAATAAGAATTATAGTGTTCAAGAAAATATTGATATGATATGGATACTGGGTGAATGTCAAAAAAATGCGTTTTTTGCTAGTAGGGTTTATCGTCAAAGATACCCAGAAAGACGTCATCCACAAAAGGATACTTTTGAGTATTTAAAGATTAGATTTGATAGAACAGGAACCGTCAAGTATGAAAAACATTCACGTGAAACTACAGCTGTTACTATTGACAACGAATATAAGGTAATGATCAGTATAGTTGAAGATCCCAATATAAGCACAAGGCAATTAAGCAATCAGTTAGATATTTCCAATACCACAATTAGACGCATAATAAAAAAGAATAAATATCACCCCTATCATATCCAGCTTCACCAAGAATTGTTACCACGTGATTTCGCGCGTAGAGTGGAATACTGTAGATGGTTAATAAACAAGATAAATACAGAGCGTAACTTTTTAAACAAAGTTTTATTCTCCGACGAAGCCACGTTTCATAAGAACGGTTGTGTAAATAGACACAACTTCCATTATTATTCGGACCACAATGAACATTTATTTAGAACCACATCACAGTATCGATGGTCTTTGAATGTGTGGGCGGGAATAATAGGTGATTATGTAATTGGTCCCTATTTCTTTGATGGGACTGTAAATGGAGCTATATTTTTAGATTTTTTAGAACATGATTTTCGCAACTTATTGCAAAATGTGCCTCAAAATTATCGCGACGGAATGTGGTTTCAATTAGATGGTGCCACACCATATTACCTATTAGATGTTCGCAATTGGTTAAATAAGGAATTTCAGGATCGTTGGGTAGGAAGGGGATGACCTATAAATTGGCCTACTAGATCGAATGCCTTACACCTTGCGATTTTTTCTTGTGGGGTTTTATTAAAAAGATTGTTTACAAAGAAGAGGTTACCACAAAAGAAAATATGAAAGAAAGAATTACTGCAGCATTTAGACAGGTGACCCCTGCAATGCTAAGAGATGTGCGTAAATCGATGAAAAAAAGGGCAAGAAAATGTATAAATGAAAATGGAATACATTTTGAACACCTACTATAAATTTTAACTTTCACTATTGTAGTTTTCTTACGATTAAACTTTTGTACTTATTGAAAATTGTGTAAAATATGTTGTTTGTCACTTCACGTCAATTATTAAAGTAAATAGTAAAGTTAGATGTGCAAACCCCTATATTTTTTTAATGCGTATTAGGGAGAGCTTCTAACTGAAGAAAATATACAGGGTGTCCCTTTTGAAAAAATTAAGTTATTGCCATTTGAAAACTAGACTATTGGCACGCCATCGGCAAACACCCTGTGCAACATGTTTCATTTACATCATAGTAGCTTTTTTGAGGAATTTTTTTAAAAATGTGATTTTTGTGTTAATATTTCTGAAGTGCTGTTTTTCATTAAATCTGCTTAAAACAGGAATAACTTGTCAACGCCGCGTCGGATTTACAAATACAAAAAACTACCGTAAATCTAATATCAAGTAGAATCAGAAGACATAATCGCATACAGGGTGTTCAATTTAAAAAAACCAAATTAATTTTCATTCCACAAAAATTAGCCACCCTGTATACATCAAAATATTTTAAAATTGTAGTCCGAGTGACACTGTCTACCCCTACAAAAAATCTTGTTGATATCTCTTTTAGTTTCGGTGCTAGAGATCGAGTGGAAATAATTGGCGCACCCTGTATAATCATATTTTCTTAACCAAAGATAATCCGACAACATGAGTTTTGAATATATTGTACCTTTGTCCTATTAGCTTCATCTAAGCAAAAACAGTAAATGTAGTCACAATAAGTGAAATGTGAAAGAACCAATGACTCACACAATAGCTTTCGCATATTGTGACTAAGGAATGCTTTAATGTCATAAACTAAATTAAGAGACATGTAACATTTTTACATTAGAGTACGTACATGTGTATGAAATCTCAATTCATTGTTAAAAATAACACCAAGATTACGGGTTTCATCCACTACAGGTAAAGGTACCCCATCTATACTAATATTAATATTTTCGGAAAGAAAGAATTTGTTAGTTCGGGATCAAAATATCATTACCTTTGATTTTGATGAATTTAATTTTAAATTATGTTGTTTAGCTAAATCAGAAATACCGTGAAGGTTGAGGTTAACGAGTCGGAAAGTTTCTTCACATTTTTTAGTAGAAAAACGGTAATAATATTGAGTAACATCTGCATAAGCCTACCACGTCTTGCCGAAGTTAAGATATCAGCCGTGTAAAAAATAAACAATGACGGCCCAAGGATATATCCTTGAGGAACACCACTTAAAATATTAATAGCTTCTGATCTGACACCATCAACCTTGACTACTTGACGACAGTTAGATATGAAGAAATAAGAGAGACTACAGCTTGTGACGCACCATAATAGCGAAGTTTGGCACAAAGCAGTTTATGGTTAATGGTGTCAAATGCTTTTGAAAAATCTAATAAAATAAGAATAATAGTAAATGAATTATTAAATCAAATGAACGAGTACTGCTACTTATCTACTAGGATAAAAACAAAAACATACATGTATTGTCAAAATCTTTGCCACGTAATATAAACGGTTCTATTACGTGGAGGTGACTAAAATGGGAAACATTTTCTTGGTGGCAGCTACGTTACAACGACGTTTTTGGATCTCATATGATTACGTTTAAGCCACGTTGTGGTTATAGTAGAACCCACCGCTTTATGAGAAAGAAAAAACGCTATAAAAACAGCAAAGGATACCGCCAATAGAAGAAATACTGATTGATCTGGACATTTTTGAGTATTTTAATGTCGAAAACACCGTACACTGTCCATATACATAAAAATAAAATGATATTTTGTCTATTAGGACCACAGTGCAAAGATTCAATAACCAAGTTACTGGAGATCGTTAGGGGTAATTTGCGAAAAATTTCTATATTGATTAACTTTCTTTAATATGAATTTACATTTTAATTTCTATAACGCATATTAGATTTGAATAGAGGTTGACCACTCCACCTGGCCTATAGCTTCATTTTCTGATCTCTTGTGAGATTCAGAAACGTTGCTAATTAAAATTTTGTCTCAAATTTTAATTCTAAAATTAAAAACACGGTGAATAAAGTCATAAATATTATAAATTAATTAAGCTTACCTACCTTATTTCAACCCTCACCATCGGAGTCACTGTCATCAACATTGATAATAAATTTGGTCGGACTCGTTATATAAGAATTTTCTTCTTTGATGGCATGTTTGATTTTGTTAATTTCTTCTAACACGTTATGACGCCTTATTCTTTTTTTAAGTTGTCCCAAAATTAATTCTATGGGGTTAAATACACAAAAATAGGGCGGAAGGCGCAATACCTCGTGGCCCCTTTTTGATGCCAGGAATCTTTGGGACTACAACCTGATACCACATAATCCATTGAAATATCATTTAGTGATTGTTCCGATTCTTTAGATCCACTTAAAAAAAAAATGTATTTTCCCAAGGACGAAACATATTGAAATTGACACCGAATAAATAAATAAGAAGTACACTGTAACAATGTTTCAAAATAAAAAAAAGTATGTATATACACGGAAGCCAAGAATAATATTAATTGAAATAAACTAACGCCACGAATCACCTACCACCTACTATTCACTAAATCAAAAATCAAGTGCGAACACAAGCACAGTGTATCACTGTATGAATATTTTCCTAGCCCTCACTACTGAAGACAACATTTGTCTAACTTCCTACTTCCTACTTTAATTGCAGAACAAAATGATCCCGCTTTATACAAGTCACTAATACCGACAAAGCCACTTGTCGGCACATCTACATGCCGCTAATACCGACAAAGCCACTTGCCGGCACATCTACATGCCGCTAATACCGACAAAGCCACTTGTTGGCACATCTACATGCCGCTAATACCGACAAAGACACTTGTCGGCACATCTACATGCCGGTAATACCGACAAAGCCACTTGTCGGCACATCTACAAGCCGCCAAAGTAACCTGTCTGCACATCTGAGAATTTTGTTTCTGCAATTGAAAATGTAAAAACGATAACCACACTTCCATTGTCGCCTCTTTTGAGTGTAACCTCACACCCCACAGTTTAGTTAAATTAATTTAAGACAAAATTTTAATTAGTAATTCAAATCTAATATGCGTTATAGAAATTAAAATGTAAATTCATATTAAACTCATAATTAATAATTATACGCCATTCTCCCCTATAACGATATCCAGCTAAGTTGGTTATTGAATCTTTGCACAGTGGTCCTAATAGCCAAAATATTATTTTATTTTTATGTATATGGACAGTGTACCGTGTTTTCGACTATACCTGGTGAAAACGTGGTGATGTGGTGGTCGACACTAAACACGAAACTTTGTTCACTGCGCTTGTCTTGTTGATAACTCGTTCTCTGTCCTGCATATTATTTCTTCCATTTTCCTTGCTTTTTCTCTAACCTGACATAACTGGTAACCTAAGTAGGTACTTACTGAATATTAATTCGATATAATTATTATATTATTATGGAAATACAAGAAGAATGGTTTAACAATACTGAAAGGCAAAAAGTTGGAACGATTGAAAGTTTACTGTCAAATATAGGTGTTGTAGCCATAGGCACGCCCCATTGGAATATTTCATAATTTAAGAAAAAAGTTAAAATCTGTAGATTTTTTATCATGGAAATTAAATAAATAGATGCTTCCAACTGTGTTTTTTTTATCAATCTTTATTATTAAAATCATTAATTATGTATGGAAATATGGTAAATTTGAACCCGTACTGAGGAAAAAAAGTTTTTTAAATAGCGCGCGTTTATTTTTCTCATAATGGCGATCTCAAAAATGGCTGCGTTTAGAAAATAAAACTTTAAAGTGATTTTTGAAGGTAATAACATCTTTGAAGTGACTTTGGTTTCTTGCGGTATGTGGAAATCACTTATGAATGTGGCAAAAACGTGGCGAGAATTACTGCAATCATATAATGAAGTGCCGCCACTTTAAAGGTATATTAATGTTTCCCAAAACGACACTAAAACTACCACGTCCACTTTAAGACCACTGCCACTTCTAAGTGTATTTAAGTGATATGGTTTGGTGGCCGTAACCATTATTTTCCACATTAATGCTTGTGCAACTTTTAGGTAGTCTCGCTTAGTAGTTATAACACCAAAATATGTACTGTGTAGGGGTAGATTTAGTGATTATTTCGTAATAGCCACCCAATCGAAGTTGGGATATCAGTGCGTAATGTTTCAAACACACGTCAAAGATGTAATCTGTCATTATCGATACCAAAATCTACTTTGACTAAAAAGTAGTGAATATATGAAGGCAAAAAGATATATTATCATTTGTCATCAACTTTTAAAAGTCAGAGTATTCAGGAATACTACTGTGATAGGTTGCAGTAAATAATTCGGTAGAAATCAAGGTGTTTTCTACCTACTTTAATCTGGATTTCGTTTTATGTATTTTAGACTTTGTTTCTTCTATATTTCTTGTAGTTTTTTATATTTTTTGTACTTTTTATATATTTTATACTTTTTATACTTTTTTTATGTTTTGTTAACGAATTTTATACTTTCGACAATAAAGTAGTTATCTATCTAGTTTCTCTCGCTATAATGCTACTTGGGTATCTACTATAATATTGCAATACAGATAATCGGGACATTTGCTGAGTATTTTTCCTCTTCGTGCAATAAAAACAATTGGCCCTGCCCTATCATAATATTTTATTATATACGAGTGTTGTAAATAGCTTATTACACATGAGTAGATAATATATTTCTACGAGTATGTAATTGCTTAACAACACAAGTTTTTTATAATATTTTATCTACGAATAAGTAGCCCATAGTGAAGGTGGTTTAAATTGTTTGCTAATAGTATTAAAGTAACCCATCAGTACATATCAGCGTTTGAGTATGGAGACCAAAAATTTATTCTATAAAATTTGAGAGGACGTGTGGTATTTGGAAGAATTATTTTTTGAATCATTTTGTATTAAAAACAGAGAATATAGTAATTTATGTAAAGTACACTTTACACACAAATGTTCAATATTTTCTTTATCAATTTAAATTGAAACATCAAAAAATATTGAGCCGTTATAGTTTTAAATACAGGGCCACCAAGGCATACGTGATTGCGTTTGGCTTAATTCGGATATAGAGTTTGACATTTGTCAGTTTTAAAGATGTTTTGTGTGTGAATAAACGAACAGGTTAGTTTACAAATAAATTTTGAAATTTGGGTATTAACATAGATTTTCAATTCATTTTAGTGTAATAACAATTGATAATGCTAAATAAAAGTTGTTAAATGCTTATATTTGACAGTTCAAAAAAGGTAAATACAGTTTAATCAAAAAACAATTACGAAGAAACCATTTTATCAAAGGTAATACCACGAGTCCTCCAAATTTTATCGATTAAATTTTTGGTTTTCACGAAAACGGCTTTATTTGGAATAAAATAAAGGCGTTTGAGTATGAAGATCAAAAATTTAATCTATAAAATTTCAGAGGACGAGTCGTATTTGAAAGGATTATTTTTTGAATCATTTTGTATTAAAAACAGAGAACATAGTCATTTATGCAAAAGACACTTTACTCACAAATATTGAAAATTTTCTTTACCAATTTAAATTGAAACCTGAGCTGTTACAGTTTTACATACAGGGCCACCAAGGCGAATTTTTGACTGGCTACCCCACGAAACGTCGCCGTAAATAAAAGCGAAGAAGAAGAATGAAATGAAGTCTTTCTTAATTTAATTAATTTTAAGTTTAATGTTGAAGTGAGGTATGTAAAAATGTTAAAGGCGTTTTGAAATAAACTAATAAAAACAGGTTAGTTTACAAATACATTTTGAAATTTGGTTATTAACATAGATTTGCAATACATTTTAGTATAATAAAAATAGTTAAATGTTTACATTTGACATTTCAAAAAAGGTAAACACAGTTTAATCAAGAAACAAATACGAAGAAGCGGTTTTATCAGTATAAAACACAATGATTGGTTAGGATCCTGAGCTGTTATTGGCTGAAACCACAAAATATGACTGTATTGACAGATGAAAAAAATAATCAGTATAAAACACATTGATTGGTTAGGATCCTGAGCTCTTATTGGCTTCCAAGTGCTTGCATTATTACAGAAATGTACGAATGTTTTAAAAATTATCGAAGATGTCATTTTAAAATATAAAAAATACAGAAACAACAATATGATATCTACTTTAATTAGTCCGCAACCGAAAAACAAAAATTCTAAGTATAATGAAACACTGTAATATTATTAATCACTAAATAGTTTGTCATCTAGTAATAATTTTAATATACCAACAACAACAGCAAGTGTCCATTAACAAAGACGATATAACGTGCTAACGATACATTTGAGTTGTTGAACATGCTCGTAAATGCACGGCCCTAAAACCAATTAACAGACTGATTAATAAGTGATCCTCTGTTTCAGATAAAAACAGCCATTTTAGTGCCACAGCCTGCAGATACTGCAGTAATTATGTTCGTTTGTTCATTCTTTTTTAGATGTATGCGGTTTTTGACTTGACGCTTCTAAAAAATTTAATTATACGAGGCATTCCCGCTCTGTTCTATATACAAAAAGGAACATATTGCTGTAATTTTACAAAACTAAATTCTATTACTTAAAATTATATAAAATTAATTCACAAATTTGTGTTGCTCTTACAATACAACATTAGAAAATGTCGACAAGCCCTGAATGAAATCGTCAGCAAAACATAAGAATTGTGAACTTACAAAACAGTTCTGAATATCATTGACGAATATGTTAAACAAAAGTGGCCCTATGTGTAATCCTTTGGGGAACACCAGGAGGACCTATAAAGCCAGATGATAAGAAGCCACATACGTGGATCATCTGGATACGATCAGTGAGGTAAATTTCAACCCAGTTTAGGAAACTACCGCTAACGCCTGTATTATTAATCTTTTGATTCAGAAGTCCATGGTTAACCTTATCAGATGCCTTGGATAAGTCAATGTACAAAGAGTGAACTTGATAACCAGAGTCCAATGCACTTGATAGATAGTCTACATTATGTTAGGAGATTAAGCTCAGTTGACTTCCTTGATCGGAAGCCAGACTGCTGGTCGATGATCTAAGAATCCAAGAGCTTCGTTAGTGACAATATTATCTAATAATTTGGGATTTACACTCTGACTGCTTATAGGCCTATAGGATATATTAGATTTGTCATCAGATTTTCCACAAATCTGGAAAGATACTAAGTTTAAGGGGGTAGTTAAAAATAATATGCAAGGGGTGATTCACTACAGTGTTTAAGAACAAAGGGATGGATGCCATTCGGCCCAGGACCTTTATTTACAATATTAGAATTTGATTTATTGGATTTGAAAACCTAACTGAAGAAGCGGAAAGGCAGAAACCGGTCTGGTCTGCCTACGCAGAATATATTCGAAGCAGGCATATTAGTTTAATTAATTTAGGAATAGTTTTTTTTGAAGTTTTGATTTTGCTAATGCATTGCAAATTATAAGAATTGGCAGAATAAAATTCACTATGACTATACTGAAAGTGGTTCTCAAAATATCCTTTTTTACCGAATTCCACTGCAATTTAAATTTAGTAATTTATATTCTTGTTAATTATCAGGTATTTTCTTACTTGTAAATAATGGATATATGTAAACCCCCGACTTATACATTCTTATTTTATATTGCCCTAGCAGCTAGCAGTGCATTAAACGGTGAGTAGTAGTGCCATAATTCAAATGCCAGAACAGGTGCATGCCTACAAACAAGATCACGATATATACAGAGAGTGGAAATGGTTCTAAGCAATAATAGGACTAAGTAACAGGTTGTAAATTTATGGGTCTATAAATTATGTGTAATTAAGTAATGCTGGCTAATTCCTATTAATTACTGAGTTCTGTAAAAAATAAACGAAAAAATTTTAATTGTCTTATAGTTCGTGTGCCAGCTGAACTAACAGTAATACATATCGGCATAAATAAACGTGTTTGGGACTCAATGTATTTATTTTGACATCATAAGACCTTTCAATCCAACTGATTAAATTTCAAACACCCCTTAGGGTAAAAACATAGTGAAGCATCGCGTCAACCATCGCATCAAGCCTCGCCTCAAGCATCGACTCCAGCCAGGCATCAGAGGGGCATCTATAAAAGCAGTTGACCTCTTTTCACTTTAACAACTATGATACTGACAAAATACATCACATTTCGGGCATCAATCCTGAGAAGAGTCTTGAAAATCAAATTGATTTGATTCCTCGGAAACCGCGATGCTCGATGCGATGCTTTAGTCGATGCTCGATTCTTTACTATGAACGGTTAACGTCAAATGCCAGTGTAACTCAAACAGAGCTCACTGGTATCTCCATCGCCGCAAAAGAGACTACCAGAAGAAACATTACTGGTAATAATATTTACATCCTTACGGATAGCAGACAGGCACTACTTGCTCTGAATAGACCACGCATTACATCAGGTCCAGTACTAGAATGTCACCAGGCCCTGATCGAAGCTTGCAACAACAACGTGGTCACTTTAGCTTGGATCAAAGGCCATGGAAAATCAAAAGGTAACCGTACAGCTGACTTGTTCGCTAAGAAAGCAGCCTCCCAAAAACTATTGGGACCTGGCACTTTCATAGGCTTATCGGCATCAGCTGTGGCCTAAAGAAGCACTCCCTTAAAAAGTTTAAGGGTAGATGGGACGACGAAACAGGCTGCAAGCTAGCCAAGTATCCACAGTATATACAGTATCCGAACAGCGCAACAGCCAAGAGATACATGACTATGAACAGACAGAACCTGCGCACAGCCACAGGTATCCTGACTGGCCACTGTCATCTATGAAAACACCTCCACAGGATGGGGTTATCTGACACTCCTCTATGTAGAGGATGAGAACAGGAAGACGAGACTGTCGAACACATTCTTTGCACGACACTCTCACAAATAAGACATTTTCTTTTCGGCGAGCATAGGTTAACACATACCAACATGAGGGAGCTACCTTCAGGCGACGTCATCACCTATTTTAAAAAAGTAGGCTTTTTGACGAGCTAGAAGGAAGGCTCAACATCAGAAGGATTCACAATAGGCCAAATGTGGCCTACGTGCTGTGAGGAGATCCATCCTTCTAGCTTTACAGATACAGATAACGTTTAGTACATGTATTTGTTTTTGATGCTTGAGGCGAGGCTTGATGTTAAAATGCAATGCGGATAGCATGGGTTAGTTTGGAGAGATCTTGTCTTGTGATTCCTGAATTCGAGTGTCTTGTTAGAGGACTTCAATTATTTTAATTGACCTTACTTATTAGACACTAGCCGATAGTTTTTTAACGAACTGTTTAGCCGCTCTTTGTGTTGGTTATTTGTTTTACCATCTCTGTGATTAGTGTTGAGTTCCATTTTTGTTCTCCCTTCATATGTGCGAACTGTTACCATCGCAGTTTTGTCTTTCCAACTAGTTTTATTCTTTTGAACTTAATTCCTGATCCACATTAGCCTTCGTGTGGGTGGCACATAGACTATAACATTCGATTTAAAATAAAAAAAAATGTAAATAACCTAAGATGTAATTAGAGATCGAAACAAAAATGCAAATTGTAAAATTTGAATAATAATAAAGTTTCTCGTGCTTGTGCCACATATCACGTATCAACGCCATCTATTGAGTTAGAGAGGTCGTAAACTATTATTTTTCTGTGGTGATTATAGCAGACCACTTTTAGATAAGAGAATATATATTGGAACAGATTTTGATAACGCTCGCTAGGGTAATTACAACGTTTTAACAAGTTGGTGGAATACGTGCAGGTTTAGATTTTGCAGATTCGATTGTAAAATTGCTTGTAATCTTGGTACTTTAGAATGAAAAATATCAGTGGTTTGGCAAGGGTGTTAAAAAAAATCGTTTCACGTCATAGGCTGGAATATACAGTGAATTTGAGAAGTAGTATAATTTTGCATTTCTTTGTAATATTTGAATATGAATATTTACTATAAGGAAACATGTACGATCTTTTTGGGTAAAACTACTTATTATAATTTAGGTATTAGTGTTCTAGCTCCTCATATTCATAGGATTTTTTTACGATAAGATGTGTATGAATTAATTTAAAAAATATCAGCTATAATGTAATGCGATTCAAAATTTTTGGACTTGTGTCCAGCAATAGTACATTAAGCAACGCATTTCATATGGCATTCTGTTATGACACGAGTCCAAGTTTAAAAACTGTCAAACTAATAAAAGTATGACATCTATGTTGAGCAATACCAAAAGACTGGAACGAAAATTCAAGTAGGTGTATATGTGAAAACGACTTGCTTGAATGGATATTTTTGGAAAATCAAAGGTAAAGAAAAAACCTGCTTAATTAACACATGGCGACCCTTTGGAGTCCTCGAAATTCTGAAGTAAATGCGCTGGAAAAAAGGGAATACTTAATTGGAAAGCAGATCGGTCAAGGTTCATACAGATGTCTGGTCTTTGAGTATAATTCTATTTATAATGTTGATGATGTTGTTTTATGATGCCTTTCATGCGAAACAAGTGCAGTAGCACTTATCATTCATTGTATTTATTGAATATTGAATAATACTTTTTATATTTTGCCATTTTATTAATTTTTTAATAAATTTATACTTTGCATATTATAGAGAAGTTTGCTTTAAAAAAAATAAGTTGGTACATTGTTGTAGAATTTTTAAAATTTGACACATTTGAAATTTAATTTCAATAGACAAATCTCAATTCATGTCATTTGTTGATTCATATTACCAACAGTATAACACAAAAAGTTGCGTACTCTAATGAAATATTAGAGTTCTCAAATGCGTATCATAATGTAAAATATTATAGATGCAAAATATAAAAACTATGTTTTTATAACAGAAAACAAGTGAAAATATGATTCATGTACGTTAAGGTAACATTTGCTCGTGTCTCTTTGAAGTTTTCATTATTTTGGCATTTTATCTATCGGAGAATAAAATTAAACGCCTTTGTCCAGGACAAAGTACACAAATAAATCCATTGGTACATAAAAAGGTGTATCGGCAGGTGTAGGGGCAGTGGCGCTTCTCTATTTTAAAAATATAGATTTTGTATTACTATGCTCTGGAATATTAGAGAAGTGAAGTGAAAATGTGAACACAAAAAACGTAATTGCATTGGGATTACCAGTATCGGTGCACCATAAGGGAATGTATAAAACTTTATTGGAGATATTAATTAATATCGTCCCTGTAATTGCAAAATGTCGTATGTGCGTATAAAACACAAACACGTTAAGTTAACGCCTTAAATGCCATATAACATGATGTTACATCATAAAAATAAGCTATAAACTGATTTATGAAATAATTGAAATAAAAAAGTAAAAAGATATTAAGTTTTTTTGCTCTCCTGAAAAGTGGCCTTTTTGACATACGACATTTTGCAATTACAGGGACGATATTGTAGTAAAATATGAAATTCGAAGTTTAATTTTCAAAGATTTTATTTTTACAATTCTGACTTTGACATCTAGGGTAAAGTGACCAATGGTTGTCACCCGTCCTAATATTGGCACCTAGACACAAATAATTGAAATTAATAGATTCTAGGCACACGTTTCTTCGCAATCTGAACGTTAGAGTAAAACTAGCAACTCTGTTCAATAAGTGCATTTGTTGAACTTGAGTTGCATGGTTAAGTTTACAAGTAGTGACCGATGTTAACACCGGTCCAACTGAAAACTGTAAGTTTTTATTTAAACCATAAGAAACAGCTTATTGTGATAATGGTCCTATGAACATATTTCCAAACTATATGTTATTTTATTAGGATATATTTGATTTACTAAGTTTATTACGAAATAAAGATAGGTTATTGGCGGGAAAACATTACAATTGTAATAAATTAATGGGGTGCCAACTATTAGCAAGCAAATTATAATAGATTCCAATTTATTGACATGGGTGCCAATGGTTAGTTACAAGGTATCTGTATAGGTACCAATTATTGGCACTAATTTTATAGAGGAAATTTATTGCTGAAACATATATATATATATATATATATATATATATATATACATTATAAAAATGGTAATTTATCGTTAAATAAGTATACCGTACATTAGAGCAGCGTATTTAGTAAAGTACATTGAAATATATGGCTGTTAAAAAATTCGGAACATCTTCTAATCTGGTTAAATGCACTGATGTATTTAAACATCTTTTTTTAAATTGTGAATTACATAATTAATATTTTAAATCTATTTTATTGTTTCCGTGTAGTTACTATTAAGTAAGGAGTAGTTATTGATTGGTAAATGTAACATTTTAATTAAATTAGGAGGGTGCCAACTATTGGCACGATAATTGTGATATATTTCAATTGTTAACATGGGTGCCAATTATTAGTTTATATAACAGAATATAGGGAGCAATTTGTTGGCACCCTGATTTTATAAATACATTCATGTTTGTTTAAATCTAAACGAAAGTTATTATTACCCATTTAGTAACTATAGCATTTATGTACAAAGAACAAAAACATAAATGAATTATTTAGGTAGGTACATCTCAATTTTAGATGCCGAAAATGAAAGCAAAAAATAAATGTGTAAGACAATATTTTGAAGAAATTATCCGGAACATTTCAATTAACAAAATATTTAGATTACACTTTTATCCCACATAACCTCATAATCAGTTTCCATTTTTTCTTCTTTCAGCTCATCCACCCTAGACTTTCTGTCCAGAAACACAGATAGTCTAAAATCAACTAGCAATACTTTCCAAATTCGAATCAGTCAATTATCAATGATTTCCAGGCAATTTTTGAAAATTGACTGGTCCAAATTTAGAATCAGTCAACTCTCAATGAATTCCAGTTAATACAGGGTTAATCATCAAAAATGCTGTTCCCAGAAATAATATTCTGGTTAAAAAATGTATTTGTTTTATATGCACAAATAACATATATACGACGTCTATTGTAATGCTAACGCTAATAAATAAATTAGCAGAAATTCAATGTCAGAAATGTAGTAGAACATACCGTGTTACGTGTTTGGAAAGAAAAAATATGTACCGAGAATTATTTCTTTGTAAATCATGTACTTCTAAAATATGACACTCTTTCAAAAAGTTTCTAAAGGGTGTGCCATATTTTAAACAAATTAATTTTTAATTGTCTTTGGTAAGTAAAAAGTGTTCATCATATACGAAATATGTATACTATGTATAATTAGACCTATTTCACTTGATTCGTTAATATCACTCTGTTAAGGTTATTATATCCAACTAGGAGCACATTGGCTCTGATTCTGAAGTAATAATACATTAATCTTCTTTTAATCCGTACGACAACCTCAAAGTGCCAATAATTGGACTGTTTGCCCTATTAATTACTAAAAAAATCAAAATAAACAATACAAAACATCTCACAACAACCATCCTAAAAACACTGTCACATTTTAAAGTCTCCTACACATAATTTTTCCCATTAATCATTTTACTCTAAACCAAAAACCCCACTTCATTATAAATTTTGATTATGTACCCAAATTCTCCAAAAAAACCGCATTAATAACAAATTCCATTTCAAATTCCCCCACATAATTAAAATTTATAATTCTCTCAAAGATATACTAAACTATTAATTAACCTATGTCTCAATATTTAATTATAATTTCCTTTAATATTTTCCATATTATCCAATTTTCTTCTTTTCATGCAGCTTTTTATTTTCTTCCTCATTTTCCAATTATATTTTAAAAACATCTTTTCAAAATCTTCAAAATTATTTATGTTGTCTTCTTTACTTGAGAACCAAATTAGAGCATTTCTCGTAACCGTTTCTCTTATATTTTCTTTGAAAATCTCTTCTTTTTCTTGTATTTCTTTTATTCTATTTATTTTTAAATTTTCTATTTCCATGATTCTTCCACATTTTTTATCACTCATATTGTTTTCTGTCTTTTTCCTTCTGTATCCCTCATGCTACTTTGAACATTTTTTTCAATTTTCTGCTGTTTCTGTTCAATTTTACTTTTCTTCATTTTTTCTATAATGTCTTGCTTGACTTCTTTTACTTCTTTTTCAATTTTTTCTTTAAAAATCTCTTCTATTCTTTCCATTCTGTGTTAAATTTTGTTAAAGAACATTGTCAGAGCATCCATCATCCTTTGATCGTCTTCCTATTGTCCTCTTAATCCTTTTTTTCATCTCTTAATTCCATGTTTTTTTTAAATTATAACTTACAATAGGTCCCCTTTATTTTAGGGCTCCACGTTGGGCGCCAAATTTGTAATAAATTTGTAATTCGAAGTTTTATTTTTCAAAGATTTTGTTTTTTAGAATTCTGTCTTTGGCATCTATTCACAACTAAAAAAATCAACATAAAACAAAACATCTAATAACAACCCTCCTAAAAATCCTGTCACATTTTAAAGTCCCCTACACATAATTTTTCCCATGAATCATTTTCTCTAAACCAAAAACCCAACTTCATTATAAATTTTGATTATGTACCCAAATTCTCCAAACAAACCGCATTAATAACAAATTCCATTTCAATATATATAAAAACCAAAAAGAGTTGATTGCAAAAAGGATACCCTCCATATCGGGATAGTGTCATAAGTTTTTATCTGGTTTTTTCTTATGATAATATTATTAAGAAAACTTCATTTATGACGAAGTATAAATTCTCTTATAATATGCAAATGCGCTATCCTTTTTAAAAATTCGTCCCCAGAAACGTCACAAAAATAAGATGGAAACAGATTTTGACATCCTATGTTGCTGTCATATTTTTATAATATTATCAAGTGTTCTGTTTCTATAGTAAATTTTTTATTATATATATTGTTATGTCATTTTGAAAACGACTTTCAATTAAGAAAGTCGAAACGTCATTAAAGCCCCCTTTTTATTTAAAATAAGTGGTTTTATTTCCATGAGAAGAGAAATTGAACTAACAAGGAAACCACTTTGAGCTTCAGAAATAAAAAACCAATAGGTACTTACGAAGTAAACAAGTTACGTAAGACATAAATAAATGTAGAAATCAGTGTTTTATATTTTGGAAAATTTTAAAAATATATTTGGCATTTGAATTAATGATTTGGAATTATATTTGTTCGATAATTCAATTTAGCATTATGAGTAGTAATTTCTTATTAAATTTGGAGAATACTGATACCTACCAACTGATTGTTCTGTATAAATGTATAAATAAGCTGCATTTTATTAAATTTTTTAGTTTGATTATTTTTTCATCTGTCAAAACAGTCAGATTTTGTG
This sequence comes from Crepidodera aurea, assembly GCA_949320105.2. Classification (NCBI taxonomy): domain Eukaryota; kingdom Metazoa; phylum Arthropoda; class Insecta; order Coleoptera; family Chrysomelidae; genus Crepidodera; species Crepidodera aurea. The sequence goes on from OX439475.1 coordinate 64,326,896, forward strand.
GTTTCAGTTTCATTGAGTTTTATACTGATTATTTTTTTCATCTGTCAAAACAGTCAGTTTTTGTGGTTTCAGCCAATAAGAGCTCAGGATCCTAACCAATCATTGTGTTTTATACTGATTATTTTTTTCATCTGTCAATACAGTCAGATTTTGTGGTTTCAGCCAATAACAGCTCAGGATCCTAACCAATCATTGTGTTTTATACTGATAAAACCGCTTCTTCGTATTTGTTTCTTGATTAAACTGTGTTTACCTTTTTGAAATGTCAAATGTAAACATTTAACAATTTTTATTATACTAAAATGTATTGCAAATCTATGTTAATAACCAAATTTCAAAATGTATTTGTAAACTAACCTGTTTTTATTAACGCCAAAACGCCTTTAACATTTTTACATACCGCACTTCAACACTAAACTTAAAATTAATTAAATTAAGAAAGACTACATTTCATTCTTCTTCTTCGCTTTTATTTACGGCGTTTCGCGGGGTAGCCAGTCAAAAAATCGCCTTGGTGGCCCTGTATGTAAAACTATAACAGCCTAACAGCTCAGGTTTCAATTTAAATTGGTAAAGAAAATTTTCAATATTGGCGTGTAAAGTGTCTTTTGCATAAATGACTACGTTCTCTGTTTTTAATACAAAATGATTCAAAAAATAATCCTTTCAAATACGACTCGTCCTCTGAAATTTTATAGATTAAATTTTTGATCTTCATACTCAAACGCCTTTATTTTAGGCAAAACCACTCAAACAAACTGATTTAAGATAAAATCACTCGTCCTGCGGACTCGTGATTTTATCAATCAGTTTGTTTTCGTGGTTTTTCCAAATAAAGCCGTTTTCGTGAAAACCAAAAATTTTATCGATAAAATTTGGAGGACTCGTGGTATTACCTTTGATAAAACAGCTTCGTCGTTTTTGTTTTTTGACTAAACTATGTTTACCTTTTTTGAAATGTCAAATGTATACATTTAACAATTTTTATTATACTAAAATGTATTGCAAATCTATGTTAATAACCAAATTTCAAAATGTATTTGTAAACAAACCTGTTTGTATTAGTTTATTTCAAATCGCCTTTAACATTTTTACATACCTCACTTCAACACTAAACTTTTTGTTCATTAAATATCAGTTTTTGAATACCTAAACACTTAAAATTAATTAAATTAAGAAAGACTTCATTTCATTCTTCTTCTTCGCTTTTATTTACGGCGCCGTTCCGCGGGGTAGCCAATTATAAAATCGCCTTGGTGGCCCTGTATGTAAAACTATAACAGCTCATCATGAGGTTTCAATTTAAATTGGTAAAGAAAATTTTCAATATTTGTGTGTAAAGTGTCTTTTGCATAAATGACTATGTTCTCTGTTTTTAATACAAAATGATTCAAAAAATAATCCTTTCAAATACGACTCGTCCTCTGAAATTTTATAGATTAAATTTTTGATCTTCATACTCAAACGCCTTTATTTTAGGCAAAACCACTCAAACAAACTGATTTGAGATAAAATCACTCGTCCTGCGGACTCGTGATTTTATCAATCAGTTTGTTTTCGTGGTTTTTCCAAATAAAGCCGTTTTCGTGAAAACCAACAATTTAATCGATAAAATTTGGAGGACTCGTGGTATTACCTTTGATAAAACCGCTTCTTCGTATTTGTTTTTTGATTAAACTGTGTTTGCCTTTTTTGAAATGTCAAATATAAACATTTAACAAGTTTTATTTAGCATTATCAATTATTATTATACTAAAATGTATTGCAAATCTATGTTAATACCCAAATTTCAAAATTTATTTGTAAACTGTTTATTCGTTTATTCGCACACACACAACATCAGTTTTTGAATACCCAAATACTTAAAAATCCATAAATCTCTTTAAAACTGACAAATGTCAAACTCTATATCCGAATTAAGCCAAACTCAATCCCGTATGACATGGTGGCCCTGTATTTAAAACTATAACAGCTCATGATGTTTCAATTTAAATTTATAAATAAAATTTTCAACATTTGTGTGTAAAGTGTCGTTTGCATAAATGACTATATTCTCTGATTTTAATAGAAAATGATTAAAAAAATAGACCTTCCAAATACCACACGTTCTCTCAAATATTATAGATTATTTTTTTCATCTGTCAAAACAGTCAGATTTTGTGGTTTCAGCCAATAACAACTCAGGATCCTAACCAATCATTGTGTTTTATACTGATAAAACCGCTTCGTCGTTTTTGTTTTTTGATTAAACTGTGTTTACCTATTTGAGATGTCAAATGTAAACATTTATCAATTATTATTATACTAAAATGTATTGCAAATCTATGTTAATAACCAAATTTCAAAATGTATTTGTAAACTAACCTGTTTTCATTTCATTCTTCTTCTTCGCTTTTATTTACGGCGCCGTTTCGCGGGGTAGCCAGTCAAAAAATCGCCTTGGTGGCCCTGTATGTAAAACTATAACAGCTCAGGTTTCAATTTAAATTGGTAAAGAAAATTTTCAATATTTGTGTGTAAAGTGTCTTTTGCATAAATGACTATGTTCTCTGTTTTTAATACAAAATGATTCAAAAAATAATCCTTTCAAATACGACTCGTCCTCTGAATTTTATAGATTAAATTTTTGATCTTCATACTCAAACGCCTTTATTTTAGGCAAAACCACTCAAACAAACTGATTTAAGATAAAATCACGAGTCCGCAGGACGAGTGATTTTATCAATCAGTTTGTTTTCGTGGTTTTTCCAATTAAAGCCGTTTTCGTGAAAACCAAAAATTTAATCGATAAAATTTGGAGGACTCGTGGTATTACCTTTGATTATTTTTTTCATCTGTCAAAACAGTCAGATTTTGTGGTTTCAGCCAATAACAACTCAGAATCCTAACCAATCATTGTGTTTTATACTGATAAAACCGCTTCGTCGTTTTTGTTTTTTGATTAAACTGTGTTTACCTATTTGAGATGTCAAATGTAAACATTTATCAATTATTATTATACTAAAATGTATTGCAAATCTATGTTAATACCCAAATTTCAAAATATATTTGTAAACTAACCTGTTTTTATTCGTTTATTTCAAAACTCCTTTAATATTTTTAGATACCTCAGTTTAACACTAAACTTAAAATTAATTAAATTGAGAAAGACTTCATTTCATTCTTCTTCTTCGCTTTTATTTAAGGCGCCGTTTCGCGGGGTAGCCAGTCAAAAAATCGCCTTGGTGGCCCTGTATGTAAAACTATAACAGCTCAGGTTTCAATTTAAATTGGTAAAGAAAATTTTCAATATTTGTGTGTAAAGTGTCTTTTGCATAAATGACTATGTTCTCTGTTTTTAATACAAAATGATTCAAAAAATAATCCTTTCAAATACGACTCGTCCTCTGAAATTTTATAGATTAAATTTTTGATCTTCATACTCAAACGCCTTTATTTTAGGCAAAACCACTCAAACAAACTGATTTAAGATAAAATCACTCGTCCTGCGGACTCGTGATTTTATCAATCAGTTTGTTTTCGTGGTTTTTCCAAATAAAGCCGTTTTCGTGAAAACCAAAAATTTAATCGATAAAATTTGAAGGACTCGTGGTATTACCTTTGATTAAATTTTTGGTCTTCATACTCAAACGCCTTTATTTTAGGCAAAACCACTCAAACAAACTGATTTGAGACAAAATCAATCAGTTTGTTTTCGTGGTTTTTCCAAATAAAGCCGTTTTCGTGAAAACCAAAAATGTAATCGATAAAATTTTGGAGGACTCGTGGTATTACCTTTGATTATTTTTTTCATCTGTCAATACAGTCAGATTTTGTGGTTTCAGCCAATAACAGCTCAGGATCCTAACCAATCATTGTGTTTTATACTGATTATTTTTTTCATCTGTCAATACAGTCAGATTTTGTGGTTTCAGCCAATAACAGCTCAGGATCCTAACCAATCATTGTGTTTTATACTGATAAAACCGCTTCTTCGTATTTGTTTCTTGATTAAACTGTGTTTACCTTTTTTGAAATGTCAAATGTAAACATTTAACAATTTTTATTATACTAAAATGTATTGCAAATCTATGTTAATAACCAAATTTCAAAATGTATTTGTAAACTAACCTGTTTTTATTAGTTGATTTCAAAATGCCTTTAACATTTTTACATAACATAACACTAAACTTAAAATTAATTAAATTAAGAAAGACTTCATTTCATTCTTCTTCGCTTTTATTAACGGCGCCGTTTCGCGGGGTAGCCAGTCAAAAAATCGCCTTGGTGGCCCTGTATGTAAAACTATAACAGCTCAGGTTTCAATTTAAATTGGTAAAGAAAATTTTCAATATTTGTGTGTAAAGTGTCTTTTGCATAAATGACTATGTTCTCTGTTTTTAATACAAAATGATTCAAAAAATAATCCTTTCAAATACGACTCGTCCTCTGAAATTTTATAGATTAAATTTTTGATCTTCATACTCAAACGCCTTTATTTTAGGCAAAACCACTCAAACAAACTGATTTAAGATAAAATCACTCGTCCTGCGGACTCGTGATTTTATCAATCAGTTTGTTTTCGTGGTTTTTCCAAATAAAGCCGTTTTCGTGAAAACCAAAAATTTAATCGATAAAATTTGGAGGACTCGTGGTATTACCTTTGATAAAACCGCTTCTTCGTATTTGTTTCTTGATTAAACTGTGTTTACCTTTTTGAAATGTCAAATGTAAACATTTAACAATTTTTATTATACTAAAATGTATTGCAAATCTATGTTAATAACCAAATTTCAAAATGTATTTGTAAACTAACCTGTTTTTATTAACGCCAAAACGCCTTTAACATTTTTACATACCTCACTTCTACACTAAACTTAAAATTAATTAAATTAAGAAAGACTTCATTTCATTCTTCTTCTTCGCTTTTATTTACGGCGTTTCGCGGGGTAGCCAGTCAAAAAATCGCCTTGGTGGCCCTGTATGTAAAACTATAACAGCTCAGGTTTCAATTTAAATTGGTAAAGAAAATTTTCAATATTTGTGTGTAAAGTGTCTTTTGCATAAATGACTATGTTCTCTGTTTTTAATACAAAATGATTCAAAAAATAATCCTTTCAAATACGACTCGTCCTCTGAATTTTATAGATTAAATTTTTGATCTTCATACTCAAACGCCTTTATTTTAGGCAAAACCACTCAAACAAACTGATTTAAGATAAAATCACGAGTCCGCAGGACGAGTGATTTTATCAATCAGTTTGTTTTCGTGGTTTTTCCAATTAAAGCCGTTTTCGTGAAAACCAAAAATTTAATCGATAAAATTTGGAGGACTCGTGGTATTACCTTTGATTAAATTTTTGGTCTTCATACTCAAACGCCTTTATTTTAGGCAAAACCACTCAAACAAACTGATTTGAGACAAAATCAATCAGTTTGTTTTCGTGGTTTTTCCAAATAAAGCCGTTTTCGTGAAAACCAAAAATGTAATCGATAAAATTTTGGAGGACTCGTGGTATTACCTTTGATTATTTTTTTCATCTGTCAATACAGTCAGATTTTGTGGTTTCAGCCAATAACAGCTCAAGATCCTAACCAATCATTGTGTTTTATACTGATTATTTTTTTCATCTGTCAAAACAGTCAGATTTTGTGGTTTCAGCCAATAACAACTCAGGATCCTAACCAATCATTGTGTTTTATACTGATAAAACCGCTTCGTCGTTTTTGTTTTTTGATTAAACTGTGTTTACCTATTTGAGATGTCAAATGTAAACATTTATCAATTATTATTATACTAAAATGTATTGCAAATCTATGTTAATAACCAAATTTCAAAATGTATTTGTAAACTAACCTGTTTTTATTAATTTATTTCAACATTCATTAAACATTTTTAGATACCTCACTTTAACACTAAACTTAAAATTAATTAAATTAAGAAAGACTTCATTCTCATTCTTCTTCTTCGCTTTTATTTAAGGCGCCGTTTCGCGGGGTAGCCAGTCAAAAAATCGCCTTGGTGGCCCTGTATGTAAAACTATAACAGCTCAGGTTTCAATTTAAATTGGTAAAGAAAATTTTCAATATTTGTGTGTAAAGTGTATTTTGCATAAATGACTATGTTCTCTGTTTTTAATACAAAATGATTCAAAAAATAATCCTTTCAAATACGACTCGTCCTCTGAAATTTTATAGATTAAATTTTTGATCTTCATACTCAAACGCCTTTATTTTAGGCAAAACCACTCAAACAAACTGATTTAAGATAAAATCACTCGTCCTGCGGACTCGTGATTTTATCAATCAGTTTGTTTTCGTGGTTTTTCCAAATAAAGCCGTTTTCGTGAAAACCAAAAATTTAATCGATAAAATTTGGAGGACTCGTGGTATTACCTTTGATAAAACCGCTTCTTCGTATTTGTTTCTTGATTAAACTGTGTTTACCTTTTTGAAATGTCAAATGTAAACATTTAACAATTTTTATTATACTAAAATGTATTGCAAATCTATGTTAATAACCAAATTTCAAAATGTATTTGTAAACTAACCTGTTTTTATTAACGCCAAAACGCCTTTAACATTTTTACATACCTCACTTCAACACTAAACTTAAAATTAATTAAATTAAGAAAGACTTCATTTCATTCTTCTTCTTCGCTTTTATTTACGGCGGCGTTTCACGGGGTAGCCAGTCAAAAAATCGCCTTGGTGGCCCTTTATGTAAAACTATAATAGCTCAGGTTTCAATTTAAATTGGTAAAGAAAATTTTCAATATTTGTGTGTAAAGTGTCTTTTGCATAAATGACTATGTTCTCTGTTTTTAATACAAAATGATTCAAAAAATAATCCTTTCAAATACGACTCGTCCTCTGAAATTTTATAGATTAAATTTTTGATCTTCATACTCAAACGCCTTTATTTTAGGCAAAACCACTCAAACAAACTGATTTAAGATAAAATCACTCGTCCTGCGGACTCGTGATTTTATCAATCAGTTTGTTTTCGTGGTTTTTCCAAATAAAGCCGTTTTCGTGAAAACCAAAAATTTAATCGATAAAATTTGGAGGACTCGTGGTATTACCTTTGATAAAATTTGGAGGACTTCCTTTGATAAAACCGTCTCTTCGTTTTTGTTTTTTTTTTTATAAAACTCTGTTTACCTTTTTTGAATTGTCAAATATAAACATCTAACAACTTTTATTTAGTATGTGGCGTATTTTTTCACAGACAGCGAACGACAGCTTCCGTCTGGTTAAAAAAAAATATGAATAGCCAAAATTGACAATAATTTAAAATTGGGCGCCACAAAATTTTGTGTTATGAATTTTATAAATCGAAATAAATATTTGTGACAAACCTGATGAAATAAAAAAGAAATTACCCCAGTGACAAAAACATATATTTACAATTATGTACAATAGTATATTGTGTCACAAGGGCAGAAAATGAGCTTTAGCAGCCCGAGGCTATTAGCTGCATGAGCGAGCGAAGCGAAGCGAGGGCAGCTAAGAGCTAAGGGCTGCTAAAGCGTTTTCTGCATGTGTGACACACAACTGTTTTTCGCCTACCAAAAAAAAACAAAAAATAGGGAAATATAATAAGAATCTTAAATTTTATAAATACAGACAGAATTTAATGAGCAACTTAATTAATAAAAATGTACCAATTTATTTATTATATATTATTTCCAGTTGTTAAACAATTCATAGGACTTTTCGTACCATTGCGCGTTGTCTTGTTAAGTAACAAATTTAGAGAAACATTACTACCTACCTTCTTCTTGCCAGTCTGGTGGAGTATTCTAAATTCTTCATCACTGCCTGAATTACTATTCATTTTCACTAATTCACATAATCACAATTATTCAGAATCAGAACGTATTTTTATTTTAAAGTTTAATTCTCTTCATTCTACACTGACGTTTAATGAAAATGTATGTGAAATGTCAATGTCAAAGGTGCGTTGATAGTGAAAATCGTGTTCTTTTTGATTTTTGCGGCCCAAGGTCTGATTTTTAAGGTTGATATGAATTATTTTCAGACATGGTAGGCGAAAAAAACTTTTTAAGAGTGATAATTAAGTATAAACAAGATGTTAAAAAAAATATATCCTAAATACGTAAAACGTAGAACGAAAAGAAGGATTGTCCTCAAAGATTATCTCCAGATAGTAGAATGATTATCCTCAAGAAGGATGGACAGATTATCTTCAATGTCGTATAGGAATATCCTCAAGAAGGATGGAAAGCTTATCTCCAAAAAGGACCCTATTAAAATCAAAGGGTGTTGAGGGCTCTGGATTAAGCCCTGTGTTCGAATTTCGTGGACTGTATTTTGTAGGTTTACTTCCTCAACTCCATCCAATAAAACCAATGGACACTTTTATTTAACCATTTATTAAAGCTCGTCAAATAAATAAATGAACAACAAAAAAACAACAACGTAACAAAAATTACATTAAATTAGTAATTGTGAACAAGAACAAAGTATTAAAGTTGATTTAACGAAATGACCACATCATTCAGAAAATATTAGTTTGTGTGTGTACTGTATGAGTGATAATTAGACACTGCGAGAGGTCCTAGCCTGTTAGCAGCTAGAAACGCACTCTGAATTCGCCGTACTAGGAGGCATTATGAATAACAAGCCCTTATATGAAGGAACTTGCGATACGTCGCACTTGACGGAGTTTCTGAATACATTGTTTTAGACAATGGAGCGGCTAGTCTGGTACGCGACTGAAAACACACTTTATTCGCCGTACTAGGAGGCATTATGAATAACAAGCCCTTATATGAAGGAACTTGCGATACGTCGCACTTGACGGAGTTTCTGAATACATTGTTTTAGACAATGGAGCGGCTAGTCTGGTACGCAACTGAAAACACACTTTATTCGCCGTACTAGGAGGCATTATGAATAACAAGCCCTTATATGAAGGAACTTGCGATACGTCGCACTTGACGGAGTTTCTGAATACATTGTTTTAGACAATGGAGCGGCTAGTCTGGTACGCAACTGAAAACACACTTTATTCGCCGTACTAGGAGGCATTATGAATAACAAGCCCTTATATGAAGGAACTTGCGATACGTCGCACTTGACGGAGTTTCTGAATACATTGTTTTAGACAATGGAGCGGCTAGTCTGGTACGCAACTGAAAACACACTGATTTTAAATTTGACGACGTTTACCGGTTTCAGATATATCCCTTCCTTTTGCCGGCAATTTGTTCTAGAAAGATTCGAATGATTCTTTTTAACTTATACCGCGTAAACAAGTCTAGATTCGACGGTTAAATTTACGACCCACTAATTAGCATCGAGCAAAAAAAAATAACTTTGATGAGCCGCTTCCGGGTCGTCCGATGCCGCAATTATGAAATGGAAAAAAAATTGTTTTTGCCGGCCCCGCCTTTGTCACACCGCTCGTCAACATATTTGGTGCGGCGTTGTCGGTTTTACGGTTTTACGAATAACGAATATGAGTTTAGATGTTTAATTATCTGAAATTAAACATTCTCCCCCCGCGAAAAGAGGCGGAGTATTCTCTTGAAAGTTTTCTAAAAAAAAATTTTTTTTTTTTTTTTTAAGTTGGGTCATCACCCTGTAATTTCGGAATGAGTTTGATTGAAATAAGTTTGAAACATTGTAAAAGGTTTTAAAATGTTTGGATATTTGGATCCTGGCCGCTTGTGGGCGCATAGTTTAATAAAAAATGTAAAAAGTTTTAAGATATTTGGATATTTGAATCCCGGCCGTTTGTGGGCGCATAGTTTACAAAAAAGTTGGATATTTGAATCCTGGCCACTTGTGGGCGCATAGTTTACAAAAAAGTTGGATATTTGAATCCTGGCCACTTGTGGGCGCATAGTTTACAAAATGATTTGTACAGACGATTTGTGATTAGGCATCACCGAGCCATGTTCCTTATTTGGAATTAAAAAACAAAACATGCCAAAATCTTAGCAAAATTTGCAAAAATTGCAACTATAGGCGTTGGCTTTCCCAGATCTGCTAGCAGGAATATCCCAGATCAATTCCTTAGCCCTCTCTCTATAACGACTACCTCAGCCTACAATAGTTTTCCCTACAAATGAATGCCAAAATAGTACATGAATGTTTGAACGAAAAATGGGCAAAAAGATCCCAAGGGTATACGATCACCCTGTAAGAAAGTAGAATTGTTTAAAATATTTGGAATGGATATAAAATCCTAAGGGTATTTGCTCACCCTGTATGAATGAAAAAAGTTTAAAAATATTTGGGATGGATATAAAATCCTAAGGGTATTTGCTCACCCTGTATGAATGAAAAAAGTTTAAAAATATTTGGGATGGATATAAAATCCTAAGGGTATTTGCTCACCCTGTATGAATGAAAAAAGTTTAAAATATTTGGGATTATTTTCCGCTTGTGGGATCACTCTGTATAAAAAGAATTGTCAGAGTATCTGGACACGAAATGTCCCTAGGGTGTAATCTTTGGATGAGATCACCCTGTATGAAAAGTGAAAAAATGAAAAAGTTTAAAATATTTGGGAATATTTTCCGCTTGTGGGAATCACCCTGTATGAAAAGAATTGTCAGAGAATGTGGGCACGAAATGTCCCTAGGGTATAATCTTTGGATGAGATCACCCTGTGTGAAAATGTTTAAATGATAGATATAAATCCTAAGGGTATATGCTCACCCTGTATGAAAATGAGAAAAAAAATGAAAAATAGAAATTGCATCACAGCTTGTTTAAGGTATTTGCTATAAAATGAAATGCCTTGTGCAATTCAAGCAGAAGTGCAATAGCAGGAGTATCTCCCGTTAAAGGTTTCGTATCACCTTGTATAAATGAAAAGATAAAAAACGCATGAAATATTTGAAGGTATGCCTGCTCTCAGCATAATGGCATCCTTCGTTAAAAACCCTAGGAGCTCCTTTGACGACCTGTCTGAGACTCCTATATATATATTTATTTTCCCCAATAGCCCCCGGGTTCGGCTATTAAAATTTAAATTAGTACCCACCATGGACTCTTTTTTTTTCAAAAATTGCGTAAACGCTTAAGGGAACGTCACCGTTGCTGGTGTTCGATCCGAGTGTAACAAAATGTTACATTTGTATATGTCGATGGGGTTTTGAAGGAGAGGATAGAAAAGCGTGAATTTACATATGCGGTTAGATGCGACAAATATTAATGCCTGTACACAGACAAAAATATAACAAAAGGAAAGTAAAATAAAGCGTTTATTGGGGTTGATCAATGTCGTTACCACCAATAGGGACGACTTTAGTACTCGGTCTTACGTAAGTACTGCCGTTAGATAAAATTTTAATCGAACGAATATTACCATCTCTGTCAGGGTAGGTTTCAAGAACTTTAAATGTAAATATGTTTCGTGAAAGCGACAATTAAAATGAATGCGGTTTGTTTTATTTTGTTTTTAAGATTTATTTATGTTAGTTTATTTGATTGATTTTTGTTTGGTTTTTAAATGATGGGTTATTGATCCCTTGTATGTATAAAAGTAGAAAGGTTTGATTTAACGAATAGTTTTTTGTTGTGGAATGTTTTTTCCAGTACAACAATTGAAATGAATGTACGAACACCTTTTTTGGCCACATCAGAGGATTTTTGGTACAAAGTGAAGTAGAAATGTCAAAGAATGTTTATGATAAAAATAATTGTTTGAGGGTAGTTTTCCCTGAAAGTTGAATACATGAAAAAGTGTGATAAATGGATAAGTAATCCTGAAAATAGAGCCTTATTAGAAGGACATTTTTAAAGTTTTTATTTGTTAAAGAGGGTAGTTTCCCTATACAGTTGACAAGAGTTTTTGTTAACATAATTTGCGAAAATTGCAACTCCAGGCGTTGGCTTTTTCTCAGATCTGCTGGCAGAGGTATCCCAGATCAACCCCTTAGCCCTCTCTCTATAACTACTACCTCAGCCCAAAATAACTTTCCTCGCAAATGAATTTTAGAACGATACATAACTGGGCATTTTAGTATCCCTGGGGGTAGTTTCCCCATACAACCCCTTAGATCTGAAAGATACCAAAGGGAGATGTCTCACCATAGAGATCATCTTATGTTTGTCATAGAGTCTGGGCATCCAATATCCCTGAGGGTAGTTTCCCCCCTACAACCCCTTGGACCTAGTAAGGTGCCAAAGGGAGATGTCTAACCATATAGAACATCTTGTGCGAAAATGAAAAGTAGAATTGCTAGAAATTTAAATGTTTGTTGTTAGAGAAAAATCAAAATATATTTGCAAGAGAAGGTATAATCTGTTAGTAGATCACCCTATAGAAAAAGTATAAAATTGTCAACGAAAATTGAAATATGTTTGCTAAAAGAGGGTATAATCGTTTAGTAGATCACCCTATAGAAAAAATAATGCGAACGAATGCGAATAAAAATAGTACAGGAGCCTTGCTATAAAATGAAGGACTTCCCTTTAGATTGAAAATGCGAAAATGAACGAAATACAAGAAGTCTTTAAATAAAGAACTTCTTCTTGAGTGCAAAACGAAAAAATAGAAAAGTATGTGCAATGAACGATAGATTGAAAATTGTTTGGCTATGGAGAGCCTGTTGCTAAGGGATAATTTTCCCTATGAACGAGAATAAAAATATAAGGGTATGCAGCCTTTTTGTACCTCTGATGCGGCGCTGGTTTCTAGAATAAAAGGGAGGTGTCTTATTTTTGAAGAACACCTTGTATAAAAAGTAGAAAAATAGTAAAATGTTTTTATAGTGTTGAGTTGTAAGTTAAAAAATGATTTTTATTTATTAAGTGAGATATTAGATCTCGAAACAACGATCAGCTGTTGTCTTGTATTTGTGACGAAGTGAATTTTAAGAATAAAGTTTGATTGTAAAAATAGCGAATGTTTATGATTTGAGTTTTAAATATTGTTTAGCGATTTATTTGTAGAATCGTAGAACCATATCTACGGGTGTTTTACGAATTTGTTGCGAAATGATTTGTTGCGAACTATTTGAAAATGCGAGAATTATTTTTTGCCGTCGGCAAATGAAAATAGTAAGTTAAGAATAAATGCGATTTGATTATTAGTGCGATTTTCTTGTACGAAAATTTGTTTTAATTACGAACGATACGAGTTTTTTTTAATTGTGTTTGTATAGTGAACGAGTTGAATTGTTGATTTTTAACTTGGAAAGGTGGCGTTTTAAAAGCCTAGTTATTTTTTAATAAACTTTCGTGCTGTTTACACGAAATGTAAAAATACGAATGCATATTTTCTGAATGATTGTGACGAGATTTGGTAGCGAGAACAATTTTTCAATTTTTGACAGAGAAATGTTTGTATATATGAAAATTGAGTTCATTTTTGAATTGTAGATTTTGATTTTGTGAAAATTTGTTCTTTCTGTTAGAACATAAAATGTGTACGATAAAAGTACGTAAATACAAGTAGATGCAATGTATTATAGGTTAAAAATATGCGACAATTATATAAATTTAAATTCCTACAGAAAAAATGTATAAAATGTGACAATGTTTCATATGTTAAGAAAGAATGAAAAAATACATGTATCTGAGCTTTATAGCTATAACTATGCAGAATACATAAATACGAAATGTTTTTTTTCTTTTTTATAAATGTTTGATAGTTTACAGTAAGTAAGTAAATAAATATCTACGGCCGGCTAGTTAGCGCATGCACCGAGAATTTAGTAAGTTTAAAATACAATGAAAGTTTTTTATACGTAAATGTAACGAAAAAAAAATGTGTGCATTAATTTACCACAAGCCTACGATTGTTATCGGACCGCTTTTAAGTGGTTACAACGAGTTTGAATGAGTTTTACAAAAAAATACCTTACAATTTCTTGCTGTGAAGAGTTGCTTGAAGGTTTGAAGTTGACTGGAAGTTTTTAAGCCACCATAGGCCTACCGATGAGGTTGAAGAGTTGAACTGGATCGCTCAGGATCATTGAAGAATCTCTGGAGTCGCTCAGGATCATTGAAGAATTTCTGGTTTAAATCCGGATCGTTTGGACCATGGAGGTTCTGGAGAAGTAACGAAGTTTTGCTAATTGAATCCGGTTCGATGGGACCATGTTGAGGGCTCTGGATTAAGCCCTGTGTTCGAATTTCGTGGACTGTATTTTGTAGGTTTACTTCCTCAACTCCATCCAATAAAACCAATGGACACTTTTATTTAACCATTTATTAAAGCTCGTCAAATAAATAAATGAACAACAAAAAAACAACAACGTAACAAAAATTACATTAAATTAGTAATTGTGAACAAGAACAAAGTATTAAAGTTGATTTAACGAAATGACCACATCATTCAGAAAATATTAGTTTGTGTGTGTACTGTATGAGTGATAATTAGACACTGCGAGAGGTCCTAGCCTGTTAGCAGCTAGAAACGCACTCTGAATTCGCCGTACTAGGAGGCATTATGAATAACAAGCCCTTATATGAAGGAACTTGCGATACGTCGCACTTGACGGAGTTTCTGAATACATTGTTTTAGACAATGGAGCGGCTAGTCTGGTACGCGACTGAAAACACACTTTATTCGCCGTACTAGGAGGCATTATGAATAACAAGCCCTTATATGAAGGAACTTGCGATACGTCGCACTTGACGGAGTTTCTGAATACATTGTTTTAGACAATGGAGCGGCTAGTCTGGTACGCAACTGAAAACACACTTTATTCGCCGTACTAGGAGGCATTATGAATAACAAGCCCTTATATGAAGGAACTTGCGATACGTCGCACTTGACGGAGTTTCTGAATACATTGTTTTAGACAATGGAGCGGCTAGTCTGGTACGCAACTGAAAACACACTTTATTCGCCGTACTAGGAGGCATTATGAATAACAAGCCCTTATATGAAGGAACTTGCGATACGTCGCACTTGACGGAGTTTCTGAATACATTGTTTTAGACAATGGAGCGGCTAGTCTGGTACGCAACTGAAAACACACTGATTTTAAATTTGACGACGTTTACCGGTTTCAGATATATCCCTTCCTTTTGCCGGCAATTTGTTCTAGAAAGATTCGAATGATTCTTTTTAACTTATACCGCGTAAACAAGTCTAGATTCGACGGTTAAATTTACGACCCACTAATTAGCATCGAGCAAAAAAAAATAACTTTGATGAGCCGCTTCCGGGTCGTCCGATGCCGCAATTATGAAATGGAAAAAAAATTGTTTTTGCCGGCCCCGCCTTTGTCACACCGCTCGTCAACATATTTGGTGCGGCGTTGTCGGTTTTACGGTTTTACGAATAACGAATATGAGTTTAGATGTTTAATTATCTGAAATTAAACAAAGGGTATATTAAAACACTAAAAGGCTAGTTCAACAACAATTATGGACTTTGCGTCCGTTTTATTAAGGATTATCGCCTCTTAGCGGTCCAAAAAAATTGCATTTACCAAACTCTAACCGGAAAAATGAAAGAATGGTCGAAAATGACAGCTTCCGCGATATAGATCTGTAATCGAAGTAATCGATATAATCGATACTGAACTGTGTGAAATAGTGAACTAATGAACTACCACGGTATCTCTACATAATAAACAACGTCGCAAATATGATACTTAATATTTAAAACCTTGATAGGATCGAAGCCATGTCAATTAGCTGATTGTTGATAGAACTGAAAGATATAACATTTTTAGATGTGCTACCATCTATGGTAAGAAAAGAGTATTGACATTAAATTTTGACTGAATCTAGTCAAGATGTCACTCTCTTCTTTTTTATCCCTTTCAGAGATTAATACAAAGTGAGTAAACCAGTAGGAAATTTTAATTTATTAGATTCGACATCCTAAGACCGGTTTCTGTCTTTCGACTTCATCAGTTAGGCTTTTCGAATCCAATAAATAAAATTCCAAACTCGTACAAGTCAATAGGATGTCGAATCTAATAAATTAAAATTCCCTACTGGTTTACTCACTTTGTATTAATCTCTAAAAGGGATAAAAAAGAAGAGAGTGACATCTTGACTAGATTCAGTCAAAATTTAATGTCAATACTCTCTTCTTACCATAGATGGTAGCACATCTAAAAATGTTATCTTATAGCGGATATAGCTATTGACTTGTACGAGTTTGGAATTTTATTTATTGGATTCGAAAAACCTAACTGATGAAGTCGAAAGACAGAAACCGGTCTTAGGATGTCGAATCTAATAAATTAAAATTCCCTACTGGTTTACTGAAAGATATAACCTCTCCATACATATGAGAAAAAAAATAGGTTCTGTAAACGACTGTAAATGTTGACGATATCATAATGAAAATAATATATACAACACAAAAGAAAAATATAGAAATAACTGATAGGTAAGTACAACATTATTTATGTTACTAAATATGCATACGGTGATTATACAATGAATCAAGTAAACAAACATTTTATTTTTATTTTTAGAAATGACCTAAATGGAATTGTTGTTCAGTTCAGGACGATGACACACTCTGGTACACTTATGTACTCTCCAAGAAAAATATAGATTTCGATGGCAAACAGTAATCGCAAAATCAACAGGTGATAGTAAACCAGAATTATACAGTGTGCAAAAATAACACTGATTCTCATTTCAGGTAGTGGTTGACCTTTTCAATGTTGTCATGAGATACTGTTAATATATAAATTGTAACTGAATATACTTAATATAAATAAATTAATAAAAGATTAGTGAAACATTATTTTCGAATAAAAATAATGCTTATAAGTATTATCAATTATTATTATACTAAAATGTATTGCAAATCTACCCAAATTTTAAAATGTATTTGTAAACTAACCTGTTTTTATTCGTTTATTTTAAGTCACTTTAACACAGATAACTAACTAACCAACAAAGCTCAATTTTTGTTCATTAAACATCAGTTTTTGAATACCTAAACACTTTAAATTAGCTGAGTCAAGAAAGAAAGTCTATAAACACGAAAATCTCCATAAATCCGTTTAAAATTGACAAATGATGTTATTACCTTTGATTAAATGATTTTGCCAGATTTAGAGCAATACCATTGTTATTAGCAATAATCTTTTGGATATTCTAATTATAGTAAAAAATTTAGGGAGGCCCCAGCAGACCTCTCAAAATTCAAAAATTTGTTGTTATTGATTCGTTTGGAAAGGGGTAAACACTTTCGAGCTTTCTTTGAAGAAAATGTAATCAAATGTCTCCGTTTTAGTTTTTACTCAAAAGTATACTAAATCAATATTTATTTCATTCTAATATCAACTTACTTACTTCATTCGATTTGATGCACCACTGGCTTTGTGTCTCTTTTTAAATTGCAACTGTCTTCTTTCAACTCAAACTTGCTAGCAAAAAGCTCTGCATGTTTCCGTTTCTGTATTTCGTTCGCATTTTGTTTTTCTTTTAATTTTCATTAGAAACGAATTGAAAGGCGGAATTGTTTCTGTAAAGAATGCAATTTTAAAAAAGAATCCAAAAAGAGATGACAAACTACGAACGCAGACCGTGATTTGGTATATTTCCTATATTTCATTTTACAATTTCTACGTATATGAGCAATGTTCTTGTACTGACATCTATGTCCTGGTCCGTTGTTTTTTTGTAAACCACTATGGGTTAATTATTTTATCTGTTGGCCGCTTTTCAAAATTATTGCTTTATATAAAAGAAATAACATAGTATGAAAGTAATTGCTCTAATATAACCCTGGCTGTACTAAATTAATGCATACGAGCGTCTATTAGGTAATGAATAAGGTATAGATGCATGAAATCCCTATAGAAGTATATTCAGAAATGAAAAGAAGAACGCTACATATAGGGATAATTTATAACTTAATTTTAAAAACTATTTATGCGAAAAATCAATATAAGAAAAGACGAAATACTGGCGTCTCAGGGTGTTCCGCAAGGCTCAGTATTGGAGCCGTTGTTATGGAACGTACTATATAATGGCGTCCTCGATCTTAACCCAGGTGTCAGTTGTAGCCAGATAGCTTACGCAGACGAGGAGGAACTCATGTTCGAAGAGGAAAATAAACAACTGGCTGGTGTTCAAAAGACTAGAGATTGCGCCGGAAAAGACGGCGGCCCTTATTGTCAAATGCCTCAGAATACAATACAGGGTTCGGAAATCAAACCAAAGAAGGCGGTGAAGTACTTGGGGGTATTTTGAATTAGAAATGGTTTCTAGATGAAAGAACTGTATGACAGCTCCTGTCAGTAGTTTTTTTACGGAATTCTGCAAGGCAAAGAAATACGAGCAACAACTAAACCTAATTCTGAAAGATTGGGCGTGGAATATGAAGAAAGAAAACGGTGATAATTACAAAGAACTAGTTGTGAAGACAACGTGGAACACCGTTGCAAAAAAATGCAAGAGATGTATTTTATGGAGTGGAAAATAATTTTTGATCCATTTAAAGATTTTATCTTCAAGTAAATGGCTGGTCCCCAACACGAAGAACCCTACCTTTTGTCTAGTCCATCTTTTTAAAATTCTAATGGTTAAACGTTCATGTAGAGTAACAACTTATAGATTATTCTTAACAGTAAACCCATCATGGAACAAAGAACAATCAAGTACAAAAACACTCCAGTGGCAAAAAATGAAAGTTCATTTTTTCGAAATGGACTAAAGAAGCAGCAGAGAAGGTAGGTATTACTGGCCATAGTTCAGCCAACTCAATTAATCCTTATCTGCAAATGGATAATGAGCATTATTCCAACATCATAAACACCCTTAGAAGTGACGCCTCAGAACCTCCAGCTAAAAAACACAAAACAGAAGATCCTGCAGCCACTCCTCGAGCTTCTCACTCTACAGCTGGATCCATCAACAACATTACTGATATACCTACACCCAACGTTATCAATGAATTGTGTGTACTGTGTACCAAAATTGCAATTTATATTTTAATTGTACTGGACTTTTTTAAAAACTAATACTAGAGTTTTCTAATTCAAAATATTTCAAATAAAATCATTGTGACTCAAAAGCAAAATCTTGTTGAAAAGATAGCTTTCGAACTTACGCCGTATATCTCTTTGAAAACAATTTTACTAAAATAGTTGTAATAACAATCCTCCCTGAAGGTAATGCCCTCATATCCAACGTAGCTTTTAATCTTAGACCATATCATAAAATTATGAAGTGAAGGGACAAAAGGGCATAAAGCTGCGCCGGAGGGGGTTCGCAATAGCCCTGTGGACGTCTAATGATTTCAAAACTTAAAGGCAGACCCTATTAGTAAGAGGGTAAATGAGAAGTATATATTGTGTGCCAGTAAAACTCAAAATAGCACCAGAATTTTTGTAAATATGGAATATTTCAGATGCAGATTGATTTTTGCAAAATATCTTATATTATTTTAGTTTAGCTGACTTTTTATTTATTTCAATTTAAATAAATTTAAAAAAATCTTTAATCTTTAAGTTAAGAAAACATCAAATTGTTTACTTACTTTGCTCTGTAACTTTAGACAAAGCAAATTCTTTCTTTCTTTAATAGTACGTACTTTTACCTTCAGGTAGGATTCATTTAGCTCAATTTACGTATTCAAATTCAACAAAACAAACGAATGCGACATATAAATTCTAATTTGTTAAATAAACAAAAACATAATTTTTCAACGATACATAAAAAAAATTCGCTAAGAAAACTTCAATTAACAATTAATTAGAATTAGGGATCAATTCTTTTTAATATATAATTATTTTAATAACCTAATCTTATTTTTTAATTTTTTTATTTTATTTACATTTTATTAGTTATATTTATATTTCAATGAGACCGTATTTAAATCTTATGATAATAGGCCTATCTATGTTTTGTATACCGTATGTCACAGACTCATTGTACACCCCCCTTTTCTCCTTTGTTTCTCTAGCTATATTTCTGAAATTTGGAACATTGAATATGCTCAGTAAACGGCACTTTCTGACATATTTAGAAAAAAATATCAACTTCCGGTTTTTCCGGAAATGGCATCAACTTTTAATTTTCAAATGGAACACCCTGTATATTATTACATTTTTTTAGGTCGGGTTAATCAAGACAGATTTAACAAAATCAGTTTTTCGAAAAGAAATACATACAAGTAGATATCTGCATTTTAATTCAAACCACTCAATTTGTGTTAAACGAGGTATTGTCAAATCTCTTTCCGATAGAGCAAAAACAATTTGTTCAAATGACAATATTTTAAATAATGAATTATCACTTATTAAGTCTGTCTTGATTAAGAACAACTATCCAAGTAAATTTATAAATCGTGAACTTTACAGAGACATCAAAAATAAAGAACAAAATTTAAATCCCCCAATAATTCATTCAAATATAGTAAAAATCCTTTATAGGTATTTCAAAATTATCCGAAAAAATTAGGATTGGCAATAAATTTAATTTAAAAAAAGTTTTTCAAACTAATAATACATTAAAATCTTTAATAGTAAATACAAAACCTTTTAATAAAATTCAAAATACAAAAAATTTTATTTAAAATTCCAAGCGAATGTAATAAACTTTATATAGGGGAAACATCTAGACCTTTTCATATTAGACTTAATGAACACCAATCATATATTAAAAATAAACAATTCGGAAAATCGAAAAGATGCATGGAATTTTGGTCATAAAATACAATGAAATTCTTCAACTACCTTATTAAAAGAACCTAATTGTTCGGTTGATATTTCAAACATTTGGATGCCTATTTTTCAAAAAGAGTTAATTGCAACAAGGATACCCTCTATATCGGGATAGTATCATAAGTTTTTTGTCTGGTTTTTTCTTATGATAATATTATTAAGAAAACTTCATTTATGATGAAGTATAAATTCTCTTATAATACGCAAATGCGCTATCCTTTTTTAAAATTCGTTCCCAGAAACGTCACAAAAAATATGATGGAAACAGATTTTTCAAAATCTTTCTCCGTGTCCTATGTTGCTGTCATATTTTTGTAAGATTATCAAGTGTTCTGTCTCTATTATGTCATTTTAAATGACTTTCGATCAATAAAGTCGAAAGGTAAATTAAAGCCCCCTTTTTTCTTTAAAATAAGTGGTTTTATTTCCATTAGAAGAGAAATTAGCTTTTTTGTGTTTATGAATTTTAAAATTCTGACTTCAGCATCAAAAGGTAATCTTAGAGTTTGATGTCGCCCGTCGTACCTCTTCAGGAACACCTTCAAAATGGCATCCAAAATATGAACATTTTGAATTTTAAAATTTTGATTTTATATTCTCATAGAGCATCAAAATGTAGTATACAAACGTCTCAAGCTTATATTTAGTGTGCAACAAATTATTAACAGATTTTTATTTGGATAATAATTTCCTTTAAATGTCATTGAAACACCGTGAATGACGATTTTGGTAAAAGTGAGTAAAAATTTTAATGTTCTTATACAAGAAATTAATCTGACCTAAAAGGACAAAATAGTAAAGCAACTTATGCCGTTGCTGGCATACAGTATGTTCAAATTTGACGGTTGAACCCTATTAGTGTGCAAGTGAATGGTCTATATAATTCGAGGTCACGATGGTTATAATAATAGTTAAGGCGATGAAACCACGATTTTCTTATTAGGAATAGGTCGGGTTTCCATTAAGACCTCAATATTTCGTTTATACAGGATGGGGAAATTATACAACAGCTTCATTTTCCCAACACGTAAGGAGAATATAACGTAGAAGATGGACAAATATGTATTTAAAGGGTAGTTATTATTACTATGTAATTCTACGATTTATGATTTGTGGCGGAAATAGAAAATAGGTGATCAGACTTTACAAACTATGAATTTTTATTTCTAAATCAATTTTCTCGCAGCATCCTTTATCTAACTTTAGGATCTTTATTACATGAAGACTATATGATTAATCTAATAATGAAGTAAAAATTAAAAAATTAATTTCACTTTAATTTCTATTACCTCCCTATTTGTTACGCCCGCCCATTCCTCTCTACTAGCGTTAGATCTCTTTCAAAGATACGAATACAAATTCAATTACTTTATACGTCCCCAGTACTTACAGTTAAAGGATTGGCAATGCAGAAAAAGGTCATGTTATGTTTCTTTTGGTTTTCCAGAAGCCGCATTTGCTGGACATGGCTAAAGTAGAAGAGTTAGTGGTGTCGGTTTTTTTAGTCTACTTAGATATACTTAAATCAGATATCTAGACTAATTCTTGCTTTATGGTTCGTGTTCTCTAAAAAGTTTACACTGAAATTGTTGCAGTGAAGCAGAAGGAAACAATTTTTATTATTTAAACTACTGACAATTTTTTATAAAATACTAGTAAAAAATTCTTAATGGTTCCAATATAAATATATCAAGAACGAAAATCTTCTCTTGCAAAGAATTAAAGATTTAGAGATGTAAATAGAATAACCAACTTTAGAAGGTTGTTGTGAACCCATGACACGGCTATGCTCTACTGCTATACAACCTGACATAGGATCCGGTAAGTCGAGGTGTGACTTGTGGCACGAGGTCCTTGGGGGGGTCCCACTGCCACAAGCCAACACAGATTCGATTGCACCAAGATATACCTCTCATAGGCCCTAGAGGGTAATTATAAATAACGTACAAGAGGCTACATTGGCAGCAGGTGCCTTGGGCATCTACACCGATGGGTCTGGTTGTGGAATTTATTCCAGATCCCTGAACCTTAATATAAAATGGGCAATGGGTTCATATGCCAGTTTAGCTCAAACAGAGCTCACTGCTATCTCCATCGCCGCAAAAGAGACTACCAGAAGAAACATTACTGGTAATAATATTTAAATCCTTACGGATAGCAGACAGGCACTACTAGCTCTTAATAGACCACAAATTACATCAGGTCTAGTACTAGAATGTCACCAGTCTCTGATCGAAGCTTGCAACAACAACGTGGTCACTTTAGCTTGGATCAAAGGCCATGGAAAATCAAAAAAAGCAGCCTCCCAAAAACTCTTGAGACCTGGAACTTTCATAGGCTTATCGGCATCAGATGTAGCGGACCTACTAAAGAGGCACTCCCTTGAAAAGTTTAAGGGTAGATTGGACGACGAAACAGGCTGCAAGCTAGCCATGGAACTTCTACAGTATCCGAACAGTGAAATAGCCAAAAAATACATGACTATGAACAGACATAACCTGCACACAACCACTGGTACCCTGACTGACCACTGTCGTCTACGAAAGCACCTCCATAGGATGGGGTTATCTGACACTCCACTGCGTAGAGGATGTGAACAGGAAGACGAGGCTGTCGAACACATTCTTTGCGAATGCCCGACACTCTCACAAAAAAAGACATTTTCTTTTCGGCGAGCACATGCCAACATGAGGGAGCTACCTTCAGGCGACGTCATCACTTACTTTAAACGAGTAGGCTGGCTGACAAGCTGGAAGGAAAGCTCAACCTCAGAAGGATGCACAATAGGCCAAATGTGGCCTACGTGCTGTGGGGTGACCCATCCTTCTATCTTTACAGATGCAGAGATAGAATAACCTACAGATGTAACAAATTTGGATCACATTAATAGGACTAACAAAATCTAAATATAAATGAGAAAATAGGCAAAAAAAATGTTATATCAAACAACTATGCAATTAGCCTGACCAAATGGTGTTCAAAAGTGCCTGTCTCGCAATATGAGTCCGGTAGAAGAATTCTCAACGGAATTATATGGTTTTTGGGGTACTAAACACGAATCTCAAGTTTGCTATCTCGTAGCAGTATCGGCTCAGGTAGAAAATGCAAAAAACCTCGAAATTTTTGGAGTTTTTTTGGTTTTCTGCTCATGTGTTGAAAGCGACGCATCGTACGGAAATTATTACGGTATTCATAATTGAAGAGTATAAAATTTTACGTCAAATGACCTCTCTAACTTCCTAACCTCAAAATGTATTACTGTCTTGACTGTAACAATTTATTTCCTGAAAGAATCCTACTTGATACGGCTCTGTACTGAAGCACTTCAACAACCATGCTACGGCACAAAAACTTGGAACCGTAGTAATAGTAAAGGCAATGCTATGTAATATTATTTCGAATAACGGCGATACCATCGGTAGGAAATTGAATCGAAAGAGATATTCGCTAAGAATACAAGAAGACAAAAACATTCGGACTCTATACACGTTAAAAAAAATACCCTACATGCAGAAAACTGAAGGAAAACTTTACTAATTTGTTAATATTCTTACTTGCAGGTAAGTTTTGTATTTTCCACTAATTTTGAGTGTTGCTTATTGTTTAATTTTCAATCACAAAATAATAATAACATAATGCATTTTCATTTCATTTAATAAACAAATAGGCAACTCCGCCAAAATGGCCAGACGCGTTTCGGACAAAGAATAGGCAATGCCGCAATATTAATCTACTAGACACAGGGTGACCCAGGAGTGTGTGCATGTTACATAACTTTTTTTCTACCCAAACTATCGGTTTAATGTTTTTTTTAAACGATATGTCCGACAATGAGGCACATTCTAAAAATATTTCTATTTATATACAGGATGTCTCAAATAAGATACACAACTAAGTTCTGTTTTTTTAAATGGCAACCCCCCTTTTTTGTTACATATTTATATTCTCTATTAAATTGTCGATATAACGCACCTGGGTTTCTTCGACTTATTTTCAATAGTTTTAGACATATGTCAATTTATGTGTCAAAATAGCGTCGTGCAGAGATCCACAAAAAAAATCAGAACTTCAGAACAATTCAAGTTAACTTAATAGACTTTTATCCAGTCGATTTCTTAAACTTTAGCGCATCTTTCGAGATGTAGACGAACTCGGAGTTGATGTTCTATCGATTACTACGATTTTTTGAAAATGACAAATAACGCGACTTTTTCAAATGCATCACCCTATATTTTATTACAGCATTACATGGCATTTTTAAGAGCTTTTAACTGATATAGGGTTTTTGGGGTTTATTTTGTAAATTTATGCATAATAAGAAATGTTTCAACAAAATGAAATTGTTATAGAAATAGAAAGTAAACAATTTTAGTAATAATGAATAGGAAACAATGTAAATATTTTTGATTTATAACAAATGCCCGTAGGTCACCGTCACCATCATGTTCCACACAAAAATCATTATTTCCTGTTCTTGTAAATAGTAAATTGTTTACTTTGTTATGTATTTCTGTTTATATTGCAATTTCATTTTGTAAGTTAACAATTTTAGGAATACTATTTACAAGAACATGAAATAATGATTTTTGTGACGGTGACCTACGAGCATTTGTTATAAATCAAAAATGTTTATATTGTTTCCTATTAATCAGTCTTTCATATTCATGAAAATGGTATTACTAAACTTGTTTACTTTGTAATGAATTTCTGTTTCTATTACAATTTCATTTTGTTGTAACATTTTCTTTTCAAAATCTGTCAAATTTTACGACAGCGGCCTACTCGATTCCTTTTTTTCTCGAATAAACCGTCAAACATTTCTTATTTTGCATAAATCTCGTAAGTTTTACAAAATAAACCCCACAAACCCTATATCAGCAAAAAGCTCTTAAAAAATTAGATGCAATGATGTATAAAATAGCCTCTTTCGCTTACGTAAATACTTCTGCATTCCAGTACATAAAACTGTGGGCGTGACTTAAAAAGCGCACGCTCGCAACAACAACGCAATCAAATCTAGTAGAACTCTTTTAGTGCGCATCTAGCCCTCAACATGAGCACATACTCCGGGGTTACTGAAAACCCCGTAAAAATTCTCTGACAATATCAAGTGCCCTCTGATGCGGCAACGAATATTTTTAAATGCCTCTTAGTACAGCAAATTAGTGTGTGATAAACTCTCAATCAGAGCACAACTCCTTTGTTCATCAGCATCGTAAATTTTGTCTCATTTTTATAACTGTTTTTAAGGTCAGAATTTAGGTGACTTAAACATTCTTTCTGAGTGATTTATCAGTAGTGGAAACCATTCCACTGTTATTGTTAGACCTGTTCATCGTTACGTTTTAATTATTAAAAATTTAATAAAAAGTGTTAAACTCACAGTGTATGTTTTATTTGGGAGTAACTGGATGTAAGAAACAACTACAGTCCATTTTACAAATCAAATTAAAACAGCGTTTAAAGAGGCAGCATAGTACTCAAACCGAAATCGGCTGTCCTTGCAAATGGCTGCTTTCGTAAACCACTGAAATTACGACATGGTCCTACTACAGAGATGGTTTCAGTGACAAAATATGTATAATATAATACAATAACAAGTAAGTAATATGTAAAAATATAACAAAGTTCTGAATACAAAACCCAAGGTTTGTTAGTTCTATTTTAATCTTCCTAAATAAGCATCCTTCTCTCAGAGTTTTGTAGACACCAATGATAAGTTAACTATTCTGCAAGGACATGGTTCTGCCGGATCTTCCTCCACAAACTCTATTTTAGTTGTCGTTCTGGACCCTCTTTAGCTCACACTCTATGTACGTAGTTATTTGTTCCACCATATTATATCTTTCAGGAACCCTAATATTTCAGCTAATATGTTTCTTTGATATTGTACTTCTTCCGAGAGATCTGTTACTTCATATTTTCACTCGCAGATAACTAAAATTCATCCAAATCTACCTTGGTCGTATTCATCTATAGAAGTAACTTAGGGAGTAGAGATCTCTCAACTTAAAAATATTCTAGTAAATCGAGAGGTGAAATATCAGGTCAGAATGTGATCTTTTATTTAGTACAATTCCTAACCCAAAAAATTTTAGCACGAAAAGAAAATAATCTTCAAAAAAAAATGTCGATTTTTCATAGGGGTGAGAATTTTCTCAATTTTCCGGAAAACCAAAAAATATGAAAAAAAAAAGAAAAATGCAATCGACAAGGGGATAAGCTAAGCTTTCTAATGATGTGCGTTGAAAGCCGATATGGTCCTTGATTATCTATTAATTCCCGATAGACCCAGCATTTTCGAAAACTCCGGAAATCAAAAAAAACGCCCTAAAAAAACATGTTGTTTATGAAAATACACAAAAATAATTTATATGAATATATTTAACACCTTGAAAAGCCCCATTATCCAAAAGTATTCGGTAAGAGTAGTCTTGATAAAAAAAAATATGAATAAATATATAGATGGTCAAAATATCTAGCAAAAAGAAACTTTTGCCCGGTTTTTCAATAATTCAGAGAAATAGATAAAAGGAAAAAGTAACATTATATTACAGCTACAGGTTCCTTCTTTCATATGAATTTTGAATCATGAAAAAATATTAATTTTTACGTGATTTATTGAAAAATTTGTAATCCGCTTGGGAGTGTCATTCCTTTAGAGTGTGCTCTCTAAATGCAGGGCAGGAGCTAAAAATGTGGTGCGTTTTGGAGCCGGTTATGTCGAAAAGTATCATATTTTTGACAAAAATAATGACGATCATTTTTGTAGGTAATGAACTGATCTTCATTTTCGTCCAAACAAAAATTCTCTAAGTGTCATATTTTCGGAAATATCGGCGAAAATAGGCGAAAAAAACACATTTTTGAGATCAACGGGCCATTTTCCCGCCCTTCCACAAATTTCAGACAGCTGAGATTTTCGGGGGTGAATGTACCCATGAATACCTGCAAATTAAAAAAAAATGGTGCCGGACAGACCTGATGGCACCTTCGTTTATTGGACTAATCATATAGTTTTAGTAGACAGTGCACCTTTGGGAAAAATAACCTTATTGCTGTTTGTACTTCTTGTATTTGTTTATTTTAATATTCAAATTAACCATTCCTAACTAAATTCAGACTTGTCGGTATGTAAATGATACAATACTGGTGGAATTTACACCATAAATTTTTTCGATGACAATTCTCTACTCTACTTTAAGGAGTACTGATAAAAGTCCAATAAGGCGCAAATCAAAATATGAACTGGGATTATAAATTTTTGTACCCTAAATCAATGTAGTAACTAATTTTTAGGGAGCAGTTCATATACAAATCACAAGACTGCATTATCTTAATTTACATGAGCAGAGATTTTTCTTAGTGTATACCAGAAGTCCAGATAACATCAACTAGAATGCAGCGATTTCTTGGGAGCCAGGGCACCAAAGGGGTGGCGGGCGATATCTTTTTCAACTGAAAGAACGGTCGTTCCAGCCACCCTGACGCAGTTTTCGTGATTGCTAGGTCAAAGGAAATTCCAGTTAATGACATTGAGATAAAACAAAAGACTCGATAACAAAACTTTGTTTAAATTAGCAAAAGCTCGATAACAAGTTTTTGGTTAGATAACAGATCCGTTAGTAAGTCGTTAAAATAAAAAAAAAATACATTTCTAGTTTGTATTATTGAGGCAAAAGTTTATCTTGCACATATTGTTGTAATTGTAAATCTGAATTGAAGTTCTTTTATTTTATTACATAACTTTAATTCACTGACTCTAGTGAAAAACGGCATAACTGGAAAACGGTACTTTTCAGGAGACTGCTTACAATAAAATAGTCTAAACCATTCCTAAGCCATAAATAACAATATTAGGTAAAGTAATTGCTGTCATAAAAAGGTTATGGGTTACTATTTCTTAGCACAATATTTATATCTTGAAATACTGCAATTCAATAATTTTTTTTTGCAATTTATTTGAAATGTGCCCTTATGAACGAATTATTGCTTTCCACATCATTAGTTGTTCCCTAGTAACAGCATCAAACTATTTTATAATTATAGTTATGCCCATATGAACGAATTATTGTTTTTCACATCATTAGTTGTTCCCTAGTAACAGCATCAAACTATTTTATAATTATAGTTATGTCTCTAAGGTATCTAAAAAATCTGACGTAACGCGATTTATGCCTTTGTGGACCTACTCATGTCTGGATAACCAATATTTAGATCGATATACACGACGAGTTATGCCCTTAGTGCTTTTTGAAAATACTATTTAGGAGTAAGATAGAGTTATACCGTTTTGCTGGGGTATAGAGTTGGACCTGCCGGTGCACAAAACAAATAAAAACATAATGGCATAACTAAACTTATTCCTGTTTTCACTAGAGGCAGTGAATTAAGAACTGTAAAGTGACTCAATGGTGTGGTTTTTAATTTAAAAATGTACGTGTTGACTTTTTGTGGAGCACTCTCCTCTTTTCCCTTTTTGTAGTCCTTTGCAGCTTTCTCAGTATATTACCTTATTAAATAGGGAGTCACCAAGCCAAGTAGTTTGGCTTAATATATAAAAGTTTGGCTTCGGCTCGACAGTCAAGCTTTTTAAAAAGGAAAGTTTGGCTTGGCTTGATTTTTTCGGATACATGCTTGGCTTGGTTTTCAAGCTTTTTCAAGCTTTATCAAGCTTTACCAAGGTTTGTCTCCGATTTGACGAACCAATCACTTTACCGAAACTCATATCAACTGATTCAAAAATTTTAAAATTAACTAAATCTAAGATATCTTTTACAAATGACGGATGGTCATCGAATACAAGAAGAGGGTTTTATGACATTACAACTCTTTTTATTGATCAAAATTGGAAAATGCATGCAATTTTGTTAGATCCCACAGGGGTAAATCTATTGCTAAAATATTTCAGAGCACATTACAGTTTTATGACCTACACAACAGTCAGTATTTAAGGTGTAACAACAGACAATACCAACAGTAACACATTATTCTACATACACATAGCTTACACAACATACAACCTATTATATATTGTAATGATTTAAATAAATGTAAAAGTTTAACTTTAGTTTTTATTTCTTTTCAAAAAAAATTCTGTCACAACATCAATCAAAAAAATCCGTCAATTTTTTTTTCCAGTCCACTACACATAATTTTTCCCTTCAAACAAACAACCCAACCAATTTTCATATCATTATAATTATCCCCTAAAAAAAATGTTTTATTTATTATCATTTGTTGATAAATAAATCAAACATTAATTAATAAAATCAATTATTAAACATTTTTTTTAAATTAAATTACTCTTATTTTTATTATCTTCCATTCGTGTTAATTTATTTTGCTTTTATTTCTTAAAATTTTGATAAAAACTTGAGTGCAAATTTTTTAAATCCCCATCAAATTTATGTTGGACTTGTCCAGGAAAAAATCTAGTTTGCGGTCACAGCCCCAATTTTGATAAAATATTTTTTAGACTAATTTTGGGTCGCTGATCACGAATCTGCAGTTTCGTGCGGTCTCATCAAACAAAAAAGTTATGAATTTTTTTAAAGTAAAATGGTCACCTGAATTGCGGTCAGAACGTAGATCACCGACATAACTTTAAACGTTTAAGGTTATATCGGTGACGTAGATTCTTGTCATGTTTCGCTGTGGCTAGTGTCCCGTCTCTCCGGCTTTTACGTAATTTTTTTGATCCTCAGCTGACCTCACGTACCCTTATCTTACCTGACCTCACCCTGTAAAATTTTTCGCTGTGGCTAGTATCCCGTCCCTATGGGACGGAACACTAGACAATATTACTTTGTACGTAATTTTTTTGATCCTAAGCTGACCTTCCGTACCCTTATCTTACCTGACCTCACCCTGTAAAATTTTTCGTTGTGGCTAGACAATATTACTTTGTACATAATTTTTTTGATCTAAGCTAACTTTACGTACCCTTATCTTACCTGATCTCACCCTGTAAATTATTGATCTGTTACATTTTATTAATTGTTCAAGTAATAATCACTATAGCGACCTGTAGCCAACTTCAGCTTTGGAGTCCAACGGGACACTAGCCACAGCGAGAGTTTACGTCCTGATCTCAACTCAAGTGACCATAGTATTACGAAATGTCAATACGTCAAATTGTTGTTTGAACTTTTTTGGTTATGTTTTATAAGGACCCCGCAGTTTTTGATAGGAAAATGGCTTTCGGTGGATTTCTCTCAAACTTCGGAAATTTATTCTTCATCCCATCCCGATCAAAAGTGTTCACGGGCCCAACTCAATCCTATGTACAGATTTCGAGCTAGCGCGAGTTTAAAATGATTAGGGGGAACTCGATATATGCTCATTTATCGGCAAGTTAGGCGTTATGGTTTATATGATGGATACACACACACGCTCACATTTAGCGTCTTTTAGAAGATTTTATTTTGATTTCTAAACTATTTTTTTTTATTGACATTACAGTTTTCATTTTTCAATCACTTTTTTGTTACCATGAATACAGCTAGACTATGTCCGACATGGGCGTTTCATTAACAGGGTTAAACACAGCCGAACGGACACCTTGAAATAAATACAAAACTAAATGTTCAATGGAGAAATACTCTTTGTAAGAGAACACTTAACAATTATGTCCAGCATAAAATTAACATTGCTAATGAATTTAATAAGAGCTTTAGCAAACCAAATAAAAAGCAATGAAAATCTATTCCTAATTGCACCTATTTTGATTTAAAAAATGGGAAAATCGTTGGAATAGATAACACAAATTAAATTAAACTGTGATTATCTTTTAAAACCATTTACACATACTCTATCTAAATGTATAGAACAATTGTTACTCTATTACATAAAAAGGGAGATGTAACAACATCAGCAATTACCAACACATATGGTTAATCACCCACATCTCAAAAAAGTTTGAAAATTAATTAAAAATAGATTAGTTTCATACCTAAACAAATATAAAATACTCTCAAAACAACAGTTTGGTTTTAGATAGAAAACATCCACACAAAACGCCGTTAGTGTCTTAACTTCACAAGTATCTAAGTGAATCACTTAATGAAAGCAAGCCCTGTTTGTGTATATTTCTGGATCTTTCAAATGCATTTGACACGGTTAGTCATCATATTATCCTGCAAAGGGTGCCATGGCTCAGCGTTAGCATATACACTTCTCAAAGAGACGACCCAGGTTCGATTCCCAAGAAAATCAAGTGGTTCATAATATGGGCACCCACCATGGCTCGGTGAGTACGTATAAACCGTTGGCTATGTAACTGTAGTCATTAAGCCATGCAGAAAGCTGTAGTCGCGGCCTGAACCACCCGTCACACGAACTTTACTTTTTTTTTCTCCTGCAGTGCTTGGAAGATATTGGTATACGAAATAATTATTTAAATCTTTTTAAAAGGTTTCTCACCAATCGAGAGCAGACTGTGAGAATAGATGATGTACTTAGCAGTGCAAGAGTTGTTGAATATGGAGTGCCGCGAGGATCCATACTTGGTCCTATTTTGTTCAACATATATATTAACTGCTTGTTTTCTTTAAAAACTAGTGAAAACGTTATTGGCCTCGCAGATGATACTGCTATTTCATATAGGGCAGATAATTGGGAAGACCTAAAACAGAAAGCGAAGATATATATTATTACGAACGAAAACATCAACTCGAGCCTCGGTGGATAGTCTTATCATATCATTCATTGCATTACAAACAAGGCAAGAGTGAGAAGAAGTCTGGGTGAGAACATTCAGTCTTCAGCTGCTTGGATCATTCTCCTTCACTTGGATTTCATGCACAATATCAATATTACAATTGTTGCAGATTCGACTATTGTCATCAATGACTGCAGGTTGTCCACCAATATCTGCGCGTCTATTAATGGCTATCTCTTGCTTGGCAGCATTATGATCGCCACTCAACCGAACCATAACATTGGGCTGTAGAGCAGCACCACAAATATAACAAGGGATTCTGATAGCAAAAATTTTATCAGAAAACACTAGAAAACTGGTCTGTTGAACAACGGGGAAGAAAATCTTGCACAAAACGCCGATTTGACTGGATAGTCCTTTTTTGTTAATAATATAATCTCATCAGATTCAATTTCACAGTATATGCTCAATGCAGAATGCTGACATTTATTTTTCATATATGTGTAACTTTTTGAAGTTTGGGAGGGGGGCATGACGGGATGACGGGATAATGGGTGTGGGGTATGAAGCGATATAAGGGCACTATAAAAATGAGCTGGAAAATTTAAAAATGCCAATCCTCCTAATCTACACAAAAAACTGCTAAAAAAAATACTAAACTTTCAGACAAAACCCAAAAGAACAATGATGAAGACACAATTTTTTTACACAAATACTTTTCTAAAATCACTAGAAGGTTGGATAGGTTGCCAGCTTTGTGAACATTGGGGTAATAATGTTTGTGCCGGCGTGGATGATGAAGACGGCGAAGAAATGCACATTTGTTCGTTGTACGGGGTAAGATGGTTTTTCACATGTTCCTTTTTAATAATTCATGTTAGAAAGATCCGTCAACAAGATTATTAGATTGAAGGTGGACCGCGAGTGATAAGATGTCTAGATTATAGAACATAGAATTAAATACATGTTACTTTAATAGGGGCACTATGAAAATGAGTTAAAATAAGCATCGTTGTTATTTCGCTGATGGCAAGGTGGTTTTTCGTATTTTCTTTTTTAATCCTTCATTTTAAACAAATATGACGAGTTGATCTCCCAAAGACTACGCCAAATTGTAGTTAGATTAATAACACATGTGCTATAAATAAACAAGAATAATAAACATAATGATTATGCTGCATTTTTGCTCTATGCGAGTCGTGGAACCCTTTTAGGAGTATAAAAGAGTAGGGTTTAGATGAGATAACGACAAGTGACGCTTGTGCTAATTGTTAAGCGTTCTCATACAAAAAATATTTCTCCATTGAACATTTATTTAGTTTTTTAATTTATTTCAAGGTGACTGGCTGTGTTTAACCCTGTTAATGAAACGCCCATGTCGGACATAGTCATGAAAACAAAAAAGTGATTGAAAAATGAAAAATGTAATGTCAATAAAAAATAAACTATAAAGTAATAGAAGAATAAATTTCCGAAGTTTGAGAGAAATCCACCGAAAGCCATTTTCCTATCAAAAACTGCGGGGTCCTTTAACATATTTACCTGAAATATTACTGTATACATCATTAATCTAACCAGACCTGACCTATCTTGTACCTTGTGCCTTTTGGTTTTAATATATATTTATATAAACTTACTTATATACGTATTTAGCTGGTAAATATTAAAGAAAAGTTACAATTTATTTTACTTAAAAATTCATAACTTTTTTGTTTGATGAGACCGCACGAAACTGATTAAAGAATCGGGATCAGCGACCCAAAATTAGTCTAAAAAAATATTTCATCAAAATTGGGTTTGTGACCGCAAACTAGATTTTTACCCTTGTCCACTCTGACATGCCATAATTACTCTGGTCTCTATACATTTATTCTTTTCTACTTCTTTCGAAATCGTTTCTCTTTTCTTTTCCTGTTGTTTTATTTCTTCAATTTTATCTTCAATCGTGGGTAATTTTATTTGTGAAATTTCATTAATTTCTTCTGTCCTGTTTCTATTCTTTAAAATTTCTTCTTTTAAAAAATTCGTTTAACCTTTTAACATTTTCCTTATTCTTCATTCCATCCTCTTTTATTTGACATATTTCTTCAACACACTTCGTTTCTATTACTTTCTTAATTTTCTGCTCCTGTAACTCTTCTTCCTCTGTTATTCTTTCAATCATTTCTCTTCTATGTTTTTATCTGTATATATTTTTAAGTCTTGTGTTATTTCTTCTATTCTATTTTCTATACCTATCATTTCTTCTTTCATCATGTTTCCCAATTTATCTTCCATCTTTTCCCATTTGCTTTCCCATGTCAGTGTCAGTCATCATCTTTATTAAAACCTCCATTTGGTCGTGATTTAATTTTTTTTGTTCTCGTTCTTTTTCAGGTTCTTCTTCTTCCTTGTCACTTGCTTGTTCATCTCCTTGTCCTATTTTGTACTTCTTGCTGTCTTGTTACTCCTATTCTTTTACCATCTCTCAAATCCATGTTATCTTTTTTAAATTTTAAACCACTATTCGATGTTAACTTTATAGAGCCTCCTTATTCCTTATTCTAGAGGAGCCCCAAAAAATTCTGTCACAACATCAATCAAAAACAAACTGTCAATTTTTTTTAAGTCCACTACGCATAATTTTTCCCTTCAAACAAATAACCCAACCCATATACAAAAATTTACAATTTTTTATATCATTACAATATGCATACATAATATATATGTGGGTATTAATTTTAAAACTGAAAAACAATTAAAATTTAAATTGCAATTTTGGGACACAGTAGGAGTATTGTTTGAAATCTTTGTTAACTCATTGATAACGTTGGGTGTAGGTAAATCAATAATGTTGTTGATGGGTTGATGAGTGAGAAGCTCGAGGAGCGGCTGCAAAATGTTCTGTTTTCTGTTTTTTAGCTGGAGGTTCTGAGGCGTCACTTCTATGATGTTG
Organism: Crepidodera aurea; assembly: GCA_949320105.2. NCBI lineage: Eukaryota > Metazoa > Arthropoda > Insecta > Coleoptera > Chrysomelidae > Crepidodera > Crepidodera aurea. The sequence continues at coordinate 64,362,111 of OX439475.1, forward strand.
GAATAATGCTCATTATCCATTTGCAGATAAGGCTTAATTGAGTTGGCTGAACTGTGGCCAGTAATATTAAATAATTGTTGTTCATCTTATTTTTATTTCTTTTGTATTTAATCCTGCCTTCTCTGCTGCTTCTTTAGTCCATTTCGAAAGTTCGTTTTTCCCACTGGAGTGTTTTTGTTTACTGTTAAGAATAATCTATGAGTTGTTATTCTAGATGAACGTTTAACCATTAGAATTTTAAAAAGACGGACTGGAGAAAAGATAGGGTTCTTTATGTTGGGAACCAGCCAATTACTAGCGGCCATTTTTTTTCCACCCTGAGCCGTTTTATTAAAGAGAGGATTATATTCTACTCTTCCTAAAAAGTTCCTCTTTAAAATATTGAACTCTGCAATTGACTGCTTGTCCACCTCTCCAGGCAAGTTCTGCTGAAGCGATATGGTAAAATTTTCGTTGGAGTCCCGCCGGATTGTCTTTGCCTCGTAATAAAACCATTGCGTAGTATTCTTTCAATTTTAATGAAGCAGAGCTCGATTTCCTTTTATTGGCACACATCTGCAAACTCCTTCGTTTCGCATTACGAGCTTCCCTACTAAACTTGATGATAATATCTTGAATTTTTTTTGCAACGGTGTTCCACATTGTCTTCACAACTAGTTCTTTGTAATTTTCACCGTTTTCTTTCTTTACATATTGCGTTCATTTAATTAGATAACCTTTCTCCTCAAGAGATCTTTTGGAAAGGATTTCTCATAACCAAGTAGTCTAATACCTAACAAATAAACACTGACTAGAAGTAACAATTAAATCCACACTTTACCTGACCTATTTTCTGGATATATTCTACGCACGTAGGAAAACCAGAAGTGGTCATACAAAATCTGCCCGAAACGAACCCAACAGACAGCCAACTTTTTGAAATATTGAAATTGTTCTAACTCACAAGAACGGATTATCCCAAAACTTGCATGCCCGGATTATGGGATTACATACACGCCAAGTCAACTTGACTTGAGGCGAGTTATGAATTTCGTCAGTAGAGAAAGACGATCCTAGAGGGAAAGCTACAAGTTAGAAAATGGATACGTTTACACAATACATATTTGCTAGCATCATATAAAAACTATTTTTTTCATGTTACATGATGAATTCCTAACTACAAGCTTGAGCAAAATACCAAGAAGGTCATTCAAGAGTTTTCGCCTCTGACATGCTTCAGTTATTAAAAAAGGATTAAAATAAACATAATAATTTAAAAGTTTTTATTTGTTAAAAAAGTAGTTTAAAGTTATTTTTGTTAATAGTCATAAAAATAAAAGTATAAAATAAATATTTAGTAATACAAAAACTTCTAACTTATTATTTTTATGTAAAATATTCTGCAGTCAAACTTTTTAAAATTTTAATTGGATAATTTGAGACGCTTTAAAATAAGGTCTCACTTGCCCCATATTTGTATTTAAATAAATTGATAAAGTAGATATCACTTAAGAGTGGATGAGACGGAAAAGAAAATGTTATTTTTATATTTTTTTATTTTATATCTCACATTTTATACCTACCATTGATAATAATAATAATAATAATAATAACTTTATTGTCTATATGATCAGTTATACATGAAGTGGGACAAGTCAAAAGCTAGTTTATAAGATGTAGAACATAAAAATAGAAAAAATATAGGAAGGAGAAAAAAAAAATATACGTAGATATAGCTAAAATTTAACAGTTAAAATTTATACGCCAAATATTCTTCAACAGAATAAAAACAATTGTCCATCAATAACTTTTCTACTTTTTTCTTAAATAGTTTCAAAGGTCCTATTGATTTCATAATATTAGGAAGTTTATTATAATAAATACCCATGTATTGAGGGCTTTTTCAAAATGACATAACAAAATAAATAAATTTACTATGGAAACAGAACACTTGATAATCTTGCAAAAATATGACATCAACATAGTACACTTAGAAAAGGATTTTGAGATTGAAGAAGTCAAAATCTGTTTCAATCATATTTTTGTGACGTTTCTGGGAACGAATTTTGAAAGGATAGCGCATTTGCATATTATAAGAGAATTTATACTTCGTCATAAATGAAGTTTTCTTATTAATATTATCATAAGAAAAAACCAGATAAAAACTTATGATACTATCCCGATATAGACGGTGTCCTTTTTGCAATTAACTCTTTTTGTAAAATAAGCATCCAAATTTTTTAAATATCGACCGAACAATTAGAAATACATTCGTTATTATTTAAGCATATCAATGCTGCTTATTTAACTTTGCGGTTATAATTATTCGGTTCTTTTAATAATCTAGTTGAAGAATTCCATTGTATTTTAAGACCAAAATCCCATGCATGTTCACATATTTTATATTTTTCGAATTGTTTATTTTTAATGTATGATTGATCTTCATTAAGTCTAATATGAAAAGGTCTAGATGTTTCTCCTATATAAAATTTATTACATTCGCATGGAATTTTGTAAATACAATTTTTTATGTTTTGAATTTCATTAAAAGGTTTTGTATTTACTATTAAAGATTTTAATGTATTATTAGTTTGAAAAACTGTTTAAATAAAATTTATTGCCAATCCTTCTAATTTTTTTACGATAATTTTGGAATATAAGGGATTTTTACTATATTTGAATGAATTATTGAGGGATTTAAATTTTGATCTTTAGTTTTGATGTCTCGGTAAAGTTCACGATTTATAAATTTACTTGGGTAGTTGTTCTTAATCAAGACAGATTTAACAAGTGATAATTCATTATTTAAGATATTGTCATTTGAACAAATTGTTTTTGCTCTATCAGAAAGAGATTTGGCAATATCTGTTTTCGTTCTTATAATATGCAAATGCGCTATCCTTTCAAAATTCGTTCCCAGAAACGTCACAAAAATATTATTAAAACATATTTTGACATCTTCAATCTCAAAATCCTTAAGTGTACTATGTTAATGTCATATTTTTGCAAGATTATCAAGTGTTCTGTTTCTATAGTAAATTTATTTATTTTGTTATGTCATTTTGAAAAAGGCTTTCGATAAAGAAAGCCGAAACGTCAAATTAAAACTTTTTTAAGAAAAATAAGTGGTTTTAATCCAGAGAAATAAAGAGAAATTGAACTAGCAAACCACGATGAGCTTCCGAAATGAATTAAAAGTTCTAGAATATAAATACAAGGAAGTGGTAACATACGAAGTTCCTTCAACTTTTCTCTGCATGACTGCCTATACCTGAAGTTTAAAAACCCTCAATACATGGGCTGATGAGCCCCAAAAAATTAAACCATATCTAATGAGAGAATAGTAGTGTGCGTCATAATATGCCAACAAAACAGATTTATTAGTTATACTTCTAAGTTTTTTTACACAGTATATCAATATGAAATTCCCAGCTTAAAGAGTTATTTTCCAACTATTGTCAAAAGATGACTCTCAAGTATATCATTCAACCTAGGAGTAAAATGAATAAACACAGTTTTTTCTTTATTAATAATAAGTTTATTTTCATCAAACTAATGTACTAGCTTATTTATTCTAATTTGAAATTTAACAGTTAATTGGGAGAGGCCCAAGGATAGAGTCCTGAGGTATGCCGCAATTAACTAAACTTGTTTCTGATAGACAAGAATGAACGACTGTTAACAGATTTCTGCCATATAGGTAGGAACTCAACCACTCACCAACTCTTCCTCTAAAACCATACTTAGAAAGTTTAACATTAAGTTGACCATGATCTACTAGATCAAATGCTTTGCTTAAATCCATGAAAATACCTACACTTTTTTTGTTTTTGTTCAAATTATCATAGAGGTTATTAAGGAAGTTTAGGACAGCATTTTGACTAGATCTACCTGTCCTGAATCCTTGCTGATGATCATGAAACACGTTATATTTAAGAGCGAATTCTATCATTTTCCTAAACATAATTTTTTCCACTATTTTAGAAACACTAGATAACATGTAACGACGGTGGAATTTTTTGTAACCATAAAATACCAAAAAAGGACCATGGGCGTACCAAAACTACCTAAGGTTGTGAAATAAATCACACTTGTTCCCAAGAACAAAGACATTAAATGTCCTACACTGCACCAGCGTCTGGACTTCAACAACTACTCCTTGGAATCAAAGTTTTTGGTTTAAAGCCCCGACTTTGTCGGGCACCAAACCACGTCTGGACTTTCGTAATTCAATACCCGGGGGGGGCATATAGCCCAAGGAGTAGTTGTTGAAGTCCAGACGCTGGTGCAGTGTAGGACATTTAATGTCTTTGTTCTTGGGAACAAGTGTGATTTATTTCACAACCTTAGGTAGTGACTAGATAATATGGATATAGGCCTATAATTATCCATACAGGATACGTCACCTTTTTTGAACAGTGGTATAACTTTGGCAGTTCTAAATATCTTAGGAAAAAACACCTTCTTGAAAAGATCGGTTAATTAAAAACGCTAGTGGTTCAATAATATAATGGGCAATGTATTTAAGCATATTGGAACTAATTTGATCAATTCCGCATGAATTAGAATTCTTCAATTCAAATATAGTATTTAAGACTTCTGTTTCGGTGAGCGGGCCAATTGAAATAGTTGGTAAGACATCTATGATTTTATGTAAAGCATAAGGAGATTGATAATAATTGATAACATCCCGTAACAATCTGGTAGATATATATATATATATATATATATATATATATATATATATATATATATATATATTTATATCTCATTATCATAAGAGCGTCCATCCATTACCGATTTACATTGATTAGAGCGTCCACGTGACTAGAGCGCCCGTATACGGACGCTCTATTGCATCCACCTGTAAAAATTTGCGAGATGACTCCTGACTTATAGAAAACCCTCATGACAAAATTTTTGTGGACGCTTTTTCGGTGTCCACATGAAGGAAAATATTCAGCTGCCGTATATTATTAGTTAACAGGTCCTGACGTTCGGGTCGCTAGCAGCGTCAATTCGTATACATGATATACGATTACTTCATATACTCGTTCGATTGCCAGGCGCCCTATAGATTAGACAACAGTGCCTTCCATAACAACCTTAAGTTCAATTTATTTTACTAGAATATTCATTAGGTAGTGCGTTTCAGATTAACTTTTTACAATCGATCGATACATATTATATTGGCAATTTCGCATTCTGGAGATCGCCATGATCGGCTCCAACGAATATCTTGGTGGTTCCAAGTCGTTCGCGACTCGGTTTTTTCCTGCGAATTTAAGTAACTTTTTTTGGAAGTAAGGGGGGGGGGCGTAATGAAAATCGATTTTCACTTTACTTGTTACTTCCCTAAACAGTCGTACTCATAAATCTAGAAATTTCGAAAAAAATGTCCCGGTCAGACTCCAGGCATGACCTCATCAGGTCATCAGGGTCAATGTCATTTGAGAGTCAAATTGAGGAAACCTTCTGGGAAAAATCTGAAAAAAATCATACAAGGATTTTCAGGGTTGCTGAATCCGAATCCGAAGTTCGCTTGACCTCATGAGTTCAGGATCAATGTAATTTGAGAGTCAAATTGAGGAAACCGTCTGGGAAAAATCTGAAAAAATTCATACAAAATATTTCAGGATCGCTGATTCCGAATCAGTGGTCAGCTGACCTCATCAGGTCAGGGTTAAGGTCTTTTGAGGGACAAATTGAGGAAACCTGCTGGGAAAAATCTGAAAAAATTCATACAAGGATTTTCAGGGTAGCTGAATCAGAATCCGAGGTCAGGGTCATTGTAATTTGAGAGTCAAATTGAGGAAACCTTTTGGCACAAATCTGAGAAAATTCATACAAAAGATTTAGGATCGCTGATTCCGAATCAGAGGTTAGCTTGACCTCATCAGATCAGGGTTAAGGTTATTTGAGGGTCAAATTGAGGAAACCTTCTGGGAAAAATCTGAAAAAATTCATACCAAAGATTTCGGGATCGCTGATTCCGAATCAGAGACAGCTTGACCTCATCAGGTCAGGGTTAAGGTCATTTGAGGGACAAATTGAGGAAACCTTCTGGGAAAAATCTGAAAAAATTCATACAAAAATTTAGGATCGCTGATTCCGAATCAGAGGTCAGCTTGACCTCATCAGGATAGCTGGTTACCTGACTGGACCAAATTCTCATCAGGTCAGGGTTAAGGTCTTTTGAGGGACAAATTGAGGAAACCTGCTGGGAAAAATCTGAAAAAATTCATACAAGGATTTTCAGGGTAGCTGAATCAGAATCCGAGGTCAGGGTCATTGTAATTTGAGAGTCAAATTGAGGAAACCTTTTGGGACAAGTCTGAGAAAATTCATACAAAAGATTTAGGATCGCTGATTCCGAATCAGAGGTTAGCTTGACCTCATCAGATCAGGGTTAAGGTTATTTGAGGGTCAAATTGAGGAAACCTTCTGGGAAAAATCTGAAAAAATTGATACAAAGATTTTCAGGGTAAATGAATCCGAATCCGAGCTTCGCTTGACCTCATCAGGTAAGGGTCAATTTCATTTGAAGGTCAAATTTAGGAAACCTTCTGAGAGAAATCTTAAAAAATTAATACAAAATTTTGAGGGATGCTGAATCCGAATCCGAGGTCCGCTGACCTGATGAGCCGGACCTCGGATTCAGATTCAACGACACCGAAAATCTTTGTATGAATTTTTCTAGGCTTTCTTAATTTGACCCTCCAATGACCTTGATCCAGACCTGAAAAAAAGATCGGACAAAAAAATACACCGACCGACCGACAAATTGTTCGGTATCTGAATTCGATCTGTGTGTGGGGGGGCTACTTGTCATTCTGGGAATCGCCATGATCGGCCCCAACGAATATCTGGGTTTTTTTCTGGGAATTCGAGAGTCACTTTTTTGGACGTACGGGGGGGGGGCGTAACGAAAATCGATTTTCGCCTTACTTGTTACCTCCCTAAACAGTCGTACTCATAAATCTACAAATTCCGAAAAAAAAATGTCCCGGTCAGGCTCCAGGCATGACCTCATCAGGTCATCAGGGTCAATGTCATTTGAGAGTCAAATTGAGGAAACCTTCTGGGAAAAATCTGAAAAAAATCATACAAGGATCTTTAGGGTTGCTAAATCCGAATCCGAGGTTCGCTTGACCTCATGAGTTCAGGGTCAATGTAATTTGAGAGTCAGATTGAGGAAACCGTCTGGGAAAAATCTGAAAAAATTCATACAAAAGATTTCAGGATCGCTGATTCCGAATCAGTGGTCAGCTTGACCTTCAGGATCGCTGGTTACCAGACCTGACCAAATTCTAATCAGGTCAGGGTTAAGGTCTTTTGAGGGACAAATTGAGGAAACCTACTGGGAAAAATCTGAAAAAATTCATACAAGGATTTTCAGGGTACCTGAATCAGAATCCGAGGTCAGGGTCATTGTAATTTGAGAGTCAAATTGAGGAAACCTTTTGGGAAAAATCTGAGAAAATTACTACAAAAGATTTAGGATCGCTGATTCCGAATCAGAGGTTAGCTTGACCTCATCAGATCAGGGTTAAGGTTATTTGAGGATCAAATTGAGGAAACCTTCTGGGAAAAATCTGAAAAAATTCATACAAAAGATTTCGGGATCGCTGATTCCGAATTAGAGACAGCTTGACCTCATCAGGTCAGGGTTAAGGTCATTTGAGGGACAAATTGAGGAAACCTTCTGGGAAAAATCTGAAAAAATTCATACAAAAATTTAGGATCGCTGATTCCGAATCAGAGGTCAGAGGGGGGGGCGTAACGAAAATCGATTTTCGCCTTACTTATTACCTCCCTAAACAGTCGTACTCATAAATCTACAAATTCCGAAAAAAAAATGTCCCGGTCAGGCTCCAGGCCTGGCCGGAAGTGGGGGATCCAATTTTTCCGGAATCCGATCGGGTCCAAGTTTACATTTTGCGTCCGAACAAAATAATTTTTACACTGACCAACTCTACCCATGGGAGTCGGGGTGGTGGGGGGGATATTTTTCAGGTTCTATTTTTAAGTCAAAAAATCTTGTACCCTCACCCCAAATCTCAACCGGATCGGACAAAAATTACGGCAGTTTGAAAGTTCTACCCGCTCTCCTGACCACGAGTAATTTTCGAGTCACTCGAGGACAACTTTCCCGGAACATCTGATGCCGGGCCTTCGGCCCCGCCTTCAAAGCGGTCGTAGATGAGTCGGTGTGCGTTTGGTAAAAAAAAAGCTCGTGCGGTAGTATTTAAAAAAGCTTGAGAGGTGCACTTGTTCTTATAATTTGATCCTGTATCCGTTAGTGTATTTTGGTGACCTTGTGGTACTTTTCTGTTTTTGCTCAAATTTCAATTAGACAACCACAAATGCGTAACTTACATAGTTATGAAACTGTTGTGTGCCAAACGCCATCAGAATGACGCACGGCAAAAAAATATTAAGTGTCCAAATGTCGAGTTTGTTTGAGTTTATTTCAAAGAGAATATCGAAAGCTCGCATGAGTAACTCTTCCCACTATCCTCACTTGTACTGGCAACATCGCAGGACGCTCTTATATTCAATAAATAGATGTCGGTATACACCGAGGACGCTCGACAATCTATGAAATGAGAGTGGTACCGTATATTATAGACGCCCAGATGATATACTAATGAAAAGACGCCTTAATGTAAATAGAGTGGAACTATAAATGTTTAACGTCTTCATCTCTTACTTCAAAAAGTATCTTTGATCTCCCTGCTGTATGAATTGTCAGAGTATATTACAAGAAACTTTCGATAAATATGAGTATCAGAAGATGGACGCTACATGCTTCATCTTTATAGGGACGCTTCAAAGATAGTAAGATGTATATATATATATATATATATATATATATATATATATATATATATATATATATATATATATATATATCATTAAATTTGCTATTAGAGAGGGATCACACATTTTCTCGTTATTAACAAACATTTCTGATATTTCGGGTTTTGTCATTTAAATAGTAATTGATTATTGACCAAACCGCCTTTCATTTATTAGAAGCAAAACAGTATACTCGGTCATTCTCTAATTTTTTTGCACTAGAACTCTTCAGCATGACTATCAAAAGATGGTTATTAATTTTTCTGTGTAAATCTAGCCGTGTTCCTACTCAGAGAATATTATAAGTTAGTCAGTTCTCTCTGGGGGTCCTACATGTCCATCCTCGTCCAGAAATTATCCTGGAAATTATCCTGACTGAGCTAAAATTCAATAAACGTTGTTGCATTGCATTGTTTGGATTCAAGCAGGAATTTCTATGTAGAATCTTATCAGTAGCGGGTATTGAAAATTCTTCTGGCCGGAATAATCGTCCGTTTGTAAGGGCATATTGTATTTAAAGAAATTAATTATGTTATTTCTTTGTTGTACTGGTTTTGTTATTTCGTTCGTCTTGCAAACTTTCACATGCGTGCCTTAAAATTCCACTTTTAACATTTATATCAGCTTAATTTTATCAAAAAATTCTTTCCTCGATTTTCAACTTTTGTTTGTCTTATCCATGTCTCGTATGTTTAGACGAGGGCGGGTCTTTACCTTTATTTTTCGCTTTCCGGTTACTTCTTTTTTTTTTATTTACTGCAATTGCAATCTACTCATAGTATATACAGGGTAATTAGCAAATAAGATGTAACGAAAGGTGACTTGAGCAGGTTCCATGCGGCGTAGGATCTCTGGAATTTTTATCTATCAAGATCTTCTGGCCATAATCTTCTAAGTCTTCTTTCGACTGGTTGATTAAAGAGTTCATTAATTATTTGTTTACCATGATTAGTGAGACGGTTTCTATATTTGTTGACATATTTCTTTATTTTATTAATTTTGCACCCTTTTAATGAATTTTTAGATCTGACACTGCTTTTAGTTGCAAATAGAAATTTCTGTGTGCTGTAGCTTCAGTTCTAACTGATATTACGTCGTTTGTAGATGTGGTTTGGTGGGTTTTCGGACTTCGTTAACTATTTTGAATTTTTATTATTATTGTGTTTTCAACGTAATCTTATTTGTGTGCACGATTTAGAATTTTGGAATGCGTTTTATCAATTTTCCTAATTAAATTGATGATAAAATGTTTAACATTAACATAAAACGACGATAATTCTAAGCTGAAATGTAATTTTTTTTAATAGACTACGAGTTTGGGTAGGCAGGGAAATTTTCCGGCGAAATCAATTTATTTCATCATTTATTTTGTCTCATCATTTATTATATTTTTGAAAATTTGATTTAATTTGTTTGATGCATTGAAATCAATGTTTTTACAAAGACGCTCTGCTCTTTTTAATTTTTCTTAAGAGATCTCTTATTACAAATAAATTAAATCTCGCTTATTTTCAAGCGGATATTGATCAAGCCAAGCACTTAAATAATCATGCAAAGCCTTTGAAAAAATAAGCCATGCTTTCATACTGGCCAAGCCAAGTTTTTCTTACAAAAAACTTCAATTTTAAAGCTTTTGAGGATGATATCATCTTAATGTGAACATTTTCCTACAACGCCTCTGCAAACCATAATTTTTTAGAAGAAGACTGGCCTAATGTTTATGTATTATACTATAAAATTAATTTATTTATTTGTTTGTTTTAATATTTTATCACGTGATGCTTGAAGCGACAATATCAACGTTTTGTCAACATTGTTTCTGTCAATTTTGTTGCCTAAGTCACTTGCCCATTTTTCTAATTTATCTAATAATAAATTGATTCATATTACCACCACTGCACTGAAAAAGCGTTTTGTGAAATTCCATTCAATATCATCAACAAATAAAAAATTATAAAAAAATTTGTAGAATATGAAAGAGCAATATAAATTATAATTTTTGAAGAAAAAACGGTCAATATTTATAGGCCAGTCATATCGTACAAAAAAAAACGCTGAAATTAATAATTGCGGTAAACTTGCTCTTTTGGTATGTTGTTTGGGTCCACCTAGATAGTATTTATCCAGATTTGCAGCAGTCTGAAATTTTCACGCGCTGAAAAACCACCATTTTTTTTTTTAGTTTTGTGCCAAAAAACCGACATTGGAAGGCTCTGACGGTCTGAAGGTCACTACTACTTTTTAAAGCGTACAAAATTCCTGACGTTTGAGCCCTAATTCAATTGTCTAGGTCTAACAGGTCACATGATACAGGGTTCCCAATGTTCACTATTTTCCCCAAAATGTTGAAAAATTGGAAATGTCTAATTTTCGACCAAAATATCAAGTATAATGAGGTGGGAAATCAGGGGAAATTAATGGGAAATGAAGTGGTAGAGGAGGGTCAGATCACACCCAGTTTCCTCCACTTCATTCAATAGCGGGATTGATGGCCTTCTACCAGGCAAGGTGCTTTTCCTACATGCATTCAGTGGGTGTGATATCACCTCAGCCCTTTTTGGGCAGGGAAAATTGGAATTATAGGCTTAAATCTATTGCTGAAGAAAATTGTAAATAAAGTATTATTTTACAGATTATTCTTGTTTATCTCTTACCGCTTTTGAGGTCGCAATGTAGTTGATCCTTGTCTAGGATAATTAAGACTTACTTCTTCCACAATAATATCATCGGATCGTCCTAAGAACATAGCAACGGGATATGAAATATTTTTGATATTATATTGTAGAGTGATTTTAGAACCGTATCTTTTGAGATTCTTTTTGGGTCCCCAATTATATTGCTGAAAATTGTCTACAACATAAAATGGTTCAGTTCTGTTATTACTACAAATATCTTCAAATCTACATTTTTAAGCAGTCCAATGAGTATATAATTTAAGTATATTTATAACCTGACAAATTATTAATTAATTCGTGAAAATCACGGAGTGGGTGACATCTACTTGAACTACAGAAAGGTAGATAAACAGAAAGTTGATTGGCGATTGGCTTGAAAGTAGGCGGGAAAATTAAAAAAGCTGTCAGTGTTAATTTTCAATTTGCTGCAGGTGTTGTTAACGTTTATCAACTGCTTGTCACAGAGGTTAGTTAAATGAATTAAAAGTTGCCTAGTTTCTGGAGATTTCACCCTTTTAGGGCAACATCTACTGACGCTTGATCTTCGCGAATAGTCACGGCGGACAGGCCCCGTTTCCGGGACGGGCAACATCAGCGTGTAGGGCATAGTGGTTTCAGTGGGGTGGTTTTAGTGAGTAACCGTAAGGGGTAGTCTCACACTATCGGGGAAGGGAAGAACCTTTACCCGATGTGCATAAAGCATTTCCACCCGCCAAAAAAAAAAGATTAGCTTTAGGTTAAGTTAGATCTGTGTAATAAATAAATAAAAGTACGATACGTGTGGCATTTTGACATTTGTTACATTCTGACAGGTGTCATATTTTGGCATTTGTTCATTTTGACAGTTGTAACATTCTGACACGTATCACATTTTAACAGTTGTCACGTTTTGACAGATGTCACATTTTGACAAGTGTCCATTTTAAAAGTGTATAAATATTTACCTAAACCCATGATTTCTGAAATTGAATTGGCAACGTTGTATTTTCAACTTAGAATTTATAAGATGGCTGTCATTTGACAAGCAAATTATTTATGTCCGTCAAATGAACCTTTTCTTTTTTATACTTTTCAGGTTTATTCTGGTTATAAATTGCTACTTGGGCATTTGTAGAATAAAAAAATGTGAAAAATATTTTTCCGCGCAAAAATTTCTATTGCTAAGTATATTGATTTTATCATGTTTTATAGCATCTGCGAAAATTTCATGAAAATCCCAGCCGGTCCCATTTTCTTAACGTTTAACCAGAGATGTGCGTGTCAGTAGTTGTCAAAATTTGTAGGTCATTATGGATAAAAAGCGGCAAATTTAAAATTGAATTCTTTCAGATTTAAACGCCAGAGATTAAATAAAGTCAAACCTTTTTACTACTATACTATACAGAAGAAAGTAGTGCAGTATTTAATTTGCAGAACGTAGTACAGGTTCAAGAGGTAGAAATTTTATTTTTACCTCATCCTTCAATGCTTATTTGTAGTTAAAATTTAAATTTTAATACATCTGATCGGCCTAATATAGTTTTTGTCTAGATTTAATCTTGTTTCCATGGTTTTTACTGTAATAAACCTGTTATTTTGACAGATAAGTCAGACTTTTTTTATTCATAGCCGTATCGTATGTATTTTGAAAGTTTCATTGAATTCTGACGAGTGGATTTCGAGATCCTCTGGACACACACACACACACACACACATACAAACCTTGCTCGTTTAATAGTATTTGATTGTTTCTATACAATTTACCTATTGTCATAAGTTGAGCGTAATAAAGAGCTTGTATTACTGAAAACGAGCAGGGTGCTCCTGAAAGCACTGTCTGTAAGTCAACCTAAAAATATATATATTTCTACATTGTTCCAACACATCACATAGTTAACCCCAATGTCAGGATGCGTCCTTAAGTTTCGGAATTTAAAGGGATTAGTAGTTCTAAAATATAAAATAAATAACTGAATGCAAAAGTGTACCTTAAACTTTCAATTAAATAATTCAATTCTCGAACTACTGTTAAAAAAAAACTGGTTTTCTACTACAGTCTGTCGTTGAGTACGAAATGTACTCTAATTTAAATAAATCTAACTCTGGTTAACGGAAAAATAAATAATTAAGTCGTGTTTCGACGATTATTCGGTAACTACTTTTAAATAAAGTTTTTTTAAAGTAAATTTAATATTTAAAAATTAAACGGTTCCTCCTAAAAATGAATAAATAGGGTATTATGGATTCCAAAATAAATAACTTACTCCTAAACTACTAATTCAGAAAAATAATGGCCTTTAAAATTAAATTACTCTCCTAAAAATTAAAATAGGTACGCTACTGACAGTGAAAATTTAATTACGAGTAAACTAACTTATAAAACCGAAAAAATAAACAAACTATTTCAGCCAATTTTTCAGTAAATAGAAACGGAAAGCAAAATGAAAAGAACCAGGCACCTTTCTTATGGGAAAATGGCTTTCCGTCAAATTTTCTGAAAAGTTGGTATGATGTAGAACTCGACGCTCTGACAAAAAGTGTCAATTGGCCCAAACCGATCCTATGGCTAGTTTTCGAGGGTGTTAAACATCGGAAATGCCACTTTTTTGTAACCAGATTTCTCATAACAGACCTGTTTTATTCGCGTTTGTTGTAGAAAACATGAATTATAGATCATTTGGCAACAATATTTTATAAACAATTACTGTACAATTTGGTTACTTACAGGGTGGTTCGAAAATAAGTAATATTTTTTTTTTGAAGAAAGTATTTTTTTTTAACAGCTTTAAAAATACAACCAAATGTCATTGCATCATGAATATATAGTTTAATTAATTATTTTAGTTTAATTAATTATTTCTTGGTGATGAATCATGTTTTATACAGGGTAACTCATAAATGTGGTTACAGAAGGCATATAATGTATTTTAGCTTTAACGAATCGCCGTGTATAAACGATGTGTTATAAAACTTTTATAATATCTTAAATAAATGTAAGACCTGTCACTCTAGCACCATTTTGTCTTACAGCGTGTTAAACTGATTGCAAACGCTTTAAAAATTAGAAAACCTGTGTTTTGTGCACCACCCTGTATTTTAAAAGTTTCTCCGTCAACTTTATAAATTAATACATCAAATACTATTAAACGAGCAAGGTTTGTATGTGTGTGTGTGTGTGTGTGTGTGTGTGTGTGTGTGTGTGTGTGTGTGTGTGTGTGTGTGTGTGTGTGTGTGTGTGTGTGTGTGTGTGTGTGTGTGTGTGTGTGTGTGTGTGTGTGTGTGTGTGTGTGTGTGTGTGTGTGTGTGTGTGTGTGTGTGTGTGTGTGTGTGTGTGTGTGTGTGTGTGTGTGTGTGTGTGTGTGTGTGTGTGTGTGTGTGTGTGTGTGTGTGTGTGTGTGTGTGTGTGTGTGTGTGTGTGTGTGTGTGTGTGTGTGTGTGTGTGTGTGTGTGTGTGTGTGTGTGTGTGTGTGTGTGTGTGTGTGTGTGTGTGTGTGTGTGTGTGTGTGTGTGTGTGTGTGTGTGTGTGTGTGTGTGTGTGTGTGTGTGTGTGTGTGTGTGTGTGTGTGTGTGTGTGTGTGTGTGTGTGTGTGTGTGTGTGTGTGTGTGTGTGTGTGTGTGTGTGTGTGTGTGTGTGTGTGTGTGTGTGTGTGTATGTGTGTGTGTCCAGAGGATCTCGAAATCCACTCGTCAGAATTCAATGAAACTTTCAGGGTAGACTAATTCCTATCTAAATCGACAGAAAATGTAGGTCTCATGTCTGTGAAAATTCGATCTTCCGAGATATTTACAAGAAAAGTTAAGCTTTTAGTTTTATTTCCTAGCAACGGCACATAATAATTACTTGTTTCTATAGTAATATATACTATAAAGGATAGATGAGTACAGTAAAAGTGGGGATATAACGTCACATTCCATAGGCGTACTTTGCAAAATAAGTTTCTATAATATAAATAAGGTCACAGCATATAAAATATATATACGCACTTCGTAGATTAAATTTTGAAGTTATATTATTTACAAAAAATAAAAATAAACTTTATGCATCCGACACTTTAACATTGATCGAATTAAATTTAACCAATAAATAACAAGGAGGATTATATGTTGGGATTAAACTTTTTTAATCTCTTGGCATTAAAAGTAACGCTTCTGTACTTACCTAAACTCAAAGATTAAAAAAAAAGTTAGTTTAAGAACTATCTTTAAAAGTCACTGTCTTCACTAAAACTACTGGTATCACTATAATTGTCTTTTCTGAGGTTTATTATTATCGGTTCTATTAAATTATCCATTGATATATCCACTTTCCTAAATGAATTTTTCACATTTTTAACATGACCAATGCATTTTCCCCAATGTTCTCTATTTATATCTGAAACTGCCTTCAAAAACAAATTTCGCAGATCAGGAAATTTAAATGTTTTATTGTTTTAAGAAACATAACCTTTTAATAATTGAGACCAGATCAGTTCAATGGAATTTAACTCTGCGTGGTTCGGAGGCAATCTGAGAATTTTAATTCCTTTTTCTCTGGCCATCTCATCCATAATATACTTTTTGAATTTGTTTTTATGTGCCTTGCTATTACTAATAATTCTGCCTTCAAGGATTTAGGAGGACTGATAATATTTTTATAATGAAGCCATTTTGAAATATATATTAATACAAAATTCTGAATCAATTAAAATACATACGATACGGCTATGAATAAATAAAGTCTGACTTATCTGTCAAAAGAACAAATTTATTACAGTAAAAACCATGGAAACAAGAATCTAGACAAAAACTATATTAGGCCGATCAGATGTATTCAAATTTAAATTTTAACTACAAATAAGCATTGAAGGATGAGGTAAAAATAAAATTTCTACCTCTTGAACCTGTACTACGTTTTGCAAATTAAATACTGCACTACTCCTTTCTTCTGTATAGTATAGTAGTAAAAAGGTTTGACTTTATTTAATTTCTGGCGTTTTAATCTGAAAGAATTCAATTTTAAATTTGTCGCTTTATATAAAAAAGGAAAGGTTCATTTGACGGACATAAATAATTTGCTTGTCAAATGACAGCCATCTCATAAATTCAAAGTTGAAAATACAACGTTGCCAATTCAATTTCAGAAATCATGGGTTTAGGTAAATATTTATAGGAACGTTGAGTAACACTGTTAAAATGGACACTTGTCAAAATGTGACACCTGTAAAAACGTGACAACTGTTAAAATGTGATACGTGTCAGAATGTAACAACTGTCAAAAGAGAGAGAGAGAGAGAAGAGAGAGAGAGAGAGAGAGAGAGAGAGAGAGAGAGAGAGAGAGAGAGAGAGAGAGAGAGAGAGAGAGAGAGAGAGAGAAAAAAAGAATGAATGCTTGTACACGTGTACTATTAACATAGATTTCAATTTTTTATTTTATAAGAAACTTTAAAGAGACATTTAAAATTCTCTATTTTCATAGTACATTTTAAGGTTGATTGTGACTTTGTATTTTCCAAGAACAAATTGTAATCTAATGTACGAATGAACTATTTTTGTAACTGAAAATTTTTGAAAAAATATGATATCAATATCTGCCACACGTCGAGAGTCTGGTCACAGGTTTTTGTGGAGGTTTTTACCCAAGTATGAATATCAGACCTATAATTTTCCTTCACTGCAGATCAATAAATAGTAAAATCAATTGAACATAAAGTTTTTCTTATATAGTGATAAATAGAGTGAGCTGAGCGATCTTCTGTTGACGGGACGTGTGCCCTACACGCTGCTGTTGCCCGTCCCGGAAACGGGGCCTGTCCACCGTGACCATTCGCGAAGATCAAGCGTCAGTAGATGTTGCCCTAAAAGGGTGAAATCCCCAGAAACTAGGCAACTTTAATGCATTTAACTAACCTCTGTGACAAGCAGTTGATAAACGTCAACAACAGCTGCAGCCAATTAAAAATTAACACTGACAGCTTTTTTAATTTTCCCGCCTACTTTCAAGCCAATCGCCAATCAACCTTTTATTTATCTCCCTATCAGTAGTTCAAGTAGATGTCGCCCACTCCGTGATTTTCGCGAATTAATTAATAATTTGTAATGTTATAAATATATTTAAATTATATACTCATTGGGCTGCTTAAAAATGTAGATTTGAATATTAAGAGCGAAGCTCGGTGACCAGATATTTTTCACATTAACAGAAATGTGTACTCTGTTTTCATAATTAGTAAGCTTTTTTTATATTATTTTAAAACAACTAGTAACTATGGGTACCCATTTTAGGAAAACTGGTCATAGAATTACAACAGTTAAATACTGAACTTGTATTAATGTGAAAATGTATTAATTTATAAAGTTTACGGAGAAACTTTTAAAATACAGGGTGGTGCACAAAACACGTGTTTTCTCATTTTTAAAGTGTTTGCAATCAGTTTAACACGCTCTATGACATAGAGTGGTGCTAGAGTGACAGGTCGTACATTTATTTAAGATAATACAAAATTTTTATAACACATCGTTTATACAGGGCGATTCGTTAAAGCTAAAATACATTATATGCCTTCTGTAACTACATTTATGAGTCACCCTGTATAAAATATGATTCATCACCAAGAAGCAATTACTCAAACTATATGTTCACGATGCAATGACATTTGCTTGTATTTTTAAAGCTGTTATAAAAAAAATAATTTCTTCAAAAAAACCATATTACTTATTTTCGAACCACCCTGTAAGTAACCAAATTGTACAGTAATTGTTTATAAAACATTGTTTCCACATAATCTATAATTCATGTTTTCTAGAAAAAATGCGAATAAAACAGGTCTGTTATGAGAAATCTGGTTGCAAAAAAGTGGCATTTCCGATGTTTAACACCCTGTACCTCTAAAACTAGTCATAGGATCGGTTTGGGCCAATGGACACTTTTTGTCAGAGCATCGAGTTCTACATCATACCAACTTTTCAGAAAATTTGACGGAAAGTCATTTTCCCATAAGAAAGGTGCCTGGTCCTTTCACGCAATTCGATATTTTTATTTTCAAAATCTAAATAACTCTTTGTAAAAATTAAAGGAATTCTTTTTCCTAATAACTAAATTATTCCCAAATTAATGACCGGTAAAACATTCGGAAGAAAAGCAAATGATAAAAAAAATCGAAACTAAAAAAACCTAAACAGTGAAACGGTGTCTTTTAAAATAAGTAAGTAAATGTGATTTCGGAGCAAAACTAACGCGATTCTATAGAATCTTATTTTAACACGGCGAAAGTAAATGAAAAATTACGGAAAAACAATAGGGTAAACAGTCCAATTATTGGCACTTTAAGGTTGGCGTACGGATTAAAAAAGATTAGTGTATTATTACTTCAGAATCAGAGCCAATGTGCTCCTAGTTGGATATAATAACCTTCACAGCGTGTGAAATAAATTTAAAAAACGAAAATCGATGTTTAATTATTGTGATATTAACGAATTAAGTGAAATAGGTCTAATTGCCAATCATTGGCACCTTCGGCCCTATTATTGGCATACCACTAATACCAGTCATTGGCACCCTTTTTCTCATACAAAAGATAGATAAAAACTTGTTTTTTAAAATATTGCACAACTGTAAATAAGTATATTATAATGGTATGTGATTTTTCTTTTTATATTTATTATTAAATTTTTTTTATTTAATTTACCTTCTTCCGTAAATTTAGACAGAACGTGTTTTGTAAATATTGTTATTGTAGTTGGGCGCTATCTGTCTAATTACATAGGAAATTATAGCCAATATCTATCTCAGATTCTAGGGTTCTCTAAGAGGTTAGATTTTTATAAAATCATTGACAATGAACGTAATGAAAAATTATAAACATTTATTAAAGGAAAAAAATTAACGATAAACTTTATCTGTACAGGAACAATTGTTTGGTGTAATACGGTAAGTGTAGTTTTTATAAAATAATATTTGTAAGTGTGATATGAAATTTTCTTAAACTTCTAACCTAACATAATTAAACTTTTATAAGTTTAGATTGTTTTCAATCTAACTTTATTATTATGGCCTTTTATAGTTTAAACTTTTTAAATATCGATATTTAGTAATTAAAATGGTACCTTTTATTCAATTTATGCTTTTCGTTCTTATTTTAGTTGTTCAAAATATATGGGATTTTATAAAATCGTTTTTCCAAATAACACCAAAATCAGGAAACAGGATGGATATTTTTATGCCGAATATAGTTGGATCTGGATACTTTTATACAGGAATACAGCTGGACTGGAGATGTCCAAACAGGAACACAGGATGGGATGGATAATTTTGGATAAAGCCACCTTTTAAGATTGTTGTTCTTCTTGAATTATAAACATTTATTAACCTCACTTTTTCTGACAGGTAACAAATTTTTCTTTTAAATCGCGTTGCTTTGGGTTTTTCTTTTGTTTTTATGATACGGAGCGATGTGAACTCTTCAAAAGATTTTGGTCAAAAGCCCTGCTTTGACACACTAAATGCTTTTTATAAAGTACAATGTCACAGCTCACTAGATAAAAATTTGACATTTTTTAACCTAAATTTTTACAAAATTAAAAAAAGTATTGATTTTATTGCAAATTTTGACTAATAACATCTTATTCTATAGATTAAAAGAAAATTTTTGATATACTTTTTATATCATTTCGAATTATATTAACTTTGTACAAAGACACTTTTTGTTCGTCATCATTGATTTTCTAAATATCATTAAACTTCATTATTGTTGTGCTTTTTTGCTATATTTCTTTAATTTTATAAGTCCTAAACTCTTTTTCGTTAATTTACTATCGTTTCGTTTAACTTAAACTAATTATTTTGAATTCTTATTAGATTGAATTTTAAGGTTAACTTTTATAAGTAATATTTTCTTCCTGTCTAAGTTATACGTTAAAAAAAAGGCTTTATATTCAATACCATTACAATATATATTTCGTATATGATGAACACTTTTTACTTACCAAAGACAAATAAAAATTAAATTGTTTAAAATATTGCACACCCTTTAGGAACTTTCAAAGAGTGTCATATTTTAGTACATGATTTACAAAGAAATAATTCTCGGTACATTTTTTTTTCTTTCCAAACACGTAACACGGTATGATCTACGACATTTCTGACAATGAATTTCTGCTAATTTATTTATTAGCGTTAGCATTACAATGGACGTCGTATATATGTTATTTGTGCATATAAAACAAATACATTTTTTAACCAGAATATTATTTCTGGGAACAGGATTTTTGATGATTAACCCTGTATAGACTGGAATTCATTGAAAGTTGACTGATTCTAAAT
The DNA here is from genome assembly GCA_949320105.2 of Crepidodera aurea. Taxonomy (NCBI): domain Eukaryota; kingdom Metazoa; phylum Arthropoda; class Insecta; order Coleoptera; family Chrysomelidae; genus Crepidodera; species Crepidodera aurea. The sequence continues at coordinate 64,382,904 of OX439475.1, forward strand.
TTAGACCAGTCAATTTTCAAAAATTGACTGGAAATCATTGAGAATTGATTGATTCGAATTTAGAAAGTAGTGGTAGTTGTCTAGTTGATTTTAGACTACCTGTGTTTGTGGGCAGAAAGTCTAGGGTAGATGAGCTGAAAGGAGAAAAAATGGAAACTGATTATGAGGTTGTGTGGGATAAAAGTGTAATCTAAATTTTTTGTTAATTGAAATGTTTTGGATAATTTCTTCAAAATATTGACTTACACATTTATTTTTTGCTTTCATTTTCGGCATCTAAAATTGAGATGTACCTACCTAAATAATTCATTTATGTTTTTGTTCTTTGTACATAAATGCTATAGTTACTAAATAGGTAATAATAACTTTCATTTAGATTTAAACAAACATGAATGTATTTATAAAATCAGGGTGCCAACAAATTTCTCCCTATATTCTGTTATATAAACTAATAATTGGCACCCATGTTAACAATTGAAATATATCACAATTATCGTGCCAATAGTCGGCACCCCCCTAATTTAATTAAAATGTTACATTTTCCAATCATTAATTACTCCTTACTTAATAGTAACTACATGGAAACAATAAAATAGAGTTAAAATATTAATTATGTAATTCACAATTTAAAAAAAGATGTTTAAAAACATCAGTGCGTTTAAGCAGATTAGAAGATGTTCCGAATTTTTTAACAGCCATATATTTCAATGTACTTTACTAAATACACTGCTCTAATGTGCGGTATACTTATTTAACGATAAATTACCATTTTTATAATATATATATATATATATATATATATATATATATATATATATATATATATATATATATATAAATTGTAATGGTATTGAATATAAAGTTTTTTTTAACGTATAACTTAGACAAAAAGAAAATATTACTTATAAAAGTTAACCTTAAAATTCAACATAATTAGTTTAAATTAAACGAAAAAGAGTTTAGGATTAATAAAATTAAAGAAATATAGCAAAAAAGTACAACAATAATGAAGTTTAATGATATTTAGAGAATCAATGATGACGAACAAAAGTGTCTTTGTAAGATGTTAATATAATTCGAAATGATATAAAAAGTATATCAAAAATTTTCTTTTAATTTATAGAATAAGATGTTATTAGTCAAAATTTGCAATAAAATCAATAATTTTTTTAATTTTGTAAAAATTTAGGTTAAAAAGTGTCAAATTTGTATCTAGTGAGCTGTGACATTGTACTTTATAAAAAGCAATTCGTGTGTCAAAGTAGGGCTTTTGACCAAAATCTTTTGAAGAGTTCACATCGCTCCGTACAATAAAAACAAAAGAAAAACCCAAAGCAACGCGATAAAAAAGAAAAATTTGTTACCTGTCAGAAAAAGTGAGGTTAATAAATGTTTATAATTCAAGAAGAACAACAATCTTAAAAGGTGGCTTTATCCAAAATTATCCATCCTACCCTGTGTTCCTGTTTGGACATCTCCAATCCCAGCTGTATTCCTGTATAAAAGTATCCAGATCCAACTATATTCGGCATAAAAATATCCATCCTGTTTCCTGATTTTGGTGTTATTTGGAAAAACGATTTTATAAAATCCCATATATTTTGAACAACTAAAATAAGAACGAAAAGCATAAATTGAATAAAAGGTACCATTTTAATTACTAAATATCGATATTTAAAAAGTTTAAACTATAAAAGGCCATATAAAGTTAGATTGAAAACAATCTAAACTTATAAAAGTTTAATTATGTTAGGTTAGAAGTTTAAGAAAATTTCATATCACACTTACAAATATTATTTTATAAAAACTACACTTACCGTATTACACCAAACAATTGTCCATGTACATATAAAGTTATCGTTAATTTTTTTTCCTTTAATAAATGTTTATAATTTTTCATTACGTTCGTTGTCAATGATTTTATAAAAATCTAACCTCTTAGAGAACCCTAGAACCTGAGATAGATATTGGCTATAATTTCCTAGGTAATTAGACAGATGGCGCCCAACTACAATAACAATATTTACAAAACACGTTCTGTCTAAATTTACGGAAGAAAGTAAATTAAATAAAAAACTTTAATAATAAATATAAAAAGAAAAATCACATACCATTATATTTGTCGCCAGCCAACGTGGGGCGAATTTAAATAAAGAGGGTTGGTTTTTTTTTTCTTAAAGAACGCTATTTTTAAATTAAAATAAATTTGATTTTATTAGAAATAAAAAAAAAATACATTAACAAGGTTAAATAAAATAACTTAAACAATAATTTAAAAAAAAAAAGAAGCAAGAAAATGGATCTTAGAGATGGAAAGAAAACAGGATCAGAAAGACAACAGAGGGTATTGGAACGACAAGAAGAAGATGAAGAACAATGGCAAGAAGATACACAAAGAACAGGTCGACAAAATGTACAAGGAATAATCATAGAAGAAAAAGAAGGAGCCACAGTTAGCGCAGTTGAAGAATCTGAGGATGAACAGAATAACAAAGAGAAAGAAAAGACAGAGACACAAGTACTGGAAAAAGGAATGAATGACATTTTACAAGTAATAATGTACGAACTGGAGAAGAACAGGGACGAAATCAGACGAGATAAAGAAGAGATGAAACAAGAAATTAAACAATGTATTAAACAAAATATAAAACAATGTGTTGAACAGTTAGAAATTAAGATAGATATTATGAGAAAAGATGTGACAAAACAACAAGAAATATTTAAAAAAGAAATTAATCAGAAAATAGAAATAATAAAAAACGAGATCAAGGAAGATAGAAAAGAAGTAAGACACGAAGTAATGACAGTTAATGAAAAATTAGAAGAGGGAATGAAACAATTAAGGCAAGAACAGGTAGAAGAAAGAAATAATTTAATGAAAGAAATAGAAGAAGCGAGAAGAACCACAACAGGAAATAGAGTTATTACAACATGTCATAGTGACAATGTTAACAAATTTGAAGGTGATATAAGCAAGATGCATCCAATTACTTTTATTAGATCTATTCAAAATAAATATAAACACTTAAATAATATGGATGAAATTAAGGAGATAATTCGTAACAATTTGGTAGGTCATGCATTACTATGGTTTACTAGTAGAGAAAGTGAATTATTAGCAAAACAACAATTTGAACAACAGTTTTTAGAATACTTTTGGAGTGAAAGTACACAATCAATTGTTAGGGAAAAACTATTTTTTGGTAAATTTAATTATGCAAGAAGCAATAATCTTAACCATTATGCTTTACAAATTTATACTTCAGCAAAATTTTTATCTCCAATAATTTCTGAAGAAGATATTGTTATGTCAATAGCAAGACATTTCAGACCTGAAGTGGCTGAAATCATTGCGTTACAAAACATAAGAAAGTTTTCACAGCTTTCTAATTACTTATTGAGAGTAGAAAGAACCTTAAATAACAGTCAAAGAATCAATAACACTTACAGGAATAATTCAAATTTTAATGGTCAAAGCAACAGAGATAATTTCAATTTCAGAAACAACAATAATACATATCAAAATAATAGAAACCAAAATACCAACATTAGAAATTATAATAATAATGATAGACATAATTACAACCAAAGAAATCATCAAAGCTATCCTAACAATAATCAAAATAATAGAAATAACAATTACGATAGATCAAATAACCAAAGTAATCCTAATTATCATTTCCAAAGAACAAACTCAGAAGGAGATATACAAAGGTATCAAGAGAGAGAAAGAGAAAGAAGAGTAAACTGTCAAAGAAGGGAAGTTAGGCAAAGAGATGGAGAAGTGGAAACGGAAAGAAGAGAAACAAGACAACATAATCAAGAAGGGGAAAGTAGTTTGAGAGGTAATTCTTTGGATAGAAATCAAAACGTACAAAACCAAAATTTTTAATTAAGCACTTGCCCACCTTAATAAATAATACATGTTTATATGAACATCCCAAAAACTTTTTACAATCTCATGATATACAAGAATTAAATGATAACAAATCTGATTTAATTATAATAAATACAAAGTTTAATGATTTAGATATTAATTTATTATTTGATACTGGTTCAGAAGCCAGCTTAATTAGTCAAAATTTTGTAGAAAAATATCCATTAATATTTAAAAATATTATAAAAATTCCTAAAGTAAATATTATAGGTGCCAATAATCGTAAACTATGTGAAATAACTAAACTTGTTTGTGTAGAATTAAATCTAAATGAAAAACTTATAATGTTAGAACTATTAGTAACACCTAACTTATTAACAGACATTATTATAGGATCTGATCAACTAAATAAACATAAAGTAATAATTGACTATGAATTACAAAAATTAAAAATCAATGGGGAATGGTTAAATATGAATGAAAACATGACTTTAAATAAAATTGAAAAACTCAATGCAAATAGTTTCTGTACAAAAGATGAATTTAAAAATAATAAAGTACTAGATGTGGATGAATATAGGAATAAATATAAAAATAATGAAGCAAGTAGAGAAAATAATGATAAAATATATGATGAATATGAAATAAATATTAATGAAATTAAAATAAATTGTCCTGAAAATAGGCGAGAAGAATTAAAAGTACTTATAAATAACAATATTGAATTATTTTCTAATACATCTAGAGTTGCTGAAAACTATGTGCATCGCTTTACAGTTAAACCAATTGAAAGTTTTAAAAATAAATCTTACCCCCTTCCTTATTATTATAAAAATCAAATTCAAGGTGAATTAAACAAATTATTAGAACAAAATATAATTGAGTTTTCTGACACACCTTATATTAATCCTATTGTAATAGTTAAAAAGAAAAATGGTGATATCAGAATATGTTTAGATGCTAGGGAAATTAATAGATATTCTATACCTCAATATGAACAACTTATAATGATTCAAAACTTGTTAGGCAGAATTACAAATGCAAAAGTTTTTTCTAAGTTAGATTTGAGACATAGTTTCTGGTTAATACCACTTCACAAAGATTGTAGAAAGTATACTGGTTTTTCAATAGACGGTGTTGTTTATTGTTTTTCAGTAGTGCCATTTGGGTTACAAAGTGCTTCTGCTAGTTTAATAAGGGCACTCCATGCGATTCTTGGAAAATACGAAACTTTCGTACTTAATTATGTGGATGATGTGTTGATATACAGCCAAAATGAAGAAGATCATCTACGACATATAAAAATTGTGTTAACAGAATTAAATAAAGCAAATTTAAAATTAAATATTGACAAATGTGAGTTTTTCAAAACTGAAACAATATTCTTAGGTTATAGAATTGACCAAGAAGGTGTATCAATGGATCCTGACAGATTAAGGGTGATTCTAGATTATAAACAACCGCATAATTTGAAAACTTTACGTGGATTTCTAGGTTTAATTAATTATTTTAAAAGATTACTACCAGATATTACAAACTTAGAGCTCCCATTTTTAGAGTTACTAAGAAAAGGAACAAGATGGAAATGGACTCCAGAACGGGAAAAAGCCTTTATTGAAATAAAAAATAGTTTTGTTAATAACATTAAGGTGTATTATCCCGATTATAATAAAAATTTCATATTAAGAACTGATGCTTCTATCAACAGATTTGCTGGGGTATTAATACAAATACAAGATGATAAGGAAATACCGATTACATTTATATCCAGAGTTACGAAAAAACATGAAAGAAATTACAGTAGTAGTGAATTAGAATTAGCTAGTATTATTTATTGTGTTGAAAAATTAAAATTTTATTTGCTTGGTCGAAGGTTTATTATAGAAACTGATAACAGTGCATTAATAACTTTATTAGATAATAAATTTGGTAATAGTCGAATACATCGATGGTCACTACTCATGCAAGAATATTCTTTCGATATTAAACATGTAGCGGGGAAATTAAACATTATAAGCGACTCAATAAGTAGAATGGACAAACGAACGGACAACAGACAAGTTAGAGTAGGACTAAATTTAATGAAAGACAATAATCCCATTTTTTCAGACGATAAAATAAAAACTGACCAACTTAACTTAACTGACAAAATAAAAACAAATGTAAATTTCAACGGACAATTTTACTACAAAATTATACTTGGACAAGAGTTATATGTTATTTCAAATGAACTGGGTAAAGAAATTATGACAGACTTACATACACACTATGGACATCCAGGATCTAGGAAATTATGGCTCTTATTTCGGGAGACTTTCATAACAAAAAAAGACACTACATTAGCGAAGTTTATAACATCTAACTGTCAAACATGTCAACTAGCTAAAGACAAAAACAAACATAACAAAAATATACCAAAATCTATAATTGCACAAGAACCTCTACATATAATATCAATTGATTTTATTACTAATTTAATTACCACCGATAATAAGAATAAACATGTTTGTTATACTCGATGTATTCACAAAATTCATAAAACTTTACCCTTGCAAGAAAACTAACACTAAAATTGTAAAAGAATGTCTCAATAATTTTTTCAATGAAATTGGTAAACCAAAAATTTGCATTATGGACAATGCTACATATTTAAATAACGCAAAACTGCAAAATTTTCTAACTCAACAGAATATTATTCCTAGGTATTAGACACCCAAATGCAAATCCAGTTGAAAGATACATCAGGGAAATAATAAAATTTTTAAGAATTTTAACGTATAATGAACATCATTTATGGGAAAATAAATTACAGGAAATTCAAAATTTTATGAATCATCTCCCTAATAGTGTAACTGAAGAAACTCCACAATATTTAATGAAAAAAATATATCCTGATAGACCATGGTATTGTCAAAACATAAAAAAATATCAAGAAACTATTGACAAGGTAAACAAAAGAATAGAGAAAAGTTCTGAGAAATTTTTAAAACGTGAAAATAAAAAAATCAAACAACCCACGCAATTCAAAAAGGACGACCTAGTTATTGTCAAGTCATTAAGAGTACCTAAACGTCAAGAACGATTTACTAAAAAGCTATTTTTTCCTTTTGAAGGACCCTATCTCATAGAAAATGAGAAACCAATTAATTCTTATGTTTTAAAAGACCCTGATAGTTACAAAATACGAGGGATTTTTCACATTTCACAATTACACCATTTTAATGAAATTGAAACGTGATTATAAAATAAAACCAAATAATTAAAACCTAATATAATAAAATGAAACTAGCTTTCTTTAATAAAAATAATAATTAATTTAATTAAAATTTAAATAGTAAAATATTCCAGCAAAACGCAAAATATTTAACTATTAAAATTGGGGAAATTGTAATGGTATTGAATATAAAGTTTTTTTTAACGTATAACTTAGACAAAAAGAAAATATTACTTATAAAAGTTAACCTTAAAATTCAACATAATTAGTTTAAATTAAACGAAAAAGAGTTTAGGATTAATAAAATTAAAGAAATATAGCAAAAAAGTACAACAATAATGAAGTTTAATGATATTTAGAGAATCAATGATGACGAACAAAAGTGTCTTTGTAAGATGTTAATATAATTCGAAATGATATAAAAAGTATATCAAAAATTTTCTTTTAATTTATAGAATAAGATGTTATTAGTCAAAATTTGCAATAAAATCAATAATTTTTTTAATTTTGTAAAAATTTAGGTTAAAAAGTGTCAAATTTGTATCTAGTGAGCTGTGACATTGTACTTTATAAAAAGCAATTCGTGTGTCAAAGTAGGGCTTTTGACCAAAATCTTTTGAAGAGTTCACATCGCTCCGTACAATAAAAACAAAAGAAAAACCCAAAGCAACGCGATAAAAAAGAAAAATTTGTTACCTGTCAGAAAAAGTGAGGTTAATAAATGTTTATAATTCAAGAAGAACAACAATCTTAAAAGGTGGCTTTATCCAAAATTATCCATCCTACCCTGTGTTCCTGTTTGGACATCTCCAATCCCAGCTGTATTCCTGTATAAAAGTATCCAGATCCAACTATATTCGGCATAAAAATATCCATCCTGTTTCCTGATTTTGGTGTTATTTGGAAAAACGATTTTATAAAATCCCATATATTTTGAACAACTAAAATAAGAACGAAAAGCATAAATTGAATAAAAGGTACCATTTTAATTACTAAATATCGATATTTAAAAAGTTTAAACTATAAAAGGCCATATAAAGTTAGATTGAAAACAATCTAAACTTATAAAAGTTTAATTATGTTAGGTTAGAAGTTTAAGAAAATTTCATATCACACTTACAAATATTATTTTATAAAAACTACACTTACCGTATTACACCAAACAATTGTCCATGTACATATAAAGTTATCGTTAATTTTTTTTCCTTTAATAAATGTTTATAATTTTTCATTACGTTCGTTGTCAATGATTTTATAAAAATCTAACCTCTTAGAGAACCCTAGAACCTGAGATAGATATTGGCTATAATTTCCTAGGTAATTAGACAGATGGCGCCCAACTACAATAACAATATTTACAAAACACGTTCTGTCTAAATTTACGGAAGAAAGTAAATTAAATAAAAAACTTTAATAATAAATATAAAAAGAAAAATCACATACCATTATAATATATATATATATATATACCGGTAATCTTACGTACTGGCACCAAAAACTAAATCGACGTATACAAACCCGGAATTGTAGAGAGATAAGAGGTTCTACCGGCACCGTATATATGTTTTGACTGTATATGCTGTCTGGCACCATATATATTATTTCAGAATACACTTTTCAATTTTATCTTGGACAGACATATTCGACTCGAACGCTTAAGGAGGTTGGGGCGTTAGACAAGAATAATGAAAAATCTGAAAAAATATTTTTTAACAAATTAATGCGTATGACAAAATTTTCTATAAAAAAACCTAAAGTCAAAAAGTTAAAAAACTTTTAATCCTACATATAGGTAACATACAAACAGTACATTTTTATTCGAGCAAATAACCAATAGCCCAGTTTGACCTCGTCAAAATGTGATATCGATGAAACTTGGCATTTAAGTACTTGAAACGGTTCAGAAAACGATAAAAAAATCTTTACAATTTCGAAAATAAAATCGTAAATTTGGTCTTTCCATTATATCTCGAAAAAAAATTCAAAAAACTAATAGCACCACGTGAAAGAGCGGAAAATTTTACTAAAAATTATATTATAAGTTATTTTTAAAAAGAATTTGTATTACTATAAAAAATTTTATTTTATATATATCAATTTCTAAATTATTTTTAACTTTATTAAAAAAAAATAATTTCTGATTTCTATAAACACTATTTTGAAAATAAAAATTTGCGTCGAATGAATATTGTAAAAAAAAATGAAAATTTTAAAACAAAGGTTTATTAAACCCAGATAATGTTCATCATTTTAATTATATTTAAATCAAAAGTAAAAGTATAATAATGATAAATCTACAAGGATTTTTTTTTGTTATGCCTCTATTAATAGATATCTTCACTTTTATAAAAATCAGTGAGAATTTTAGAAATTATAACTACCGGTCAAATTTTCTATGAGAAAACAAAAAAAAATTAAAAATTAATGGATTCCTGAGAAATCTTAGAGTTTCCTCTTTAAAATGCTTTCTTTTTTTATTTGCGTACATTTTAGACAAAGATACTTTAATGTTTCCGAATTTTTCATGAATATTTGTATTCAACGGCTCGGCGCGCGTAGAGTTTTCGAATTTGCTTTCTTATTTTTAATAATTTTTTACAGTAATACAATTTTTTTTTAAATAACTTATAATATAATTTTTAGTACAATTTACCGCTCTTTTACTGCTATTAGTTTTTAGAAATTTTTATTTTTTTTCCAGATATAAGAAAAACCAAGTTTTCGATTTTATTTTCGAAATTGTGAAGTTAGCATAAACTTTAGAGCAGCAAAGATTTTTTTATCGTTTTCTACACCCATTCAAGTACTTAAATGCCAAGTTTAATCGAGATCACATTTTGTGCGAGCTGTTGGTTAATATCCTTCTCTAGCAATGCATATTTTAATATTTATTCCAATTTTATAATGAGACTTTTAATTAATAAAAAATATTATTAAACGTTCGTAAACTGTTGAATCTGTCCTTTTAATTAATAATTTCTATTAAGTAATTTTAATTTGTCTTGCAATTTTTGCCAAAATCGCGTATTCTGAAAAATGCTCTAGGTTAGAATATACAGTATATCCACAAATGGAATCGAATATCCAAATCTTAGAATACCTGTACGGTGTGTTAAAAAGTAAAAATGTATCAATAGAAAATGTTTAGGAATTGAAAAAATTGTATGCATCATTTAAAATAAAATATAAATATAAATTTTCAAATTAAAAATTAAATTTCAATTTTTAAAACATAAAAATTAGTATTATTGAAAAATAAGATTGGCAAATCCAAATTTTAGTTCATTTGTAAAAACACAAATGTACTAAGAAATTAATTAAATGAGAAAAATTATCGAAATTATTTATTAATTGACACAAATTGCACAATTGTTAATATTTTAAAATGAGCCACATTGTTTAAACAAAATTGCACTATTTAATATATTCTAAGTATAAGTGAACAATAATTATATTATTTCATTTTGTTATTGCTTTCTTTGCAAAAAAATAAAATTTTAGAGATTCCGTAGATATTGATGTAAGTAAAGGTTCCATTTGAGGGTTTTTGATGTAAAAATTTGTAGTTTGGACAACAACTTACTTATATAAACATTTTGAGTAAAATACTAAATAATCTTAGTTACTTTTTAATATTCTTACACATTTGTGATATACGAATCTTATTTTTTTTGACAAACATGATTTTTTTATAACGAATAACTTTCTCGTAAAATTAAAATTTTTTTTTAGTGGTTCTTGATAAAAGAGGGGTTTTTAATGCCCAAATGTTATTATCTATATAATTTTTAATTAAAAACCTTGCACCGCAATCCGTTAAAATACCTACCAAGTTTTTGTAAACGCTTCTAAATGGTGCCTGAACGTTCCTTCCTGCGTGGTGCCACAAAGTTTATATAATATAATAACTTGAAATGTATATCCTTTTGGCACCATATATTATTTCAATTTTATTTTGAAAAGAAGTATTCGCCTCGGAGGTTGAGGCGTTAGACAAAAATTGTTTTTTATTAATTTTCCAATTTTTTAAAAACTTAATTTTACTTTAAAGTGCTTCTAATTTTTTTAAATTATTACCTAATTTTTATACATAAATTTATAAATTGCGGATATTTACATAAATTTAATTTTTGTATTACTAAGTTAGGACAAAAAATTCAAAAGATTCAATGGATCTAAATAAGTAAATAATTATAATCAATGGAGTGGCGAACAAAAAACTAAAACTGTTATTAATTAACCAACTAGTTGACATTTAGAATTATTATTTGTTTTTTTAATATTATAATATTTTTGATTTGTGAAGTTTTGAATATGTAAAAACTTACCTTGAATAATATTTTTCATCATAGCCCATTAAATATTAATAATAAGGATTTAAAACTCTTATTAAAAATGGCAAAAGGTCTTAGATATTATATTTTTTAATAAATATAAAAAAATAATCGGTTTGGTTGTTATTAAAATAATTGATTATTTAAATTTTAATTATTTAAATGTAAAAATGTGAAGTGTAAAATGTAAGTGTAAATGTAAAAATGTAAAGTGTAAAATGTAAGTGTAAATGTAAAAATTACTATTGAGAAATGAATTGGCGTTCTATCGAAATTTTGTAAAAACACAAATTAATTAACTAAGAAATTAATAAAATGACTAAAATTATCAACATTATTTACTATTTTACACAAAATGCATAATTGTTTATAATTTAAAATGAGCCTTTGTGAAACAAAATTGCACTATTTGATTTATTTTACGTAACCTCTCATCTCAATACATTTTTCTGCTCTTAAAATACATAATTCTTTATAAACTTTCAGAAATTTTTAGAGATATTTTATAATTAATAATAATAATAGTACTTTATTGACAAAGTCAAATGGCCATCGACCGAGGTCCTTCGACAATTGATATTTTATTTATTTAAAGCTTAAGTACTTATTGTTTTGTAAAAGACAGATTGTATATTTCTAGGAAGTTAATAAAAAAAAAATTAAAGCTTTTTTTTGTAAAAAAAAAATAAAATTTTAAAGATATAGCATTGATATTATTATAAGTAATTGTTTCATCTAAATAAAAAAAACGTTTTTGATTATTAAACATTTTTGTGTAAAATAATACATAATCCTTATTACTTTTTAATTCTTTTCACATTTTCTTAATTTAAAAACATATCATTTAAGACTTTCATATGCAAATCTTATTTTTTTTCAGAAGAACGATATTTTGTAGACTGGCTTTATGTCATAAAGTATAAATAATAGTATCTTCTGTAACAAGGTTGGAATGAGAATTCGACACAAGTGGAGGAACCACGAGAGTCGGATCTTCATTCCAACAGAGTAACAGACTGTACTTTCTCCACGACCACAGAAAGTAGAAATTAAATATATTAAAATGAAACCTCAATCTCTCAACATTGTGGAGGTAGTATTTTTATATTCAAGCTTGGATTTTTGCGGTAGCAAATTCTACATCTGAATCGTTTGATTTTCTTAATAAATTAAAATTTTTTACAAACCAATATTAAGACCACGTCAACTAATTCGACATTCATGGCAAATCTTATTTTTTTAAACAATTATGGAATAAAGAGTATCTCTAGTGATAGAATGAAGTACGTATAAAATACATAAGAGACAAATGTTTCAGAATTTTCTTTCAATCTCAAGAGCGAGAATGTTTCTTTTCTGTTATTATAAGTGGTTTCAGAATAACTACATTCAGTAGTGGCCGTGGAGAAAATTTTTTAGTGATTCTTGATAATTCCCACATGTTATTATTTATATTATTTTTAATAAAATAATTTATGAAAAATTATAATTCTACCTATTAAAGCATGAATTGCAATCCAAAAGCAAGATTTACCTCTTAAGCTTACACCGCAAATATAAAGTTGTTTATTTTTACATCGCATTCACAAAACACGACTAAAAGGTGCTTGAACGTACTTTCGTTCATGGTGCCACAACGCTTCGGTCGCGTCCTGGTGCTTGTACGTAGCGTATGCTATAGACGAGTCGGGGTGACCCCTGGGGAGTATACGGATTAACTAAAATCGGGTTTTTACATATAAATGGTCCAAGTGGCACCTTCCTGAAAATTGCTGTGGGGCATCCTGGAATGCTCAAGATACCAAAAATGACTTAAAACGTTGTGGCACCAAAAATTGGTGCCACAACGTTTTATATGGTGCCACAACGTCTATATAAGGTCGTTTTTGGTGCCGGAACGTAGGGTTACATATATATATATATATATATATATATATATATATATATATATATATATATATATATATATATGTTTCAGCAATAAATTTCCTCTATAAAATTAGTGCCAATAATTGGTACCTATACAGATACCTTGTAACTAACCATGTCAATAAATTGGAATCTATTATAATTTGCTTGCCAATAGTTGGCACCCCATTAATTTATTACAATTGTAATGTTTTCCCGCCAATAACCTCTCTTTATTTCGTAATAAAATTAGTAAATCAAATATATCCCAATAAAATAACATATAGTTTGGAAATATGTCCATAGGACCATCATCACAATAAGCTGTTTCTTATGGTTTACATAAAAACTTACCGTTTTCAGTTGGACCGGTGTTAAGATCGGCCACTACTTTTAAACTTAACCATGCAACTCAAGTTCAACAAATGCACTTATTGAACAGAGTTGCCAGTTTTACTCTAACGTTCAGATTGCGAAGAAACGGGTGCCTAGAATCTATTAATTTCAATTATTTGTGTGTAGGTGCCAATATTAGGACGGATGACAACCATTGGTCACTTTACCCTTCTAAAAATTTTATACCTCGGACCTGTTGAATAATTGCAAACGCTCTGAATGAGAATTAACATCTAATTTTTCAATGAATGAAAAAAAGTATGAAATTAATTTTTTTTATAGACGAAAAAAATAGCAAAAACCGTTATACGACAACTCTTCCCTTCCCACCCCTTCACTACCCTCCACCCTTCCTCTAGACCGTCAGTCATTGATGTACAAATTATTTTTTTATCTACTCCATTTTTACCTCTACTTGTATCCTATTTATTCTATATTATTTTAAAAAATGGTGAATTCACTAAAAATTTGGTGGACTCGCATAATTTTTGGCGGACGACCAACTCAATCTACAATGGCACACTATGATAATCAAGCCAACACATCTACATGTACACAAACAAACAAACATACATTATTTTTACCATTACTTCTCCATTTTTTTCATTTAATGCAAAAGCATCGTGTTCGCTGTAAGCCACCTAATACAAAATTATTGTGTGCTTCATTTACAAAATCCCATCAAGTCAGATGATAATAAAGTAACTATGCCAGAACGACGCTTGTATGCTTCATACAACGATATGAAAAGCATAAATATTTCAGCTGCAAAACCGCATAAACAGAAGTGGACTGGCCCGCAAATACTACGTGGTAATGATGTGAAATGATTTACATGAGACCGACTAAAAACACCTCTTAAATCCATCCACAGTTATAAAATGTTTGATCTATAGTTTAGAGAAGAAATTTTATTTTTACCTCATCCTTCAATGCTTACTTGCAGTTAAAATGAAAATTTTAATACATCTGATCGGCCTAATAAAACCTTAGATCATATATATGCTACGCTAGATACGGTATTCAGGTTATTTGTTTTGGTGAATTTAGAGTAGGTACAGGGTGGCCAAATAAGAATGCGAGGTACTGTATCTTGGAAACCATCCATCGTAGAGGCTTTTGGAAAAAAAAGTCATTACTAAAACGACCAAGAGGAAAACCTGGAAAATATTTTCAAGTTTCTGAAATTGCCGCTAGGGGGCGTAACTGCGATCTTGAAGCTAAGAAAGTGATGTTTCTGCGAATTCCGCTATATTAACCTACCAAAAAAATACCTGATCTTTAGAGTAGAGGATAATCTGAACCTTTTTTGTTTAACAATTTTTGCTATATCTCTAAAAATAAAGTGTTGGGGGGTATTCAAAGGTTTCAGTAAAAAACACCCTGTATATTCCAAACGGGTGAGCCGATTTTAACAAACTTGGGCTAGTTCAAAATAGCTATTCTTGGGCTACAAATGCTATAATATTTGAACTTTTGTTAGTTTCGGATGTCGCCGCTAGAGGGCTTTTTTCGACATCTCGTCAGAAATGGTTAATTTTCTCAAAAAAATTAAACGCATTGGTATGATTTCTTTTTCATGAAAAAGTAGCTAAATGATGCCTAAACAAGCTCCCGAGAACCGCATCTCGATATCTTGTTCCTAACCTAAAATTTAGCCCAAAGAAAATTTTATACGGAAATCCCTTAAATTTTTATTTTTTAAACTAATTAATTCCTTTTATTATGTAAGTTGTGGCCCTAAAAAGGACCGATTTAAAAAAGAAAAGTTTTTAGTGCCCCGTAAATGCTCTAAATGCTGATCATCACGCTCTATGCATTGCTGAAGCCTCTCATGGGTAGACAAACCTGCACCTTCAATTTCGGCTCTCGGTATGTTACGTAATGCATTAACGAATCCGGTTTTTCATATGTATCTGGTCGTAGGTTGAGTCTGAAAATCAAAACAAGTTAAGTCTGGTGATCGCGCAGGCCATGGAAACAGACTACCTCTTCCAATCTACCACTGTTGGAATACTGCATTAATATGCTCTCGCACACTAATAGCATAATGTGCTGGGCAACCATTCAACTGCAAAAACAAGTTTTGACGTGTTTCCAGTGAAACATCTTCCAACAACAACGGTAATTTATTGGCCAAAAAGTCAAGAAAGATATTGCTACTTAGGGATTGCTAAAAAAAAAAAATTCTGCCTCCCAGTATGCCACACCACACATTTAAACTCCAACGTCCTTGGTGCTGAACTTTACGCAACCAATGCGGATTTTCTGCAGACCAATAATGCATATTGTGCAGATTTTAAAGGTGGCTTCATCGGTCCAAAGAATTAGAAATAAAAATTCTCCATTATTGTGTGAGAGCATATTAATGCAGTATTACAACAGCGTTGGATTGGAAGAGGAAGTCTGTTTCCATGGCCTGCGCGATCACCAGACTTAACTTGTCTTGAATTTTCAGACTCAACCTACGACCAGAGAGATACGAAAAATCGGATTCGAAATGAATTACCTAACATACCGAGACCCGAAATTGAAGCTGCAGTTTTGTCTACCCATGAGAGGCTTCAGAATTTCGAGCATTTACGGGGACATTAAAAACCTTTCCTTTTTAATTCGGTCCTTTTTATTGCCACAACTTACATAATAAAAGGAATTAATTAGTTTAAAAAATAAAAATTTAAGAGATTTCCGTATAAAATTTTCTTTGGCCTAAATTTTAGGTTAGGAACAAGATACCGAGGCATCATTTAGCTACTTTTTCATGAAAAAGAAATCATACCAATGCATTTAATTTTTTTGAGAAAATTAACCATTTCTGTCGAAATGTCGAAAAAAGCCCTCTAGCGGCGACATCTGAAACTAACAAAACTTCAAATATTATAGCATTTTTAGCCCATGAATAGCTCTTTTCAACTAGCCCAAGTTTGTTAAAATCGGCTCAGCCGTTTCGAATATACAGGGTGTTTTTTACTGAAACCTTTACCACTTTATTTTTAGAGATGCAGCAAAAATTGTCAAACAAAAAAGATTCAGATTATCCTCTACTTAAAGATCATGTATTTTTTTGTTAGATTAATATAGCGGAATTCACAGAAACATCACTTTCTTAGATTCAAGATTGCAGTTACGCCCCCTAGCGGCCATTTTAGTAACTTGAAAATATTTTACAAGTTTTTGTCTTGGCCGTTTTAGTTATAACTTTTTTTTCCGCAAGCCTCTACGATGGATCGTTTCCCTCGCATTCTTATTTAGCCACCCTGCTATGTACAATTAGTTTAGAGAATAGTGGTCGCATTTCTCAACAAAATGCCAAAGTATTGTTAAGTGTACAACATCAAATTTGACAAAGGTGCTGTCAGATCTTTTCATAGGTATGTATTCCATAGGCGTGCTGTTGGATAGGACAGGAAGTGAAAATAAGAACTAAATGTAAATTATGTATACTTTATTTGAATGGGGGAGTTCTTTCCAAGTTGCCAACCTAGAAAAAGGTCTACCATCGGAGAAGCATTATTTTTTATCAAAATCTACTTCATTATTTTCTTAATGATTTAATATGTTCACAAAAATCTACTGAACTTTCCGGAATATATCGTTTTAGAAAAATAATAATTTTTATAAACTCCATTTCTGATTGGTTAAAATTAAAGTTGGTATCGAGATTCTAACCAGCGTTGTAACTTAAGAACAGAGTGGGTTTCTAGTGGCACCTGATCCGGCAAGATGACACCGGGAACATCTTCCGGAAGCAAAGAAGTCATTTTAAAATGCTACAAAAAAAATACATGATAGAAGACCAATGAAAACTATCTGAGCCTAACCATAGCTGAAAAACTAACCTCAGTTGGCAGTGAAGTGTATTTCAATATATATGGATAATGATAAAAAACGTGAAAAAAAAACGAGACACGAAAGGCAAATCTTGTATTCAACAAGCTAGGCTAATGAAACGAATGATGTTAGGATGTAGTAAAATGACATTTGACAACGAAACATGTCAACTCTCAAGTCGAGTCTCGATACCAACTTTAATTTCAACAAATCAGAAATTGAGTTTATAAAAATCCTTATTTTTTGCTAACGATGCATTTTGTAAAACTCAGTAGAATTTTGTTATCATATTTTATCATGAATAATACAATTATGTATAGCATAAACATAACATCTACAAAATTAATACTAGAGACATAAAGCATATTATATGATATAGCATTTGAAATAAACAGAAGCGCAAGATGATGGTATTCAAACTCAGATTATTCCCATTTTACTGTAACCTACATGGAACTCACTCGTTCCTTAGAAAATGAAATTGAAATATGTGTTGTATAAATATAACAATATATTACACTGTACCAAAATATTCCAAATGGTACGCCAGTGTATCATAGTACGCTAATGCCCCTTCACCCCCTCTCGTCTTTACCCCTCTAGAACCAAACAAACACTAGAGAATGCCGTATCTAGTGAAGCATATATGATCTAAGAAATTATCCGAATAAGAATAAAACAGTTCGTTTCAATTTAATCATGTTTCCGTGGTTTTTCCTGTAATAAACCTGTTCTTTTGACACATAAGTCAGACTTTATTTATTCATAGCCGTATCGTATGTATTTTAATTGATTCGGAGTTTTGTATTAATATATATTTCAAAATGGGTTCATTCTAAAAATATTATCAGTCCTCCTAAACCTTACAGATTAGATTGCCTCCTTACCATGCAGAGTTAAATCCCATGAGACTGATCTGGTCACAATTAAAAAGTTAAATTACCTGATGTGCGAAATTTGTTTTTGAAGGCAGTTTCAGATTTAAATGCAGAACATTGCAGAAAAGTGGACAATTCATTTTGGAAATAGCAATGGAAAACTTAATAAACCCTATAATAATAAACCTCATGAAACGATTTAAAAAACTGTTACTAAGACGCCAAATGTAACGTTTTTAAATACGTTGTTTGATTTTACCCTGGCTAGCTCAATACCAAAAAAAACAAAGTAAGGTTGGGGCTTAGAACCTTGCTAGCGAGTTAGTGGCATAGTCTTTAATTAAAAAGACTTTTTAAAAATTTTCACTAACCAAATTATGGGCGCCTCGAGGTTAGGTTAAGTATAACCTCGAATACATGCCACTAACTTTCTAGTTTAGAGCGAAAAATAAAACACAACGAAAATAAGTTTAGTAAGTGAAATTTATTAAAATGAATATTTGATATGGAAAGCAAAAACAAAAACAAATTTTGAATTTAATGTTTGAAATTGACTGGAATGGGTTCTGGCAAAGTTGTAGGTGTCGGATGACACTTATCTTTTGGTTAGACAGTCGAGACCGCTGGTGCGAGGAGGAGGCGTCTGGAAGGACTCCACTGAGGGTTGTAGGAACTTCTCTATATAGACTGTACTCGGGTCCCCCTTTGAAGGTAGATTTGGGACACCACTGGGTTCCTTTTTACTTGAATTCCTTGAATCTCCCCACTGGATCTCCTTTCTTAATCTGCTCGGGTCTCCTTTAAGACGGTACCCCACTGGATCTCCTTTTGAAACGACACTGGTCGGGTCTCCTTTACAAACTCTACCCCATTGGATATCCTTTTGAAACGACACTGGTCCGGTCTCCTTTGTCACCAAATAGCAATTAACACAAAAAGAAAACTAATATCTGACTTCACACTATTTATGTTAGGATGTTTTGATTGATGCACCAGAAAAGCTGAATTTAGGATATGCCGACTAATTTATAGTTATTCAGATTCGACGTCATCGACCGCAAGCTGTCAATCGGAACCACAATCGATATTTAGATATCGAGCGGTTAATACTATATTGAGTTGTACACGGACACGGGAAGAACTGGGGAATTGTTTCACAGACAATGAAACGTTTTGTTGAAATACGACTTATCAATAAAAACTTATAACCTGGAACGAAATAAACGTTACACTCAGAAAAGACAATGATAATGATACCAGTAGTTATAGTGAAGACAGTGACTTTTGAAGATAGTTCTTGAACTTTTTATTTTTTTTAATCTTTGATGTTAGGTACTGAATCCTATAACAACATATAATCCTCCGTGTTATTTCTTGATTATTTTTTTCATTTGTCAAAACAGTCAGATTTTGTGGTTTAAGCCAATAACAGCTCAGGATCCTAACCAATCATTGTGTTTTATACTGATACCGCTTCTTCGTAATTGTTTTTTGATTAAACTGTGTTCACGTTTTTTGAAATGTCAAATATAAACATTTAATTAACTTTTATTTAGCATTATCAATTATTTTTATAGTAAAATGTATTACAAATCTATGTTAATATACAAATTTCAAAATTTATTTGTAAACTAACCTGTTTATTCGTTTATTCACACACACATCAGTTTTTGAATACCCAAATACTTAAAAATCCATAAATCTCTTTAAAACTGACAAATGTCAAACTCTATATCCAAATTAAGCCAAACGCAATCACGTATGCCTTGGTGGCCCTGTATTTAAAACTATAACAGCTCAATATTTTTTGATGTTTCAATTTAATTTGATAAAGAAAATAAGAAACATTTGTGTGTAAAGTGTCTTTTGCATAAATGACTATATTCTCTGTTTTTAATACAAAATGATTCAAAAAATAATCTTCCAAATACTCAAATTTCATATCTCAAATTTTATAGATTCAATTTTTGGTCTCCATACTCAAACGCCTTTATTTCAGGCAAAACCACTCAAACAAACTGATTTGAGATAAAATCACTCGTCCTGCGGATTCGTGATTTTATCAATCAGTTTGTTTTCGTGGTTTTTCCAAATAAAACCGTTTTCGTGAAATCCAAAAATTTCATCGATAAAATTTGGAGGACTCGTGCACCTTTATTGGTTTCAAATCGTCATTGGCAACAATAATTAAACCTAGCAATTATGTCTATTCAATCAACAAGTCAAATATTTTTTTATAGCAAATTAAAAATCCCATTGATTATAAACTCGTTGATACAGAAAAAACAAAATGAAAAGTTAGTAGGTATATTAATACAAAAGATACGTCAAAATGTACCTTCGAATAGATTGGGTTGAGTAATAAATGAAAAATTTGATGATGAACATGGTTTATTTTAATAAAACATAATTTGACATACAATAGATAGATATTTAAATAATTCATTTACAATTCAAATAAAGTATACACAATTTACGTTTAGTTCTTATTTTCTGTCCTGTCCTATCCAACAGCACGCCTATGGAATACATACCTATGAAATATCTGACAGCACCTTTCTCAAATTTGATGTTGTACACTTAACAAGACTTTGGCATTTTGTGCGACCACTAATCTCTAAACTAATTGTAGCACAATAATTCCCAAAAAACAAAATATCTGACATCTGTCAAACTTTACGATCAATTCAAATTCAAATTCAAAATAGTATATTACATAACAAGTGTAGAAAGTGACTTATTTCACAAGAGTGAACGTTTAGCACGAGCTGAAAAAAATTTCAAAGATAAAAATTATTTAATAAGAAACAACAATTAAATGAACTTAATATGTTATTACTTGCTTTTAAACTTTGTGTCATTGATTTGACAGTTCCTGCCTTCTAGATAGAAATGCAAAATTCAAAACTGATATGAAATATTCATATCGTATCAGTTTTAAGTTCATATCATCACTGTTTTAAATGAGACAGGTACTGTCAACTTTCTGACGTATTTATTTATGCGATATAAGCTACTTTCGCATATAGTCGTAGGAAAAGTTTATTTACATATGTAGATTCATAAATAAATAACAGGTATATAAACATACGAACATAGATATAATAATAATAATAAAGTTTATTTATCGACTGTACATAGATATATGTATACACAAATAAACGAATAGACTACGAAGTAAAACGAAGTTACTTGTGTGTGGTAAAAGATAACAATAAAATATGATAAACGACAGTTAAATATAGTTATAATTTACAAACTTAGTAAGTATTATTTTCTTGTTCTTTTTTATTTTTTTTTTATTATTATATAAATAGTTCAATTTCCAATCAGTTCATCAACAAAAGTACGACGCATACTGGAAACAAATTCCTTTACTTTAAGCTTATACAGAGACAGTCTGGTCTCGTTCCGAATGTCACAGGGAAGTGAATTGTATATCTTTGGGCCTAGATAGACGTAATGTCTTTGTCCAATAGTTTTTTGCATATAGGGGGCAATAAAAAATGTTGTTTTATTTCGAGTATCATATTTGTGGTATAGAGATTTCAGTTCCGTTTTGTGATTATATTGCGTAATACTTACATTCACAAAATATTGTCTGGTAATTAATAGGCCACTCTCATGATATAAAATATTGCTTGGCCAATACGATATAAGCGGGAATCGTCGAAATTTGAACTCTAAACTCTAAACTCTCCCCTGGTTACCAAAACAAATAACCTGATTACCGTATCCAGCATATATGATCTAAGATATTCCCCGTAAACTAGGTTTATGTTTGTGATAAAGAACCTCGTTATAGAAACCAGCCTACTTGTATCTAAGATCCAAAATAGCACCATTTTAGCACTGCCAACTTTTCGTCACTCATTTTGCTCATTAAATGTCATCATTTGTCAAAATTTTTGTGAAGGTATAGTTGTGCCTCCATATCACCTCTCGTAATTTCATGCCGTGTTATTACCCTTGTTGTTATAGTTGTTGTTACGGTTGTTGCGCATCTCCCTATGCAGTTAATGCATTAATGTTAAAGAAGGAATTGCGAATTAAGTATTTAGTTCTGAAGGAAGACGTTAAGAGAAATAAAGAAGAAAAGGAATACCAATTACGGATGAAAATTAAGAAAGAAGAGTCTCAAGCTAGGGCAGGACATAAAAGAAAATAAGTTTTTATCTGAAAATCTAAAAACAAAAACAGAAGAAAATGTACAGCAACACCTGTCATCCGAGTTATCACGGAGAACCAAATTCCCCGCCGAAACCAAATGAAGACCTAGCTATTTTGTTACACCAAGAGGCGAGAGTAAAGGAATTAATTATTCAATATGATATAAGAAAAAACAGGGAAGCAAAAGAACAGCAGAGACTAAAACCATTCAGGGAAGATATTAAATACAAAAAGAAACCAAATATTTAGTGGAGATTACCAAAAACTAAAATGTCTAATAACTGCCAAACATTCTATACAGCTGACAGATTAAATAAACAGGAGTTAAGAATAAGGGATCTGATCCTTATGGAAGAACTAACAAGAAAAAGGGAACTGTTATTAGCGAGAGCAGAAAAATGTCAACATACGAAACATCATGCCAAGAAATAAGAGCTATTCGGATGAGAGTATTAAAATAGCATGGAAGAGAGTAGTAAAAAAAATTTTTAAATGTAAATCACCTCATTTCATCCATATCTGCACCCAATAAAACTAAAATCCATTTTGCATTTTTAATATGATAACTTAACATAAGTTTCCTCGAATAACTAGTTCAAATTTTATCCTAAAATTACGGCGTGACAGTGACATTTGCATTACTACAGTGAAAAGCGGTATGAAATTTGGGTAATATATAGGCCAGCCCCGCATCGGCACTTTAATTAATTAAAAATCAGAAAATGATTTCTGCCGTCGGTAGGATTCGAACCCACAACCCTTGGATTATGAGTCCAGTGCTCTACCACTGAGCCACCCACTCCGCAAAATAAATTAAAAAAAAAAGTTTACAAATCAAAATAAAATCTTCTAAAAGACGCTGACTGCGTGCGTGCGTGAACCATAAACGTAAAGCGGTGAACACCTAACTTGCCGATAAATGCGCATATATCGAGTTCCCTCTAATCAGGTTAAACTCGCGCTAGCTCTAAATCTGTACATAGGATTGACTAGGGCCCGTGGACACTTTTGATCGGGATGGGATGACGAATAAATTTCCGAAGTTTGGGAGAAATCCACCGAAAGCCACTTCTCTATCAAAAACTGCGGGGTCCTTTATTAAATAATAAAGCATAATTTTCTTATATTTTTCTTCGGATAATATTAAAAATCACGTCATCCATTGCCAGACACTATATGTAATCTGGCTAGGGGTTAGAACTATTTGGTCTGGCTACTGAGGAAACATCTTCTAATAGTTACCCATGTAACATGTATAAAATTCAGCTTTTATACTATAACGTTAATTTATTGATGTAGCATTATAGTCCAGTAAATTAACGCCAAAAAAACCCCAAACCTGGGCATCAAGTCTGTCCGTCAATTTTTTTTTTTAATTTGCATGTATTCATAGGTACATTTACCTCCGAAAATCTAAGCTACGTGGAATTTGTGGAAGGGTGGAAAAGTGGCTCTAGAGTTCCCGAAAATTCGTTTTTCGACGTCTGCCGAAATATGACCCTTAGAGTATTTTTAGACAAAAAATGAAGAGCAGTTCTTACCTACAAAAGTTGTCCCTATGATTTTTTTCGCTACACTAATATTTTTTGCAAAAACGGCGTTTCAAAAATTAGCCGTTTTGAGAATCTGAAAATACGGCGCTTCCTTATCAAAATTTGGGATGCGGGGTCTGAAATACACTGATTTCCATGTTTAGGTCTCCAAAACTTGAATATTCTCCCGTTTTTCTCTGAAGACAAAAGAGAAGGCAATAATAACTTTTTGCACTTAATTAATAAAAGTGTTGTAAAAAATCTATTTTGAAAAAGTTTGAAGGCAGAGTTTTTCTCGTGCACTTAATCAAATTCTTGATATATGTACTGATGAAAAGGTCAGAATGTGATCTTTTATTTGGTACAATTCCTAACCCCAAAAAATTTTAGCACGAAAAGAAAATAATCCTAAAAAAAATGTTTGCTTGCAGAATCCTCTTCCTCCTTTGCAAGTGCAGTTTGTATTCAAAACGTTTCTGTCAGGATCAACCTAAAATCAATCAACTATGATTTTTTTAAATGATACATTTATGGTCGGCACATCTAGAAATGTTAATGTCTTAAGGCTCGTTCATACTCAACCGAATAAACGCAACTTTTCAAATCGGAATAAAACAGCCACTTCGTTATATGTTGCAGCTTATGCATACAATATACACAACAGCAAAATGATTCTTTTCCTTGAACTTCATCTTATCAATATTAACATGCATTTCTTCAGTTATAACGATGTGGCGGTTTTTTTCTAATTTGAAAAATTGCGTTTATTCGGATGAGTATGGACGAGCCTTTATTATTTTATCATGGGTTTTACGATGCAGAACTTTTTTTAGTAAAATTAATTTAAAAAAGTTTTCCTTATGGTGTAACTGAAGTAAATACGCTGTATATATTACAAAGAAAATAGTATTATTAAAAAATCAAAAATTATATTTTTTTATGAAATCGATTACATACTTATTTTTATAACACCCTTAATGCGATCCTGTGACTTATAGGGGCGTCTTCTTCTACTGGAGTTGGTACTGATTCGTGGCAGATAAATTCTTGGTTGCTGATTTCTTGACATCTGAATCAAATGACATGAAATTTTGCTCGTTTATGATAAGGAATTTCGAATTTGGAATAATCATTTGGTAAAGGTTGTTTTTAGCAGTAGGTAAAGGAAAAAGTTGATATAAATCGTAATTTTCTCTCTCCACAATTGGGATTTCTATGATAAAAATAATTTTATTGTCTTTACTATAGCTTTTAATCTGCATTATTTTTTCAAATTTGAGAATATTATTTAAAATAGGTTCAAATGGGAATTTGTTGTTTGAGGAATTGATATCGATTGATCTAATATGGTTGATCAAATCTTTAGGATCTATTATAGAATTATGGAAAACATTTATTTTAGAAAATGTGATAGCAGCTTCAATTTTTTCTAGTAAATCATAAATATTTTGATATAAAATTGATATTTGATTTGTGACTTCTTGAATATAGACACTTTCAAAAGTTTGTTTATTTTGGATTTGAGCAGTTTCTAAAATGTGTTCTATTTTGTTTATTTGAGATTTTGATTTTAGTTCATTGTGAGCTAAGACTTGACGACTTTTATTAAATATATCTAAAGAATTTTCAACTAAGGCAATTTGTTCATTAATTAAAGTTTTTACTTTATTTTGATTTTTCGAAAGATTTTCAATTGCTTCGTCATATTTTTCAGCGTCGTTTTGATCTAAGTTTCCGGATATTGATTTGATTATGGTACCTAAACCATTAAGAAGTCCACGTTTTTCCTTATGGGTTTGTTCAAATGATGGGTTTAATTGATTAATTTGGCCAAAAACTAGGATTTGATTAATTTTGTTATTTATTATTTCATCATTGGTAGTTTCGTTAGCTGTCGTATGCTGGGTTGATTGGAAACTGTCATTTTCTGATGGTTTATCAGGAGGCTTAATTTGTATGTCTGATAGTATTTTAGATTGTTTAGGAGTATTATTGTCGAGAGTGTCATTTTCTACTAAGTTTTCTGATAAACCTCTAAGAAATCGTAAAGTTGTATTGTCAATATCTCCTGGGTTATTAATAAGTGATTCGTTTTCTAGAGCATTTATAGAAATTCTGGATAATGCATCAGCATTAGTATTTGCCTTTCCATTTTCATAAATAACGTCATAATCAAATTCTTCGAGTTTAAGTCGCCACCTAACTAATTTTGAATTTGGTTCGCGTAATTTAAAAAGACTACGGTAATCTGTTACAACACAAAATTTTCTTCCGTATAGGTAAGATCGGAACATCTTGCATGCCCATACAATCGCGAGTAACTCTTTCTCTATCGTGCTATAACGTTGCTCTGAATCATTGAGGGTTCGAGAGGCATACGCGATTGGCTTGTCTGAGCCTATAGGCTCTTGAGATAAAATAGCGCCTAAAGCTACATTTGAAGCATCTATAGTCAAAATAAATTTTTTTGTAAAGTCTGGATACTGAAGTATCGGTGCGTTAGTTAACAAGTTTTTACAAGTTTCGAATGCGTTTATAAAATTTTGATCATGAATAATTTGAGCACCCTTTTTTAGGCACTTGGTTAAAGGTTTCGTAATTTTTGCGAAATCTTGAATAAATTTACGATAGTATCCGACTAACCCTAAGAATCCTTTTATTTCCTTAGTAGTTTTAGGTATCGGAAAATTTTTTACTGCAGATATTTTATCTGGGTTTGGTTTAACACCTAGTGGGGTTATAACATGTCCTAAATAATTTACTTCCTTACGTAAAAATTCTGATTTGTCCAATTGTAATTTAAAGTTGGCCTCCCTAAGTCTGTCAAAAATTTGTCTGAGCCGTAAAATGTGCTCTTGAAGAGATGTACTGAATATTACAATATCGTCAAGGTATACCAAACAAGTCTCATTTTGTAAACCCCTAAGAATATTGTCCATAACTCTTTGAAAGGTACTTGGAGCATTCTTAAGCCCAAAAGGCATTCGAGTAAACTCGTAATGACCGTGTTCGGTAGAGAAAGCTGTCTTTTGAATGTCAGGTTCGTCCATCTGTATCTGGTGGAATCCATTGGCTAAGTCAAGTGTACTAAAATATTGGCTTTTGCCCAATTTGTCTAAAATGTCATTTATGTTAGAGGGTATTTGTCGTCTACAGTTTTTTCATTTAATTTTCGATAGTCTAAGACTAAACGGAATTTACGTTTTTTGGAAGCATCTTGGCGCTTCTCAACTATCCAGAGGGGACTACTAAATGGTGACGTTGAGGGCTGTATGATGCCCTGAGAAAGCATTTTTTCAACTTGTGATTTTACTTCGTCTTTGTAAATTTGCGGGTATCGATATTGTCTAGTGTAAACGAGGCTTTCGTCTGTAACTTTTATTTTGTGTTTAATTTTATTTGAAAAAGTCAAAGGAATGTTTTCGCAATAGAAAATATCTCTATATTCAAAGCAAAGGTTTTTGATTGCATCCTTTTCTTCCTGGTTACAATGATCTAACCTAATTTGTTTTAAGTTTTCTTTTAAAAATCTATCATGGTTTTCTGTAAATATTTCATCAGTTTCCATTTTTTCTATAAAATTAATTTCATTAATATCTAACTGTTCTTTATCGAAGGGTCTAGTTATTGTAATTATTTTTGGTTCAGTACTAGAATTAGTTATTGACGTGATTACGAAATAATTTTTTATATTTACTAAAGATTGTGGAGATTCTAACTGATTGTCAATTTAATGTAATTCATGCATCCTATTCCTGATTTTACAGTTACTGGTAATCTAACTATTTTTGTCGTTCTTTCAGGGACTACTATTTTATAATTTTCTAATTTTAATTTGTTTTTAAAATTCGTTAAATCTTCAGATTCATAAATTATTGGTATTTGCACTTTTGGGGTAATAATTAGTTTTTGATGCAAATTGACTGATGCTTTTAATTGTTTAAGAAGGTCAATTCCTATGAGACCGTCGTATTTTTTACTAAAATCAAAAAGAAAAAATTTGTGTTCAGCATTTACATTAAAGATGCTGAAAACGGGAATTTTTATTACTTCGTTATGAAAACTTATACTATGCGCTGTTTGTATGTTAAAATCTTCATTAAAAATATAATTTTTATAAAATGTGTAAGCTAATCTAGGGTTCATTAGACTTCTACTACTACCAGTATCTATTAAAAATTTTGCATTTATTTCTGGTATAAAAATATAAAGTAAATTTGATCTTACTAAGTTCAGATTAATTACGTTTCTCTTATCATAAGAAGTATCATAAGCAGGACCTTGAACGGGTTCATGGGAATATGTCAGCTGTGTTGGGTTCGCGTTAATTTCTTGGTTTTGATAAGCGCTATTATTGTCGTTAGTTGTGCTAAATGTTGAGAAATTATTATTTTCTGGGAATTTGCATTCATTGTTATTAAATTGGTTATCAAATGAATTTACGAATTGGTTTTCTATTTGATCAGAATTTTGCAAATAAAGATTATTATTATTTATACGCGTATTTCCAGACGATGTATCCATTGGCTCTGGGATACTATTTGATCCGTTATTAAAGTTAGTATTTCTTGAAATTTGACTATTTCGGTTAAAATTAGTTGAATTTTGACCAAAATTTTGATTTCTGAAATTATTTGAATTTCGACCAAAATTTTGATTATTGAAATTATTTGATTGGTTAAACTGGGGTCTTTGAACGAATTGATTTTGATTCTGAAAATTTTGATTTTGGAAATTCTGGTTATTTTGTCTCGGAAAATTATTAAAATGTGTATGGAATCTATTAAAATTATTAGAATAAAATGGTTTTTGTATTGGTTGTCTCAGCTGTGATTTCGAATAGTTATTTCTGCTATTTGCGGGTTTATAATTTTGAGAATCTGAAAAATTGCCTTTTTGTGAACTATAAAGAAAATTTTCTTCTTCGACTACGAGTGCCATTGCTCGTTCTAAACTATCTGGATCTTGTAAACGAACGTTATTTTGTAATTGACCTGTGAGGTCATGAATGAATGTTTTGAGAGCCAAATTGTCCAATCAAACTTTCACAAGCATCTAAAAATACTGTTAATATATGGGGGTTCCCATCAAAATTTGGAATAGTGGCTACATATAATTGCAAAAGTTGATAATTAGTTGTATCAGTCATATTTAAATCTGAACTTTCTGAATCTGATTCTACTATAAAGTATCTAAATTTAATGTGGAATATGTCCTAAGAGTACTATTAAAAATATCCACTAGTTCGTCTATCTCAGACATAAAATGTAATAAATTCTCTCAATGTTTTATTTTATCCCAAATGTGAAAATAAAAAATCACTAATATAATCAACTCAAAAATAAAATATTTAATAGGAGAGGAGAGCAAAATTTCTTACGCAATTACTAGGATTATTTTCATCATATCAATAGAAGTTGAGCGATGCTGTCTCTTCTTCCTGATTTTCTTAATCTAGCTGGATTTGGCAATGTGGTCCTCGTCCAGGATCTCCAAACTTTGCCAATGTTGGTCATCTGCTTGGATGTACACTTTTTGGTCAGTTTATATCACCAATTTTTGCGAATTCGATTTGCCATTAAACTATTGAAATAGACCGATTTGACACGATTTTTGTTGTCACACCGTTAGGCAATCCTACTGACTGCGCCACTTATAGAATCGTAAATAAAAATTGGGTTTTCAAAAATAAACTACAAACTTTTCCAAAAAGTGGAACTTTATTACGTGATTACAGTACAAAAGTAAAATGTAAAAAGCTAGCAAATGCCGGCAACAAACTAGTTTTGTTGCAATCCGATCTAGGCAGGGCCTTATCATGGTCTTGCGGCGTCTGCATAATTCTAGTTAGACTATTACAATTACGTTATCATAACTTGTGTACTTGCAAGATCAGTGACGTTTACGTTTCTTTAACTTGTCATTATCTATTATTAGAACTTATACAATAATTATAATAATTATATACATAGCTCGATTGTCGGCTTGTAAAGGTTTGTTTTCGTTTCGGCGCTTAGTGCTTGATTCATCAGTTTTTAACTCGTAGACGCCGGAAACATAATGGCTTTCGACGAGTTTCTTGCCTTTAGTGACAATAAATATAGTCCAGTAAACGAAGCCCGAAAAACACCCTAACCTCCCCATCTCATTATTGACGGACTTTTTTTTTTAACTTGTAGGTATTGACGGGTAGATTACTCTCCGAAAATATGTCCTCCGGGAAATGTGCCGATCGGCTGGAAAATGGCCAATGATCCCGAAAATTCAGTTTTTCGCCGATATCTCCCGAAATATGACACTTAGAGAAGCGGGGTTGGTCCTTACCATTTTTTTCGCAGCGCCAATATTTCTTGCAAAAAAAGCGTTCCAAAAATTCTCGATTTTCAGAGGCTGAAAATGTGGTTTTTTCTTATCAAATTCTGGCACCAAGGGTCTGTAAATACACCAGTCTCTTATTTTGCAACCAGTGAAAGCCCATTGCAGATGGCGCCACCTCATTTCTTCCCGTTTGCGAAATCATTACGGCGATGAACAAGGCTCCGGGAATGATTGGCCTCTTAACAACTTTTGAGCTCGGTACATGATTATTTATTTTTGGACTGTGCCCTCCAGGACCCTTAATAGACCCATATTGAATTTCCGGAAACGAGGCTGACAAATAGGAGTCAAAATTGCGAAAAAAAAGTTCTGCATGTGACGATATCTTCAAGTCTGGGGGTTTTGTCTTGAGCGGGTTAATCATTGTTGAAGAGGTTCTAATTTTTCCTCGTCATTGCCCTCGGCACCGTAGTGCAAAATTTTGCCAAATTTTCGCATTTTTTTTTTGCAATAATTTACAGTCACAGTTTTTGAAAAATAGAATTTTTTATTGAAAAATGTATAAGCATTAACCATATATGAAATGTGAAACAACTATTTTTAATCACCAACCGTTCACGCTTTCTCCCTCTTGTTCTATTACATATTCTGTTTGTTGCTCTTCTGACTCTTCTACCTCTACCCTTTCTTCTTCAGGTACTGTTGTATCTTCTTTTTCAATATCATTGTAATTACAACACGGTCCAGCATGACATGAACCACAAAGAACAGAGCATTTCAGCCCTACTTTGATACATGAACAATTCTTGCTACAGTCTGACTTACACTGACAAGTGTTCTGGAATCTTGGAACGAGACTGCTGGAATTTTGTGCGACAATCCTTGTGATATCTTGCTTGACAACCTACAAGATCACATAGTGTAATTCTCTCTGATACCACTCTATTCAATTCATCCTGTATGCCATTTTTTATCTCCGCCATAATAGTATTCCCGAATTGTGGATCTTGAACAACACAGAATTTTTTACGTTTGTCTCTTTTGGTGTTCTTGTCGTGTTCTACAGAAGCTGGGAGTCCACAAAAGAAACAATGAGCTTCAAAGCTGAATGATGGGTGAGCTTCACGTCTCATTTTCCTCTTAGGACTACATAAAGGATCAAACCTTCTTGTCGAGTCCTTGACGAAGTGGGCGTTTGCATATTTCAGCTTGCCTTGTCTTATTGCAGCGTACTTTAGCCTACACTTAGAGTGCATTTGTAAAGAGGATTGCCGTTTCAGGAACAAATGGTGATTGTCCTTCCTCTCCTTGCTCACACTGATTAAAGTGTCCAACCCACGAGTGACCGTTATGACCTCATCCTGATCGGTTATAAGATCTTGATCACAAATGAAACACACCGTCAAATCAGAATTTTCTTCCGTTTCCATTTTCTAAAATAAAGAACAACAAACTCTTAGACTTGTCTATAGTAAATGAGTATTCTGGACTCAAGTTTGGATAACACAATAAAAAACATTACCTTATACTCCAAAACGGAAAACTTTAAAAACTCAGATATTCCAATAAGACCACTAACAAATTTCTTTTCACTTTTTTGTTAATCAATAAATTTCACCATTCAATGTTGTTTGGGAACAAGTTTCACACTTTGTTTGTCAACAAAGTTCACAGGTTGTTTGTCAACAAAGTTCTCACGTTGTTTATCAACAAAGCAGAAAGCATATGAAATCAACGTGGGCTCACGCACTATAGCACGCGCATGTACGATACTATACATGGCCGCCGCGTGGTCGCGATGAATAAAAGTGTATAACAAATGAAGGAAGTTTGGAGGCAGAATTTATTCGTATGCACGTAATAAAATACTTGATATATATATATTGATGAAAAGCTGGGAGTCTGATCTTTTATCTTGTACAACCCTTAGCCTCCAAAAATTCAACCCTGAGAAGAAAACAATGGTTAAAAAAAATCGTTGATTTTTCATTGAAGCGGGAATTTTCCCGATTTTCCAGAAAACCAAAAAACTTGTACAAAAATTAAACACGCCATCGAAAAGAGGACAATTTCAGCTTTCCAATGATGTGTATTGAACCCCGATATTGTCAATCATTATTTATTAATTTACGGTAGACCCGAGAATTTTGGAAAACTCCGAAAATGAAAGAAAAAACGTCCCAAGAAAAACATGTTGTTTATAAGAATACACAAAAATTATTTATTAATTCTTTCTGAAATACATTCACAACCTACCAGAGCCCCATTATTCGGAAGGATTCGGTAAAAGAACTCTTAATTAAAAAAATATGAATGGATTGATAAGGAGGTTCAAATATCGAGGAAAAAAAAAGTTTGGCCAGTTTTTTCAATATTCCAGAAAAATAAGAAAATGGACAAAGTTACCCGATATTGAAGCTACAGATCCCTCCTTTCATATGAGCTTTGAATCATCAAAAAAGATTAATTTTTACCCAAGTTATGGGCTAATTTGCCCGCCCGCCCATGCCTACATTCACGGAGCGTGCTCTCTTAGACGCGGCGCAGCAGCTCGAAAAACATGCTACGGTTGGGGCTGGTTATCTCAAAAACGGTTAAACTTTTGATAAAAATGATAAGGATCATTTTCGTAGATAATAAACTGCTCTCCATTTCTAGCCCAACCCCGCTTCTCTAAGTGTCATATTTCGGGAGATATCGGCGAAAAACTGAATTTTCGGGATCATTGGCCATTTTCCAGCCGGTACCTTCGTTTACTGGACTAATAAGCGAGTTTTTCAATTAAACATAAGCGATCGATTTAAATCGACGATCAATTATTGTTTTTCCCAGCCGATGCGGGGCTGGCCTATAGAAGATTCTTAACCTACAAATTTTGACAACTAGTGACACGCACATCTCTGGGTAAACGTTAAGAATATATGGGGTCGGCTGGGATTTGTTGGGATACTCACTCCCCAGACCATTCAGTGCGTTGAAACGATTATTTAACATATTTTTCCAATACAAACGTATACATAACTTTTCTACAAATGCCCAAGTAGCAATTTATAACCAGAATAAACATGAAAAGTATAAAAAAAGGAAAAAAGATTCATTTGCCGTACATAAATAATTTGCTTGTCAAATGACAGCCATCTTATAAATTCAAAATTGAAAATACAACGCTGCCAATTCAATTTCAGAAATCATGAATTTAGGTAATTATTTAATGGAACGTTGAGTAACACTGTTAAAATGTACTAAAAATATGTGTAATAGTTTTGTTTTTAATCATATCTTTCAGAGTTAAATCTTGAAACTCGGTTTGTTAAATTTAATAAATTTTCGGGCAAATATCGTTTTGGCGAAGAACATCGTCACTTTTTTTTTAATGAAAAGTGTGAATGTTTCTTATTGTTAAACAAAATGCATGGTAAAATCAAAAAAATTTGTAGGTCCAGATATTGATTTTATTTATAATGGAAACAAATATTTTATCAGAAAGGGGTAAAAAGAATTTTACTGATACTATTGATACACTCGCCGATGACTTACCCGCAGACTTCTTGACTGGTTTGAAGATTATTGGGCGTATGAACAGGTAGATATATAGCTTTCATATATCTTGCAAAATATGAACATTATGTTTTTTTACAGACGAGGAAACAATAGACGTCCTCCACTTTTTCCTCATGAAATGTGGAATCTTCACCAGAGGACATTAAATGGCGAAGACCGAACCAACAACCACGCGGAAGCCGATCATAGAAGATTACAAATGGAGTTGGGTATGGATCATCCAACAATTTGGAAAATAGATGGCCTAGAAAGGTAGAGATGCCTATTATGAACAGCTTGCGGCCGGTCATCTTCCGCCTTTAAAATTAAAAAAATACAGGCTAGCAGATGAACGAATTGTTTCGTTAGTTCGTAATTTTAATAATAACAATATTTTTATACTTTGCATCTATAATGTTTTACATTATGATACGCATTTGAGAACTCTAATGTTTTATTAGAGAACGCAACTTTTTGTGTTATACGGTTGGTAATATGAATCAACAAATGACATGAATTGACATTTGTCTTGTCATTTGTATCTATCTAATAAATCTGTCAAATTTTAAAAAATCTACAACAGTGTTACCAACTCATTTTTTTAAAGCAAACCTCTATATGATATGCAAAGTATACATTTATTAAAAAATTAATAAAATGGCAAAATATAAAAAGTATTATAAGTAACTTATTTCATATGGCTGTTATGACACTCGTCCTTTAAAAAACTCATCGCTGCGCGATTCGTTTTTTATACTTGGACTCGTGTCATAACAGAATGCCATAT
The DNA here is from genome assembly GCA_949320105.2 of Crepidodera aurea. Lineage (NCBI taxonomy): Eukaryota > Metazoa > Arthropoda > Insecta > Coleoptera > Chrysomelidae > Crepidodera > Crepidodera aurea. The sequence continues at coordinate 64,417,689 of OX439475.1, forward strand.
GAAATGCGTTGCTTAATGTACTATTTGGAGTTCCATAGAGGCCTAGCGCATAACTATGTTATGTATTATTTGTATATATGTTTATTATAATTTGTTTTTCTTTTTCAATATCTTGTTTTATTTCTTCTTGGCGGCTAATTTTACCGACGGCTAGTTTTACCGGCGGCGAGTTTTACCGTTGCCCAGATAATTGTTTGACTTGATTTCTAATATTATTCTGAAGAAAAATATAAAAAATTTACGCTTTATTATTTGACAAATTTAAGTCGGTATTTTATACACCTTTGCTACCTGTTACCTGCCAAAGCCACGATGACCCAAAGTACAAAGTAGCCCATTATTCCTAGCTATATTGAAAGAATGCGCTGAGAAAATTTCAGCTATTATAAAATAACGAATAAAATTATAGTATTTTTTATCGTTTATTACTTTTCGGTTTAAGCTTCTAAAATTCTCGATTTTTCTATTTAGCCAAATATAAATTTAACCTCTAAAACTTCTTAAAGGGATTCGTTGGATTTCTTGTTATGCTTCCTCATGACATGTGTTTTATATTGCTATTATAACTCAGTTGCCAGAGCCACACTTAGCTCAAAAGCTCCCATAAAATGTAATATCGCTGAAACTAGGCTGTTAGGTTCTTTAATAGGTGTAGAAAATGAAAATCTTTGCTGCTCTAATGTGTATGCTAAGTTCACAATTTCAAAAACTAAACAAATAGCACCACGTGAAAGAGCGGAAAATTTTACTAAAAAATTTGTTATAAGTTATTTAAAAAAATTGTATTAGTATAAAAAAATTATTATAAACAAGAAAGAAAATTCGAGAACTCTACGCGAGTCGGACACAAATATTCAAGCGAGGTGATCTGGAAAAAAACTATAAAAAAAGTATAAAAACTAAAGTATCTTTGCCTAAAATGTACGCAAAGAAAAAAAAGAAAGTATTTTAAAGGGGAGACTCTAAGCTTTCTTAGGTAGCCAATAGTTTTTATTTTTTTTGTTTTCTCATAGAAAACTTTACCGGAAGCAGTGCCGGTCTTAGACATTTTTCTAGTGGATGCGAACAATTCACTGGCGCCCCTCATACTAAGGGCGTAACTTGGGGGCGTAATACCGGGGGTTTGGGAAAATTTTTAAAATTTGAGTACCCTAAACCGCTCTTTTGGTCTACTTTTTATTACATTATATTCAGAGAATTTTCGAGCTGTGGCGCCCCCTGGTCGTGGCGCCCGCATCCTTTGCGTACGCCTTAAACCGGCCCTGTCGGAGGTAATAGTTGATTTTTACCTTCATTCACTATTATTAATTCACAAAAAATTGACGACCCATCTCCACTGCCTCTCGAGAAATAATTAATTTTTTTAATTTTTGCAATTTCAAATCGCGATAATTCGCGAACTAATTGAGTTATCGGGTTCTAGTTGGAACTAGGTTACGTGTTTTGTCAAGTTCTTCAATGTTGGTAAGAATATTTTTTTGTGGGATCAAACCCGGCTTTCCCCCTCCTCCACCGCCGCCTGGGTCTGGGAAAATGTTTAAAATTTGTGAAGCCTAAAACGCTGATTTGGGACTACTTTTTATTACATTATATTCAGAAAATTTTCGAGCTGTGGCGCCCCCTGGTCGCGGCGCCCGCCTGCCGCCGCATCCTTTGCGTACGCCTTAAACCGGCCCTGACCGGAAGTTATAATTTTTATAAAACTTAATATATATATTAATAGAGGCATAATAAAAAAAATCTTGTAGATTCATCATCATTATTCATTTGATGTAAAAATATGTATTAAAATAACCATTTATTTACAGCATTAATTCGACGCCATTTTTATTTTCAACATAGTGTTTATATAAAAATGGCATCGAATGAATGCTGTAAAAAAATGATAATTTTAAAACAATTAGAAACACATTCATTATTATTTAAGTACATCAATGCTGCTTCTTTAACTTTGGAGTTATAATTATTAGTTTTTCTAATAATCTAATTGAAGAATTCCATTGTATTTTATGACAAAAATCGCAATTTTTTATAGTAATACATTTTTTTTTAAATAACTTATAATATAATTTTTTTACAACTGCTATGAAAAGTAGCGAATTTCTCATAGCTTACTTAATTTCAAAACCATGTATTGCTCATACCGCGCGGGAATATTTTTCCTCACGGCACTTTGCCCCACCCCACATACATTTATATGGAGAATCAACAAAAATCGACAAAAACTTAGTAGGCTGCTGTTCAGCTTTAAATAGTTGTCACAACTGTCAGATTATAGAAGTTTTTTAAATTCTTTAGGTAGTTTTCATTCGTGCTTTAATAAAAATCGCAATTTCCATTAAATATTATTTTAATAAGACATACCAAATTTATAATAAATAATATGGGTACTGACAGTAGTGACGATTTTGATAATACTCCGCCAGAGATATTGGAAAGAGCCGCAAAAGTAACGTTAGATTTGTTGCCGGTAACTTCAAGAAAAAGTATGAATTGGTATACGAAAAATGTATGGAATGGAGAAGAAATACAAACATAAAATTAAAAAAAATATTTAACTGTTAAGAGGTAGGATACTTTCATGTTATTTTAGTTTTGCTAACCATAAAAATAAATATGAAGTTACATTACTTGTATTCTTTAAATTTGTGCAGTTTTAAAGAAAGTATAGTGTGCAACATGTGGGGAAAGTACTTTTCTCACTCGTGTGTTTTCGGCACTCGCCCTACAGGCTCGTGCCACAAACTTTCACACTCGTGAGAAAAGTTGAACTTTCCCCACTTGTTGCACAATATACTATTTTCTACGAGTGTACGCAAAGTAGCTACTTTGCGTATTGATTTGCCTGCGCGAAGTAACACTTTCCCGCACACTTGCACTTTCCCGCATACTTGCAGCACTTTCCCGCACGTTTATTTTAAAGCAAAATTTCCATATTATACAGGGTGTTTCATTGGGAGAGGGTAACATTTTAACAGTGGATAGGTGTCACTGGGGTGATTCCAAATAACCCATATTTTATGGGTCTAAAGTCCCTTATAGCTGAGATACAGAGTGTTTTGTACATTTTGGTCATTTCTTCATTGCCTCCTGTGCTTTTAACCACTCTATATAATTTTATAATATTTGGTACACATACTCTCTGTATCTTAACAAATTAATTGAGATATTATTAATATTGAAAATCCAGGCACGGCTTCACTAAAACTTGACAAATTCGTTCCGCTCATAAACAACACCCTGTATGTTAAATTTTCAAAAATATTTTACCATAGCTAAAAGAGGACAAAAAATTGAATTTAACAATATACTTTTTATTTTTGCACATATGATTTTACTACTCATAAATAGTTTTCTTAGATTTTTGGGGGACCAACGTGCTTAATTAATCCTATTAAGTTGTAAACAATATTATTTGACCTAATTAACTATTTGGTTTAACATTATGTTATTCCAAAATTTTTTGTAGTCTTCTAGGCACATGAAAACTGATTTAGAGGACCGTACTAGGAACTAAATGTCACATTAGATATACCTATGCAACACCCATTATATTAATTTTTTTCAACCTTCCTTATATGGAAAAATTGTGTAGTTTGGAGTAGGAAAGTAAAAAAAAATTAAAATTAAATTTTTGTAAAGGATAAAAATACATAAAAGCACATTTTTAGTTCAATAATATTTAATTAAATTATAAACAAAATTCAAAAATTACACAACCCTTAAAAGACTAGAAAAAACACTGAAGTTTAAAAAATTATAATAATTGTTCGAAATGACCCCCATTCTGTTGAATGCATGTTGTTTCTCGCTTAATAATTTGGTTTACAGATTTTCGAATGAGGTTTTCGTTATTTTTATGCTCTTGGCATATCCTCTTGATATTTATTTGAGCTGAATAAACTTTGGACTTTAAATGTCCCCAAATATGGTAATCGACGGGACTACAGTCCGGTGATCTTGAAGGCCAATGTATCGGATCACCTCTACTTATCCACCTATTAGGAAAATTTCCATTTGAATCCAGTACAATTAGCCTAAAATGAGGAGAAGTGCCATCGTGTTGGAAATAAATTCCAGCTGATGTCTACACCTTTATCCTCTATCTAACAAAATTGGTAAAATATTTTGAAGAAGATATAAGTAAACCCCTCCAGTTAATCTTTGAGGGAGTCCAATTAACTTATTGTTAAAAACACTACACCACAGATTTACCGAAAATTTATATTGCTAATGAGCTTCCCTGATGGCAGCAAATGGATTATGTGTTTTTTCTAGTCTTTTAAGTGTTGTGTAATTTTTGAATTTTATTTGTAATTTAATAAGAAGATATTATTTAACTAAAAATGATTTTTATTTATTTGACTCATGTGTTGTTGACGTATCTATTTAATTTTACAAATAGTACAGCGTATTACCAACTTTAAATAAATAACGCGTTACATTCACAATGATTTTTATGTACTTTTGTCATTTACAAAAATTTGATTTTAGTTTTTTTACTCTTCTACTCCAAACTACATAATTTTTTATAAGGAAAGTTAAAAAAATAAATAAAATCGGTGTTGTATAGGTAAATATCATGAGACATTTAGTTCCTAGTACGGTCCTGTAAATCTGTTTTCATAGGCCTAGATGATTATAAAAGTATTTGGTATAACATACTTTTAAACCAAATAGTTAATTAGGTCAAATAATATTGATTACAACTTAATAGGATTAATTAAGCAAGTTAGTGCCCCAACAATGTAAGAAAACTTAACTTATTTATGAGTAGTAAAATCATATGTGCAAAAATAAAAAGTATATCGTTAAATTCAGCTTTTTGTGCTCTTTTTAGCTATGGCAAATTATTTTTGAAAATTTAACATACAGGGTGTTGTTTATGAGCGGAACGAATTTGTCAAGTTTTAGTGAAGCCGAGCCTGGATTTTCAATATTAATGATATCTCAATTAATTTGTTAAAATACAGAGAGTATGTATACCAAATATTATAAAATTATATAGAGTGGTTAAAAGCACAGGAGGCAATGAAGAAATGACCAAAATGTACAAAACACTCTGTATCTCAGCTATAAGGGACTTTAGACCCATAAAATATGGGTTATTTGGAATCACCCCAGAGACACCTGTCCACTGTAGACGCGTTTTTTGTATATTTTATAATTTTTTTAGTAATGTACATATGTAAGAATTGAACCTTATGCAAAAATACTTGATTTCTTTATATTTAAACAAAATAAGAGTAAAATAAAATAATGCAGATTGACGTGTTACAATATTTTAATATTTTTATGTCAAATGCGGTTTGTTCAATTAGCAACCAAAATACATTGTCATACAACGCTTTCATGTCAGTTCTGTGGCAGTGATATTTTCATAAATGGGTGAGTAAAGAACATTTGCTCTTGATATTTTTGTCATCCATAGCCATTACTATAGCCATCATACGCTACTACAGGCCATCACCCTTCTACACTATAGGATGGGTCATAGTGTGGAGGGGTTATAAAAATATTTATTAAAAAAAATTACTTGTGTAGATAGCTGTTCCTCGCACAATTGATACAAGGTGTAAAACTTCTTGGACAAATGTACGTTCTCTTTGAAACCACAAGAAGCTAACTTCACACGGATAATAATCTGTCTGTCGGGTACCATCATGACGACGCTTCTAAACATAATCTTTAGATTTTCTGGCAGTTCCTGTCTCCCAGCATAGCCTGGATTCATGGTAACGAAAATGCCGAATTCTATATTCATCGAAACATTATCTCCATCCCTTTAAATAAAAAAAGGACACTGAAGGAGGACTTCCAGAAGATGTCCTATACTTATTTCACTCGTAGAAAAAATATAGTTCCTAACACGTGCAAAAAGTAGTTTTCCAACAGCTTTCGCCATGCGGGAAACATGACTTTGCGCACTGATTAGGAAAACTACTATTTCAGTTAAATTTCCCGCTCTTTCGCGTGGTGCTATTAGTTTTTCGAATTTATTTTTTTTTTCGAGATATAATGAAAAAAACCAAATTTTAGATTTTGTTTTTGATGTTGTGAACTTTAGAGCAGAAAAGATTTTTTATCGTTTTCTACACCCATTAAAGTACCTAAGAGCCTATTTTCAGCGATATCACATTTTATGAGAGGTCAAAGTATCTTTTTAAATAATTTGAGTAATTAGAGTCCAACTATTATATAGTTAAGAGACAATTCCTCTTAATTGTAGTAAAATCAAGTATTTTGTTTACTTTTCCCTTATATTTAGGAGTTTTCTGAATAGTCCGATTCTGACTCTCATTGGCATAACACATAATAACCTTTATGTTCCCTACAAGAACCTTATTATGATGTTTTTGTCGTATCATTTTGGGAGAAACAATAACGTTAACATGTACCTGTGTGTACACACGTTGGGCCGTTATAAACGGGTAATATGAAAAACTGGTTGAGATAAACAATGTCGGCGTATATGTCAACATTCGACCTAAATTATTGTTCATTATGAAGGTTATTTATTCCACATATGAGTTTCCGGGGTGTTTAGAAGTAGTTAATTAAAAGTATATCGATTAGTGTATTTTTGGGAGCACTAGGGGTAACTTCTATTTTGCTTATCATTTAAAAAGTTACTGATATTTTATTGATTGATTCTTTATATTTTAATTATTTAATATAAAGTTGCTGTTTTATTTCATTACAATTTTCTACCCTAATGTTGGTTGCTCTAAATTATTGTTAGTAATGAAAACTGAATCATAGGACAGTGACAATTTAAGAAATTAATTTTTAGTTGTCAATTGGAGATCTAAACCACTTAAAAATGTCCTCCAGAAATTAAATAAATCCTACCTGACTACGAACCTACAGGTGACTTTTTATGTCATGACGTTGGGAATAATGTCGCTTTTGTGTTTTCAAGTAATTTTAATGACATGGCATTTCTATGCAGTTTAAGATGGCGTCAAGTGAAACTATTTCTGGCTGCTACTGCTTCTGGCCTGCCGATCTTAAAATTTCCACGGCCACGCACGTGAATGAACGAAGCTTAAAAATGTCTCAAGAAATGTCACGAAAAATCAAACCTCTCTTGATTCCGTAACATCGATGTCGCAACAATAAGACACTGTGACTTTTTCAGTTTTGACATAATGTCGCGGCATTCTCTGTGATGGCATAAAATGTCACGTGAAAACTAACCTTTAATTTAGTGGCAAACAAGCTTAAAACTTTTCCAAGTCAACAGTGGCGTGTTTTACAAAGGAGGATTTTTTTTAATGATTCATAGTTAATTTATACTACTTAACAACATAGTGAGTATTTAGTAAATTTGATGTGTGATGTATGGCTTGTGGTGGGTACCGTCCATTGACGGTTCTCCAGTCTTCACCTAACCCCTGAGGGCTTCGGGCCAGGTCCTGTGAAGGCGTTTAGTAGCTGGTGGTGGTTGGTTCAATTCTCTTATGATTTGACTGTCATTTGCGGAATTTCTTTCTTTGGCTTTATTAGGGTAAAGGTCAATGACACCTCTTATAAATGGAATTCCGGGGTCGTTAAAGAGGGTTATGTTGGAGATGTACCATGGAGAGTTAGTTATCATTCTAAGAGTTTTAGACTGGAAATTTTGTAGTATTTTGGTGTTGGTAGGTTTACTACAACCCCAGAGTTCAATCCCATATGTCAAATAGGCTTTAGAATAATCTTGTAAATCAATATTTTATTCTCAAGTGAGAGTTGAGATCTTTCTCCAAGTAATCAATATATTTGTCTGACTTTTGTATTTAACTGCGTTCTTTTGGCTTTTATGTGGTTTTTCCAAGTAAGCTTTTGGTCCAGATGAAGTCCTAGGTACTTTACTTCATATTTTTGTGGAACTTTATTATTATTTATGTGGACTTGAGAGGACTTGTTGTAAATGTAACCTGTGTGGATTTTTCGACATTAATTGTAATTTTCCAACGTTCGAGCCAGGTTTGCAGCAGTTGTAAATAATTCTGGAGTTTGATGGCAGCTCTATTGGGATCTGTATCCGATGTTAAAATTGCCGTATCATCAGCAAATGTGGCCATTAGGATATCATTATTAGTAGTTATATCAGCAGTGAAAAGGAGATATAAAAAAGGACCAAGGACACTACCTTGAGGAACTCCAGATTGGATAGGATTATAATTTGAAGTTGAGGAAAAAAAAAGAAGGAAATACGAATACAAAAAATTTGACCAAAAAGAAAATTGGGTTCGGTGGAAATAAAAACAATAATGAAATTTATTTTAAAAAAGAGTACGAGTACGAGTACGAGGTGCCATACACAACAACTAAGCTCATGTACTATTATCCCAAAATAAAAAATAATAATGAAAATCACGAAAGACAGTTAGTTGAGGCACTTCATTCAGCCAAAAAATAGGCGCTACTTATATCACACAGCCTTACACAACGTGTACTATCAACAGATCCTCAGTACCTTACGGTAAACAATGATTTATTTTTACTAAATTTAAAGATGCTCTAAAAATCCATATCGACTTCCCTGGAATATGCTTCGGCGTTTTTGTTCGTTCTGGCTAGACTTTAAAAATGGGCTGTGCAATGCAGTTTTCCAGCCAACGGCATTTCTCACTTTTACAGCACTTTAATGAACCGGTAATGTAAACTTTTCTCATAGTTGGGGTGAAATTAAATCGTTCAAAAGCTGGAATGGCCTCTCATTTTACCTTTTTCTTCTTAAACCAGTATTCGGAAATACAGAGTGCTATCGTAAATAGTGTCTTTCTTTTATCTGAGAGTACAAAGGGTTTGTGTAAATATTGGTAATATTTAAATGAAGTAAAAAACATGTTAGAATTTTCTTAAAATCACAATAAAATATTATTTTTAACATTTTATTTTAAATCCTAAAATTAATATACTCAATGATTAATATTTTATAAAAAAAAGAATATTAAAATGTTGGGGTCGTAGGAGAAATAGTGTACATAACTAGTTGGAAAGGTTCCAAAATATTTTCATAAATAAAACCCATAATGCGAATACCACCTGTTTTTACAAATCACAAAATAGGAATAAATGGTTGAGGTACCCAAATAAAATTGAACATTTTTATTAACTTCTCATTTAAAAAGTATTTTTCTATACGTAAATGTAAAATAGAAAAATAAGCCAACGTCATATAGTTTATAATTTACCGGTATATATGCCATCGAACTCTCACACAGACATCGCTTATTAGCATAGAAATAACAAGTTAGTTGACACTTGCACACGTTCAGCTTCCTTGCACAACTCATCCCTCCTATTGCATCCGCTTCTCCTTTATTCCCTTTATGCTATTACAGAAGACTTTGTTTCGTAGTCATGTGCGAAATTTCGGATATATATGTTTATTGGGTACGGATGAATTTTACTTGTTTTGATCTTATTGTAGAGAAACACGATGGACTAAAAAGGATAATCAGTTTGGTCGGTTCTGCTACACTCTGGTCAATTAACAAACAAGAAAATAAGTGAACAACCACATTTAATGAATAAATAAAAGAAAAAACATTTAAATACATTTTTTTTTCGTCGACCTCTACAAAAAATGACATTTTACTTACTAATTTACTATTTTTGAAGTCAAGTACTTTTCGTCCTCAAATGACTCGCACCGTGCCGTATCCTAGTGACCACTGTTTGCGGACGAAAAATGCTTGCCTTCAAAAATGGTCGATTTTTCTTTCGGAAATTAGTACGTTTTTGTAGAGGTCGACGAAGTAATGTAATATGGGCCTCGCCGAAAAACTGTCTACTGTCTCGCCTGCTTGCTAGCCTCGGCTATCAATTTGCAGACTCGACTATAATAGACAGTTTTTCATCCTTGGCACATAAGTAATAATCCACTAAATGAAGGAGGAAAAAAAGGCCAACCTTTAGATTATTCCATTTTTATTTTCTGGTTGAAGGTGGCTTTTGGTACCTCATTAAAGATGAGACAAAGTTTGCGTGAAAAGCTCGTGCGACGGCCAAGAAAATGGCCCCAGAAGACCAGGAAAATCGGTTTTCCTCGAATATCTCCCAAAATATGGCAGTTAGAGATTTTCAGTTCAGATAAAAATTGAAGATCAGTTAATTTTCTACAAAGATGGTCCTAATGATTTTTTTCGCAACATCAATATTTTCTTCAAAAAAATCGGGTTGAAAAATGGGAAATTTTGAGACTCATGAAATATGCAAGTTTTTTACAAAAAACAAATGAGATTTGGGGTGTTTGAAATCCATTATTTTCAATGTATTGGATATAAGATTAGTTACAGCAGGATGGACCCCACCTATTGGCCTGAAACTAGCGACGATCAGCTTTGCACATGTGGCAAAATGTTGAAGTTCATTAGGTTTTTGGTAAGGAAAACTCAAAATCTCTCAAGAGTGAAGAATATTTATCCATAATACTCAACAACAATTTCTTGCAGATTCTCCGCAAATTTTTGCAAATTTTTTTGCAACCATCCTAATCGAGGTTTTTGGAATAAAGATTTATAAACTTTCTTCATGTTTAATTTATTATAGAAAAATATGTTTTTATTTATTTATTTATTTATTTATTTATTTATTTATTTATTTATTTATTTATTTATTTATTTATTTATTTATTTATTTATTTATTTATTTATTTATTTATTTATTTATTTATTTATTTATTTATTTATTTATTTATTTATTTATTTATTTATTTATTTATTTATTTATTTATTTATTTATTTATTTATTTATTTATTTATCAACGTGAGAACCCAATATAATGATACAAGAATAATATATTATAGACTACAATATTATATAGACTATTTCACTCATCTTCGAATTTTCACAAAATCTGACCAATCACAAACCAAAGACAGCTGGTATTATCGCGATAATACCAGTTTTCTTTTAATCCTGATTGGTCTATCAGCGTGGTATTTTCACGGCGTAACCATGGATACGAATTGCAAAACAAAATTTGACATTTTGAAAAAAAATAATTACAGCTACAGACGTCAATATGAGGTCTTTTGCTTTGAATAATTACAGCTACAGACGTCAAAATGAGACCTTTTACTTTGTTTGTGAAATAGTCAATGGTAATATAACGAGACCTTGATAAATAGTCGACTATTTTTATTGGATCTAAATTTTGAGTGTTTTTGATATCAATTTGTTGAGACATAATTTTGTCATTAATAATTAAAACCCGAGAGCTTTAGCTCGAGAGTTTTAATCTTTGATTATTAATGACATAATTATGCCGAAACAAATTGTAAAAAACACGAAAAATTTAGCAACAATAAAAATAGACTCTAATTTATTAAGGTTGAGTTATATTTAGGAAGATTATTTCCCGCGAAAATTAAATTACTACTCTTACTTCGTACCGTATTCGTAGGTATCAAAGATTTGACTGCTTTTTCTATAGATTTGTTATCTAAAACACCGAATCTTTCCATTTAACAATAATTTATCAAATTGTGACAGAACTGCTTTAGCAAAAACTGACAGAAATAATAAGAAATAATCTAATAAAATTCCACTCTAGCTCTACCTCTTCGGATAACGTATCTTGGCTGTCTTTATAATTCGAACACTGGCGTGACTCACATGAACCACAAATAGATGAACAAGGTAGCCCTGCTTTCTTTCTTACATTGACAAATCTTTAAGAATTCCGGAAACGCTGAGTCTTTAATGGTTTGGACCGCGATAAGTATATCCCCTACACGTTTCCATACCCATTTTTCTGGTGAGCCACTGCTGGACTATACCCGAAAAACCTCAATATTTGTTCAATACTCTTGTCTTTTGTCACTTTTCTTTCTATAACTGACAATAATATTTATCAAAATCATGAAAGAACACAAACACACTTATATCTTCAAGCGTGGCCACATTGACTGTAGCAGGCGACACGAACGCCGCACAGAGCGCACACGCGACGAACGATGAAAGCATGGAAGTAAGAAATTATAGCGGGTTTTAAGATTTAATCAAAATGCAAAAAAAATTAGAGTTTACACATTTCACAGATGACAAAGGACCTTCTGAGGAACCATAATCAAGAAAATTTGGAGCAAATTAGTGCAATACAAAAAAATAGGAACAAATTCCTGGCGAGGTCAAAATTGCCCGGGAGCAGAAAGTTTGACCCGTGTTCCGATATGGCCAAAGGAGTCAAACCGTGACTCAATTCACAGGGTATGATAGCGGCAGATTTCCTCTTTCACATGAGAAAATATGCATTTTTAACAAAGTTATTGGATAATTTGTCCGCCCGCTCATACGGGCAAATGTTCGAGGAAAATCATAAGGACCATTTTTGTAGAAAATTAACTGATCTGAACCGAAAATCTCTAACTGCCATATTTTGGGAGATATTCGCGGAAAACCGATTTTCCTGGTCTTCTGGGGCCATTTTCTTGGCCGTGGCACGAGCTTTTCACGCAAATTTTGTCTTATCTTTAATGGGGTACCAAAAGCCACTTTCAACCAGAAAATAAAAATGGAAACTAATTATCTTAAGGTTGGCCCCTTCATTTACTGGACTATAACTATTTTGGGCACTTACAAGGTGCCAGCAGTAGTTAGGGCAGAAATAAAATGATTTCAACTCATGACAGTATCTTGTGACTTTCTAATTGGTTGAGAGATTCTGATGTATTGGCTCTAATGTTCTTGATTGAGTTTCTAAACTTGCTCTGAATTTTGATGATTCCACAAATCTTTCAACATATTTCAATATTCCGTTGATAGAAAAAAAATAAAATTGATTTCCATTTAAAATTAACCTATAGTAACCCTATTTAACCAAAATTTTCCGATCGCTAAGACTAACTAAATTATCTAAAAGATTAAATTGTATCACTTATAACAACTCCGCGTCAAAAGGAATTAATTAAAACACCTTTTAAATTTGCTGTCTCAACACCCAACAACAAATACCTACTTATCCCGCTCGAGCGAACACATCATACAGAACATTAGCCACAGTTTGACGTCGCGTCCCAAAAATTGCCATCATCCGAAAGCCTTACACCTTATCTAGAGGACGATGAGCATGAAGAGCCCTTTTGCTTTTGCTTTTCAAAACTCTCTCATTAGAGTTTTCACAGAACATTCCCCAAGAGCAGCCAAAAGACAAAGGCACTCCAATCGGCTTTCATGGCCTAAGACAGAGGCGTCCATTTTTTTTAAATATTTGTTCTAATTTTATAATTCAATAATTTCTTTAAAACTTCAAAATTTGTAGTATTTACTACTCTTTTTATTTATTATAAAGAATCACTCCATGTTGGTCCATCTCTAGTCATCGCTCACCATTTTTCTATTTTTATTTTACCTTAAATCTTCTTTTTTTCAACTTCTTCCTTGGACTTTATCTTCGCATTGTTCTTCTTCTTCATCTCTTTCACCTACTTTTATCCATTTCTGAATTATTCTTAATACCCTTCTTTACCATCTCTCAACAATATTCTATATAGTTTAGTTAGATACCATGAAATATAGTTGCAACTCTGTTCCCCTTAGCTATTCTTCTATTGATGACTCATCCTCTTCTCTATTTGTAACAGTTACTACAACCATATAAGTAGTAATACAAAGGGACTTCTGGGATGGCTCTGAAGTTAGCTACGAGTACGAAGTCCTGACAGGGCCTCCAGAAAAGTTAGGTTAGAGTTCAGGTCTGAAGTTAGTCGGTTTGACAGATTGTTGGTAACCCTGTTGACAAATGACAAGCCTGTTGACAGATGATAAGCCTGTTGACAGATGACAAGCCCTTTGACAGATGACAGGCCCATTGACAGATTGTTGGCAACCCTGTTGACGGACTGTTGGCAACCCTGTCGACAGATGACATGCACGTTGACGGATTGCTGGCAACACTAGTCACGGATTGTTGGCAACCCTAGTGACGAATTGCTGGCGACCCTGTTGACAGATGACAGGCCCGTTGACAGATTGTTGGCAACCCTGTTGATAGGTTATTGGAAGCTTATTTTTCTTTAAACATTATTCCACATTGAGAGAAGGATAATCTTTTGGTGTTTAAATTTGCAGTCGAGCTTTCTATTCCAGCCTGCACGACGGGTTGCCTATATTGCAAATTTAATTAGTGATAGTTATTTAAGTGGAGGTCTTTCCTCGCTCTGAATTATTGCTTTAACGCGAATTATTATAAAAGTAAGACAAAAGAATCAGAACGAGAAAAACTTATCTATCATGGGAGGAAAAGTAACTTTGATTGATCCTACTCATTTCAGACGCTAGGTGTCGTGGTAGCCGCTCTATTATTTTTTTTGTCCATCGTTAATCTTTTATCTTTAATGGTTGACATTTTAAACGAGGTTGTTTTAAAAATCGGTACGTCTATGTCTCTCTTATAACCATAAAAACACACAAAACAATAACACTTGAGGAAAGAGAAACAGAAAGAGCCATATCCAGGAAATGTTTTTAGTAAAAGCGACACTAGCGCCAAAGTGCAGTAATTTGAATACGAGTAACGTTTGAAGTCGGACACCTAGAGGGGTCCATTGAGACCCGCTCTACCGGAAAATAGTATCTCGTTGTTTAAAACAACATACACGTGATACAAAAAGCTTGGAGTAGATGTCGACACTATTTGTTGGGGATTTTATTATTTCAACGGGGCAGCTGAGAATTTTAAACGGCATGGTCGGTGCTCGTTTGTTTATTCTCTGCTACAGTACACACGAGTTTCTACTTCCCATTAAGTACTAAAAGCATAAATTTAGGTTGAAGGAAATTTTTATTCGAACTGATAATGGATTACAATATAATCTCTTCGTATAATATATTTTAGATAATTTTTAAAATAATACATATTTTTTATATCACCCCAAACATTGTTATTAAATTTTTCATACAGCTTCTTACGTAAACATAACTTCATGAAGCGGGAATTGGAGATGTGGAAACTGTTTCTGAAGTATGTAATGTTTAACTGTTTTAAATGTAGCAGAAACTTTAATGAGGTGCAGATTGTTCACACTGTGCATACGTTGCACGCCTTGTTTCCACTAGAACTCCCGGAGTTTTCTTCATTTCTATTATACCAAGTTTTCCTCTAAACATTTGTTAAATGGATATTTTTCAATTAATCCTACCTGTCTGGGAAACTAGTTATCCTGAGTAAAAGTTTAGACTAGATTTCTAACTTGAAAACTATATGAGAATAAGCGCGCATTCAGGAGAGTCACAGGGCTCGTGATCCCCAAACCTCAAGTCTGTATTATTTGTTAATTTCTTAAACGACAAGTAATTGTGATGTCTTTGGGACACTTGTCATTTGATTGCTCATACTATTTTACTTCTAGTAAAGTATATTCATTAACTAAAATAAAAATTAGTGAATCTAAAACAAATTTTGTTTTTTTTTCTTTAAATCAATTTTTTTCCATCCTCCATCCTTTATTTTTGTTATATTTTTGGCAATGTCCACAAATGGTTCAGGTCCTGCAAAGAGTGATTTGACTTTCAGTTTTACTGTATCCCAAAATGTGCATAAAACATTACTATAATCCATATATAATCAAATACAAATACATTTTATTGGTGTTAAAAACATACAAAGTACGTATACACAAGTCAAAAGACAAAAGTACAATATTTAAAATTATGACAACAATCCATGTTTATTCTTGATGGCATGTTCGGAGGTATCACAACGTAATGCGTCTAGATAAATAAAAGTTTTTTATAACCTATTTCTCAGAACTATTTGTCTTGATAAAGGAAATAAACATATCCGTAGACTTGACGATATAACATATAGTCGAGGCAATGAAGCACTAAAAATGCCCGAACCGGGGAAAAATTTCGGAGTGAACGGTTTGGAATGCGATTTTTTGCATTGTCTTCCAAAATTTATTTGTAAAAAATGTGGCGACTTGGATTCCATGACAAATCGGAAATTGCATTACTGCAGCCAAAAATGCATCCAAAAAATGCATTATTTGAGAGGCCTTTTGGCAAATTTAATAACTTTGTAAATAAGAGTCAGAATTGGCCCAAGTCGGGTACCTAGGGGTTTTTGAGGTCGCTGATCACCATTATGATGTTCAAATTGGTCCCACGAACACCTGGAGCTCAGGAACCCCGATAAACGTCATCTTCGGGGGACTATCTCAAAATTCAAGCGGGGAAGTAGAGAAACTCGGTGCCCGGGGGTTTTTTGGGTCGCTGAATCCAAATACGGCATCGTCGAACACCCCCGAATACCTGGTGCACCTGAACCTGGACATGGACGTCATCCCCGAGAATTTTCCAGATAATATTGACAAAAGCAAACCGAAAATCTCTATGGGGGCGTTTTTTGGGGTCACGTCGAAAATGACCCCCGAACACCTGGTGCACCAGAACCTGTTCCTAAACGCCGTCTCCGAGGTTTTTCCAGACATAATCGAAAAAGATGAATCGAACATCGTGAAGGGGGTTTTTTGAGGCGCTGAATCCGAATTTCGTGTCGAAAACGACCCCCCGAGCACCTGGTGCATAAGACCCTGGCCCTAAACGTCGTCTTCGAGGTTTTTCCAGACATAATCGAAAAAGATGAATCGAACATCGTGAAGGGGGTTTTTTGAGGCGCTGAATCCGAATTTCGTGTCGAAAACGACCCCCCCGAGCACCTGGTGCACCTGAACCTGGCCCTCAACGTCATCTTCGCGGCTTTTCCTGAAAATATCGACAAAAACGAACTGAAAATCGTTGAGGAGTGTTTTTGGGTCGCTGAAACCGAATTTCGTGTCGAAAACGACCACCCGACTACCTGGTGCACCGGAACCTGGCCCTGAATCTCATCTCCTTGGCCTTTACAGACAAGGCAGCAAAGAACTCACCAAAAATAGGCGGATGACGTTCAGGGCCAGGTTCAGGTGCACCAGGTGCTCGGGGGCGTTTTCGACACGAAATTCGGATCCAGGGCCTCAAAAAACCCCTCTCAACGATTTTCAGTTCGTTTTTGTCGATATTTTCAGGAAAAGCCGCGAAGATGACGTTCAGGGCCAGGTTCAGGTGCACCAGGTGCTCGGGGGGTCGTTTTCGACACGAATTTCGGATTCAGCGCCTCAAAAAACCCCCCTTCACGATGTACGATACATCTTTTTCGATTATGTCTGGAAAACCTCGAAGACGACGTTTAGGGCCAGGTTCTTATGCACCAGGTACTCGGGGTGTCGTTTTCGACACGAAATTCGGATTCAGCGCCTCAAAAAACCCCCTTCACGATGTTCGATTCATCTTTTTCGATTATGCCTGGAAAAACCTCGGAGACGACGTTTAGGGCCAGGTTCTGGGGCACCAGGTGTTCGGGGGTGTTCGCCGATGCCGTATTTGGATTCAGCGATCAAAAAAAAACCGGGTACCGAGTTTCTCTACTTCCCCGCTTGAATTTTGAGATAGTCCCCCGAATTTGAACATCATAAACGTGATCAGCGACCTCAAAAACCCCTGGGTACCCGACTGGGGCCAATTCTGACTCTTATTAAATAATGCATTTTTTGGATGCATTTTTGGCTGCAGTAATGCAATTTCCGATTTGTCATGGAATCCAAGTCGCCACATTTTTTACAAATAAATGTTGGAAGACAATGCAAAAAACCGCATTCCAAACCGTTCACTCCGAAATTTTTCCCCGGTATTTTGCTTCATTGCCTCCACTAATAGTATGCTTTAACCTAACCCAGTTTGTTTTTTGACTGCATCCTCATGATTTTTTCAGTTGATTTGTCTCGGATATATATACTTTTTTCTACATATATAAACTTTACGCACTGTAATGGGGACAGCAGCAAAAGGTTAAGAAAACTCTATAAAGATTTTCCAAGCTTTCGAATATTTATTATACTCATCTTCAGGGAAACTGCAAGGTAAGCCTTAGTTACAAAATTTGATGAATGATGTGCATTAAATGATGAATTTTATATCATTATATGCTTGAATCGTCAATTATACATAGGGTGAGTTAAATTGTTTAAAAAATATTTAAAATTAATTTTATATATTCATAGGCGTAACTAGGGTGGTTATTGGGAGGATGTAAGAGTAGTTCTTGATTGCAAGTTGACTTGGAACCAACATCTGGAAAACACAACCAAAAAGGCGGTGACTTTACTAGTTGCAGCCAGATGCATTTTTGGGGAAAAAGTGGGGACTAAGACCACATATGAATCGCCAACTGCAGAAAGGCATCATATCCAATGTTTTATGAAAATGGTTTATTTTATTAAAATTGTAATTATGAGCAATACGCATCTTTGACTGCAGAAAGGAAACACGTCTACACAATAGTCTAGCTATGGCATCGCCTTTAATATTACGTTTACCGCAGAAAGGGATCTAGTCCAGGACCTGTTACAATTTTAATAAAAAAAATATTTTCGTAAAACATTGGATATGATGCCTTTCTGCAGTTAGCACTGGTTGTACAACAAGGTGGTGTTGCCCTACATTACCTATGCCTCTCTGGTGTGGCCTCCAAATACATATCAAAGAGGCAATAAAGACAACGTCTACTCTAGCTATGGAGACACTATTGGGATTGCCTCCTCTCCACATTGTGGTACAAGGGGAGGCAAGCCTTGGTGCTCTCAGACTACAGAACATACAAACCAATATGAATGTTGGGACTGGGCACATGAGTATCGTCGGAATAGTGACCGGGGATGTACTAGGAACGAGAACAAATCATATTCCGAAAGGGTACGACTTCAATAATCCAATCAGAGTGGTGGTGCCAGATAGAACTGAATGGAACGACTCACAGTTCAGGAACATTCTACAGGGGAAAATCTGCTACACAGATGGATCCAAGACTGAGAATGGAGCGGGCTCGGGTGTGTTCTCCAGGAACCCGCACTCACACTTTCGTCTTTCTGGTAGATGTATATGCTATTCTCCAATGCGCGAGGGAGAATAACAGGAGAAACATAGTTAACGCACGAATTAATATCTATTCTATTAGACAGTCAAGCGGCACTCAAGGTTTTGTGCAGCAAGGAAGTGACGTCCAGACTGGTATGGGACTGCAAAGAAGAACTTAGATCGCTGGCAGACCGTAATCACGTCAAACTGATATGGGTGCCGGGACATCAGGGAATTGCAGGTAACGAGAAAGCAGATGAACTCGCAAGAAGGGGCTCAGAAACCCCCCCAGACCAAAGGCAGACACTGGAAGTACCAAAGCGTACAGAAAGAGTGGGACAAACACAAAAATTACTGGAAAAATGTCCCAGGAAACAAATACGGGAAAGAGTACATCAAGGGACCGTGTCACAAAAGAGCGGCAGACCTGTTAAAGATGAACAGGAGCCAGCTGAAAATTGTTACAGGACTTCCTCACTGGCGATGTGCCAGTAAAGGAGCACCTTAACAAGATCGAGATGTAAGGAAACAGAAACAGTGACACATATACTGTGTAGATGGGAGGCATTGGACCGCAAAAAACATCAAATTTTTGGGCAGCCAATAGGTGAGCCAGAACTGTATAACTCCCATCCAGTAAAGGACCTGTACACGCTTGTATAGGGCACTAAAGGATTGGGTATTGCAATCACATAAAAAGAGAGGTAAGACACAATGGGCCGATAGGCCTAAGTGCCACTGTATATCACATAGTACAACATTTTAAAATTTTATTTTCAGAAATTTTTACCGGTACCGGTTGTAATATTTTATATTATAATTGCTAATTAAGTTTGAATGGTAACTTTATTACGTCTGTAAGCCATCAAACGTCTCACACTTTGTTAGTTCTGTCACTATTGATTGCTGTATAACTTCTAAAAGACCTACGTAATTCAAGACTTGAGTCCTTGTTTCAAGTCAGGCTCCCTGCCTGTTCTGATGATTCTGTCACTTATACAACAGTGCAGTCAGGGAAACTATACTGTATTTATGTAACAAAGATTCTTCAAGCTCCTATGTTCAGTCGTCTTATGTAGTTAGTTATGTAGTTTTTTTTATTTATACAATTTTCCTCTTTAAATATGCAGGCCATTTCTAGAAAGTGTTTTTTTCTTAGGTTGGCTTCTCTTTCTAGAATTGTGGCAGATTCATAGTTCATCCTATGTTCGTTTTCAAATACGTGTTCATCCAAAGCGCACCTTTTTGGATAGATAGATAGATGTAAAAAGAGGTGGCCCTACGGCCTATTTCCACTGCGACCTTTGCAGATCTATTGTGTTTCCCCTGATAATTAGATGACTTGCGCGAGCTTCGTCCTTTTAAGTTTTATAGCCTGACAGTGGCTCTTCAACGTAGCTCTCTGCCTCTGGGTATTCCGTTCCCTTCTGTGAAAACCTTGTCCTTGCTATTCCATCGCATTCGCTTAGAATATGGATTGAGGTTTCTTCCTCTGACTGGCAAAACCTGCCAGACATATGTTTTTCATATGCTTGTTGAGTTTACAGTGTTCTGTAAGCATGCCTACTATTGCTTTTACGGACCTTCTGTCCTTGCTTAGTAGGTCTGCCGTGAGTGTAGGCGATGGTTTCTTGAGAAACCTTTTTGCCTGCCTCTGTCCTGGGAATTGTTCCTACCAGCTTTGGGCTTGTTTTTCCACCCATTTGCTGATTGCCTTTTTAACTGTTGTTTTTGCTATACCGCAGAAGGGTTCTGGACCATAAAATGACATTGACGAGCCTTGTCTGGCCAATTCTCGATGCCCTTTGTGTCCTGGAACCCATGCCAAGGTCACTTTCTTGCGGTTAGCTAGTTCATTTAGGGCACAGGCATAGTCCCACAGAAGTTTGGAGTTTACTTGTGTGGCCTTTAGTGCTTTTAGTGTTGTCTGACTGTCGGAGAATATAACAACGGACTGACCTATGCTGTCTTGTCTGTTTATTTCTCCTATTCAGAGGTGTATTGCTGCTACTTTTGCTTGAAATACTGTGGTGTCTTTTGGATAGTCTTGCATCACTTTTGTGTGATGTTAATCTGCTAGTGTGGGACCTAGAGGTTTCACCTATGTAAACCTTGTCACAGTCTTTACATGGTATTATGTAAACTATATTATATAAGGATTCTTTCAGTGTTTTATTTTTATCATTACTAATGGTCAGAACTATTTGCAATTTTTATATTGATAAATGATTTTGATATCCTGGGTATATTGCGGTTATCTCCTTTATGTAGGGTAAACTGATATATATTGTTCTCTCTTTTGGTCCATACTGGGATCATATTTAATATTTCCGTTATTTTTTTCATTTGTTGTAGGATTTTCAAGTCCTATAAATCAATAAAGAAGATTAACCAAACATATTGAATTTGTTCAAAATTTGAATTACAATGTAACCAGCAACGACATTTTACCATTTAGTATAGTTCCTGAACGTTGTCATCGTTCCCAACAAAACAAAATAGAGGTGAAATGTGAAACTCTAACAATACGGGTCATAAAGTTTATCTATGTACTTGTCGGGGCAGTATTGAGCGCAATTTTCGTTCATGTGTCGAATTATCTAACTTCTAGGAGTGTTTTAAATGTTTTCTTCTCGTGAAAACGTCGAACAAATAGTTACGAAAACTCGTTTGCGAGAGTTACATGTGAATACAAATTAAATTTCATAGTAAAGTCAATTTCGAACTTTTAAATTTTATTTGTGAGTTTACAATAAAATGGAACAATAATAATTGTATTTATTTGCAACAAACTTCAAGGAAAGAGCGTTCAGGTAAGAATTTATTTCCTTAAAAGATAGCTTTCCTTTTCTTTTTTCATCAAGCCAAACCATCGTTTTTTTCTACTTGTGATGCTAATAATACAGGGTGTCCCACGACTATTCCCTCGTTCTCTTGTGCTTAAACGGTACAACATATCAGCTCAATTTTTTGATGACATATGTAAATTGATAAGATCTACTTGTTTAAATTATTTGTAACTATACAGGGTGATCCAGAAAATTGTAATTTATCAAAGATAGGTTTTTTTATTTTATGACATTTTTAGATTATACGTTTAAAACTAAGTCAATTTTATTCAACGTTCCCTATATCTATCTCTTACCAATTTTGAGAAAATCGTGATTTTAAGAAAAATATTCTATTTAAACAAGAACTAAAAACACGGAAACCTCTTACTTTCAGTAACACAAATTTATATCGATTTATTCTGACTTTTAGGGCTTTCATTTGCACTATGTAGGATTTCGATATTTTGCACAGGGTGTTTAGGAAAAGGATTCTAATTTTATATTTTTCCAACATCAAAAACTCACTTAACTTAAATGGACCACCCCGTATTTTTTTATCCCATGTGAAATAACTTTTCATTTTCTATCAAAAACTATGAGTAATGCATATGTATAAAATTAACGATTAAACGTAAATATTTAGAAAAAAAAATACTAGATATAAATGTTCAATATCTGAATGCCCCCATTCTCGCCTCCGCTCTGATATAAATATCAAGTGGCGGAAGGTTTAGTATGGTTTCCATTGCTGCTGTTGGAGTGCTCCTCATGGCACCTGTAATGCAAATACAGGCTAAACGCTGGAGTTTAGCAAGCTCCAGTATCGCCTTCCTTTGTATTACTTTAGGCCACCACACTAAGGAGCCATAGGTTAACATGGGTCTTACCACTGCAGTGTACAACCAGTGTACCATACGCGGTTTTAAGCCCCATTTAGTGGCTATGGCCCTTTTGGCAGCCATTAGTGCCATTTTACCCTTATTAATGGTTTTTCCAAATGCTTGTTCCAGGTTAGTTTAGCGTCAAGGATTATACCTAGATACTTCACCTCCTGGGTTAATTGTAGTTGAGTGTTGAAGAGCTTGGGTTGTCTGAGACTATCCAACTTCTTCTTTTTCGTTAAGGCAATTAGTGCTGTTTTGTTAGGATTAATTTTAAGGTTTTCCTTTAGACACCACCTCTCCACGATTTTCAGCGCCTGTTGCATAAGGTCTGAAACAATATTTTTAAAATTCCCCACTGCAAGTATGAGTACATCGTCTGCATACCCCTGGGTATAATATCCTGCATTGCTGAACTGTACCAGGAGCTCGTCAATTACCAAATCCCACAGTAGAGGTGATAAGACTCCTCCCTATGGGCATCCCTTGGAAATTGACACCTCCATGTTCTCTCCCAACAACGTTGCTTCAGCTGATCGATTGCATAGCATGGTTTGTATCCACCTGCATGTGGTGTCGTCTACTCCACGCTTTGCTACAGCTGCACCCATGGTTCTAAAAGAGGTGTGGTCAAATGCACCCTCTATATCCAGAAATGCTCCTAAAGCTATTTTTTTATTTCTGTGTACAGCCTCTATCTTTGAAACGAGTGCATAGAGTGCTGTTTCACAGAATTTTCCGCTGGCTGGTTTTTGTGAAGTGGCCTTTCTTTAAGAGAGTTTTCCCTGACATGTACCTCAACCAATTTTTCCATTAACTTTATCATAAAAGATGATAAAGTAATAGGTCTGAATGATTTAGCCTGAGAGTAGTCCTTCCCAGGTTTTGGAATGAAGACAACTCTAGCTTTCTTCCAGCTAGCTGGAATGTAACCAGTAGCTAGACTTGCCCTTAAAAGTTTACATATCACTGGTGCCAGCATTTTCTTTCCTGTTGCAAAAAGACAGGGAATATTCCGTCCGGACCAGGTGATTTGTATGGTTCAAATAGGTCTATTGCCCAGTTGATTTTGCTTTGGGTTACGACTCTGTTTGCCAGTTTCCAATCCCTTTTTTGATAGGAAATGAAAAGTTATTTCACATTGGAAAAAAAATACAGGGTGGTCCATTTAATTTAAGTGAGTATTTGATGTTTGAAAAATATAAAATTAGAATCCTTTTCCTAAACACCCTGTACAAAATATCGAAATCCTATATAGTGCAAATGAAAGCCCTAAAAGTCAGAATAAATCGATATAAATTTGTGTTACTGAAAGTAAGAGGTTTCCGTATTTTTATTTCTTGTTTAAATAGAATATTTTTCTTAAAATCACGATTTTCTCAAAATTGGTAAGAGATAGATATAGGGAACGTTGAATAAAGTTAACTTAGTTTTTAACGTATAATCTAAAAATGTCATAAAATATAAGGTATTCCATTTAAAAAACATAACTTTGATAAATTACAATTTTCTGGATCACCCTGTATAATTACAAATAATTTAAACAAGTAGATCTTATCAATTTTCATGTCACCAAAAAATTAAACTGATATCTTGTACCGTTTAGGCTTTTTAAAAATCTGAGTAGAGGTCCAATTTAGAACCATCTTGTTGTCATTTACCAATGAAACACCCTGTATATTCAAATTTATATCACATTACTTTGTCACCAAAGAAAACGTTAACCTAAATATTATCAAGAAGCTTTCGAGAGAAAGATTTTAGTAGAAGTTTTTGAGTTTCACTTGGTTCTCTTCCCTTTTAAAGCTCTGTTAATAATTGATTAAAAGCACCAAAGAAAAAGATCCGCACGGATGAATTATTAACAATAAACCCTTTTAACGTTTGTTTATTTTGAATTTGAATTGTGAAATTCATGGTTCCTATTCAGATTTAAATCAATATAGGTGGACGAAATGTGTAATTACCTTTCAAACTGATATAATTTTGAGTTTTAATGGATGTATATTAAAAAAAATGTAACAAATTCAAAAATATAAAGATATGGATCTAGCCAAACCAAGATTTGTAATAATCAGCAAGTATAATAGTGGAATTTTTACTTGTGGCGGTGTTTTCTACATTTTCGTAGTTGAGTTATAATTCTTAAAACTAGAATAACTTTTGCTATAACCATAAAAATTCCTTTCGTTATAGTTCTATAGTTTTGCAAGCTTGGATTTTGTTATTAAAGTGAAGATGGCGTTGGGCTCTCCTCGTTCGTGATATATGTGCTCTAACGCAAACACTTTTATCAAGACACCCTTTAGAGATAGGATGTCGAGCTAGCCTGCTTCTTTCTGATGAGGTACAATAATACCGAAGCCGGTCTAAGAATGGCAAGCTCCTTTAATAACAAAATCGAAGTTTTTAGTTATTTAGTAATTCAATACCTGGTGGGGCATATATCCCAAGGAGTAGTTGTTGAAGTCCAGACGCTGGTGCAGTGTAGGACATTTTTAATGTCCTTGTTCTTGGGAACAAGTGTGATTTTATTTCACATCCTTAGGCAAATTAGTGTTGTTGGGTATTTAGTATTTTGCAGTAACTTAAATAAAACAGGCTATTAATCTTCAACGTTTTATTTCAACAGAACCTGCAAAATACTAAACACCCAACCGGTTATGGGCCCAGGCACTAAACAGAACTGAAGTGATTTGTGAAAACTTATATACGAAATGGCGCAGGAAAAGGATGAAGTGCCTTTGCTCCATGAGAAGCCAGCCAATGCAAACGCAGACTGGGAAAAGAAAAATACCCAGACGATCGCGTACATAACCTGTTGGGTATTATGTATTTTGCAATAACTTACAAACAATTGTTTTGACCATCTGTGTCGTCTCTAGCAACCATAGTGTAACTTTGGAGATGCGAGATGCCGAGATGGAAATTGTTTTCGCTTTTCGCAACTTGTCTCCGGAATAATCTCGTTTCCAGCCAGTGATTCTCTTTTGTTTCGGATGTGCATTTGTTGTTCAGTTGTTCTTCTTTTGTTTACTTTTATGGACTCTAATGGAGTTTATGTACGATTGTTGACTCATTTACAACAATTTCTAATGGTGCTGAAAGATTACTATAAAAACATACAAACAAAAATTATTTATCGGGAAGGAGTTAATGGACTGGTTCGACATTTTTCGTAATTTGTTTATTTCAACTAAAATCGAAAGATTTTTAAATTAAAAAACGATGACAACAAACAAACACGTCCGCTATAATCAAAAGATACCTGAGAGCTTACAGAAACAATGGGAAACTTTTTTAAAAAATATTTAGAAATAGATATTTCCGTGAAAAACGCAATTAAAATGGGAGATAGACACTGCCTAATACAATTGGAGACTGAACAAAAGAAGAAGAAAATTATGGAACAAAAACGTAAATTGAAAAACTTTAAAAACGAGAGACTGTTTTTAAATAATAATATGACTAGACTAGATAGGAAACCCCAAAAAGAACTGCGAGCAAGAGCAAAAATAGAGAGAGAAAAGGGAAGGCAAGTCAAAGTAGGATATAACAAGATCACCAGGTACCGCCGCCATGGAGGTAATCCTAAGCCATATACAGGGTGTTTCCAAATGACACTTACAACGTCTGGCTATAGATACCTCTCGTAAAATTGGACAAAATGATATAAGGAATGAGGGGTCCAACTCGATTACTTTTCGAAATACAGGGCGTTAAAGTTAAAAAAAATAAATGTTTTTATTTAAAAACTTTAAAACGGATTAATATATTAATTTGAAATTTAGCAGGTCGTTTTTAAATGTAAAAATACATATTTTAGTAAAAAATCATGTTTCATATCTAGATCCAGTGGCGTGCAGTTAGAAGGGTATATCCCCTTTTCCCAACCATTTTCTACGCCCATGGCAGTTGAAGCTATTTTTATTTTTTTAGTATTGCTTAACAGTTTTCAAGTAAAAAACGAATAACATTTACAAAATCTTGTGGTTTTTAAGATATTTAATGTTTTTATGAAGTCTGTAAGATCTTTTATTAATGAAATAACCAACAATATTTTTCTTGGATTTCTTTAATATTTTTTTTCTTATTTTTTTTATAACCACTAGACACTAGACACGAGACGCAAGTCTAGTGGTTATAAAAAATTAAGAAAAAATTATTAAAGAAATCCAAGAAAAATATTGTTGGTTATTTCATTAATAAAAGATCTTACAGACTTCATAAAAACATTAAATATCTTAAAAACCACAAGATTTTCGGTATGTAAATGTTATTCGTTTTTTACTTGAAAACTGTTAAGCAATACAAAAAATAAAAATAGCTTCAAATGCCTTGGGCGTAGAAAATAGTTGGGAAAAGGGGATATACCCTTCTAACTGTACGCCACTGGATGTAGATATGAAACATAATTTTTTACTGAAATATGTCTTTTTGCATTTAAAAACGACCTGCTAAATTTCAAATTTATATATTAATCCGTTTTAAAGTTTTTAAATAAAAACATTTATTTTTTTTTTAACTTTAACGCCCTGTATTTCGAAAAGTAATCGAGTTGGACCCCTCATTCCTTATAACATTTTGTCCAATTTTACGAGAGGTATCTACAGCCAGACGTTCTAAGTGTCATTTGGAAACACCCTGTAGTAGTGGAGAGTATAGCGATAAGGACAACCTACAGAATGACCAGAGAAGGATCAACCAAACGCAAGTTTCGACTCCTTCATGGAAATCAGCAATCCTGGGACATGCCCCAAGATGAGATGACAAAGAAGTTTAGCTTTGTGAAAGAATTCAACACAAAGCTAAGTAACAAAAGCGAATGGGACAAAGATACCATTCCAAAACTCAAGAGAAGTGCCATTAAACGGTACACAGATGGTTCTAGAACAACAGAAGGAACAGTAATAGGAGTATATGTGCCTGGAACCAAATATTCTGAAAGCTTAGGCAAATCTCCGAGCATTTTCCAAGCTGAAATATACGCCATCGGAAAATGTGTCCAGTTCAACATAGAAAGAAATTTTCGCAGACAAGAGATCATCATCATGTCAGACAGCCAAGAAGCCATTAATGCCTTGAACTCCCACGTAATCAACTCCCAGATGGTTTGGGAGTGCCTAGAGAATCTAAACGAACTAGGCAAGAACAACACTGTTACCCTCCTATGGGTTCCGGGACACACTGGAGTGGAGGGTAATGAAATAGCAGACGTACTCGCAAAAAAAGAGGCTGAAACACCATTTCTGGGACCTGAACCCTTCTGCGGAATAAGCACCAGTACAATACTTGATGAACTTGGGAAAGAAGTAAATAACAAAATACTGTATAGGACTACCAGTAAAAGTAAAAATAAGCTCAGAATACTAACGGGTATCCTAACAGGGCACTGCTGGTTGAGAGGCCACCTAAAGAAACTCGAATTAGTAGACAAAGAAGAATGCAGATTCTGCAAGGAAGAGGAGGAAACCTCTATCCACATTCTCTCAGAATGCATTACCCTGCAAAATCCAAGGGTACGATACCTCGGAGAATATCAAATAGAAGAGGAAGATCTACCTAACCTGAAGCCTACCGACATCCTGAACTTTTTGAAAGCAATAGGACTGGAGGAACTGCTCTAATCGTTGAGACATCCTTAACTATTGGGCAGCAGTAGGGGGCAAAATAGATCTTATAGGTCGCAGTGTATCGACACCCCCATCACAGATGAATAGATAGATAGATAACAAGATCACGATATATGGCGAAGAGTGGAGGTGGGACAGGACAATGGAAAGAATAGTAAAAAAAGAAACAAAAAACTGAATCAGAAAAATGGGAAGGAAGTACTGGGAAACGACCCGGCAAAGGAAAAGGACAAGAGTAAAACTGAAATAACGATAAAAACTAGTAAAAATGCAAAAAAAAATAAAAGAAGAAAACACACAAAAAACAACAAAATAAATCAAATAAGAATAGCCACGTGGAATATAAAAACTATGAAAAAAATCGGAAAAATGGAAGAGGTATATAGAGAAATAGATAAATACAATGTAGACATAACAAAAAGTAAGCTGGGAGAAATCAGGAGAAATTTCAAAAGATCGATACAGTTTCCTCTGTAGAGGAGATGAGAAACAAGGAAACAATGGTGTAGGCTTCTTTGTGAGAAATAACCTAAAGAATCATATAATAGACTTCAAACCGATTAATAGCAGAATTGCAGTACTAATAATGAAAATGGAAAAGAATACAGAATTACATTAATTAACATATGCGCATCGACAAACGAAACAGAACCACAGGACAAAGATACATTCTACGACAAGCTGAACATAACCCGTGAAGGAACGCCAAAGAGAGATGAATTAATACTACTAGGAGATGGACAATTAGGTCAAGAAGAATATCTAAGGAACATAATAGGAAATAGAAAAGGGACAATTCATAGAACAACTAACGAGAACGGACAGAGACTATGCCAATTAGCTGGATATGTAAATCTAAAAGTATTAACAACATAGTTTGAACACCCCAGAAAGCACAAAGTTACTTGGAGGCACCCAAACGGAACAACAGAAAATCGACCACATTCTAGCAACGAAGGGGTTATATAGTAAAACCACAGACACAAGGTCATAGGGGCGCAAACGCAGACGCAGATCACTACCTTGTAATGAACAATAAATAAAATAGAACCTAAATACTACAGAACCAAAACCGGTATAGCAAGACACAATATAATGGCTCTAAAAAACAAGGAAATTAGACAAAAGTATGAAGAAAAAATGACAGATAACTTAAAACAAATAGTAGAATCTCAAATGGAAGTGGAGGAAAGGTGGGCGGAACTCTAGGAACACAGAACACGAGGATGAAAAATAAGGAATGGTACGATACAGAATGTGAGGAAGCTAGATCCAAAAAAAATACAACAAGAATTAAATGGTTAAATGCACCAACAGAACAGAATAGAATAAACTACAACGTTGTAAGAAACAGGGCAAACATGCTATACAAAAAGAAAAAGAATGATTGGATGGATAATAAACTAGAAGATATGGAAAATAATAAACATAGAAACAACCAAGAACAATTCTATAAAAAAACTAAATATTCTTAATGCTAAACCGAAACCTAAGGTAAGAGGGAGTAAAAACAAAAACGGACAGACCGAATACAATCAAAGGGAGATAGGAAGAATATGGAAAGAGCATTTGGAAGAAACATTGAATTTCAAGAATATCCAAGAAACAGAGAGAGAAAAAGAAGAAAACATAATAGCGGAAGATGATTCACTGGAAGTAGAATACCCATCTGAAAGAGAAATCCAGAAAGAAATAGGAAGAGTAAGAAACGGGAAAGCACAAGATGATAATATAGAAGCAGAGTTACTGAAAAATGGAGGGAATGAAATACACAAACAACTACAACTTCTGGTACAACAAATATGGACTCAAAATAAGATCCCAGAAGAATGGAATTTAGGTATCATATCTCCGATATATAAAATGGGCGATAAAGAAAACTGTAATAATTATAGAACCATAACATTACTTAACACGGCTTACAAAATGACTGCAAACTTAATAAACCAAAAGCTAAAGCTCCACGCAGAGAAAATTATTGGGGACTACCAAAACGGCTTCAGACCAGGAAGGTCAACAATCAATGCAATCCATACGCTAGAACAAATAATACAAAGAACATGGGAATATAACAAAGAAATCCACATAATTTTTATAGACTTCAAAATCGCTTTTGATAGCATCAATAGACTAAAGATGTTGAAGAAATTGAAAACACTGGGTATACCAAAAAAACTGATAGATTTGCTAGAAATAACCCTTAAAAATACCAAATTTAAAATGAGATTTCAGGGAAATACCACGGAAGAGTTCAACGTAAATACAGGGGTAAAGCAAGGGGATTCCATTTCACCAACAGTATTTAACTTAGATCTCGAAAGTATATTAAGGAGAGCAAATATAAACAATAGAAGCATAATAACAGACCAAATACAAGTTATAGCGTATGCCGATGATCTGACAATAATAACAACAAAAGAAAAAGATTTAAAAAAGCAATAGAAAAACTGGACAAAGAAGCGAAAGAACTAGGCTTAGAAATAAACGAAAACAAAACTAAATACATGCGAATAGGAAGAGAGAAAATACCACCACAAGAATAAAGAAGTGCAAAAGCATAAATTCGAAAGGGTAACCACCTTCAACTATTTAGGGATGACGACAGGATTAGTAAGCGGGGAAAAGGTCAAGGAAAGAATCCTCAAAGGAAACCAAGCTCTAGGAATAAAGAGAAAGATACTGAAAAACAAAAATGTAGTAAAAGGACAAAAATAAATATATATAAAACATTAATAAGACCAACGATTACATACGCTATGGAAACTGTGTATGTGTGTGTGAAAATACTGGAAAGAAAGATTATGAGAACAACACTAGGTCCAGATATAACGGAGGAAAGAGAAAGAAGACGAAAAAGAAATGCAGAAATTGAAATAGAACTAGGGGGGGAAAATATAATTAGACACATCAAGGCTTTGCATTTGGAATGGCTTGGACATATAATGCGACGGAAACCCACAGACACGATTAGAAGGATAACAAACTGGATTCTACTGGGGACAAGAAACAGAGGAAAACCAAGAACAAAATGGCTCGAAGAAGTAAAGGAAGATATTAAAACACTGAATATAAAAGATGGGATCATAACATGTAAAAACAGAAAAGATTGGAAAAAATAACAACGGCAGCGAAGACACATGAGAAGCTATAATCTATAATGGGAAAGAGAGGAATAATCCACATCATTAAATGGATTTAAAACGCTGTAGGCGATGTCATTATCCGACGGGATTGAACGGCAATGATGATGACAATGATAATCATTATAAAAGAAAGGATCAGGTCGCGTGACGTCAGTAGCCCGTTCTAGACACCCATGTATCATAATAAAATCTCTATATTTCAGTTCAAATGAAAAAATGTCGAACCAGCCTATTGAATGATCTGTACAGTCCACTGATCTTACTCCACTTGGATTTTTTATATATTTTTTAAATCGACGGTTGAAGTGGTATAATGAAAATTCAAATTGTAGAACATAAAAAGGGACTAAAAAAGTTTCTGAAAATGTACGTCATACGTAAGCACTCATTTTCAGGAACGTTGAATATAAAATGTGAAAGTTGTTTTTTGTCAGTGTGCACTTACTTATCGACAATTTTTTTAACCGCTTTATCCTCACTCAATCTTTTTCTGGACTCGAAACTCGACAAGACTTAATGGAAATGCATGTAAATATTTGCCACCCTTGGATGTCTGTCTCCACCTATTTTTGAGACATCGTTTCCATTCTGTGACAGCCCATATCATACACACATTTTGGATTATTGATGGTTTTCCGTTTTTACAGAGCGATCCACTATTGCAATCCAAACTCTTATTTTGTCAAAATATTATGAGCGACATTCTTATTAAAAAGAATATTACTCAAGAAAAAAGAGATATTGGATTGTGAATACTTTCACGGCCTGTCAAAATTGATTTTTGATGGTTTTTCGGGATTATAAGCAATGATCGAATGCAATTTCTTCCTGAGGTTTCATCCATCCGGACATTTCCCGCCATCAAAGGCGATGACGTAACGGTCGAAGTGATCTCCAGTATTTCCAACTCAGATGGTTCACAAATCTTTCTGGCTCGCTCCGATAAGGTTTTGCTGACTCCTCTTTTTTGGCTAGGGTGATGGTTATATCCACTATTGGAGTAACTGTCCGTGTGTGTTGCTTTCCGGTATACGGCGTGAACTAGTGTCCCATCTGGTTTCCTTGTTACCAGTACATCAAGGAATGGTAGGCATCCTTCTTCCTCGGTCTCCATAGTGAATTGAATTTTAGGGTTTATTGTGTGTCATCAAAATATCGAAACCAGCACTTCGGTTTCTTCACAGTGGTAGCCAGCCATCCCCTTTTACTTTTTCATTACCATCGATTCCCCGATGTTCAGGCACGCAGGCCAGTTCAACTCTGTTCTGGTCTTTCGGGACTTTGAGTTCCATATACTATAACATTATTTATTTATAAATTCTTGTATGTACTTTCTTGTTGAATAACCCTGTATACAGTTAGTATAGCATTTTCGCTACTCGTAACGTTTTTCTCCGGTTTCTCCTCCAAGATTTCTTCAACATGTCATCCATCAGTAGAAAATCTGCGTACTTTTAACAGGGGATGACACGTGTCGATTACCGAGGTGTTTGGCAAACTTTCTGATGTTTTGATAAAATGTACTGAAGATCGAAAACGATTTGCTCCAGATACTACAAGATCGATGGTAGAAGCTGCTTTTAAATGGTTTATAAAAAAAGTACAGAGAAAATAAGTACATGTCTTAAATAAAACGATAAGATCGAAAAAATAAAAATGTTTAAATGTTTAATTTATGTTGTATGTATTCTAATAAAGTTTTGTTTTGAAAAAGTTTTTTAATTTATATATTTAATCAATTTCAGAATCCTCCAGTCACTAATATTCAATATATTAGGACCATTCCTAATCACAAAATTAGTAACATAAATGTGGAACGAATGCTTGGTCGAATATGGTAAGTACAATTTTTATTTATATAAAAAGAATTAACAGTTATGATAAAAATTTGTTGTCACACCCTTATCTTATTCTCCAATATTATACTATAACCTAACTTATTTAGGTTAAATAATTTTTTTTAACCTTAGCTAATTATTTTGTGGACTTTTTATTGTTTTAATGATTTGTTAAATATTCATATTTAGTGAGCAAATGGTACCTTTGTTTATGACTTAGTCTTTCTATTCTTATTCCTTTAATTATTGGTGAATGGATGTCCTTCTCAAAAAAATACAACTGGAATATTTTTCAAAATAGAAACAGGATAAAATTGAATCAGGATACAACTGGATCAGGATAACCTAGGATCTCTTTTTCAGGATACCGGAAAGGATGGATAATTTGGCTTCTCTTTCGATTTTAAAAATTTTCTTTTAAAATAGCGTCACTTCTTTGAGAGGTAATGTTTTTTATTTAATCAGTATTGCTTTGAGTTGATTTCATTTATTTTCGTTATGTAGAGCGATGTGAACACTTCGAGAGTTTTTTTAGTAAAAGCCCCGCACCAAGTCATAGCTTACTAGATTGAAATTTGACAGTTTTTAACGTAAATTTTTACAAAATTCAAAAAATTATTACAATGTTAAATTTTGATATGTGAGATTTCATAGTTTCTTTTACAATTACTATGTTAGAACTTGTTTAAAACGTTATTTTAGAATTACATTCTGTCCTGAAATTACCCAAAATATAATAAGTAGTGATTTTATTCATTTTAATAAAGTGATCTGTTTCTTTTTAATTCTTCGTGCTAAATATTAAATTTTGTCTTCCTTTTTGAGCTAGTTAGATTAGTTAACCGTTACAGTATATTATTACTCTGAGCTCCATATTTGTTCATTTTGATAACTACTCCTCAGCTTTGGTTTCAATACTATTCCTATTGGAAATAGACGATTAATGCCTCTGGTCGAATAAATGGTAATAACACAGTAAAGATTATCTATAAATCTACGCTCATAATGGCAAAGTTAACTTTCCAAGTTTCACATATCGATCTTCATCTTCAAGAAATACTTTTTCCTCCTTTTTCTAAATCGAATAAAATATGAACTTGTTTTCTGCGTCGGACACATTTTAGTTTTTATCATTTTTATTACGTCAGCTGGCAATTTAAGAATTTCCTCTACTACTTCTTTGAAACTGATTGTTATTCCGTTCTGGGTTTGTCTCTCTGTGTGTGTGTGTGAGTGTGTTGCTTCGGTTACGGCAGCAAATACGTCTCTACGGCTGCGAATACGGTTCCAACGACACTCTCCTCCTCAGCAATGTCTTGTCTCTTCCTTATACCTTCCGGAATTTATTATTCTCTTTATTATTTTTGTGAACAGTGCTGGAGGAGAAGGACGATTAAAAGGGTCTACGATTAGCGTAAAATAATATACTTATTATATGGATTCATCTTTATTTTTTAATAACTAAGCCTTACTTCAGGAATATGTTATAGAAATAACATAAGACAAATATTATTTTGTACAAAAATATTGTCATAAGATGGATGAATTAATTGAAAGAGTTTCTTAGTTAACCTGAGATTGATTGTGGTCAAAAAGTGACAGAATTGAATTAATTTTTAAAAAATTTTTATACAAAAATTCACAAGTCTGGCTTGGTTTTTAAAAGCTTGGCTTGAATTCAAGCCAAGCTCTTGAATAATCAAACCAAGCCTTTGAAAAAATAAGCTAAGCTTTCATAGTTGCCTTAATCTGAACATTTTCCTACAATGCCTTTGCGAACCACAATTTTTTAGAAGTAGTTCCACCTAATGTTCATGTATTCTACCATTTTTTTTTTCGTAGCAAAACACTCTGTGTGAATGTTTTCTATAATTACAATCTGATCATGAAGATCAATAAGCAATTTTGTGCTAACTTAACTTAACTAGAATTCTTAAATACTAAGGTCCTACTCACTAGTGTACCTTAGGGTCTGATAACTTTAGTAACACTACCGGTAACGTGTAACACAAAATCCGCACAATACTCTGTTTGTAACTAGCACTGTCACTGAACTAGTTCAAAAGGTTTGGTCCTCTTGAGTCTTCTTACTAAATTGGTATTATCGAGGAGCTGGATGACCTTAACGTTCCCATGTTGGAGCAGCCGTTGTTCATGGATGCTGGCAGATTTAGATATAGTCTTGTCATGGTTTTTCCAACAGCCAGAATGGCAGTATCATCAGCAAATGTTGCAATAGTATCGTGCTCAAGGTTAGGAATATCACTGGTATACAGTAAGTAGAGTACTGGATCTAGTACACTACCTTGGGGAACTCCTGCCTTAATTTCTCTTAGATCAGAATATACATATCCTCGTTTCTGAAATATCTGTTTTAAGAGTTCTGAATACTGACGTGGTAGTAACAAATTTAACTTGTGGTTAAGGCCCTCATGCCAAACTTTACGGTGGAACAGACTTTCTTTTCCTCTAAAGACTTTTCAATTATGTCTGTGATTCTGTGCACCTGGTCGATCATTGACTGTTTTTCTCTAAAACCAAATTGATAGGAGGGAATCATTCTATTGTAGGTTTTAATCTCTTAAGAAGCAATTTTTCGTAGAATTTCGAAATAACAGGCAACAAAGAGATGGGTCGGTATGACGTTACTTCTTGGGGAGGTTTACCTGGCTTAGGTATCATTATAACCTCTGCTACTTTCCATAGCTGAGGTACGTATCTCATCCTAAATGATGCGATCAAATCCAGGGGCTTTTTTAGGATCTATATTTGTTTCGATTTCCACATAAACTTCCGTCTTCCTTTCTAATTGGTGGGTTATGTTTAGGAGGAATTTTTAATCGTTTGGTTGCTTTCCAGAGTGAATAATATGTACTTCTGTCATTAGTTAATTCACTCAAGTACTCACTAACCGATTCATTTTTAATACGCTGAATTTCGCGTTTTAACTGTTGTGTTGCATTATTTAAAGCTGTTTTATTAGCTGGTGCTCTGGACTGATGCCATTTTCTTCTGATTTTTCCTTTTTCTAGTATAAAGTCTCTGATCTCTTTTGGATAATTATTTCCTTTTGTTTTGTATTTAAGACCAGGGGTGTTCTCCTATATTCTACTATAAAGTAAATTTATTTGTTTGTTTGTTTGTCTTATCATAATGTTTTAATATTTTATCACGCGTTGCTTGAAGCAACAATGTCAACATTGTATCAGTCAATTTTGTTGTATAAATCACTTGTCCATTTTTGTAATTTATCTAATAATAAGTTGATTCCTATACGCCTGCCCATTTCGATTTCGGTTGATACGAGCGCCATTCTAACGGAATTTTAGGTAAACAAACACAACTATTAACTTACGGGACGCGCCACAAGATGTCGTTTTAGGTAAACACACATAACTGTTAAGGTAAACAAACATAAGAGTTTGAGCGTTTTGAACTTGACAAGAAACAGTATAATTTTTTGAAATTCAAGCCTAGACCTTGGCTTATTACCACCATTTGTAAAGTACATTTTTTCTGCTTCCAAAGTTTTAAGAGCTTACTGAAATCTGTTAAATAATTGCAAACGCTCTGAATGAGAGACCGTTCATTATTGGTGACTTAAAGATTTTAAATTGACCGTATCACATAAAACGTTAATAGCATTTTTTAAATTTAGAGCCCAAGACAGCATCTCAGAAGAAGAGTTCCATCTTGTAACAAAGATCGGACACGGTGGCCTAGTTGGTAAGGCGTCTGCAAATTCAGCTTGGTCAGTGTTCGGAGAGCATTCAAGTGGAATTAAAGTCAGACTTTGGCAAGTGCAAAAAAAGGTATTAGTATCATACGCAGTTTCATTCACGCCGGTAAACAGGCCGGATGAGATCGGATATCTCGTGGAACTGATAGGGGTTGGTGACACAATTACACACTTGTTAGTCGGTAGATCACCTGCATGACAAAGGCATAGTCCTGGGTTTAAGGTGATTGAGGACCGTGGTTCGGAGCCCACGATAAGCTGTAGGTCCCGTCCAGTTTAGGCCATTAGGTCAGAAAAGAGACGTTAAAATTAACAAACAAACAACAACATCTTGTAACAAAAACTAATTTTGACATTTATCACATCAAATTTAAGGTATCACAAAATTTTTCTATTGTAAAAGATATCTTAGATTTAGTTCTTCGGAATATTTATACTAACATCATTAAGCAACCAACGGTAACTAAAAGTAGACAGTAGGTAGACGGCGGCATGTGGGCAATTGTTTATGTGACAGGGTACGTGTTCCACGGTCATCATATCTGAGAGCTTGGTAGAGCTTGATAAAGCCTGGAAAAGCAGATATCCACAAAAATCAAGCCAAGCCAAGCCAAGCTTTCCTTCTTAAAAACCTTGACTTTTAAACTTTTATATTTCAAGCAAAACTACTTGGCTTGGTGAATCTCTATTATTTCCTAATAATATTTGCAATACTCTTTGCTGACAAACAAATAATTAACCAACCAGGATACAGGTTCCAAATAATATAATTCCATAATTAATGATTCTCAATTGTAGAATTGTAGACCATTCTTAAGATATTTTTTTATGAAAATTAAAATGTATTTTGGCGCGCATATTCAACATATATATCTGGTAGATCTTTATCTCCAGACCTATTTGCTTCAAATGCATGAAAAAAGACGTTTTTATATATTTTACAGAAAAATGCGGCCAGTATTTCTCGTTTTTTAAATACTGGAAGTACCTACTAGAGCAGTTATATGTTCATCAGCATTGTTAGAATTAACTATAATGTAAATATTTATAATCAACATATTTATGGGCTATAAAATAACTGGAGAATCTTAAAATATCTAACGTAAAACACCTGAAAAATGTAAAAATCTCCTGTATGGTATTAAAAACACTTTCATGTTAAGTGAATTAGAATTTAGTGAACTAAAAATTTTATATTCCAATTTGATAAAAAAAATATTACGTTATTACTGTATCCCTAAAAACATCCCACCACTGCCTAAAATTTATTATTCTCTTTATATTTCTCCTTCCTTTGATGTTTACCTACATAGTGTTCGGCTCTACATTATGCTGTTTTCCCATTTTTCTTGGGAATATCTTAGTCAGCAGGTTGAATTTGAGATCCGTTGCCGCTTTTTCCTTTCTCCCCCAATTTTGGGGTTAGCTCCATCTACATTGATATGCTGGCTTTTGTCGAAAATAACCTCATTTTATTTCTGAAATTGGATAAGTTTCTTTTATGCAGGACATAAATTAAAATTTGAACGGAAAAATTAAGTTTACAAATTTGTGGATTAAAGTAGATAAATCTGTACAACAATATTGTTGAGAACTTTTGTTGGTCAAAAGTAAGTAATACCAATTAATCTTTCCCAATCACTTTTATTGACTAAAGTCCTGACCTAGTTTTGTAATGCTGTTGAGAGATTTTCAAGGTGCATTTTTGGAATCAAATTTCAAAGCAAATTAAGCGGGTCACTACATAAAAAATGCAGTCACTACATTTTCTGAAACTAGACTTATTTATGAACAAAATGATACTATTTGCACATTTTTATTGGCAATACACGGGGCTGAAATTCGTCTCCAAAGTGAGCAATCACAAGGCGAAAAACGTTTACACAACATGGCGCAATAAGGGTAGTGGTGAGCATGCGCTTTGATGGCGATTGCTATTATTTGATATATGACAGAGAAGATAATCAGCTGATTCAGTTTGTTTTGATTTGATTACTTTCTTTGGTTATATTTGTGCGATTGTGCGTCTTTTCGACTTGTTTCGATTGTGTTAGATGTTGTTTATATGTTTTATCCTGTGTGTGTGTACACAGATGTGGTTCACTGTGTCCACAGTGAACCAAGGGTAATTTTTTTTAACTATTCATAGTACAAATAATTTTATATTTAACCACATTAATAGTACCTCATATTTTAGCTTCAGTGGGAAGGACACAATAACGATAAGAAAAAAGGGTGGTTTACTGTTGAACAACTGACCCTACTTTAAATTCTATTCTCATTGTAATATGTATTATATTATTAGTTTTACGAAAAAAGTTTACTCTTTATAAAAAGTTCTGCATGGTGTAAAACCCATGATGAAATAATAGTAGTGTTTGGCATTAACACTTTGCAAATCGTATAAATATAATGTCTTCTTTTTGTCTCTCTTCTATCAGTCTAGCTTCTTTTCCCACTCTGCTAACACTACGTTGCTTAGCATAACATTTTCGACCAAGTGATCAGAAGAAACATTACTGACGTCCTTACACCCGTAGGTCTCACTACCTCTTTTTGATTTACTTTTGATGGTCATAGATTTGCCACTTCTATTCCCTTCTGATACACCTGCAACTGCATTGTTATTCTCTTCATTGACGTAGATACAGACGGCTGCTGCATGCTTGCAGAATCCTCTTCCTCCTTTGTAAATGCAGTTTGTATCCAAAACGTTTCTGTCAGGATCAACCTAAAATCAATCAACTATATGATTTTTTTAACTGATACATTTATGGTCGGCACATCTAGAAATGTTAATCTTAAGTCTCGTCCATACTCATCGGAATAAACGCAACTTTTCAAATCGGAATAAAACCGCCACATCGTTATATTTTGCAGCTTATCCATAGAATACATTACACAACAGAAAAATTATTCTTTTCCTTGAACTTCATCTTATCATTTTTAACATGCATTTTTTCAGTTGTAACGATGTGGCGGTTTTTTTTTTCGATTTGAAAAATTGCGTTTATTCGGATGAGTATGGACGAGCCTTTATTATTTCATCATGGGTTTTACACGATGCAGAACTTTTTATAAAGAGTAACTTTTTTTCGTAAAATTAATTTAAAAAAAGTTTTCCATATGGTGTAACTGAAGTAAACACGCTGTACATATTATAAAGAAAATAGTATTATTAAAAAATCAAAAATTATATTTTTTTATGAAATCGATTACATACTTATTTTTATAACACCCTTAATGCGACCCTGTGTACTTGCAAGATTAGTGACGTTTACGTTTCTTTAACATGTCATTATCTGTTATTAGAACTTATACAATAATAATATTTATAATAATTATATACATAGCTCGGTTGTCGGCTTGTAAAGGTTTGCTTTCGTTTTGGTGCTTAGTGCTTAGCGCTTAGCGCAAAACAGTTCCTATAATTTCAGATTATCCATCAGTTTTTTAACTCGTAGACGCCGGAAACATAATGTCTTTCGACGAGTTTCTTGCCTTTAGTGAGGCTTTTCTTTCGAAAAATTGTTAAATTTACCGGCTTGAACCCACATCTTAGCAAAACCAACATTGTGGATGGTTAATAACAATAAATAAGCGAGTTTTTCAATTAAACTTAAGCGATCGATTTAAATAGACAATCAATTATTATCTTTCCCGGCCGGTAGAGCGGCGCTCACGTCGTGCCAGCCGATGCGGGGCGGGCCTATACTGAACAAAAATTCTGAGAGTAATTTGTTCATATTATACATTTTCGTTGGAGTAATAAAAAAGCTTAATATTTCATGAAGGCGGTCATAATGCTA
This sequence comes from Crepidodera aurea, assembly GCA_949320105.2. NCBI lineage: Eukaryota > Metazoa > Arthropoda > Insecta > Coleoptera > Chrysomelidae > Crepidodera > Crepidodera aurea. The sequence continues at coordinate 64,458,454 of OX439475.1, forward strand.
CTTTAATGCGCATGTGCGCCACTACCCTCAAATTTGCCCTTGCATAAACGCGTATGCCAAACGTAAACTCTATTCTACCCCTGGGATAGAATGTGAGCTCTTCCCTTTCAATAAAAAAAACAGCTGTTTGAAAATTTTATATTCAATGTTGTATCACGAAAGCTTTAAAATATCTTTTAAATTGCGAAATTGGAACATTTGGTTTATCAACTAAGTTGAAAACTATCGTAGACCACTCAACCAAAACACAATTTTCACACACTCTACGCGCGTTTCGCCAACTATGTTGGCTAAACATGATAGACTAAACAACTAACTATTTCCAGCAGCTATTTATACTAAATGACTAACCCCCCTCCCCCTGTGGTGCCTGGCACTGTCATCCCCGGTGACCTAATCGGCCAAGGGTGACTAATCTGCCAAGGATGAGTAACCCGCCTGTACCTAATGTAATCATTTCCTAGTACATTGTTTATTAAACTTCCCACTAAGTAAAGAAAGATTTGATAACGAAAAGAATTTGATTAAGGATATAGCTGCAATAAACGGTTATGACGAAGATTTGGTTGACAAACTAATCAACAAACATACATTTAAGAAAAACCTACGTGACACCATGTTTTTCCAACACGAAAAACAGACTGAAAAATTCATTTCAATACCGTATAATCCCACTTACACCAAAGGACTTACCAGCGTGTTCAAAAAAGTGGGTTTAAGTTTAGTTTTTCAGTCTAACAACACTTTAAAACAGTTATTAGGTAATCCCAAGGATAAAAACAGTAATTTGGAAATAAAGTGGTATTTACGAAATTATTTGTGGGGATTGCGATAGAAAGTATGTTGGGCAGACTAGACGCTCTGTACAGGTCAGATTTAAAGAGCACATGGCTCACTTAAAATATGGGCGTACGGAAAAATCTAGTATAGCCGAACATGCTTTTAATCAAAAGCATAGAATAAGTATAGACAATGTAAAATTACTTAAAAATGTATCCAATAATAAATTGTAGGACGCATTTGAAAGTATAGAAATAGGCAAATGTAAAACTAGTTTAAACAGAGACAAAGGACCAATTCCTCTTAGTCCGCTTTTTAGTTTAATCCATTAGGTACGGGCGGGTTACTCATCCTTGGCTGATTAGTCACCCTTGGCTCATTAGGTCACCGGGGATGACAGTGCCAGGCACCGCCGAGGGAGGGGGGTTAGTAATTTAGTATAAATAGCTGTTAGAAATAGTTAGTTGTTTAGTCTATCATCAACTCCTGATGATGCCAACATAGTTGGCGAAACGCGCGTAGAGTGTGTGAAAATTATGTTTTGGTTGAGTGGTCGACGATAGTTTTCAACTTATTTAAAATATCTGACAATATAAGAAATGCCAAAATAAGAACAAAAAAGTTAAAATGTATGGGAAAAATGTTTTTTTTGATCTCTTGAAAAGTAGTAATTTTTTTATAAAAGTTCGTTTATCTCTGGTTCTATCAAGATATCAAGTCATCTGGTGAGAAGCGGGAAATTCAAACTATAACTCAAATTATATTTTGATTTTTCAAACAGATCAGGATATACTCGATTTTTCAAACTGCTATAATAGTATGTTATCTACCAGTCTGAGAAATCTCTTATTATAGCTGAGCCTAGAGTTCGCAGTCCAGGCGAATTGCCGAAGATAATTGCCGAGGCTGCAGAATCTAGGCGAAGCAATTAATATGATTTCTCGGCCGTGTTGTATATACTATTTTTTTAGGAAACTTATAAACTCCCATTTCTTTGTACCCAAAAGAAGCACAACGACACCTTTCTATGAATAAAAACGAAAAATCACATATTCTCCCATATAAGTAATGTACCGTTTGATGACAAACACTTTGCGCCCTCTACAACGAATTGACAGTTTGCTTACCCATTAAATTAAACAAACTTGTAATAAGGTTGTCAGGTTAAATTGTCAATGTAGTTACTGACACAAGGCGACTCGATGGGTAAGTCAATGTGTTTATACTGGAATGCGATAAATGAAGACACCTTGACAATGTAAATTAAAGGGGGAGGGGGGGAGGGTTGGGGGAAGGTCAAAGGTACGCATTTTGGCTTTTTCGCTTATATCTCGAAAACGGTGCACCGGAGTGAAATTTTGTTTTATAATAAAATAAATTTCATAAAATTATCTCAAACTTTTATATTATATGTTTTTTTCAAATTCGCAACCGTTTTCGAGCTGTCCTGTTTATTGCTTCCACTTCTCCAACTCGAGATATCATAATGATGAAACCCGGACGAGGTAAAACCAAAATAATGGCACTGTCCACCCAAGAGATGCAGTACCGTGGATTTGAACACATACTGTTCCTTCATTCATTTACCGGATGCGACACAACTTCTGCTATTTTCAGGACAAGCAAGGTGGGCTCCTTAAAATTGTACTTGGAGTCAGAAATCATCAAGCAAGTAACAATGACCTTTTCTAACCCCTCCTCTACTCTCGACCAGGTTGAAAAGGCTGGGAAGATGTGCTTCCTGAAATGGTATAAGGCGCCAAAAAGACAAACCTCTCTTAACCAGTACCGCTTCCAGTCGTTTACGAGGTCAGTGGCAAATATGAAGCCTGAAATCAGCTCCCTACCTCCAACAGAGAATGCAGCATTACCGGTGCACCAAATGCAGCAGTGGATCGGGAATGAGCTGCCCCCCAAGAATGGGGGTGGAAACATGTAGGAGACACCCTGATGCCAATTACAACGGAAGATCTACCAGCACCTGAGGTCCTTCTGAAAACTATATTTTGCCGCTGCACCAAGGATTGTGTAATTGGCAAATGTGGCTGCCGAAAAGTAATGCTGATCTGTTCTGCAGCGTGCCTCCACTGCCAAGGGAAATGCCTGAACAGCGTGCCTGTTGCCGATAAGGACGACGTAGAACCAAGAGCCGCCCACTACTGAGGACGAAGATGCCATGGACGAACAACCAAGTTCAAAGAGGATGAAAATTTGATTACATATAAAGTAGAGAGTATAACATTAAGAATTTATTGAGAACAATGGGGTTTACAATAATTGTATTGATGTAACGAAACTATCTACAAAATAAAGTGTGAAATTTTTTATTATCATTATTTTTGTCTACTTTATGTAATAACTTGCTTAAAAGTGTGGCCACATACATTATTAGATGAACGAACAAAGATTGTGGGTCAAGAATATGATATATAAACAAATTTTCTGAAAATTGCAAAATGTTTTAGAATAGCTGTAACTTTAGGCGGGTTGGAGATTAATTAGCGTATGTGTATATATTCTGAAAGTGAATTTAAATCTCTAGAACTTCTTTTCTATGCATATTTTTCGTTTATGAATAGGTTTAGGCAATATGATGGATTGTTTGACGAATATGATGATGATTTTTGTTATATTCTACTTTCTTCGAGGGTGTAGCTCGAAAACGGTTGCGAATTTGCAAAAAACATATAATATAAAAGTTTTAGACAATTTTATGAACTTTATTTTATTATAAAATGCATCGTTTTCGAGATATAAGCGAAAAACCCAAAATGCGTATCTTTGACACCCCCCCCCCCTGGCTCACCTCCTAGGTGTCAGGACTTTTGGTATGTTAAAACCCTAAGCCCCCTGAACAAGTTTCTGAAGGAATCGCTTAGTTATCTGCTCACGCACTCTACATCTCCTTTTGGGTCATTCTTTGATTGAACTATGATAAAATTGTTAAAAGTGCAATTCACATGAGTTCCTTAAAAGCACTTTTAACATAATATCATACATTATTTTTGTGGTATTGTCTATACAAACAAGTACTTTACAAGTTTAGTGCTTTATTCAAGAAGCTATTTCATTATAATATGACAGGGATCAAAACGTGCTTCCCTCCCACTCCCGACGTCCTTGACAGACGTTCATCTCACAGACAGGTTGTGTCTATGAGACCAACGTCCGTTCTTTTAAGAACGCTAATACTACATCTCCCCTTCAAACTTATAAGTTCAAGCTAATAACAGGTTTCGTGGTTCTCTGACTTCTTCTTGTAGGTTGAGAAGTAGACGCCTGTTCAAGTGTAGCTGGATCAGGATCTAAATATTCTGGTTCCAAATCTTCCATTTCTGTTTCCTCCCCAACAGACTCCAATTCACTTGCATCCTCATTATTCGATATTCACTTCCTCTGGATGTAACAACATATGATCTCGGAGAGTCGGGCTTCCTTGTAACGACCCCTTCCTGTTTTTATCAGATATGAAAATTCGTTGCCCTATATTTAGTTCAGGCAAAACTTTAGCTCTATGTGCCTTATCAAAGTTCTGTTTCTGCCTGTTTCTAATCTTTTCTTCTTTCTTTCCAAGGTTTTCGAAATCAAGAGAGCTAGGTTGCAAAATTTTTGGTGCTATTGGTACTACACCTCTTAATTTTCTTCCCATCAAAAGTTCTGCAGGACTGAAGCCGTTTTCAATAGGAGTAGTTCTTATAGCCAACAACATTTGATAAGGGTCTTTAGACTTTTTAAGGTGCAACTTAATATTTTTTACTTGAGATTCAATGAATCCGTTACTCTGACTGTGATAAGGGCTCGATGTGATTATTTGAAAACCATAGTTTCTTGCAAATTCTTTAAACTTAGCATCGATAAACTGTGTTCCGTTATCTGCTCTTACTATTTCTGGGATACCATGCCTTGATAGTATAGATTTCAAATGTTCTATAATACAGTTACTACTGAGAGACTCTAATTTAGCGACTTCAGGATATCTTGAAAAGTAGTCAGAAACGATGACATACCAGGACCCATGTTTAAATAAATCAATCCCAATGATTTGCCACGGTCTTTCTGGAAATTGAGTTTTTATTAAAGGTTCGGCAGAGTTTTTTCTATGTTCACAGCATTGAGAACAGTTTTTTATCATCTCTTCCAATTCTCTTGATAGATTTGGCCACCATACTGATTGCTTTGCTAGTGCTCTACATTTTGTAACTCCCTGATGACCTGTATGCAGTTTTCCCCGAATCTCGTCTCTCAAATAACCCGGAATTATGAGTCTGGATCCTTTAAGTAACAACCCATCTTGCAACGAAATGTCATAACGATGTTGCCAATAAGGTATAGCTTGATCCGACATCTTCTTTTTCCGGCCAACCCTCTCTACAGTACTTCATTAATTCTTGACAAATAGAATCATTTTGATAGTGTTTCTTTACTTCTTTTAGCCTATTATCTGTTGCTGGAATATTTTCAATAATACTCTGAATATACGCCAAAACTTCTTCCGCAAGCTCAGTTTCAGTTTCCTCATATTTCTGAGGGCTACGGGATAATGCATCGGCTAAAAGGAGTTCTTTTCCAGGTATGTGGATAATTTTAAATGAATAACGCAATAGACGTCGTCTCAATCTTGGTAATCTTGGGGTAATACTATCTAGTTCTTTCTTTCCCAATATGGAAATGAGTGGTTTATGATCGGTTTCGATAATTATGTTTAAACCACTAATAAAGTCTGAAAACTTATCACAAGCCCAAGCAATGGCTAATGCCTCTTTTTCTATTTGTGCATAGCCCCTCTCTGTTTCTGTGAGTGATCTTGAAGCGAAAGCCACAGGTTGTAGGCTGCCATCCTCTTGTTTTTGAATAAGAGCTGCACCAAGGCCAAATGAAGATGAATCGGCCGAAATAATAGTTTCTTTAGTTGTGCTATAAAGTGCTAAGCATGGAGGACTTGAAATAATAGCTTTAATTTTCTTAAAGGCCTCTTCTCGTGACTCACCCCATATCCAATCATTTTTCCCACGTAGAAGTTCATAAAGAGGGTGTGCAACTGTAGCTAAATGAGGAACAAACTATTGCTTCTACTCTTTCAATATCTGGTAGTATGCCATCCTTAGTTACAATATGTCCCAATAGTTTAATTTGATCTTTTCTGAAACTGCATTTTTTCTTATTAAGAGTCCAGCCAGTTTCTTCTAGTTTAGTCAGAACAGCATCTAATCTCTTATCGTGTTTCTCGTTGTTTTTCCCAAAAACAATCAAATCGTCAAAATGACATATAACGCCCTCCAGTCCTTCGAGTGTTTCACTTATTTTTCTCTGAAATACCTCAGGGGCTGAGGAAATCCCAAATGGTAAGCGAAGGAACCTGAATCTACCGAATGGTGTAATGAATGTGGTAAGTAAAGACGATTCTCGGGTAAGAGGAATCTGCCAAAACCCAGAATTGGCATCCACTCTAGAAAATACTTTAGCCCCTTCCAGTTGTCCAAAAGTATAATCTACTGATGGCATAGGAAACAACTCTCTTTTCACACATTTATTTAATTTAGTTAGGTCAACACATATTCTTAGTGTGTTATTCTTTTTAGGCACTATCACTATGCCTGAACACCAATCAGATGGTTCTTCAACTTTTTCTATGACCCCTGTATCTACCATCCTATTCAATTCTAGTTTTAAGGCATTTTTCAGAGGAAGGGGTCTTCTAGGTACAGTTAAAGCAAACGGTTGGGCATCCTTTGTAATTTGAATATCATAGGTGTCTTTTATTTTATCAAGCCCCTCAAAAAGTCTTGGAAACCTCACTATAGGGTCTAGGTCAACACTATAAATCCTTTGAACCAACCCCAGCCTCTCACTTGCCACATTGCTCAATAATGTACGTCCAGCTCTCGAAATAACATGAAATTTTTCAATAGTTTTCCTATCTTTATGTGCCAGCTCCCCCTGTATGTATCCAATAGTTGCTAATTCTTTTCCATTTGGGCCAGACAAGATCCTTCGTGAATGATTCAGCTTAAGGTCTGCAAAATCTCTATTATATACAGTCTCTGATAAAACGCACACATCTGTCTATTTTAGTTTTTAGGAGCCTATTGCAAAAACTTGTGTTCACTGTCCATTTAGTATGTAGTATGTAGTAGATTCTTCTTCAGAGTAACTATCTTCATCTACCAGATTAATGTTTTTAAATTTGCACATTTTGCTAAAATGTCCTTTATTGTTACAGTTAAAACAAACACTATTTCTTTTTTGTCTTGAGTGTTCTTTGCCTCCACAATACAAACATTTAGTTGGAACTTTAACATTCTGGTTTGAGGTACCAGGCTTATTTTTCCAATCATTCTTTGTATCGAACTTAGTTTTATTCCACTTTTTGACCAGTGTTACCTTATCAGCAGCATTATTATTTGAAGAACTTCTAAGGGTTTCTTGCTGATTTTTCACAATTTCTGTTTGCCTTGCTTTAGTAACAGCTGTCTTAAGAGTCAATTGTGGGTCCAATTGTAATTTTTCTGAAAGATTTTTGTCCAAAATTCCGACCACCACTTGATCCCTTATTGCCTCATTTACAAAACTAACAGGGAAGTCGCAATTTTCAGCTATGGTATGTAAATCAGTGACGAAATCTTCTACTGGTTCCCCTTCTTGTTGTTTCCTTGTGTGAAACAAATATCTTTCATATATAACATTTTTAGTAGGAATAAAATGAGTATCAAACTGTCTTAACACCGTGTCAAATGACTCCAGATCTTGAGCACTCAATTTAAAAGACTTTAAAATATTCTCTGCTTGAGGCCCCATTAGATAAATTAGTGAATCCACCTGCTCGTCTGATGATTTGTTTATTAGCCCCGAAGCCTTCCTGAATCTTTGGAATCGAGACTTCCATTGCTTCCATTCATCCCCACATTTAAAAGAAAATGGTTCTGGAGCCGGTATTTGGTAGACTGGGGCCACTGGCAAAATTATTGTTCCATTTCTATCTTCTTCCTCACTCATTTTGTATATTTATAGTTGGTATAGTTCGAAATCCTTTTTCGCTGCCACCATGTGGTATTGTCTATTCAAACAAGTACTTTACAAGTTTAGTGCTTTATTCAAGAAGCTATTTTATTATAATATGACAGGGATCAAAACGTGCTTCCCTCCCACTCCCGACGTCCTTGACAGACGTTCATCTCACAGACAGGTTGTGTCTATGAGACCAACGTCCTTTCTTTTAAGAACGCTAATACTACAATTTTTTCTACAAACACTATTAAAAAGAATTAACCCGGGTACAAATAAGTTAAACAACCATTGAAGTAAACTGCCTTAAACTAATATTTTCAATGCTACAAGGGGGTGTTAAAAATTGCATTTTTAACATGAATAAATAAAAAACAAGAAACATTTTTAGCATAAATAAACTTTTATTTTGGCACAATTTATAAATTTCATAATAATTAATATTTAAACTGTATGGTGTGTTTGTTAATTAAATTTTAAATTAAAGAAATTAAAATGTAACATTCTTTTATCCCACGTCAAAAATTGTAGTTGAGAGCCAATCAAGGAATAGTACTAAATCAACATCATGATCCACTTTTATCTCGCCTATCTTATTACACATCGAAAAAGAAAGTTAATATAATTTCTTTTAACCTCAAAAAAATCGTATCCAATCAAAATCTGCTTAGCTCACTGCTTCTGGAACAAGAAAATCCGTGGAAAATTTATCTGGACATTAACGAAAAATCTTATCAACAATAAATTAGCGGAAGCCACATTCGTTCCTAAGAACTAACAAATAAAAATAAATTTTATAGAGATTAGCTCTCGCAGGAGAATGGCGGACTTCGTCTGATGGTTGTTTGATAAAGAAAAGCATCTATCCACTAGTTTATCGTTTATCTCATTCCAACATTCGGTGTACAAGTGAACATTAAAGGAAAAACGTTAGTTGGATCGGTAGAGTGGATTTAACTTTAAAAATATAAGAATGGAATGGCATTTATTCTTTTTTTTATTATAATCCTAGACAGAGACGTTCGTGGCGAATGTGCTTTCTGTATTGCCCAGAGAAGAAGCTTAAGAATCCAAAAGAAAAACTAATAAGGTGAATTATTGTCTATTGACCTCTTTATACATTTTTTTATTTGTACAATTTTTACCTACTATTTTAAACATTCATTTATACAATTTTATGCAATATTTCATCTAAACAAACCGATCTGGACATATTTTAGACTAATTTTTAAGCATTTTATTATTTTAACTTTTGTTACTATTTTAAATGTAGATGTGTAAGTTATTCTATGGATCCTAATGGATCCTTATATTAGAAATTTTGAGACAAAAGAAATAAAAACTTTTATAATAGAAAACTGAAGATTTTAATGAAATTCTCAAAATTAACAAAAATAATCCGAATTTTAAAATTTTTCACAACAATCAAATACTATTAAACGAGCAAGGTTTGTATGTATGTGTGTGTGTGTGTGTGTGTGTGTGTGTGTGTGTGTGTGTGTGTGTGTGTGTGTGTGTGTGTGTGTGTGTGTGTGTGTGTGTGTGTGTGTGTGTGTGTGTGTGTGTGTGTGTGTGTGTGTGTGTGTGTGTGTGTGTGTGTGTGTGTGTGTGTGTGTGTGTGTGTGTGTGTGTGTGTGTGTGTGTGTGTGTGTGTGTGTGTGTGTGTGTGTGTGTGTGTGTGTGTGTGTGTGTGTGTGTGTGTGTGTGTGTGTGTGTGTGTGTGTGTGTGTGTGTGTGTGTGTGTGTGTGTGTGTGTGTGTGTGTGTGTGTGTGTGTGTGTGTGTGTGTGTGTGTGTGTGTGTGTGTGTGTGTGTGTGTGTGTGTGTGTGTGTGTGTGTGTGTGTGTGTGTGTGTGTGTGTGTGTGTGTGTGTGTGTGTGTGTGTGTGTGTGTGTGTGTGTGTGTGTGTGTGTGTGTGTGTGTGTGTGTGTGTGTGTGTGTGTGTGTGTGTGTGTGTGTGTGTGTGTGTGTGTGTGTGTGTGTGTGTGTGTGTGTGTGTGTGTGTGTGTGTGTGTGTGTGTGTGTGTGTGTGTGTGTGTGTGTGTGTGTGTGTGTGTGTGTGTGTGTGTGTGTGTGTGTGTGTGTGTGTGTGTGTGTGTGTGTGTGTGTGTGTGTGTGTGTGTGTGTGTGTGTGTGTGTGTGTGTGTGTGTGTGTGTGTGTGTGTGTGTGTGTGTGTGTGTGTGTGTGTGTGTGTGTGTGTGTGTGTGTGTGTGTGTGTGTGTGTGTGTGTGTGTGTGTGTGTGTGTGTGTGTGTGTGTGTGTGTGTGTGTGTGTGTGTGTGTGTGTGTGTGTGTGTGTGTGTGTGTGTGTGTGTGTGTGTGTGTGTGTGTGTGTGTGTGTGTGTGTGTGTGTGTGTGTGTGTGTGTGTGTGTGTGTGTGTGTGTGTGTGTGTGTGTGTGTGTGTGTGTGTGTGTGTGTGTGTGTGTGTGTGTGTGTGTGTGTGTGTGTGTGTGTGTGTGTGTGTGTGTGTGTGTGTGTGTGTGTGTGTGTGTGTGTGTGTGTGTGTGTGTGTGTGTGTGTGTGTGTGTGTGTGTGTGTGTGTGTGTGTGTGTGTGTGTGTGTGTGTGTGTGTGTGTGTGTGTGTGTGTGTGTGTGTGTGTGTGTGTGTGTGTGTGTGTGTGTGTGTGTGTGTGTGTGTGTGTGTGTGTGTGTGTGTGTGTGTGTGTGTGTGTGTGTGTGTGTGTGTGTGTGTGTGTGTGTGTGTGTGTGTGTGTGTGTGTGTGTGTGTGTGTGTGTGTGTGTGTGTGTGTGTGTGTGTGTGTGTGTGTGTGTGTGTGTGTGTGTGTGTGTGTGTGTGTGTGTGTGTGTGTGTGTGTGTGTGTGTGTGTGTGTGTGTGTGTGTGTGTGTGTGTGTGTGTGTGTGTGTGTGTGTGTGTGTGTGTGTGTGTGTGTGTGTGTGTGTGTGTGTGTGTGTGTGTGTGTGTGTGTGTGTGTGTGTGTGTGTGTGTGTGTGTGTGTGTGTGTGTGTGTGTGTGTGTGTGTGTGTGTGTGTGTGTGTGTGTGTGTGTGTGTGTGTGTGTGTGTGTGTGTGTGTGTGTGTGTGTGTGTGTGTGTGTGTGTGTGTGTGTGTGTGTGTGTGTGTGTGTGTGTGTGTGTGTGTGTGTGTGTGTGTGTGTGTGTGTGTGTGTGTGTGTGTGTGTGTGTGTGTGTGTGTGTGTGTGTGTGTGTGTGTGTGTGTGTGTGTGTGTGTGTGTGTGTGTGTGTGTGTGTGTGTGTGTGTGTGTGTGTGTGTGTGTGTGTGTGTGTGTGTGTGTGTGTGTGTGTGTGTGTGTGTGTGTGTGTGTGTGTGTGTGTGTGTGTGTGTGTGTGTGTGTGTGTGTGTGTGTGTGTGTGTGTGTGTGTGTGTGTGTGTGTGTGTGTGTGTGTGTGTGTGTGTGTGTGTGTGTGTGTGTGTGTGTGTGTGTGTGTGTGTGTGTGTGTGTGTGTGTGTGTGTGTGTGTGTGTGTGTGTGTGTGTGTGTGTGTGTGTGTGTGTGTGTGTGTGTGTGTGTGTGTGTGTGTGTGTGTGTGTGTGTGTGTGTGTGTGTGTGTGTGTGTGTGTGTGTGTGTGTGTGTGTGTGTGTGTGTGTGTGTGTGTGTGTGTGTGTGTGTGTGTGTGTGTGTGTGTGTGTGTGTGTGTGTGTGTGTGTGTGTGTGTGTGTGTGTGTGTGTGTGTGTGTGTGTGTGTGTGTGTGTGTGTGTGTGTGTGTGTGTGTGTGTGTGTGTGTGTGTGTGTGTGTGTGTGTGTGTGTGTGTGTGTGTGTGTGTGTGTGTGTGTGTGTGTGTGTGTGTGTGTGTGTGTGTGTGTGTGTGTGTGTGTGTGTGTGTGTGTGTGTGTGTGTGTGTGTGTGTGTGTGTGTGTGTGTGTGTGTGTGTGTGTGTGTGTGTGTGTGTGTGTGTGTGTGTGTGTGTGTGTGTGTGTGTGTGTGTGTGTGTGTGTGTGTGTGTGTGTGTGTGTGTGTGTGTGTGTGTGTGTGTGTGTGTGTGTGTGTGTGTGTGTGTGTGTGTGTGTGTGTGTGTGTGTGTGTGTGTGTGTGTGTGTGTGTGTGTGTGTGTGTGTGTGTGTGTGTGTGTGTGTGTGTGTGTGTGTGTGTGTGTGTGTGTGTGTGTGTGTGTGTGTGTGTGTGTGTGTGTGTGTGTGTGTGTGGACTTTTGAGGGCTTATGAGGACATTTTCCGAAAAACGCTTATGGTTGCGAGTACCGTTTTTCTTGTTGGGACATCAAACCGGTCCCTATAAGAAATTAACTAGATTTTGGTAATCTACGTCGCTTTTGTAGTGGAATGGTACCTATATCATTACTAAAATTTTTGGTCCCCTCAAGTAAGGTGTCAGGTGGATGAGGTTCTTATAACACACCATGAGGGGGCGCCGCCATCTATACACTTCGTGTGTATTTCTCAATGCTTGCATTTGTTGTGAGGACCAAGTATTTGACAATATATTTAATGTTGATTCTATTTTGACTTGGCATATGAGCCTCGATAGAAAAGCGAGTTACGGTGAAATTCAATATCTAATAAAAACGGTAAAAATATATACTATAAAATAGAAGTCAAATTTTTGTATGGTTACATTAAAAATAATCAATAAGATTAAATTTTTGTTTAGCTTTATCTTATCTTCCTAAAATTGGTTGTCAGTGTAAAATTGTTATACAGGCAGTGGAAGCAAGTAATTAAGTAGGTCCTCATAACAAATAATCTTACAAGTCCTAAGACGTATGAACTTGTTTGGAGACCTCATAAGACATGTTACACAAATATTTGTGTATATTTTACGCACATATATCTCACAAAATATGGAGTGTATATTAAAATTAGTGTAAACAGCACTTGCTTAATTGCAAATGAAAAGATTGTAATGTTTATAAAGCTCCTAACAGCTTTACAAATTGGGGTCTTCGTAACCCATATGGAGATTCGGAAATCAGTGTAAATCGGGGTCGGTCCTCGTATTACTACAAAAGTACGTATAGGTGTGTGTGTGTGTGTGTGTGTGTGTGTGTGTGTGTGTGTGTGTGTGTGTGTGTGTGTGTGTGTGTGTGTGTGTGTGTGTGTGTGTGTGTGTGTGTGTGTGTGTGTGTGTGTGTGTGTGTGTGTGTGTGTGTGTGTGTGTGTGTGTGTGTGTGTGTGTGTGTGTGTGTGTGTGTGTGTGTGTGTGTGTGTGTGTGTGTGTGTGTGTGTGTGTGTGTGTGTGTGTGTGTGTGTGTGTGTGTGTGTGTGTGTGTGTGTGTGTGTGTGTGTGTGTGTGTGTGTGTGTGTGTGTGTGTGTGTGTGTGTGTGTGTGTGTGTGTGTGTGTGTGTGTGTGTGTGTGTGTGTGTGTGTGTGTGTGTGTGTGTGTGTGTGTGTGTGTGTGTGTGTGTGTGTGTGTGTGTGTGTGTGTGTGTGTGTGTGTGTGTGTGTGTGTGTGTGTGTGTGTGTGTGTGTGTGTGTGTGTGTGTGTGTGTGTGTGTGTGTGTGTGTGTGTGTGTGTGTGTGTGTGTGTGTGTGTGTGTGTGTGTGTGTGTGTGTGTGTGTGTGTGTGTGTGTGTGTGTGTGTGTGTGTGTGTGTGTGTGTGTGTGTGTGTGTGTGTGTGTGTGTGTGTGTGTGTGTGTGTGTGTGTGTGTGTGTGTGTGTGTGTGTGTGTGTGTGTGTGTGTGTGTGTGTGTGTGTGTGTGTGTGTGTGTGTGTGTGTGTGTGTGTGTGTGTGTGTGTGTGTGTGTGTGTGTGTGTGTGTGTGTGTGTGTGTGTGTGTGTGTGTGTGTGTGTGTGTGTGTGTGTGTGTGTGTGTGTGTGTGTGTGTGTGTGTGTGTGTGTGTGTGTGTGTGTGTGTGTGTGTGTGTGTGTGTGTGTGTGTGTGTGTGTGTGTGTGTGTGTGTGTGTGTGTGTGTGTGTGTGTGTGTGTGTGTGTGTGTGTGTGTGTGTGTGTGTGTGTGTGTGTGTGTGTGTGTGTGTGTGTGTGTGTGTGTGTGTGTGTGTGTGTGTGTGTGTGTGTGTGTGTGTGTGTGTGTGTGTGTGTGTGTGTGTGTGTGTGTGTGTGTGTGTGTGTGTGTGTGTGTGTGTGTGTGTGTGTGTGTGTGTGTGTGTGTGTGTGTGTGTGTGTGTGTGTGTGTGTGTGTGTGTGTGTGTGTGTGTGTGTGTGTGTGTGTGTGTGTGTGTGTGTGTGTGTGTGTGTGTGTGTGTGTGTGTGTGTGTGTGTGTGTGTGTGTGTGTGTGTGTGTGTGTGTGTGTGTGTGTGTGTGTGTGTGTGTGTGTGTGTGTGTGTGTGTGTGTGTGTGTGTGTGTGTGTGTGTGTGTGTGTGTGTGTGTGTGTGTGTGTGTGTGTGTGTGTGTGTGTGTGTGTGTGTGTGTGTGTGTGTGTGTGTGTGTGTGTGTGTGTGTGTGTGTGTGTGTGTGTGTGTGTGTGTGTGTGTGTGTGTGTGTGTGTGTGTGTGTGTGTGTGTGTGTGTGTGTGTGTGTGTGTGTGTGTGTGTGTGTGTGTGTGTGTGTGTGTGTGTGTGTGTGTGTGTGTGTGTGTGTGTGTGTGTGTGTGTGTGTGTGTGTGTGTGTGTGTGTGTGTGTGTGTGTGTGTGTGTGTGTGTGTGTGTGTGTGTGTGTGTGTGTGTGTGTGTGTGTGTGTGTGTGTGTGTGTGTGTGTGTGTGTGTGTGTGTGTGTGTGTGTGTGTGTGTGTGTGTGTGTGTGTGTGTGTGTGTGTGTGTGTGTGTGTGTGTGTGTGTGTGTGTGTGTGTGTGTGTGTGTGTGTGTGTGTGTGTGTGTGTGTGTGTGTGTGTGTGTGTGTGTGTGTGTGTGTGTGTGTGTGTGTGTGTGTGTGTGTGTGTGTGTGTGTGTGTGTGTGTGTGTGTGTGTGTGTGTGTGTGTGTGTGTGTGTGTGTGTGTGTGTGTGTGTGTGTGTGTGTGTGTGTGTGTGTGTGTGTGTGTGTGTGTGTGTGTGTGTGTGTGTGTGTGTGTGTGTGTGTGTGTGTGTGTGTGTGTGTGTGTGTGTGTGTGTGTGTGTGTGTGTGTGTGTGTGTGTGTGTGTGTGTCCAGAGGATCTCGAAATCCACTCGTCAGAATTCAATGAAACTTTCAGGGTAGACTAATTCCTATCTAAATCGGCAAAAAATGTATGTCTCATGTCTGTGAAAATTCGATCTTCCGAGATATTTACAAGAAAAGTTAAGCTTTTAGTTTTATTTCCTAGCAACGGCAGATATAATAACTTGTTTCTATAGTAATATATACTATAAAGGATAGATGAGTACAGTAAAAGTGGGGATATAACGTCACATTCCATAGGCGTACTTTGCAAAATAAATTTCTATAATATAAATAAGGTCACAGCATATAAAATATATATACGCACTTCGTAGATTAAATTTTGAAGTTATATTATTTACAAAAAATAAAAATAAACTTTATGCATCTAACACTGTAACATTGAACGAATTAAATTTAACCAATAAATAATAAGGAGGATTATATGTTGGAATTAAACTTTTTTTAATCTCTTGGCATTAAAAGTAACGCTTCAGTACTCACCTAAACTCAAAGATAAAAAAAAAGTTAGTTCTTTAAAAGTCACTGTCTTCACTAAAACTACTGGTATCACTATAATTGTCTTTTCTGAGGTTTACTATTATCGGTTCAATTAAATTATCCATTGATATATCCACTTTCCTAAATGAATTTTACACATTTTTAACATGACCAATGCATTTTCCCCAATGTTCCCTATTTACATCTGAAACTGCCTTCAAAAACAAATTTCGCACATCAGGAAATATAAATGTTTTATTGTTTTAAGAAACATAACCTTTTAATAATTATGACCAGATCAGTTCAATGGAATTTAACTCTGCGTGGTTCGGAGGCAATCTGAGAATTTTAATTCCTTTTTCTCTGGCCATCTCATCTATAATATATTTTTTGAATTTGTTTTTATGTTGCCTTGCTATTACTAATAATTCTGCCTTCAAGGATTTAGGAGGACTGATAATATTTTTAGAATGAAGCCATTTTGAAATATATATTAATACAAAATTCTGAATCAATTAAAATGCATACGATACGGCTATGAATAAATAAAGTCTGACGTATCTGTCAAAAGAACAGGTTTATCTAGACAAAAACTATATTAGGCCGATCAGATGTATTAAAATTTAAATTTTAACTACAAATAAGCATTGAAGGATGAGGTAAAAATAAAATTTCTACCTCTTTAATCTGTACTACGTTCTGCAAATTAAATACTGCACTCCTTTCTTCTGTATAGTATAGTAGTAAAAAGGTTTGACTTTATTTAATTTCTGGCGTTTTAATCTGAAAGAATTCAATTTTAAATTTGCCGTTTTATATAAAAAAGGAAAGGATCATTTAACGGACATAAATAATTTGCTTGTCAAATGACAGCCATCTCATTAATTCAAAGTTGAAAATACAACGTTGCCAATTCAATTTTAGAAATCATGGGTTTAGGTAAATATTTATAGGAACGTTGAGTAACACTGTTAAAATGGACACTTGTCAAAATGTGACACCTGTAAAAACGTAACAACTGTTAAAATGTGATACGTGTCAGAATGTAACAACTGTCAAAATGAACAATTTTTAAAATGAACAAATGTCAAAATATGACACCTGTCAGAATGTAACAAATGTCAAAATTTCACACATATCGTACTTTTCTTTATTTATTACAAAGATCTAACCTAACCTAAAGATAATCTTTTTTTTTTTTTGGCGGGTGGAAATGCTTTATGCACATCGGGTAAAGGTTCTTCCCTTCCCCGATAGTGTGAGACTACCCCTTATGGCTACTATTTTATTATGCGGACAGTTTTAATATTTAAGTTTTCATTATCATAGAGAGAGAGAGAGTGAGAGAGAGAAAAAGAATGAATGCTTGTACACGTGTACTATTAACATAGATTTCAATTTTTTATTTTACAAGAAACTTTAAAGAGACATTTAAAATTCTCTATTTTCATAGTACATTTTAAGGTTGATTGTGACTTTGTCCAAGAGCAAATTGTAATGTAATGTACGAATGAACTATTTTTGTAACTGAAAAACTTTGAAAAAATATGATATCAATATCTGCCACACGTCGAGAGTCTGGTCACAGGTTTTTGTGGAGGTTTTTACCCAAGTATGAATATCAGACCTATAATTTTT
The DNA here is from genome assembly GCA_949320105.2 of Crepidodera aurea. NCBI lineage: Eukaryota > Metazoa > Arthropoda > Insecta > Coleoptera > Chrysomelidae > Crepidodera > Crepidodera aurea. Next base: position 64,475,351 of record OX439475.1, read on the forward strand.
CCTTCACTGCAGATCAATAAATAATAAAATCAATTGAACATAGAGTTGTTCTTATATAGTGATAAATAGAGTGAGCTGAGCGATCTTCTGTTGACGGGACGTGTGCCCTACATGCTGCTGGTGCCCGTCCCGGAAACGGGGCCTGTCCACCGTGACAATTCGCGAAAATCAAGCGTCAGTAGATGTTGCCCTAAAAGGGTGAAATGCATTTAACTAACCTCTGTGACAAGCAGTTGGTAAACGTCAACAACAGCTGCAGCCAATTGAAAATTAACATTCACAGCTTTTTTAATTTTCCCGCCTACTTTCAAGCCAATCGCCAATCAACTTTTTATTTATCCCCCTATCAGTAGTTCAAGTAGATGTCGCTCACTCCGTGATTTTCGCGAATTAATTAATAATTTGTAATGTCATAAATATACTTAAATTATATACTCATTGGGTTGCTTAAAAATGTAGATTTGAATATTAAGAGCGAAGCTCGGTGACCAGATATTATATATAATAAGTGTTAATAAAAATTTCAATGAACTACTTTGCTATCTTCATCAATTCGGAAAATCTAGATGCTATAGTCCTAACTGAAACGTTGGCAAATAGAAGACATAAATCTATTTAATATACTGTTATGGTTTTCAACCCTACGTTGGTCGATATTATTTATTGTTTTAATTTATTTTTATTGGTATTTCTAATTTTTATATTTGTTTATTGTTTGTCTTATTATTCAAAATAAAATTTTGTTTCAAAGTTTCTAATTTTTCTTTTATTGATGTTTTTTTTCTAAATTCTATTCACCTTGCAACAAAAAATATCCAAGAAAATAATTATAAATTTACCGTATTGTCGTGCTAGTAGACAAAAAGAGTGTTGAGCGCCATCTATTCTTATAGAACTGTTCTTTATCTCAGGTAGGTCCAAGATCATTAAATATTAAAAATCAATGATAATGCAATAAATATCAAATAACGAGAACACAATTTATTAATAAGAAAATAAACAAAGGAATATTTGCACAAATCTCTAAAACAATAATGCTAAAGTAAGTAAAATTTCTTTTTATTTTGTTAACGAATTCTCTAACCCTACTTTTCATAAAATGACAATGACTTAATGCGGTTTGCTGAATTATTTTAAAATCGATTATTATATGGCCTTTTTTTTTAATTTGTTAAAAGAAAATCTAGATTTGTATCTTTTAGAGTGATAAAGTTAAAATTGAGGTTCCTTTTTATTAAGCGATTACGTAATTTTCTGTGAGACAAATAACTCTCAATTTTGGATTGCAATCCGTAGATTCCACAACAAATTCTGGAGACTGGTGATGATGACTTTAAGTCCTTGAACAGGCAGGATACTTCCTTGATTCAGGAACAAATAATTTTGTATGTCGGCAGGAACAAACACAAATTTTCTTCTTCGAAAAAATGTTTTGTTTAAGATAATACAAAATTTTTGTAACACACCATTTATACGGGGCGATTCGTTAAAGCTAAAATACGTTATATGCCTTCTCTAACTACATTTATGAGTCACCCTGTATAAAATATGATTCATCACCAAGAAGTAATTACTTAATGCATGCAATGACATTTGCTTGTATTTTTAAAGCTGTTATAAAAAAATAATTTCTTCAAAAAAATTACTTATTTTCGAACCACCCTGTAAATAACAAAATTGTACAGTAATTGCTTATAAAATATTGTTGCCAAATAATCTATAATTCACGTTTTCTACTACAAACGCCTATAGAACAGGTATGTTATGAGAAATCTGGTTACAAAAAAGTGGCATTTCCGATGTTTAACGCTGTGTACCTCGAAAACTAACCATAGGATCGGTTTGGGCCAATGGACGCTTTTTGTCAGAGCATCGAGTTCTACATCATACCAACTTTTCAGAAAATTTGACGGAAAGCCTTTTTCCATATGGAAGGTGCCTGGTCCTTTGGTGCATTATAAATTATATGTAGCCTTGCATAAGTCACGCAAGCTCATCAAGTTGTCTTGTTTGATAAAACAATGAACATCTGTTAGTCACAAAATAACTTTTGATTTTAAAGATGTACCGGGTGGCCAAATAAGCGAGGTAAGCGGCTGTATCTCAGGACCTGCTCATCTGACAACAATGGATTTTTTTTATTACTATAAATGTGGCCATAAAAAAACTCTGGAAATTACTTTCGAGTTCCTAGGATGGCCGCTAGGGGGCGTATTTGGTATAATAGTTCATAAAAGCTTAATTTTCTCGCTTAAAGTCCCAATTAAGTGGTTCTGAAAATATTGTGATGGCAATCTACGATCATTGTTGAATAAAAAACCTTGCATCATTTAAATTAATATTTACTACAAAAAAAATTAATAATTATAATATCAATATATTGGCTGCTTATCGATCGCCCTCGACTCTACCGACAAAATTTACGGAACACTTAAGAAATTATTTTGCAAATAACCACAATAAAAAAGCAAATTATTTCAATGCAGATACAATAGAAAATCTTAATACATTATGCGAGTTTAATTTTATTTCTGCTATAAATGAACATACTCGAGTCACAAACCACAGTAGAACTTGCATTGACCATATATTTATACAAACTGATGAGAATATAGACCTTTTGTTACCTTTCATTATACAAACTAAATTAACAGACCACTACTCTACTTTAATGCAGGGTGTCTTCGAAAACAAGGTAGGGTCTAAACGAAATAAAGAAGTCGCTAATCATAAAAAAATTGATTACAATAAACTCGGCACTATCATGAAAAATATAAACTTGAATTCAATCTATAATGTTAATGAAATCAAAACTGCTACTGAAATTTTACTAACACTTATCAATTCAGAAGTAAAAAAGTGCTCTTACAATATAACTAATAAAAAAAAAGAAACCCCTGGAAAACAAATAGTCTTATTAAATCTATAAATGAAGGATAACTTTAGCGATGAATTAAATAAAAAATATATTGAATATAAAAATAAACTTAACACTCTCATAAAAATAACTAAAAGTAAATATTATAAAAATAAAATAAATGAATATAAAAACAACAGTAAGGGTATGTGGAACGTAATAAAAGAAATAACATCAAAATAAAAAGAGAAATAATATAAACATCAAACAGATACGAAACGAATCTCACATAGAAAATAAAGAGAAAGTTATAGCAAACATATTTAATGAACATTATAGTAGAATTGGCCAAAAACTTGCTTCTGATTTGAATTTTGTTGCGCCAAAAAAAAACAAGTATAGTCACTGTAACTTTCTATTCCTTTCACCTACTTCACCATTGGAAGTAAAAAAAATGATTTCTGAATTAAAAAAAAATCACTTGGACTAGATGGGATAACAAGTGAGATTCTAAAATGTATAGGTCCGTATATTGCACAGCCTTTATATTATAAATAAATGTTTAGTAAAAGGATATTTTCCTTCATCACTAAAAACCTCACTTGTGACTCCTATCTATAAAACCGGCGATTCTCTAGATGTCATTAATTTCGCCGTCTGCAAAAATTTTTGAAAAAATTTTAAACGTAAGGCTTTTTTTTTAAACAAATATGAAATTTTGTCTTCTAAACAATATGGATTTCGGTCAAATATGTCCACTCAAAATGCAATTTTACATTTGACCTCAAAAATGTTTGGTGCCATGGACAATAATAAAATGGCCTTAAGTGTTTTTATAGATCTGTCAAAGGTGTTTGATACAGTCAGCCATCCTTTATTGTTAGAAACATTGGAAGACATAGGTGTCAGAGGAGCAGCATATGAAATGTTCAGAACGTATCTTACCAATCGAAAACAAAGCAAAGAAATTACATATGGAGTTCCACAAGGTTCAATCCTTGGACCAATACTCTTTAACATTTACTTGAATAATTTATTCTTTTTACCCACAGCAGGAGATATTATAGCCTTTGCTGATGATACCTGTATCTTTTATGAGCATGACGACTGGGATTCATTAAAAACTATGGCTGAAAACGACTTAGCGCTCATTCAAAATTGGTTTAATTCGAAGTTACTCACAATTAACTATGCAAAAACGTCTACCTATTTATACAGGGTGTTTCATAGTTAAACCGACATACGTTAACTGTAAATAGAGGGAACTTAGGTGATACCAAATAACCTTGGTTAATGGGTCTAACGCCTTTAATAACCGAGATACGGGGTGTTTCATCCATTTCGGCCAATATTTTGATAAGCCGTAACTTTAGAACCACCCTGTAGATTTCTCTCATACTTTGTACAGGTATAGTATGTTAATAGCCCAATCCTATAGTGTAAGAACTACAATTAAAATCCAGATCCGGATTAAGAAGAATTTGCAAAATTTGAAAAACCCCAAAACAACACCCTGTATATCAGATTTTTTAAAATTGGGATCGATATTTGAAAAGAACGGAAAAAAGTGAGTTAAAGTGAAAAAAATTTTTAAGTGCACATCCCAGTCTACTACTGGAGTTTTAACGTCAAATTATATCAAATGCATTTTTTTCATTTTCAGAAGCAGTAACTTTCGAAATACCCGGTAGATTTCTTTCATATTTGGTACAGGTATCATTTTTTAGTAGCCCAATCGTATAATTTAAGGACTATACTACAGTTAAAATCCAGATATGGATTAAGAAAAATTTGTAAAATTTTGAAAATCCCCATCGCAACACGCTGTACATCAGATATTTTTTAAATTGGATAAGACATTCGAAAAGAATGGAAAAAATTGAGATATTCTGACATATTTTTATAAATGCACATCTTGTTCTACATATTACTAAACTTTTAAAGTAAATTCAATTAATACAATACATATTGTCATTTTCATAAGCCATAACTTTGAAAACACCCTGTAGATTTCTTTCATATTTGGTACAGGTAGATTGCTTAAATAGCCCAATCGTACAATATAAGAACTAAAGTTAAAAATCAGATCCGGATTAAGAAAAATTTGTAAAAGTTGATAATCTCTAAAATAGCACCCTGTATATCAGATTCTTTAAAATGTAATCGGATACCTATTTGAAAAAGAAAAGAAAAAAGATGTGTTATTGCCGAAGCTTACTTGATAGTTTAATGAGTTTTGTATCCAGAATTGGGATTCCGAAAAATTAAATCTGTATTTTTTGTTTGTAGAAAATCTGATATACAGGATGCTATTTTAGAGATTACCAACTTTTACAAATTTTTCTTAATCCAGATCTGGATTTTAACTTTAGTTCTTGCATTGCACGATTGGGCTATTTAAATAATCTACCTGTACCAAATATGAAAGAAATCTACAGGGTGCTTCCAAAGTTATGGCTTATGAAAATGTATGTATGTATTGCATTAATTGAATTTACTTTAAAAGTTTAGTAATGTGTAGAACGAGATATGCATTTATAAAAATATGTCAGAATATCTCAGTTTTTTCCATTCTTTTCGAATGTCTAATCCAATTTAAAAAATATCTTATGTACAGCGTGTTGCGATGGGGATTTTCAAATTTTACAAATTTTTCTTAATCCGTATCTGGATTTTAACTGTAGCATAGTCCTTACATCATACGATTCGACTACTAAAAAATGATACCTGTACCAAATATGAAAGAAATCTACCAGCTATTTCGAAAGTTACTGCTTGTGAAAATGAAAAAAATGCATTTGATGTAATTTGACGTTAAAACTCCAATAGTAGAATGGGATGTGCACTTAAAAAAAATTTTCACTTTAACTCATTTTTTTCCGTTCTTTTCAAATATCAATCCCAATTTTGAAAAATCTGCTATACAGCGTGTTGTTTTGGGGATTTTCAAATTTTGCAAATTCTTCTTAATCCAGATCTGGATTTTAATTGTAGTTCTTACATTATAGGATTGGGTTATTAACACACTATACCTGTACAAAGTATGAGAGAAATCTACAGGGTGGTTCTAAAGTTACGGCTTATCAAAATATTGGTCGAAATGGATGAAACACCCCGTATCTCGGTTATTAAAGGCGTTAGACCCATTAACTAAGGTTATTTGGAATCACCTAAGTACCCTCTATTTACAGTTAACGTATGTCGGTTTAACTATCAAACACCCTGTATTGATGCGCGAAGTAAACGAACTTTTGATGCTTTAGATGTATTAAATGATGTCAGTATAAGATCTTTGAATGAAATTAAGTACTTAGGCGTTGTTTTAGATAACCATCTAAGATGGGATAAACATATTAAATATGTTATTAAAAAATTTTAATTTTTAATACATAGATTTAAAGTACTACGGGATATACCTACTTGATTTTAACTCATTAAAAACTATTTATATGTCTCTAGTACAGTCCCATCTTATGTATGGCATAATAGCCTGGGGAAACGCCGGAAAAAGCACTTTAAAAATATTGGAAATAGCTCAGAAAAAAATATTAAAAACTATGATGAGAAAAAACTATATCTATTCTTCTGATAAATTGTATCACGAAGCCTCAGTAATGGATTTGCAACAATTGTTTTATTATTTCACAAGTATTTCATATACCAATACAAAACTAAAATTGAGCTCAAATTCAACAATTACAAATATAACACAAGAAATAAACTTAAAACATTTGTAATAGAAAAAACAAAAAAATTAACTGGAAAAAAAGTGCTACATATATGGCTCCAAAAATTTATAATACTCTTCAAGGTTTTATCAAAAAATCAAATAAAATAAAACACAAATTAAAAAAAATTATTCTTGAAAATTCAAGAGAGACAATTCACAGCATACTTGAATCTATTGGACCAGTTGTTTAGCACTTCTTTTACCTTTTTTTACTAAAGAAATTCTATTGTCATTTTCAATTATACTTTTTACAACATTTTTTTTTTTATATATGTATTTTATAATAAAATACTACCTCTAAATGACAGTAAGGTACTTCAGTTATCTGTACAATTAAACAAAGATAAAACCATAATTATAACTGCATATTATAGATCTCCTGCATCACCCAGCAATACTTTCATTGAAGCCCTAGAACAATTTCTACTGGAGGTGGAAAACAGTAGCGATGAATATTGTCATCTTTTTATAGGAGATATAAATATAGATATTTTATCTCAAACTAAACAAACAAATGATTATCTCAGTTTAATGAACCAATTTGGATATATATCGGCGATAAATAGTCCAACGAGGATCCATGGTGAATGTAAATCATGTCTTGATCATATATTTATTAAAACTAAGAAACAAACATTGCTACAAAATGTATTACCTTTAATAATAAAAACTACAGTTTCTGACCACTTCACTACAGAATTACAGATTATTCACAACTTTACAACAAACAATGCTAACACAAATAGACATCACTTTAAACAACAAATCCTCTATGAAAAATTAAAAACACAAGTTCAGCATACATCTTGGCATGATATCTTTGAAACAATTGATCCAGAATCTGCAACAAAAAAATTCATCGTTATCATAACTTCCAGCTTAAATAGAAGCATTATTAATATTAAAGTATGCAGAAAAACATCCAAACTAACACCCTGGATTACAAATGAGTTAGTTAAGACAATTGACACTAAAAATAATTTATACAAACAGGTTAAAAAACATCCTCAAAACGAAAATTTAAAAACAAAGTATAAATGTTACAGAAACAAAGTAACAAATTTAATTGCAAAATGTAAATTTAATTATTACCAACATCTTATTAACAATAACAAAAATAATTCGCAACAACTCTGGAAAATAATTAATAATATTTCTGATGATGGTAAAAAGATAAATAGAGAAATAAGTACCATATATAGTGACGTAGACCAGGAAACCTTATTGTCGGACCCTACACTTATTGCCAATCACTTAAACAAAATATTTACAGAAACTGGAGAAAAATTAGCTAATAAAATTATTAAACCACCCAATTATCTGCCTCCAGTAATTTCTATTCCAAATAGTTTTGTACTATATCCTACCAACAAACCTGAAATAAAGAATATAATTAATGATCTAAAAAATAAAAAATCACCAGGTATTGATAAAATTACATCGGAAATATTAAAGACTATATCTCCTTTTATCGAAGAACCTTTAACTTATATAATTAATAAATCAATGGAGTATGATATATGGCCATCTGCCTTAAAAGAAACTGTTGTCGTTCCCGTATTCAAAAAAGGTGATCCAAACATGGCTACCAATTATCGTCCAATTTCCCTTATTTCTAGTGTATCGAAAGTCTTTGAGAAGGTACTACAAATTCGTTTAATTTCATATTTAAATAAATATAATTTAATATCTAACAATCAATATGGACTCAGAAAAAATAAATCTACTGAGGATGCTTTATTGGCCTTGTCAGAAAAAATTAAAAACGCACTGGACAGAAGCAAACCGTGTCTTGGCGTATTTCTGGACCTCTTAAAGGCTTTTGACACCGTTAGTCACCCGTTACTTATACTCTTGAAAACTATGGCATAAGAAACATTCCTCTTAACTTAATTAAAACCTATTTAAACGGAAGAACACAAACAGTTAGAATAAAAAACACATACAGCAATTTCTTACCAGTAAGATATGGAGTTCCTCAAGCTACCATTCTAGGCCCACTTCTTTTTAATTTATACATAAACAGCCTATTTTCCGTCAAATCTAAAGGTGATATTTTGGGCTTTGCAGATGATACAGCTGTTTTCTACAGCAGCGATACTTGGCATGATCTTAAAAATCTTGTCGAGAATGACTTTCCTAAAATAAAAAATTGGCTTGACTCAAGATTACTTACTATAAATACAGAAAAAACGTTTTACTTACCATTCTTTTGTAGAAAACCATCAGCACCTTTCTTCAGACAATTAAATTTTAATAAAAATAACTGCCACTTTAGTATAAACAAAGTAACAAACACAAAATATTTGGGAATCTATCTAGATTGTCATCTTAAATGGGATGAACACATTTTATTCATTTGTAGAAAACTTAAGATTTATCCTTTATAAATTTAAATATTTAAAAACAATCCTTACTATTAATCAACTTAAACTCCTTTACTCTGCTCTGCTAGAGAGCCATTTGAGGTATGGCCTTCTGGTATGGGGAAATTCCTTAAAAACGCATACGCACATACTGGAAATCATCCAGCGAAGGTTTTTAAAACTAATTTTTAGTAAAGACTTCACATACCCAACAAAACTACCATATGCAGAATCGAAAATTTTAGATATCCGACAACTATTTTACTTAAAGATAAACATCTATTACCATTCTAATAAAAAATTTATTCAATTACAACATTCCTACAATACACGACAAAAAAATACTGAGTTAACTCCCCATATGAATAAATCAGTTGGACAACGAGCCTATTCATATATGGGACCAAAAATTTATAACACACTACCTTTTCAAATAAAATTAATTTCCTACCCGAAACAGTTTAAAACAGCTTTAACTATTTATGTTCAAAAAATCGTGATTTAATCCATCATGCAATAAACCTGTAATAAGCAATCATCTGTCTTAATCTAGTGTTCCACCGAAACAATCTTTAGTTTTCTCTGAATTTTAATGGAGCCAATGTCTATTATTATTATTATTATTGGCACAGGCTCTGCCTATAGTGATTTTTTTCCCTTTCTCAATGTTGTTCAACTTATGTTCACTTATAGGTAACTTTTTAATGAACCATGTTTTGGACAGCATAGTTTGGTCTCTATATTTCTTTTAATTTACATAATTTCTGTAAACCAACCAACAAAGTTTCTAAATACCCAAATCTGGATTGCCGTGGGCATATTATACATATAATTTTCTCATGTCATTTTAAATTTTGAATAGCACGAAAAGTTTGTTGCATTCGTAACATACGAAGTTCGTGCAACTTTCAACTATATTACCGTAAGCGAAAAAAGAAAAGCGAACACAGAGAGCGTAGGTATATTCACAAAAATAGACCGGAATGAATATTTTTCGGTGTTAAACTAACATTATGAATCCTGTCACGATTTGGTTGAAACATTTATGTGATATGATAGAAGCGGCAACTAGAACTTTCGTGATCCATCATAATGTATCTAACATGCATGAAATAGAATATATCTTTCCCTTACATAAAATAAGGGTGGTGCTATGCACCATATCGCGCATACACCGCACTCGTTAAGGAACTTTATCTGCAACAGGGTTCACTTACGAGGGTCACCATATTTGATGCACTCCGTGGAAGAAAATGACGTTACTTAGATATATTCTAAAATAATTAATACAAGGACATTCAACGAACTCGTTATTTTTTACATTATATTAAACAATATTAATAATAATAATAATAATAATAATAATAATAATAATAATAGTAATAATAATAAATAATAATAATAATAATAATAATAATAATAATAATAATAATAATAATAAAATTAGGGCGTTGGGTGGCTCAGCGGTAGAGCACTGGACTCATAATCCAAGGGTTGTGGGTTCGAATCACACCAAAGGCAGAAATCTTTTTCTGATTTTTAATTCATTAAAAATTTAGAAATTGATTTTCATATACCAGGTGTGATTCCTCACTCGACCATTCACTGTTGGGTTCTAATTAACAGTGCTCTTCCTAAAGTGGCGCTGGGAAACAGTAACAAAGCCTACACATAATACGAGGCTAATGGCCATAGTAGTCGATGCCGTTGACACAGAAGTAAAAAAAAAAAAAAAATAATAATAATAATAATAATAATAATCGTTTATTCAATTTGGTTCCCATTACAATGTAATACAAAAATTTAAGTTTATAATTAAGTACTAAAATATAAATAATTTATTATTGTTTCCCATATAGTTATAACAAAAATATCCCCAACGCAGTAAATGAATGGATATGTAACATGCTCTCAAAGAGAGCAATAAAAAACAGTGATGTTACCATAAGAGGCCTGGTTGTAAAAGGTCACCACTACTGTGGAACATGGTCTTAGACACCAAAAAAGACAGAGATGGTTCTTTTCACGAATAAAAGGAAGCTTACAAACATCGAGGCCCCAAAGATCCTAAAAACTAAATTAAACTTTTCTGCAGAGGTGAAATATTTGGGGGTCACCTTTGACAGCAAATTAACATGGAAGTGTCATCTAGAAAACAGAGTCAAAAAAGAAAACATATCTTAGGTACAGTGCCGAAGAACCATTGGGGAGTCAAAACTAGCCAGCGGTAAGTCGTACTCAAATTGGATTAAATCCAAAGAATAGCATGCCTCAACATGACACGGCTACGCTCTACTGGTATAACGCCTAACATAGGATCTGGTATAACTTGTGTAGCACAAGGTCTTGAAGAGGTCTCACTGCTACAAGCCAACACAGATTCGATTGCTCCAAGATATGTCTTTTATGGGCCCTACAGGGTAATAATAAAAAGGTACAAGAGGCTTTATTAGCAGCAGGTGCCTTGTGCATCTACTCCGATGGGTCTAAAACAAGTGAGGGGTCAGGCTGTGGAATCTATTCCAGATCCCTAAATCTCAATATGAAATGGACAATGGGTTCTAATACAAGTGTAGCTCAAACTGAGCTTACTGCTATCTCCATCGCCGCAAAAGAGACTACCAGAAGAAACATTACTGGTAATTTAGATCCTCACGAACAGCAGACAGGCCCTGATGGAAGCTTGCAACAACAACGTGGTCACTTTAGCTTGGATCAAAGGTCATGGAAAATCAAAAGGCAACCGTATAGCTGACTCGTTAGCTAAGAAAGCAGCCTCTCATAAACTTTTGGGACCTGGCACTTTCATAAGCTTATCGACATCAGCTGTGGCTGACCTACTAAAGAAGCACTCCCTTTGACAAGTTTAAGGGTAGATGGGACGACCAAACAGGAACTATTACAGTATCCGAACAGCGAACCAGCCAAAAAATACATGACTATGAACAGACAGAACCTGCGCACAGACACCGGTATCCTGACTGGCCACTGTCATCTACGAAAACACCTCTATATGATGGGGTTATCTGACACTCCGCTGTGTAGAGGATGTGAACAGGAAGACGAGACTGTCGAACACATTCTTTGCGAATGCCCGACACTCTCATAAATAAGACATTTTCTTTTCGGCGAGCAGAGGCTAACACATGCCAACATGATGTAGCTACCTTCAGGCGATCTCATCATTTAGTTTAAACAAGTAGGCTCAGAAGGATGCACAATGAGCCAAATATGGCCTACATGCTGTGGGGTGACCCACCCTTCTAGCTTTACAGATACAGAGAGAGATAGTTATAATATCTCTCAAAGAGAATAAACAGGAAAGGCCCACTGATGACCTGTTAGGGTTGCTCATGGACAAAATAATCCTAATTATTTTAAATATAGTATCTAAATTATAAGGAGAACGTATTTAGATATAGAAGGAAATAAAAATGATTATGATTAAAAAGTTCAGACAATAAAAGTGATTTCAAACATGAATCTTCACACACTTATATTTATTTATTTAGGATACATTAGTGATATTATTATTTGCATCTTCTATTAAGTTATATAACAAGTTCTTATTAGTATGGAGTATATAATTTTTGTACAAAATAAGTTTTCTCATAGTTTACTGTAAGTTGTATATGTTTAAACGAATTTATTATTTGTTTTAAACCATTTTCAGCTATTTCCTTTAATTCTTCCCAACTGTTCGTCTCGTAAAATACCGCCGTGTTATCTGCAAAATTAATGATAGTACCACGAGTATCAATAGTGAAAATATTGTTTAAATAAATTGAAAATAATAAAGGACCCAACACAGTTCCTTGAGGTATTTCAAATTTAACTGTTCTACTCTCACTTAATTCATTTTCAACTTTTACTAATTGTTCTCTATTAAATAAACTTTTTAAGAGTTCTATTGCAATGCCACGTATTCCTGTATATTCCAAAGACCCCAACAATTGTGGGTGGCTCACAGTGTCAAAAGCGTTTGCAAGATCCAGAATTACGCATAAGTATGGTTTAGTTTCATCTACAGCTGTATTTATTTTTTTGTAATAAAGCTGAGATAGCATATAGAAATGGATTTCAGCCAACCAGTGGTTGGCTCATGTTGAGCATTGCGTAGTGTGACTTTTATTTTAGTTGTAAACAAGAAATCGGTCAGAATGGATGCTCGTAACCGTGTCGCTTACTTGCTTCTACTTGAAGAAGATGCTGCAGATGATGAACTAAAATATTTCACCGAAGAACAACAGAAAATTCCTATCACCTTCTTGTGCTTCCCCATCTCTTAGATGATGAAATAAAATTTAAAGAGTACTTTTCAATTAGTATTTTTTCGTCCAATGAAGAAAAATCTAACCATGACTTATATGTGTGCGGCCCAGGGCTGCGTGAGCACCTTTGTTTTAAAGGTGGGGAATGCATTTACGCGCACCCCTACGTTATGCAGGGGTAGTGTGGGACTCAGGCTTCTAATACCTACTAAAACCCACTTTGTGCTCGATACCCCCTCTCCCGGGACTACCTTGTCGACAGAACTTCAGGGGGGGGGGGGGTCACCGGATTCGTCAACCTCTTTCTTCCACTGCTTTTTGTTTCAGTACTTCACTTATGAAGAGATTTAAGAAGGCAGACGGACTCATTTCCATAAGTCGTACTCTCACTCAGATACTACCAGTCCATGCCTGTTTTGATTGATGTCACTTTTGGGTTCATAAGAGCTTTCAGTGACGCTTAACTCTCTGTGCATATTTTGATCCATGCATTGCGCACTTCCCTCATATTGATTTCTCTCGCGCATTGCAAGATGGCATACATTTCCGCCTTGAATACAGAAGTGTTTGTTCCTAGTGAGAGACTTATTTGGGAGTTTCTCCCCTCAGTGTATATTCTAGCACCAGTTCACGTGTTTTTCCGTATGCTCGTCTGACTTTATCAATGTGTTTTTTCTTTACTTTTGCCAGCTGTTGGTTCCAGGTAAGTTTCGATTCTAAAATCACCACGAAATATGTAACTTCCCCCAACAGCTGGATGTGGGTACCTTGGAGGGTCGGAGGTCCTAAGCTCTCTAACTTCCTTATACGTAAAAGCTACAATGGTTGATTTGGATGGGCTAATGTTCAAACCCTCTTTATCTATTCATTTACTGACCAGGTTCAGGGCCATTTGCATTCTTTGCCTAACCGTGGTATTGAATTTTCCTTGGAACATAATGACTATATCGTCTGCGTACCCATGTATTGTGTCCACTCCTTTCGATTGTGATTAGCAGGTCCTCCACCACCAGGTTCCAAAGCAATGGGGACAAGATACCCCTTGCGGGGCGCGTTATAGAGCCTACAGTTTTCGTTTATTTTAATAATTATTTTTCAAGTTACCCAGTAATAATTTATGAAAAATGTACTTTCAGTAGTTTTTTATTTTGCTTAATAAATTTCTAAATTAAACAATAAATATTTTAAAAATAACACTTAGTGGTTACCTAAATAGGTAAAAATTATTTAAAATAACAGTTTTTCTTTAATTGTTTTAAAACTGTTTGTCATTAAAATCACACCTCCAAAAAATTCGTCTTTTACTTTTTCTGTTTCCATTGCAAGTTCTCGATAAATAGCTTTTAAATAAAACTATTTGTTGATATAGTTTTTGAGATTTTGACGACCAAATATCATTTATAAAATTATTGCTAGAATAAGGAAATAATATCTGGTCACCGAGCTTCGCTCTTAATATTCAAATCTACATTTTTAAGCAGCCCAATGAGTATATAATTTAAGTATATTTATAACAAATTATTAATTAATTCGCGAAAATCACGGAGTGGGCGACATCTACTTGAACTACTGATAGGGAGATAAATAAAAAGTTAATTGGCGATTGGCTTGAAAGTAGGCGGGAAAATTAAAAAAGCTGTCAGTGTTAATTTTCAATTGGCTGCTTGTCACAGAGGTTAGTTAAATTCATTTCACACTTTTAGGGCAACATCTACTGACGCTTGATCTTCGCGAATTGTCACGGTGGACAGGCCCCGTTTCCGGGACGGGCAACAGCAGCGTGTAGGGCACACGTCCCGTCAACAGAAGATCGCTCACTCTATTTATCACTATATAAGAAAAACTCTATGTTCAATTGATTTTATTATTTATTGATCTGCAGTGAAGGAAAACTATAGGTCTGATATTCATACTTGGGTAAAAACCTCCACAAAAACCTTTGACCAGACTCTCGACGTGTGGCAGATATTGATATCATATTTTTTCAAAAATTTTCAGTTACAAAAATAGTTCATTCGTACATTACATTACAATTTGCTCTTGGAAAATACAAAGTCACAATCAACCTTAAAATGTACTATGAAAATAGAGAATTTTAAATGTCTCTTTAAAGTTTCTTGTAAAATAAAAAATTGAAATCTATGTTAATAGTACACGTGTACAAGCATTCATTCGTTCTCTCTCTCTCTCTCTATGATAATGAAAACTCAAATATTAAAATTGTCCGCATAATAAAATAGTAGCCGTAAGGGGTAGTCTCACACTATCGGGGAAGGGAGGAACCTTTACCCGATGTGCATAAAGCATTTCCACCCGCCAAAAAAAAAAGGTTAGGTTAGATCTTTGTAATAAATAAAGAAAAGTACGATAGGTGTGACATTTTGACATTTGTTACATTCTGACAGGTGTCATATTTTGACATTTGTTCATTTTGACAGTTGTTACATTCTGACACGTATCACATTTTAACAGTTGTGACGTTTTTACAGGTGTCACATTTTGACAAGTGTCCATTTTAACAGTGTTACTCAACGTTCCTATAAATATTTACCTAAACCCATGATTTCTGAAATTGAATTGGCAACGTTGTATTTTCAACTTTGAATTAATGAGATGGCTGTCATTTGACAAATTATTTATGTCCGTCAAATGATCCTTTTCTTTTTTATATAAAGCGGCAAATTTAAAATTGAATTCTTTCAGATTAAAACGCCAGAAATTAAATAAAGTCAAACCTTTTTACTACTATACTATACAGAAGAAAGGAGTGCAGTATTTAATTTGCAGAACGTAGTACAGATTAAAGAGATAGAAATTTTATTTTTACCTCATCCTTCAATGCTTATTTGTAGTTAAAATTTAAATTTTAATACATCTGATCGGCCTAATACAGTTTTTGTCTAGATAAACCTGTTATTTTGACAGATAAGTCAGACTTTATTTATTCATAGCCATATCGTATGTATTTTAATTGATTCAGAATTTTGTATTAATATATATTTCAAAATGGCTTCATTCTAAAAATATTATCAGACCTCCTAAATCCTTGAAGGCAGAATTATTAGTAATAGCAAGGCAACATAAAAACAAATTCAAAAAATATATTATAGATGAGATGGCCAGAGAAAAAGGAATTAAAATTCTCAGATTGCCTCCGTACCACGCAGAGTTAAATTCCATTGAACTGATCTGGTCACAATTATTAAAAGGTTATGTTTCTCAAAACAATAGAACATTTAAATTTCCTGATGTACGAAATTTGTTTTTGAAGGCAGTTTCAGATGTAAATAGAGAACATTGGGGAAAATGCATTGGTCATGTTAAAAATGTGTAAAATTCATTTAGGAAAGTGGATATATCAATGGATAATTTAATAGAACCTATAATAATAAACCTCAGAAAAGACAATTATAGTGATACCAGTAGTTTTAGTGAAGACAGTGACTTTTAAAGATAGTTCTTGAACTAACTTTTTTTTTAATCTTTGAGTTTAGGTAAGTACTGAAGCGTTACTTTTAATGCCAAGAGATTAAAAAAAGTTTAATCCCAACATATAATCTTCCTTGTTATTTATTGGTTAAATTTAATTCGTTCAATGTTAAAGTGTCAGATGCATAAAGTTTATTTTTATTTTTTGTAAATAATATAACTTCAAAATTTAATCTACGAAGTGCGTATATATATTTTATATGCTCTGACCTTATTTATATTATAGAAACTTATTTTGCAAAGTACGCCTATGGACAGTGACGTTATATCCCCACTTTTACTGTACTCATCTATCCTTTATAGTATATATTACTATAGAAACAAGTTATTATTATGTGCCGTTGCTAGGAAATAAAACTAAAAGCTTAACTTTTCTTATAAATATCTCGGAAGATCGAATTTTCACAGACATGAGACCTACATTTTTTGCCGATTTAGATAGGAATTAGTCTACCCTGAAAGTTTCATTGAATTCTGACGAGTAGATTTCGAGATCCTCTGGACACACATACATACATACACACATACATACAAACCTTGCTCGTTTAATAGTATTTGATCCTTAATATTTTCAGTTGAAACAATAAAGCAAAATATCGTGCCGCCCTCGTAAAAGGATTCGCAGTGACATTTGGCGCAACGGAGCCTCTATTACCGGGTCCAGATTGCATTCTTGGTGTTCCCACAGGCGACATGAGCCAGACATCCCTGAAACTCCGCTGCCGCATCTCGAAATATACTTCAACACTTTACTGGAATTGTCGGTTTGCCAGAGATTTCCAGGTTGTGTTGATAGCAGTATATTTTTTCCCGAATTTGAATGATTTTCCGATAAAATGTATTTCATGGAACATTTCTTTGTAGATGAAAAAATAGATATTATGAATACTACTGGGAAACTTAGCAACTTTTAAAAGTATAAGGGATTTTTATTATGAAATGAAATAAACCAGTGAATAATTTATATTTCAATAAAAGATTGGAATCAGAAATGTTTTGACGTACAAAAATATCCCCGATAACCAGATTTTAGAGACAAAAGAAACTTTACCATCCCATACTATAGTCTATTTTTATGTATGAGAGAGTATTAAAATAATAAAGCGTTCGTAATCCATAGGCGTACCACTTCTTTTAGTAGACAGTTAAAATATTTTGTGAAGTTATACCTCGAGTATTTTCGTATGAAATAACCTTTGTATAAATATAATAAATATATCGGGTGTACACTTATATTTTCACCTAATTAACCTGTTTATAACTTCTAAGCAGCTGAAGGTAAAAAAGTGCAATTTTTTCTAAAATATTTTATTTTTCCACAAGGTATGTTAAGAACATTGTGTCAAATGGGCTATGTAGGTATAAGGGTTTAAACTTTGACTTTTAAACAACGTTACGTTCATAGATAATAATTTTAATATAAAAACTACTTCTTACCTACAAATCCAAATCAGAATCGAAATCAGAAGATGAACTGTCGCAACCAATATTTACAATGAGTGGCTCGATCATTTCATCAGTAATATTGTCCAACTTCCACATTTTCTCTTATTCTTTAATCGTATGATTTACTGCCTTTTCCCAGTTTTCAGGCTTCACATTATTTACAGCCTCCAAAAACAACTGTTTAACATCACTCATTTTAAAAGAATTATTTTTTCCTGAAACTTCTCCCTTTATCTGTGCCCATATATCAGTTCAATCGGGTTTACTTCGCAATGATATGGTGGTGATCTAACCACCGTCATCCCACGATTTTTTGCAATTTCATCAATTTCATATTTTTTTAATTTCTCTTTATGAAGGGAACACAAATGATACAGTTCTCTTCTCACAGAACCGGGATGGAACTTAATATTCTTTGAATTTAGCTCTGTATCTGTAAATCTTTTTTTAACCACTTGGTTGTGGGCATTTTTTCTGTAAGTCTCGAGTGATAACTTGCATTATCCATTACTATTATACAGTTCTGAGGAAGAAGATTTATCATTTGTTCGAACCACTCTTTAAAGACATCAGCATTCATGTCCTCATGGTAGTCACCGGTACGAGTAGATTCAAAAGTCAATAAACCACCTTTAACAAAACCGTTTGAACTACCGATGTGTACTATTATCAGTCTGCGCCCCTTTCCTGATGGTGGATTTAAACCAGTAGATAAATTATTTAAAAAAGCCTGTCTTCGACTTGTAACAGTTTCATCTTGCCAAAATTTATTTGGTGTATGTCCCTCGTTGATCCATGTTTCATCTAAATAAAATATATTTCTTCTTTGGTTTCTCATTTCTTTTATAGTCCTTAGGTAATTTCTTCTCCATACTACAATATCGCTTCTTTCTATTAAAATAGACTTTCTGGAATGCTTTTTCCATAGAAAACCTATTTCTTTTAAAAGTTTCCATAGTGTGCTTCGACTCATTTCAGGGTAATCCTTATCATCTCGAACCGTGGCAAGAACTTTGTCTACTGTCGGAAATTCTTTTCTAAAGAAGAACGCATGCACTTTCCTTCGAAGTCTTTCTTTCAAATGATTTTCTATTTGAAATTTTGGTTTTCCTGGAGCTTTACGTGCTGTTTGAAACTCGCCACATTTCTCTTCTTTAACAACTCTGTAAATCGTAGATTTCCCAACACCAAGCGTACTACTAACTAATTCCACTGTGTCATCAACACTTTTACATAAATGTTTGTCTGTAAATGATTTAAAACAATTAAATATAAATGTTTTTTCATTAACTGTTAAAGGACCGATTTTTTGCCGTTTACGCGGTACTTCCAAATCACACTAGAATTCACAATAGACTGCACACTGCACCTTGCATGTTGCAACTAAACGACATTTAGTAAGCTGTCAAGAATACACAACTGGACCTCCTTACTAAATGGAAAACCTACAATCGCATTTTCGGTGAAATTTGTTGATAAGGGATTTATCTACTTATAATTCGATTACTGTAAGAAATTCTTGGAATTAAAATAAAACAAAATTGGCAAATAGGTACTTATTGAAAATAATCTTAAGATACGGCTATGTTATCTTTAATACACAGGGCTTTTGGCCTGTCTAAACCTTTTTCTATTGTTCTGTACAGCTTATGGTTATAAAAGACCAATAAAAGACGCAAAACTTGTATTAGCTCAGGTACATTTATGACAATTTTAGGAAATATTTAGATTATTCCGTAAAAATATTTAAAATGACCGTACTAAGTTTTGCATTAGAAATGCTGTTTTATTACTCTCTCATGCATAAAAATAAACTATAACATTAACACAATTATAATGGTTATAATGGTTCATTAGTATCTGATAAAAATAATGTTTGTTCTTTCATTATAATTTGTTCGGTCAATGGCAGAGCATTCTCAACTAGTTTGTCTTTGGAAATATGAATAGTAGTAGTTGTTCTATAATGCTTTTCAATCGAGTTTTTCAGGTTCTGATTTAGGTTTAGATGGTATATGTTTCCAATCTTGCTTCTCCAAAACTCTTAGATATTATCCCCACTTTTTATATTTAAAACCAATATAAAAGTAATTCATCAGACTATTTCAGTTTTTTATCATTATATTAAAACTTTTTGGGTACTTTCTTAAGCAAATTTTCTTATAATCCAATTCGCAACGACCACCGTCGAAATGTATTCACTAAGGAAAAATAAAAAAGCAGCAAAAGAGGCTCATCCCAGTTCTATTGGACCTTTTTACTCTTTTTTTCTCTTTGCAGATACGTCCTGAACGCGTTTAATTAAGTGGAAAGGGAATGCCCTCCGGCTCCAACGCGTATTTTCGTTGTTGCACTAATTACCAGGCTATACTGCCCAGGGGAATTTGAAATGAAAATATACCTACTTGAAAGAGATAGTGAATGGGTTTTTTGTAACCATGGATGTTTGTATTGTTCATAATAAAAGCTTTTATGTTGAAACATACTGTGAAAAATGCAAACCAAACTCGTAGATTACAAAAATCGTACAGTCTATTATCGGCTTAAACAAATAATAACACGATATATTGGACTCGATTCTTTGGTACTGAAGACAGGAATACTTGGAGTAGGTATTTTCTGTGGTTTCAGCTTCGTGTGTGTGTATTTTGTACATTGTATATTGTTTTTTACCGAAGTTCTCTAAAAGAGCTCTCACCTTCTTTTTGCAACCTGAGAGCCTCTTTTTTCCGTTTACGTTAAATTAAATGTTATTTAAAACAAATTAATTATTTATTAATAGTTATTTATAATGTTATAGTGTCCCAACCAACCAACGGTTTTAGTAACCAGAAACCTGCCCGTCGATTTAAATTTTTTTTTAATATTTTTATTATTAAACAACCATAAGGCCATTTAGTATATTACAATCTGGTCAACAGTGACCAATGCGCAATTTAATTCTAACATAATCTAATAGAGTTTAAAACTTAAAAATAAGGTATATTCATCAGCGTTCCTTAGGTTCTGTAGAATGGATTGCACTAAGCTTTAACGTGCGCACACAAGCTCTGCTTTTGCACTAAAAACACTATACTAACTCAAAGGGCTTGATCCGCTTAAGTCTTCTTTCTAACCCAGTATTGTTAAGGAGCTGGATAGCCTCGACATTGACATGATGATGAAGTCTTTCTTCATGACTCTTGTCTAATTTCTTAATGGTTTTTTCAACAGTGTCCATTTCCAGATCCCTATGGAAGTCACTATTGCGACTGTACCAAGAGGCATCTACTATGTTTCTCAGTGCTTTGAAATCTTTGGATGATTGCTAAGTTGCCATTGGCCCATGCAGGCTTAAGTATCGGCTTATAAAGCATAAGCTTATTATGTAGAGACAGAGTGGAGTTTCTTCCAATTAGCCAGTACATTTTTCTATATTTCAGTCCAAGTTCTTCTATTTTCTTTTTAACATGCACTTTCCATCGGAGTTTTGCATCTAAGGTAATACCTAAGTATTTTGCTGTGTTTAAATATGTAATCAGGTTATTGTTTATTCTGACTGGAATATGATCTATCCTTTTGTTTGTAAAGTTAATATGGAGTGATTTAGTTTCATTAAGTTTAATTTTCCATTTCTTCGTCCAGCCATAGAAAAGGTGGACAGCTGTTTGCAGCTTGTGGGTTGCTTCTTCATTGCTCTTTCCTACTGGTAGAATGGCAGTGTCGTCTGCGAAGGAGGCTGTAGTATTGTTATCTAACTCTGGAATATCACATGTATACAGTAAGTATAGGACAGGTCCTAGGACACTTCCTTGTGGTACTCCAACCTTAATTTCTTTAAAATCGGAATAGGCTTCTTCTTGCCTAATTCTAAAGTATATTTCCGATACATATGAATGGAGGATATCTGTATATTGTGCTGGAAGGAAAAGCTTGAGCTTATGTATTAAGCCTTCATGCCAAACCTTATCAAATGCTTGTGCTACATCAAGAAAGATAGTAGCACAAATGTTTTTCTCTTCTAATGATTTTTCTATAATGTTGGTTATTCTATGAACTTGGTCGATCGTCGAGTGCTTATTTCTAAATCCAAATTGCTGATCAGGGATAATTTCTCTTTCTTCGATAAGTGGTTTTAGTCTTTTGAGTAGGATTTTCTCAAATAGTTTCGACATAACAGGCAATAATGAGATCGGCCTGTATGACGATGCCTCGTATGGTAGTTTCCCTGGCTTGGGTATCATTATGACTTCCGCAATTTTCCAAAGGCTGGGTACATGCTTCAGTCTGAAGGCAGCATTTATTAGGTTAGTTAGTTTAATTATTGCTTTTTTGTTTTAAAATTTCCCCAGTAATTAAGTTCAAACCTGGAACTTTTTTCGGATTGATATTTTCTTTTATTTCGGTAATTACTTCTTTGGAAGCGGTAAATTCTATTTCTTGATCAATCTGTGGATGTTCTTCCAGAGTGGGTTCTTCATTTTGATCTTCATCAGGTTGAAAGATTTTTTCTAGATGATTTGCAAATCTTGTTGCTTTTGCTCATTATTTCTAGCCCATTTACCATCTTCCAATCTGACAGGTGGTATTCGTATTATGGGTCTCTTCAATCTCTTAGTAGCTTCCCAGAGTGAATAATCAGTACTGCTGTCGTCTGTCAATTCTCTTAGGTAAATACTAATCAATTCTTCTTTAATGTATTGTGTTTCTCTTTTGAGTCTTTGGGTAGCATTGTTGAGTATAGTTTTATCTTATGGGGCTCTAGTTTGCTGCCACTTTCTTCTAAGCTTTCTTTTTTTAGACATTAGTTCCCTTATTACTCTAGGATAGTTGTTTCCTACCGTCCTTCTATTAATAGCAGGTATAGATTCCCAAGCTGTATTATCATTAAGCGATTTCACTTCGTCGTTTAGTTCTTGTTTATTTCTTAAAGGAACAGATATATTAATTTTTTCTTCAAGGATGATTTTGAAGCTTTTCCAATCTGTTAATTTGTTAGTCAATGTAGGGTTATTTTCTTTTTTAATAATGTTTTCACTAAGTGTTAAGATAATAAGGAAATGATCAGAATTCATGTCCCATCCTTCTTCTATTTCTAAAAAGTTGTTTTTTTGATTATAAATAAATCAATAATGCATGGAATCTTGTTGGGATGGGTTGGCCA
Organism: Crepidodera aurea; assembly: GCA_949320105.2. NCBI lineage: Eukaryota > Metazoa > Arthropoda > Insecta > Coleoptera > Chrysomelidae > Crepidodera > Crepidodera aurea. The sequence goes on from OX439475.1 coordinate 64,498,653, forward strand.
ATAGGCAGGCTTTCCCGTGGATAAAGATTCACATTATATTCTTTCATTGCTTCTAAAAGTTCTTTACCTTTAGTGGTCGTTAATCTAGATCCCCAGTGGGTATTTTTGGCATTAAAGTGACCGCCAATAATAAATGTGTTTCCCTGATTAGATAGGAAATCTATGTATTGGTTTTTCTTCAAAGAATATCTAAAAAATTGTTTTTGAATAAAATTCCAAAATATCTGCAAAATATATTATGACCAAGAACATATGCCGATATTAAAAAAATACAATTTATACCGAACGCTCCAAAAATACTAATATATTTGTTTTATTTCTTATCGAACTTTTCTAAATAACCAATGCTGACAATGGTGGAATTTTAATAACATACTTCTCTATATTCTGACCAACTAAATTCCAATTTTTCTATTACGCCTTTTGAAATATTCCATACAAAAACGATCATAATCCGGATAAAAGAATTTCATTTCATAAAATCTCGGCAATCGATATCTCAGACAAAACACTTTTCAATTCAAGTAACGTATTCTAGCGGTATAAATTGGCTTTTAAAAATTTTATGTACCCTTTAAGACGTAACTAATCCCGCGCAATATGTTCCAAAAGGGCAATAAAACAAATTGCAAGTGGCCACTGGGGCATAAAACCTTAAAAAGGCCTGTAGAAAATTCATCTCGAGAACGTTTAATAAAACGGAAATTTAATAAAAATTTAATTCAACTCTCTCTCACATCGTTCTCCAGAAATGGTTAGTGTAGTGTAGTTTTTATTTTTATTTATTTTTCAGATTACTTGAGTGATGAAGATGAAGGGGTGTTGTCTGATCACGCTGCATATTCCCTTTATACATAATATCGAATGACTAACACCAGTAGATCTGAATATAACGCTCTAGAATTTTAACATTTGTTGATAAAAATATTTCTTCTAAAATCTACTTCAGGGATGCTGCAAACTGCATACATCGATTCGGACCTGACCTGAGATGTGCTAAATCAGCGAATTCGTTTTTATTGGTGCAATGTTTTCAAAATGTGGTCTAGTTTTACAAGAAGAAGTGTCACATCTCAACTTTCACAGACAGACACTGGGAGCACTTGTGACGCCCTCCTCCATGTAACAATTTCGAATTTTCAAATACTTCTCCTGTAAAATTGGCAAATTAGCACGTCTGACACTCTTTCCGGGTCGACGATATGGTCTCGTCCTATACTGTATTTGAAAATCAAGAGAGAGTAAATTCCCAGAATAAAAAGTAATTCGGTATGCAAAACTATAGTACAGTACGTGCGGTAAAACTTCAATATTTGTAATGCATTCTAAATTGTTTTTGTTAATTTCAATACAAAATTTATTAAATTTCTTGGACTATCACATTATTTTATGATCTTTCATTGTTACTACAGTAGGCCTAAGAGGATTAACGTGCGTCATAGGCGTAACCAGAATAGAAAGGGATAATTGTTATTTAACGACCTCCGAATGGCAACAGCTTCTAATGACAGATATTTTGACTTAAATAGTTTCTAGAAATGCAGTTATTTGATTTTCGATAAACGTGACAAATAGTAGTGACTAAAAATGGAAGCAGTTTGTGAGTATACTAAAAACTAAAAACTAAAACTAGACCATTTATCGCTCAATGAAAAGAGTGCTGTAGTGAATGTGTACCACTATTTTAAACATCAAAATCCCTCAAACACTATTGACAGTGTAGTTGAAACAACATCTAAGGCAATGGGATATGGAAAATCTACAATATATAAAGTTCTAAAGGAGGAAAAATCAGGTGGAGTAACCTCACCAAAGCCGAAACCAGGTAGACCAAAACTATTAAAAGTCAACGTGGACGAGTTTTTTAAAAATGCTATTCGTAAGCTTGTTCACTCATTTTTTATAAACAAGCAAATACCAACTTTAGATAAAGTTTTGCAAGCCATTACGAATGATGTTGATTTACCCACATTAAGCCGGGATAAACTATGGAAAGTGTTACATGAGTTAAACTTTAAATTTGAAAAAATGGGCAGACACTCAATGCTAATTGATTCTGAAGAAATTGTATGTTGGAGAAGACAGTACCTCAGAAGAATACAACAAGTTAAAGCTCAAAATAAAAACATTTATTATTTAGATGAAACATGGGTTAATGAAGGACATTGTGTAGGAAGAGTTTGGAAAGACAAAAATATAAAATCATCCCATCAAGCTTTTCTAGAAGGATATACTACTGGTTTTAAGGAACCTATAGGAAAAGGTAAAAGATTAATTATTTGTCATATAGGCAGTACAAACGGTTTTTTTGAGAATGGTTTACTCTTATTTGAATCAAAAAAAACCGTTGATTATCACGAAGAAATGAATGGAGACGTGTTTGAGGAATATTTTGAACAGATGATTCAATTCATACCAAAAGGATCGGTTATTGTAATGGACAATGCAAGTTACCACTCCAGATTACTTGAACCTTTACCAACCACTAAATGGAAAAAGGGTGAAATTGCAAAATGGTTATCTTCTAAAAATTTAGCCTTTGACAATACAATGCTGAGGGCAGAATTGTTAACTATTGCTAAAAAACATAAGCAAAATTATAAAAAATATAATATTGAGGAGATAGCCAAAAAACGAGAAATTGAAATCCTTCGTTTACCAACCTACCATTGTGAGCTGAATCCGATAGAATTAATATGGGCTCAAGTTAAAGGTTATGTTGCCAGAAATAACACTACTTTTAAATTATCAGATGTTAAAAATCTCTTCAATAAGGCAATATCTGAAGTAACAAGTGAAAATTGGCAAAAATGTATTAGAAACGTTACAGAAATAGAAAAAAAAATGTGGGAGCTAGATAACATAATTGATATTACTATAGAGCCCATTGTAATTTCTCTAGAATCAGATGGTGAATCTTCTGACACAGAGTGCGAGGAACCATAACTTTAAAATTATTAATTTATGTACTTTAATTTTATTTTTAGATTTTTATTTTTTAAGATTTAATATTGTCGTATTTTTTGCATGTTGCTCGTCAAATTTTATCCTTGCGGTTGGTTTTTTTTCTTCTCATATACCTACTTAATTGGTTTTTTAGCTCCTCATATTAATTTATAAATAATTGTAATTATCTGTACATATTATATACATATTTTGTAAATAAACATATGCCTAAAACAAAATGCCTCAAATAATATTGACTTTTTCTTCATTTTACCCAAATTAAATTACTACTTACGAATTATGTTTATCTATCTAAAATTGGTAATCTAGGTATAAATAACTAAAACAAATTAAATATTTCTATTTCCATATTAATTTAATTTTGAAAACGTACGTCTATGGTTTACTGCCTTTAACACTGATAACTGCAAAACATTTCTGGGAATTTACTCTCTCTTGATTTTCAAATACAGTATAGCTGGGTTTCTTAATAGGGTCTAGTTCTCAAACATTTACTCCGGACCTCTTTCTTCATTGGTAATATTGGTAATATAAATCAAAAACATATTTGTCTTTTCATATTAGAATTCACATTGACCTTTACATTTACGAAAAATAAATTCCAAAACTTATATAAGTCGATGGTATTTCATATGAAACGTCCAATGCACTTAGAGTGCCATCATATATTTTTCATTTAAAAAAAATATCGCTTTTGAAAGTGTACCCTTGACGTCACGTTCATCGGAAACACCCCCCTCCATAATCTACGTTGTAACATTTTAAAAATCAAATTTTTAAAATTGTTATTTTTAAATTTGGGCCACTTAGTATATCATAAAATTTCAGTTTAATTTTTATCGTACGTGTTGACTAGTAGGGATCTGCAGTGGTAAGACCCATGTTAACCTATGGCTCCTTAGTGTGGTGGCCTAAAGTAATACAAAGGAAGGCGATACTGGAGCTTACTAAACTCCAGCATTTAGCCTGCATTTGCATTACAGGTGCCATGAGGAGCACTCCAACAGCAGCAATGGAAACCATTCTAAACCTTCCGCCACTTGATATTTATATCAGAGCAGAGGCGAGAATGGGGGCATTCAGATTGGAATGCAATGGCTACTGGGATCCTTATGAACAAGGATACAGTAGAATCACAAAAATCATCACAAACTCGTTGATGGAGATGAGAAGTGATGAAATGGCACAAAAAACAACTTCACAAAGCCCTTCAGCGTTAAGCTGAGTTGGGAAGGTGAAGAAACAAACAACTTTCGGGAAGGAACATTGGTTTGGTATACTGATGGGTCAAAAACCGCAAGTGGAACTGGAGCTGGAATATATGGTGAAACACCCAGATGCATCCTAAACGCACCATTGGGGAATTACGCATCAGTATTTCAAGCAGAAGTACATGCTATATTTGTTTGAGGGAGAATATTGACAGGGGGTATAGAGGGAAAAGAATCCTTATTTACTCTGACAGTCAAGCTGCCCTACAGGCCTTATTATGTGACAAAATCAGATCAAAATTGGTCTGGAACTGCCTACAAACCCTGCTCGTTCTGGCCAACCAAAATAAAGTAACACTTAGATGGGTCCCATGGCATAAAGGAATAAAAGGCAACGAGGAAGCAGACGCCCTGGCAAGGAAAGCCTCAGCGACCGTCTTTACTGGTCCTGAACCGGCGTTTGGCATTCCTAAATCCTCGGTACGATTCTCGCTGACTAGGTGGATGTTAAAAGAACACCGGCCACGCTGAGATCTCGTGCCGGGCCAACAAAACAGTAAACGAATGGTTAAAGCGCCATCAAAAGTACTGACAGGTGATATTCTGAATCTAAGCAGAAATCAAGCATGTCACCCTTTGGGTGGGCTGAAGTAAAAGTTTTGATGCATGACTCTAGATATCATGGGATCATAACATCAGCTGTTCAGTCAGTGCCACAGCACTGAATGTCGCGACATTGCTGTCACCGTCTAAACGAGGCTTTACTCGAAAATGACATCTCTAAATAATCTCTAAGAGCTCCGATAAAAAGCCCTAGCCCATATGTTTGTCTTATCTGTTTTGAATCGAATTATGCGTTTCGATATATATAAATAATTTTCTACATCAATATTATATTCGAATTATGCCATCCTTTAATTTTTCAGTACGTTTCAATATTTTGTTTGTTTTTACAATGATGCAGAACACTGACATACCCTTTCAATTTCCTATCAACAACAACATCAACATCGAAAAGAATAAAATTCTGTAACGGCATCAACAAACCACAAAAAAAAAGGTCAGAGGGCAACATAACTTTTTTTTGCGTTTATTGGAAAATATATTGGCCGCTGCACTATTATCCAAAATAACGAACGAGATGGACGAAAGTAAAATGTCACTATTTAGTTCTAATTCCAGTCAAGTCAAATCGATTTTATAAAAAATATTCTGCATACAACTTTTCAAGATATTGGCTAGAATTAATGTTATGCAAAGCCCCAAATATCTCCATCATTTATCTATTTTGTAACAAATTATTTTACTTGTATTTTTTTCAAATAAAATTAATTTTGTATTAAAAAATTTATATATTGCTAAATATTTAGTTATTACAAGCATTTAAATTGAAAATTTCTGTAGCAATTTATAGGTTTGTTTCATAACAAAGAAAAAATTGTTTGATTATTGTACAGATCATGATAGTAAACATTTATTTGATAAGAGGATTTATCTTCTTAATTTCTTAGTGGTCTTAACCCTGAAGTCATGTAAACTCCTTCTTCTATTTATTATATAGAAAAATGGAATTGTTATTTTGAATTTACCGCGCTACTCTTAATTTAAAATGTCCCGCCAAAAATTGCTTTCCGCTAGTAGTATGTGATCTATGGTCAAAGTTTTAATGGCATAGTTCTGTTTAAACGACAGGATAGTAAGGTAAAAACAATAATTACTTTTTTGGATGGCGTAAAAATCAATTAATGATTTTACGTCACTTTAGATCTGCAACACAGATACTGTGCCCTTTTGAGTTTTGTTTTTTTTTGTGTTTGCTACCCTGCAAATGAATTGGGGTTTAAGCTTCACATATATCAGCTCGAAAACAGAAGCATATGCATAAAAAAGGGCCGTGAATGCGAAAATGCGAGAATAAGGGAATTGGGTTATTTGTTTAAACTGGATGTATGCACCTTTTGTGGTTGTATATTTGAAACAAAATTGGGCAATGAATGAAAGAAACTACAAACAGAAACAAATATTGTAAATTGTAAAGTGCTTACTGAAAAAAATTCTAGTACGAGCAGATCTAATTAAAAAAGTGACCTAGTAAAAAAGAATTTATTAGGCCGGTTCTGTTGCCAAATTATACTGATTATTTTTTTCATCTGTCAAAACAGTCAGATTTTATGATTTCAGCCAATAACAGCTCAGGATCCTAACCAATCATTGTGTTTTATACTGATAAAACCGCTTCTTCGTTTTTGTTTTTTGATTAAACTGTGTTTACCATTTTGAAATGTCAAATGTAAACATTTAACAATTTTTATTTAGCGTTATCAATTATTATTATACTAAAATGTATTGCAAATCTATGTTAATACCCAAATTTCAAAATATATTTGTAAACTAACCTGTTTTTATTCGTTTATTGTAACACACAACATAGCTCCATCCATAAATTCGTTAAAACTGACATAATGTCAAAACGTCTAAACGTTACACTTAATAAATAATCTTAAATGACTACTACTAGATAGGCAACTTATATTACGTTTGTAATATTTGGCGTTTAAATGTAAAAGAAAATATCGAACTTTTGAGTGTAAAGTGCCTTTCTCTGTTTTTAACACAAAATGATTCAAAAAATAATCTTTCAAAATACCACTCGTCCTGTCAAATTTTATAGATCAAATTTTCGGTTTCCATACTCAAACGCCTTTATTTCAGGCAAAACCACTCAAACAAACTGATTTAAGATAAAATCACTCGTCCTGCGGACTCGTGATTTTATCAATTAGTTTGTTTTCGTGGTTTTTCCAAATAAAGCCGTTTTCGTGAAAACCAAAAATTTAATCGATAAAATTTGGAGGACTCGTGGTATTACCTTTGATTAAACCCCCTTTTGTTTTATTGATAAATCTTTGTTAACTGTTTTTGAATTGTCAAATGTAAACATGTAACCACAAAATATGACTATTTTGACAGATGAAAAAATATTTTCCAAATACCACTCGTCCTCTTAAATTTTATAGATATAATTTTTGGTTTCCATACTCAATCGCCTTTATTTTAGGCAAAACCACTCAAACTGATTTAAAATAAAATCAAGACTCTGCAATGTAAAACAAGTGAGACTATACATATTTTCAATATCAAGTAACAAATTTCTGTAGAGAAAGAAAAATACTTATGGAAAAAATGCAGTTTATGTACCGATAGAGCTCCAGAGCAATACAAAATACATTTTAGTGTTGTAGTTGTGAAACAAAAACCGAATAAAAATAATTATTGGTTTCTATAGACCGCCAGTGATGAAGTAACATTAATTTCACAAACTAATAAATTTTGTTTTGTCAGCAGATTTCTAATAAATATTATTTCATAACAAACGATACCAAAAAATACCACATTTCACTATGGATAACAATCTGAAAAGTGTATTTTAAATTATTTTGGGAAAAATTTAATTTATACAAGAGATTTTCTTTGGAATATGTGAAGTAGAACACATATTCTGATTATTTCGTCAGCTTCAGCTTTAAGAATTTTGAAACCTTAAAAGGATTCAATTATTTGGACTACTAAATATTGCTCTCGAGCGAGCAAGAGAAAATGAGTGACCCTTTGACTAGAATCGGTTCAAGACTATAAATGATCAGTTAGTAGAATTTTTATCCCATAAGAATGTTTTTATTTTTCTAGCTCTGACAAATCTGTGATAAAAACGTAAATTTTCCGGAATACTGGATTTTTCATTTTCTGTCTACATATAGGTATGTATATTTATTACTAATTTTAAATTCAAATTAATTATAACATAAAAAACGGCAACCCAAAATATATTCAGCGCACTGTTTCCGCAAATGATTTATATTATTCCTAATTTATTGTTTTTAGTAAACTCAGTCTTGACAAATTTATTACCTATAATATATACATATATATGATATACATTTTGAAATATGAGTTTAAAAGCTAGATGGAAAATCAGTGCGGTAGTGACTACTGGTCCTATTTGTGATATAAATCAGTAACACCAATTTCAATCGGAATCTGAATTGTGAATGCAATATGGTAAATCTTTACTCTGAAGCCTAAATCGTCGATTATCCAGAATCATTATATGGAGGGGACGCCTTCTGATACGGTGTTTATCTTTGATGTATATTCATTCTCCTTTTGATACCTGATAAAACATCTGTTGTAACGAAAATAACTGTGAAAATTTTATGCCTTTGTATTGAAAGTCAATTCCCGTTTCCTGCACTTTTATGGTCATATTTTATGTATTTAACCAATTCAGAAACGATTTACAAAATTAAATGTCCGTAATTGATAAGGAAAAATGCTTTTATTATAAATGTGCACCAAAGAAATCCAAACTATCTTCAATTGTCGCCCCCAAATGTAAATACGTTCTATGAATTAAAATATTATACATCCGTACTCTCGGTATATTAGATACTCCCAAATTTCGGTTTAGAAGTAACAAAGTTGGGAAAAAGAAAAACTTCACTAAGTTGCATAGCAAAAAACTTCGCTTTCATTTCATCACTCTTTATTACTAATCTTGGAAAATTAATGGGTAAACTTTTGGAATTTGGACAGAGAAATAAACACAGTATGTTCGGATCCGATTGAGAAATAAAATCCAAAATTATTTTGTCATCTGTGTTTTGACACTGTCTATAAAATACTATTTGATTTTTTATACAATACGATTGTTTTTTTATATTTAGAATCCATTTTATTAGAAATAAAATGTTTGATTGGTAGATATTCTAATTGTGCTCTTCAAGATCTTTAAGCATCTGCATCTTAAAAAAAAATTGAAGGAACTCTAGTTTGTCCACCGCATCGTAAAGAAAAGTTTTTTTAATATTTCAAGTAAAGATAGAGAAATTTCCTCCCCCCTGCGCACGGGCCTATACGGAACAGCAAAATTTTCGAGGATATTTATACCCGACATATTCTACATGTTCTAGTAGAAAAAAATTGGAAAAACCTTTGAAAGATTCGTTAATTATGCTATCGAATAATTTAGTATTTTTTTAAATTCCAAATTTCCTCTTCGTCCCTACAAGACGGTTTTGGCATTATTTACCAATTTTAAACGGTTTTATGGAGATTTTTGTATTTATATAATGAAATGGCAAAATTGTTTCTTAATTTAGCTAATTTGAAGTGTTTAGTTATTCAAAAACAGATGTTTAATGAACAGAAGTTGAGTGTTGAAGTGGAGTATGTATGTTAAAGCGATTTAAAATAAACGAATAAAAATAGGTTAGTTTACAGATACATCTTGAAATTTGGATATTAACATTTTAGTATAATAATAATTGATAATACTAAATAAAAGTTGTTAGATGTTTATATTTGACAATTCAAAAAAGATAAACAGAGTTTCATCAGATAGCCAAAACTGAAGAGACGGTTTTATCAGTATAAAATTCTATGGTTGGTTGGGATCGTGAGCTCTTATTGGTTGAAACCACAAAATCTGACTATTTCACGAGACGTATTTCGCGAAACACGTCGAGAGAGGAGGATAGTATAAAATATTATTTTCGTATGCTCGATACAATTATATAACGAACTATTTTTGGTGACGTTTGCCCATTGTAATCGTCAAACGTATTCTTACTATGACAAACTTTTCAAGATGGAAGGATGCGAAATACAAAAACGATTATACCACGTCGTCAAGGGTAGATTCGCTTAACAATACATGGTAACTAAGTAAACATTGCAACTGCTATTGGCTAAATTTATGATGATGTTTAATCGTAAGTAATATCATATCAGCATCTAATTTTTTCGACACTCGTGGTTCCTCACGCTCGCATTCGCTCGCGTTCGGAATCCTACACTCGTGTCGAATTCTCATTCCAACCTTGTTACAGAATATACTATTAGCGTCGTTTTCTGGTGTCATAGGAGACCATAATTACTTGTTATCAAAGGTAAAAACTGCTGACAGGAGCTGTCATACAGTTTTTTCATCTAGAAATCATTTGTAATTCAAAATTGCGCGTTTGTGATTGGTGGAAATTAAGACGAGGGAAATAGTCGACAGTAATATAACAAGACCTTGACAAATAGCCGACTATTTTTATTGCATCTACATTTCCAGTTTATTTTAGGATCAATTCGTCGAGACTTAATTTTGGCATTAATAATCAAAGATTATTAATGCCAAAATTAGGTCGAGACAAATTGTAAATATACGAGAAATTTAGTAGCCATAAAAATAGTGGCTAATTTGTCAAGGTCGCGTTATATTTAATAAGATTATTTCCCGACTCAAATTTGAAATTTACGGGCGGCTTCTTTATTGTTGGATACCGTTCTTCAGGTGAATATTGAGGACGATGATCAAATAGCCGACTATTTACCACCAAGGTGAATAGTCGCTTTATTTTGTTTTGATTGGCTGCGTCAAATCAGTTTCCAAGCACGTGATTGGTTAAAAATGGATATTTGACAGGCAAGGGAAATAATCAAAAGTCCTCCAAATTTTATCGATAAAATTTTTGGTTTTCACGAAAACGGGTTTATTTTAATGTTGCTAAGTTTTTTACCCTTTTTTTGTGTCATTAATGGGGCACGTATTAAAAGATGGAAAGACCTTTTATTTTGCACAGCAACTGACTCGTTTTTTTTTATTTAAAGTTTTCTCTTTAAAAATTGAGTGTAATAAGTGAATAATAGATACAGCCTCCTGTTACAACATAAGTGATCTTACAATTCTTACTCATTTAGTCAAACGAACAGCTAAGAACTTATTTTAAAGGAGAATTAAGAATAAATTTACTATATCAGTAAAACAAAAAGCTATTAATGTGCGATAAAATCTGCTGTTTTTCAAGACATTGTTGTCTTAAACATAATATAAAAATGGGGTCACTCACTTTAGAAGCAATAAAAGAACTGCCGGATAATCAAACAAAGGAAATAAAAGATTATATTATGAAGAACAATAACATTCTAAAACAAGAAATTAAGCACAATAAAGAAAAAATAAATGCTTTACAAAATAAATGCCTACTTTTTGAAAGAAAGGTGAGAAAAACTAATATCGTTATTTTCGGCCTATCTGTTGATCCCAACAACTTAATTAATAATAATAATAGACTTTATTTATGTTTACAATACAATAATACTAAAAATAACAAATATATATATGATGGTACATGAAGTTAAGTGCATAAATAAAGTAAAAATCGATAACTGAGAACACTTGTTTCGAAGAAAAAAATATAAAATATAAAAGTATACAAATACTATAATTAAATAAATACATCTAACTATAACTAGAACTGTGTTGAATACTTTGAATCATTAGTGTTTTTTGGGATCATTCTGAGGATTGATGCTAGAAAAAAAATGTTTTTTATAGTGAGACTGGAGAGGTAAATGAAATTAATAATTAAATGTGTGAATAGATTAGATTATTACCGAGTTTCTATTAAATTTATAATCATGATTCTATTACTGTTTCTCAAAAATTCCTTTAAATGGATTTTAAAATTATATCTATTATTTATTAATTTTACTGTTCTAGGGAGTGAGCTATACAATTTGGTTCCAATGTACGAATATGCTTTTTGTGATAATGACCGTTTTACAAATTGATAGGTATGAAGTTCCTTCTGTCTAGTATGGTACTGATGGTCCCTTGTTATTACTATAATGATATTTTAGACATATATTAAAATAGAATAATTGGCGTAAGTCCATAATTTCTGATATTTTATACAGATCATCCGTAGGATACCTAAAAGGTTTCGACATGATTATTTTTAAGAATCTTTTTTGAATAATTTCCAAAGGATTTATGTGGATACGCGCAGCTGCTCCCCAGATTGGAATACCATACCTAAGATGGCTCTCCACAAGTGAATAATACAAAGTCTTTAATTCTTGTTCAGGTAGGTATTCTTTTAAATACTTAAAGGTATAGATCACTTTTTGTAATTTTTTTATAATGTAGTTAATATGCCTATCCCATCTTAGATGTTGATCCAGAAAAATTCCCAGATATTTAATTTCTGTTACAGGTTGAATGCCGTATATACTATCACCAATTTCAATGTTAATTTGCTGTAGATCTGTTATTCCAGAAGCGCTACAACTAAAACATAAAAACTTTGTTTTATTAAGATTTATAGTCAAAAGTTTATGATCAAACCAATCTTTTATAATTTTCAGATCTTTTTCGTCGCATTATCAAACATTAACAGTCTGTTAGATATAGACCTCGTTTCAAATAATACATATAATATAGGAAGAAGTAAAAATCCTCCTTTAATTTCTTTATGGAAGAAGCAAACTGTGTTTGAGAATATTGGGAAATTAAAATCAGCACAAGGAGTAAAAATAACATTGTAATTGATTTAGATAGGGAACGACAAAAAATTCTCGCCAATCATTATAAATTGGCCAAGTAAAATAGTCTTCCAGCACGAATTAGAGAGAGTCAGTTACAGATTGATGATAAATGGTATAAAGCAGAAGATTTAGAAGACGTATCTGATTCTGAGGAATCAGAAGACGAAAGTGAAGAAGTTTCTGAAGAAGATAATGGAAGAGGAAGAAGTAAAGAGAAAGCGCAAAGTACACAACAAAACGCAAATAAAGAAACATCAGAATCAGCTAAAGAAAAGAAAAGAAAATCTCTAAGTCCGCCTGCGTACGTCCAAAAACTACGAAAATATAAAAGACAAAAAAATTAATCTTTCTAGTTTATTCTATCTTATATTTACTAATTATAGTTTTTACTGTTATTTTATTTTATACTTAGTTTGTAATTTTAATTATTTAATTTTTGGATCCATATATAACGGATGAACTTTTCAACAAAAAAATTAAAATACAAAAAAAATACCTAAATAAAAAAAATTAATATTCTTATACCTATAGTTAGATATACTTCTTTAAAACTAAAAATATAAATGGAATAAAGGTTATTTTAAAAAAAAATCTGAATGCTTTAAACTTTAAACTATAATCGACAACCTTTACACAACCTCCGGGTTTCTTAGGGTTCTGTTGTTTTGTTTATTTCCATCGATTAAAGAGCTTTTTATATTTTATATTTTCTTGTTTTGTTTCGTTAATATCTATATTATAATTAATTTACTTTTTATGTTGTAAATTTCTTCTTTGAAATAAACTTTATTATTATTATTATTAAATATTTTTGTATCCGAGCTATCCTGGACAAAATTACGTTAACGTAACATTTTGGCGCCCAACGTCACAAATTGAAAACATAACATAGAAATAAATCGATTTAGTCAATATATTGCAATGAAATAATCACCTTGTATATAAAAAAAAATGGCGCCCAACGTGTGAGGCTCACTAATCTCACTAGCTGATTTTTTAATAAAACAGGGTGATTATTTTTTGACATGTACAGTACGCAGCTGCTATATTCTAACCCAGGATAGTTGGAGTTCTGATTTGAGGTTTGTAAGGTATCATCTATTTTCTTTTAAAAATTAAATAAAAATGGCTGAAATGGCTGAAATGGATATTGAGTCAATGAAATTAACCGAGTTGCAAGAACAACTTAAAATTAGGGGAATGGATCACATAGGGTTGAAAAGAAATTTAGTAGCTCGACTTAAGGAAGCGATAGAAGGTTCGGAAGAAGTAGATACACGGGGGGAACAAAAGAAAGACACAGAAAACATACAGGGAGAACACACAGGACAACTCCAACAACGACTACCATTAGACGCGTTACAATTCATGAATATTTTACAAAGTATTAATAATAAATTAGAAACACAAAACAAAGAAATCAACGATAAACTAGAAACACAAAACAATAAACTGGAAACACAAAACCAATATCTGGAAATACAAAACAAAGACATGAAAACACACTTTGAAAAACAAACTAAAGAAATACAACAAACAATAGCACTCATCAATAACACTATGGGAACACAACAGGTAAAAATAACAGAAATTGAAGGTAGGTTGGAGAAAACTGATATAGTGGTAGCTAATTTGAATAACAGAATGGATGACGTGGAAATACAGATTAGAGAGGGGATACAGGCTAGTTTAGAGATTTCTGAAATAGAGTTAAAGAAAGTAGAAAAGAAGTTAGAACAAAACATTAGGAATATAGGGACTAACGGAAATAGTAGGAGATGATTTACCGGGAAATTTCATTAAGGAAACAGAAAAAAGATTCGAAATATTAAGCAGAGAAATTACGAACTGGAAGAAAAGAAAAAGAAAGGGAAAAACATTTCAACAGGGAGATTTAGTTTTAATCAAGGCACTAAGGCTAGCAGATCATAAAAATGATAAATGTCAAAAGCTGCAGTTGCCATATGAGGGACCATATTATATTGTCATTACCGAAAAAGGTATAAATAGCTACGAGGTAGTGCACCCAGAAACTTTTTGGATACGAGGCATTTTTAATATTGACCAACTGTATCCATACATCTAGTTATTAGAAAATTAACAATTTAGTATTAGTTCGTTTGTAAACTTAGATCGTATTGTCTTAGTCTATTTAATTAACTATACAGTTAATATTTTGTTGTGAGCGTGAAACATTGAAATAATATAAGAATGATTTTATAAAATTTAAATCGACCTAAGAAATTTTATAAAATAAATCGGGGGAAGTTGCAATGAAATAATCACCTTGTATATAAAAAAAAGGTAACCAGGCAACGAAAAAAAAATAGTGACAGGTGATTTTTGGCGAGATTGATAGAAGGAAAAGGGATGTCAAAAAAACAATTTGGAGAATGTTAAAAAAATTTAAAAATAGGAAATCTGCTAAGAGTTTTGTTCATGAAGAAAATTAATAAATTGATAAATTGAACTCTATGGATCTGTAGCCGAATTTTGTATATTGGAGAGATGCTATAATAATAATATGCGGAATTGTGAATAAGGAGATATAAAATTGGAAAGGACTAGTTGATTTAAAGGAGATAAAGTTGGAAAGAATTGACCATTAAGTGTATACGAAAAACACTTAATGGTCAATTTTTGTTGAAAGGTATTTTAAAAAAACTTTTCATAGTGATTAATATTAATTCATTTTGTTGTTCTTTATTAATTAGATATTATAAAATAAGGAGAGAATGAGATCGCATGAATGTTTTTTCTTAAATAATTAAATTATGTAATTTACATCAACGTTATAATTATGTACTTGGTGTTACCGTTTAGAATTTTTAAAATTAAAATTGTAATATTTCTGACATCTCGTTTCAATATACAACACTTTTAAATCATTATTATGAAATTAAACGTCAAGTATTATTTAAATGTCAGTGTTTAAAATTTATTTAAAAACAATAGATTTTTTTACGCACGAAGCCGTGAATCGTACGTAATATGCTACTTACAACTCTTGATAAGTAATATACTAAAAAATGTATAAATATATAAAATAAAAATAAAAGTAGCCACAACGGTTCAGCATCTACATAAAAAAAATTCCAAATAGGAAACAAAAACCAACAAAACAATTTTATCCCTATCATATTACAACTTTCTCTACATACACAAATTTACATCGACTACTATCCCATCTAATTAGTTTTATGCAAATTAGCGGTTGCATTCACCAACGTTTTTCCAGTTTCTCCAGTTAAATATTCCATTTTCTAATGAAAAACGACGAACGGTTTCATACAACACGCATTTGTTAAAGTCATCGCTTTCCACTCGGAGAGATGGAATTAGATATTTCATTATCAGCTTACACGGTGCACAGGGGTGAACTCGAAACTTTTGTATCATGTTTGAAAGCTTTTAAATTATGTTATTTATTGAGTTCTTAATTTAAATTATAGTAAACTAATAATTTGTTAAACTACTTGTATTACGAAGTATCAGAACCCGGAATATGTTACGTGATGAAGTCAAAATAAGGATTGGCGACGAGGAATCTAACTCCTAATGGTAGCTTGATTTTGTGGTGAAAATAGAACAGTTGGGACTTTTAATCTGTAAATTGTTACAAGGACAAATTTAAAAAAGTTTATTTATTTATTTATTTAATTACACCACCCCACAGCAAAGCCAATTAGTGCGTGGGAGAAGCATGTAAATACAAAAAAAAGAATAACATACATATAACATAAAAATATAACAGATAAAAAAAAACAATTAAAAATATAAAATATATAGGCATATGCATCTTAATTCATGGAAGTACATTAAAAACAAAACCTCGTAAGAGGAAAAAAAATGTACTTCCATAAATTAGTTGCAAATTAAAACGTAACAATAACAAAGATATATCACAAATGGTTTACTAAACATTTATTTTTGATTTGTGGAATATTATGAAAGAAAATATCCACAGAGTTCTGCATCCGACAGTGAATTTGGCTCATGTGATAAAGGGGAGAGAATTTTAAAACATTGGTTCTTGCAGTCGGAAAATAAAATGAAGGTAGAAGAAGTCTTGTAGCAAAGTGTGGTATGTGGAGATGCAACATACTTAACAAATTAGGACAGTCGATTTTGTAGGTTACAATTACAGTCGCGCCGGGATGCCAGATCGTTAAATTGAAAACGTTCTAGTAAAATCGTGTGGGATACCACGCGGAGGGTAAATATTGTCCGATTTGAACCATAGGTATTTAACAAATTTCCTTTGAATGTTTTCAATCTTATCGATGTGGACTTGATAACCCGAATCCCATATAAGAGAAGCGTACTCCAATTTGGATCTATCGAATGCATTAAAAAGTAATGTCACAGTATTCGTCTCTGCAAATGATTTGGTATTTCTAATCACAAAACCAAGATTTTTTACGCTTCTCGTTGAACCCTGTTGGTGTGTTCAACAAAACTTAACTTGCTGTCGAATGTAACTCCAAGATCTTTGAAACTAGTACATTTTTTGATTGCTTTATTTTCAATCGTATAGTTAAAGGTGATTGGACTAACTCTTCTTGTAAATGAAAGTGTATTACACTTAGAGAAATTAAGGGGAAGGCAGTTTTTTATGCACCAATCATGAATTCTATTAATGTCTGATTGCAGAATGTGACAATCGTTGATGTTAGAAACCGAGCGATATACTTTAAGGTCATCTGCGTAGAGTAAAGTGTTGCAATTTAAGGTCAAGGTGATGTCATTCATGAAGATGATAAATAACAGTGGTCCGAGGACCGAACCCTGAGAGACTCCGGAGGTCTCGTTAACTTCAACCGATTAGATACCACGATACTCTACAGTCAATTTTCTATTGGACAGATACGAGTGGAATAAATCAATAAAGGAATCAGTCAACCCAAAATGAGAAGATAATTTGGACAGAAGAATACCGTGGTCCAATCGATCGAAGGCTTTAGAGAAATCTGTATAAATGACATCAACTTGACCACCGTGATCTAATTGTGTCGCAACATATTGTGTCAGACACATGAGATTGGTAAAGGTTGATCTCCCGGGGTAAAATCCATGTTGTTCCTGACACACAGAAGGTTTTACATGAGAGAAAAGAGTCTCGTAGAGAAGATGTTCGAATAGTTTGGAAGCGTTACAGAGAATTGTAATTGGACGAACATTTTCCACATCACTTTTGTCGCCTTTTTTGAAAATCGGGCAGATCCGCCCAGATTTCCATATATCGGGAAATCTACCTTCCTTTAAGGCAAGATTATATAAGAAGCACAAAGGTTTAACCAGCACGGGAGTACAGTCCTTGAGCAGAAATGCAGGAAGCCCGTCAGGGCCAGCTGTCGGTTTAGGTTTTAATTTTTTAAGAGCCTTCAATACCTCAGTTTCTGAAAAAGTGGGAACACTGCAAGAAGAACAATTTAGATTTAATGTATCGAAATTTGGAGCTGACGAGGGAATATAACTGGACTGAAAGAAATTAGCAAAAGCATTCACAATATCATAAGGATCGTTCAGAGGTTGGTTATTGAAAGTCATAGTGTTAGGAATGTTACTCATCTTTTTCTTATTATTAAGGTAGGACCAAAACTGGTTAGGAGTATATGTTATCTGTTGCTCTATAGTCCTAATATAATCGATATAACTAATATTTATATCCCTTTCAATTTTAGGCCGTAGGTTGCTGAATTCAATATAAGTGTTATTGTCATTTGTTCGCTTGAATTGTAACCTCAGACGGTGTTTCAACTTTAAGTTGCGTATAATATCACTATTATACCATAGTGGATACTTCTTATTATTTTTTGGAGTAATCTTAGGAACATTAGTAGATATGATTGCGTCAATTTCATTATAGAACAGAGCACAAGCACTGTCGACATCATTTTCTAACAACAACTGATCCCACTTAATATGTAGCAGATCGTGATACAACTGAACGGAAGTTATACCTGGGTTCGGACGCAGTTGTAAAATCTTGATTTGTAACTCCTGCGGTTATAGTGATTTCTAGAGCAGGATGAAAACTATCTTCACGTGTTAGGGGATCAGTGCATTTAGTTACTGTGAGTTCTGTGCGACTAAAAATTAAATCTAGAATACGGTTGCGAGAATTTAGTATGTGATTATATTGCCTAATATTAAGAAAATCAGAGAAGTTGTTTACTGACAACATGAAAGTATCAGCCTGAGCCAAATCTCCTTGATAATTATAATACTGAGGTATATTAAAATCACCAATAAGAACCAGATTATCGTCATTTAACAAATGAGTACAATTGGATAAAAGCTCATAAAAAATATCGTAATGATGAGAGTTTAAATTAGGAGGAAAATAGACTACAATGAAGTACCAGGTTTTAGAAGATAAAGTAGCTTTAATTCCAAGTAAATCAACCATAGGTAAGGCATTAGACACATCTGAAAAATCAAGAGTAACAGCGTTGTGACACTTATTTAGAGCAATGAGAACCCCGCCACCGGTTTTAGTGTTCGTCTGTTCAAATTTTCGATCGGATCTAAAAACTACAAATTCATCATCGAATAATTCAGAGTCGAGTACTGATGAACCTAACCATGTTTCAGTTAAGGCAATTAGATCAAATGGACAGTCAATCGACGCATTGTATACCTCGAATATTTTAGTATTCATACCACGGATATTCTGGTAATAGAGAACGAATTCTTTTTTAGGTCTAGACCGTGGCAACTGGACGGATGCAGAACTGTTAGTGGTCGTAACAAGGTCCGAGTTATTTAACTGTGATTGCTACTTAATGTTGAACATGTCTAATTTAAATTTATCAAGTTTTTCAGACAAAATAGGACATTGGGAGTCCCACGTTAGATGGTTTACATTAGACAAACCTTTAGAAGTACAATTAGCGCATTTAAACAACTAAGGATCACATATGTCACAATCATTAATCTTATGATTACCACTATACTTTAGACACTTAAAGCTCCTGATACAGTTTTTGGCAAAGTGCGGAAAACCACAACATCTGTAGCACATTCGTACCTCGATCGCATCGTAGACTGGGCAGCAATCGTATCCGACAAATAGAACACCTTCTTGAATCGCCTTATTATACGAGGTGATATCCACTGACAATGTGGCTTGGTAAACGTTTTTATTTTTCTTTAGTGGGCAGACATCGATGACACCAATAGTTGAAGTTTCCGAAAAGATATATTCATTTTGTTTCCTCAGAAATTTAGCCAGTTCATCCGGTTTGTGTTTGTCCGTCAAACCCGAAATTCTTATTCGTGGATTCAGTGATCCTAGCTCCTTAATTTCATAGTTACCTGCCAACTTGTCGTTAGCCAATTGTTTGAATTTGGCTATCTCTTCCTTGGTAGTGCAGCCGACAACACCTCCATTTCGAACATTCTTGACCCTTGATACATTAAGGCTTTCATCGATTGGATTTATATTTTGCAAGATTTCAGACCTGGTTTGAGCATGGGTCTGCGAAGAATCTTTAGGTTTGATTACAACAGTATTAGAACAAGGGTTTTTTAAGACTTCCGAGAAAGGTAGACGATTTATATTTGCAGGATTAGGATCTGGCGAACGTTTAAAGGCCTACTGCATCTCTTGAACTTTAGTTCCAATCATATCTTGTAAGTTATCTTTGAACAACGTGAGACTATCATCCATTTTCTTATGAAAATCATTAATTTGGTCCCTAACAAAGTTGACCAGGATATCTTTGTCAAGGTCCTTTTTTAAGGCAATAATGTTATCATCTATACTTGTGAATTTATCCTTGAGTTTATTTACTTCAGCTGTTTCAACAACTTGGCACTTTCTGTGACAAGTGTCACATATATACAATAGGTTCTTGTATTTTTGAACGGTTTTAAACTCGGCATCAGTTAATCCAATTCAAGAGTTATGAAACCATCTGCCACATAGACCTTCGCAACCTACCAGGCCATCCACTTTGGATTTGCGACATTTCGCACACTCTGACATTATTAAACTTCTCTTGGTGCAGTTGGCCCGCACTCAACTTGGAAGAACGCTAAAAAGTTGACTTAGGAATTATCACGTATCCTTCTCCACAACATCCGTAATTTCTCTTTTCAATGGAAGGAGGTAGACACTCATGGGTCAATCTATGGAAAAAGCATATCAGATGTCACTTGGGCCTCCGCAATCGCGCACCTTTTTTGTTACCATATAGTCGAGAAAATTTAACAGCCAAAATGTGGAATTTTGAAGCAGCAAGTAAGTCGGATTCAGATGGGGTTTTTTGCATTCGCTTCGTTAGCTCGTCTAGAAATTTTGTGCCATATTTTGATCAAGTACATTTTTGAAATTGCACCGCTGCATCAAGAAGTGCATTCTTCTTTCCAAGTGTTAAAGAAAAAATTCATATCTTGAACAGAAAACATCCGAACCATACGAATTTCAGTACCCAGAGGTATTTTCGGTTGCTTAACCTGAATATGATGGCCAAATGAGCCCCCGGTGTATCTGGAGGTCAGGACGACGCCAGGAACGTCATCACCTAGAGTTCCATGTAAACAAAAATCGATAGGATCTCTTTACCCGGTGGTTTTTCGGGTCTCTCGTCCTAGTTCTGGCATCGAAATCGTCATCCGGAGGACCTGGTGCGCGCTACCTGGCTAAACACATGGAGTTTTACTGAAATTACTTACTAAATCGATCGAAACACCTCACCCGAAGGTTTTTCGGGTCGCTCGTTCCAGATCTGACATCGACATCGTCCTCCGGAGGTCCTGGTGCACGCAACCTGGCTAAAAGCGTCATGTCCTGGAGTTTTACTGAAATTACTTACCAAATCGATCGAAAAACCTCACCCGGAAGTTTTTCGGCTCGCTCGTCCCAGATCTGATATCGACATCGACCTCTGGAGGATCTGGTGCACGCGACCTGGCTAAAAACGTCATGTCCAGGAGTTAAAAGTGAGCCTAGAAAATTTCGTTGTGGTTTTTTAGGTTGAAAATTTGGGAAGCCACTTATTTCCATAATAAGATTATGGTAACAAAAAAGAAGTGCTATTGCGGAGGTTCAAGTGACATCTGATATGCTTTGTCCATGGAATGACTCACATGCTACACAAACTTAGCAACCTTGCAAACTCCCTCCCTCAGGAAACATTTTCCTATAATTAATTCTACCTAAGGTTGTGAAATAAATCACACTTGTTCCCAAGAACAAAGACATTAAATGTCCTACACTGCACCAGCGTCTGGACTATATGCCCCCCCAGGTATTGAATTACGAAAGTCCAGACGTGGTTTGGCGCCCGACCAAGTCGGGGCTTTAAACCAAAAACTTTGATTTTATTATTAAAGGAGCTTGCCATTCTTAGACCGGTTTCGGAATTATTGTTCCTCTTCAGTAAGAAGCAGGATAGCTCGAATTTCTATCTCTAAAGAAATTCTGAAGATCGGTGGTGGTGCAGTGTAGGACATTTAATGTCTTTGTTCTTGGGAACAAGTGTGATTTATTTCACAACCTTAGGTAGTTTTGGTACGCCCATGGTCCTTTTTTGGTATTTTTATGGTTCAAAAAATTCCACCACCGTTATAATTAATTCGAATAACTGAAGAAGATCATCAATTACCTTGCTACCTAACAGAAACAGAAATAAACAAATCAATTAACTCTGCATTTTTAAACTATCTAATTATTGTTTCAATCCAAAATCCACCTAAACACACTTATTATCCACCTAAACACATATGGAATAAAACAGGTTAATGCTATCTTATAACAAAACTGCATCAAAAACGTACTTTTGGTAAAAGCAGAGAACAAACAGGGATAGGGAAAACAAATGACTGCTTAAATAAAATTGTAACATGGTTGGGGGGAAAACGAGTTGAAAATTGCTGAACATAAAATCGAAGCAGTAAAACTAGGCAACAGCACAGTTTCCCAGATCCCTAAAATACCTAGGAATATGTCTTGATGAACAAAAAATCTTCAACCAGCACATTAGGAAAAGAGTAGAAAAAGCAGAAAAATATTTGGCGAGCTTAGCAAGCATCCTCCCAAACATCACCGATGTAAGTCTATCAAAAAATCGGTTACTGTATGGGATGACTGTATTGGGCACCTGTCTGGGGGGCAGTCATGAGATATAATAAATACAGGGACATGCTATCCAGACTCCAAAGAAGGATGCTCCTTAGGGTCATGGCAGCATACAGGACAACGTGCTACGAGGCAGCATGTGTCCTCGAGGGTGTCTTCCCTATCGAGCTGCTTGTGAAAGAAAGCACGCTTATCTAAGTAGGCGAAGGCTACAGGGGAGAAAACAAGCAAAGAGAACATCAAGAAACCCTGAGACGTTGGCAGACACGATGGGACCGTACAAAAAACGTCGCAAAATAGACGAAAAGACTGATACAAACAAAGAAGCATTGTCACAGAAACAGGAACTACTTCCTTATGCAATTATTCAAGGGGCATTTGTCATGTCGAGCATACACTATTAGAATAAAAAACAGAACACGATATGTGTATATATTGCGGAGAAATAGACACAGCAGAACACACCATCTTCATGTGCCCAAAATGGCATAACAACAGACATCAATTAAAAACGTCTCTGGGTGAACATCTCACCCCCGACAATATTGTGTCTACCATGCTGAGAAACCCGGCAACATGGAAAATTATCATGGAAAATAACTCTCCTCGACTCCTGGTCACAAGGACGACACGAATGCAGCACGCAGATAGTACTTGAGGTTATGTCTCCCAGATGGTTTCAAGTACAAAAGAGGGCAAGTGGTGGTTTTAGTCCTACACTGCTACACTGCTGATCATGCCCATGAGGGTTTCCACTATACCACAAAAAAAAAACAAAAAATAAAAAGCTGTTCCTTTGGACAGGGTCTTCCTCTGTAGGACTTTCCGAGGTTTTACCCTAACACAGTTTGCCAGTGTTGCAATTATCTTTCACTTATCCAGTTTTTTATGGCCCCTCGGACTGCGCATTTCCGTGCTCCGACGGTCTCTTCTGTTCCGGGTATTTCTGCCGATCCCCCTTTTGCAACTTGGTCAGCTGTCTCATTACCATTGATACCCTGATGTCCAGGCACCCAGGCCAGTTCTAGTCTGTTCTGGTCTCCCAGTACTTTAAGTTCTTCGATGTATTCTCATACCAGATTAGACGTCACTTCCTGTCTTGAAATTGCCTTCAATGCCTGACTGTCTGATATGATTAGGATCCGTTGGTTTTATTGCACTGAATTATCCTTGGATCAAAATACAATCACTAAATCGTCCCATATCGCGAAATAAAAATTCGAGCGTTTCTGGGAGGAACATTTCATTAATTTTCGAAAAAATCCATGTGTCGCATTTGCAAAACCTGTCCTGCTCTCTCATCTCCTAATTATCCTTTAATAACCAATAATAAATAAGTGTAGGAAATATGGCAAGTAGATCAGGGTAGCCACATTAGCAAACCAAATTCCACCGAAAGACATGAATATTCAACAGTGCCCAAATTATTTGATATTTTACATATTTCTCCCAATTTATGGCAAATTGTGTATCACCGTGTTGAGGAAACGTTAGGGGGGCGGGTCTGAAGAAACGTACCCGAATGAAATCCGAGTTGATGCATGTTTTGCACTAGAATTTGGTGGTAAATGGTGGTTTGATGTTTGTAACACCGCGACGTCGTGTCTGGTGAATTTCAGTTTATGCAAATTAGAGTAATTAGAACGGTTTGTGTTAAGTTTTTACATTCAGTTTTTAAGATGGAAATTTGCAAATTGTGGTAATTATAAAATATATATTCAAAGAAATAAATTAATAAAACTTTCATGTTCGCGCTAATTACGAGGTAGCCAACAAAACAAAAACATTTTTCAAATTTGCTTCATCAGCATTCTGCTTCATGAGTTTTATGGTTGTAATATTATCATTTTTGTGCTAGAAAATAGTTGATAGGTCTAAACATAAAAATGGTTGACTTTCCAATTTATATATCAAAAGAACAAAGCCTAAAATTTTGAAAAGACCAATTTCTCATTTCATAACTCGCCGTTCTTAAATTTTCTAAAAGTTTCCTAAAATAAAATCTTGAACAATTCACTCGAAAGCGGAAAATTCTTTTTAAAAACTGTCATGGCATTCCCAAAGCTACCGAACTCTCAGCGCTGCCTTTTTGCCACTCTGAATGCGACAAAATAACGTTCTTTTGTTATGATCTCCAGGGATCAATAACAAAAGAAACTCAAAGTCGCAGACATTCCGATACAGAAATGTATGGACGAGAGGGAGAGAAAGGAAAAACTGGAAGCATGGGAAAAGCCGCTGAGGGCATTAAATTGTTAACCGGTGCTTCAATTAAAGTCACTAGCCAAACGAAATTCTACTATTTATAAGTAAAGACAGTCACAGTGGCGGCGCGTTGTTAAAGGTCTGTTAGAAGAAAAAAGGACTTAGGAATTTATTTTGATTGTAAGCTGACTTTCAGTTATCACATTAATGATATTGTTTCAAAATCACTAAAGATGCTTGTCTTTGTATTGAGAAGCAGCGAACATTTTTCAGTCATGATTTTGAAACTACTCTATGTTAGCTTAGTGTAATCTATTCTTGAATATGGTTCTACGGTTCGGTCTCCTTCATATATTGAGATGATTGAAAGAGTTCAACATAAGTTTCTATGTGTTTGTCCATACAATATGGGTCTCACTAGCGACCAATACGAGTATGAAGACATACTTATGTCTTTGAATATAACATCGCTAGAACATAGAAGATTGGAAGCAGATTTGTGTCTGTTGCATAATATTCTTAGTGGTAATATACAAAACGCTGATATTCTTAGTTTAATTAATTTGAGTGTTAATACTCGGAGAACCTGTAATCCAGATGTTTTTAGCATTCCATTTCACTATACTAACTTTGGGCAAAATGAACCAATTAATACGTTATTAGATGAGGCAAATAAACACTTACTTTTTTTTAAATGGAGTTCAAGTGTATATTAAATAATCTATTTAGAATCTACTTGATAATTATTAAAACTTAAAATATCAAAACAAATATTCGCCTTACTGGTAATAATTAACAATACAATAAATATATTTACGATAAACTAATGGAAACACTGCGTAATTCTTTTCTTCTAGCTTCTTCTTGTGGGATTCTTGCATTTCTGGGGGTGGTGGACGTGGCATTCTCATAGCAACCTTAAATGCATCATAGATGAATCATTGCAAAGCTGTTACTGTACCAATCATAACAATCCTGGGCATCAATCCCTTCCACAAACCTGCCATACCTAATTTCTTAGCAGCATCTAAAGCCGTTGATCCTTTTTCTTGATTTAATTTACTGACTACAGTGTCTGCATGATGTGAAACAATGGCGCAGAAGACACCAGCAATGTAACCAGCGGCAAAAGTAACAATAAGTTGTTCTCCTTTGGTACATTCCGCTCTTGGTTTGGGTACAACGAATTTATAAATAAGTTCACCAGTACGTTCAAAGCAAGCAAATTTCATCATAGTATAAGGGATTTGTCTCATCCAAAGAGGGACTAAAGATTTGTAAAAACCATTGCCACCTTCTTCTTTGTAAATCTCGGGCCAAGCCTCACGCAAAGTATTTGCAAATCCTGGTGTAGTTTGGATTTTTACCTTAGCAGCCTCCATAGGAGAAAGAGCAATATCAGCAACGAATTCTGTATAGATAAGAATTTCTTCTCCAATCGTATCAGAATACGTTACTTTGAAAACTTCATATAAACCGAATTTGCACGGATCTTGAGCAGAGTAACCAAAGAAAGTTGGTGCCCAACCTTTAGCTAGACCTCTTGCTCCATCTTCACGCACAACGATACTTCAGTTTATATACATATTCTTTAAAAAGCCCACTGTCTAGACCTAGGCTCGAACCAGA
This sequence comes from Crepidodera aurea, assembly GCA_949320105.2. NCBI lineage: Eukaryota > Metazoa > Arthropoda > Insecta > Coleoptera > Chrysomelidae > Crepidodera > Crepidodera aurea. The sequence goes on from OX439475.1 coordinate 64,525,128, forward strand.
GCACGGACAGACCTCTTAATGGTACATATTGAAATGTAACCGCCTTTGCCCGCTGAGCCAATGTCGCCGTTAACAAGCAGATTTTCAAACAACATTATTTTATCGATGAATTACACAACTAACAATAGTAGGAACAATGTCAATAATGAAGATGGATAATCCATTAATTCAAGAAAGTTGATCTTTAACCATTTATGGTAAAAATTTGAAAAACATATCATATCCAATTGTTTTAATTCCTGGTTCAGCACTCATTGAGGACTGAGGTGCAAAGGTTAATCTTGATGAACCTGTCTACAAAACATCAAGAGTAGCAAAACCCTAGCGGGAAAGAGCTTCACAAAAAATATAATCAAATGGATGATTAATAACCCTGATACCTTAACTCCCCACCTAACTAAGATATTCAAGACGAGCTTCATCTTGGGCTATATTCCAAAAGGATTAAGACAGGTTAGGTATCTACTTAAAAGTATGGAAAAAATACTTGATACATACATAAAAAGTGAATAGTTATCAAATATACCGCTTCAGGAAGAACAATTTGCATACTAATCAGGCAGATCCACAGTAGATGTCTTACATGAATCAATCAGCGCCGCCGTGACAGCAAAAGGTATCCAACCTTCTATAATCAAATGGGTTCGAGCTATGCTAAATACTAGGAAAACTACTATAACAACAGTTAAAGGAAGAGTTTTATCACCGTTACTATAGTCACTAGTGGTTGAGGACCTCGTAGAGAAGCTCTAAAGAGAAGGATTTCGTGCTTTGGGCTATATTGACGATTTAGTTATAGTTGTTAGAGGGAAACATGTCGGTATTATTGCGGATCGCATGCAACGTGCCTTAAACGTTATAACCACTTGGTGTTCGAAGGAAGGGCTCTGAGCTAATTCTAACAAAACGACACTTATTTGATTCACTAACATGAGGTAATTAAATTTACATCCTCCGAACATAAATGGAATAATCTTCTCTTTCTTGGAAGAGATTAAGTACCTAGCTAGGAGTCATCCTTGACAGGAGCAGGAGACTGACACGGAATGCACACCTCGCATATATTACCTCAAAAGCAACAAGGGCTCTTTGGACTTGCTGCAGGCTTTTTGGGAAAACGAGGGGTCTGAAACCAAAAATGATCTACTGGTTATATCTAACTGTTGTCAGATCAATTATTACCTAAGCTGCGTTGGTTTGGTGGAACAAAACAATGCAACAAAGGGCTATAATGCAGTTGCAAAAAGTGCAACGACTTGCCTGCATGGAAATCACGGGTGCAATGAGAGCCTGTCCCAGCGCAGCCGCTACATTTACATATACGGAAGATCGTTCTGGAAAATGCCTATAGGCTAATACTTGCCAAATCTTTGAAACCCGGCGACTTAATGGAGCATCTTGAGATACTAAGGCTTGGAGCAACCCAATCCTAAAGATGCCCATGTGCATTATGCGAAACAGGATTTTGAACTCATGTTAGACGTGAGTTAACACAAACCGAAATCGCTCTAATTACTTACTACACTAACAAACGAAGGAGTAAAAATAGATGTTACAGGTCCTAATATTAGGACACCAACATCCCTGGGAAACACTCCAACAATATTTCAAGCGGTGCTATTAGCAATAGATTTCTGTGCTCAAAAAAAGCCTCAACTATTTATTGCTTCTGATAGTCAGGCTGCTTTAAAAGCTCTGAAGTCCACAACTTCTGAGTCTAAAACAGTCTGGAACTGCAAACGAACCCTTAAGCAACTGACTAGTCACAACAAAGTAGCTTTGTTATGGGTGCCAGGACATAAAAGAATTGTCGGAAATGAGATCGCAGATGGTCTCGCAAAAGAAGGAGCTTGTGCCTACTCCTTTTATCGGATCCGAACCATTTTGCGGTATTCCAAAATTATTTTTGGTAAGTTAGGTAATCTGAGTCACCATCTTAATGGTCCCCATCACACCAGTCGGCCTTTTAGAAAATTAGTTATTGATTAGACAGTTAATTGGAACAGTGTAACGGACAGATCCTCTGTAAAAACCACATTCTTCGATTTAAATATTTTCTGAAATACGACCAAAAATCGAATTTAATTCATTTTCCAAAAACTGTAAGTAGTTTCAACAAATAACTATTCCATCTAAATATGCGACTCTACAACATAAAAGATCACCTAATTTGCCAGTTCTTAATTGGGCGGGATTCATAGAGGAATAAAACAAGGAATATCCATAACTTCAATTTACTCGTGTATACAAAACGTTGCAAGTTAAGTGTGGGCACTTCGAAAAATACTTTTTAAAAAAACGAAAATTCTATAGTGAAACCTTTATTAACTGAAAACTAACAAAGATCTAATGATTTTTTACGTTTAACATATATTTATAACTTTTGTGAAATGTGCAGCGTTAGCATTAATTTTATAATAGTCGGCGGGATTGTTTCCATAACTCCTCCGGGGCTAGATGAGAACTATGGGGTTACACCAGAGTTCGAAATAAATGGAAAATTCTTGAGATCTATATCTTGAGGATTTTCTTTCTTCTTTTTCTCGGTCAACTTCTTGGATACATAAAATTTGGAAACTACATAAATGATTGTTAAAATGATTATAATATATAGTAAAATTGTATAAAAACTAATTTTTTGAAAATGCACAGGTGATGAGTCCATGGTTTCTAATTTTAATTTGTCTTCTTGGAGTGCACTATGAATATTATTGAGTTCATCAAGCTTTATTGAGTCTATTTGCACTGGTTTTAAATTTGTTATTGAGTTTGTAAAATTGTTTTTGAAAATTTTTAAACTGGGCAGTAAAATGTTTTTAAAATTCGGAATTTTGGTTTCAAATGTTTTTAGAGAAAAACTTTCTATTACCACTTCACACAAATTATTAAGTTCTATTAAATAAGTACCATTGATAGGTATATTGTCTACATTTTTACCACATTTTTGTTTTATAACCACACTATGAGGCGTGATGACAATCCACTGATTATTTTCTAACTTCTGAATTTTTACTTCGGTGACGTCTACTGGAAATTGTTGACATCTGTTAATAAATTTTGAATATTTCAAAAGTTGAACTTCACAAGGGGAGTTCGGCGAAATTTTTAGGGTCTGGACATCTCGACAGAGGAATCCATCTTGAGTAACTTCTTGGCATTCCAAATTTGAAAGTGCATATTGCTGCTCATTTGAAAGGAGAAATTTGGATTGAGGAATAATGGTTTTGAAGGATACTGTGGAACGTATAGGTAGAGAGTATACATGATAGTAGTTATAATTATTGATATCAACTATAGGTATCTCAATTAAAAATACAATTTTATTATTTTTACTATAGCTTTTTATTTCGATTATTTTTTCAAAATTTAAAATATTATTTAAGGAGAGTTCAAATGGAAATTTTTCATTGCTGTTAAGATTTTTACTAACTATTGATATTTCAGAGAATAATTCGGCTGGATCTGCAATTGCATTATGAAATGTGTTAAGTTTTGAAAAACTAATAGCTATTTCTATTTTTTCCAGTATGTCATATATAATTTGAAAACTAATAGAAAATTGTGAGACGATTCTTTCCAGTGCAAAATAATGAAATGTTTCTGTTTTTTCTATATTTAAATTTTTTATTATCTTTTGTATTTCATTAATACGAGAGCTTAAAATTAGTTGATTATGAGCTAATAAATTGGAATTATTTTGAAAGTTTTGAATTGAGGATTGTAAAAGAGTAACTTGGTGCTCGATTAAAGTTTTAATTTTATTTTGATTAATAGACAGAGATGCTATGGCTTCGTCATATCGTTTTGCATCATTCTGGTCTAAATTACCTGTTAAAAATTTTATTGCTGAACCGAGTCCATCAAAAAGGGATCTCTTTGATCTAGACATCCAAAAAGGATTTAATTGATTTAATTGAAAAGTTATTTTATTTTCTATAATTTGAATCATGTGATATGAATTTTGAAATTCTTCTTTGAAACTATAAACTTGAGGAGTTTTAGATAGCGAAATATTTAATTTTTTATATTGCTGTTGCAATGTCAAAAAGTCTTTTGTAATGTTTGTTATATCATAAATATGTACGAACGTCCAAAAATTTGTTTTAATTTGTGCTGTTCCTAAATGGAGAGGGAGAAGACCAGGGTTGTCGTTTAAGTTATGGAATTGAGGTATGTCTAATCTTGCAGTTGTGGTCCAGAAGAGGAATCTGCAATAGGAGGTTTTTTTATTTCATTTATGTGTATAATTTCTTTGTGTAAAACTATTTTTTTATGTTTTAATGCTTCTCTGGAAATTTCAACGCGATTTCTATCAAGAATTTGAGTAATTTTGAAGGGTCCTAAAAATCTTTTATCTTTTTTATTTCGCTTTTTGGGGTTTACTTTATAGACGGTTTGGTTAACTTGAAATTCTGGATTGGTTTCACCTTTTCCGTTTCTTTTTTCAATAATTTTATTTTTTTTATCTGTTAAATTTTTATGCACATTCTTGTAAACGTGTTCTAATTTTTCTTTGTGGCTGTTGACGTAATCTATATAAAAGTCATGAGGAAGGAAAATTTCGTTAGGATTTCTAGAGTCAGTGTGTCCAAAAGTAAGTTCAAATGGGGTAAAGTTTGTCGAACTGTGTATAGAGTTATTGTATCCAATTATTGCATAGTCCATTAAATCATTTTCGTCTGGGTAAATTTCACGCAAAAGTCTTAAATGTTCAATTAATGTCGAATGTATACGTTCAGCTATGGAGTTAGATTCATGGTGGCCAGGAGTTGTAAAATGAACTTTAATTTTGTGTAACGCTAAAAGATTTTTTACCGTCTCGTTATTGAATTCAGTGCCTTTATCTACTACGATTAGTTGTGGAACGCCAAATGAAGTAAAATATTTTATTAGTGCTTTGCTGATATGAATTGCGGTTTTTCCTGGTATAAAAAATGCTTGAGCTAATTTTGTAAAAGCGTCAGTTAAGGTCAAATAATTTTTTGCATCGTAAGTGAATACGTCCATATGTACAATTTGGAAAGGCTTTGTAGCCGTTTCAGTAAGCATTAGCGGAACATACGGGTTTTGTCTGGCATATTTATTTTTTTGACAAACAGAACAAGTATTTATATAATTTGTAATTGATATTTTCATATTTTTCCAATAGTAATTTTGTCGTAATTTTTCTAAAGTTTCGTTAATACCTCTATGAGTTGTTTTTCCTTCATGATAATTTTTAAGTAAAAGAATTTGTTCTTCTTTATCAGAAATAGTATTAAGTAATTTTGTGCACTTCACTAATTTTGGTCCATTTTCCGAAAAGTGTTTTAAATAAACATTATTAAAATCTCGATATAAGTTTTCTTTATTAAAATGAAAGTAAAATGTATTTTTTAAATCAGTAAATTGAACTAGAAATTCAAATATAAATTTTTCATTATCGATTTCTGGAATTTTTATTTTTATTATTTTATGATTTTCATAAGTTTCGTGAGTGATATCGGTTTTTTGATAAAGATTTGGATAAACTAAAATTTGGTGTATTTTATTATTTATAATTTCATCTAAGATAGGTATACCGTTATTTGTAGTTTCATTTGCTGTAGAATGTTGTGTCGAATCTTCAGAATTTTCAGGGTTTGTCCAGTCAGGTTCAGGAGTGTTTAATTCGTTTCGTGTGTCATTTGTAACTGGGGGAATTTTAACATTGGAAATTATATTAATTTTGGATTTGTTCGTTTTACTTGTGGAAGGCTGTGGTTCTTTTGGAACATTTTCAGCAAAATTTTGCAAAAAATCTAAAATGTCGTTACTTGCATCTCCGGGATTATTAACTATTGATTCATTTTCAAGGGCATTCATTGAAATACGTGATAAACAATCTGCATTTGTATTATTTTTTTGTCTCCTATAAATAATTTTGTGGTCAAGTATGCCTAAATCATTTTTGAAATTTACGGGTAAATTTACTATTTGTTTGCAACGTCCGGAAATAGTCAGTGGATAGTTATTTTGTCGATCGTCGTGAGAATCGGTGTCTAAAATTAAAGGAATAACTGCATTAGGGGTTACTATTATATTTTTATTTACATTTATAATTGCATTTAACTGTTTCAGTAAATCTACGCCTATGATACCATCGAATCGGTTACTAAACTTAAAGAGATAGAATTTATGATGGTCTTGCAAATTAAAAATTTTAAAAAGAGGAATGCAAGCGACTTCGTCGTGATAAGAAATGTTATGAGCTGTTTGAATATTAAATTTTTCTTTGATTATATAATTTTGATAAAATTTGTAAGCCAAATTTGGATCAATTAAAGATTTTGAACTGCCGGTGTCAATTAAAAATTTTGCGTTAATTTCTGGAATTTCGATATATGGCAAATTTGCTTTTAATGCATTAACAAATATTATGTCGGTTTTGCTGGAACTCGGGTCATGGGTAAAATCCTGACTCGGGTTATTTGTTGAGAGTGTGGGATTTGTACATAAGTCATTATTATATGTAATGTTATCATTTACAAGCGTCGAGAAATTATTGTCATAGGAGTATTGGGTTGCAGGAAAATAAGAATAAGGGTCAATGTCATTGTCTATCTGTGTGGAATATAAATTTTGATTATCATGATATTCATATGGATTTTCAATTTGTTCAAATTGTTGATAATGATATGGATTTTCAATCTGTTGGGGGTAAAATTGGTTTTCAAATTGTTGATATTGATAAGGGGAATTAATAGTTTGATTAAAAAGTTCGGTGGATGTAAATTTTTGTTTTGGTTGGATTATGGTATTGCCTGAAGATGTATCCATAGGTTCAGGTTTAAAATTTTGGGAAGAATTTTGATTATTAATTTGTGGTTGATTAAAGGTACGTGGCTGCGTTTGATTATTGTTTTGATTTTGGAAAAATGGATGACGTTGGGTAGGAAAATTGTTATTTGGTCTCCAATTGTAAGAATTATTTACTGGATAATTTTGTTTAAATTGAGGAGGATTTAGAAAAGGAGCTCTTGGCATAAAATTTGGTTGAAATGTCTGAGGAGGCAATTGTGGAAATGGCTGATGAGAATTAAAATTACTTAAATTTTGAGTAAATGTTGGATGGGCTCTATAATTTGGATTTATGGCAGGTGTGATTCGTAAATTAGGTTTAAATGATGAGTTTGAATTTATATTATTTGATTTTTGAGTGGAATACAAGAAATTTTCTTCTTCTATAACTAGACTCATGGCTTTTTCTAAACTATCAGGTATTCTTAATCTAACGTTTGTTTGAATAGGTAATGGTAGTCCTCGGATATATGTCTTTAGTGCTAAATCGTCATAATTTGAAAGTCTGATCGTGCGTTCATTGTCGTGTAAATTTAGAGAATTTAATTTTGAAATAATGAGGCTCCTGGAATCTTGGCATCTCATGCCGAAATTATAGGGGCTTTCATTTTTTAAAGGCCGTAAATTTATTAAATCTTGAACCAAGCAATCTATGTTACGTTGATCTCCAAAACTTAGGTTTAACGAATTTTTTACATCAACCCATGTTTTGAGCTCTGTTCGAGAACCAATTAATCTTTGGGCTCTCCCTGTGAGTTTACCAATTATAGCTTTTAATAAAAATGAATTTAGAGCAATATTATTTGCACTGGCAAAAACTGATATTAAGCTTTCGCAATTTTCAATAAAAATACTTAAAATGTGAGGATTACCATCGAACGAAGGAATAGAATCTAAATGTAATCTAAGCATTTGATAATCTACTGGAGTGGTAGCCATTTCTGAATTATTTTCTAAGCTATTTATACTATTTAAACTATTTTCTAAAGAATTTAAATTTAAACTTGTTTCAAATAAATTGACTAAGTCAAAAATATCGTATTCATTCATAAAATTAATTAAACACTAAACTAATTATAACTACTTCAAGTAAAAATAAAAGGAAGGTAAATAAAGGAATGAGCACTTACAAAATAATGAAGATTTTCATTCTTCTTATCTTATCTGCTAAGGGTTTGGACGATGTGTGTTCCTCTCCCAGGTGTAGAATTCGTTTTTTTTTTTCTTCTCCGAAGGACACTCAATGTTCGATCAACTGAAGAACTGTCTGTTCACCACCCGATATTCTTTCGAATAGAAAACAGAAAAATTCGATATTCTTTCGAATTTATAGTCCACAGTATCACAATGTTCGTTATTTCGGTTAATCGTTGAAACGAAAAATTGTCCGTGCGATACGTTCAATTTCCGAAAAATCCTACTTCTGACTGCGCCAGTTAAGTGTGGGCACTTCGAAAAATACTTTTTAAAAAAACGAAAATTCTATAGTGAAACCTTTATTAACTGAAAACTAACAAAGATCTAATGATTTTTTACGTTTAACATATATTTATAACTTTTGTGAAATGTGCAGCGTTAGCATTAATTTTATAATAGTCGGCGGGATTGTTTCCATAACTTGCACCTTTTTAAACAATAAAAAGTATTGAGATAAAAGCTTACTATACTAATATGTTCATTCTCTATTGACCGTTTCTGCAGTTCAACTCATTTTAAATACTAAGCATTTGGTTTAACTCCCTAACCATAAAATCAAACTCAAATGGATAATCGAACAGAGTAGATATTTACCAAAATTCCTTTGATGTTTATGGTTAGAACTCTAATTACCATGAATATATAAATTGGCAATAAGCTGGGCAATATTAACTGTTAATTAAATTGGAACTATTGCGTATAAATTCAATATAAACAGAAGCGAAAATAGTAGAGGTTAGTTTATTCAATATATCATTTACCTTAGGTCTATGCAGAACTGTTGAGGACATGCAACATACCATTGTAATATATTTGTGTACAGCATGGGACTTGAGCGTATATAAAAAATTGTGCATGCAATAACAGAGACAACACAAAAATAGGAATAATAACAACGAAGAAATATATAGAATGCCTAGAACAATGAAGTTCAGCAGGAATTAATTACGTTTTATATTAAGACAGAAAATATTGAAATGGTCTAGTAAACAAATCCACCAACTGGTAATAAAAACGTGGCAAGAAAATTGATAATTTTTTTTTAATCTAACTTTTTCAAACCACACTTCAACCAGGTAGAGAGAATATCCTGGAGACTCCCTACCAAATGGATCTACCGATAAATGTACGCAGGAAGTAAAAATACAATAAAAAGTGATATTGATCCAAAAAACAACTGGATTTGAGCTAATTCAGAGGAAATCTAAGGAAGTCTAATTTTCTAAATATATGGAAAGTTTGGCAAAGCAGAAGAAGAAGATTCATCTTACAGACCACAAAACACATTTTCATTTGCAACATCTTCATTTCAACCTGAAAAAACGTAACATTTAACGTATTTACTATTATAATTAATCAATTGGGTTTTTCGCAGTTCGTGGCGCAGCAAGATTGCGACATGCGAAATATAAACCTATACTGATTCAATTTGGTGTAGATTATGTATTTATGTGTTTTTACCATCCTTACTAAAAAGTATCACGGTTTTCGGGAATCAGTTCAATAGATTTCTTGGAGCCTTACTGTCCGGGATTTTTTTTACTTTCGCTACTATTTGTAATAATAGTTATTTACTATATAAGTGGGATAATGGCATCATTAATATATAAGTGTGTAAGTGGCAAACGAGTGCGTAGCACAAGTTATGTAGGAACACGAATATATTAATGATACATTATCACACAATGAGTTTCATTACGCAACACAAACGGACTAAAATGAGTGGCGTAGAGTTTATACTTTTATCTATTGCTTAATGGACCCATCTCATATCTCGCATTTTAGCTAGAGTTCGTGCGCGAAAAAGCAGAAGGTGGTTTGAATCTAGTAACTTTTCTACCCATCCTTGTCTGATTTTACCCCAATTATTTTTATTGGGTTGGCCGTTCTTTCACGTGCTTGTTCTTTGAATAGATAGAACAAGTTGTTTACAAACAAACTGCATTTTGCTTTTTATTCTGCTGTATTTTATTGATATTTTGTTTTGTCAGACTGTGAAGGCTTTCACGGCCGGTCAAATTAAAATCTAAAGTGTTTTCCGGGCTTTGAAGTCGTGGTCCAATGGAATTTCTTCCTGACGTTTCGTCTACAGCTGCGGTAGACATTATCAAAGGCGATGAGGCAGTGGGTGAAGTGATCTCCCGTGCTTCCCGACGTTGACTGATTCGACAGTGGTTCGCTCGGTCGTATTTATACCCCCGCCGTTGCGCTGCAGTAGGGGGGCTGGGGTGGGGATGGTGGTGGTGGTGGCGGGAGGTTTCGGCGTACTTGATGTATGTCGAAGAACTCGCTTCCAGTCTGGGTTTAGGAACGTAATTTCTTCCTTTCGGTTAAAATTGTTGTGCTTAAATATCTCAATGGCTTCCCTGGTTAGTCTCGGATAGTAACGCTGCGTTTGATGTAAAATCTCCACCTCGTTAAAAAGAATATTGTGACTTTCAGAGAGAGCGTGCTCTGCTACGACTGACTTTTGTGTTTGTCCCAGCCTGCAACTCCTTTTGTGTTCCGTAATTCTCGTGTTGACACTGCGCTTTGTGGTGCCAATGTACACTGACCCACAGCTACATGGAACTCTATAAACTCCGGGCGCTGATAGGGGATCTCTGCGGTCTTTGGCCGATCTCAAGCTCTGTTGTATTGTACGAGTGGTTTTAAACACAGTCTTGACCTTGTGTTTTTCCAGTAGCCTGCCGATCCTATCCGTGACTTTATGGATATATAGTAGACTGCTCCAACCGCGCTTTTCCTCATCATCTCCTGTTGTTTCTTCTTGGTGCTCTACATTCCTTGGACGGACGGCCCTATGGAACTCGTGTCTGCTGTATCCATTCCAACCAAAGGCTCTTTCTAGATGTTTCATTTCCCGTTCCAATTCTGCCGGCTCACATATTCTCTTGGCTCTCACAGACAGAGTTTTCATGACTCCCCTTTTTTGTCTGGGATGATGGTTTGATCCTGACCTGACCTGATGATGCCAACATAGTTGGCGAAACGCGCGTAGAGTGTGTTAAAATTGTGTTTTGGTTGAGTGGTCGACGATAGTGTTTCAACTTATGAACATGGATACACAAATTATAAATGCACTAAGAAAACATACACGTAAAGCAAGAGTTGTTGTGCAATCCAAACGCATTGCTTCAGCAGTATACTCCATACAAAAATTCAAGGGAAACGACAAAAAAATTTCCTATTATACTGTACTGCCTTGTTGGAAAGTATTTTTCGTGGCATTTCAATTCTTTTTTAGATCTAAAAAGGGACAAATTGGAGTTGTTCAAAAACATTTATACAAAGGAAAAGTCATAAAAAATCACAAACTAACCCCTTTAAATGAATTTTTCCTGACATTAATAACATTAAGAAGAGGATGTCAGATATGTTTAATATTTCAAAAAGTGCTGGTGGTAAGATTTTTTTGGCGTGGATAAATTTAATGTACGTCAGATAAGCAAAATTAATATTTTTCCACATCGTGATGTCCTTTTTGAAAATGCCACAGAGCTTTTTAAAAAGAAATATCCCAATTTTATTGGTAGCATAGATCGTACGGAATTCTATATGCAAACACCTTCGTCCATAGTTCGCCAGTCCCATTACAAAGGATCATCAACATTGAAGGCTCTTATAATGATTAGCCCCAGTGGAGCCATACTTTTCGTTTCAGCCCTTTATACAGGTACACATTTTTCATAGTAATTTGATTTCAACTATAATACAAAATAATATATTTTCAGGTTCCACATCAGACAAAAAGATTATTGAAGAAAGTGGATTTCTTAAACTTCTTCAAAGAAAAGTGGAAATTGGGGAACTGAATGGAGGAGATGTAATTTTAGCTGATAAAGGATTTGACATTAAATCCATTTTAGAAGATATTGGTATATCTTTAAATATACCAACTTTTCATATAACTGGTATACAATTCGGACTACCAGAAATTGAATACATAAGAAAAATAGCGGGAGAAAGGATTAATGTAGAGAGAGCTATCCGAAGAATAAAAACTTTTAAAAATTTTTCAAATAAAATTCCCATTAATTTAATGGGTTGTATCAATCAAATTTTTACTGTATGTGGCTTGCTTACAAATTTCATGTATGAATTAAAGAAATAAAATATATTTATGTGTTTTTATGTATAAACTAAACTACAAAAATTGGTTTTTAAATATATTTTTCACGTCAACAAAAACAAACTACACAAATGATGTGAAATAAGTTAAAATCACAGCTCCCAAGAATTATGACATTAGAAAATGTCACACACTGCAGCAACGTCTGGACTTCAAACAACTACTCTTTGGGCTATATGCCCCAACAGGTATTAAATTACAGAAGTTCAGACGCGATTGGAACAAAATATATAATTAAAAATTTACTAACCTGACTAATAAATGATAACAATTTTGAATTTTGAACTATGTCAAATTCTTAATTTTTCATATTAACCAACATCAGAGAAAATCTGGTAACTTTAAGTTCGCGCATGAGCTCTTCAACGAAAATATATGAGAAGGGTCCATTAAGATTATCTAGTTTTATTTATTTTAGTGGTTGGCTTAATTTTTATAATCCCCGCCACTGCCTACTGTTTATAACTGCCAATAAATAGTAGCGGGGTCGTTAAAAGAAGTTTCTCCCAAGAGGGCGCTAAGTTTCGTGTATATGAGGCGAGCGGAATAGATAACTACTTTTATTAGGGATATAGAGAATGGGGTTACTATAATGGGGTTGCTATGAGAAGTGATAGAGTGGCTGCTGGGGCAAAAATAAAAATGACAACGCCAGTACAGAAATTAAGATAGATAAAAGAAGAGGATCTTTATGCTTTACGTGGTAAAAATACCTCGAGTTTTATTAGATTTATAGGGTAGTTTGTTACCGGGTGGAGCTATTAAAGAATGTCAAATAGAAATTATGGATTATAAATTTTAAAGGGTAAATTTTTATTTGCTTTAAAAGGAATGAAATATGGTATGTTTCATTAAAGCTCTCACATCTAAAGTTTGAAACAGATACATTAAAAAATCCTCATTAGGATTAATAAAAAATAATTTCATTAAATAAAATATTTGGAAAACAAAAAAATTGTCATGATAGTGGATATAATTGCTATGGTATCGAATTTTAGTCAATTAGATTTTTTTTACAACAATCGAAAGAATAAATGAAACGAAAAGATTTCATAAATTTGTGACAATAATTTTGAACTTTCACCTGTGTAACGATCCAATTTCACTACTAGTAATTATAATATAAAATCGTGAGCCTTGAGTGTAATTCGATTGTACGCTTAACGAAACACACACATCTTTCATTTAATTCATAACTAAATAAGCTTTCTCTTGCATTGTCAACGCATATAATGCGACTTCAATCAGTTGTACAGTGGGATACTTACGTTTTTAGTAGAAAAATCATTTATCCTGATATTCGGTGTGAGTTTTTCTCACTGATTTTTTCATCCTCTTGCAGTAAAACTATACAGTGGAGAGAGTTCGTTTCTAACATAATCTGACAGTATCTACATTTGTGTTGCATTTTAGTTTCGAAATACAGTATCATTACAATTAATGTAAGATTAATTATTTGTTTACCTAGTTTGACATTTTGGAGGTTATATATGAAATTTGACGTCGAGTGTAGTTGTGTCGAGCTACGACGAGGCAATTTTTCGAGGTTCACTGTTTCATATGTGGTCGGAGTGTATGACGTCATTCAAAGATATACAGAGTAACTCCATGATTTGGGCCGATATATTTCGTGGGATAGTTAAATGTTTACCGTTAATCGTTTTTGGGTTTAAAATATATATTTTATTTCTTTTTATTTGAATTTGGGGTGACGTCACGATACTTTATCAACCGGAATACGTTGGTAGTACTTGGACCTATGGATTTCGTTTCCGTCTGTCTTGGTCTTCGTTCATCTCTGCTAGCACATGAAAAGTGGTTTAAGTGGTGTTTTATTTTAATTGCCCGGTATAGAGGTAATCCTGAAAAGGGATCTAAAGATTCACCCTTAAAGTGTCTGTAGAAGTTGGATAGAATTTGGATATTCCTGTATTTTGGATTTTTTGTTGGATAAACAGGATTGTTAGGACACATCCTTAGTGGGATCAAAAACACTTAATTTAACTGCTAATGGAGCTGAATATTTAACTGTTAGACGCTGTGGTCGTTTTGGAGTCGTTTCGGCGGCATTTCATTTTTACGGCACCTTTATTTTTTTTAAACCAAAAGGAGTTGGTTTTTGGATACTTAAACCCTCCAGGAAGAAGGGTTTTTTTCTCTTATGGTTAATGGTTTTTATGGTTTTTATGTGGAGGACCTGGTTATGGATATGGACCTGGTTCGCTGGAAGGACCTCGTCAAAGGCGCAGTCGCCTAGACATGACCTAAAGTTTGGTCCAGTTAAACTCTAGGCAGCTAAGATGTATTTTAGGTCTGATAATTACTGTTTAAGTTACTTTAATATTTTTTTGTACTTACAAATTTTAATTCGAAACTTATCTAGATTCCACTATCTCATCAAACGCCTATGAAGGTAGGAATTAATGTTTGAATTTATTTAATTTCTTTTTCTCACCGTGTCGCTCGCCTTGGTACCAATGCTAACGATTAATGTCTTAATAATAGTATAGGGCTTTATGCTCATATATTAATTTCTCACCTATGTACTTTTAACTTGCGGAGCTAATTTTACTATTAACCATATATGTATTTTTAATTAAGGGGGGGGGTAATTCAATGAACGGATTTAATGCGTAATATTTTTCTTGTTTTATACTCGGTTTTAACCTGTCACAAATTGTCACAATTTCACTCATATCTGATTTGATTTTTTTTTTCTCTTGCTGGATCAGGGAAAATAATATAGGATTAGGCCAGGGATGAGTCAGCTGGCGCCCCAAAGAATAGTATTTTTATTATATTGTGGATTTACCCGGAAGTCAATTTTGATCCACGACCGTCTCCACTTGAGTGAAGCCGAAGGCCGTAAAGGTTGAAGACCGGGACAACCGAAGAACCTATGCATCAGGTTTAATTCTTTTAGGATATTTGGAAGGTTACACCTGCACGTGTTTACAACATATGAAGATTTTATTCATGCTGAAAATGTTAATCCAGTTTCCTGAGAATTAGAATTAGTCATCCAATGTTTCTGAAAACTCCGGTTCTTCCTGATTCCAGTAGAATCCAAAGTGTTAATGTGTCATCCTAAAATTACAAGTGTGATAAAAAAGGTATTTACCTAAAACAATTTTAAATAGCTAGATTTTTTGAAAATTGCCAATAACAAGCTTAATCAATATAAAAAAACAAAGGCCTATTAATAGTATAAAATATTAAAACAAATAAAAGTAAAAAATAAATTAGGTTAAGTTTTTGTTATGACAAATAAAAAAAGTAGGATTAAATTATTTATAACCAAATATTAGTAATAAGAAGTAATTAATAGACAAGTTAGACATAAAGGTATAGTTGCCTCCAAATAAGTTGCACAGATTGTTTTGATCGTTTTAACTTATTGGCCTACTCCTAGTGTTTTTATAAGTCGTTATCTTATCTGTAGAAAAGTAATGTATAAAAAAATATTTATGAATAGCATTTCTTTAGAAATAAAAATTATAAGTTAAAACGATCAAAACAATCTGTACAACTTATATACTTAGCATTCGTATTTTGAAATTTCTTTAGTAGATATTTTTTCGTTCAAATTTAAGTTTTTTGGTTATTTTAACAAAGAGTGTTATAATATTTTTGTTGTTCGTTGGTATTGAATTTCAATACATGGTACCCCAAACGAATTTGCAAAGCATTAAAGAAAAAAGGAATCTACATTCTGTCTAAGATTTCTTCAAAGGTTGGTAAGTTAATAATTTAATTGCAAACTAAATGATATGAATTCAGAATAATATTGAAATAAAAGATAAAATAATTTTTCTATACAGGGTGAGTCACGGTAGATCCATTGCGGCTAAACGGTTAATATTTTGAAAATTTTGTTTATTAATGGATATGTCGGTTGATAAAGGCTACATTTTAAAATTAGTTTGAATTATACAGGTTGTCCCAAAAAGTGTGCCGTATCAAAGTTATATTATTTCTTAGGAAAGACCCTATATTCTATAGCATTTATAGATTATACGTTAAAAATAAGATAAACTTTCTTATATTCCCTATACCTAAGCTGTTTACTTTTCGAGATATTTTGATATCTCTAAACATGGAAGCACTTACAAGAAAACCATGGAATCAGCCAAATCCAATATAAATTGAAAAAACTTAGACTAATAATTGAAAGCAATAATGTATTTAGAGTTGTTTAAAAGTATACAGGGCGTCCAAAATCGGGCGATTCTCTAATGACATATTCAAACGACAATATCGTTCTTATTTTAAATAGGACACCGTGTATATTATAATCCTATTATGTAGCAAATTCCATTACCTTTTAAAAATTATAAAGGTCTAACATGCCTAAATCTATTAATTTTGGAGTTATTTTTATTTCTGTTAAATTTTACATTATTTTTCCACCGTAATGCCTTAATATAACACCTTGTATTTAATCAGCTAAGACAATTGCAACATCATTTTTTTGTCTAATATTTAATGATACATTTTCCAATAGTTCCCCGAAACTTTTTCTTAAAAATTTCAAAAAATTCCTCTCATTTAAATGGCCATCAAAGAAATATAAGCCAATAACTTGGTCGCCTGTAACTCCACCGTATACATTAATGTTCCACCAGTTCTGATGATCTATTGTGTGGAACAAATGCTGGTTTTAAGTATCATAATAATGAAAGTTATGACGGTTAACTAATCCATTATTATGAAGAGTGGATTCATCTGTAATTTTTTCGGATCATAGTCTAAGCTGATCAAATACAGGGTGAAATATTTAGGCATTACGGTGGAAAAATAATGTAAAATTTAACAAAATTAAAAATAACTCCAAAATAGATTTAGGCATAGTAGACCTTTATAATTTTTAAAAGCTGATGGAATTTGCTTCATAATAGGATTATAAAATATAGGATGTCCTATTTAAAATAAGAACGATATTGTCGTTTGAACGTGTCATTAGATAATCGCCCCATTTTGGATGCCCTGTATAATTTTAAAAAACTCTAAATACATTATTGTTTTCAATTATTAGTCTAATTTTCTTCAGTTAAAATTGGATTTGGCTGATTCCATAGGTTTCTAAGTTATTGGTTTTCTTGTAAGTGCTTCCTTTTTTAGAAATATCAAAATATCCCGAAAAGTAAAAAGCCTAGGTAAAGGGAATACTTAAGAAAGTTTATCTTATTTTTAACGTATAATCTATAAATGCAATAAGATATAGGGTCTTCCATAAGAACTAATATAACTTTGATACGCCACACTTTTTTGGGACAACCTGTATAATTCGAAATAATTTTAAAATGTAGCCTTCATCAACCCGCATATCCATGAATAAACAAAATTTTCAAAATATTAACCGTTTAGCCACAATGGACCGTCGCGTCTACCATTGCTCACCCTGTATGCTTATTTAAATAAAAATTGAACTAAAACTAAAATTAAAAAATATAAACTAATATTAAATCTGCTTAGAACAAAATACAAAAAATTTTTAAATTAAAATTAATTAGAGCAAAATAATTAAATAATTAAAATAAAACTAAGATTAAAAACTATAATAAATTAAAATTAATATAAACAATAATTAGTAAATCATATCAAATACATCATATTTTTATTTATACTTACTTATACTTATAGAAGAGAACTATTTTTTGTACTTAGGAATACATTTTCCTGAAACGCTTTTTTCATTAATCACAAGCCTCTTTAAAGTCTTTCTAGATCGACGTTTTTAGGGCACCTCTGCCTTCCTTTTTCTTCTTCTCATTATTGATTCATGTGTTACTTTAAGTGATCATTCCTTCAGCCATTTTTTTCTCTTTCTTACAGGTTCACAGTTCATTATTACTTTTATTGGATCACTTTTTGTTCTCCATATACGTATAAAAACGGACAGAACTGACTGGTATCTCAATTGCCACAAAAGAACTAAGCAGAAAAGGAATTTCTGGCAAAAACATAATCTGCACTGACAGCAGACAAGCTCTACTAGCCTTGAATAGACAGCGTGTCACATCAGGGCTAGTATTAGAGTGCCATCAAGCTTTAGCTAACGCCTCGGTAGATAACAATATTATCCTGAGGTTGGTTAAAGGGCACGACAGGAGTAAAGGTAACCGCATTGCCAATTCCTTAGCCAGAGAAGCGGCTGGACTAAGACTTTTAGGTCCCAGCGACGCCTACGGCTTGACGACTTCGGTAATTGCGTAAGTAGCCAATCGTTACACCCATGCTCAATCTCTAAATAGATGGGGTGAAATCAAGGGATGCAGTTTTGCCAGGGTCACCCAGGGCGATCCTGGGAAGCTGGCGTCGAAGAAATACTTGGCGATGACCAGGAAAAACCTACGTCTTGCAGTAGGATTTCTGACTGGCCACTGTCAATTAAGGAAACACCTCCATACAATGGGGCTAGTGGACACACCTCTATGCAGGATGTGTGAACAGGAAGACTAAATGGTCAATCATGTCCTATGTGATTGCCCGGAGTTATCGTCAATGAGAGAGTTCGTGTTCGGTGAGTCTTAGCCTACACCTGCCGATATAAAGGAGATGTCTCCTAGTGACTTGTCCACTTTCCTGGAAAGGACAGGATGGACGATGACCTAGGAGGACCACTCCTCGGGAGAATGTAGAATGGGTCAAATGTGGCCTAAGTGCCGTGGGACTAACTCACCCTCCCTACGCTACAGATACAGAGATACGCCTAAAACTGTTCGTTACTTTTTTTTTGGACATCCTAAGATCGGTTTCTGCATTTCGGCTTTCGAATGCAATAAATCAAATTCCGCCTAAGTCATAAGATAAAATTTCAATTGCTCTTGAGTTTCTCTCTTTCTACTTTTTACCCTAAAATCATAATCAGTCATTTTGACTAGTTGCAATACATTTAGTTCAGATATTTCTTCATGTTTTTAGTCCTGTTCAGTACTTTCGCTCCATACACAAATTTTCTTTTCTGTTTTCTTTTTTTATTTATTCCTAACGTTACAATTTGTACAAATTAAGATAAATTTTTATCCTGTATTGTCTCTCTCCCTGTATTCCAAGCCAAGGGTACATTTTTTAAAAGAAGCGATTATCCGGAATTTTCCGGTTAAGTAGGACAATTGCCTGACCCCAAAAAAAGAAAAAATCCACAAACATCAGAATAAATGTAGTGTATATTTTAATGTAACCGTAGAACGCTGGCAAGAACAGTGAAAAATTGATAAAAAACGAGAAGCGGAATGGCGGAAAACCCAGTAAAAAATAATTGCATCAAATAAAATATTTCCAAGGGTTTTAATTAAAAAATTCACTCAATTACGTTTGTGAAGTGAATTAGAGACGATTTTTTTCTTTCACAGGAAGTCAAGGAAGACTCTTTTGTTCGTTTTTTTGTCAAAAGAAATATCTGATTTAAAGTTCTTCTGTTGGTTAGTTTTTATTACATTAAATCATGAAAAATTATGTAAGATATGACGCTAGATTTATTTTTTGAAGTTTCTTATAGTAAAAATTGGTCCAAAAATATTGCATTCAAAACCATTCTATAAACGCTCTTACTAATTATATTTTTAAATGGCTACTGATGCTTGAAGTATGAACACTTAAAATTTTTCTGGCTATAATATATATAAATTCGCACATACGAAGATGTTTGTTGTTAGCAGTAAAACAGCTTCTTCTTCTGCCTACCGTCCGTGGTAGTAGAACCGAGCTAAATGTTTACCATTAAACATTTTAAATGCATTCTTAACAACCCAGCAAACAATGAATCTCTGGTCGTCTTCTGGCCCAATGCATAATCGGACGGCAATATGCTGTAAGGATGTGTAATTGAACAGTACCTGTTCCTTTTGGAACAGGTTTTTACAAATATTTCTTGGAACAGGTATTATTAGAGACATGGAACAGATACATTGGAACAGTCTCTGACGTCACTGTGACAAACGGAACAGTTGCAGGTCATGTTCCAATGTCACAGCCCTACTCGTAGAAGAGGCCTTTTATATTTCTTAAAAATAGCTACTTTGATAATATCGGCGAAAATAGAAGAAAATGTTAGGTTATTAAAAAGTCAGGAGTTAAGGGTATCCAACTTGCAATACGTTGGAACTGGAACAGGTTTTTTGGAACAGGTATATTTTAGAACTGGAACAGGTTGTACCTGTTATTCAATTACGGCTGTTCCACCCATCCCTAATATGCTGGCAACGGCACAGCTACATAGGCAAAATGTCGGCCCAGTGTATGACATATTGTAATCGGATACCTATAATCCAGTCAGCAATAGGCCAACCTATCAAAAGTGTATCTTTCGACCGACATCATAAAAATGATTCAAGTGTTATTTATTTATTTATTTAATAAGTGGATATTTTCATGACTGTTCAATAGTAATTTAAGTAGATAACATTCGTGGGAATCAGTCAATATAAAATAAACTAATTTATTTATTTGTGGATCATCCAAATAGATGAACCTTAGTAGTTCATCCTTTAATAGGAAGATACATAGTTACATTTAACGTATAACAAAATATCAGTAGCTATAACTTAAATTAGGAAATTGGAACCTTTGGTTTATTAACTAAGTTGAAACACTATCGTCGACCACTCAACCAAAACACAATTTTACAATTTTAACACACTGTATGCGCGTTTCGCCAACTATGTTGGCATCATCACGAGTTGATGATAGACTGTAATAGATAGTAACTATAACGATATAAATTTTTATAAAAAAAGGTACAATGTTATAAGTACTCTAAAAAAACAAAATAAGAAAAAAATAAAATATTTTATTTTCAATTCTTGCCACATATTCATCATAAAAAGGGTTCCATATACAGGTACAGTATTCCAATATCGGCCTCATCAATGTTTTGTAAACAGTTATAAGGTATTCATCATTACGAAAGTCCTTTGTATTTCTTAAAATGAAACCTAACATGCGAAGGTATTTTCTAACAGTCATTTCTATATACGAATCAAATGTCAACTTTTTGTCCAGGATGATTCCAAGGTCACGGACCTCATCACAGGGTGGTATTATTTCGTTATTTAAAAAGAGACCATTTGATAGACAATTGTTGCTTCTTGAAAAAACAATATGATGAATAATCTATTATATTATATTATAATTTCAGCATAATCTAGTGGAGTTTTGACTGGCATATAGAGCTTTAGATCGTCTACATAAATTGCTACTTTTGAATATTTAATGATTTTTTCAACATCGCTGACGAAGACACTGAACAGAATGGGGCCTAAATGGGAGCCATGAGGGACCCCAGAAGTAATAAGTAATTGGTGATGGCAACGTACTGGTGCCTTGTATGTAGGAAATCAGGAGACTCAACAGATTACCGTGCACACCGAAATTCTCCAGTTTGGTTATCAAAGTAGGATGGTGAACTTTATCGAATGCTTTCGAGAAATCGGTGTACACGGTACATACTGAGAGCCTACTTTCCATAATATCAAATACATTTTGTACAAAAGGTGCTAAGTTGGCGATAACGCCTCTTTGCTTGTGAAAACCATGTGGATGAACCGTAATGACATTTTTGACAATAAAAAATATTTCTTTTGTTAAAATTGATTCGAATATTTTCCCGAAAATGTTCAAAATTGATATAGGCCTATAGTTTCCTGCGTTTGTTTTATCACCTGACTTGAAGATGGGTATAACTTTCGCTATTTTCCACTGTGATGGAAATAAGCCTGAGCGTAATGATTTGTTATACAGTAAATGAAGAGGTTTCAACAAACTATTGCTTAATGACTTGTGGAGGCAGATCATCAGGACCTGGCCGTTTTTTACAATCAAGTTCGTTCAAAGCTTCCATTATCTGTTTTTCCGTTATAGCCCTAATATTGAAGGCATTTTGGGTTGACTCCTTGGCAACCAAGCATGAAGTTTAATTACTTTCAAAAACTCCGCTAAAATAATTTGAAAACATTTCGCAGATTATTGTGCAAGTCTTTGACATTTGACAGTTTTGACACATTTATTTATTTTATTATTTATTTATATAGAGAAAGGGGGGAGATGATATTCCGCTTGACACATTTCAATAATAGTTGTTCTTTCAAACCAAAGAATTGTTTTTATGTTGTTTCCTTTTATTTAATGTTATGTGTATTTTATTAAATAAGTACGTATAAACTAGATTTGCATCTTTCTCCAGTTGATTTTAGTTCGATTGCTTAAGGGAAACTTGAACTTTTTTTTCACTAAAAATATATAAAACTTCATTAATTATTTTTCGAAGAAAAGACAGTCAGTAAATAAGTATAATTCATAGTGCGCCAACCCTCTGAGTAGGTAACTTCCATTGCAGTATTTCTACTGGGCCATCAATGATTTCCACCGTTTTGTCTTCAGGTGCCCGTCATTGAAAAAACACTGTTAGCGAGCATTGGCCCTGATGATGGCCGGTATCTCCTATTTTTACCGGCCCGCCATAAGCTATAGGTTCTTTGCCATTCCGGCCTGATCTGGCTAGCAATGGGTGTGTTCACTTTCATTGTTGATGCTATATTTTTTTAAATTCATTAAATATACCCTCTGATCTTTTCATTAAACCAAGATTTCAATTTCTACTCGAAGGTTTTTCTTATCCCTAGAGGCTCAAGGATTTTAATTGTTGATGTACCATGTTATTTTCTTGTTTGCTGTGTACCATGTTTTTCTTTTCCTATTTTTGTTTACCTAGATCTTCCAATTTTTCTAGCATCATAGACTCTTCTCACAAAACCTCCTTCCATCCTTTATACGTGTCCCAGTCATCTTACTTGATTTTGTTCTATGGCCATCTTTGATGATACGTTTATTTCTTCTCTGTTTACTTTTCTTGTGATATTTTTTCTAATTTTCATCTATTTCAGTGGATATCAGTTTGCTTCTTTGTTTTCCTGTTGTCCATTAGTTGCTTCCATAAGTGATTATTGGTTTAACCACTTCAGCTTTTGTCTATTCTTTTTTTCCTTAGTCAACTACTTTATTTGGAGTTGTGCTGCAAGGATTCACCATCTTCTCCTTACTACTTGTACTCTGTACCATGGAAAAGAGTAAGTGCGTGGTGAACTAGGTTCCTTTCATCTTAATTTACGCGTGCATTTAGTGATGTCTTCTTATACTATAGATATTTCGATGGCCAAATGATCTCGTATTCTTTTGCAACTAGGAAACTTTGAAATTTTCATCTTCCGGATGTTTTTTGAGATCAGAATATCCGAAAATCCGTAAACACAAAAAACTTAGTGCAAAGATAATTTCCTCCCATTTCCTCCTACACATCACTCTATCTTATCGTTAGTTCCGATGATATTTCCATCTGTAATTTACAAAAAAAACTCTCCCTTTGTTTTATAAAAGCTATTTTTTCCAGGAATACGTTTTCTTTGTTCCTGAAAGTTAAAAGAGTCACTCAAGAACAGATTTCCTTTTACATTATTGCCAAACTTCCGGAGTATTGTACAACTTCAACTACCGCAAATCTTGAACTTCCCAGAGGATATTTAGTCGTGTCAAAATAGACCCCGCCCGGGTCGTGGAAATAAAAATAAATCGAAAAGTTTCAAAAAGATATGGCACGAATTTCAAAGATAGTTGAAAATTTTCGTATGTTGTTGATCACATATTATTCATATAAAAATTTGAAATACTCAACTTTGTAAAAGAAATGATATATGAGTTCACTGGCATATTTAATATTTTCGTGTCTTTTCAAGGTATTAAATCTGACACCTATGTAGATTTTAGATCCATGCCGAGATACTGGTATTTTTTCTTACTTCATCATTCTCTTTTCTGATCAAATGTTGTTTGTGATCGGTTTGGATATTTGTTTTACTTTTATCTCGGATTTCACTTTTACAATTACACTAAAAAAAATGGTTTTTATTAAAAAAATATCATTGCAAAACACAACATATCAACTAAATTGTAGTATATGAGTCGATAAACTTGCAATAGACAAAAAGAGCAATGATCGAAGGAATGTGCACAATTGCAAGTTTATCGATAAATAATATAAAACCGATGTCGCGGCACAGGTAGATAGTCACAGAGCTCACTGCTATCTCAATCGCCGCAAAAGAGACTACCAGTAGGAACATTACTGGTAATAATATTTACATCCTCACGGACAGCAGACATGCACTACTAGCTCTGGATAGACCACGGATTACATCCACGGATTACATCAGGTCTAGTACTAGAATGTAACAAGGCCCTGATCGAAGCTTGCAACAACAACGTGGTCACGTTAGCTTGGATCAAAGGTCATGGAAAATCAAAAGGCAACCGTGCAGCTGACTCTCTAGCTAAGAAAGCAGCCTCCCAAAAACTTTTGGGACCTGGCACTTTCATAAGCTTATCGGCATCAGCTGTGGCTGACCTACTGAAGAAACACTCCCTTGACAAGTTTAAGGGTAGAAACAGGTTGCAACTAGCCAAGGAACTATTACAGTATCCGAACAGCGAAACAGCCAAAAAATACATGACTATGAACAGACAGAACCTGCGCACAGCCACAGGTATCCTGACTGGCCACTGTCATCTACGAAAACACCTCTACAAGATGGGCTTATCTGACACTCCACTGTGTAGAGGATGTGAACAGGAAGACGAGACTGTCGAACACATTCTTTGCGAATGCCCGACACTCTCACAAATGAGACATTTTCTTTTCGGCGAGCGGTGGCTAACACATGCCAACATGAGGAAGCTACCTTCAGGCGACGTCATCGCCTACTTTAAACAAGTAGGCTGGCTGACGAGCTAGAAGGAAGGCTCAACCTCAGACGGACGCACAATGGGCCAAATGTGGCCTACGTGCTGTGGGGTGACCCACCCTTCTAGATTTACAGATACAGATACAGACAGGTAGATAGTCAATAGTGTTAATGTACTTATACTCAATAAACGTATTAAAAGGGTCCCGTGTATTATTTTAATATAGATAATAACGCAGTTATTACAAAATTATTTCTTGCGATGAGATTTTTAAAAGAAATATGACAAGGAAGTGACCTAAAACCTATATCTCTGAAATAATAAATGCACGAAACAACTAAGGAAGATTGATAGAATAAATGTTACACTATAAAGGAGTTACAAAATAAAAACAAGGGTTATTTCAATCTCAGAGGAAAATCTTATAAAATATTTGTAGATCGGCATTAATGCTCCATGCGCAGATTCCCAGATTTGGTTTGCTAGTATCTATATTAAATTTAATCTATGTTGTCAGGTGGTATATGTGTGTCAAGTATTTTTTCAACTATTTTACTTCCCTCCTTTGTTTAATATTTGGTTTATTTGTCCTCATCCTTTATCCATAGTAATTATTCATGTCAAAGTAAGAAATATATTCAACCATCTTAAATCGTTTAGAACATAGTGCCAAAGAAGCTATTCCAAAGCAGAGGATTCAAAATAATGGAAAGGAACGCTAATGGTCTCTTGCAACACCAGCAAGAATTGAAAACAATCCTAGACGTAAATAAATTAGATGCATGTCTCATTTCTGAAACGCATTTTACTAATGAGTCACTCATTAAATTTAGAAATTACAAAATTTATCATACTAACCATCCTGACAAGGCAGCGAGAGATGGAAGTGCCATAATAATTAAGTGAATGTGAGTATTAGATACTCTCAGATTACTCTAGTTGCCCACCAAGATTTTCTTTGAAGAAAAACCAATATATAGATTTCCTATCTAATCAGGGAAACAAATTTATTATTGACGGTGACTTTAATATCAAAACGGGGGGTCTAAATTAACGACCACTAAAGGTAAAGAACTTTTAGAAGCAATGAAGCAATATAAGTGTGAAGATTTATCCACTGGAAAGCCTACCTATTGGCCAACCGATTTCAACAAGATTCGAGACCTTTATTTATAATCAAAAACATATCAGCCTACTTTTTAGAAATAGAAAAAGGATGGGACATGAATTCTGATCATTCCCCTATCAGTGAAAACATTATCAAAAAAGAAAATAACCCTACATTGACTAACAAAATTAACAGTTTGGAAAAGCTTCAAAATCATCCTTGAAGAAAAAATTAATCTGTCTGTTCCTTTAAGAAATAAAGAACAACTAGACGACAAAGTGAAATTGCTTAATGATAATATCCAACAAGCAGCTTGGGAAACTACACCTGCTATTAATAGAAGGACGGTAGGAAACAACTATTATAGAGAAACTAATCTCTGAAAAAAGAAAGCTTAGAAGAAAATGGCAGCAAACTAGAGCCCCACAAGATAAAACTATACTCAACAATGCTACCTAAATACTCAAAAGAGAAATACAACAAATTAAAGAAGAATCGATTAGTATTTACCTAAGAGAATTGACAGACGACAGCAGTAATCATTATTCACTATGAAAAGCTACTAAGAGATTGAAAAGACCCATAATGCGAATAGCACCTGTCAGATTGGTAGATGGTAAATGGGCTAGAAATAATAAGCAAAAAGCAACAAGATTTGCAAATTATCTAGAAAAAATCTTTCAACATCACGAAGATCAAGATGAAGAAGCCACTCTGGAAGAACATCTACAGATTGATCAAGAAATAGAATTTACATCTCCCAAAGAAGTATTTACCGAAATAAAAGAAAATATCAATCCGAAAAAAGCTCCACGTTTTGACTTAATTACTGGAGAAATTTTAAAACAATTACCCAAAAAAGCAATAATTAAACTAACTAACCTAATAAATGCTACCTTCAAACTGAAGTATGTACCCAGCCTTTGGAAAATTTCGGAAGCCAATTTGGATTTAGAAATAAGCACTCGTCGATCGACCAAGTTCATAGAATAACCAAAATTATAGCGAAATCATTAGAAGAGAAAAACAATTGTGCTACTATCTTTCTTGATGTAGGACAAGCGTTTGGTAAGGTTTGGCATGAAGGCTTAATACAATGTCAAAGAAAAAGTAAGCAAAATTCTGACCATAAAAAATTGTTTTAATTTTTTTTTGATATGTGAAATGTTTTTCCTTTTATATTTCAAATGTCATTTTTACTTTAAAATAATTCGAAACGAATTTTTTTTTGGGACTAAAAAAGTTTAACACGAAATGAATTATTTCATTTTTATTTTCTAACTGCCAGGAAAGTCTTGTGGCACAACAGATTTTTTATATTATCTCATCCCATTTTTTACAAATTTCAACGAAAATATCATAAGGAAATAGTTGCGCTTAGTTTTTCAGTGTACTCAACTTTTATCTGTGGCGTTTTTTTCTTCAATCGCTTCTTTTATTTCACTTTAACAGTCCCGAACAGGAATCCTGTTATATTTCTTTTCAGCTAAGGTATATATCGGGTCAGATTACGCCATCGAATAGAATAGGAGACGCAACTCGGGAGTTACTCCACAGTTTTGACTTAAAAGTTTATCGTATAACGATGGAGGATTAAGTTTCTCGCTTTTTTTAGGTTAAGCTTGAAAGAGTGGAATATCCTTTTAAGGAAAAGGTTGTGGCGAAAAGAACTCATATCGAGAAAAAGCTCGAGCGAAAAGTGCGTAAAAAATCGTTAAAAAGATAATTTAGAACTATTTATGTAACCAACCTAGATTTTTGAATTAAAAATGAAAATAGGAAATTCTATAAATATTTAATTTTAACTTTTGCCCGAAAATAGTAAAATGTTAAAATGTACAACAGAATATATGCAATGGACACGAAAATTCATTTCTACACTGGATAAAATAAACGAAATTCCTCCATGATTATCCACAAACCCAAAAATATTCTTGTCGCAAATAAATAGAGGTGAACTCTCTTTTGTTTGTGTTATCAAATTCACTTGATAAAACCTCGAAAACCTGAAAATGAGGTCTCATCACACAGACCAATACCACTGTTGTCAGTTATATCAAATTTTTTTGAAAAATTATTTTTAAAAAGAATAAAAATAAATAGTTTCAAAGGTCCTATTGATTTCATAATATTAGGAAGTTTATTATAAACTAAAATACCCATGTATTGAGGGCTTTTTTCAAAAAATGCAGAGTTATGTGTTGGTATCATCAAATCATTTCGAGTTCGAGTTAAATAATTATGGTAGAAGTTATTAGTACGAAAATGTTCTAGATTTGATTTGACATAAATTAAAAGTTGTAGAATATAAATGCAAGGAAGTGGTAATATATGAAGTTCCTTAAACTTTTCTCTGCATGACTGCCTATACCTCAGCGATGCTATATTTCTTAAAGCTTTTTTTTGAAGTTTAAAAACCCTAAATACGTGGAGCTGATGAGCCCCAAAAAATTAAACCATCTCTAATAAGAGAGTAGAAATGTGCGTAATAATATGCCAAGAGAACAGATTTATTATTTATACTTCTAAGCCTAAAAAGTGCAAAACATGCAGATGAAAGTTTTTTACACAGTATATCAATATGGAATTCCCAGCTTAAAGAGTTATTTATGTGAACACCTAAGAATTTTGTGGACTGTACTTGATGAATAGATTTTCCATCTATTCTCAATAGATGACTCTCAAGTATATCATTCACCCTAGGAGTAAAATGAATAAACACAGTATTTTCTTTATTAACAATAAGTTTACTTTCGTCAAACCATTGTACTAGGTTATTTATTCTAATTTGAAATTCAACAGTTAATTGGGAGATATCATTATTACAAAATAGATAGGAAGTATCATCGGCAAGTCATTGATAAAGATTAAAAATAAAAGAGGCCCAAGGAGAGAACCCTGAGGTACGCCACAATTAACTAAACGTGTTTCTGATAGACAGGGCCGGTTTAAGGCATACGCGAAGGCGAAGGCATACTTTTACTGAATGTAATGTAATAAAAAGTAGTCCAAACCAGCATTTTAGGCTACTCGAATTTTAAAAATTTCCCCAGGCCCAGTGGCGGTTCTAGAAATTAAGGACGGGGGGGGGGGGGGGGGGGGACACAGACATCGCCTGTATTTAAAGTAATACTGTATTTATCATAAAAAATAATAATAAATAATAGAGTATATATGTTATTATTTACAGTAGTAAACGCCTTGTTTTAATATTTTTAAACTCGTCCAGTACGACAGAAAAATCAACGCAATGAGAGGATATTTCTCATATCTGCGTAAACCAAATTTTAATTTTTTTGAATTTTTTTTTTGTTGATTCTAGGTCCATTTATATCCTAAAAAACTCACTTTTTCCTTCAAAAATGGCCCAAACATTTTTTTCGGTAATTTTGACATTGCCAATCGTTTCTTATACAAAATTCATTCAGCGTAAAGTAAGTTTTAATTTTTTTGAATTTTTTTTGTAGATTCTAGGTCCATTTATACCCTAAAAATCTCCTTTTCCCCCCAAAAATGGCCCAAACATTTTTTTTCGGTAATTTTTGCATTGTCAATCGTTTCTTATACAAAATTCATTCTGCGTAAACTAAATTATAATTTTTTTGATTTTTTTTGTAGATTCTAGGTCCATTTATATCCTGCAAAACTCACTTTTTCCATCAAAAATGGCCCAAACATTTTTTTTCGGTAATTTTGACATTGCCAATCGTTTCTTATACAAAATTTATTCTGCATAAACCAAATTTTAATTTTTTTGAATTTTTTTGTAGATTCTAGGTGCATTTATATCCCAAAAAACTCATTTTTTCCTCGAAAAATGGCACAAATATTTTTTTGCGGTAATTTTGACATTGCCAATCGTTTCTTATGCAAAATTCATTCTGCATAAACCAAATTTTAATTTTTTTGAATTTTTCTGTAGATTTTAGGTCCATTTATATCCTAAAAAACTCACTTAAAAATGGCCCAAACATTTTTTTTCGGTAATTTTGATATTGCCCCACTTTTCCCCCCGTGGCGCCGCCACTGCCCAGGCCCCCTTGTATTACGCCCCCCAAGATAAGCCAGTGGTGAGGGGCGCCAGTGAATTGTTCGCATCCACTAGAAAAATGTCGAGGACCGGCACTGCTGATAGACAAGAATTAATGACTGTTAACTTATTTCTGTCAGATAGGTAGGAACTCAACCACTCACCAACTCTTCCTCTAAAACCATATCCAAAACCATAGATCAAATGCTTTGCTTAAATCCATGAAAATACTTCCACTTTTTTTGTTTTTGTTCAAATTATCATAGAGGTTATTAAGGAAGTTTAGGACAGCAGTTTGAGTAGATCTATCTGTCCTGAACCCGTGCTGACAATCATGAAACACGTTATATTGAAGAGCGAATTCTACCATTTTCCTAATCATAATTTTTTCCACTATTTTAGAATCACTAGATAACATGGATATAGGCATATAATTATCCATACATGATACACGTCACCTTTTTTGAACAGTGGTATAACTTTGGCATTTTTTGAATATCTTAGGAAAAACACCTTCTTTAAAAGATCGGTTAATTAAAAACGATAGCTACGATCAACTAGAAAAACCACTAGAAGAAAGGAAGGTATATTCAGCGGCATTCCTGGACGTGGCTCAGACGTTCGATAAAGTCAGGCATCAAGGTCTCGAACATAAGCTTAAACAACTTCTACCAAAATAATACAGCTCGCTACTAAAATCTTATATTAGTAAAAGAATGTTACGAATTAGATTAATATTCAGATCTAAGACCAATAAAGACAAGGCAGTGTTCGGGATGCATTGCTAAATCTCCTATACACTTTTGATCTACCAGTAACAGGATAAACTACAGTAGCAACATTTGTACATGACACTTGTGTACTGGCAGTTGATAAAAACAAGAAGCTCCAAGAAGCGTTAAATAAAGTCAATACATGGACGAAAAGCTAGCGCATTACACATTAAACAATCATATTATTCCATATGAAAACACGGCTAAGTATCTAGGCAGGAACTTAGATACGAAGCTACGATGGAATTAACAAGAAGAACTAAATCTTAAATATTCAGTGTGGACATACGCCAAAAATTTAGGAGTGTGCCTGCTCGAGCAATATCCAGATCATACCAAGATTCCAGAACAAAGACTGAGACCTCGGAGTGTAGGTGATAGCTGACGAAGCAGGAAATTTTGCAAAGAAGCATGAAGAACTGCTTCACAACCACGAAAACGTCGAAGCAATCCAGCTGCTAGACCAAAGAGGATCAAACCTTTTGAGTTAATGTAGTGGTTTAAAAGCAGAGCACATTGCGTGTTGTGTAGAAAAAAACTTTAGTTTCAAGATTTTAATAGAAAAATATTGCTGGTTAATTTTGTTTCTAGATTAGTTGTAATTAAATTTTAATAAAAAAAGTCTTAATAAAAAAATAGAATTTATCTTATATAGGACACATTTTGGACTAGACCATTTTCAAATGCTATACATATGTACTCATTATTATATTTGCTTCTTTTACACAAAGACTGTATTTTACATTTAACTGTTCCGTTATCTCCCATCTTTATATCGGTTGAAATTTTCCCTATAAACCGTACAGCAATAACCGTCCGACAAAATAGAGAAGAAAAACTGAGCAATGTAAAGCGCGTCCTCTATGAACAATGATAACAACTATTACCTGCATTGTACTATATCCGTTGTGTTACTTGTGTATAGTTACAGGGTCGGTTTAACACGTCATGGGGTATTTGTTCATATTCCCAATTTTTAGTTTATACATTTTCTAACCGAAATATTTCACATGCGAATGAACATGTCTCTAGGAACTCCAGGAATATGATACTTATTTAATTAAAATTTTTCACTATATAACAGAAGAGGCTCTTCCTAAATATAGCTTTGAGAAAAATATCAAAGAAAAAAGCTAACATCCAAAGGCATGTATTGCTTAGGGTGCGATTATTGCAAAAGGCAAATTCGCAGTCTTGGAGCACACACAAACCCTCTCAAAACCACAATTGTGGTTTTTACTAAAAAGAAGGTACTGAGAGGAATGAAGTCGCCAGTTCTGAACGGGGTGGAAATTCCAATTGCACAAGAGGCAAAATACTTGGGAATCATCTTTGAACGAAATCATTCTAGAACGAATTCAACCACGCAAGTCCAGAAAGAGATTCACCTATTAACCGCCACGGGTCACTAAAAACGATTTGACCAATCATATAACATGACTGGTCAAACTCTGCGACTTGACCAATCATATAACAGATGACTGGCTATCACATCCGTACAGTACCTCAAATTTAACAGAAGAAATGACCGGATCGACAAATCGAAACATGACATCGATGAAAAAAAAGTAAACAACACTGTTTTGATGTTCGAAATACTTTATACGAAACTAAATAGCTCGTTCAAATGGATATAAAGTGAGTCAAAAACTTGAGGCTGAATGTAACATATCTTATGTGATATATGGTTCCTAAATAATATAATTCGGTCCCTACAGTGGCTCACATCTACCCAAGAAAAACAAGGTATGGAAACTAATTAATGTAGTAAGGTCTTAATACCGAATTTAAACGTTACAACAAGTTGACATGGAATCAACACGTACAGAAAATAATCCAATCAAGCACGATAGCACTCAACCTGTGCAACCAAAAATTATCATATACCATGGTCACTAGAAGAAGAAGACCATTGCCATATACTCCGATAACCAAGCGGCTATAAAAGCAATTGGCTCCATGCAAGTTAACTCCAAACTTGTATGGGATTGCCTAAAAACACCACAGAGTTGGGGAGTCAAAATAGACTATCTTTAGCCACACAGGTTACAAGGGCAATGAAGTTGCTGGCTCAGGAGCCCAAGAAGGGGCAAGATGTGTCCCAATTGGTCCCGAACCTTTCTGTGTTATAGCGAAAGCACTAAGAAAAACATATAATAGTACCTGGATGAAAAATCAATCTCGATAATGGTGGAACAAGGCGACGGAAATGAGATAGGCCAAACAGTTCATTAAGAAACCATCGCCAAAATTCACGGAGTACCTACTAAGCCAGAATAGACGATTAACCAGGATTATGGTTGAGCTCAACAAACAAATGAACAACATTAGACTGGTAGACACAACCATATGTAGATTCTGCCAAGAAGATGAAGAAACCTCAGCACACATTCTGTGCTACTGCGAAGGTCTGACAAGGCTAAGGTTTTCGACGATAGGGGAGGAAAAACTGCAACCCTTCCAATATAGGGATACCCCATCCCATACCATTTTTGCGCGGAAAAACTATGGGTGAAAGTAGAGCTGGGAACAAGGCTAAAGGAAAATCTGGTACAGACAATGATAGAGACAGAGAGCAAGTGGGTAGTAGTCCACGGATTTATAAGGAGGATTATGTTAGTAAAGAGGCGGGTGAGAGAAGACTGCAACAGGGTTAAGATAAACGGGCATATCTGGATGAATAACAAGGTCGCGTCTACTTAACATGAGGGCACTTACAATAGATCTGCAAAGGTCGAAGTGGAGAGGCTACCATAATCACATAAGCCCCGTACTAATCAAATCTTTTACAAAAAGAAATATGCAGGGTGAAATGGATCTAAAATTTTAAAATTAAGTCTAATACTCGACTCTCGCCGAGCTTAGACAAACATGCAACAGTATTGCAATTTACACCCGGTAGCTTCCATGCTGGGATAAGCTCCGGTAGACATTAGCAATGAGGGAACGAAAGTTACTAGCCGGAAGAAAAGAGTTGAATCAATCAGTAGACCAGTAGTACTAAACAATTCTGGTTTCCAACGAGATAGTTTTATGTAATGTTAGTATTATTAGTCATGTTTAATTTCACCAAAATTTAAAGCGTTTTTAACTATATAGACCAGTGCAGATAATTTTTGAAACCAAATAAAATAATAGTAGGATGAAACTCACTGGAAAAGGAAGAGAATATGACAAAAATGATAGGAAAAATAATTTACAGGCGCTCTGGGGCCGGGAAGTGGAAGAGGGGGAGTTTTTAAGGGTAGAAAACTGTTTATCTCGATTTCCGGCAAAACTACAAGTCCTATGGAAAAAAGTTAAATGGCAAAGTTGTAGGTAATAAAAAGATCTACAACCTCTGTATTTATACTTTTTTCAAATAACCTCAAAATTTATGTGAAAAATTCAAATAACCAAGTTTTTGGTTTTTTATTTTTATCTTTTACAAAAAAAAATTTTTTCACGAAATTTGGTGTAAACTTACCTTTTTATGTCCCAAACACTGTAATTTTTTTGTTTTGAAATATTTATTTTTTTAACCTTATTTTGACTTAATATCGAAAAAGCAGTCTAATTTTCAATCGAAAATTCTCACGTCAAAATATCTGCTTTTTTAAAAAACTCGGTGGGCTTTTTGTTCGCTGAAATCTCTACTTTTTGATGGTGTAAAAAAAATATACATTACTGTGGTAAATGTTCTCAAAAAATGCAAATAAGAAACGAAGAAAACTCCGAATTTCTTTTTTTTTAAATCATCATGTACAATTTTGAGCTATTTATTTAAATGTATACTTTAATTACATTGATAAACAAAAGAGTAATTAAAGTATAAATTTAAATAAATAGCTCAAGATTGTACATGATGATTTAAAAAAAAAGAAATTCGGAGTTTTCTTCGTTTCTTATTTGCATTTTTTGAGAACATTTACCATAGCAATGTATATTTTTTTTACACCATCAAAAAGTAGAGATTTCAACGAACAAAAAGCCCACCGAGTTTTTTAAAAAAGCAGATATTTTGACGTGAGAATTTTCGATTGAAAATTAGACTGCTTTTTCGATATTAAGTCAAAATAAGGTTAAAAAAATAAATATTTTAAAACAAAAAATGACAGAGTATTTGGGATATAAAAAGGTAAGTAAATTTCGTGAAAAAAAAATTTTTTTTGTAAAAGATAAAAATAAAAAACCAAAAACTTGGTTATTTGAATTTTTCACATAAATTTTGAGGTTATGTGAAAAAAGTATGAGTACCAAAGTTTTAGATCTTTTTATTACCTACAACTTTGATATTTAACTTTTTTCCATAGGACTTGTAGTTCTGCCGGAAATCGAGATAAACAGTTTTCTACCCTTAAAAACTCCCCCTCTTCCACTTCCCGACCCCAGAGCGCCAGTAAATTATTTTTCCTTTCATGTTTGTTATATTATCTTCCTTTTCCAATGGGTTTCATCCTACTATTATTTTATTTCACTTTTTACCATTTTCAAAGCTATCTGCACTGGTCTAATAGTCTTTGATGAATTAGTCAGATAATATAAACTGAGTGACAGAATCTGTTAGGACATCTATACCGCTTTGTTCAACTTTTTCTTTCTGCTTAGATCTGCTGTAAATTGAGATGAAAGTTCATTAATGAACCATTTTAATGTACGATCACCCTGTTATCTGCGAAAGAATCATTCAATTTATTAAGATTAGAAACATCTCAACATAGTCCTCCAAGAATTTGGAACCGGTCCTGTATACAAAGAGCTATTTTGCGGAGCTAAAATCGCTATGGCACAGTTAACGGCTCTCCGGAGGGTGCAACACTTTACTTGTGGCCAGGAAAAAACTGTTAAGGTTAATGAGATAGATAGCAATACTTTTTATATAAACTTTAAGTTGATGGCTTTGTGATAAGATATTTCTGATATGAAGTATATTTACTTTTTTTGTAGAATAGGCTATTAAAGCTAATAAAATGTTTAATATATTTTTTGAAGGGTGATATTTATGATGTCATGGAAGTTTTGAGATTTTTCAAATTTGGAATTTTAAAAACACAAAGAGCAATTTTATTCTATAAGTAGGGTATAAGTAGCATCAAGTAGAGGGGGTGATATGGGGGGAAAACAAATATTATTGAAACGCTTGTAACTTCAGTACTAAATGAGCTAGCGCAACCAGCCAGGGCTCAAATTGTTCACTTTTTCATTCGCCAAAAGGTAGTACTAGCAAATGAGCGCTTAGCGCGCAAAATAAGAAATGGACAATTTTTTGCTTGCGTTTTATGCATGAAGGGATGGGGAAAATTTTTTTTCACCACTAGACGGCATTTTTTTTATTTTTGATTTGAGCCCGGCATAAACTCGATTCGATCATTAGGAAGGGAGCTACGGACCGGCAAAGTCCTTGCTCCATTTTTTATTTTGCGCTCAAAAAAAATGTTTTTGCTAGCACTACCTTTTGGCGAATGAGAAAGTGAACAATTTGAGCCCTGGCTGGTTGCGCTAGCTCAATTAGTACGGAAGTTAAAAGTGTTTCATTAATATTTGTTTCCACCCCATATCTCCCCCCCTACTTGTCCCACTACCTCCATCCTCCGGCCCATAAAAGTACTCGTTATTACCCTTTCGTTCATAAAAGATTGAGGCCACAACTCCATTGCCTTATTTATTTTTAATTCTTCTTAAATCTCTTAATATTAATAGGCCGTCATATTTTTTAATATTGCTGAAGCTTTTTGTGTTTTAATTTCTTTAGGTAGCTTTTTTACTTTCCCGGCCCCTCGCAAAGGGAAAGTATTGTGAACGCGCTAAAAAAAATTGAGATAACGACGGATATATCCATTTTCAGGTCCCCTAAGACGATTAAAACGATTTCCAGATGGAAGTCTGTCCGTCTGTCTGTGTGTCTGTGTGGGTGTCTGTATTCTTCCACGATAGCGTCCGCACGCTTAATCCGATTGAGCTGAAATTTGGTATATGGGTTTCGGGTGATCAGGAATTGAACCCATTAGTAGCAGGAGCCCTATGTACATCGCAAAAAAAAATATAAGACTTAGTTTTTATTTCATATTTAGGTGCCTCACTGCCTTGTCAATACATCCTGAAATTTTCATTCCTTAATTTTAAACCTAACCTAAAAAAAAATTTATCTATGACCATTAAATAACTATCCTCTTTTTCAATGCTTTTTAGTTGAAAAAGTACAGCATCGTACGATTTACTTTTTCCACTAGTTGAAAAAGCAATCACTTTTGCAACTGATCTTAGTAACAAATTTAGTGACTTTTAGAATGTCAAAAGTTTATATTGGCAGAATCTAGTAACTTTAGGAAGTTTGACTTTTTAAGGTTGGAAACACTTTTAGGCAATTGACATGACATTTTGTTGATTTTAATTTCATTGTTCATGCATTGTTCATGTTGTGGTTCATGTTCATCAATTCATCAGCATCAGTCATATTTCCCATAATTTCTTAAGTGTTCATTGTAAATTGTAATAAAAATTGGAACAAAATATAAATTGGACGAAGATTTCAGTTCTACGCCACCAGAGGTGGCTGAAAAAGCGAAGGCTGTTACATTGGATTTATTACCTGAAAGATCACGAACAATATATGAATGTGTGTACAAAAAATTTATGGAATGGAGGAAAGATAATGGTATTTCCAATACATTTTCGAAAAATATTATCCTTACATATTTCGATGATCTTACCAAAAAGTATAAATCTAGTTCGCTTTGGTCGCAATATTCCATGCTACGAAGTACGCTTGCTATCCATCATGATATAAACATACAAAACTATCCTAAACTAAGACAATTTCTAAAACGTAAATCGGAGGGGTATTTACCTAACAAGTCTAAAATTTTTACTCCCGAAGAAATTACCAAATTTGTTAAGGAAGCTCCGAATGAAATCTATCTAGTTACCAAGGTAATTTATTATTTTCTATTAACAAATTTGGAATCTCTAACCTCAAAATTCTTGCAGGTTATTTTAGGTATGGGTATAATGGGAGCTTGCAGATCTGGAGAGCTGCATTCTATGTCTATCGATGATGTGACAGATTTAAAATCAACACTATTGGTAACAATTCCAAAAACAAAAACAAAAGTAATTCGTAAATTTATTATATCTGGTCAATTATACAATATTTGCAAGAAGTACATCTCGCTAAGACCTACAGAAGCAATCATGAAATCTTTTTTTTTTGAATTATCAAAAAGGAAAATGCACTGTACAAAATATAGGCATTAATAAACTCGCAAGTGCGGGAAAAATAACTGCAACTTATTTGAAATTGAAAGAGCCTGACTACACAGGACTTTGTTTCCGACGTTCGTCGGCCACCATTCTAGTTGACGGAGGAGGAGATATTACAGATGTGAAAATACACGGGGGCTGGAAGTCTACCACAGTTGCCGAGCTGAAAGTATGTCAAACAAGGAATCTATTAGTAGAAAAATTTTGCCGCATCAACATCATAAACTGTCGATGTCGCTTCGTCTTCTAGAATACCTTTAGTTTCTAATAGTTTTGAAGAAAGCAATAATTTTCAATTCGATAATAACCTTTCCATAAACAAAAATGTTTCAATTCCAGGCCTAAAAATAGAAAATTTGTCAAAACTTTACCATCAACTTTTATAAATCTTGAACTAGTCATGCGTGATTGTTTTGCTTAATTTTCTTTAGTAAAATTTGTATTTGAATATGTTCGTTTCATTTTTAAAACAAACCTGCCATCATGGTAATTGTCATAGTCGATGGTCATAGATAAAGTATAGTATTCAACTTGTGCAAAAGAGCCATTAAACACTCGAATGATTGCAAACTTCATTCTCGTGTCTAATGGACTTCTTTTGCACTCATTGAATAATGTACTATTTTTAAACTAAAAAATCGCAACCCGTAGCGTCCAAACGCTTGATCCGATTGAGCTGAAATTTGGTATGTGGGTATCGGAATAAATCCGTTTGTTTTTGGTTAAAATCTCCCCACCAGGGGTCGCAAATTTTTTTTGGGATTGGACTTTTTGATTTGGACTTTAAAAAATTTTTTTATAACTGCCGGGAAAGTCTTGTGGCGACACAACAGATTTTTTTTATTATATACGATTTCACGCTTGTATTTCTAGGGAAACATCAAACAACTGGGATTCTGTTGGATTCTGGGAACTGGATGTTTCGGGAACCACTGGATTAATGATATTTTCTTAGGAAGAACTCTTCAGTTTTGATAAATGGGTCATTCCATAAAAAAGGGACAAACTGTGTCCTGTTGATTTTTTCAGGTGAAAACAGGTTATCACTTGCCTCATAACACGTTTTATCTAGACATATTAAACTGTTCTATATATCTCTTAAGTAAAAACACCTTGAAATATAATATTATTAGTGTTTTTTGCTGCATTTACAGCTAAAAGCGTCAACACCGTAGGGTGTCCAATTGCCTATTTTTTATTTATATTTAAATATTTTAACTCGACAGATAGTCTAAATATAACCATAATGCTGTAAACATTCGAAAACGCGTTGAATTGTAGTAACTAGTTATGTCCATTGAGAGTTTTTGATTAATTCTCTATTTTTATGACACATTAATAAGTTTGGCATCAACACCGTTCTCAAGGATGTTGTTACAAAGTGGAGTAAAGTAGTGGGAGTAATTATGCGATTGAATTTCCATTCGAACAGTTAAAATCTCGTTAGTTGAGCGTAAGGTGTCAAGGAGGTAGGCTACTTGTTCTTTTTTGTTTTGTGTTGTATATTGGTGACGTTAAGGCAGGCGTATGTTTATTATCGTCAACACCGTATGTTACGTTAACTCTATTTTCTTCATTAATTTTTTTGTCATATTTTTTTACCTATTGTTAATAGTGACGATAAGTTTACATTTGCAGTTTTACTCTTCTAAAATGATATTAAACAGTAAAATTTAAGCTTGAAGTATATTTAGGTCAACACCATAGCCATCAACACCCTCACATTTTCAACTTATTGCCGAAGAAATACAAACTGAATGTGTTAGAGGTGATTTTGAATAATATGTTTATTGTTTATATTAGAATTTTTGAGACTTAACTAGTTTGATCTTATATGTTTTATTAAATACTAAACATTATTAAGAATATTTAATTTGATCTTATTCATTATTTCTAAAAACCGTCAACACCATAGGCAGTGACTCAACTCCGAAGTCCAGTAAAACCTAAAATCACTCAAAATTCGTGAAAACCCAATATATGATTTCTGCTGCTCCTCATAGTGGAGTAGGTAGATACAAATAATCATATTAAAATTACTCTTAAGTCAAAAGTATGTCATAGTGTATTTTGAAAATATCTTTGGTCAATTGTCCCACTTTTATGGAATGACCCAAATACATTTTTTTAGCACAGGTAAAAGTTCATAATCCTTTTTAAGTCACTTTCGTTTTTTTCTTTTTTACAAATTCAATTTGAAACAGCTATGAGAGTTTTTAACAAAAAGCCGAGAATGATGTAGGGAATTGCTTTTATTATTTCACTGATTTTTCAAAAAAATTACTTAATTTATCGGAAAATAAAGAATTTTTCCGCATAGATTTAAATACTACATTTTATAATCTAATAAAAAAGAACATTTTTTATATGTTTCATTATATTATTTATAGAAATAATATTTGTAAATTATATTATAATTATGAATTTTCGATAAAGAGTGATATAATGTTATTGATTTTTACTAGTATTTTCTATTTAAAACATTTTTAGTCAATGTACCTATGTTGAGATGTAAATTCGAGGTTAGATTAATTATTTTGTTTGCTTATAATTTTTTTTAAATTCTTACAATTTGTCAATACTATTGTCTCAGTTTTATCTTCATGTATGCTAATTTAAGTTGATTAAAACATTCTCTTTTGAAAATTAATCTAAATGTGTTAAATTTGTGTAAATTACTATATTTTAATTGTATTTTATTATGGCACCACTTTTAAGAGCATATTGATTTATAAATTTACCAAAATGAGAAAACTATTTGTTTCGTTTTATTTTTTTAATTATTTAAAATTTTCTTTGCAAACTATTGATTTAAGATTTTATGAGTCAAATTCGATACCATTACAATTACAATACATTCCTTTAATTAATGATTCTTGCTAGTCCTCGCCCCTAGTTGATTGCAACTAAGTAAATGGTTAAAAATTCCCAACTCATAATAACAGGAAAGTGCTCTAAACTTTTTCCAAAGACGGCGCCCTACTCAAAACCAATGGAGTGTGTGTGTGTGCGTGTTCTATGGAAGTAATTGTCTATGCACATTATCAAGTGACAATTATGTCACTCTCGAGAAGTGAGTAGTGTCTTTACCGCCTCCATTAGTTGGGCGTCCTCTCTTCCGTTCTGTGTTCTGTGAATCACTGCGTATTAAGACAAATTAAGTGGAGGTATATCAAGACAAGCGGGAACATCGTCGATTATTATGTTACCAGCTGATGCTGCTAGAGGCGCTGTTTTAGGGTAAAATTTGATTTAGTGGTTGCCTCTAATTTAGTCATTTTAATTACGAAAGTTTCCATATTTTTTTAGCTGAGGATGAAAAATAGGTACAAAAATCAAATAAATTACAGTACAAATCAAAATGTGTAAATAATTATTTCATTTAAGCTCTATCAAATGTTTTTCGGTCTTTGTGACGTAAAAAAATAAGGGGGGAAAAGTTGCGACCAATCCTGATAGCGCGTCACTGGATACATTTTACAAAATTTAGTTGTCAAAATGTTACTTTTTTTAAGAACAAGTTATCCCCCAAAGAAAATAAAACGTTTTCTGATTTATGGCATTTTTATCCTGTACTCTCAAGTGTAGAGCGTTGAAGGTCGAATATCGCATCACCCTTTATACAGGGTGCGTCAATTATTTCCACTCCAATATTAGATTTACGGTAGTTTTTTGTATTTGTAAATCCGACGCGGCGTTGACAAGTTATTCCTATTTTAAGCAGATTTAATGAAAAAACAACACTTCAGAAATATTAGCACAAAAACCACATTTTTTAAAAAATTCCTCAAAAAAGCTACTATGATGTAAATGAAACATGCACCTATCACAATAATCACACAACATCTTCACCTGTTGCACAGGGTGTTTGCCGATGGCGTGCCAATAGTCTAGTTTTCAAATGGCAATAACTTAATTTTTTCAAATGGGACGCCCTGTATATTTTTCTTCAGTTAGAAGCTCTCCCTAATACGCATTAAAAAAATATAGGGTTTTGCATATCTAACTTTACTATTTACTTTAATAATTGACGTTAAGTGACAAACAACATATTTTACACAATTTTTAATAAGAAATCAAGTTACCTATGAAAATGACAGTAGGTATATTTTGTTATGGCATTAATTGTCAACATAAAATTTTGTATTGTATCACGTCTACTATATTTAATCGGTATTGTGTATAAAAAATGGATTTTAATAAGAATTATAGTGTTCAAGAAAATATTGAGATGATATGGATACTGGGTGAATGTCAAAAAAAATGCGTTTCTTGCTAGTAGGGTCTATCGTCAAAGATACTCAGAAAGACGTCATCCACAAAAGGATACTTTTGAGAATTTAAAGAATAGATTTGATAGAGCAGGAACCGTCAAATATGAAAAACATTCACGTGAAACTACAGCTGTTACTATTGACAACAAATATAAGGTAATGATCAGTATAGTTGAAGATCCCAATATAAGCACAAGGCAATTAAGCATCAGTTAGATATTTCCAATACCACAATTAGACGCATAATAAAAAGGAATAAATTTCACCCATATCATATCCAGCTTCACCAAGAATTGTTACCACGTGATTTCGCGCGTAGAGTGGAATACTGTAGATGGTTAATAAACAAGATAAATACAGAGCGTAACTTTTTAAACAAAGTTTTATTCTCCGACGAAGCCACGTTTCATAAGAACGGTTGTGTAAATAGACACAACTTCCATTATTATTCGGACCACAATGAACATTTATTTAGAACCACATCACAGTATCGATGGTCTTTGAATGTGTGGGCAAAATGTGCCTCAAAATTATCGCAACGGAATGTGGTTTCAATTAGATGGTGCCATACCACATTACCTATTAGATGTTCGCAATTGGTTATATAGGGAATTTCAGGTTCGTTGGATAGGAAGGGGAGCACCTATAAATTGGACTACTAGATCGCCTTGCCTTACACCTTGCGATTTTTTCTTGTGGGGTTTTATTAAAAATATTGTTTACAAAGAAGAGGTTACAAAAGAAAATATGAAAGAAAGAATTACTGCAGCATTTAGACAGGTGACCCCTGCAATGCTAAGAGATGTGCGTAAATGAATGAAAAAAATGTATAAATGAAAATGGAAGACATTTTGAACACCTACTATAAATTTTAACTTTCACTATTGCAGTTTTCTTACGATTAAACTTTGTAAAATTTTGTACTTACTAAAAATTGTGTAAAATATGTTGTTTGTCACTTAACGTCAATTATTAAAGTAAATAGTAAAGTTAGATGTGCAAAACCTTATATTTTTTTAATGCGTATTAGGGAGAGCTTCTAACTGAAGAAAAATATACAGGGTGTCCTATTTGAAAAAATTAAGTTATTGCCATTTGAAAACTAGACTATTGGCACGCCATCGGCAAACACCCTGTGCAACAGGTGAAGATGTTGTGTGATTATTGTGATAGGTGCATGTTTCATTTACATCATAGTAGCTTTTTTGAGGATTTTTTTAAAAAATGTGGTTTTTGTGCTAATAATTTTGAAGTGCTGTTTTTTCATTAAATCTGCTTAAAATAGGAATAACTTGTCAACGCCGCGTCGGATTTACAAATACAAAAAAACTACCGTAAATCTAATATTAAGTAGAATCAGAAGACATAATCGTATGTGTGTTCAATTTAAAAAAACCAAATTAATTTTCATTCCACAAAAATTAGCCGCCCTGTATACATCAAAATTTTAAAATTGTAGTCCTAGTGACTCTGTCTACCCCTACAAAAAATCTTGTTGATATCTCTTTTAGTGTCGGTGCTAGAGATCGGGTGGAAATAATTGGCGCACCCTGTATATATTTAATATGTAAATAAATACTTTTTGGGCGAATATTTCCCTCGTCTTAAGTTCCACCAATCACAAACGCGCAATTTTGAATTACAAATGGTTTCTAGATGAAAAACTATGACAGCTCCTGTCAGTAGTTTTTTCGAGTTTACCCGCGGCAAAACTTGACAGCTGTTGTCACCAAAAATTACAATACCTTTGATTAACAAGTAATTATGGTCTCCTAGGACACCAGAAAACGACGCTAAACAATTTTTCTGATTTTAT
Organism: Crepidodera aurea; assembly: GCA_949320105.2. Classification (NCBI taxonomy): domain Eukaryota; kingdom Metazoa; phylum Arthropoda; class Insecta; order Coleoptera; family Chrysomelidae; genus Crepidodera; species Crepidodera aurea. Next base: position 64,569,251 of record OX439475.1, read on the forward strand.
TATCAACACATTTTGTAATATTGTTTTTAAACAGTGCTAGTCAGCTTATGTAGTGAAAATGAGTCGCTTTGGAAGTGATTCTATGACTAATATTGATCTGGCGATTGAGAAAAGTGTACCGTACAATACCGTTAACACCCATACGTCAATATGGAAACAGTTTATTTTTGATCCATTTAAAGATATTATCTTCAAGTCTAGTAGGGAAGCTCGTAATGCAAAACGAAGGAATTTGCTGATGTGCGCCAATAAAAGGAAATCGAGCTCTGCTTCATTAAAATTGGAAGAATGGTTTTATTATGGGACCAAGACACTCCGGCGAGACTCCAGACAAAATTTTACCATATCGCTTCAGTAGAACTTGCCTGGAGAGGTGGAGAAGCAGTCAATTGCAGAGTTCATTATTTTAAAGAGGAAGTGGATAATTCTGGGATTAAAACAGGTAGATAATATAGTTACATATTTTTAAAACAGCTGATTTTCAAAAATCCTACTTTTTAGGAAAAGTAGAATATAATCCACTCTTCACTAAAACGGCCCAGGGTGGAGAAACAAAAATGGCAAAAATAGTAAATGGCTGGTCCCCAACACGAACAACCCTACCTTTTGTCCAGTCCGTCTTTTTAAAATTCTAATGGTTGAACTTTCATCTAGAATAACAACTGATTGATTATTGTTAACAGTAAACCCATCATGGAACAAAGAACAATCAAGTGGATGGTACAGAAAATCTTCAGTGGGAAAAAAAGAACTTTAGAAATGGACTAAAGAATCAACAGAGAAGGCAGCATTAAATACAAAAGAAGTAAAAATAACAAACCACTCTATGCGGTCGACAGCAGTCAGTAACCTGGCTAAAGGAGGGCTCGGTGAACAACAATTAATTAAAATTACTGGTCGCAGTTCAGCCAACTCAATTAAGTCTTATCTGCAAATGGATAATGAGCATTATACCAACATTATAAACACCCTTAGAAGTGACGGCTCAGAATCTCCTGCTAAAAAACAGAAAACAGAAGATCCTGCAGCCACTCCTCGAGTTTCTCTCTCTATAACTGGACGCATCAACATTAATGATTTACCTACACCCAACGTTATCAATGAGTTAACAAAGATTTCAAACAATACTCCTACTGTGTATCAAAATTGGAATTTATATTTTAATTCTACCATAAATAATTAAGTTTGTAGTATTTTGTGATTAAATAAATTACCTGTTTTTCAGTTTTCAAATTAATACCTACAAATTTATTATGTACGCATATATAATAGGTAGTATGTTTTGTAAGCTATCTGTACGCAGAATAATATGTTACTCATGAAGTAGTCTTTACAAATACCATTCGGGCATCTAATTTTGCCTGCAAAGTAATATTTTTTTAACAAAATGCATTCGTACAAGTGCAAAAATCCTCGTCTTCGACTCGGATTTTTGTTGCCACTAGCACTCATACTTCTTGTTAAAATATTACTTAGCAACGTGTTTTTTCGATTTGTTTCGGAAAAATTAGATGCCATTATTACGAAAGTATAAAAGGTGATGGAAGCCTAGAATAAAACGACGCTCTAATTCAATGGAAGTATCACTCCCTCCAAAAAAAAATTATAGTATGTTTTACACCATGGTAGAGTCTGGAGAAAATGGGCATTCCTTTGTAATGAATGTCCACCTCCACGTGGTTATGTTTTTTTCAGAAAATTATGTCAAACTTTTCTTAATAAAAATTGGTGGGATTCAAATCTGGCATTTTACCTCTATTTCTTGAAGTACTGTATCAATTTGTGAAAAACTGTTTTGTATATCTGAAAGCATCATTACTCTTCACCACCAAAGATATTTGAATTAGTTTTAATTTGTAGACATAGCATTCAAAACTCCGAGATGAGGTAGCGATTTTCTAGAAATTTAGAAAATGCCCATTATCTCGAAAACGGTGAGATTTTTACTAAGGTGAAATTCTGATATTCTGAACAGTCATGACCTGGTCAGACACCTGTATAGGGGCATTAACTATGGGTTTAAATGGAATTCAATTTCTATTAAATAAATTTTTAAATTGTAAAAAATTGAATCAGTATACTATGAAAACATTTGTGGACAATTTTTCAGACACTAGCCAAAATTATTTAACCTTGTATTTTATTAAAAGAGCAAACTGCTAAGAAAACAAGCGAGCAGACTCACGTACAGTACTCTCGTGTTGAGGTTAGAAAATAGGACTTCGGGGATATATTAAAAGTTTGTTTGCAGTTTTGTGACCTCCGCCGTGATGTGATATTTCGCTTTGAAAATTACACTTTGGGCCATAAAATGATTTCGTGAGGATTCAGAGAATTGGGGTAAAGGTTGAAAACACTTTGTTACGTGTAACTTTACTAATTGTAATTTCTCTACAAACTAACTTTTGATGTTCCTTGAATGGGACTTTAACCTTGTTTTCTGCGAATATGGTTTCACCGCTCTAGAAGTCGGATAATAGCTAATAGATATAGGTAAGGGTAAGATATGGGTACATTGGGTCTTTCGTGTGCCTAAGGGAAGGTAGAGGACATAACTGATTTTGAAACTCCCCAATTTGTAGCTATTAAATCTTTTCCTATCAAAAAGAGACATCATCTAGGATTTAGAGCAATCTTTTTATTTTAAGTAAAATTCACAGAATTTCGCCTTATTTAAGAGCTTATTGTCATTGTTATGTACATTAAGTAAACTCGAAAATTAAGAATTGAGAAAGGTGAATTTTCGACGCCAGATCAGCAGATACCCCTAATGAAATTGTAAATCTCTTCGCTGAATACTTTTCTAGTGTTTATACCAATAAAACACTTGATTTTGTGGATCAGTCCACTATTAACGAAACATACCATTCATATCACTTAGCCTAGAGGAAGTTTTCAACGGTATAAACTCTATGAAGGATATAATGTATGCGCATGTCCGGATAAATCCACTTACTATTTAATTCTTCACTTAAATCTCAAATATTTCCTAGTATCTGGAAAACCAGCTTTGTAACCCATATTTTTAAAAGGGGCAAAAAAGATTATATCAAAAATGTTTGAACTATCACCGTTCTGCCAGCCCTTCCTAAACTGTTCGAAATGCTCCTCATTTCTCATCTATAAAAACACTATTGTTGAGGAACAACATGGTTTCTGTTACAGTTACTAATTTGTTACCTATCAAAACGATACAGTTCTGGCTATGTGGTGGCCGCATAAAGTAATTAATGTGTGATTTGTGTCTCTCTTAGAAATCCACTAATATGTGAGTACAAACTATCTAAAAAATTTTTTAAGAGTTACCTTGCTAACACATTGTGGCCCTTGAACGACATAAATTGAAAATATTCACAAATAACGAACTTGTGTATTAGTTAAATAATCTAAATTCCACAATTGCAATAATAAGACAGATAGCAAATCAAATAAAAAAGACAAACAACCACTTTTTTGAATTTGGAACAACGAAATATCGACACAAAGCTGACCATACACTATAAATTGGAGGACATAAAATGAATGAAACAACTGTCAAAAAATTGTTAGGTGAGACTACGAAAAAAATAATAGAGAAAGTCCAAAACATAAAAAAAGATTTAAAACGTGTAATTGAAGCGCTTGAAACCAATTTACTTCTGAAAATTGAAGAACATAACAAGAGATTAAAGGAAGTAGAACAAGAAAACAGAGTACTAAAAGAAAAAATTGAAAAATTGGATAGAGATAGCAGAAAAAATAACATTTTAGTTTTCGGCCTGAAGAACAAAAACAAAAACGAAAATATTGAAGATATCTGTACCGAGTTTAATCGAACTTTAGAAACAAATATTCAAGTTAGCGATATAAATAACTTCTACCGACTAGGCAAAAATAGCTCTGCACCACTCAAATTAGAATTTGTCTCTAAACTAAAGAAATCTACCATTTTTACGAATGCAAAAAAATTAAAGGGATCCGGAATCGCAGTTGCTCACGATTTAACTGTCAAACAGAGAGAAATCTTCAAAAATCTCAAGCAATATTTGGTTCATTTTCAAAAAACTGGCGAATACTCCAAATGTGTTATAAAAAACGATAAATTGATATTGGACAACAATTCTTATACTTTGGAAGACTTATCACAGTTATCCCTTGCCGAAGAAAGGAAAGCAGATAGCGCACCGCCGACTCCAGTTCCTGTTACAGTTAGGATAGAAGCTGACCCACAACTGTCACCTATCGAAAAGCGCACTACTAGACTTGGGTCACAATCAAAAAAGTAAATCTGAAGAAATTAATATTAAATTACAAATTATTATTCTCCATTTATTTAGTTTTATTGTATCCAATTCAATTAATTTTTTCTAATTCTTTTTATAAATCTTGTATCTTCTAACAGTAAATTTTATGGTTGTTTTGTTTTGCTTCTGATGTAGTATAAGTTTTAGCTCGTAATTTTATATGCACATCATTAATTTTCTATTCTATTTCTATTTTTATCGTGCCTTTTTGTCAATTGTGGTCCAGGTAGTGAGTGTATAGTTAGTCTTTTAATAAATTAATATTAAAAAAAAAATGGATCCCTATATAAGAGACTTTAAAATAGAAAAATTAACAACATATCCCCTAAAAAATGCAATTGAAGCAAAAGAAGTTTTGTTCATTAATAATAAATTTAATAATTTGAAAATTCTAAATACTAATATTTGTAGCATCTCAAAAAATATAAATGAATTGCAAATATTTCTCAAGGGACTTGAAACATCTTTTGACTGCATAGTTTTAACAGAAACTTGGCAAGTTCCAGATACCTCCCTCTTTAATATGCCTGATTACTTAACCCTATATAATGAAGGGAATAATAACCAAAATGATGGTGTAATTGTTTTCATAAAAGATAACTTGTACCATTCTCATGAACAAATCAAACTTAATGGCAGTATATTATTAAAACTAAAAATTATTAAAGATAAGCATACCCTTAGTATTTTCGCCTTCTACAGATCTCCAGCTAGTAAAATAAATGATTTTCTAGACCAACTCAACAATATACTAAATGAAGAAAATGTAAATTCTGATTACAATTTATTAGTAGGTGACATTAACATCGATTTATTAAGGGCGCGGTCTTCCTGTGTATAAAATCTTATGCTGCAGACCAAAAGTTAAATCGACTGATTTCCGAATGTAATGGGATTTAAAATATAATTTTCAGACAAATTAAAGATAAAGGTCTAACTTAGGTAGTCTTACTATTCTAAATCGATAAATTTATTATTTTCTATGAAAACGACAGCTTCAAAATCATCCAATTTTTTTAACCTTAAAAGTGGCATTTAACAATCTATATATCCTCGATTCTGAAAAAATAAGAAAAATAAACATTAACTTGACCTAAGTTAGACCTTTATCTACAATGTGGTTTAATCAGAATACATCAAAATACTTTAATTTATGAAATCAGTCGATTTGAAATTTTGAAGTCATTTCAAATTAATTTGAAAGTTTGGTCAAACAATGGCGTCTAAAAATTCTTTACCCATAGGTATTCAGTATATATATATATATATATATATATATATATATATATATATATATATATATATATATAATTATATATAGATCATATAGGTTTTAACACTGTAAGAAAGATGGTGCCCGAAGCAAATCAAATTTGCAATGGATGCCAACCCATCAGCTGAGATATTTAGCGGGGTGATACCATAATTAGCCCAGTTGTGAGAGACTTTGACCTCTCATAAAATGTGATATCGCTTTAAAAGGTGTAGAAAACGATAAAAAAATCTTTGCGGCTCTAAAGTGCATGCTAAATTCGAAAAACTAATAGCACAACCACGTGAAACAGCAAAAAATTTTACTATTATTTATATTTCAGATAACATTTGTTCACTTTAAATTTTATTTTAATGTAATATACTTAAATGTTTCTTTTCAAATTATATTGCTAATTTTATATTTTGTTTGTTAACTGTTTCATTTTATTCATTGAATTGTTTTCATTATTCTACAATAAATTATTGATATTTTGTAAACTATAAACGTCACCTATAGCAAATTTTATCTCAAACTATAAAAATGCCATTTTTGGTTTTACTGTACAACTCAAAAAAATCAATAAACTCTGTAGATTTTTTTTATCTCTAATTTTTTCCAAAAATTCAATTTTTTTCCCATTTCATCGTATTCCTATCTGTTATGGTTTAGAATATAGCAATGTGGGCACATAATAAAAGAAACATGCACTTAAAACACAAAAAGAACGCTGCAATTGTATTTATTGTCTTTGTAAATAAAGTAAAGTAAAGTTTTTGCTCTCCAAACATTTAAAAAACTTTAATCAGAAAGGAACATTCTAAGTACGCCGAATATAATAATATATCATGAATTTAAATTTTCGCGGGAACTCACAGCTGTTGGTTGAAACTGTTCATTTGGCAACGTGGGTTAGCTAACGTTTCGTCTGAAAGTTGACGAGATTTTAGAGCATTTACATTTGCATGTATATTTTTTATTACTCTGAACACGAGATGCTTGTTGCGCATGTCGTTTAACTGTCATAACGCGGGAATTTTTAAAAATAATTCAAAATTATTTGTGTCGATATGTTATCTATCCATTAGAATAAAAATATATAAAGTATTTTAGAAAAGAATTAGAGGTAATATTATAAAGTAAACGATAAGAATATATATTGAGATGATTTCCGTAAATTATACGATTTTACTTTTTTTTTTAAATTTATTTTCCATTTGTCCACTTTGACATCTTTCAAACATCTCCTCTTCCCAAACCAAAAAAAAAAAAATCAACATCCCATAGCAACCCTGTCAAATTTTAAATACCCCTACACATAATTTTAAAATAACTAAATTCCTAAATAACAATTGACAACATTTACATCATTACAATATATTCAAAATAAATGATATTTTGTATGACTTTCATAATAAATTAATTTTTACTTTTTAATAGTTAGTATGTGTAGGAATCATGATTTTTCTTAATCAGTTATAATCACTACTAAATTGTCAATGTTTCAAATTATTACTTTCCATGGAACACTTATTTATCAAATTAAAAAAATGTAATAATTTTGTGTATAGACCAATATAATGAAAAAATTAAATATGCGAATTTTGTCATGAAAATCGGTATATGGGGTTAAAATAATATTCTGAACAACTTTTTCTAATGTTTTTCGATATCTCTAACGCGAAGCAAAATATCGAGAGTTTGAAGTTCTAATTTTATCTGATTATCTTAAAAAATATGACCCGTCACTTTGTCCAATTGTGCAAAAATTTAAAAGAAAACCTAATTTTCAATCGAAAAAGTTGGTTTACAAATTTTCAATTGTTTAACTTTATCAGAGTGCTCGATTTCTTCGTAAAACCTCGGCTTTAAGATGATATGAAAAAAATATTGTTCGTATAGAATTTCAATTCGTATAAAATCTAAAAATAAATATTTTGCTTTGAAAAAATTACAGCTGCTTATTTAAAACACAAAAAAGAACGTTTTCACAAAAAAAATATTTTTCGGTCTTCCGTGCAGAAACAATAATATTGTAGACCAAAAGTTAAATCGACTGATTTCCGAATGTAATAGGATTTAAAATTTAATTTCCAGACAATTTTTTTTAATCTTTAATAGTACTTTTATCAACGCTGCTTTGTACACTCTATGGAATATTTTTTTCAAGAAATACAGCAGTAAGATTTTTTTAGGCTTCAAAGAACACTAAACGACAAAAGAATTTAACAGTGTAAACTGTAAACACACTGAAATCAAAACAAATCCCAAGTTCACACACGCATGCGCAGGCAGCGGGACTCTTGTGCAATTCCGGACCTTTGCCATTTATCACTTCGTGAATATTTTGGATTAGTAAAAAGGTAAAAAGTTAATATCTATAATACGGTAAGCGTATTGTATTATTTGCCTCAGTAACCCGAGTTAAATAACGCCGGCGCCGTCCGATTGCTCACGAAATATTTTCCGACCTTACACCGACTTCGGATAATTTGAAATTTGAGATTGTATAGGTACTGTGATTCTTCCATGATTGAGATGTTCACAAAACCATAGCATAACGAGTGTTGTCTGTATATACCTTTATAGAGACAACGGCATAACCTATTACAGTGGGATGCGAGATTTTGCATTTTTTAATTCTATTTAGGTCTTAGTTAAGGATTAACAAATTAAACATTGAGCTATAGTCAATATTCATTTTCAAAGGTGTAGAAAATAATAAGCATAGATGATAAAGCTTACTTTTTATCAGATAAAATCAAGGATCTCGGGTTTAAATAGTCTTCAAGAAAAATTCGGGAGAAAATTTGAACCAATAAAACCGAGGAAACAATATTGCTAAAGCGGCTTACTCCTTTGATACAATTATCTAGGAGTCTAGGGCCACCGTGAGCTGAACCGAAGTTCAAAGGAAGCCTGCCGCCTTGACTTAAAGAGTGGCTCTTTGATCTACAAAGAAGCGCCGATGCAACTTGACACGTGTCGATAGTTATCATAGCTATATACTAACTTTGAAATGAGCAATAACATCACTCTGTATCTATACATTTGAAAAGGGCATTTTATTTCGAATTGTTTCCGACTTGTAAATATCTTTGACATGTTCACCTAAATCGTAATTATTCATCGTTCGCGTGGTTAATTTTTCTTTCGTTTCTCACATAAGTAGGTACTTCATAACGAGGAACAAATAACTGAAAAGAAAATGTTATTTTGATATTATCAATGCCGCAGTAACAAATTATTTTAATTTTAAGAATTAAAAGAAAGATCTTATGGAAGTATCGTTTTCATTGAAAGGCTCTGTATAAATAAAATATACCTACAAAGAAAATAAATGAAAAATAAAATGTTAAGATTATACATTTTGATGATACTAAATATTGTTCTCCCCTTGTATTAAACATAATAAACAGTGAATTTCTAGAATGATTTCTGTAACGAGAAAATTTCAAAGGAAGGTTTCTGTAACTATTTTGTTTAATTTAAGCATTTATCACGAGATACCAGCACCTCCCGGGCAGCATCTTATTTGACATAATTTGGCTGATATTTGACGTACAAGACCGCGCCCTTAAGGGAAACGGAGGATTCAAAAAATTATCTGGACATGATGAATGAATATGGATTTACTTCAACCATAAATACTATTACAAGGGAGAAAACTGGGTCTGGATCATGTCTAGACCACATATTTGTTAAAACAAAACAACAAAATTACAATAATTTATTACCTTTAACTATTTCTACCGCAATCACTGATCACTATATAACATTATTACAAATTGTATTAAGTAAAACAAAAAATGAATTAACTAACACGACTAAGAATAAAAAATATTTTGAAAGGATAGATGAAACATTATTACAAGAAGTTAGTAGTTGCATTAATTGGGAAGCTGTCCTAAATCCAGTGCAGGATCTTGAATCTGCGACAGAAAAATTGATTAACGTAATAAACACTTGTATACATAAATCAACTAAATATATTAAAATAAAAAACAGTGAACGCAAAAGAAAAAACTGGATAACAAAATCATTAATTAAACATGTTAATAAAAAAAATGACTTATATCTCTTATGGAAACAAAATCCAAAAAATGAATATTTAAAAAATAGTTATTTATCAGTTAAAAAAGATACAGAAAAAAAATAGAAATGGCAAAAAAAGATTATTATAAAAAATTAGTTGAAAATGAAAAAAATTCCAGTAAAACACTTTGGAACACAGTAAATGAAATTCTAAACATCAAAACAACAAACAAACAAATACATAACATAAAAAATGAAAAAGGTGAAATCGTTACAGACCCAAGAATCATTGCAGATATATTTAATAAATTCTTTGCCAATGTAGGAAAAAATCTAGCAAAAAATATAAAAACAAATCCTAACTACAAAAGTAAAAATAGTATAAATAATCATACAATTTTTCTTACACCTACAAGTGCAACTGAAATAGAAAATACCATAAATACGTTAAAAAATAATAAATCCCCTGGGCATGATGGAATTAAAGCCGAAACTTTACAGATCATTTCAAAATTTATAAGCAAACCTTTGACGGAAATCATTAATAAATCATTTGAATTAGGATACTTTCCTTCAATTTTAAAAAACTCAATTGTAACTCCAATATTCAAAAGTGGAGACACCGAAAATATTTTGAACTATAGGCCTATTTCTGTCTTGCCATCAATTAGCAAAGTTTTTGAAAAAATTTTAAAAACAAGATTAAATGCTTTTTTATCTAAACATAATCTGCTGTCAAAATCTCAGTATGGAGAGACAATAAATCTACTAACGATGCTATTCATTCCTTAACTAGAAACATTTATGAATCCTTGGACTCAAGTACTCCGTCTATAGCTGTCTTTTTAGACCTAAAAAAGGCATTCGATACTGTCGATCATTCTATACTTTTAGACACACTAGAAGATATGGGTGTGAGAGTACAGCGCACAAGTTATTTGAAAGTTATCTAACGAAAGAAATTAAAAAGTGAAAATTAAAAACCAAGTAAGCACAGACACAAAAATTACATGCGGTGTACCTCAAGAAACAGTACTGGGGCCTGTATTATTCGTCATCTACTTAAACCATCTATTCTTACAAGAAACAATCGGTAAAATTATTAGTTTCGCGGATGACACCATTATCTATTACAAAAATGACAACTGGTATTCCCTTAAATTAAACATAGAAAACGATCTCAGTAAACTTAAAGACTGGTTTGACAGCAGATTACTTTCAATTAACTTTGATAAAACTGTATACGTACCATTTAGCAGCCTTGAAACATCTTTACCAGATTACATCCTAAATATCCAAAAAAATTTCTCCATAAAACCTGCAAAAAAAATCAAATATTTATGAATATATATAGACAGTCACCTTAGGTGGAACTCTCATATGGAGTATCTAACAAGAAAACATTTTATTTAGATTCAAACAAATTAGACAATTTGTAAACTACCAACAGCAACAAATTTTGTATCATAGTTTGGTCGAGTCACACCCCAACTATGGCATTATTGGTTGGGGAGGGGTATCAAGAACTTACCTACAGGCAGTTGAAGTCTCCCAAAAACGATTTCTAAGATTAATGCTTAACAAACCTGCAAGATACTCCAGCCATCTGCTGTACTCTGAAACAGAAATATTAGATATTAGGCAATTATATAGTATTCAATTGGGATGCCAACAATATAAAAATAAAAATGAACTTACCACCTTAAACCATCCGTACGCAACAAGAACAAAACATCTACATTGCATACCACTAGCCTCTAAAACGATTGGACAAAGAAACTCCTCGTACTTAGCTCCAAAATTATTTAATTACTTGCCACAAAAAGTAAAAGATGAAACTACCTTAAAACGGTTTAAAAAGAAATTAATAATATTTTTAAAACAAAGTAAACGAACTGATATACACGAAATTATAGATGGTTAAACACATTAAAAAAAGGGGCCATGTTTTTCTACTTTAAGTCTCTTGTTACATAAATTAAAAAAAAAAAAAATAATAAATAAATAAATAAATTCTTTAAATTTTTTTAATTACAGTTTTAAATTATATATCACAATTTTGTAACCACAAACAAGTATTTATTATACTTCAGTGGTGATGTTTATGTTTATTTAATCATGGTCGATATATATTATATTCTAAACAATTATATTGTATTGTATTATGTAGATTATGGAATGAATAAACATTATTATTATTATTATTATTATTATTATGGAAAAAGGTCTTCAGGTCGATTCGATCTACAGAGATTTCAGCAAAGCCTTTGATAGAGTAAATCATAAACTTCTTATTTCCCTATGGCTCACAAATTGGTTACAAAGTTATCTGTCAGATATAACTCAAATAGTAAGAATCAAAAACCATATATCGTTTCCATTCTTGGTAACCTCTGGAGGCCCGCAGGGGTCCCACCTCGGCCACCTTCTTTTTACTCTAATTATCAACGATATTGGTCTCTTCAGCACTGCAAATTCCTACTTTTTGCGGACGATTTCAAAATTTTTCTTGGTATTAGTAATACAAATAACTGTGAGAGCTTCAAGCTGATCTCACTTCACTACATTCTTGGTCTATAAAAAACGGAATGTCACTTAATCTAAAAACCCTGTCATTTACAATTACAATTTGGGAAATGAATTAATTGTCCAGACTGAATTCAGTTTGTGATCTCGCGGTGTACTATATGATACTAAATTATCCTTCACTGCTCATATAGACGCAGTTATTAGTAAAACTTCCCAAATCAACACCCTGAAATCTGTGTACGTATCTCTCGTACAAACAAATTTAAAGTATGTTTCTCCAGTTTGGAATCCATTTTATCATATTCATTTAAACAACGTCGAGCGTATTCAAAATAAGATTCTTAGATTAGTTGCTTTTAAAATGGGTCTGCAGTATGGAATCTATACGTATATGCAGATCTTAAGCAGGTTGAATTTGTGCTCTTTGGAATCAAACAGAAAAAAATCTGATCTTATAGTACTGTTCAAAGTACTAAATGGGGATATACTGCCCACAGTTACTTCACCTCGTAAATTTCAAAACGATAAACGTTCATACTCGTGGTAATGTATTGTTTAGTATACCATTTCAGCATTCCAATTACGACAACGAATTGAATAGTAATGATTTTTGTCTGACAGGATTAAATCTCAAATCTTTCAAAAAATGTTTATAGGGTGTTCGGTGTTCGTTATAATTGTAATTCTAATTAGGTTTTAATCAAATTGTACTAATCCACTGTTTGTTACTTATTTATTCAAATATTTATTGTTTTATATTGTAGAAGAGGGGTTTTCCCGTGTATTAATAAATAAATAGATATTCCTAAAATCAGTACAGAATATAAATATTTGATTGTTGCCAAAATATTACCCGCATAAAATTCTGCTCGATACATAACCTAAAATTGTAAAAAGAAAACTAATTAACGTTCCGATTAATATCTTAGAGAGAAGCTTGAAAAAGGCGTTTCAGAGCCCATTAAATCACACTAATCCGCCAGCATCCTTTTACGAGGCCCCTCAAATCCCCAAATGCCGGATTCCTTGAAATCTTGAATTCTGAAACTTGCATCCTTGAATCCTCATCGCAGCAGAAGATTTTCAGCCGCGGCCGCGGATCCCGCATTAAAAATTCCTTTGACGATGACGGGCGGCTTGGCGCGGCCTAAGTACGTGTTTACTTTTCAGATATTTAAAAATTCATTACTCTAGTTTTTAAACATTGCCGGCGAGATCAAAGAAGATATTTTTAATCTTTTTTTTTTGTATTTGAAATGTTTAATGTTGTTTAGTGAATTTTCGATTTCAATTTTGTTAATTATTTTTATTGGAGATCTCAAATCTCAAGCACAGCTTTTATAATTGTCATAAAAGTAAGCTCATCTTCAAAGCTAATAAAAGTCCTTTCATGCATTATTAGATTTACCTACCAGTAGTACCAACAAACGCAGTGTTATTATAATAACGAATAATGAAATCTTAACTTAACATAAAAAAAGTTGCTCTATTGGGACCCAGATGGCGTCAATTAGGGTGAAGATTTAAATGTGACATGAGTGGTGCTCTCTTAGTAAATATAAAAAATGAGTCTTACGATTGACCAAATTGCGAATGGGCTACAACAAACCTTAGAAAACTAAATTTCAAACAAGCTGAACGCATTTTATACGCTAGACGTTTGGTTAAGTGCGGGAAAAAAATTAATGAAAGTAAAACTGGCTGTGTGGATTTAGTGGCTTTCTGTTTATCGACGTCGAATTTGCGAGGTAATCCCCATCAAATTAATGGGAAAATTGCAGAAGATGCACAAGTGATGAGTGTTATTTATTCCTGCAAGGCTGGTTCAGGGGAAAAATGCAAGCACTGCATTGCTACGCTGTTGCACTGTTACAGGTTATAGTGACGTGTGGAGTTGGAAGGGGTTAAACGGGAAGCACATTATTTCCCTGAAAAAAAAACGTCTTTCCCCCGTTTTCGAGAATGCCGAGCACGGTGGTAATGTTGAAGATTACTTCCAACCCTCACCAACCCCTCCACCGGCCAAAACTCACCCCCGACTGCGTTCAGTTCAGTAGCACATTTGAAGAAGGGTCGAAGATTTTCATAAAAACTAAATTTTTACGGAAGAGTCAGTTAGTGGGAACTCACTCGTGGCTTTAGGAAGCCATCAGTGGTTCCCAAACCGCGTTTTAAAATTTGTAGGGGCCATCTTAAAGCCGGGCTTAAGGGCGCGTTTTTTCGGGCAATCATTATTTTTCGTTTAATTCTGGGTCAAAGTACATTTTTTAGTTTTGAGTTTTCTTTGTGGGTTTTCGCGAAAATCGGGTAGTTCGTTTTCCCGACCAAAGTGTAGTTGCTGCTTAACAAGAAAATTTCAAGGGTTGCAATCCAGCCAGTCTGTAGTACTATTTGGGATAACCGAAAGGGAGTAAGATTGATTATTTTAATTTTATACTAACCACTGAATTTCATAAAGTGTCGATTTGTTTGGTAGTTCAGATTTTTCCAGTTCTCATTGCATTTAGCGACCCTCTTTAATTAGTAAAAGCCGTAGGCTGTAAGTTTGGGAAAGTCTTGTCTTGTGACAGGCAGATTTATATAATTTTTTTTGTTTTGTCTTTGCAATTATTCAGAATTTAAGTGGCCTTAGTTTTACAGACAGTAGATTTGATATGTCTTTTGATAGTTAGACAAATATTAGTCTGGGAACTTAAAGCCGCCCAATTTTGTGGTCTAAGTTACATTTGGGAAAAATTGGGTTCATTGATAATTAGAGCTTATTTCATTTCCTTATTTGTCGTTCATTATAGTTATCAATATTTTGTCTTGTTAAATATTACGACGCATGGTCAAGTTATAATTTTGCTTTAGAAATAGTTAATTATCTTTCTTTGTAATTTTTGTCAGTTTTGCTTGTTAATCTTTTTATTTTAGTTAATACATTTATTTAAATTTTAACTTGCGTTTTTATTTATAAAACCCCGAGAGTTTTAGACACACCCTGTGAGTTAAAAGGTATTCCGTACTAATCGCTACGGCGACCACGCTCAGTTAGCCTTAGCCGCTCCTTCTTAAAAATCTGATAGACACGCTGCCAAATTAAAAATAACCTTTAATTCCATAGGGGATTATTACACCGACATGTCTCCAATCAATACAGAAATTCTTGTGATAACTGTCGCAGTTGTCCAATATCCAGATACCAACGAAGTTTCAGAGATCGACAGATATAGATTGCTAAACATGTTTCTATTGGATTTTTTGGCCTGTACCAGACTTTTTTCTTCTTCTTGTTTTTATTGTGTATTGAATATAAAAATTATAGGAACCTACTCATTTTGTTTCAACCGGAAGTATTTATTTCACGACGATGGAAAGGACGCCATGGCCCAATTTTGTGGCGTCCCAAATCACCTGACTTAAATCCATTGGATTTTTTCTAATGGGACTATTTGCTGATTGGGGGGCTATAGCTCATTTGAAAAGGTCCTTCTTGAATAGATATGGTCTCTGCATACGAGCGGATGGAAAATAATATTGTAATAGTATTCAGTACAATCTCGAATAATCGTTATTGTGGTTTATATTTTATGTTAATGTAAGAAAACGTTGAATTAGTATTTACTTTTTTACATATCATTGAATGATTCTAAGCAATTGATTCGTTATTACTCAGAATTATTTCATCATTTCATCTTGATAGGATAAAAATAAAATACATTATCGACAAAGTCGTAAGAGTTGATTTTAACTGAGAATAACACCACAATCTAATATATTCGAAATACCACTCCTTCCAAAATCAATTATAACAAGTTATATACCATTTTAGAGGCCGGTTAAAATGCTCATTTTCTTGTGATAAATTTCTACCTCAACATGGTTATAGTTTCTTCAGACAATAATGTCAAAGTTGTTAACTAAAAATTGGTGAAAATAAAATCTGACATTTTACCCACATTTCTCGAAAAATTGTATCAATTTCTGAAAAACTGTTCGGTACGTCTGAAAGCATCACTCATCAGTAATCTAGTTGAGGTAACGATTTTTTCTAATTTTGACATATAAAGTGATATTTTATAAAACTCGTTGACGTTATGAAACGTTTTATAACTTTATTCAATTTCAACACGTGAATAAAAAACTACTTATAAATATTAATAACACAATTAGAACAGTTACTAATGTTGACCCCAGCTGACAACATAGTTCCCTGATTAGCATTAATTTGTGATGTATTGTCTATGTAATTTTCTCCGAGTATGTTCGTGGTAATCTTCTGTTTATTAATGATTGAATTCTCCACATAACCCTCGGCAACCGTATTGGATTTCCATCCCCCATGCTGTTTTATTCTAAGCAAATCAGCACCTGAATCCGCAAGAAGAGTAGTCGACGTCCGCCGAAAAGAGTGACCCGTATACAAACAAGGGTTTGGCAATTTGAGATTGAGCCGCTTCTTCAATGTCGGTACGTCGTTCTCTGAATCGAACATTGCAGTATTTATATATTCTTCTACTTTAAAAAATAGTGAATGAATTATTTACGAGAAGAAAAACGATTTTTAATTGCTACTTCTTTTAACAATCAAAATCACGAAACATGACATTAAACAATACTTGCTTTCATAGTAACAAATAAAGATCTCCAATTGTACTAAGCGACTTAAAAGGAATCTACGAGGGACGCTCGTAGGGACGTTTCAAATACTTTAAATTTGAATTCAAGTAATCACATCCTATTCAAAATTAGAAAAAATTTTGTGAAACACGTTGGGAAACACTATTTTCCCCAACTGGTTGCACAAATATCTATTCCCCAAATATATTTCAGGCTGCCGCCTTGATTTTGTACTGTTTTTTTCTTTTTCAGATACAAATTTATTTATTCCATTTTGTGATATTATCTAGTTTTAATTTTTAGTAAAAACTAAAACCAGTATATGAAATATTTATTCATGTTTTTTTTATACGATTTGCACATATTTATAATACCAGTTACATGCGTTTATTCAGCATAATATTTCCATTACGTAAAATATTTACATCCGTATTTCGCTATTTTTTTTTCATATAACCTGTTATAGAACGAAGATTAATTTAAAAATATTTGTAGAATTTAGAGTAATACGTCAGTTGTTGCGTTTCAATTAGTTATACAATAATAAAATGTTTATTTTAAATTGCGTTCTTGTTTGGAGAGAAATTCTCCATGTTTGTAAAATCGGGAGAAAATTTATCTTTCTCCTGAGGGTATCGGCAATCAGTTTATAGCTCACACAAGGGGTGTAGATTTCCTCTAAACTACCATGTAAATTAGGGATGATCCACCCCTAGTATACTTCTCTTTTCTCTATCGATATACTCGGGATTTACAGCTTCAATGCAGAAACAATAGAGAAATTAACATGGAAAGAAATATCGAGGGCAGATAATACACATTCTGGAGGTAAATTTGAGACGAGAAACAATGCAGTCGATTTATATTTTTTGTTTGTTTATTATTATTATAAAAAAACGATCTACAGGGTGTTTGTTAAGTAATCCAGAAGATTATTCTGTTTAATATGTTAAAGGTAAATTATTTTCAGATAGAAATAAATCAAAAGTGAAATTAAAATCAAAATAATCGCCTAAAAAAAAGTTTTTGGATATAGAAATACTTTTGGAAGTTTTAAAATAACATTTTTACATTATATATCCTTTAAGAGTGTTCTACCTTACCATCAAAACCAACAGTTCATCAAAACACCTTGTTACTCGTAACCAGTCTTCCACACAATCCTCATTTTCCTCACTAAATAAATAATGCGGCCTCTATCCTTAGCTATACACAGTTATATAAGAAAATAAAGTGGCAGTTTGCTAAATGAACGAATAGACCAAGACCACGGCCTCTAAGGACACATAAAGCCGGTCTCATATTTTGCCCAAAGACATTACATTAATGTAAAGCATGACATGTGATGATACCACCACGATACATCTTAACTAGGACCGGTATCTCTGCGCTATCATAAAGTTTTATTAGAAACGGCGGGTATGTTACGTCTTCGAGGCGGGAAGGTAAGACGTTGGACAGAGGCGGTTTTAGATTGTTCCAACAAAAACGATTAAAACATTTTTTTACTACATCTGGCATTAACTGGTCTTCCAGGTCCTTCGAGCCGGATGGTGAATCGTATTAATTAGTCAACAGAACCTTTTATTAGCTGTTTTATCGCCAAATAGTAATTTCTGTATATTCCAATATAAAGATTAAGTTAATTCTCTTGGTTTTTAAAAGCTTGGCTTGAATTCAAGCCAAGCCTTTGAAAAAACAGGCTAATCTTTCATAGTAGTCAAGCTTACAAAAAGCTTGAATTTTCAAGCTCTCAAGCTTTTACCGGATCTCTAATATTATATTTCAAAAACAAACAATCGCGAAGATACATTGTTCCCAGAAATAATTTGCTGGGAAGAGACTTTTTGTCAATTGCGATTCAGTTGAGAAATAGACATAAAATTAAAATTAGCGTTCTAATTGGACAACAATATTAAAAACATCGAATGAGGGACATTCAGGGCGGGACCAGGATTTTTTATAGAAACTAAATTTTCGCAGAAACGCCACGGTATGCTCTGGTTGCTCTCCTCTTTCTGCTCCCATCTGACCTTCACATTAAATACATTACGACCTGTAGCGCGGTCAGGCTCAGAGAAAATGGGCACTGGCCAGCTAAACTCTATGGACAAAGCAATATTATCAGCTAGGCGGTGAGGAAGATGCTGCCCGTGTCCACTGATTACACCATTCCCAAGCTGTCTTAACAAGAATTTCAGAGTTAAGATACCTGCTAGGGGTGAGTGGAAGAACAACAATCTATTGAGTGGGATAGACACGGTGATCTAGACTGACGATTCAAAGATGGGCTGTGGTATTTACTCGGAATAACTCCAAATTAGACAATCGTTTAGACTACTGGATAAATCTAGCGTAATTCAAGCAGAGATGCTAGCGATCTGGCGTGCATGCCAAGCAGTGAGACACGATCCATCTCCGAAACGCAACGTGGTGATAGCTACGGACAGCCAAGCCGTCATCTTGGCCCTCAATGCTGCTACCATATCATCTAAATTAGCTATCAAATGCTCAGAGGAGCTTGCCTTAATTAGAAACCTATATAGCGTGACGTTACTCTGGGTTCCTGGCCATAGGAACCTACCGGGGATCGAATGCGCTGATGAATTAGCAAGGAGATATGCAGCCATGGACGCAGCAATGTCTGAACGGGTTGAACCCTCAATTAATACGGTTAAGCGAGATATTTATCTACACTTCCTAGCCTTATCCGACGCTAGGTGGAAAGCCTTAACAACGTGCAAGACGGCCAGGCAAACGTGGGCCTCTTAGGTCAGAAGCAAAACAGATAACCTTCTGAAGCTTTCGAGAAAGGACATACCCACACAGCACAATCACCTTCCTAGAATGTGCGTAGAATATTGAAAAAGTATATTTGAATATTCTATGAATATACTTATTTCTTCTATGCATGTCCCTAGAATGTGGCAAAGTCCAGGGTCTTATCTAGTGCTGAGGACGTTCTGAGAACATCCATTAGAATGTACTGAGAATGTTCTGAGGCATCCATTAGAATGTTTTTATAATATTCTATGCCATACTTTTAGGTACTTTTATAGCATTTTGTAAAATAAAAGGAGGATAGACCAAAAAAAATTATAAATATTTTCTTATGTTTTACTCTTAAAACTTAAGTTATAAAAAACGTTTTAGAACTTCAAATTTTTGATGCATTTTGCTCTTCGCTAGCCTTATAGTTTGATGGCAGCTTCCATGTCTGACTCTGTGGATGTCCCAAATTGTTTTCTTACACTATCTAAAAATAAATATTAATATTTTTTTATTAAAGTGACAGTATGTAATAAAATTGAACCATTTTAGTTATAGGAAATTAAAGCCAAAATTAGACAAAATGGTTTTTCATAAGAATTCTCTATTAAGTTAGGAAGAATATATATATATATAGTAGAAGAGTAGTCACTGATCCACATTCACGTCCACATTCTTGCCATCAACACTATCTAACAGCACTACATGAGCATCTTCAGTTGCTAGAGTTTTCTTCAACCTTCTGTTGACTGTTGGTAGTAGGACCTTGGACGTCCTTTGGTCATTTTAACATAAAAACTCTACTATATTTACTCTTTAAAGTTGTTACTTATTATTTAAATATTATCTATACGAACTATACACAATATAATCTGTCAAAAATATATTTTTATAAAGAATCCCGTCAATATAATAATTTGTCAAAAAAACATGATTATGTAAATTGTCAATGTAGGGGTAGGGCTCCAATTTTACAACTAAAAAAATATGTCATGACTTACCTTAATTACCTTCCATGGCTTTTTTTTTCAATAAACCAGGGTTCTTAGTATATATCTTAAACTAATAGCCCTGCAATAAACTAATACTTATAAACACCTATCACCTAACCGCAAAACTGACGGGAGTGACTGGTGACGTGACAGCGACACGTTGCCGTATAGTATTTTTATCATAAGGTGATTTTTGGTTTGAACTTTTAATTAAATGTTTATTGCAACTCTTGTCAGTAAAAATTAATGTACAGGGTGGCCAAATAAGAATGCGAGGTACTGTATCTTGGAAACCATCCATCGTAGAGGCTTGCAGAAAAAAAGTAATTACTAAAACGACCAAGAGGAAAACCTGGAAGATATTTTCAAGTTTCTGAAATGGCCGCTAGGGGGCGTAACTGCGATTTGAAGCTAAGAAAGTGATGTTTCTGCGAATTCCGCTATATTAACCTACCAAAAAAATACCTGACCTTTAAAGTAGAGGATAATCTGAATCTTTTTTGTTTAACAATTTTTGCTATATCTCTAAAAATAAAGTGGTGGGGGTATTCAAAGGTTTCAGTAAAAAACACCCTGTATATTTGAAACGGCTGAGCCGATTTTAACAAACTTGGGCTAGTTGAAAAGAGCTATTCTTGGGCTACAAATGCTATAATATTTGAAGTTTTGTTAGTTTCAGATGTCGCCGCTAGAGGGCTTTTCTCGACATCTCGTCTGAAATGGTTAATTTTCTCAAAAAAATTAAACGCATTGGTATGATTTCTTTTTCATGAAAAAGTAGCTAAATGATGCCTAAACAAGCTCCCGAAAACCGTATCTCGATATCTTGTTCCTAACCTAAAATTTAGCCCAAAGAAAATTTTATAAGGAAATCCCTTAAATTTTTATTTTTTAAACTAATTGGACAGACTTCCTCTTCCAATCTACCACTGTATATCATAATGTGCTGGGCAACCATTCAACTGCAAAAACAAGTTTTGACGTGTTTCCAGTGAAACATCTTCCAACAACAACGGTAATTTATTGGCCAAAAATTCAAGAAAGATATTGCCACTTAGGGATTGCTAAAAAAATAATTCTGCCTCCCAGTATGCCACACCGCACATTTAAACTCCAACGTCCTTGGAGCTGAACTTCACGCAACCAATGCGGATTTTCTGCAGACCAATAATGCATATTGTGCAGATTTTAAAGGTGGCTTCATCGGTCCAAAGAATTAGAAATAAAAATTGTCCATTATTGTGTGAGAGCAGTATTGCAACAGCGTTGGATTGGAAGAGGAAGTCTGTTTCCATGGCCTGCGCGAACACCAGACTTAACTTGTCTTGATTTTCAGACTCAACCTACGACCAGAGAGATACGAAAAACCGGATTCGTAATGCATTACGTAACATACCGAGAGCCGAAATTGAAGCTGCAGTTTTGTCTACCCATGAGAGGCTTCAGCATTTCGAGCATTTACGGGGACATTAAAAACCTCTCTTTTTTAAGTCGGTCCTTTTTAGGGCCACAACTTACATAATAAAAGGAATTAATTAGTTTAAAAATAAAAATTTAAGAGATTTCCGTATAAAATTTTCTTTGGCCTAAATTTTAGGTTAGGAACAAGATACTGAGATGCGGTTTTCGCGAGCTTGTTTAGGCATCATTTAGCTACTTTTTCATGAAAAAGAAATCATACCAATACATTTAATTTTTTTGAGAAAATTAACCATTTCTGTCGAAATGTCGAAAAAAGTCCTCTAGAGGCGACATCTGAAACTAACAAAACTTCAAATATTATAGCATTTTTAGCCCAAGAATAGCTCTTTTCAACTAGCCCAAGTTTACTAAAATCGGCTCAGCCGTTTCGAATATACAGGGTGTTTTTTACTGAAACCTTTCAATACCCCCCACCACTTTATCTTTAGAAAAGCAGCAAAAATTGTCAAACATCCTCTACTTTAAAGATCAGGTATTTTTTTGGTAGGTTAATATATCGGAATTCGCAGAAACATCACTTTCTTAGCTTCAAGATCGCAGTTACGCCCCCTATCGGCCATTTCAGAAATTTGAAAATATTTTCCAGGTTTTCCTCTTGGTCATTTTAGTGATGACTTTTTTTTCCGCAAGCCTCTACGATGGATGGTTTCCCAGATACAGTACCTAGCATTCTTATTTGGCCACCCTGTACAAACCTAATTAAATTTTTTTAGTATAGGAGTATATAAATAAAAATATGAATTAATTTGTTCAAGTTAGCTTTATATTATAAGATGGCAATGCTGTATTGAGCTTGCGCATTTGATTTACATTACGACTTAGATTTTACAACTACAAAATATTTCATAGATTTTTCCTAAGGTATCAAATTAACGCTATTATTTTTTTACACTTATTTATTGTTGAAAATATGAAAAAGACCAACATAAAAAAATCCATCAATATTATTTTTAATAAAAGATAATTAGTATGTACATAGAATGTATTTAGAATATTCTATATTAATGTACTAGGAATATAATATATAAATATTCATAGAATATTTTAATATATCCAATACATTCTATGATCGTTCTCAGAATATTTGCTTAGGAATATTCTGCAAAAAGAACATTGGTATCTTGTGAGGATATTCTGGGAATATCCTGTGCTGCGTGGGTAGCTAGGGCTATGGCTGTTTACACTGGCCAATTGGCGAGCACGCTTCCCGGCTTGGTATTCCGTTTAATCGGTCTTGCTGTAGCTATGGAGATCCTAGCGAAAAAGGGACAATTACGAACTTCATCTGCAAGTGCCCAGCGCTGGCCAGGGCCAAGAATTGCTCTCTCGGGAATTACCTCCTTAATGAACTCACTGATCTATCCAGTAAGCAGCCTACGGAAACAGTACATTTCCTGAACACTACGAGAAGGATCTAACACAACCAAATAAAGCTCGGGTTCGCGCGATCGTGCTAAAGCGCTAATTGGGGCTCGGGACAGTCGTCCGGAGCTCGCCACTTGAACCAAGCGATCAACCAACCAAATTTTCGCGTAAGAGTTCTAAAACCACGTTTTAAAATTTGTATTGAAAGTGGTCACTCAACAGAGTGCTATTTTAAAACCGGGCTTAAGGGCTCGTCTTCCGGGCAATCATTTATTTTTTGTTTTTTTTTTGGTCAAAGTACATTTTTAGTTTTGAGTTTTCTTTTGTGGGTTTCCGCGGAAAATCGGTAGTTCGTTTTTGCGACCAAAGTGTTGTTGCTGCGTACCAAGGGTTGCAATCCAGTCAGCCCGGACTACTATTTGGAATAAACTATAGGGGATTTATATGTAGTGTCGATTTGTGTTTATTTATTTTATTTTTCCATTGCCCTGTTTAGTTTGTAAAAACCGTAGGCGGTAATTTCTTGTCTTTAGACAGTTAGAGTATTTTGTTTTAGTTTCATACGTTATTCAGATTTTGTCTCTCAGACAAAATAATTAGTCTGTCTATTGACGATTAGACTAATTTTAGTCAAGTAGCCTAGAGCCGACCGAATTGTGATCCAAGTTTCATTTGTGTAGATTAAGTTCAATTAATAAATAGAGTTTTCTTTCATTATTTTTTTTGTATTTTGGAGGCATTGTAATTATTAGAATTTTGCATTTGTTGCATAAAGCAAGTTTCATTTGGTATAGAAAACGAGTAAGGAATTTAATTTATCAGATTCGACATCCTAAGACCGGTAACTGCCTTTCGGCTTCGTCAGTTAGGTTTTTCGAATCCAATAAATAAAATTCCAAACTCGTACAAGTCAATAGCAAATTGTGTATGCAACCCCAATACACCGGGAATTTTTTGCTTTTAGTAATTGTCAATACTCTCTTCTAATCATAGATGGCAGCACATCTAAAAATTTCATTGGGTATATTAAGTTCATTTTAGTCATTAGAGTTCTATCTCACTGTAGAGTTAGTAATTTTGCTTTAACTATTAGACTGTTGTCAGGGTAAATCAGGTTACCGTTTTGGCTTATATAATTTGACCTTTTCTGTTTCATATAAAGTCAGGTTAATTTTCTTTTTGGGAAAAAATAATTTGAAGTATCGTTTTTTTTTAATTTTGTCATTTTTTTGTTATTCAATTTTATTAGTTTTTTTAATAGATTGCTTAAATTTTATTAGCGCATTTTATTTAAATAGAACCCAATCCCACTTAACAAGTTATTTACTAAGGTCAGACTATCCTCGAGATTTTTAGATACACCCTATGAGTTTTAAGAATAATTCAGGCATCTTATAAGCCGTGAAGAGCGCTCACCCTTCAAGGACAGACTGACTTTGGTATATGTATAAACTAGTAGCCTTTCAGACCGCTCATAAACTTTGGTAGACACGAAGCTATCTCAATAACCTCAAATCTTCCGTGTTGTTACAGTATTTTAGTAATATAGTAATTTTATTAGTAAGTGTATGGTATCAAAAAAGGAGCGCGATTGCGAGTGACATCTGATATGTCTTTAAATGGAATGACCCATACTTTTGTCTCATATTTATACTAACCTCATTAAGCAATCAACGGCAACTAAAAGTAGACACTAGATAGACAGCGACAGTTGGGCAATTGTTTATGCTGTGTCACTGGGCATGTGACAAGGTACTTGTTCCACGGCCATCATAGCTGAAAGCTTAGTAAATCTTGATAAAGCTAGAAAAAGCCTGAAAACCAAGCCAATCCTGTAGCCGCAAAAATCAAGCCAAGCCAAGCTTTCTTTTTTAAAAAGCTTGGCTTTCAAGCCCAATCCAAACGTTTATATTTCAAGCCAAACTCTTTGGCTTGGTGAATCCCTATTAATCCTCCTATAAGAAACAATGCATCAACAATAGAAAAACAAACATAGTACTGTATATAGGAGAGATAAAGGAAATAAAAAGGAGGGTAGACCCTAGATCCCAAAAGAAATGGTTTCTTACGTACCTATTCAAAAACGTTAGCTATGTTTACTGCACGCCAAATTAAGTGGAGAAATATTTTTTGTTTAAGAACTTATTATTTCCAAAATCCTGCAACATTTCTAATTTTTAAATTAATAGAAAGGTTGACAATATAACAGATAAAGTTAAGTACTACAGAAAAAAATTTATAATAGGTAATAAAAAAAAACCGCACCTGTAAAACTCCTTCTGCTTCTTCTCTCCCTGACACAACGTAGCTCGCGTTGCGTGGGCATTTCATTTTATGAATCTGAAAATAATGACCCAATCTTATTCCAGTTAGAACAAAAAGGTAAGGCAATATCAATTTCAATTTAAAATGCCGTTTTTTCCCCGGAATGGCCCAGAAACCCATAAGAAACACCAATAAGGCTTTTTTATAGCATATTCAAAAAGGTATATGAGACTCAGATTTTTATGTGTTCCTTCCTTTTTTTTTCTAAGAGTGTTATTACAAGTGATAAATTGGAGGTGTTCTTACAACAATAAAAAGGAAAAGTCTACGACTTTTATTGTAGTCTTGTTTTCTGGAATTATAGACGAGCCCACTGTTGACTAAACTAATACAAAATGGATAAATCCTTATTAAATGTTGCTTAACAATAAAACTAAAAACAAAATATATATTATACATATTATATAAAAAGAAACTAGTCAAGATGAGATAGATATAATTTTTGAATAGTGTTTGTAAAAGTTATGAAAGAGGAAGGGAAGATATCCACATCGTTGAGTGACGAGATTGTATTGTATGATTTACTGCATATTTGCAGAGGAGAATTTCGGTAGTAGTTAGTAGAGATTTGATTTTTTTCTACAACTGCTATGAAAAGTAGCGAATTTCTCATAGCTTACTTAATTTTAAAACCATGTATTGCTCATACCGTGCGGGAATACTTTTCCTCGCGGCACTTTGCCCCACACCACATACATTTATATGGAGAGTCAACAAAAATCGACAAAAACTTAGTAGGCTGCTGTTCAGCTTTAAATAGTTGTCACAACTGTCAGATTATAGAAGTTTTTTAAATTCCTAAGGTAGTTTTCATTCGTGGTTTGATAAGAATCGCAATTTCCATTAAATATTATTGTAATAAGACATACCTATTTATAATAAATAATATGGGTAATGAGAGTAACGTTAGATTTGTTGCCGGTAATTTAAAGAAAAAAGTATGAATTGGCATACGAAAAATTTATGGAATGGAGAAGAAATACAAATATAAAATTAAAAAAATTATTTAACTGTTAAAAGGTAGGATACTTTCATGTTATTTTAGTTTTGCTAATCATAAAAATAAATATTGTTACATTACTTGTATTCTTTAAATTTGTGCAGTTGTAGAAAAAGTATAGTGTGCAACACGTGGGGAAAGTACTTTTCTCACTCGCCCTTCAGGCTCGTGCCACAAACTTTCACACTCGTGGGAAAAGTGGAACTTTCCCCACTTGTTGCACAATATACTATTTTCTACTAGCGTGCGGAAAAGTCCACTTTTCCGCACTCATTTTAGTGTTGAAAGAGTAACTTTTCCGCACTAGTGCGGAAAAAACTATTTCCCCGCACTAGTAAATTTGTTAAGTTTTTGGGGAGTATAGTAACATTTGAGTATTTAAAATATATATTTGTATGGTTGTAGTTTACAAAATGACTGAAAAATTAAGAAACTTATTAGAATTCTGCTATAATTTTTAATAAAAAGAAACGTACGTTTCAATAATTTTTTAATGGCCCTGGTATAAGCCTCATCAAATGAATATCAAATAATAATAAACATCTGACATTTTTTATTTGTCACTTTGAATCACCGTAGCAACAAAGAAAAAATAAACCTGTCAGTCAAAACACTACCTTGTCAAAACCAATTTTACCGTCGCATCTTTTTCTAGGAGATAATTTTTCATGGATTCTTCAGACGAAGATTTGCCAGAGTCAGTTTTGGAAGCGGCTAGAACTGCAGACTTGGGTCTACTACCATCAAAATCCCGTTATAGGTATGAAAAGGAATATATTTTGTTTGAAAACTGGTGCCAGAATAAGGGAATTAAAACTTTAAAAGAAGACGTTTTTTTGGCTTATTTCGCTGAAATTTCCAAAACATGCAAGCCAAACACTCTTTGGTCCAGGTACTCAATGTTGAAAAGTGTAATTAAACTCAAAAAAGACGTCGATTTAAGCAAGTTTTTCAAGGTCACGGCATATATAAAAAAACAAAACATTGGATTTAGACCCAAAAAGGCAAAAATTTTCTCAAAAGAAGAAATTTTTAAGTTTATAAATGAAGCGCCTGACAAAATTTATCTTCATATAAAAGTCGCTACGATTTTTAGTTTGGCGGGCGCATGTAGGCGAGAAGAATTAACAAAGATGTCTTTAGATCATATTGATGACAAAGGAAATATTTTATTGATAAATATCCCAGACACAAAAAACCACTCTTTCAGAAGCTTTGCGATTTCTGAGGAAGCTGAAAATGGAAAATTCCTAATTTTTTTTAGAAAGTATGTGAGTTTAAGAAAGCCTGAAACCCCACATAAGCGATTTTTCGTGAAATATAAGAAAGGAACTTGCACTGTACAATGTATCGGAATAAATACCTTCGGAAAAATGCCATCAGAGATTGCAAGTTATCTGAAGCTTCCAAATCCTGAATTATATACGGGCCACAGTTTCCGACGTTCCGCCCCCACAATGCTTGCAGATTCCGGCGAAGGAATAACAAATATTAAACGCCTCGGAGGTTGGAAATCTTCTAGCGTCGCAGAAGGTTATGTAGAAAGCTCACCAAGTTTCCAAAAGAGCCTATCGAATAAAATATTAAACTTCAGTGACGCTGTCGCTGGCCCTTCCACTAGTCAGCAGCTGTCCCAGTAAAGCCTTCCAAAATGACCTCTTCCAGCCAAGTTCCCATCGCCACGGTTACAACAATTAGTGCTTACAAAGCAGTGGAAAACCGAAATCTGACTTCATTGAAAAACATTTTAGCCTCTGCAATTAATTTGCAGAATGCTACAAATTGCACGTTCAATATTAATATTAAGAATAATTAATTTGTTGGTATGTATTTAATAATAAATGTTTCTTTATGTTAACTTTTGGGTTTTTTCCGCACGCTAGTAGAAAAAATAGTGTACCTAACACGTGCGTAAAGTGACTTTTCCGCACTTGTTAGGTAAACTACTATTCCCTCACGTGTTAGAGAATAGAGTAATGAAATTAATTTTACTTCGCTATAAACCATATAAACCATAAACGTAAAGAGATCATCGCCTAACTTGCCGATAAATGCCCATATATCGAGTTCCCCCTAATCATTTTAAACTCGCGCTAGCTCGAAATCTGTACATAGGATTGAGTTGGGCCCGTGAACACTTTTGATCGGGATGGGATGAAGAATAAATTTCCGAAGTTTGAGAGAAATCCACCGAAAGCCATTTTCCTATCAAAAACTGCGAGGTCCTTCATCTTGGACTTTTTGTAATTGGTCGATATAACAGTTATAATAGGGATTCCAAATAGAACAACCGAAGCTTAAAACACTATTGACATGCCCTGTATAGATTTCTAACATGCTCTACCTCTTTGAAGTCGTGACAAACGCGCATTAGAAATCCTAGTGCTTTATTAGCTTTTTTTGAAACATATTCGTCAAAAAAGAGTTTGAAATCGATATAAATACCGAGATCTTTGACCACCGAAACTTTTGTTAAAAGTTCATTATTGAGGAAATATTCGTTTTCGATAGTGTCTTTATTCCTTGAGAATGTTATGCATTGATATTTTTTGTGTTCAGATAAAGATGGTTTTGCTGGCAATACAGAGTCAGACGATTTAAATTTTCTTGGATCAGGAGTTTATCGGAAGTACTAGATATTTTTCGAAAAAATTTCATGTCGTCAGCAAACTTCAAGAATTTTGAATTAATGAAACAAGAGGTGATATCGTTAATGTATATGTTGAACAGAAGAGGGCCTAGGTGTGACTCTTGAGGAACCCCTGATGTTATTCTAGAAATAGAAGAACGAAACTTTCTGATGGATCTAGATTGGGTTCTGTTGCTGATATAAGAACCAAACCACCTAAGCAGATTGCCATGTATACCGACTTCGGAAAGCTTTCTAAGTAGGATGCTGTGATCGATTTTATCGAAAACCTTACTAAAATCTACCTGATAACCCGTGTTCATAGTTTCAGATATATAATCTATGTAAATAAAAAAGTTGGATTCGATGGAACGTCTCTTCATAAAGCTGTTCCAAATTTATAATTGATTTCACACCTGCGTATAGAAAGTCGGTAGTAATTGATTCCATTATTTTTGACATATATAATTTGGAGATTGGTCTATAATTTTCAACCAGATATTTCTTGCCAGATTTAAAAATAGGAATAACGAGAGCTGTTTTTTAAACTGTTGGGAAGCAGCCTTAGTGAAGTTAGTATTACTGACAGATAGTTTGCACAGTACTTTAAGAAGAGGTGGGTATTTCATCAGCACCAGCGGCCTTCTCTGTTAAAGTATATCACAATATTGGGTTAGTAGGTGGTACATTTAGTTATATGTGTTAAAAGCTGATTCTAGATTTATAGTAAAGAAAAAAATAAAATTGTGTGCAGGCTTTGTTACTGTTTCCCAGCTCCACTTTAGGATCAGAACTTTTACTTTGTACCAACAGTAAATGATCGAGTGGGGAATCACACCTCGTATATATAAATCAATTTTTTATGAATTTTCCTATTAAAAAAGTTATACAGTTCTTCTTATTAAAAGTAAATTTGTTTTAATTCTTTTACACTGTAAAATTTTTCATCAAAACCGCTCGAGAGTAACAAACATTTACAAACAACCCATAATCTACTATAAACTGAGAAAAAGGGCAAAAATATTGCAAAACTTTAATATTGTCAGTCTTTATCCGCTTATGTCTTACGGCAAAAACCAGCGGTTAAAAATCCGTAAAAAGGAAACTAAGCGTCCTAAAGAGGTTTACCTATAAGCCATGGACTTCAAGGGCACTAAGAAGAAATTATGAGAAATGTGTCTAAGTTCTACGAGATAGTCGAAGCTTTGTGTGTTTTTTAGTTTTATCGGTCTTTGTGCACTCGTTCTAGCTAAAATAAAACCGAATAATAGTTATTACAAATATGTACATAAATCTTTAGAAAGAACTTGGGAATTTAATATGAAGTTTAGATAGATAGATAGATTTATTTATTAAATAGGAACACCTAATATATTTCCATCTAGTTGACAAAATTATATGCGGTGGAGATTTAAACCTGGATTTTCTAAATTTAGAAAATTTAGCGGTTCAAAAAATGTCATCTGTCCTTCAATGCTTTGAACTGATTCAAGTTATAGATACCCCCACACGAATAACGTCTACTACAGCTACTTTATTGAATGGAATTGTAACATCGAATGACTGGATCGTAGAAAAAACTGTCATACCAGTAACAGGCATTATAGGTGACCACGATATGGCTACATGTAAATTGAGGGTAAGCATTGAGAAGCAGAGACCTAGAAGAGTAACTTACAGGAGTTTTAAAACTTTTAATGAGACTGATTTCAAAATAGACTTATACAACGCCCCTTTCTTTCAAATATATGATCAGGAACAAGTGGATAGTAAAATTTCCTTCTTTGTAAATTGCTTAAACAATTTGTTTGATAGACATATTCCGATTATGACTTCTAGGGTGACTAAGCCTAGGGCTCCTTGGCTGACTGGTACAATTAAAGAAATGATGAATATTCGGGATAAAGCTTTAGTTAAGTATAACAAAACTAAGTCAGCAGGCCATTTACAGTTCTATAGGGACATGCGGAACTATACTAATGCTGCAATAAAAAGAGAGAAAAGAGCATTTTTTACTCATGAATTGAACAGTAAGAATCCTAAGAACCTGTGGAAATCATTAAAAACTTATCAATTTATTCCAACTAAAACAAACGACATTCCTAATAATCTAAAAAATCCACTAGAGGTAAATAACTATTTTATCAGTTCAATAAATAATATGCAACCTCCTCAAAATTTGATTTCATTTTATAGGGATAATAAAGTAGTCGAGAGTGATTTTACCTTTCAAGAAGTAAATGATCTGTATGTTTATGAGACAATATGTAATATTAAAACTAATGCAGCTGGTGAAGACGGATTAAATATAAATCTCATAAAATTATGCTGCCCTCATATAGTTCCGTATATCACCCATATAGTAAATTTTTGCTTAATTAACAATGTGTTCCCAGCTATATGGAGGAAAGCAGTTGTGAAAGTATTGCCTAAAAAAAATAATCCACAAACTTATAAAGACCTACGACCAATTAGCCTTTTACCCACGTTATCAAAAATTCTGGAAAAAGCCGTGGAAAAACAGCTAAGAGAATATATTGATTCGTTTTTGAGAGCCAGTCCGGGTTTAGAAAGGGTTATAGTTGCACAACTGCTCTGCTCCAAGTTACTGATGATATTATAAGAGCTATAGATAAAGGACAGTGTACTCTGCTTGTTCTTCTAGACTTTAGTCGCGCTTTCGACACCATAGACCATAATTTAATGTTAGCTATTTTACATTATATGGGACTCCCGGATAACGTGGTAAATTTTTTTAAAAGCTACCTCATTGGTCGACAACATATGGTCGTAATAGATGGAAACCACTCTAATTATATAAATCTATACCGAGGTGTTCCGCAAGGCTCTATCCTGGGTCCCCTTCTGTTTGCTATTTATACGTCTCACCTTGAAAAGAACTTGCGGTACTGCAAAATTCATCTTTATGCGGATGACACGCAATTGTATTATAGTTTTAAACCTGACAATATAGTAGACGCATGTCATAAGATTAATATGGACTTAGAGGTATTTATTAAAATTGCAACGGAACACTGCTTAAATATTAACTGCAGCAAATCTAATGTTATAGCTTTTGGTACTAAATCTAGACTAAATACAGTTAAGAACTTTATTAATGTAAAAATTAATAATGAACCTCTCAAAGTCGTACAAGAAGCAAGGAGCCTAGGTGTTACATTAGACTCTGACTTAAGGTTCGAATGCCATGTAAATAGCTTAATTAAAAAGGCTTATTCTGTTTTAAAAATAATATACGGTAACAGATTTTTTATGACAACTGAATTAAGACAAAGGTTATGTGAAACATTAGTTCTATCGGTCTTCAATTATGCAGATATTCTCTATGGTCCATGTTTAACCAGTCAGTTTAAAAGAAAAATACAAAAGGCACAAAATTCTTGCCTACGACTGATATTTGGAATACGAAAAAGAGAACATATATCATACAAATTAAAGGATGCTGGGTGGTTGAACATGTACAATAGAAGGATATTGCATTCTGCCTGTCTGTACCATAAAGTGGTTATCAATAAAACTTGTATAAAAAAGTGAAGTTTCGAACAAGTGTACATAATGTTAATATCAGGAATAAAGGTACCCTGTCTCCACCCAGTTTCACACTTGAATTTTTTAGACGTAGTTATAGTTACCAAATTTGCTTTGCTTATAATAATGTTCCCAAGCTCATCAAGGATTTGAATTTGCGAGGCTACAAAAATAATCTCAAAAAATTTGTCCTTGCTTCGCAGTAAAATTCAAAACTACATATTATTACATATAATTCATGAAAACATCCTCATTGTAAACAGATAATTATTGCCCCATCGACAGATTTATAGCTGAATGAATAAGGTATGTGCCAGTAGATATTTAAACTTTTATTATAATTTTTTTTTTAATTATTATAAATTTATTTAATTGTTTAAGCATAGTAGTATTTGTATAAGGTTAAGTGGAAGAACAGTTTATTGAATTTTCATTCAAATAAACTGAACTTCGCCTTTTATTTTTCTAAGCAATCCTCTTGTAATGCTGTTAATGTAAAAAATTTTGTTTTTTGTTAGAAAAATAATAAAGTCGTTTATTATTATTATTATTATTATTATTATTATTATATAAGATATAAATTACAGTATATAAAATAAAAATACAATAAACAGTTTGTTAAAATTATTCTACAACTATTTATTAAAATAATATTTAAAAAAAGAATTTAACATACAACACAATAAAACTATTGAATTAACAACACTAAAGTTATTACATATTAAAAATATAATACAATACAAAAAAATTATTACCATTGCATAATTTTATCTGATACTCATAAATTCTTTGATCTTTATTTTAAATCGATTTGAGGGATATTACCTAAATAATTTTAGTTATTTTTTTACTTGAAAATGTCGGTAATGGCTATTTAATATTAATACCGTACGGTATTGATTCTCTCCCTATGAAAATGATTGGTCTGTAAGGATTGTGCTATAACTGTCGTTTTTGAAAACAACTTATGATATACATAGACTTGAAACCAAAGATACTTGTTAAGAAGGGTTACTTAGTATTTTTTTAATGGCACTGGTGTAAACCAACTGGCCAGACTCTTTCGTGTGATTTGTCTACTCTCTTTTCGTTCCACTTCACTCCTTACTCCTATTGTATTCTTTTACCTTTCTTCCTCTTTCTCCTTGTTCTCCTTTTCCCTTCTTTCTCTTTTAAAACATGATCTTAGTCTTAGTGTAGAGTAGATCAAGTATTCGGATTTCCCTTACATTATATTGTTCACTAATACCTACTGTTTTTCTCTTTAAATTTTTTTTATTATTATTTTTGTGTTTGTTTTTTTTTGTGTGTCATTACGAAAGTACGCACCATATGGAAAACTTTTTTATTAAGGGTTTTTCGACAAAAAGTTATTCTTAATAAAAGTTTGTGCATCCCGTAAAACTAAACATACACCAACAAAATATAGTAAAACACTTATAATATACGAGGAGCCTTCAAAAATTTGATTTTGAGACAAAAGTAAAGTATCCTTATTTTGAAAAATCTCGGGAAATATTATTTAGAAAAGTTGTTCAGAATTAAAAAATACATCTAGATTTGAAGTCATGACCATCTAAGTAAAGTTTTATTTTTTTACCCTTTAAACAAGAAAATCTCCAGAAAACCAATGAGTGTGCCGAAATACTTATTTTATTTTGATGTTTTTTGATTTGATATTATTGAATATTAAGTTCATGTTACAATACTGTATAATTTTGAGTAATTTTCGGTGTTAACGAAAAATAAAAATAACTTTGCACCAAAAAGTTTAAAAATTATTTTACTCTTCAAAAAAATTGACCGTTGCTAACACAATAGTTGTGTAATTTGTAATATTACAGGCTTTTTAAATAAACCGTCGTATACAGGATGTTGTCTATTTATCGTTTTAGCAAATTTTTCTTTTCGTAGTCCCCATTTTAAAAAAATGGGTAAAAAATAAAAATATGGCCATGACTTCAAATCTAGAAGTATTTTTTAATGCTGAACAACTTTTCTAAATAAGATTCCCCGAAATTTTTCAAAATAAGGGTACTTTACTCTTGTCTCAAATTCAAATTTTTGAAGGCTCCTCGTATATTATGAGTGTTTTACTATATTTTGTTAGTGCATGTTTAGTTTTATGGGATGCACAAACTTTTATCAAGAATAACTTTTTGTCGAAAAACCCTTTTTTTTAAAACATGTTTTATTACAGGGATACACCCAGAGGACCTCCCGGTCGGGTAAAAACAAGCACAGGTGTTAATCCTTGGTTAGGTGAACAATAGAGAGGGATAAATAAATTACAATTCATTCTTTATAGTTTTATACAAGCTTTTCTAACATAAGCATAAAGTAATTGAAAACACTGACTTTTTGACAATAACATTTTCAGTAGTAATACCCCTAGGGCCTTGATAATACCGAGATAATTTTGTCATAGAGAATGCTGAAAGCGTGTTGCTTGATAATGGCCCGAGGCCGAAGGCCGAGGGCTATTATCCTTAAGCAACACGCTTGAAGGATTCTCTATGACAAAATTTTGAGGATTTATCAAGGCCCGAGGGGTATTCGATAAGATAATTTTTTACTTTGTAGATTTAAACATTTTTAAACTAGTTGTCAGTTTGACGTTTAATTAATTTTTAATCAAAAACTTGACTTGCTGAAAACACCAAACTGAAAACACCACATGTAGGGTGTTATCGCTGTAATCCATAGCTGATTGGATGAAATTTGACACATGACTCTAAATTAAGTAATTTGATTGGTTACAATAGTTAGTAAAAAATTATCAGTAGTAATACCCCTAGGGCCTTGATAATACCGAGATAATTTTGTCATAGAGAATGCTGAAAGCGTGTTGCTTGATAATGGCCCGAGGCCGAAGGCCGAGGGCTATTATTCTTAAGCAACACGCTTGAAGGATTCTCTATGACAAAATTTTGAGGATTTATCAAGGCCCGAGGGGTATTCGATAAGATAATTTTTTACTTTGTAGATTTAAACATTTTTAAACTAGTTGTCAGTTTGACGTTTAATTAATTTTTAATCAAAAACTTGACTTGCTGAAAACACCAAACTGAAAACACCACATGTAGGGTGTTATCGCTGTAATCCATAGCTGATTGGATGAAATTTGACACATGACTCTAAATTAAGTAATTTGATTGGTTACAATAGTTAGTAAAAAATTATCATATTAATCGGTTGTTCTGTTATTGAGGTATTATAGCTGGCGGAAAAAAATATTAAGATGATTATGTTTAATAGGACATTCAAGGATTACGTGTTCTAGATCACCATAATCCCCGCAGGTACACTTTAAAGAATGTGATTGCTTTATCCTGTGAAGATACTCTAGATATAACGCCTTATTACATCTCATGCGATAAATTATTCTTCTATAAGTCAGTATTTGGAACCTTCCACCCCACAAGAGCGCTTCCCTGCGATGTAGCAGCTTTTGCTAGATAGTCCACCCTTTCGTTCATCCTGACACCTACGTGAGACTTGATCCACAATATCCACACTGTTGATTTCATTGTAAGTTTTGAGAATATCGACGATTAAATAGTTTTTAATAGAATTAGTATTAAAATTTCAATATTTGTGGAAAGTATTTACCTACAGCTATGGTAACAGATTTCTTACAATTTAAAGCCCCTCCTTCACATACAATCGTAATTAATTACAGGGGCGGATTTTATTTTATAAACTTTAAATTTGATAAACTTTTTTTTTAATTCGTTTTGCAATAAATAATTGAATGACATTCACTTAGGTATTGTAATAAAACTTTTTGATATTCATATCAAAACTAAATATCATATTTATTTTTTTTTTATGAAAAATGCAAAATGAAAAATGTAAATAAAATTATTCACGCATTCTACGGGCTTAAAAATGTTTTAGTTAGTATATACCCATAGATGTCTGATGGCTGTACACTGTACACAAATATCTATTTATTATTGAAAAGGACAATGTTTTAAAAATTTACCAAATTTCAGGGAATATAAATTAAAAAAAGAAACTACATAAATACTTAGTTTTTTCGGGCAAATAACTAAGAACCCGATTTCAATTATATTTACTTTGAAAATGTTGTTTTTCACCATCCTGTGTGGATAATAATGTTTCATTCATTTTATTTCAATCATTCATTTTTCATTTTTCACGAGGGGCAAACCGCTGAGGAAATCTGGTGTACAGTCTCAAGGAAGTCACTTAAAAATAAATGGAAGTCCTTTGAAGTCACGTGAAGTCATAATGAAGTCCGTGGAAGTCCATGGAAGTCAGGATGAAGTTCATAGAAGGCAGAATGAATTCCGTGGAAGTCATGTGAAGTCTGTTAAGATCTCATGAAAGTGATCATGCGCCTCGGTCATCAGGTAACTGAACATATGTGGTGGTTTAGTTATTAGTTCAACGGAAAAGTGAATACTGAATCAAAGAATAAAGGTACCCAAGAGAGCTTACTCAAATGTCAAACCGATTGAATACGCTATGACCTTGAAATTATTTCGAAGCAAAAATATGGCGGGAATTCAATTTAAGGTTGACAAATACTTGTTACTCTTCTTAGGAAATGTACTTAGCTATTTTAAAAGAGATCGGAGAGCAATTTTGAAGATTCATTTCGGAAGCTCATAGTGGTTTGCTAGTTCAATTTCTCTTTTTTCGTCTGAAATAAAATAAGAAAATAAGTGGTTTTATTCCAGACCAAAAAATAGAAATCAATTTTGAAGAGTTTCTTGAAATATTTTTATTTTAAAAACACATATTTGGACTTATTTTTAAATATGGTACCTTACGAAGAGTATTATTTATGGAGAGGTCAATAAAAATTTTTATTACCCAGTGGGCCCGACAAAAAATATTTTACATTAGAAGGTATAGGAGTGTATCTATTGTAACAAAAAAAATAATTTTATAATTTTTTATTTAAGTAAAAAAAATATAATAATTTAGTTTAAAATTAGTTTTTTTTTAATTTAATTAATTTCTCAGGGTTTAAGTATCTGTA
Source organism: Crepidodera aurea (assembly GCA_949320105.2). Classification (NCBI taxonomy): domain Eukaryota; kingdom Metazoa; phylum Arthropoda; class Insecta; order Coleoptera; family Chrysomelidae; genus Crepidodera; species Crepidodera aurea. Next base: position 64,607,077 of record OX439475.1, read on the forward strand.
TTTTGTGTGGGTTCAGCCAAAGTTCAGATTTATTTTAAAATAAAAAACAATTCTAACTTGTTTATTTAATATAAAATTTAGTGTTGTACTTACACAAAATTCCCTCCTATAATTTTGATTATTTAAACTTTATTGCCAATTTAAAAAAATTTAACCACCCTCGTAATAACTTCATAATTTTAACTCCCCTAAAGAAAATTAATTGTTTGGCCTTTTTTTCCCAGTATTTATACTAACATAAACATAAACTGGAATAATAATAAACAAACATTTTAATTTGTTTGTAACCGTCCTTTTGACTGGTTTTATTTAAAAAGTTTTAAATTTTTTTAACTATACTTTAAATTAATATATAAATTAAATTTATAATATATAAATTAGGACCTGTACAATTCGTTCTTGCTTTCTACAAAAAATAGAATTGTAATTTATTTTTGTGTTGACATGTTTTTGGTGTGTTCCTGTTGTAATTCCTACGTGGAAAAGTTATGGGCCTGATGATGGCGATATCTTGATCGCCGTAACCGATCGCTTCTTCAAATAAATAACTTGTGAGATAAAAAGGACTTTATTTTCTTCCATACCTTCAGTAATTACTACTCACATATGGCTAACCCTACTTTAAATAAATGGAAGTCCTTTGAAGTCACGTGAAGTCATAATGAAGTCCACAGAAGTTAAGTAGAAGTCACGGAAGTTTAGTGTATAAAATTTTGGTAGCGGTTTACACCTCGATTTTTCATTTTTCATTTCATTAAAAGTCTTTCAAATAAGGACACATTACTTGTCGTAAGTGTCGACCAATCGAAATGGAGAAAAAGTTTATCTTACATTTCTCAAAAAAAAATATTCTTGATAAAAAGCTCTGCATGACTTGTTGATCCATAATAAGGTACAAAATTTGTAAAACATTGTATGGAATATAGTGAAAACAAAAAGTAATGATTTGGACGGAGAGAAAAATACGTACAAACTGTAGACTACTTAAAAGAAAAGGTGTACCTTAAGAATAATATTTTTTGTGAAATGTAAGATAGATAAACTTTATCTCCATTTGTATAAAACTTTTTGGGACACACTGTATATAGTGTAATATAAAGCCTTTTTTAAACGTATAACTAATAACTAATAAGACAGGAAGAAAATATTACTTATAAAAGTTAATAATGTAATCACATAAGGAATTTAGATTAACAGATTTAAAGTATTTACTGGCATTTTAACGTAGAACTGAATAGAAAAATCCATAATACAGGGTGTCCCGTTGGTAAACGGAAATATTTTAAAGGTAGATAGAGGTCACAAAGGCTATTCTAAATAACTCATATATAATGGGTCTCTTGTCTTCCATAACCGAGTTACAGGGTGTTTTATCAATTATGCATAATTTTTCATTTGGCCAGAACTTTTCCATTTTTGGTATACAGCTTACACTTTTCACGAATAATGTAATGAAATATTGAGAGATATGAAAATCCAGGTTCGGCTTTAGGAAAAATGGAAACATATTAAAAATATCAAAACAACACCCTGTATATCACAATTTTAATATTTCCATTTTAGATTTGAATAGAGGGGAAAAAACTGAATTGAAACAAGTTATTGTTTCTATCCCGCCACCGATTCGATTTGGAAAATTTTGAAACTGGAATTAAAATTTTCATTTAATTTAGAAAAAACATATTATGAAACTCATTTTTTCTTTAACAATTTCAAAAATTCACTTCCCGTCATTTACCTATTACTTGCTTATTGCGCTTAAAATAATTTTACACTGTACTGGTGTACTTGCAGAACCGTACTTAGGGAAAAATATTCAATTAGGTATTTATTTTTTAAACGCCCAGTATAAAGTAAAGCGGGACAATAAACGCTCATAGTAACTATTTAACTAACAAACATTTATTAATAATTAACTAAATTGCTCAAAATGTCCACTATTTTGTTTTTACACTTTCTTGCACGTCTCTTTTTTTTGAAACTAAAAGTAAAATTTTAGAGAAAAAAAAGAGAAATTATTTTTTTATCATTTACTTAATATTCAAAATGGATTTATTTTTGACATTTAAACAGTCCTATATTATTTATATTTTTATTATTTGTCCGTTTTAACACCATTTTAAGTAAGTAATATTGCAGATCCGTACTTTAAACAAAATATTAAATTGATTACTTTTCGATCGCCTCGTATAATTTTATTTTACCACAGTGGATTATGCAGTATACCTGAAATCTAAACAAATAAACAATAGAGAAGAACTGCTTCAAAGAATTGAGGAAGCCTGCGAGGAACTGAGAAACAATCCATTTATTAAGAAAATCAGTAAGGGACATGATTAAACGAGCAAAAAAGTCCTTAAAACAAAATGGTGGATATTTTGAGCAGTTTCGTTAATTATTAATAAATGCTTGTTAGTTACTATAAGCGTTTATTGTCCCGCTTTACTTTATACTGGACATTTAAAAAATAAATACCTATTTGAATATTTTCCCCTAAGTACGGGCCTGAAGGTACACCAGTACAGTGTAAAATTATTTTAGGCCAAATAAACAAGATATAGGTAAATGTCGCGAAGTGAATTTTTAAAATTGTTAAAGAAAAAATGAGTTTCATAAAATGTTTTTTCTAAATTAAATGAAAATTTTACTTTCAGTTTCAAAATTTTCCAATTCGAATCGGTGGCGGGATAAAAACAACAACTTGTTTCTATTCAGTTTTTTCCTCTCTCTTCAGATCTAAAATGGAAATATGAAAATTGTGATATACAGGGTGTTGTTTTGATATTTTTATTATATTTCAATTTTTCCTAAAGCCGAACCTGTATTTTCATATCTCTCAATATTTCAGTACATTATTCGTGAGAAGTGTAAGCTGTGTGCCAAAAATGGAAAAGATATACTAAGTAATTCAAAAGTTCTGGCCAAATGAATAATTATGCATAATTGATAAAACACCCTGTAACTCGGTTATGGAAGACAAGAGATCCATTATATATGGGTTATTTGGAATCGTGTTTGTGACCTCTAGCTACCTTTAAAATATTTCCGTTTACCAACGGGACACCCTGTAGAATGATCACAGATAAATCTGCTGATATAATAACACTAAGAACGTTATTATATCAAATCCTAGCAGAGAAAGAAAATCAAATGTTAACCTTAAAATTCAATCTAATAATAATTCAACATAATTAGTATAAGTTAAACGAAACGATGGTAAATTAAATGAAAAAGAGTTTAGGATTTCTAAAATTAAAGAAATATAGTAAAAAAGTACAATGATAATAAAGTTTAATGATATTTAGAAAATCAATGATGACCAACAAAAAGTGTCTTTGTCTTCTATAAGAACCCACCGCTTTATGAGAAAGAAAAAACGCCAATAGAAGAAATGCTAATTGATCTGGACATTTTTGAGTTCTTTAATGTCGAAAACGCCGTACACTGTCCATATACATAAAAATAAAATGATATTTTGGCTATTAGGACCACTGTGCAAAGATTCAATAACCAACTTACTGGAGATCGTTAGGGGTAATTTGCGTAAAATTTCTATATTGATTAACTTTCTTTAATATGAATTTACATTTTAATTTCTAAAACGCATATTAGATTTCAATAGAGGTTGATCACTCCACCTCACCCATAGGTTCATTTTCTGATCTCTTGTGAGATTCACAAACGTTGCTAATTAAAATTTTTGTCTCAAATTTTAATTCTAAAATTAAAAACACGGTGAATAAAGTCATAAATATTATAAATTAATTAAGCTTACCTACCCTATCTCAACCCTCACCATTGGATTCACTGTCATCAACATTGATAATCAATTTGGTCGGACTCGTTATATAAGAATTTTCTTCTTTGATAACATGTTTGATTTTTGTCTGCCAATCATCAGCTGAACTTTTGTTAATTTCTTCTTTTACCAAATTTGCTATCAACCCGTCAAATTTGGGAAACACGTTATAACGCCTTATTCTTTTTTAATTTGTCCCCAAATTAATTCTGTGGGGTTAAACACACAAAAATAGGGCGGAAGGCGCAATACCTCGTGGCCCCTTTTTGATGCCATTTCATCACTAAAAAGTTTTATAATATATATGTAAAGATGCCCAAACGATATGTACAAATGTTTAGAAGTGTCATTTCAAGTTGACATTTTTACTTGATTCCTTTTTCAAGTTAGAAAAATGGCGTCGAATAAGCTAATTGTGGATGGATTACTAAAAATCAGAGAAAAATTTAAAGTTGAAATTTTTATACAAAATAACCTCACAATTAGAACCCTCCGTGGATGGTTCACACTAGCGTCAGCGTCTATTTGGTATTTAGGTATTTTTTTGTAAAATAAAGTGTAGAATTTTTTCTCTGATTTTTAGAAATCCATCCACAATTAGCTTATTTACAACTTTTATTCCAGCAGGAATCACATCATTTGACGCAATTTTTGTAACGTAAAACAGGAATCATTTAAATAAAAATGTCAACTTGAAATGACTTGAATCAAATATTGAAATAGTATGAACGTTCACTTGAATTCAGGCTACTCCTTTCAAGTTACTTGAATTCAAGTAACTTGTAAAGTCTGAACGCCGCTTTATCGAAATTAAAATGTAAATTCATATTAAAGAAAGTTAATCAATATAGAAATTTTACGCAAATTACCCCTAACGATCTCCAGCTAAGTTGGTTATTGAATCTTTGCACAGTGGTCATAATAACCAAAATATCATTTTATTTTTATGTATATGGATAGTGTACGGTGTTTTCGACATTAAAGTACTCAAAAATGTCCAGATCAATTAGCATTTCTTCTATTGGCGGTATCCTTTACTGTTTTTTCTTTCTCATGAAGCGGTGGGTTCTACTATACAAAGTTAATATAATTCGAAATTATATAAAAAGTATATCAAAAATTTTCTTTTAATCTCTAGAATAAGATATTATTAGTCTGTTTTCTAGAATGCTGAACATGATGGTGGTGTTCAATATCACTTCCGACCCCCACCAACCCCTCCACTGGTCAAAACTCACCTCTGAAAGGGATACCCATTTTGCCACTAAAATATAAAAAAATTCGTACTGAATTTTGACCTGTGGAGGGGTTGGTGGGGTGTCAGAAGTGATATTGAACACCACCATCATGTTCAGCATCCTCGAAAGCGGGGGGATAGACGTTTTTGCCGCTAATATAAAAAAACACCCCCTGTCGGGGGCGAGCTTTGGCCTTTGGAGGGGTTGGTAAGGGTCGGAAGTAATCTTCAATAGTACCACCGTGCTCAGTATTCTCGAAAACGGGAGGAAAGACGTTTTTTTACAGGGAAATGATGCGCTGTCCGTCTAACCTCTTTAGGGGGTAGTTTTTGGCCGTTTTAGGGGGTTCGGTTGGCGAAAAGAGAAAAGAGACATTCTGATACCGCCATCATGTTCTCTCGATCCGGGTAAATTTTGGTCCATTTTTCAAGGTTTTTTCCGACTCACAGTTGCCACTAATTGTAATGACAGTATTAATAAAATTTTAGATTGACCGTTCTCATTCTAATCAACTCAGCCACAGTCTACTCACTTTTACCAAAATTGTCATTCACTATGTGTCTACTTTAAGTTCAATGTCATTTTAAACTTCAAAATTTTCATATTTTCGACGCATTTGAAGGTGTTCTCGAAGAGGTACGGAGGGGCACATCAAACCCTAAGCCGATTTTTTGATGATCTATCAAAATCTTAACTCAGAATTTTAAAATTCATAAACACAAAGAATAAACACACTCACACAGATCGAATTCAGATACCGAACAATTTGTTCTGTGAAAATTTATGTTCCTCCAGCAATATTGTAAATATTTTTTTATTCGAATATGTCAAAAAATCTCAAATTCGATAGAGTACACAATAACAAGAAGAAGAACTTTTCTGTCCTAGTCCTTTGTCGTACTTTTTCGGACGGTGTACTGTCCGAAAAAGTAAAATATAGGTACATGGCTTACTTTTTTCTTTTAGCATTAAATTAATAGTTGTATTCTATAATATTTGGTGTATTTTCTTATCGGAATAACATATTGCCTTGCTGTGATATGTTTTTTTAAACAAGCGACATTTGTAGGTTATGTTACAAAATTTGACATTTCTTACGCTTGAATTTCATTGGTTTTTAGTGTAGTCTATATTACACTGACAGAACCGATCAGCTATTCGCAACTCACAAATTCAATGAAAAAGTTCTAATAACACTGGTTTAGTTTATCATAACCCAAAACTTTGTGTTTATAAATTCAACATGCTATTTTACTTCGAAAAGTATTGTGTATATTTTAATTATTTTAGTACTTCTTACACTATACAAATGCAATGAAAGTTTCTACACTTTAATGATTTCTAACTTCATCCGCGTGTAATAAAATAACCCACCCAAACTCACATAACAAAATTACGGCAATGCACAACTGGATATTGTAATAGTTTAATAATTGCGGTTATCGAAAAGCCACGCCCTCTAAGCGCCAGAAATATTTGATGGTTACGTACAAATCGAGAACGCCATATGTCGAGAGCATATTCTTAATATATATTTTATTATTATTTTTTGAATATAAAAAAGTTAACGATTAAAAACTTTTTTTTGCACAATTGGTCATTTTTGACTGTTTACCATATGTATTTTGATGACAGTAAAGAGCATTTACTAATGTCAAGAAAAACTGAACGGTAAGTAATTCACTTGATATGATTAATCGAAATTTTGAATATGAAAAAAAATGGATAATTTAATAGTTTATTATTGCCCAATCGTGCAAAAAACGTTATAAGCATGTCGAACGGTAAGGGTTACCGATGTCAGACAATAATTAAAGTCGTCGCTTCGCTCCTCCTTCAAACTATTGTCTTCCATCGGTAAAAAGCCCTTAGCGTTCTCCAAACTTAATATACTATAACGTGCGTACACAGACTTTATTACATCATACATTTTTAAACTTTATATTAAAAAACTAAACCGTCTACTACATCATCAGACTCTTTTTTCTGAATCACCAAGTATGACCCAATTTGAACGAGGAGGCAAAGGTGAAGAAACAGGACAAGACATAGCAATTGAAAATGAGAGTAGAATTGAATAATGCAAATATTTTGATATGTATGTAAGGGCACGATTTCTTTAATGGGAAAACTTTGCGGGATTGCCCTATTTGTATTCTGGAAACGAGAAAGGACTAGGATTAGGATAATCAGACTCACTACGAACTCTCAATTTTTGTTCCACTCTGACGCTAAATATAATTCCTGGCAATCTATATGCTTATAGAAAAAGTTTTCTTTGGTAGAAAATTGTGTTATGGTAGGTACGTTGAAAAAAGCCGAAAAAAATATTCTTTGATCCACGATCATATTTTTCCTTAAAAAAACAGAAGGAATTCAAATCTTCTCTTTTTTATTATTTCTGATATAAAGGGTGGCAATCATATTAAAAAAGTTTTTTCCTTAGTGTAATTTTTTTAAACATTTAGTAAAAAATTAAAATTTTATAAACAACCTCACACTTTTTTAACTGCTATATTAAATACTTGGTGGTTTAATTTACTCGCACGCACATCATAGATACCTCATTTGTCAAAATCGATCCAAGACACCTAGCAACATCCATACATATACTGACTGCTAAAATCATAACCCTTTCTTGTTTTGGATTCGCCCGTAATCGGGTGAAAAGTTCATTTACTCTAAGAAAGTCCACACAAAAGAATCGACATTCTTCACAGCAGAATATGTCTATTCTTTGCCCGAAAACTTTGTCAAACTTTGTCTATATTGAGTGTCATGGTCTGGTTTCATTTTTTATGCAAAACTAAATTCAAAGTGTGAACAAGAAAAGGCAACTTTATTGATAAAGTTAAAGACAGAGATGGACCGTCATGATTCCGCATGGGCATATTTATATTTTGAATTTTTCGTAAACGATACATTACACGCTTTTTGCGTTCTTTCCCAATTGAGATAAAATTTTGCATATATAATAAAACCGATGACAATGATCCAAAGTTTTATAACTCTTGCTGAACCTAACGCTACTTCATGTCCACATACAAGGCGAAGCCAGGCCAGTCACTAGCAGATTGACCAAATGGCAAGCGCCCATACGTAGACTGCATGGTAAGATGTACAACGAGCTATACAAATAGTTGGAAACCAACCCCATAATGGGAATGCAATCGGATAAGATGCTTCCTAAGTTTAGCTTCGGAAAAAACTTCAAAACAGTCATAACAGGCAGAGAGGCATGAAGTAGTGGACCTCCAATAAATGCAGAAATTGCCTGCTGCACAGACGGCTTAAAAATCGAGGAAGGTGTAGGAGCAGGAATTTATTTAGCCAAGCCAAAGACAAGAGTCTCACTGAGATTAGCAAAATACGTGATGATATAGGCAGAAGTTGCAGCGATACATTACTGTGCAGAAGAGTTAGTAAGGCAAAAGTTTAAAAATAAAACCATTCCCATATACTCTGACAGCCAAGCGTCTGTAAAAGCAATTACCTCCCTGCAAATTAAGTCCAAACTTGTATGGGATTGCCTAAAAACCCTACAAGAGCTGGGCAGTCAAAACAGACTGTCTTTAGCCTGGGCATCAGGCCACAAAGGTTACAATGAAGAGGCTGACTCGCTAGACCGAGAAGGGGCGAGGTGTGCCCCAATTGGTCCAGAACCTTTCTGTGGTATAGCTAAAGAACTGAGAAGAACATATAACAGTACCTGGATGAAAAAGAAATCTCGAAAATGGTGGAACAAGGCGCCGGGAATGAGATGGGCCAAACAGTTCATTAAAGAATCATCGCCAAAATTCACGGAATAGCTACTAATAGGCCAGAATAGGCGATAAACCAGGATCATGGTTGGGCTCCTGATAGGGCATTGTAGACTCAACAAACACATGAACAACATCGGACTGGCAAGCACAACCATATGTAGGTTCTAATAAGAAGCTGAGGAAACCTCAGCACACGTTCTGTGCTACGGCGTAAGTCTGACAAGGCTAAGGGTTTCGACGATAGGGGAGGAAAAACCACAACCCTCCCAATATATGGTCTGGCCTATGGAGTCTAATAAGATGGGTCTAGGCAGGGTACTCTAAGATAACATGAGGGCACATACAATAGATCTGCAAAGGTCGCAGTAGAGAGGCTACCATAAGGACGTAAGTCCCATACTAATCTAAGGACTCATAGTTTCCAGTATTAAAATTACGAAGCCACATAAATGTGCCAGTAGCCAAAGTGATTCGGGTGATTTAAATGTATTAATGCGGATTGTAATATTGGAAATTTGGTTATAGTTTTATGCTTTATTTAAATTTAAAAACTTTATAAGTAACATAGTCAAAAAAATATTTAATATATTCTTGTCTACTTTATTGGGCTGTATAACTAAACCAATTATTTCTAAATATTCGAGAAATTTGTTATACATTTCCATATTTCAGTATTTACTTGCTAGAGGCAAGTAAAAACCCACTGAGCCCGACCCATGCCTCGTGCAGACCATTTTTTTCTTTCTGCCTTGGACCTCAGAGTTTTCTCATAATAACAAAAAGACAAAGGAACGTCTTTCAAACTTTTCGTCTACTCTTTACGTCCTTCGGCGAAGTAATAATGAAGCGCTGACTTTTTTCATTTTCATTTTTTACAGTTTTTCTTCTTTTTTGAAATTGGTTTTAACACAGAAGGAGAAGTTTTTAAAGAGGGTGTGGAAAATCGAACGTTCGATTTCTGTTTTTTTTTTTTGGAATTCTTTTACTCTCTTGTTTATGTAACGAGAAACGCAAAGTTTTAGAGGTCAGTTTATATCTAATAACTATCTAATAAAATAAGTTGGTGAAAATCGGTTTTTGTTACTTTACAAGATATGAACCGAAGTCTAATTTATTTCGTAAATTATTTTCTCATAAGATTTAAAGAAATATTTATTGATATATACAAATCTGAATTGGATAAGAAAGAGCTTTAATAATATCTACGAATATTAGCTATAATCTGTAAAAGAGAAAGTTGGTCAATAAATTAACAAACTTTTACAACTAATAAATTATCAGAAATTCATAAAATACGGAAATCTTCAAAAATCCATTTAAAATTGACAAATAATGTCACTCTAAACGAACAAGCCAAACGCGGCGCGCATGCGTTGGTTTTTAAAATGGATTAGTTAATTAAGTATGTAAGTACTAGATTACATAAATTGTTGGATTTAGAATTTAGAATTTAGATTAAGTTAAAAAATCTGAAGATATACACAAATTATTACTTCAATTAATTTACATGTTTGAACGTTACATACAATCATTTAATGATTATTATTTTGATTAACGTTGCAACAGTGTCGCCGTGTTCCATATCTCTATTTAAGAAAGAGATACGAATACAATTTTCTATAATGTTACTTTATTGATCGAGCTCGACAAAATAAAAAAAATTTCAGTCGCACAAGGTGTTCAATTTTTTCTGGGCGGCTCCCAACTTTGTTTTTTCAAAAGGCAACTTGTATTTTCTATCACTTTTTCGGTTTCTACATGAAAAATAAAAGATACTTTATGCATGCACAAATGATGTGAAATAAGTTAAAATCACAGCTCTCAAGAATTATGACATTAGAAAATGTCACCCACTACACCAACGTCTGGACTTCAAACAACTACTCCTTGGGCTATATACCCCAACAGGTATTGAATTACAGAAGTCCAGACGCGGTTGGAACCCGAATCGTTTCGGGACTTAAACCAACAACTTTGATTTTGTTACTAAAGGAGCCTGTCATTCTTAGACCGGTTTCGGCATTATTGTACATCGTCAATAAGAAGTAGACCAGCTCGACAATCGTATCTTTAAACGATGCCTGAAGACTGCTGCATTGGACCCCCAGATACTTACTTGGTATCCAAAATATTTCATCTATTCAAACTTTATGCATGTTTATATTTCAAAAATATTGACGGTTTTCCAGATTTTTAGCATAACAAGTTTTTTTTTCCAATATTCGTCACTCAGAATATTTGAAATTTAAGTCTTTCAAACATAGACTTCAGCTCTGCATTCAAGAAAACGGAAGACATGTTGAACATATTTTATAAAATATTCATTATCAGCTTTAATTAACCTTCAAATGAACAAATAAATAAATAATAAATACCTGGAACGCTCAGACTTTAATTTATGGATATACACCAATATATGAAAAAAATATATCGGGTGTATCAACGATGCGTGCGTGGAGGATAGCTGCTTCCCTTTTGAAGATAGGAAAAAATGTTTCAAATAAAAGTTGTAGATAGCAATGAAAGCTATGTTCCAAAAATAACTACCAACATACAGGGTGTCCCATAAATGTGTGACTTATCAAAGTTATGTTTTTTTAAATGAAACACCCTATATATTTTTACTCGATTGAATTCCTTCGGAAGAGTGCTTCTCAAAAATATAGGGTTGTATGGGTTTATACCAGGTGGTTCTGAAGTTATGGTGACATTTATGTCCCAAAATGGGTTCATTCAACACCAAATATCTCAAAATCAATAACTAGGAATAACAAAAATTTTTCACCAAATATCCTCGAAAATCGTGTATTTTGATTTCATATTCATAAATTTACAGAATGGCACTTTTCCCATACAGGGGCAACCAAAACTCGGGATCATTTTTTTCTCAGTTTTTTCAAATAGAACACCCTGTATATAGTGCCATACCAGAATAGTCAACACTATGAGCTTCCAGAAAATGTAGGGTTTGCCTACTTGATTTTCACCGGAAATGCATCTAATTCTTAAGGAAAATATGAAAAATGTCATAAAAGCAATAATGATATTTTTTATTCAATGATGGACAAACATGGAACAAAATAAACTCAAAAGTAGATGTTCAAACAATCACCCGTTTTAAGCTATGCATAACCGGACACGGTGGCCTAGTTGGTAAGGCGTCTGCCGATTCAGCTTGGTCAGTGTTCGGGGAGTAGGTTCGAATCCTACAGTATTCAAGTGGAATTAAAGTCAGATAAGACTTTGGGCAAGTGCAAAAAGGTATTTGTGTCATACGCAGTTTCATTCACGCCGGTAAACAGGCCGGATGAGGTCGGATATCTCGTGGAACTGATAGGGGTTGGTGACACAATTACACACCTGTTAGTCGGTAGATCACCTGCATGACAAAGGCATAGTCCTGGGTTTAAGGTGATTGAGGACCGTGGTTCGGAGCCCACGATAAGCTGTAGGTCCCGTCCAGTTTAGGCCATCAGGTCAGAAAATAGACGTTATAAAATTAAAAAACAAACAAACAAGCTATGCATAAATTAAGTCTATCTACGACTTCAGTTTGGTTTGCCGCTAAATTATTTTTGTGCTCACTTCTTGTGTTTCACATTTTCTGTTTCCACAAACCTCTTCTTCGAAAACTCTCGAGTCGCATACATTCTACTGGCTAAAGCAGTTTCTGTAACATCTATCCGGAATGTCAAATCACCCTTGGAACATTTGAATGTTACAGGAACTGTCAACAAACATGACATTTTATTATCGAAATGAATTTATAGTTTAAATCTAATATTTTCTCGTTTCGAAATGAAATTATCCACCGAAGAAATGATAAACATGATCTACATCAAATATTAGGTTTAAATTATAAATTCACTTCGATAATAAAATGTCATCTTTGTTGACAGTTCCTGAAACATTAAAATGTTCCAAGGGTGATTTGATATAATTGATAAAGTGATATACATTCCGGATAGATGTTACAGAAACTGCTTTTAGCCAGTAGAATGTATGCAGTTCGATAAAAATAAATTAGCGGCAAACCAACGACGCTGAAAGAAAAATAGAATTAAAGGATTTCTTCGCTCTACTACAAAATCAACTTTAACTGAAGTCGTAGATAGACTTAATTTCTGCATAGCTCAAAGCGGGTGATTGTCTGAACATCTACTGTAAAATGACAGATTTTTACATTTTTTTGAGATTATTTTGTTCCAAGCTCATAGTGTTGACTATTCTGGTGTGGCACTATATACAGGGTGTTCCATTTGAAAAAACTAAGAAAAAAATGATCCCGAGTTTTGGTTGCCCCTGTATGGGAAAAGTGCCATTCGGTAAATTTATGAATATGAAATCAAAATACACCATTTTCGAGGATATTTGGTGAAAAATTTTTGTTATTCCTAGTTATTGATTTTGAGATATTTGGTGTTGAATGAACCCATTTTGGGACATAAATGTCACCATAACTTCAGAACCACCTGTTATAAACCCATACAACCCTATATTTTTGAGAAGCACTCTTCCGAAGGAATTCAATCGAGTAAAAATATATAGGGTGTTTCATTTAAAAAAACATAACTTTGATAAGTCACACATTTATGGGACACCCTGTATGTTGGCAGTTATTTTTGGAACATAGCTTTCATTGCTGTCTACAACTTTTATTTGAAATATTTTTTCCTATCTTCAAAAGGGAAGCAGCTATCCTCCACGCACGCATCGTTGATACACCCGGTATTTGTTTGGACACCTTATAATGTACATAATTAAAACAAGATATCTTTGTATATTCTTATCAGTCGTCAAAAAAGTAGTAAAAATATGAATATTTGCCATTTTTCTAAAAAAAGAGCTGTATTAAGAAAAACTAGTGAATACTTGATGAAATTTGTAGAGCATTTGTTGGCGCTTCTTATGAATCGATAATATACAGGGTGTTCCAGTTGAAATAAGGAAGATTCTGCAAATTTTTATTGACAATACCAAGCTGTGTTTCATACCCTGTTTATCACAGGACAATTTCAGATACATCGTTTGAGAGAGCAGAGAGTGACTCTCTCTGCCCAATGTAGAATATTTGACCTTGTCATTTGAACTTGTCATGCTAAAAATCTGGAAAACCCGACAATATTTTCGAAATATAAATATGCATAAAGTGTCTTTTATTTTTCATGTAGTAACCAAAAAAGTTATAAAAAATACAAGTTGCTATTTAAAAAAACAAAGTTGGTACCCGCCCAGAAAAAATTGAACTCCCTGTGCGACTGCAATTTTTTTTATTTTGTCGAGCTCGATCAATAAGGTGACGTTATAGAAAATTGTATTCCTATCTCTTTCCTAAATAGAAATATGGAACACGGCGCCACTGTTGCAGGATCCTGTATAAATAATAATTCTAGATAAGCTGTTTTCTGCAATGTGGATCAAAATCCAAAATTAATATAAAAATGTTGTATTTTGGCCAAAACAAGATTTTAAAATAAAAAAAATTGATTTTTTTTCTTTTTTCTTTTCAAAAAATGTGTGCGTTAACAATATACAAAAAGACAAAATTTTAAACCAATAAAAATAATACCCATAATACCATAAAAATGGTATTTTAATTTTCATTTCTTTTTTTCAATTTGCCACATCCATTACACAAGTCAAACTCTTTACTGCACTAAATATTTTCCCCCTACCCCTATAGAAAGTACACACTTTCCTCTATCACATCAGGGAGGAAACGCATACTTCCCACCCTAGGGAGGAAAAGTACTTTTCCTCCCCGTCAGTTTGAGTATGTTGTAAATGATGAAACTTGTGAATCTATTATATTCAAATTGTTTCCGTAATTTCTAAAACATCTTGTTTATCCTGTATTCTGGAAAAACTAAACATGAATGTTACTTTAACGTTTTAAATAAAAATTTCGACTTAAGGATTCTTAGATATGTTTTTTGGGTTAAGAATAAGAAAATCATAGTATGCTGTGGCTCACTGACAGTAAACACGGCGATTTTAAATTCAGGATTCTTAGATACGTTTTTTGACTTAAGAATAGAACTATCATAGTATGCTGTGGCTCACTGACAGTAGGTAAACACTACGATTGACTTTAGTGGGTTACGTTTATTGAATATAATTGAATTTTTGGATGCCGGCTAACCACAGTGAAGTGGGGTGTGGATTGATATATGTTGTTAATTAAAAATAAAAATGGGCGCCAGGAGATTGTTTTACCCTCATCCAAAATACAGTCAATTTAGTCACTCAACCTCCAGAATGGATCTAAATTGAGCCCACAAAAAAAAATAAACTACGTCGCAACAAAAATTTGCGCTAAAATTGCGCTAGTTAAAAAAAATCATTGAATTAATTAATTAATTAATTAAATGACGAACAATAGGGGTGTTACACCGTCCGCGAGAGCTCTCAAGGTAGTTGGAATTGGGCGTAAAACAAAATACCACTCGCCCCTATAAGTCGCTTACAAAATTCCAAAAATTTAGAGAAAATATATGAAAATATTAATTTAGAGACCTTTAAAAATTACTAATTAACAAATAATGTATATGAACAAAAATAAAAAAATATGAAAAACTTGCGGTTGTTCTTAAATTAAGTTTCGGCATCTTGCAGCTACTAACTCGTCAGGTCAGGTCAGCTCAATACGAAAATCTGGTTAACACTCTGCCCAACACGAGAAGTGGTCTACACTAGAATGCGGTCCACAATCTGCCCAACACGAGAAGGTGGTTAACAATCGCCCAATACGAGAACCCTAAAATAATATACATTAAACCCCTAATCGAATACCCCTCGGCCCAGAAAGAAATTTACAAACTCTAACAGTTTATACAATAAAAACATTTAAATATCTCAACATACCCTTTTATACAGTGAAGGGGAATTCTCGGCAAATCAGGAACTTTCCTGACAGATGCTTCCGTGGAAGGTGAATCCTCGGAGAATCCAATCGTCTCCCGTGGAAGGTACTATCCCTATAATATTAATAGGCCTTGCACACTTGCCAAATAACATAAAACTCGACTGTCATGAAAAACGCCTTACCTGACATAAATGGCGTCGTTACGAACGTGGCTTCGTTCGGTACAAAATATCAATACCTCTTCAAGAGATTCAGACCAGGGTAAACACACCAAATCAAATAGGCACCCTGCAAGTCTAACAATACGGGAATCGCTCGTCTATCCCAATCAATGGTACGAAATAATCTTCATAAAACACCGGGCGATTCCTCAAAATTTTGTCTAAACCACGCTATACTTTATCACAACAAATCATTCTAGAACAAATTCCACCACGCAAGTCCAGAAAGAGATTCACCTATTAATCGCCACGGGTCACTGAAAACGACTGCGACTTGACCAATCATATAACAGGTGACTGGCTAACAGAGCCGTACAGTACCTCAAATTTAACAGACGAAATGACCGAAACGACAGATGGAAACATGACATTGATATAATTAGACGTAAAAAATCTATTTTAATAGTTATACTTTATACGAAACTAAATAACTCGTTCAAATGGATATAAAGTGAGTCAAAAAAAAAAAACTTGAGGCTATCTTATGTGATATATGGTTCCTAAATAATATAATCCGATCCCGACAGTGGCTCACATCTACAAGGTATGGAAACTAATTAATGTAGTAAGGTCTTAATACCGAATTTAAACGTTACATTCGAATTTTCAAGTACGCCACCTAATATTAAGGAACAAGTCAACATAGCGTTATTAACATTACTACCACAAAAATCTAAAGACAGGTATGAAAAACAATATACCCAATATAAACAATGGGCTGAAGACAATAAGATAAATAATTATTCAGAAAATGTTTTACTGGCATATTTTTCACTCCAAGGAAAATCCTTAAAAGCTTCAACACTTTGGTCCAAATATTCAATGCTACGCACAATGATACAAATAAAGGACAATATCGATATTAAATATCCAAAGTGCCAAATATCCAAAATGCCGGATACAAACCAAATAAAGCTAAAACTTTTACAAGAGAAGAAATAAATACATTCTTAATGGAAAACCTCGATGATGTTTTATAAATTTGTTTAATGAACAATAATACTTGTGTGCTTAATTATATCGTATATTATTGATACATTCCTTATTTATGCTGTAAATAAATTTTCAAAAAAAAGGTTTAATAAGTAGGTAGGAGGAAAAATCATATGTATTACACGGGAGTAAAGTGCCTTTTCCTCCCCTGGATGTTTACTGTAACCAACATCCTGCTGGATGAATTGTTACACTTTCCTCACTAGTAATACAAATAGCTATTAAATTGACTATTTTTTTTTCGGAAAAAATATTTGGTGCCTTAATTTATAGGAGCAGTATCTATAGCAATTTTCCTAGCCATACTTTTTTAATTCTAGTATAATTATGATCCTTAGAAATAAAAAAGTGTTTGACATTTCCATACCGGAATTCTCTACTCCACTCCACTCATACTTTCAGTATAATCTTTTGTAAATATTAAAGTAATAAAGAAAACTCGAAAGCCTTTTGTCTCTCTGAAAAGCGAAAAAAAAAGAAGAAGAATGATCGAAGCACTTCATTATTTTTACTGATTACTCCTAAGTTTCGGTTCTCAACTCCCATCTTTAAATAAAGAGACTTTTAGTCATCTGTATCGACATCGGAAAAGTCGTTTTTTGCCATTTCCCGAAAATCTCCATTCGAAGGAAAAGTTTACGCTCTACTACATTAGTGCGTTCCTAAGCCATTCGGTTTTGAATACAATGAAAATGAAAAAGTTAACATTCGGGAAATAATAAGGTAAAATTTCTTTTAATGAATCTTCGTTACAATCAATTTTTCTTACAATTTCCTTTTGAAAAATGTTTGGAAAATATGAATATATTCATGGGCGTTCGCAACGTGGGGCGAGAGAACTCTTTCAAATGATTTTTAAATGCATTAACCTTTGTTTTATTTCATTTTTTGGTACCAATAAATCACAAAATCGTACGAATATACAGGGTCCTGCAACAGTGGCGCTATGTTCCATATCTCTATTTAGGAAAGAGATGGGAATACAATTTACGATCGAGCTCGACAAAATAAAAAAAAATTATCAGTCATTTGTATATTCTCATCAGTCGTTTGTATATTCTTATCAGTCGTTTGTATATTTCTTATCAGTCATTTATATATTCTTATCAGTCGTCAAAAAAGTTCATTGAGATTATAGCGTAAAAATATGAATATTTGCCATTTTTCTAAAAAAAGAGCTGTTTTAAGAAAAACTAGTGAACTTAGCCATAGGGAATACTTGATGAAATTTGTTAAGCTTTTTTTGGCGCTTCTTATGGATCGATAATGTACAGGGTATTTCATTTGAAATAAGGAAGATTCTGCAAATTTTTATTGACAATGTGCGGCAAACTATTTTTCACACCCTGTATATCACAGGTCGATTTCAAATACATCGTTTGAGAGAGTCACCAATGTAGAATATTTGAGCCAAAATAAATTTTAATGGGACTTGGCATAATTTCAAATATTCTTGTCATGCCAAAAATCTCGAAAACCGTCAATATCTTCGAAATATAAATATGCATATAGTATCTTTTAATTTTCATGTAGAAACCGAAAAAGTGCTATTTAAAAAACAAAGTTGGGACCCGCCCAGAAAAAATTGAACACCCTGTGTAACTGATTTTTTTTATTTTGTCGAGCTCGATCAATATAATGTTACCTTATTAACCCCATTAAAATTTATTTTTGCTCAAATATTCTACATTGGTAAATCTCTCAAACGATGTATCTGAAATCGACCTGTGATATACAGGGTATGAAAAATAGCTTGCCACACATTGTCAATGTATTATTGCAGAATCTTAATTATTTCAAATGGAACACCCTGTGTATTATTGATCCATAAGAAACGCCAAAGAAAGCTATACAAATTTCATCAAGTATTCCCTATGGTTACCCAACACACAATCAAGTACCTGGAAACTGCTGGCCTTGTGGTGTAAGTGAGGGGAAACTGACTTTTGATACAAAACTGTTGCTGGCCCACAAGTTACAGATTCATGATGGGCCAACAAATTAACGGTGGCCCATTACGGGCAAACCGGCAGTTGCCCATACTATTTTACAATCCTACGAACAGTGTTGCCAGACTCGTCATATCAAAATACCACTACGAACAATGGAAAAAACCCGCACACCACTAGATCATAATTTTGTTAATATCTTGGCTGACAGATGACGTCACAATCACAAAAGTATATGTCTTACGAATTACAGGTTATTCATCATTCTTGTTCTTGACTTACGGTGCTTAAGAGCCAAAGTCAAATTCCCCGATTATACCCGCATTTCTTGTAAAATTCTCGTAATCAGCAACACTGCCTACGAACGAAATCATGAGGAATAATATGAAGAGAAAGTAAGGTTATGCTACTGAAATTAAATTCGCGATTGTGCATGGAGAAAGTGAATCTCTACTAAATAATATATTAAGGCCATTATAAATAAAAAGGACATATCCTTAGGAGATTCTGATATCTGTAAAATACAAAACAAGTAAGTTTAGTTCATGTTTTACTTTTTATATGGAAATGTATACAGTTACCAATATTTAATTTACAATATTTTTTAGATGTTATGTGCCACATCTGATGAAGAGGGCAGAGGAAAGAGATCTAGTCAGTGGTCTAGAAAATTAAGTTCAGATGACTTATCTAGTTCCTCTGATAATGTTCAATTACCAAGAGTACCACCTTTACCGAAGAATCCTCCACAAGAAAGACTATCCCAAAAGCAGCCCAGTAAATATGAAGTTGAGTCAGAAAATCCAGCTCTAACTTTTGTGAGCTAATTTTGTTGTTTACCTAATAAATTTAAAAAAAATACTAATCAAACTAGGATGAAACTTATTTAAAATATATCAGAAAACTGGAAAAGTCAAGTGTTGAACTCGATTTGATTATTTTTTATTTATGAATAATAATAATAGGGGGTGGGTAGCTCAGCGGTAGAGCACTGGACTCATAATCCAAGGGTTGTGGGTTCGAATCACACCAAAGGCAGAAATCTTTTTCTGATTTTTAATTAATTAAAAATTTAGAAATTGATTTTCATATACCAGGTGTGATTCCTCACTCGACCATTCACTGTTGGGTTCTAATTAACAGTGCTGTTCCTAAATTGGCGCTGGGAAACAGTAACAAAGCCTACACAGAACACGAGGCTAATGGCCATAGTAGTCGATGCCGTTGACACAGAAGTAAAAAAAAAAAATAATAATAATAATAATAATAATAATAATAATAATAATAATAATAATATACGCTCTGCAATTCACTCCCTTACGAATGGATTTATTATTCAAAAAGTTAGTTAATATTCAATGCATTCACATAAGTATGTTCTTGGTTCCTATATAAGTATATCTCATTTGAAACAATATTTTTAAACTTTTGTTAATTTTTTAGCTACCACCAGAAGAAATCTGTTGTGCAATAATGTAACTCTTTAGGGTGTTGAGTTACAGACAAAAAGCTGGCTTAGGACTGCCAGCGAGAGGGAAGGCGGGAGAGACAAGAAAAGACAAAATTCAAGATTAATTTTTTTTTCATATCTTGTAGTGACTTATGTAATCGTTGTCATATTTAGTTGTACAATTTTATTTCTAGTTAATATTATTAAGCAAGTCATTCTACATTCCGTTTTTTACATCTATTTATTTTATGAGATTATTTTTCAGTTTTTGAGTTACATATATTTGTTTTAATGGATATTAAAATCACTTATTTTATTAAAAAAGTTTTCATTTTAACGTGAGAAGTCTGGCCCGACAGTGCGGGGCCTTCAGTTTCCCACCAGTAATTGTTTGTTGTGTTAGTTCACTAGTTTTTCTTAAAACAGCTCTTTTTTTAGAAAAATTGCAATACTTCATATTTTTACGCTATAATCTCAATGAACGACTTTTTAGACGACTGATAAGAATATACAAACGACTAATAAGAATATACAAACGACTGATAAGAATACACAAACGACTGATGAGAATATACAAACGACTGATAATTTTTTTTATTTTGTCGAGTTCGATCAATAAGGTAACATTATAGAAAATTATATTCCCATCTCTTTCCTAAACAGAGATAAGGAACACGGCGCTACTGTTGCAGGACCCTGTATACAAACAAAAAAGGTAAATCATTGATGAAAAATTGAAATTTACGAAAAAAAATGGTAAGGAAAGTGTCGAAAAAACGTAAAAAAAATGTGAAAAATAGTTAAAGTAAAAAATTAGATATAATCCTAAAATCGAAACGATATTTTTTTTTTGCGTGTTGATTTATAACAATTGTGAATTTGAAATCTAATAAAACAGTTTTTAGAAGAAACCTGAAAATCCCAGAATTAGTCTTACGCACTTAAAATCTCCACAAAAGTGGCAATTTTGAATGAAAAATTGACTTATATTATCATAAATTACAAACCCCCTAACCCAGAATATTTTTTGGCCACTGCCCTAATAAATTACCATTAATTATGCTTTATTGGTGTTTTTTTTAGCTTTTGCAAGTATCTAGTAAACACTGTAACGTTGAAGACAAAAAGCCTTAATTGTTATTGGCACTAATAGACTTAAAAGCTTTAAGATTTTCTCATCAACTCGTCTGGTCTTTCAAGTCTCGCTCTCTCTTCCTATTGCCTTCTTCTTGATCCAATTACCAACACTTCTAACAACAACATCTACGAGAGCCTTCCGGTTTAGAGCTTCAAACTTTAAACTCTCAACAGTAAACTGAAACCTCTAACCGTTTAAGAGAACTATCGAATATCTGTCAGAAATCATAACAGTAATGGAAGTAATAAACAAGAAAAATATTTTCTATAATATCAAATGTTTGTTCTTAATTCTCATTTTTATTGGTTTTTTTTCTTCTGATATTGTTATGAAAACTTAGTTATGACCAAATACAAATCGTTCCAAGAAATGTCACAAAAGATATGTTAGCAACAACTTTTGACATCTATAATTTCAAAAAAATAATGAACTACAGAATCAACACCCAAAACTTTTCTTGCATTCTACAAATGTATACGCCAACCCCACATCTCCTGACGCGACATCTGGGCGACCGGGTCCGACAAAAATTGTGCGGTATATTTCCAAGATAAAGAAAAGTGATAGTTCTAGTACACAGGGTCGCATTATGGGTGTTATAAAAATTAGTATGTAATCGATTTCATAAAAAAATATAATTTTTGATTTTTTAATAACACTTTAAATTCTATTCTCATTGGAATATGTATTATATTATTAGTTTTACGAAAAAATGTAAAACCCATGATGAAATAATAATAGTAGTGTTTGGCATTATCACTTTGCAAATTTTTCAATAACGCTAATAAAATGTCTTCTTTTTGTCTCTCTTCTACCAGTCTAGCTTCTTTTCCCACTCTGCATCTTTCCTCTGATAACACTATGTTGCTTAGCATGACATTTTCCACCAATTGATCAGAAGAAACATTACTGACGTCCTTGAACCCGTAGGTTTCACTACCTCTTTTTGATTTTCTTTTGATGGCCATAGATTTGCCACTTCTATTCCCTTCTAATACACCTGCAACTGCATTGTTGTTTTCTTCATTGACGTAGATCGTAGATACAGACCGCTGCTGCATGTTTGCAGAATCCTCTTCCTCCTTTGCAAGTGCAGTTTGTATCCAAAACGTTTCTGTCAGGATCAACCTACAATCAATGTACTATATGGTGTTTTTTTAAATGATACATTTATGGTCGGCACATCTAGAAATGTTCATGTATTAAGTCTCGTCCATACTCATCCGAATAAACGCAACTTTTCAAATAGGAATAAAACCGCCACATCGTTATATGTTGCAGCTTATCCATAGAATACATTACACAACAGAATAGTATATTCTGTAACAAAGTTGGAATGAGAATTCGACACGAGTGGAGGATTCCGAATGCGAGCGAATGCGAGCGAATGCGAGCGTGAGGAACCACGAGTGTTGGATTTTCATTCCAACAGAGTAACATACTGTACTTTCTCCACGGACACAGAAAGTAGAAATTAAATATAGTAAAATGAAACCTCAATTTCTCAACATTGTGTAGGTAGTATTTTTATATTCAAGCTTGGATTTTTGCGGTAGCAAATTTTGAGTTATATTATCGGCAATTTTTTTATTTCTGGAGGAGTATTTTCAAATTCTACATCTGAATCGTTTGATTTTCTTCTCCTTTTTAATAAATTAAAAGTTTTTACAAACCAATATTAAGACCACGTCAACTAATACTGACAGTTAATTTGACATTCATGGCAAACCTTATTTTTGTAAACAATCACGGAATACAGATTCTAGCTCTAGAGATAGAATGTAATACATATAAAATACATAAGAGAAAAAAGTTTCAGAATTTTCTTTCAATCTCAAGAGCAAGAATGTTTCTTTTCTGTTATTATAAGTGGTTTCAGAATAACTGCATTCAGTAGTGGCCGTGGAGAAAAATGATTCTTTTCCTTGAACTTCATCTTATCACTGTTAACATTCATTTTTTCAGTTTTAACAATGTGGCGGTTTTTTTCCTATTTGAAAAATTGCATTTTTTCCGACGAGTATGGAGTATGGCCTTTATTATTTCATCAGAACTTTTTATAAAGAGTAACTTTTTTTCGTAAAATTAATTTAAAAAAAGTTTTCCATATGGTGTAACTGAAGTAAACACGCTGTACATATTACAAAGAAAATAGTGTTATTAAAAAATCAAAATTTATATTTTTTTATGAAATCGATTACATACTTATTTTTATAACACCCTTAATGCGACCCTGTGTACTTCCAAGATCAGTGACGTTTACGTTTCTTTAACCTGTCATTATCTGTTATTAGAACTTATACAATAATTATAATAATTATACACGTAGCTCGGTTGTCGGCTTGTAAAGGTTTGTTTTCGTTTTGGCACTTAGTGCTTAGCGCAAAACAGTTCCTGTAATCTCAGATTTCGACGAGTTTCTTGCCTTTAGTGAGGCTTTTCTTTCGAAAAATTGTTAAATATACCGGCTTGAACCCACATCTTAGCAAAACCGATATTTTTGGACGGTTAATAACAATAAATAATCGAGTTTTTCAATTAAACTTAAGAGATCGATCGATTTAAATCGGCAATCAATTATTGTTTTCCCCGGCGTCGCGCCAGCCGATGCGCGGCTGGCCTATTCTACCTTAATATTTGGAATTTCAATTCCTGTTATTTCAGGTTCCTTATACAGTTCCTTTATCTCTTGGTTTGTTTGTTTTTTATATTTCTACTGGACTCTTTTACCTCCAAATATCTTTCTTAATACTTTGTCCTCTTCTGTACGCCAACCCAGCAACGCTCAAAGCGACAACTTGTGGCGCGGCCTGTAAGTTAAGACCTGACGTACCCTTATCTTACCTGACCTCACCCTGTAAATTATTGATCTGTTACATTTTATTAATTTTTGCTTGTGTACAATCGCCGAAGCCGGCAGCCAAATTCATACTGTCGTAAAAAACATCCGGCTAACGAAACGAATGACGTAGGTAAAATGATATTTGACAACGAAACATGTCAACTGTCACATCAAGTCTCGATACCAACTTTAATTTCAACCAATCAGAAATTGAGTTTATAAAAATTATTCTTGCTAACGCTACTTTTTGGAAAGCTCAGTAGAATTTGTTCCAATAAAACCCTTCCCCGTTGGTAGACTTTTTTTTTAGATTTTGAGGTTAGTAGGAAACTCCTCCATTGCCATTAGTAGTCAGAAATAAGAAATATATTTATAAAATATTATATTTTTGCTGTCACAGTGTTCTGAAAAATAATATTTTTGGCATAAATAAACATTAGAAACTTAAAATCAAAGTAAACTGTTAATATAATGATTTTATGAACTGGCAAATGCACTAGTATGCAAGTCATAACCGAAGAAAGAAGAAGAAGAATATTTATTGTCTTTTTGCTGTCATAATGTTCTGATTTTCTTTTTATTTCAGTGTCAACGGCATCGACTACTCTGGTCATTTTCCTCGTGTTCTGTGTAGGCTTTGTTACTGTTTCCCAGCGCCACTTTAGGATCAGCACTGTTAATTAGAATCGTTAATGGTCGAGTGGGGAATCACACCTGGTATATGAAAATCAATTTCTAAATTTTTAATTAATTAAAAATCAGAAAATGATTTCTGCCGTCGGTGGGATTCGAGCCCACAACCCTTGGGTTATGAGTCCAGTGCTCTACCACTGAGCCACCCACTCCCCCAATGTTCTGAATTATCTGAATAAATATTCAATCTGACACATAGACTGCTGACAGCCTTCAAAGTGGGTTTTAAATTGGGGTGCGACTCTATCTGTGTCTAATTTCATTTGTCTTGTCTGACCTTCCTATCTGTACCTTTCTAATCTGGGCTTTCGTTGCCCGAGTTTATGAAACAAATGGAACGCAAGTTCAGTATTTTTTTTCTCCCAGGAATTACAAAAAGGCACTGAACAATACCGCCTCGTACTTGAAACTTCAAAATAAATCAATAATATCGTAATAAATGATAAAATCAAAGCACGTTATCTTATGGCAGCACATCTAAAAACGTTCTCTTATGTCAATAAAGACGACTACTGACTTTTTATATTTCGGATTTAGTCCATCAGGTGTCGTATCGCTTGTCTTGCATTGACAATAGGTTTGAATTTCAAAGAAGTATACTGTTTGTTTACCTAAAATTCCGTTAAAGCGGCGCTCGTGTCAAGTTCAAAACGATCAAAATGTTATGTTTGTTTACTCAACAGTTATGTGTTTACCTAAAGCGACATCTTGTGGCGCGTAAGTTGTGTTTGTCTACCTAAAATTCCGTTAGCGCGGCGCTCGTGTCAAGCGAAATCGAAATGGACAGGCGTATACCCCCAAATTTTTTTGCTCTGTTATTTCTAAAGCTTTGTCCGCTGTTTGCCAGTTGGCTATGTCAGAAGTTATGTAGACGTGTCGGTCCCCTTCAAAGGAAGCCAATAAGAAAGGTGAGTGGGGACGTGCCAAGCACTGGTATCACAGGACTTCAGATTTCAGTTGTGGTTCATAGTAAAATAAATGCCAACACAGACGTGGACGCATCTACAGCAATTGGCTTTGCCAACTGGCACACAACGGCATAATGAGTACAAAGCTTAACGTCCAGATTTTACTTGCAAATACATTGGTCATAACCTTAGATCATATATGCTACGCTAGATACGGTACTCAGGTTATTTGTTTTGGTGACCAGGGGGGAGTTTAGAGTACTAATCCATTGATTGGTCGATTTCAAATTTCGACGACACCCGCTTATATCGTAAAGTTTGACAGATGTCAGAGATTTTTGGGAATTATTATGCTAATCTTGTGTATTTTTATAGTTTTTTGAAAGGTTTTGCTATGTCTTGTTAAGTGTACAACATCAAATTTGAGAAAGGTGCTGTCAGATCTTTTCACAGGTATGTATTCCATAGGCGTGCTGTTGGATAGGACAGGAAATAACTAAACGTAAATTATGTATACTTTATTTGAATTGTTTAAATATATATATATATATCTATTGTATGTCAATTTATGTTTTATTAAAAAAAAGGAATAATGTACATTTTGACGTATCTTTTGTATTAATATACCTACCAACTTTTCATTTTGTTTTTCTGTATCAACGAGTTTATAATCAATGCGATTTCTAATTTGCTATAAAAAAGTATTTGAGTTGTTGATTGAATTAATATAATTGCTAGGTTTAATTATTGTTGCCAATGACGATTTGAAACCAATAAAGGCGATCATGATAAAATTAGCCAAGGAAATTTAGTCACAACGTGAATAAAATGTATGATTATTTTCAAATATATGAGTCTATTGCTGGCTACCAAATGAATAATACAATTATAAATGGCATAAACATAACATCTACAAAATTAATACTAGATACATAGAGCATATTATATGATATAGCATTTGAAATAAACAGAAGCGTAAGATGATGGTATTCAAACTCTCAGATGGAAGTCACTCATTCCTTAGAAAATGAAATTGAAATATGTATTGTATAAATATGACAATATATTATACTGTACCAAAATATTCCAAATGGTACGCCAGTGTATCCTGTTACGCTATTGCCCCTTCACCCCCTCTCGCCCTTACCCCTCTAGAACCAAACAAAAGCTATAGGCTGCCGTATCTAGCGAAGCATATATGATCTAAGGTCATAACTATCATTGCGCATCTAAAGCCGTGTCCCCACTATGCAGCTGTTTGCCATTTGGCAAGGCCTTTATATAAATTCACGAAAATACGACGACGGATCGCAGTCAGTCGTCACGAGTGCAGACGGCGCGTTCTTTTGTTCTTCAGTAAAAGGCTATATTTTATTCTTGAATAAACAATTGATATAGCTTACAGTCAGATTTTGTAGTTTCAGCCAATAAGAGCTCAGGATCCTAACAAATCATTGTGTTTTATACTGATTATTTTTTTCATCTGTCTAAACAGTTAGATTTTGTGGTTTCAACCAATAAGAGCTCACAATCCTAACCAATCATTGAGTTTTATACTGATTATTTTTTTCATCTGTCAAAACAGTCAGATTTTGTGGTTTCAGCCAATAAGAGCTCAGGATCCTAACCAATCATTGTGTTTTATACCGATAAAACTGCTTCGTCGTTTTTGTTTTTTGATTAAACTATGTTTACCTGTTTTGAAATGTCAAATGTAAACATTTAACAATTTTTATTTACCATTATCAATTATTACTATACTAAAATGTATTGCAAATCTATGTTAATACCCAAATTTCAAAATGTATTTGTAAACTAACCTGTTTTTATTAGTTTATTTCAAATCGCCTTAACATTTTTACATACCTCACTTCAACACTAAACTTTTTGTTCATTAAATATCAGTATTTGAATACCTAAACAATTAAAATTAATTAAATTAAGAAAGACTTCATTTCAGACTATAAACTTATAAACATGGCACAAATCTATTCTTCTTCTTCTTCTCTTTTATTTATGGCGCCGTTCCGCAGGGTAGCCAATTAAAAAAACACGTATGCCTTGGTGGCCCTGTATGTAAAACTATAACAGCTCATCATGAGGTTTGAATTTAAATTGATAAAGAAAATTTTCAACATTTGTGTGTAAAGTGTCTTTTGCATAAATGACTATGTTCTCTGTTTTTAATACAAAATGATTCAAAAATAACCTTCCAAATACCACATGTCCTCTCAAATTTTATAGATTAAATTTTTGATCTCCATACTCAAACGCCTTTATTTTAGGCAAAACCACTCAAACAAACTGATTTAAGATAAAATCACTCGTCCTGCGGACTCGTGATTTTATCAATCAGTTTGTTTTCGTGGTTTTTCCAAATAAAGCCGTTTTCGTGAAAACCAAAAATTTAATCGATAAAATTTGGAGGACTCGTGGTATTACCTTTGATAAATATCAATAAAACGATTTTTCTTCTTAACTTCGAGTGTGCACAGCTTGGCATGTTTAACGCGCTCGAATTAACTCGATCACACACGTCAAGGAGTTAATAATAGTTGTACCATCTTTTTGACAATAAGTGATTCCCATTTTGAAAATTCAATTTTTATTTATGTTAAAGTTTAAAAAACACTGAAATGGTTAGTCATCTGCATTTTCTAATCGTTTAAAAAATATATTTGTCTTGATTAATAGTGTAAAAAGTTAGAATTATGTTCAAATCTCGTCGACTTTTTGATCCTTATAAGGTCATCCTTAGAGCGATATTTTTTTCATTCAATTTTGACCCAAATAATAATCTTTACTGCATTTTAACACTTATAATTGCTGTTTTATGATTAAAAAAATAAGGCACGCTAATGGTTCGCTTTGATCAAAAAGTCGTTTTTCCCATTTCCTTTTGACATTTCCATTTGGAAAGAAAAATTCATGCTCAACTTAACAATCTCCATAAGCTCTTCACTTAGTCTCTTTCTGTCTGCTAATGTTTTAATGTCACAGAATTAAAGAGGTTAAAATTAAAGGAACTTTGAAGTTTTTGAGTAATTCCAAGTTTTTTTTGGGAGTGTATAATGTGCCGACTGATGGTTTCAAACCAATATATGATGCTATAATTATTTCACAAAATTATCATTTGAGGTTAGAATTTAACCCAACTTTAATAAAGGGCGACCACATTAAAATAAAATTGATAATTTTCAAAGTGAAATGAAAAGCGTTGCACACTAATTATTTTAAATATTAGCTTGCAAGGCCCCGATGTTAATATAATAAGGATTGCAGATTGATGGTCAACTTCAATCATTCAAGAACCCATCGCAGATTTAACAAAGTGAAAATTCTGAGAAAGTTTTTCCAGAAGTGCAAGTCTTTACGTTTAAGTAATTTCAAGCAGAACATCTGCGCGATTTTCCCACAGAAACTGAAAACAATTATGACAATTACAGACGGATATTGAATTAGACAAGTCTGCTCAGATTCCAAGTAACATTAAAAACTTGAAATAGCAACTGATGTGAATGTTGGGATTAGACGTTTTTCCCAGAATCCAGATCAGTTTTGAACCAAAGGATACAAAAATTACCCGAGATGGCCAACGAAGCTGTCAAGAATTTAGGTCCATTTATAACATGATATTTATGTTGTAATACTGTTATAAAAAAATGTTAACCTAAAAAAAATGTTACCCTAGCAGTTATGCAGACACCTGTTCAAATCTCTTTATAGACACTGTATCACTCTGTGGTATCTCGCAGTTGAATCATTTTCGTAACTTTTCTAATAACATCTTCGCCTTGGTTTTATACAATAATTTTTTACTCGAAAACTTAAACGCTTGCTAAAACTCACTTGTCCCCGTGGATAATCATCACACCACCTTAGAGTTTGTGCTAGGTTTTTCAGATGTCTTATACTGTAATCATTTTCATAACAATAGTCATTATTCCTTTAATTTCAGTCAAGCTGATTATGATTCTATAAAAACTGAGTTACAGTCATTCGACTGGACTAAGGAGTTTTCAAACCTAATTACAGATGAGAGTTTTCTGAAGTTTTACAATTATTACGTAGTAGTATAACCAAACTAAGCACCATAAAAATAAATCCAAATATCCTCAGTGATTCAACGTCGCTACCATAAAAGTTATCAAAGAAAAGAGGAAATTTCATACAAAGAGGAATAAATACAAACATTACTTATACTATCTAACTTTCAAATTAATCCGTAGGAAATCGAAATATCTGATTGACATCGATTATAAAAACTACATTAAACAAATAGAAACGCGTATTTGTGATGATCCGAAGCATCTTTGGAGCTTCGTTAAATCTAACAAGGGTAGTTCCTCTGCTATTAATGCTCTGAAGGTTGGTAATCATATGGTAACGGATTTATTTTCTGACCACTTCAGTACAGTTTTTAACCCGCCTTGTAATGCATTTAAGCTAGACAACAGTAACCCAAATCCACACCATGGAAACAGTTATTCTATTCCATATGCCACCATCCTAAACAAACTTTTAGAGCTTACAGAGAAGGCTGTTGGTGCTGAGGAAATACCTACCTCTTTCTTAAGTCCTGTGCAAATAAGCTGTCAGTAATATTACATATTTTATTTAACAAATCACTTCACGAAGTCTGCTTCCCAACAGTTTGAAAAATAGCTCCCGTTGTTTCTATTTTTAAATCTGGCAAGAAATATCTGGTTGAAAATTATAGACAAATCTCCAAATTATGTTTAATGTCAAATATAATGAAATCAATTATTACTGACAGCATGGTTTTATGAAGAGACGTTCCATCGAATCCAACTTAATATCGTGGTTTGGTTACTACATCAGCAACAGATCCCAATTACCAATATGTTTCAAAAAAAGCTAATAAAGCACTAGGATTCCTAATGCGCGTTTGTCACGACTTCGAAGAGGTAGAGTCTGTTAGAAATCTATACATTGCATATGTCAATAGTGTTTTAAGCTTCGGTTCTTCTATTTGGAATCCCTATTATAACTGCAAAATTTATAAAATATGTTTCAAAAAAATTTCATACTTATGCAGCTTTCGATATTTGCAAACGAGAACTGAAGCTCATATCACTAGTCGACAGACGTCAACTTTCAGATGTCAAATTTATGTACAAAATCGTTAACGGGTAAATTGAATCTAGCGAAATTTTAAGTAAAATTAATTTCAATACTCCATACTCCATCCTATAACACGCGAGGTAAAAATCTTTTCAAAATTAGTCAAAGCTCTACAAACTACTACCTAAATTCTCCTCTGCAAAGATGCAGTAAATCATACAATACAATCTCGTCACTCAACGATTTGGATAACTTCTCTTCCTCTTTGATAACTTTTACAAACACTATTAAAAAATTATATCTAGCTGATCTTGACTAGTTTCTTTTTATATAATATGTATAATATATTGTAACGGTTGACTAATCTGGAGAAGAGAATACAAAGCTTATATTAAATATAATGGGAAATAAAGTCACAAATAAATGAATCAAAACCAATAAATAACTATTTATTTTAACTCAAATAATCTTAATCAGAATGTAATGTAGAAAATAAAGTTTGAAACTAATTTTAGAGTAGCAATTACATAATAAAATATAAAATTTTTAGTATCAAAATTTAACAAGGAAATCCCATAAGCGATGTTCATCGATAATTTTAGCATATTTACAAATAACTTAGCAAAGATCTAAATAGAAAAAGTTAAAGTAGAACAATCTCAGATAAGTTTGCAATCACTACAACTATGAGAACATTGTTATTTTAATTGGTATAAGAGAAATAAATTTTAGACTTAACCTAAAAATGCAATGTCTTAATTTATCAATATGGTCAATTTAAATTCAGGGGAATACAATAAATAGGGAAAATTAAGTGTTGGGGCTTCTAAAATTATAATATTACGGTAAAAAAGGCAGTAATAATAATGTTTAATACAATTATAAGAAATGGATAATGAGGAAAAAAAAGTTGTCATGTAACCTTAATATAAGTAGAAATAGCAAATAAATTATATCAAAATCATTCTTTTTATCTAGAGAATCATGTTTTGATAGTTAAAAAGTGTATAAAAATCAATAATTTTTAATTTTATAATAATTTAATGTAACATTCTGTCAAATTTAAATCGAGTTGGCTTTGAAATGCTCGTTTATAAAAACCAAATTTCGCTGTCAAGCGAGGCTTTTGCAAGAAGACTCTTGAGCTGTACACATCAGAGCTCATCGTAAAAACAAAAGAATCCTCAAGTCAAAGCTACTACGATTAACACAAAGAAGTAAGAAAATTTTACCTGTCACATTTAAGTGAGGTTAGATTTGATATAACCCAAGAAAAAAGAAGTTAATTAAGAAAAGGACTCCAATCATTGATTCCTGCCTTTGTTCCTGAAGGAGAATCCAGATCCTGTTAGTATCCTGTTCATCAACCACATCCAACACTATCCTGTAATTTATCCTGTGTTTATCCTGATTGATTTTGAAGAATATCATACCCGTTATTATTGAAGATTAGAAAGAAAATAACAGAAGTAGCTAAAAATTGATGATTCGTTAATAAAGAGATAAAGGTACCAATCATTTAATATTAAATATCGATATTTAAAAGAGTATAAAGAGGTCTATAAAATTAAACAAGGCCAATAATAATTTTATTTAAGTAAGGTTAGGTTTCACTTTAACAGACAACTAAATTTAGGATAGAACAAGGTAAGAGTATAATTATAATAACAATTAAAAAACATACACTTACCTTTTTTCGTTCCAATAAACTCTCGCAATAACCATTACGTACAACCACATCTTTTCTAGTTATTTTATTTTAATTGTTAATAAAAATTTCTATATTTAACGACTATTTCATTATTATCGATTTAAACGTTTTCACAGTCAATCACTGAAACACGACTGAGGTTAAAGTCTCAAGATTTTCCTACCAATAGGTAGGTGGCGCTCAACAACATTCTGCTTAAGATTACGAAGGGAAATAAGTAAATAAATAACCATTTAATATAATTTTTAAAAGATAATCAATAAATCTCATAACAATAAAATTGATAACTAATTTGTTCTTACAAGAAATTAAAGTTAACTTAAGCAAACCAAAGCTAAAATAAGATTAAATATAAATTTCAAAATATGGCAAACTAACGAGCTTTTTGAAAAGCAAATCACAGGGATACAAAACAAAGAAGTCCAAGACATTAGAACGACCTGAAATAATTAAGTTTTTGAACGAAGCTCCCGGCAACGAGTACCTGTTGATGAAAGTGACTTTGATAATGGGGACTAAAAAAAAAGAAATCGAGAGGTTTCACCATACTTGAAGAAGGATTTCCCGTCCAGATCAATTTGTGTAAAAAATACATGTCTTTGAGACCAAAAAATACTAGTTCTAGCCGCTTTTTTGTTTTTTTACAAAAATGGGAGGTGTACGAGCCAGTGTGTGGGAATAAATACGTTGTCGAAGATACCTTCAAGAATTTCAATGTTTTTGAAATTGGAGGAACCAGCGCTCGACATCGGTAACTGCCTGAGAAGGTCTTCGGCGACTCTTTTGGCCAATGCAGGGGCTAACATGACTACTTTGAAGCGTAACGGAGGATGGAAGGCCTCGACCGTAGCAGATGGATACCTAGAAGAATCGGTGCACAACAAAATACAACTTGCAGAAAAATTACAAGGTTCTAATGCGTCGGCGTCTTCCAGCACTATCAGCACCTGTACCTATATGGGAGCATCTGGTTCCAATGAACCAACGAATTTTTCAATGACTTCAAATTCGAAAAAACCGTTAGCGTTTTCCTTTAATTTCAATATCAATGTGAATTCTGCTTGTAATTGTAATAAATAAATAGAATACTACTTTAAACATGAACGTGAGTTACAATCCATAACTCACTAGTGAGTTATGAATTATAACACACCAGTGTGTTTTTTTATAGTTTACTTGTCTAAAATGACAGTCATAACTGTCATGTGTTGGACAAATAAATAAATAATATAAGTAAGAACGGACTTTAAAATGATATAATCGTACGTATATCAATTACAGAGTCTAGATTTGAGATTGGTTCTGAAAAAAAATTCCCAACGCTTCGTTAATATTTTCTTATTTTGTAATTAAGGATTAAGGTTGATATGTTTTTATTTAATTCTTTTTCTTAATAATAATTTTCGCTTCACTTTTGGAATCTTCTCGCGGCACCCTTAGCTCCTTACCGCGAATTCCCTTGTTTTGGATGATAAATATACACTCCCATATTTCCGGTCGAGTTTGAATTCTGACGATAAAAAATATAATTGATATGATGTTTGCTATTATTACCGATGCGGAGTTGTAAGCTTTGATCTTAGAAAATTCATTCGCTGTTTTAATGAAAAGGAAGCGAAAATTATGCTTTTACAGTTATAGCAGTCAGAGCAATTAGTATGATTAACGATACTAAAGCAGTAATCTGAGTTATAATTTTTAAGTTTGAGTACGTTTTAATTAAGTTCAGCAATTAGTAGAGGAACCTCAACACACTAAAGAAACGTATAAAAGTAAATCGAATCATCTTTTTAAAGTATAATTAATAAAAGTTTATTTTGCTGACAAAAATAAGGTTATGAATTAAATAAAAAATATTCTCAAGTAAGCAAACGATTTTTACTAATACAGAAGTTTCTGACCCTTTTTTACTGCAAATATCTCGGAACTCAGTAACGAT
Organism: Crepidodera aurea; assembly: GCA_949320105.2. Lineage (NCBI taxonomy): Eukaryota > Metazoa > Arthropoda > Insecta > Coleoptera > Chrysomelidae > Crepidodera > Crepidodera aurea. The sequence goes on from OX439475.1 coordinate 64,641,672, forward strand.
AGGGATGTGCGATTTTCACTGAACAATTTCTTTTTATATAAAGTTTTTTCCAGTATAAATGTTTATTTTCAAATGCAAATATCCTTGATTTTTTTAAAGAAACACCCTATATTCTATCTGAAAGGTGAACTCTTTCCCTTTCCGAAAATGTATAATTTGTTGACGTTTAGATGAAACATAAGCGAGTTATTTGATTTTTAAGGATAGGCAGTTATGTAGGCATCTATTGGTGTGAATGTTAGGTAGTGTGCTTTGGAATTTTTATATACTGTATTTGAAAATCAAGAGAGAGTAAATTCCCAGAATAAAAAGTAATTCGGTATGCAAAACTATAGTACAGTACGTGCGGTAAAACTTCAATATTTGTAATGCATTCTAAATTGTTTTTGTTAATTTCAATACAAAATTTATTAAATTTCTTGGACTATCACATTATTTTATGATCTTTCATTGTTACTACAGTAGGCCTAAGAGGATTAACGTGCGTCATAGGCGTAACCAGAATAGAAAGGGATAATTGTTATTTAACGACCTCCGAATGGCAACAGCTTCTAATGACAGATATTTTGACTTAAATAGTTTCTAGAAATGCAGTTATTTGATTTTCGATAAACGTGACAAATAGTAGTGACTAAAAATGGAAGCAGTTTGTGAGTATACGCCAGTGAAAAAATTAAAACTAGACCATTTATCGCTCAATGAAAAGAGTGCTGTAGTGAATGTGTACCACTATTTTAAACATCAAAATCCCTCAAACACTATTGACAGTGTAGTTGAAACAACATCTAAGGCAATGGGATATGGAAAATCTACAATATATAGAGTTCTAAAGGAGGAAAAATCAGGTGGAGTAACCTCACCAAAGCCGAAACCAGGTAGACCAAAACTATTAAAAGTCAACGTGGACGAGTTTTTTAAAAATGCTATTCGTAAGCTTGTTCACTCATTTTTTATAAACAAGCAAATACCAACTTTAGATAAAGTTTTGCAAGCCATTACGAATGATGTTGATTTACCCACAATAAGCCGGGATAAACTATGGAAAGTGTTACATGAGTTAAACTTTAAATTTGAAAAAATGGGCAGACACTCAATGCTAATTGATTCTGAAGAAATTGTATGTTGGAGAAGACAGTACCTCAGAAGAATACAACAAGTTAAAGCTCAAAATAAAAACATTTATTATTTAGATGAAACATGGGTTAATGAAGGACATTGTGTAGGAAGAGTTTGGAAAGAGATAGCCAAAAAACGAGAAATTGAAATCCTTCGTTTACCACCCTACCATTGTGAGCTGAATCCGATAGAATTAATATGGGCTCAAGTTAAAGGTTATGTTGCCAGAAATAACACTACTTTTAAATTATCAGATGTTAAAAATCTCTTCAATAAGGCAATATCTGAAGTAACAAGTGAAAATTGGCAAAAATGTATTAGACACGTTACAGAAATAGAAAAAAAAATGTGGGAGCTAGATAACATAATTGATATTACTATAGAGCCCATTGTAATTTCTCTAGAATCAGATGGTGAATCTTCTGACACAGAGTGCGAGGAACCATAACTTTAAAATTATTAATTTATGTACTTTAATTTTATTTTTAGATTTTTATTTTTTAAGATTTAATATTGTCGTATTTTTTGCATGTTGCTCGTCAAATTTTATCCTTGCGGTTGGTTTTTTTTTTCTCATATACCTACTTAATTGTTTTTTTAGCTCCTCATATTAATTTATAAATAATTGTAATTATCTGTACATATTATATACATATTTTGTAAATAAACATATGCCTAAAACAAAATGCCTAAAATAATATTGACTTTTTCTTCATTTTACCCAAATTAAATTACTACTTACGAATTATGTTTATCTATCTAAAATTGGTAATCTAGGTATAAATAACTAAAACAAATTAAATATTTCTATTTCCATATTAATTTAATTTTGAAAACGCACGTCTATGGTTTACTGCCTTTAACACTGATAACTGCAAAACATTTCTGGGAATTTACTCTCTCTTGATTTTCAAATACAGTATAATCTCAGTAAAATGACACAACGAACTGTCAAAGTAATTAATTCCTATTTCAATAATGGTTCGATGTTATTGTATGCTAAGTATGAATCGTTTGTTAATACCCATAGAAGATTTCGTGAAGTATTTAGCAAAAATCCACCTTCAAAAAACAGTATAAAAATGTGGTACGCTTCATTTCTGCAGAGTGGATCATTGGAAAGGAAGAAATATCCAACACGTGATGCTGATAATTTTCTACGTATTCAGGAAACATTAGAAGAACATAATAATCGAATATCTCTCCGCAAAATATCATGCACAAGTGGAATTTCAAAATCCGAACTTCATAGATGTGTGAAGATATTAAAGTTAACTCCTTATAAAATTTATATACACCAAAAAATTTATGTAAGTGATTTTCAAAAAAGAATTTTTTTTTCGGAGACATTACTAGATTTATATAGAGAAGTTCTCAATGTTCTATTTATAATGTCAGATGAGGCTGCATTTAATTTAAACGGGCAATGTAATAAACATAATTGTCGCCATATGGGGGTCTGAAAATCCAAGGGTAATTGAGGAATACGAAAGAGATTCACCGAAGTTGAACGTTTGGTGTGGCGTTTCTAAAGGAAAAATATATGGACCGTTCTTTTTCAAAGAAACTAAAATTACTGGTAATGTCTACACAGACATGTTACAAAATTACTTATATCCACAACTGGAATAAGATGGAATAAGCGTCTTAAATTCAGTTTACTTTCAGCAAGACGGTGCGCCACCACACTATTCACTCGTCGCTAGAAATTCATTAGCAGAAACATTTGGAAATAGGTGGATTCGGAGAGCCGGACCAATTGAGTGGACTGCCCACTCACCAGACTTAACGATTCCAGACTTTTTTATATGTTACAATCCCATTCCACAGACTCTGGAACAGCTGCGATGTAACATTGTCCGAACATTTGAAGAAATTACCCCGGAAATATTGCGAGATTCTTTTCAGAACTTTTTGTTCGGGTTGCAAAAATGTATTGATCAAACTGGACAACACTTGGAACAACTTAAAGATTTTTTGATTCTACGTGGTAACAATTCTTGGTGAAGCTGGATATGATAGGGGTGATATTTATTCTTTTTTATTATGCGTCTAATGGTGGTATTGGAAATATCTAACTGATTGCTTAATTGCCTTGTGCTTATATTGGGATCTTCAACTATACTGATCATTACCTTATATTCGTTGTCAATAGTAACAGCTGTAGTTTCACGTGAATGTTTTTCATACTGGACGGTTCCTGTTCTATTAAATCTATTCTTTAAATTCTCAAAAGTATCCTTTTGTGGATGACGTCTTTCTGGGTATCTTTGACGATAGACCCTACTAGCAAGAAACGCATTTTATTGACATTCACCCAGTAGCCATATCATATCAATATTTTCTTGAACAATATAATTCTTATTAAAATCCATTTTTTATGCACACTACCGATTAAATATAGTAGACGTGATACAATACAAAATTTTATGTTGACAATTAATGCCATAACAAAATATACCTACTGTCATTTTCATAGGTAACTGGATTTCTTATTAAAAATTATGTAAAATATGTTGTTTGTCACTTAACGTCAATTATTAAAGTAAATAGTAAAGTTAGATGTGCAAAACCCTATATTTTTTAATGCGTATTAGGGAGAGCTTCTAAATGAAGAAAAATATACAGGTTGTCCCATTTGAAAAAATTAAGTTATTGCCATTTGAAAACTAGACTATTGGCACGCCATTGGCAAACACCCTGTGCAGCAGGTGAAGATTTTGTTTGATTATTGTGATAGGTGCATGTTTTATTTACATCATAGTAGCTTTTTTGAGGAATTTTTTAAAAAATGTGGTTTTTGTGCTAATATTTCTGAATCATTAAATCTGCTTAAAATAGGAATAACTTGTCAACGCCGCGTCGGATTTACAAATACAAAAATCTACCGTAAATCTAATATTAAGTAGAATCAGAAGACATAATCGTATACAGGGTGTTCAATTTAAAAAAACGAAATTAATTTTCATTCCTCAAAAATTAGGGTGGCTGTCTACCCCTACAAAAAATCTTGTTGATATCTCTTTTAGTTTCGGTGCTAGAGATCGATTGGAAATAATTGGCGCACCCTGTATATAAAGACCGTTTTTTTTAAACACCTTATATAAGATTTTACCAAATAAACATTTATACTGAAAAAAAACTTTATATAAAAAGAAATTGTTCAGTGAAAACCGCACCTCCCTATCATTTCTGAGTTATTTGGTAGCACATTTTCGAAAAGATACTCCCATAAAATAAAAAATCAAATACTATTAAACGAGCAAGGTTTGTATGTGTGTGTGTGTGTGTGTGTATGTGTGTCCAGAGGATCTCGAAATCCACTCGTCATAATTCAATGAAACTTTCAGGGTAGATTAATTCCTATCTAAATCGGCGAAAAATGTAGGTCCCATGTCTGTGAAAATTCGATCTTCCGAGATATTTACAAGAAAAGTTAAGCTTTTAGTTTTATTTCCTAGCAACGGCACATAATAATAATTTGTTTCTATAGTAATATATACTATAAAGGATAGATGAGTACAGTCAAAGTGGGGATATAACGTCACATTCCATAGGCGTACTTTGCAAAATAAGTTTCTATAATATAAATAAGGTGACAGCATATCAAATATATATACGCACTTCGTAGAATAAATTTTGAAGTTATATTATTTACAAAAAATAAAAATAAACTTTATGCATCCGACACTTTAACATTGAACGAATTAAATTTAACCAATAAATAACAAGGAGGATTATATGTTGGGATTAAATTAAATCTCTTGGCATTAAAAGTAACGCTTCAGTACTTACCTAAACTCAAAGATTAAAAAAAAAGTTAGTTCAAGAACTATCTTTAAAAGTCACTGTCTTCACTAAAACTACTGGCATCACTATAATTGTCTTTTCTGATGTTTATTATTATCGGTTCTATTAAATTATCCATTGATATATCCACTTTCCTTAATGAATTTTCCACATTTTTAAACATGATCAATGCATTTTCCCCAATGTTCTCTATTTACATCTGAAACTGCCTTCAAAAACAAATTTCGCACATCAGGAAATTTAAATGTTTTATTGTTTTGAGAAACATAACCTTTTAATAATTGAGACCAGATCAGTTCAATGGAATTTAACTCTGCGTGGTTCGGAGGAAATCTGAGAATTTTAATTCCTTTTTCTCTGGCCATCTCATCCATAATATATTTTTTGAATTTGTTTTTATGTTGCCTTGCTATTACTAATAATTCTGCCTTCAAGGATTTAGGAGGACTGATAATATTTTTAGAATGAAGCCATTTTGAAATATATATTAATACAAAATTCTGAATCAATTAAAATACATACGATACGGCTATGAATAAATAAAGTCTGACTTATCTGTCAAAAGAACAAATTTATTACAGTAAAAACCATGGAAACAAGAATCTAGACAAAAACTATATTAGGCCGATCAGATGTATTAAAATTTAAATTTTAACTACAAATAAGCATTGAAGGATGAGGTAAAAATAAAATTTCTACCTCTTGAACCTGTACTACGTTCTGCAAATTAAATACTGCACTCCTTTCTTCTGTATAGTATAGTAGTAAAAAGGTTTGACTTTATTTAATTTCTGGCGTTTTAATCAGAAAGAATTCAATTTTAAATTTGTCGCTTTATATAAAAAAGGAAAGGTTCATTTGACGGACATAAATAATTTGCTTGTCAAATGACAGCCATCTTATTAATTCAAAGTTGAAAATACAACGTTGCCAATTCAATTTCAGAAATCATGGGTTTAGGTAAATATTTATAGGAACATTGAGTAACACTGTTAAAATGGACACCTGTCTTCCCTTCCCCGATAATGTGAGACTACCCCTTACGGCTACTATTTTATTATGCGGACAGTTTTAATATTTAAGTTTTCATGATCAGAGAGAGAGAGAGAGAGAGAGAAAGAATTTTTGAAAAAATATGATATCAATATCTGCCACACCTCGAGAGTCTGGTCACAGGTATTTGTGGAGGTTTTTACCCAAGTATGAATATCAGACCTATAATTTTCCTTCACTGCAGATCAAAAAATAATAAAATCAATTGAACATAGAGTTTTTCTTATATAGTGATAAATAGAGTGAGCTGAGCGATCTTCTGTTGACGGGACGTGTGCCCTACACGCTGCTGTTGCACGTCCCGGAAACGGGGCCTGTCCACCGTGACAATTCGCGAAGATCAAGCGTCAGTAGAAGTTGCCCTAAAAGGGTGAAATCCCCAGAAACTAGGCAACTTTAATGCATTTAACTAACCTCTGTGACAAGCAGTTGATAAACGTCAACAACATCTGCAGCCAATTGAAAATTAACACTGACAGCTTTTTTAATTTTCCCGCCTACTTTCAAGCCAATCGCCAATCAACTTTTTATTTATCTCCCTATCAGTAGTTCAAGTAGATGTCGCCCACTCCGTGATTTTCGCGAATTAATTAATAATTTATCATGTTATAAATATACTTAAATTATATACTCATTGGGCTGCTTAAAAATGTAGATTTGAATATTAAGAGCGAAGCTCGGTGACCAGATATTAAAAAACTTAACTAAATAATGAGTGTGTCAAGATACCATCCTGGGGCAATTATTTTTTTTAATAAAATTACAGACGAGAAATAATTTGTAAAATCAAAATTAGACCAAGCGCACTCCCTACCGGGGATTATTTACAACTATCGTTTGAACCCGAAAGATTGTAACACCCAGTATAAATCTGTAGATTTATCATGCAATTTATATTAGTCGAGTCACTGGTTTGACGTTGACCATCCACATCCACTCGTGACGTTTTGTATTGTATTCACTTTCACACCCTCAGTAATGAATGTAAAATAGAAGTCAAATAATGTTCATTCTTTTGTGTTCGACCCTTTGTCTGGATACCCTTCCTGGTTTTTGGTATCTGTTTCGATCTGGTCGATAAATTCCTTTAAAAGAAAAATGTAGGGGTACGTTGTGGCGAGAATGCAAAGAGGGCTGAAGGGGTTCGTTGCTGAGGGATACAATGAGTAATCATTCACAATAAAAGTAATAAGTGGTTGTGTTGGATAATTATAAATTGGAGATGAACCGTGAAAACTTACTGACCTCCCAGAAGCAGCGCCTTGTCGATATTTGATAAGGATTTTGCACAAAATTGTAACATTTCTTGATTTATACCATCTTAAAGTCGAGGGTTACAACCAAGAAAATGAGCACTGATAGACTTAAAAAATTGAAAATTCGTATAAAATCGAAAAATAAATATTTTGCGAAAGATAAAAATTAAAAACGAAAAATACGGTTTTAACGATTTTCTCAATAATTTTGAGGTTACGTTGATTATTTCCCTTGCCTGTCAAATATCAATTTTTAACCAATCACATGCTTGGAAACTGATTTGACGCAGCCAATCAAAACAAAATAAAGCGACTATTTACCTTGGTGGTAAATATTCGGCTATTTGATCATCGTCCTCAATATTCAACTAAAGGACGGTATCCAACAATAAAGAAGCCGCCCGTAAATTTAAAATTTTTCAAATAAAACCTATACTAATGGTATTATAAAATTGCTTATACAGGGTGTTTCATTGGGAGTGGGAAACATTTTAATAGTGGATATGTGTCACTGGGGTGATTCCAAATAACCCATATTTTATGGGTCTAAAGTCCCTTATAGCTGAGATACAGAGTGTTTTGTACATTTTGGTCATTTCTTCATTGCCTCCTGTGCTTTTAACCACTCTGTATAATTTTATAATATTTGGTACACATACTCTTTGTATCTTACCAAATTAATTGAGGTATTATTAATATTGAAAATGCAGGCCCGGCTTCACTAAAAGTTGACAAATTCGTTCCGCTCATAAACAACACCCTGTATGTTAAATTTTCAAAAATATTTTACCATAGCTAAAAAGAGGACAAAAAATTGAATTTAACGATATACTTTTTATTTTTGCACATATGATTTTACTACTCATAAATAGTTAAGTTTCCTTATATTTTTGGGGCACCAACGTGCTTAATTAATCCTATTAAGTTGTAAACAATATTATTTACCCTAATTAACTATTTGGATAACATTATGTTATTCCAAAATTTTTTGTAGTCTTCTAGGCACATGAAAACTGATTTACAGGACCGTACTAGGATCTAAATGTCACATTAGATTTACCCATGCAACACCGATTATATTTATTTTTTTTAACCTTCCTTATATGGAAAAATTGTGTAGTTTGGAGTAGAAAAGTAAAAAAAATAAAATTAAATTTTTGTAAAGGATATAAATACATAAAAGCACATTTTTAGTTCAATAATATTTAATTAAATTATAAACAAAATTCAAAAATTACACAACCCTTAAAAGACTAGAAAAAACACTGAAGTTTAAAAAATTATAATAATTGTTCGAAATAACCCCCATACTGTTGAATGCATGTTGTTTCTCGCTTAATAATTTGGTTTACAGATTTTCGAATGATGTTTTCGTTATTTTTATGCTCTTGGCTGTCCTCTTGACAGTTATTTGAGCTGAATAAACTTTGGACTTTAAATGTCCCCAAATATGGTAATCGACGGGACTACAGTCCGGTGATCTTGAAGGCCAATGTATAGTACCACCTCTACCTATCCACCTACTAGGAAAATTTTCATTTGAAAAATCCAGTACAATTAGCCTAAAATGAGGATGTCTACACCTTTATCCTCTAACAAAATTGGTAAAATATTTTGCAGAAGATATAAGTAAACCCCTCCAGTTAATCTTTGAGGGAGTATATGGGGTCCAATTAACTTATTGTTAAAAACACTACACCACAGATTTACCGAAAATTTATATTGCTAATGAGCTTCCCTGATGGTAGCAAATGGATTATGTGTTTTTTCTAGTCTTTTAAGTGTTGTGTAATTTTTGAATTTTGTTTGTAATTTAATAAGAAGATATTATTTAACTAAAAATAATTTTTATTTATTTGACTCATGTGTTGTTGACGTATCTATTTAATTTCACAAGTAGTACAGCGTATTACTAACTTTAAATAAATAACGCGTCACATTCACAATACTTTTTATGTACTTTTATCTTTTACAAAAATTTGATTTTAGTTTTCTTTACTTTTCTACTCCAAACTACATAATTTTTCATAAGGAAAGTTAAAAAAATAAATAAAATGGGTGTTGTATAGGTAAATATAATGAGACATTTAGTTCCTAGTACGGTCCTGTAAATCTGTTTTCATAGGCCTAGATTATTATAAAAATTTTTGGTATAACATACTTTTAAACCAAATAGTTAATTAGGTCAAATAATATTGATTACAACTTAATAGGATTAATTAAGCAAGTTAGTGCCCCAAAAACTTAAGAAAACTTAACTATTTATGAGTAGTAAAATGATATGCGCAAAAATAAAAAGTATATCGTAAAATTCAATTTTTTATCCTCTTTTTAGCTATGGTAAAATATTTTTGAAAGTTTAACATACAGGGTGTTGTTTATAAGCGGAACGAATTTGTCAACTTTTAGTGAAGCCGGGCCTAGATTTTCAATATTAATAATATCTCAATAACTATGTGTACCAAATATTATAGAATTATACAGAGTGGTTAAAAGCACAGGAGGCAATGAAGAAATGACCAAAATGTACAAAACACTCTGTATCTCAGCTATGAGAGACTTTAGACCCATAAAATATGGGTTATTTGGAATCACCCCAGTGACACCTATCCACTGTTAAAATGTTTCCCTCTCCCAATGAAACACCCTGTATAATAAATTATCGATCTTTAGTAGCAAATACACAAATCGCACTTTTTCTGAAACTATAAATATATCCTTTCTATGTAATACCGTCCATTTTACGACAAACATACGCTACTGTCGGCTATTTGTCAAGGTCTTGGGATATTACTGTCGACTATTTCCCTCGTCTTAATTTCCACCAATCACAAACGCGCAATTTTGAATCATAAATGGTTTCTAGATAATAAAACTGTATAACCGCTCCTGTCAGTAGTTTTTTCGAGTTTACCGGCGGCAAAACTTGACAGCTGTTGTCACCAAAAATTACAATACCTTTGATAACAAGTAATTATGGTCTCCCAAGATACCAGAAAATGACACTAAACAATTTTTCTGATTTTATTGTCAATAAATTTTGCAATATTGTTAAAACCCATACGTCAATATGGAAACAGTTTATTTTTGATACATTTAAAGATATTATCTTCAAGTCTAGTAGGGAAGCTCGTAATGCGAAACGAAGGAATTTGCAGATGTGCGCCAATAAAAGGAAATCGAGCTCTGCTTCATTAAAAGAGGAAGAATGGTTTTATTATGGAACAAAGGCACTCCGTCGGGACTCCGGCGAAAATTTTACCATATCGCTTCAGTAGAACTTGCCTGGGATTAAATTCTGGGATTAAAACAGGTACATAACATAGTTACATATTTTTTAAAATAATTGATTTTCAAAAAGTATACGTTTTAGGAAGAGTAGAATATAATCCTCCCTTCAATAAAACGGCCCAGGGTGGAGAAAAAAATGGCCGATAGTAAATGGCTGGTCCCCAAAACACGAAGAACCCTACCTTTTGTCCAATCCGTGTTTTTAAAATTCTAATGGCTAAAGGTTCATCTAGAATAACAACTGCTAGATTATTCTTAACAGTAAACCCATCATGGAACAAACAACAATCAAGTGGATGGTACAAAAACACTCCAGTGCGAAAAAACCAACTTTCGAAATGGACTAAAGAAGCAGCAGAGAAAGACATTATTAAATACAGAAGAAATAAAAATAACAAACCACTCTACGCGGTCGACAGCAGTGAGTAACCTGGCTAAAGAAGGGGTGAAGGGGTGGGTGAACAACAATTAATTAAAATTACTGGCCACAGTTCAGCCAACTCAATTAAGCCTTATCTTCAAATGGATAATGAGCATTATTCCAACATCATAAAACCATTAGAGGTGACGCCTCCGAACCTCCAGCTAAAAAACAGAAAACAGGATCCTGCAGCCACTCCTCGAGCTTCTCACTCTACATCTGGAACCATCAATAACATTAATGATTTACCTAGATCCAACGTAATCAATGAGTTAACAAAGATTTCAAAATAATTAATTTTGTAGTATTTCGTGATTAAATAAATTACCTGTTTTTCAGTTTTCAAATTAATACCTACATATTTATTATGTATGCATATATAATAGGTAGTATGTTTTGTAAGCTATGTGTATGCAGAATAATCTGTTACTCATGAAATAGTCTTGTCAAATACCATTCGGGCAGCTAATTTTTCTTGTGAAAAAAATTAAAAAAACACAATGCACTCATGCTTCTTGTAAAAATATTACTTAGCAACGTGTTTTTTCGATTTTTTTCTGAAAAATTAGATGCCCTTATGATATTACTTATGAAAAATAATTAATGCAAAAGTTTTACATTTTTTAATTACCTACAACTTTTACATTAAAGTTTTTTCCCCCTTCCGGAACTTTTAATTTGTCCAATTGATTTTTTTTAATTTACTTATAATTTACCCTAAATTTTCCGACCATCCACATAATGCTAAGAATTTTTTATGAATTCAGGTATTTAAAATTGGTTTGCTGCCCCTAGTATATTATTTGTAGCAGTATTTTAAAATCTAAATGACGGTTCATAGACCCTAGAAAGTGGTTCTGATGCAACTCGTGCACCCTGTATACCTTTTAGTTTGTCCTTTATTACATCCAAACAAACCAAATAACTAGAGATATTTTGAAACATCTGAATAAATAATATTATAGGTGAACCGTTTTAAATTCAACGGCAAGTTTGTTTTTTCAGTTATAAAATTTTCAGCACCTGCAGTTTCCGACTCTTTTTTAGGTATTTAAATATTAATGAAGGTTTTCCCGAATAACAACAACCGGAAATTCTGGTATTGTTTTTGTAGTAAAAACAAATTTTATAAATTATGAACGGTTTAAAAAATATATGATAGCAGATATGGTTTGATTGTCTACAAATGTTATTTTTAAATTAATTAATAATTCGTTTGATACTAACAGGTATGCATTTGATGTTTCGTCTGACCTTATTACAGTTAAAATTTTATTCATTTCACTACGTTACATGTAACGTTATAAATAACGTAACAACATTTATTTTTTAAAATAATACAGATTCTTTGTCTGTAGTTAGACAACCCACATTACGCTTAAGTGTAGTGACTATTGCAGCTACATCTTTTGTCTAGAAGACTAAGATTATTCATGGGCTTCCAATGAAAACAACCTCCACTATATGTTGAAATGACAGTGCTGAAACGTAAAATGTTATGTTGTTAATTTTATGTCTATCATATCAAAACATTGTGAAGTATCTTGCTAGGACAAAATTGGCCTCGAAAGAACGTGCCAATAAGAAATTCCATTAAAATGTATATTGAAACTATTAGATCAATAAAAATTACAATGAACGGCAAGTCATTTTGACGAGTTTTAATAACGTCCAAAACAATAAATCACACTGTAAATAAAAATATAATTTAGCTTCCTTTGGTCTGAATTTTTTCAAGCAAATATTCATTTTCTCGTCCAATTTTTCCACTCAACTCTACCGCCGCATTCACATATCTCCAACAAAAGAACTCCCTGTATTGCACTTCACACTAAACGCGAAACCAAAGGAAGAAAATCTCGTCTCCGGAAAATTCGAGTTTTCCGAGTTTTACTCAAAGGCCTCTCTATCAGTTTTCCCATTACCCAGTGCTTTTCTGCTCAGTTTACCGTACCGCAAAATGCAGTTCTCGGTATAAAAATGAGCAAAAGTGCATTTCTGAGCCGTGTCCTGAGTCGTCCTGATTCTGAACCGAATCGCCGCCTGCAGCTAAGAGATGTTTCTGACATCCCCAATATCCATTCTATAATGGCGTCCATTTTCTTACACCAATAAAAATGCGTCCAATATCATTTATCGCTGGTCCCTTATTTTTACGTATATGAAAATTTTGTTAATGTAAATTATTTTTTTCATGTATTAAAATAGTCAGATTTTGTTTTTTTGATTTCTGCTTACGTTTTTGTAATTGTCAAATATAAACATCTAATAACTTTTATTTGCTATTATCAATTATTATTATACTAAGATGTATTGAAAATCCATGTTAATACCCAAATTTCACAATGTATTTGTAAACTAACCTGTTTTTATTCGTTTATTTTAAATCGCTTTAACACACATAACTCACTTCAACACTCAACTTTTGTTCATTAAACATCAGTTTTCGAATACCTAAACACTTCAAATTAGCTCTATAAACAAGGAAATCTCCATAAATCCGTTTAAAATTGACAAATGATGTCAAACTGTAAACGAATAAGCCAAACGCAATCTCGCATGCCTTGGTTTTTAAAATGTACTAGTACTTCTGGGGTTCACTCGTAAGGGAGTGAATTGCAGGGCGTATATTATTATTATTATTATTATTATTATTATTATTATTATTATTATTATTATTATTATTATTATTATTATTATTATTATTATTATTATTATTATTATTATTATTATTATTATTATTATTATTATTATTATTATTATTATTATTATTATTATTATTATTATTATTATTATTATTATTATTATTATTATTATTATTATTATTAAATAATTTTATTCTTGGATGCCAGTTATTAATTTTGGCTCTAGACAAAATTACAGTATAGATCACCCGGCTTGTTTTCAACTAATGACAATAATCTTGTATTTTATTTAACATATAATTATTTATAAAAACAACCAAAAGATACAAAAACTCTTCATTTATAAACCAATTTTTTGCAGTGTAGTTAATACATTTTTTAAATCTCTGTTATCATGTTTTAAAAAAGAAATATAATTGGATATATTCGGTAATGCACGTACAGATCAAAGTAAACTATTGATTCGTGGGCAGCTACGAAGTTTTTTCTATTTCTATACACGACGTCTCGTAGTTGAAGTTAATTTGTTCTTTCGTGGCTGTTCTTTGGAATCCAGAAAATGAATTGTGTTCTAGTTTTCCGTTTCTTTAAAGGAAATGTAATCATTTGTTGTTGAAATTGCCAAACGTATAGCAAGAGAAAAAAGAGGATTGGAGTTTTTGATAATTAGCAAAACATGTAGATTAACATTAACAATGTTTTCTGGCCTCGTTTGTCCATTTATTCATATTAGGTTAGGTTTTTCGATACCTCATCCAACACATAAGAAGAATGTAGTATTAAGACGTCAAAAATTAACTGAGCATTTGGCAGCTATCTTCATAGGATTGGAAAAGAAGCTAATGAAAACTTTTGGACATGGATACATTTAATATGAGACCAGAGAAATCCAGGCTACTGCAGTAAGTGTGAGCATTAGACACTCTCAGATTACTCTAGTTGCTACCTATTGCCCACCAAGATATTCTTTGAAGAAAAATATAGATTTCCTATCTAATCAGGGAAACAAATTTATTATTGGCGGTGACTTTAATGCAAAAAATACCCACTGGGGATCTAGATTAACGACCACTAAAGTTAAAGAACTTTTAGAAGCAATGAAAGAATATAATTGTGAAGCTTTATCCACTGGCAACCCTACCTATTGGCCAACCGATCCCAACAAGATTTCAGACCTTATTGATTTCTTTATAATCAAAAACATATCGGCCAACTTTTTAGAAATAGAAGAAGGATGGGACATGAATTCTGATCACTCCCCCATCATCTTAACACTTAGTGAAAACATTATTAAAAAAGAAAATAACCCTACATTGACTAACAAATTAACAGATTGGAAAATCTTCAAAATCATCCTTGAAGAAAAAATTAATATATCTGTTCCTTTAAGAAATAAACAACAACTAGACGACGAAGTGAAATTGCTTAATGATAATATCAAACAAGCAGCTTGGGAAACTACACCTGCTATTAATAGAAGGACGGTAGGAAACAACTATCCTAGAGAAATAAGAGAGCTAATCTCTGAAAAAAGAAAGCTTAGAAGAAAATGGCAGCAAACTAGAACCCCACAAGATAAAACTATACTCAACATTGCTACCCAAAGACTCAAAAGAGAAATACAACAAATTAAAGAAGAATCGATTAGTATTTACCTAAGAGAATTGACAGACGACAGCAGTACATTAGTCATTATGGAAAGCTACTAAGAGATTGAAAAGACCCATAATGCGAATACCACCTGTCAGATTGGAGGATGGTAAATGGTCTAGAAATAATCATCCAAAAGCAACAAGACTTGCAAATCATCTAGAAAAAATCTTTCAATCTCACGAAGATCAAGACGAAGAAGCCACTCTGGAAGAACATCTACAGATTGATCAAGAAATAGAATTTACCTCTCCCAAAGAAGTATTTACCGAAATAAAAGAAAATATCAATCCGAAAAAAGCTCCAGGTTTTGACTTAATTACTGGAGAAATTTTAAAACAATCACCCAAATAAGCAATAATTAAACAAACTAACCTAATAAATGCTGCCTTCAGACTGAAGTATGTACCCAACCTTTGGAAAATTGCGGAAGTCATAATGATACCCAAGCCAGGGAACCCACCACATGCGGCATCGTCATACAGACCGATCTCATTACTGCCTGTTATATCGAAACTATTTGAGAAACCTACTCAAAAGACTAAAATAACTTTTCTAAGAAAGAGAAATTATCCCTGATCACCAATTTGGATTTAGAACGACGATCGACCAAATTCATAGAATAACCAACATTATAGAGAAATCATTAGAAGAGAAAAATATTTGTGCTACTATCTTTCTTGATGTAGCACAAGCGTTTGATAAGGTTTGGCATGAAGGCTTAATACATAAGCTCAAGCTTTTCCTTCCAAAACAATGTACAGATATCCTCCACTCATATTTATTGGAAAGGTACTTTAGAATTAGGCAAGAAGAAGCCTATTCTGATCTTAAAGAAATTCAGGCTGGAGTACCACAAGGAAGTGTCCTATCCTATACTTACTGTACACATGTGATATTCCAAAGTTAGAAAACAATACCATAACCACCTTCCCCGATGATACTGCCATTCTAGCAGTAGGAGAGAGCAATGAAGAAGAAGCAACCCACAAGCTGCAAACAGCTGTCCACCTTAAACTAAATCACTTCACATTAACTTTACAAACAAAAGGATATATCATATTCCAGTCAGAATAAACAATAACCTGATTCCATATTCAAACACAGCAAAATACTTAGGTATTACCTTAGATGCCAAACTCCGATGGAAAGTGCATGTTATGAAGAAAAGAGAAGAACTTGGACTGAAATATAGAAGAATGTACTGGCTAATTGGAAGAAACTCCACTCTGTCCCTACATAATAGGCTTAGGCTTTATAAGCAGATACTTAAGCATGTATGGACATATGCTACCCAACTATGGGGATGCACCAAAGCAATCATCCAAAGATTTCAAAACAAAGAACTGAGGAACATAGTAGATGTCCATTGGTACATTCGCAATAGTGACCTCTATAGGGATCTGGAAATGGACATTGTTAACCAGACCATCAAGAAATTAGCCAAGAGTCACGAAGAAAAACTTCATCATCATGTCAATGTCGAGGCTATCCAGCTCCTTGACGATACTGGGTTAGAAAGAAGACGTAAGAGGATCAAGGCCTTTGAGTTAGTTTAGTGTTTTTAGTGCAAAGGCACAGCTTGTGTGTGGACGTTAAACTTTAGTGCAATCCACTCTACAGAACCTAAGGAACGCTGATGAGTATACCTATTAGATTAAGTTAGAATTAAATTGCACATTGGTCACTGTTGACCAGATTGTAATAAACTAAATCCTTTTATGGGTGTTTAATAATAATAATAATAAAAAATACATTTAACTGCTCAAAATAGAAGCAGAATACCATCGCGGAGCAGCAATAAATAGAGGAAACATAGTAAGACTGATGGGGAAAAACGTACTAGAATTTGTAAAAAATATGAAGATGAAAAGAGACAAATAATCCAGATCCTTAACATCTTATATTCTCGAGGTAATTCCAAGGTGGCAGAGAATCAATACATCACATTTTGAACTGTAAAAGTCCAATACCACCGATTGGTGCCTATTATCATCCTGTTCGTAGGACAATGTTTTGGGTTAGCTGGATTAGAATCGGACAAACTTAAGAGTAGACCGGTTAATTGTCACCGCCTACTTGTGCGAGTTGGTACGTTACCTAGCAACCTGTTTTTGTTTTAATTTACAATATAATTATAACGTACCTAAATAAAAAATCAAAAAAGTGTAATCATGCCTTTAACCAAAATGTATTCGTTATAATACCAAAAAAAATTCTTCCTCTCCCATTAGATTAAATTTCTTTCAGCATTCAAAAACACACAATCTTGTTTCGTTACTCCAATAAAATTTTTTCTTATGATTGTTTCCTCGGGGAGGTTTTTAAAAGAAGCAAAAAACTGGAGAATAAACTTTTTCACCCACTTTGTCAAGGACCCGCTGGGGTCGGCTATATTTTGTAAACTTTTACGCGACACAACACAGAGATTTTGTTACAATTAAATTGTTGGAAATGCCTCTGGTTTTCTTTCTATTCACTTTTCATTTCCTTTCCTTTTTGGCTGTCGATCCAAATCTTTTATTTTGATCATTGTTACGCAAGTATGGCGCTTATCGTTTAAAAAATATTTTCTTTGATACTCCGAGCGGCTCTACCTGTTTTTTTTATGTTATTGAAGTAGTTTCATGCAGCAAAAGTGTCTATCTATCTTGTGAAAAACATTTACTGAAATTTATAATTAATGGTCTTAAACATTGATGTCTATTATTTTTGTTAGTATCCATATCTGCAAAAATTTCCCTGCCATACAATCCTTTCAAAAAGAAAGTAATTTTTATGTTGGACTTAAAATGTATTAGTACATAAATCTTCTCTGAATTTATCTTAATATATGCATAAAATTAAATATTCATTTACACTATTTTCCGACATTATAGACTCTTTCAAAAATACACCGTACATTGGAAGTATTTGATGCATGTGACCTCAAAACCCAAATTCCCTTAAATCTTTCCGGCTTTTTAAAACACCTCCAAATCCCTTGAGAAAAGAGCCCAACCTCGAATCCATGACGTGGGTTTTTCCTGTTTTCTTCTTACAATATCCTGAAGGAGTAAACAGGGTATTATGTAAAATTGTTGGCAATAAAGTAGAAAAATGGGAGCTTGTATTGTTGGTGTACAATGCCTTTAGTTTAATCAGATAGGATATTAGTAGAGTAGCTCAAAATGTAGAGTAATATTGAGAGTATTATTTTTTTTTATTTAGATACTGAGACGCTTTTCTTTGAAACAGTGTAGTGGATGATAACATTTTTATAGGGTATTTAGCAAATATTAGCATTTTGATTTATTCTTTATGGCTGATCATTTACCTACCTTTTTTTCAGTTTAATTATAGTTTTTTACGTTTAGTTCTAATTTTAGTTTAATTTTAATTTAATTATAATGAATAATAAAAATCTTTAATCTTTTAATTTAAGATTATTTTACTCAAAATGACCTAGCTTGCAAAGAAAAAAATGAATTACAAACTTACCGTATTTTGTAATCTTATACAGAGCTTAAAATTCTTTATTTCTTTTAAACAATCTGTAAATTTATCTTTTAAAGATCAAGAGAACTCTTACTTCATGGTGGTAGGTTCCAAATAGCTTAATCTATTTATTTAAATACAATAATAACGAACGAATAAAGATAAAATCAGGACATACTTTATTGCAATAACAAAACATAAATTTGAACGATAAAAATTATCATTAAGAAAATTTCAAATACTAAGGATAAGTATAACTTTATACCAGGTATCCACGCGAAAACTTTAAATGGAATTATATCTGGTGTTTTAAAATATTTCGTTACTTCTAAACTGAAATAAGGGAAAGCTCTGTCTTGCTGAAAGTATAACTGACTGCATTCGATTTAAGTTTTTTTCCAAGCACTCAATGATAAGAGGATGTATTAATCCTTCCAAAAAATCTAGACATTTTAGAAAATTGAACCAATTATTTGGTTATTAAGATTTCCAGTCCATACATTAATTTTAATTTAAACCAAGTCAAATTTTTTCGAAAACTTTTGTAGTAAACAAAAGTGTCACAAGTAATATTATTTGACAGTACATACAACGAAACTGTTTTCATGGTTTCTTGCTATTATTTTTTGCTTTCGATATTGAATATCTGGTATCTGAACCTTTAGCTCTAAATATCTTACAAAGTTCATCATGTAATTAAGTCATTTTTTTACATAGAGATACTAAAAAAATGCAAGGTGTCATTTAAATTTTTGAACCGGTGGTCTTTCTTAATGACGTTCCAAAATTTCAAGTCGATATCTTTTAAAACACCAGATATAATTCCATTTAAAGTTTCCGCGCGGACACCTGGTATTGCATTAAACGTAATGAAAATAATAGAATTAAGATTTCACTGATTTTTTAAAAAAATTACTTAATTTTTTGGAAAATACTAGTATATTATTCAATGAGCGGCAATGTAGACAATAACTCACGCATATAAAGTTTGCAGCACGTGCTGCAATCATCAAGTGAGTTATTGCCATTACCGCGTATTGAATACTATACTTTATCTGCGACTATAAGAATTGTCAGAAGGAAATTTTTTTTTAACAAATTTACTTCATGATATAAAACATCGAATAGAAGGTCCATACGGATGACGCTTTATAATTCATTAAAATATGGCAGCAATACTTATATATTATTGCATAGGCAGCAGATTGTGTTGTAATTTTGGCCGCTTCTCTTATATCTGGAGGTGTATACATTTCTGATTCACCATCTGAACTCATTTTCATTTAGCTTTTCTCGTTATTGAAAAATATTATATTGTCACATTCGACATGAGTGACAGAATGCCAGGTAACTTGATAACATTATTTATATCATGGCTGATATACTATTATAGGATTACACGAAGGTGGAATTTTTTGAACCATAAAAATTCCAAAAAAGGACCATGGGAGTGACAAAACTGCACAAAGGATGTGAAATAAAATCACACAAGCTCCCAAGAACAAGTACATTAAAAATGTCCTACACTGCACCAGCGTCTGTACTTCAACAACTTCTCCTTGGGCTATATGCCCCACTAGATATTGAATTACGAAAGTCCAGACGTGGTTTGGTGCCCGACCAAGTCGGGGCTTTAACCCACAAACTTCGATTTTGTCATTAAATACCTTCGTGTAGTTTTCTATAGTTTTGCAAACTTTGATTTTGTTATTAAAGTGTTGGGCCCTCCCCGTTCGTTATACACTTGCTATAAAGCAACCACTTTTATCAAGAACGAGGCGAGTCGAATTCATTTTCAGACATCCTTTAAAGATAGGATGTCGAGCTTGTCTGCTTCTTACTGATGAGGCACAATAATGCCGAACGAGGCGAGTCGAATTCATTTTCAGACATCCTTTAAAGATAGGATGTCGAGCTTGTCTGCTTCTTAGTGGTGAGGCACAATAATACCGAAACCGGTCTAAGAATGGCAAGCTCTTTTAATGACAAAATCGAAGTTTTTGGGTTAAGGCCCCGACTTGGTGCAGTGTAGGACATTTTTAATGTCCTTGTTCTTGTGAGCTTGTGTGATTTTATTTCACATCCTTTGTGCAGTTGTTATAGGATTGCTCAAATACTGTAAATTGTGTGTTTGAGCGTGTATGTGCGTGAAATAAAAATTTTACGATATAATATAATCACGTTTCATGTATCGCGGTCACCCTTTGACGTCGATTAACCACGTGATAATAGCCGAGTTTTAATAACTCACTAGTGAGTTATTATAACTCAAAAGCTCAAAGCAGTTTAATTTAATAGGAGTAGATAAAGAATTTTCCCCCATTGATTTAAGTACTAGTTTTTATAATTTGACAAAAAAGAACATTTTTGATATAAATTTCATTACATTATTTGTAATATTAAGCTTATATTCTAGATTTGAAGTTTTGTTATTATATAATTTTAAATTGCAAGTAAATTAAATGCCAATGTATTTTCTATATTGTAATTATGAATTTTCGATAAAGAATGATCTAATTTTATTGAATTTTACAAGTATTTTCTATCTAAAACATTTTTATTCAAGGTATATTCAGATATGAAGTTGAGGTTAGATTACTTATTTTGTTTGCTTATCATTTTTTTAAATTCTTACTATTTGTCAATATTATTGTCTTAGTTTTATCTTCTTGTATGTTACTTTATTTTCTGATCAGTCAATTTTTGTTTGTTTTCATATTCTTTAAATTTCTTTTCCATCCTACCTTGATGTAACATGTTAGTTTTTCTTTTCTATCTTCCTGATTTTGGTCCATCTTTCCTATCTTCTCTTTTATATCTTCTTGATCTTGATCCATTTTTTAATTTACCTTATGGGGGGGCTGGCGACATAAATGGCTGTAATTGTTTATAACAATAAGTTGGGCGAATTTGGTATCTTGTACAAAATTGTACAAAAGTCGTAGAACGAAATTCCATGATTCATTTTTCAATCTACCCTATGGGGGAGGGGGGGGGCTGACGACATATGTCGCCAGCACCCCCTTTCATTTGTTAATAACTTTTAAACGTCACTTGTACAGAAATTTAAATTTAAATGTTTCTAATATACAGCGGTAGTCCTTAAGTAATTGTACATAGACGTATGGTAGATTCCTCACTTTAAAAAAATTAAAAACTGTTAAGTACGTTTCAAGTAGAGACTTTTGAAACACAAAAGCTAAACCTTCAAAGTCAAATTATAAAATTATTTACTAATCTCGTTCTCGGAACCTTTTTGTAGAAAGTATAACATGGATTTAGAACCAACCAGACACTGACCTGAATCAGCTGACGGCCGTGACATTTGTGAGTGAGTTAAGTTCTTTCGTTTGACCTTGTTCTCCTCCTGCTAGTATGTCAATGGATTCTCTTTTCTGTTATCTACACCTTCCTTCTGTTTTGCGACATTCTGTTTTTCACATATATTTTCTTGGTTTTGCTGCGTATGTCCATTTTTATCTTCTTATTCATTTTCGAAATTTTTTTGAAATAATTTTTACAATGTTAGTAAACCAGTAAGGAATTTTAATTTATTAGATTCGACATCCTAAGACCGGTTTCTGCCTGTCGGCTTCATCAGTTAGGCTTTTCGAATCCAATAAATAAAATTCCAAACTCGTTTACTAACTTTGTATTAATCTCTTAAAGGGATAAAAAAGAAGAGAGTGACATCTTGACTAGATTCAGTCAACATTTAATGTCAATACTCTCTTCTTACCATAGATGGTAGCACATCTAATAATTTTTACAATATATTATTATAAAAGTTATTTAATATTATTTTGTTAGTGTTATCCTAGTTTTTTTATCGGCATTTCCCTGCATTTCTTGACATAATTTATTACTTTTCTATAATATGCTCCGTTACGACGTTCTTTTACAATTTTTTTTACATAATTTCAAATAAATAAGTTAGCGGGGAGGGACAAAGTTTAATTTTTACCCTGTATATCCACATACAGGGTCTCCCAACTAAAATTTGCACCCAAATATTTCGAGTTTTGTTCAATTTTTGAAAAAATGCCGAAACAGGTCAATTTTAATCTAAAGGAGGCTCAATTTTTATCGTAGTTTCAAATTTCTTTTTTCATCCCTCTAGCGCCCAGAACCACCCCTTGAAAAATCTTAAATGGCAAGTGGTGTTAAGTGACACATCATTTTGAAGTTGCTTTCATTATCTAATGCAACCCCGTTCTTTTTTTATTTTGAACGACTCTCGAGAAAACTGCTTAGATTTTTGTAAAAGAAAATAATAGTTCTAAAAAAACAATTGAATTTTAACGAATGTACTGTTCAATGTAAGGTTTTTTAATTTAAATACTTTTGTATGAATTTTTTCCGATTTTTCCAAGAAGGTTTCCTCAATTTGAGTCTCAAATGACCTTGACCCTGACCTGATGAGATCAAGCGGACCTCGGATTCGGATTCACCGACCCCAAAAACCCCTAGTTACAGTAGCGAAGTTCTTGGAGTAGATAAATTTTTTTTTGTGGGGCTGTGTAATCAGTTTTCTTTCAAAAAAGGGTAATTCAAATTAAAAAAAAGAACGGGGCTGCATTAGATAATGAAAGCAGCTTCAAGATGATGTGTCACTTAACACCCCTTGCCATTTAAGATTTTTTAAGGGCTGGTTCTGGGCGCTAGAGGGATTAAAAAAGAAGTTTGAAACTACGATAAAAATTGAGCCCCCTCTAGGTTAAAATTGACGTGTTTCGGCATTTTTTTAAAATTTGAATAAAACAAATTTTAGTTGGGACACCCTGTAGATAATTTAATATAGTGAAAAGGCAAAGAAACAGTTCGCTGATTCATATTCAGGTCACATAGTCTATTTGCTGAATAAACATGCATTTAGGGAAATATTTACTGAAATTGTTTAACCTCCAACTTTAAAGCCAATGACCCATTTAATAGGAACCTCAAACCGACTATAGACAGCTACCAAAGAGTGTGCAAACCTGATATCGAAAATATTTATTCCCCGTCTCCAGTTTTTATACCGGTTTGCCTTTATACGAAGTGCTGTTATTGATGTTTTAGAAATTTTTTGTCCTGAGGGCTTTCTTGGCCCCATTGAAAAAAAATATGCAAGAAAGCTTTATTATTTTTTGGTGGGTGGGAGAGACCTGGATCAATGTTATTTTTTTTTCGGCATATCTGGCATATAATCGCTTTAGGGTTAGGAGGATTGAAAAAATAAAAAAAATGAAATATAGTGGAATAAAAATATTGTTTTTGGGTTTTATTAAATACATTGAAAATGTAACCATCGTTTTCCCAATCATACAACTCTTGCAAAAATATTGTCACTTATTTACAACGTAACTTAAGAAAATAATTTTTTTTAAGTGAAAGAAAATATTAAAAAATTAAAAGTGTTGTACTTATAAAATGTTTTGATTTCATGGGTTTTGAGATAAAATGTTGCAATTATTTTCAAAGACGGCCGATGCATTGACAACACCGAATTTTAAAATAATTGTCTGTGGCTTCTAAAGTGGACTGTAGTTTTTTTTGTAGTTGAATTTTCCAGAACTCCTAAATGATACACAAATCTTTCTTGTATTTAACGGTTTATTAAAAACTATCCAAAAACGAAAGAACAGGTAACACAGAAACAGCATTAAATTGACTTACACTTTATGTTACCAATCACTCAGAAACACACTTGCATTTTTAAATGCGTTGGTTAATTAATTATAAAAATGAAACAAATTTGCACTGCATTTGGACAGTGGAGATGAAAATATTTTGGGTAACCTGGCTTGATACGCGGTCAAAGTCTTACTCTTTTGTCAGATAAATTGTAACATTACGTCGTGTTTGTGACGTCGGAGAAGTCTTGCTTGATTCGCGACTAAGATCTTACTGACTAAAAAATTATTAAAAACTGTCCTTGTTTAAGCCGTGCCCCCCGAGTGGTCTACGTGACAATATTTGCGTATGTTATATGAACCGGAAGTTTGCGTACGTGTGAATATGTGATGGTACTATGGCGAGTCGGAAATCCGTTTCGATTCTCCCGTCTCACAATGCGAATTTATCTCATTCGCACTCATATGGTTGAAATATTTTTTAATGTTATTGTAAATGTATTTGGCGATTCGCAGACGCGCAGTTGGCAATATTTCCGATTTGTTTAAAATGAATGGATTGGGGGCTCTCGAGTTGTACCAAACATACCTGAGTTCATCCTACGCATTACCGGGGTAGCCTTTTTTGACCCTATAGTTGTACCAAATGGATAATTTTATTTAAGTGTCAATTACAGGGATTATTCATAAGGGATATTGACAAACTAAAATTTTAAACAGCGAAAAAACCCAATATCATCAGTTTTTGCGTTCTTTTAAGTCGATTCAATTTATTTTTTTTAACAGAACAATAATTATTCATCAGAGATAGGCGGCGATGATTTAGGACGTGTAAGGCAAAATCTATAGGTAGCAAGACGAGGTGTTTTATCAACATTGCCTAATCGAGAGGAAATATTTGATGCAGTTCGTCGTTTAAGTCCAAGATCGAAAACTAAAAATGAGGATTTTGTTTGTACTTATGGACGTTCAACAGCCTGCCTTACTGAAGGAACCTTCCCCAAACGGTGGAAGATTCAAAAACTGGTCCTCATCCCCAAAGGGAATAAGCCGCCGGACGACCCGTCATCATACCGCCCAATTTGCTTGCTGGACACGGCGGGCAAAGTGCTCGAGAGGATCATGGGCAACCGATTGGAAACGTTCACTGAGGGAGCCCGTGGCCTGTCCCATAGCAAGTTCGGATTCCGATAGGCGAGGTCCACCGTGGATGCCATCAACGTCGTCGTTGACACCGCACGTAAGGCCATTGCGGGCAAACGGTGGAAGCGGGGGCCTAAAAAGTATTGCGCCGTCGTCACCCTGGATGTCAGGAACATCTTTAACTCGGCGAATTGGGACCATATACAGGGCGCGCTGAGAGGAACAGGGCCACCAGAGTACATCAGACTCATAATCGGGAGCTACTTCAACTGGCCTACACCTTGCTGACCAAAAGACGGAGGTAGTTCTCGTAACCAGCAGGAAAGCAAGAGAAACTATCACCCTCACCATCGGATGTTGCAGAATACCGTCGCGGCGATCATTACGATACCTAGGTGTGCAGATAGATGCGAGGATGCGCTTCGATGAGCACATGCGAATTGTGAGCGCGAAAGCTGGAGCAGTGTGCAACGCACTGGCGGGGGGATCATGCCAAACATCGGCGGTCCCCAGAAAATCCGGCGCAGGCTTCTATCGGGAGTCGTCAGTTCGGTGATGCTGTACGCGGCCCCAATTTGGGAGGAGTCAACAGCAGTACCAACGTATGTACGACAAATGACTTCATAGAAGTGCCTTGCGGGTGGCTAGGGCTTTCCGTACGGTGTCGTACGATGCTGTGTGTGTCATCTCCAACATGATGCCGATCCACTTGATGGCAGAGGAGCGGGCGAAAATTTACCGGCGAATGCGAGAAGAGCAGGAAACTGACCGACGCATCATCACCACGGAGACCAGGACGGTAATGGCAGCGCGGTAGCAACAGCTCTGGGATGCATCCACCAAGGGGCGGTGGACTCATCACCTGACATCACTGCGTGGTCAACGAGGCTGCACGGAGAAGTGGATAACTACCTCACGCAGCTCCTGACGTATTAACACCGCTTCGGGCTGGACGACGGCGCTTCGTGCCCCGCCTGCCAGCTCGCGCAAGAGGATGTGGAGCATGTGTTCTTTGAATGCCCACGCTTCGAGGAGGAACGGGAGACCCTGCAGCGACACTTCCGTCAGCATAGTCGGAAAGTCCGGAAAGCATAGTCGGTGAAATGATGGCCAGCGAGATCACTTGGAACGAGGTATCCGACTTCGCGGCCTTGATCATCCGGAAGCTCAGCAGAGTCTTTTAGAAGATTTTAACCTGCCCACAAAAAAAACAACACACACACACACACAACAATTTGTTCGGTGAAAATCAGGAAAACAAACATTTGCTGAATTTATAAAAACATGGTTGGGGTCTGGAATGATGCGATGTTATTGGTTGTATGAGGACGCGTGATCATCAAAAGGTCGCTGTTTCTTGTGTCTCAGTGATAATGATAGCAAAATGAGATCAAAATGTTCCATCTGCAAAAAATTTACATGCAGCAAACATTCCGAAAAGAAAATTGTGTGTCAAATGCACTGAAAAAAGAGTTATATTTTTTATTGAACAAAATAAAAACTACCATGTTTCATTTTTTTTTGGGGATTTTTTTTATTTATTTTTTTTAATTTTAAATACTTAAGTAATTTTAAAAAATCAAAAAAAATGAAACGTGGTTATTTTTAATTTGTTCAATAAAAAATATAACGCCAAAATTTATTTATTTATAACAATTTGTTTATTAAATAAAAAAAATCTAAAAAAAAATTTAGAAATGAAATAAATTATAATTTTTGCATAATCAGTTTTGCCAATTTAACCACTGGATTTTAATAAAAATCACCACATTACCAGGCTTAACTTTTATACTTTGGACCTTTGACCTTTTTTGTTCTTTGCATTGTTCGAAAGCACATGGGTTCTTCGAATATCGAATTTTATTTCGGATTTTAAGCCAAAAATTAAAAAGGTATTATAAGACCTGGAATCCTTAACTTCTTTTTACATAAGAATACACTTCATTGTGGATCTGGATCCAGTCTTTTTCACTTCTTGGCCACACTACATCCCCGATAAGTCCATAGATTGCTAAGTGTTTAAGCCAATATTCTAAAAAAAATAATATTAAATTTATTAATTTCTTTTTATGCCAAATACAAATACAAAACAAACAAACAAAAACTAAAACTAGTTCCCTGCTTTCTAATTTCTTCTGCTATTTTTCTTTAACCTGCTTTTCGGCATTATTTCAATCTTGTACCACTGGCATTGGCACCTGCTTAACTAATTTGGGACAGCCTTACTCTACTTCCACACCTTCCTGCACACTTATCGCTTGCGTGTACCATCGTTTAAGCGCACATTTGAGGTAGTTGGCTATTATACCCTTGGGCTTTGCTCATATCTGCCTGTCTTTTGCACCTGGATGAACTCAAGTAAGAGATTTCCATTTTTTACCTATCCATCACTGTGACGGCAATATAACATACACCAGCACTAAGAACCTTCAAGATACCACCGTATTGTTTAACTCTATTTTGTTTAATATAACTATATTTATTATGTGAGCTGAAGAGATTTTAATATAAAGTATTGATATTAAAACTGATTAAATTTACTAAGGTTAACATAATAATTTCTTTTCTTCCTACCATATTTTGAATCCCTCCTACTCTACGGGACATTTTCTTTAAATAATCATTTTTCTGAGCTAGCTGACTTATAATAAAAATACCTGCGCATTCATAAGGAATTTATTGGAGCTAACAACTGACTCATGATGATTGAACAAATTATTAAATTTATAGAACTTGAACAGGAATATTTGAGGCACATATCTTTAGCCATCAATTCATAAAGGTTTTAAGATTGAGGTTATGTTTATTATATTAATTCAAAGTAATTAAAAGTAAGAACGTACCTGTGTGCTACCATTGCTGTTATTCAATCACTGGACATTGGTG
Source organism: Crepidodera aurea (assembly GCA_949320105.2). Classification (NCBI taxonomy): domain Eukaryota; kingdom Metazoa; phylum Arthropoda; class Insecta; order Coleoptera; family Chrysomelidae; genus Crepidodera; species Crepidodera aurea. The sequence continues at coordinate 64,670,035 of OX439475.1, forward strand.
TGAGAGGTGGAGAAGAATCGCTGTTAATAAATCAGGTAAGTAATCACTATCACTTTTGTTTTCCTTATCAAAGGCTCCTGGAAGTGGTGTAGCTGGAAGTACATTTTTCGTTGCTGTTCGTAGAACTTCTTTTCCAATGTTCGCGTCAGTTACATTGTCCATCGTCTGACTGAGATTCTGTATCCTACACACTTTTTGACAGAAACTTTCTGAAGATAACTCTGTAAAAATGTGCATATTAAACCAATCATTTAGAACATATCCACGTGCAGTTTCTTTATAGCCATAATACAAGAAAAGCTATAAAAAATATACAGTACAATATACAAAACTGTGGTGATTCCTGTGATAATAAGCATGCAGTCAAATAAAAGAATATGAACTCACACCTACAGTGGGACTTTTACAAACACTGTCTACAATAGACTCAACACGTTTTGTCTTATTCACAGTAGATTCACAAATGAACTAATATAGTCCAGTAAACGAAGATATCGACCTGGGCATCAGGTTGCACAAGAATAATTTTTACATGGTTACATTGAACTGTGAAAATCTCAACTCCTTTAAATTTGTGGAAGGGTGGGAAAATCGCCCCAGAGTTCTGGAAAATCCGTTTTTGGCCGATATCTCCCAAAATATGACTCTCAGAGAATTTTTGTTTAGACAACAAATAAAGAGCAGTTTATTGCCTACAAAAATGATTCTTATCATTTTTCTCGAAAATGTAATGGTTTTCGACATAATCGGCCCCAACCGCATCTCGTATTTTTAGCTCCCAACCTATATCTAGAGAGCACGTTCTAGAGGAATGCCACTCCCAAGCGGACTAAAATTTTTGAATAAATCGGGCAAAAATTAATACTTTTTCATGATTCAAAGTTCAGGTGAAAGGAGGAACCTGTAGCTATATTACCATGTTAATTTAGTCATTTTTAGGGACTATTGAAAAACGGGGCCAAAGTTTGTTTTTGGTCGAGATTTTAGCCCTTCTATCAATCTGTTTATATTCTTTTTATAAATAGTAATTTCACTAAATCCTTTGGCCAATGAGGCTTGGGAAGGTCTTGAATACATTCCAAAAGATGCAATAAAGATTTTTTTCGTATTTTTATAAATAACGTGTTTTTTCATGATTGCTTTTTTTTGGATTTTTGGAGTTTTCCAAAATGCTCGGGGCTAATCGAGAATTGATAGATAATCAAGCACCCTATCGGATTTCAACCCACATCATTGGAAAGCTTAGATTGTCCACTTGCCTACGGTATTTTTCTTTTTTTTTACATTCTCTTACAATTATGAATTTTTCAATCGCCGTTTTCGCACAAAATATTCGCGTAGCGAAAGAAATGATCAGTACCAATTTTGTAGGTAATAGACTGCTCTTTATTTCTTGTCTGAACAATAATTCTCTGAGAGTCATATTTTGGGAGATATCGACGAAAAACGGATTTTCCAGAACTCTAGGGCCATTTTCCCACCCTTCCACACATTTCACGGAGTTAAGATTTTCAGAGTTCAATGTACCCATGAATAGCTACAAATTAAAAAAAAAATATTCTTGTGCAACCTGATGCCTTCATTTACTGGGCTAAATAGGCGATAAAACGGTTACTGACCCGGATAATTCCATACGTAAACCTGTGAAAATTTCAATACTATACATTTAGATAATTTTGTCAATGTATCTGTTACAATGTAAGATTCTTATCAGTGTAATATTTATTACAGTGTGATATTCTTATCAGGATGCAAATTCACAATCTATTGGTAAATTAAGAATAAATTTGATTTTACTCCTCAGGTCTTGTAATTTCGCAGGAGGGTGGGTAAACTGGTTGTATTTTCAAAATGTGAATTCACAAAGTCGATTGTAAAAATACATAAAAATGGTGACCTTACAATACGTTTTAAGAAAACAATAAGTATTTGTGAGTTCTCATTACAATTTTACATTTTGTGTAGCATTTTACAAAAAAAAATGTGTTTTATTACTGGTACATCTTGTGAATTCTACAGGTTATATGAAATTTCACAATATATCTGAGAAAACACATTTTTTTTCACTTACTCGTAAAAATCACTTGTTATTGTGGCAATTTTTTTTACAGCGTCAATATCTACGCAAATTCATAATATGATCCAAATATTTTTTTCAGTGTGTGAAAAATATAAAATAGTGATATAAAAGGGCGCAACCGATTTGGGCCAACTACCTCTGTTATAATCCCTATGTTGAGTTAGGCCAGAAACATTTAAAAATAAAAATTCATATTTGTAAACAATATTTATTTCATAAAGGTTCAAATACATAATAAAATACAGGTTATATTGTACTATTTCGTTCTTCCTAAATTCTTGATGGATGAATTTTGAGGGTTTTTTTCACAGGTCCTTCAATGCTTTCCTTTTAATGCCTTTGCTGAGAGCCTGTAGTTGAAGAGTTTCGTCTCCCCGATGGTTGTGATTGACATCACTTTTGTCGTCTATTATTTGGTCACGAAGGATGTAAACCTTGGCTGAACCCTTGGGTTTTTTTAAACACATCTCCATCGCACTTCACCATTGACAAGAGTATTTGTCTCACAAAATTTAAAATTGCTTATAACTAATAACTTTTTCCCCTTTTCGCTAAAAATATATTTTACTTCCATGAATGTATACTCGGTGACAATTAAAGACAGAATAAAATAGTACTTTTCTATTTTCCTTAAATCTGTAATGTAACTACCCATCATTCTCCTAATTACTTATTAATAATCCTACTTGACCTAATTGACAAGGGATTAAAGAAGGTCGCTGGCCTAACTCGACCACCTAGATTACGCTACCTTCAGCGCTGGCCTAACTCAGCTCCCCCGATATAAAATGCTAAAAAAAATTGGGGTCCGTTTGGACCCCACTTAGATATTTTTCTTTCAAATTTCACTTGGCCCCAGGAAGATTAAAAATATCAATAAATTCTTTTATTTATGAACAATATTTAGATATTTTTATAAGTGGATAGTGCTTCCCACTAATTCTACCTACACAAGATATTTTTATAATAATATTTTCACGTTCTACCAACATTTGATGTAAGTATTTTAATTGTTGCTAATGAATTATTAAGCTTTTATTGTTTTATTATTTTATAGAATACATATCCAGTTAGACATAATCATAAAACCCTTTTTTTCTTAAAATAATTTTTTTGAAACTTGTTTGCTCCTGGACGCTTATTAAACTTTATGCTTCGTAATATAATATAAACAATCTGATACATTATAATTTCGCATTGTAATTATATTGTACACGTCCATAAAGCGAGTGACATATTAACCCAAAATGTTGATTTACGCGTCCATGCACCCGTAAATAGTATTTAAACACGATTTGCAAATGGCGGTCATCACTCACCCCTTCCTCTCAGCTATACCCCCTGTAGCGTTAAACTATTTACTCTATTGTCTAAAAAATCGAATTAAACTTGGAATTTCGACATTACAACCAGTTCGTCAGTTGAATTTATGGCGCGGCAAGATGTCACTGCGGTCAATTTATTATTGTGGCTGAAATTACTGTACAGATGTGACAGTGCGACCCGTTGAAATTGGGGATGGGGTTTTAAAGTGGTGCTGGAATCGGCGTTACAAGCGCTAGATATTTAACCGAAAAATAATTATATAATTCGTTATATAATCGTATCGAATACCACGCGAGCCGAGGGGCAAACCGCGAGTTAAATCTTTGTACACTAATGGATTTTTGTCATGAAAAATGGCCTCTAATGGCTAGTAATGCTACTAATAATCGCTAGTAATGGTTCACTATTGGCTAGTAAGGGCTGAGTAATGGCTACTAATAGACGAGGTCTGTACACCAAAATGGAGCTCGCGGTTTACCCCTCGACGCGAGCATACGAAAATAATTTATTATACTATCCTCCTCGCTTTAAAACACCACTCGAGCTACGCTCTCGTCATCATAGGGCGTAGAAAATTACTGTTTTCACCACAAAAATCGTACACTTCTAAAAAAATGTATTTTTTGCCCGTAACTTTTTTTTTGCTGATAATATCGAGAATTACAGTAAATCATTTTAAAGCTTAGGATATCGCCAAAATGTCATATGACAAACTTTTTCATTGGAATGGCCGTTTTTTCAATATTTGACCTGAAAAAATGACATTGACGGTTATAAATGCAATTGAATGCAATTTCAAACGGACATATCTCGTTACAGACAAAAGATAAAAAAATGGAAATTATTCGGAAGAACATTTGCTCAAAGTGTTGTCTCTTTAAAGTTTTTTCAAAAATCAATACTTTTCACGCTATTGACCAAAAATTGAAAATGTCATAAAAACAAAAATTTTGCTCAGCTTTAACAGACCAAAACTTAAAAAATAATTATCCTATAGGACTAAAAATTACTGGTCAATTGTAGAACTATATACGACTTTCTGCAAAATGATTTTTTTTTAAATATAGTCTAGATGGATCTAAAAAAATGGCGTAAAAAAAAATTGAAAAAAAATTATTTTGTCCATAACTATTTTTCTGCTTATGTTAAACGGTTCTGGATGGTCTTAAAATGTTTCCAGTGTTGTTCTCTCATTAGGATGTTATATACATTTTTTGTGAAAGTCATATTTTTCCAGATATTTACGCTAAAACGATTCAGTTTCTGTAAACACCCATTTTTGAATTGCCATACCTTCCTTCCTTCAAAATATATTTTGATTGTGCAATTCTGTTTTCTTTAAAAACACCACTCGAGCTCCGCTCTCGTGGTGTTTTGCGAAATAAGTCTCGTGACTCGGAAGTATAATCGATTATTTTCGAAGCTCTTGTGATATTACTACTGATAATACTAAAGTATTACCTTTTTGACACATACTTTGATATCAGAACAATCAAATATACATACAATCAATATCTGCTAAAATTTCAAGTACCTCAGTGCAGTGCTTGGGAACTACGACAGATAAATGTGAAAATCTTTAAGAGGGGCCTTGCCACTGCCGACCTCGTTTTCAGTTGGCAATACTGAATATGCATAAAAATTTGACGATTTTTTGGAGAGTTAATCTCGAGAACGGAATTTTTGTTTGTGGAAATATTTATACCCGTTATAGCTTATACCTTGGAATAGGACATCTCCTTTTTTGAGTCAATTTTAAGGATTAATAAAAAAGATATCAGCCATTTAGTGGAGGTGTGTTTTTGACAGTTTTGACAATTTGTGATCACCAATTTTAACGTGAAAAGGAGATGTCCTAAATGAAGGATACAGAATTAATTTCCGAGAATACCAATTCGCAAAACTTTATAATTTTTGAGATTAACTCTCCAGAAAAAAAAAATTTATGTAAGTTGCCTATATCCCAGTAAGATTTTCTCTTTCCATAGTTCAGGCGTTTTCCGCCTCACACTTTGAGACAGTGGCGCTTTTTGGTTTTGTTTTGAACGATGTATGCAACCAGTTTTACGAATACGAATAAAGAAAGTTTAGATGTTTAGAACTGACATTTTAGGTTATGTTGGCTAATTTATTATTTATTCGTGTGTTTTGCAATTTTTTTTTGATGAGTAAATTAGTATTAACTAAAACCAGTTCTTCAGTTTAAAGTATTTCAATTAATGCCGTATACCTCATGTAGGGCATGTTTCACTTTAAAATTGGTGATCAAAAGCACACCTTTCACTAAATGATTAATATGTTTATTAGTCTTTAAAATTTGTTGAAAAATGGAGATGTCCTATTCCAAGGTGTAAGCTATAACGGGTTAAAATATTTCCACGAACAAAAATTCCATTCTCGAGAGGCTGTTCAAAAAATCTTCAATTTTTATGCATATTCGAAGGAAGTCGTCAGTGTTAAAAATTAGTGATATGGAGAATGTGCAATTCAACTATAACAGTTTTTTGTGATTTTTATTCGTGCAAATATTTACAGTATGTCTCACATATTAACCCGTCCATGGGACTCTTGATGTAGGTTTGTTACACATTTTATTTGATATTATGTCTTTTGTCCATTGCTAAAAAGCAATGCAGTTTTTTCATAGTGCATTGTTTTGTTTTTGTTTTAGTGAATAACTGTAATTAGGTACTTTTAAATAAAGAAATAATTATTAATTATTCAATTTATTTTCTTACAAAAATGATTTTATAATATTTAATGATTTACAATAAAGTTAACATTATAGAAATGAGTTTACGATTAATACATGCAAGTATATTAGAACTAAGAATCTGAAATAAATTTATGATTAATAAATGCAAGTATTCTATTTGAATGTACTTACTAAGGGTCACAATTACAACACACCAATGTTGCCGTAATGCCTGCAACCTCTAAATTATCAATGACTAAAAAGCTTTTTTAAAATAAATGTACATATTATATTTTCCATTTAAAATATTTTGGAATGTAATATAAAAACGCTTTTCATATAAATTCATATCGTATATTGATAATAAAGAAATATCTAGGTAGGTATTTTCGACACTGTTCTGATGCTGCGGTAAATAAATAAAGTATAAAGTTTAGTATGGATACTAAATACGTGTCACTGGTTTTTTGAGTAAAATTTTAAGTAGGTTTATTGTTGTTCTTATAGGAAAAATCACACTGAATACAATGGTGACATTAAAAAATTTATAAATAGCCGTCTTCATTGTTAAAAGCGATCGTTTGTGAGCATTTTAATTTTTCAACCCTATTTTTTGGACTTTTTAACGAAAATGGTGACACGGACAAAAAAAATTTCAAGGGATGAAACATGAACAATTTATCATAACCCATGGTTTAAGACTTGCAGCGATTTTTTATCTGTAACCGTTCAATTGTTATATACAAATTAATGCTCCAACATTAACAATTTTTTTTTATAAAAGGACTTGCAGATAATTTATTGTGGTTACAATGTTGCATTTTGTTCATAGAACGCAGTTTTTTGTGTCGATAACTCATGTATTCTGCAATTGTTTAAACAAATAGATATTGATAAAAACATTTTGCGTTTGGGGCCGCCAATTATTTATTAATTCATTTTTTAAAAAAATTCTTGCTTCACCTTAAAGATTATACATTTATATAATTCTCAATTTTCGTATGAATCCATTGATGTTTAAATATTTTTTTTATGTTAGAAATATTATTTTCCGAGCTCCATTCCTATCTGATGTATTTAATGAGATTAGTCGCGTGGCAGCGCTATTCATATTAAAATAAACGGATTTATACGAAAATAATTGAAAATTAATTAAATTAATAAAATATAAACTCTATTTTAATGCTAGAAAAAAAATAGTAAACAAAAAAAATGAAATTTCCTAAAAATAAAAAATAAAATTTCTGTCGAGGCTGAAGCAGGTATCGAACTCATGACAAATGGATTATTAGCGCTCTCTGCGACAAGACCAATCGTGAAAATAAAGAAAATTTATTCTCTCAGATTCCTTAGATATCCCAAATAATATATTATATTTTAATACTAGCAGCGCCACCTAGGATACAGGAGATTCACTGAAGTCTTAAGATATCTATCTCTCTTCATTATTGCAGAAAGACAGTGATAAAAGATAAAGATAAAAATGGGGATTTTTGGTGTTTGTAGTTTGGCATACCTGTCGCGATGCCCCTCTTAACATGAATTACCGAACGACAAGCACCACTATCGATTTCAAAAGAAATCATCTTACCTTCAACCTCTAAGGTTGCTTGCACTGGTTTTTCCTTCTGTGACTCCAATGATGACAAAAATCCTAGTATCAAAGAATTTTCATCTTCCTCATTTGACGATTGTGACTCTTCAACAACATTTACTTTGCACGTGGTACTCTGAAGCTGGCCAAGCCATTTCAGCCCGAACAATTTATTAGAAATTTACTCCCCTTTTTTTTTATTAACCTTTCCTGTCAAAAGTTATTCATTATTTTGCTAGCTTCAGTCTGAACCTAGCCCGGACCTTGTTAAAACATTATAGAACATTTACTAAATTTTAATTAGAATTTACTAACAATTTATTAGAAATTTACTCCCCCTTTTTTTTATGAGCCTTTCCTTTCAAAAGTTATTCATTATTTTGCCACCTCCAGTCTGAATCTAGCCCGAACCTTGTTAAAACTTTATGGAACATTTATTAAATTTTAATTAGAATTTACTAATAATTTATTAGAAATTTACTCCCCCTTTTTTTATTAGCCTTTCCTGTCAAAAGTTATTCATTATTTTGCCACCTTCAGTCTGAACCTAGCCCGGACCTTGTTAAAACCTTATAGAGCCAACTTAAACAAAACATCAGAAGAAAAAATAAATTTCCGAAATTCGATTCTCAAGTCATCAGTTTGGAAATGGAAAGGATCGGAAAATCGCAGTGGGAAGCAGTAATAAGACATGTATAGTTCGTGCAATACATCTAGTCCGGCCATCTGAAAATTTCTTTAAAGTCGATGTTCAGTGTTCTACTTTAATATACAGGGTGACCCAGGGGTACGTGCATGCTCCATAACTTTTTTTTATTCAAGCTATCGGTTTGATTTTTTTTAAACGATAAGACCGACAATAGGGCACATTCTAAAAATAAGATACACAACTAAGTTCTGGTTTTTTAAATGGCAACCCCGCATTTTTGTTACATTTTTAGATTCGCCATTAAATTGTCGATATAACGCACCCGGGTTTCTAGGACTTACCTGCAATAGTTTTTAACTTATGTCAATTTATGTGTCAAAATAGCGTCGTGATATAGGGTTTGTTGGGTCTATTTTGTAAAATTTGCGAGATTTATTGCAAAATAAGAAATGTTGACGGTTTATTCGAGAAAAAAAAAAGGAATCGAGTAGGCCGCTGTCTTAAAATTTGACACATCCATATACTTTAAATAATTGTACGCGTCTAATTAAAGGAAAAAAAAGGAATCGTGTAGGCCGCTGTCTTAAAATTTGAAACATCCTTTCAATAATTGTACGCGTCTAATTAAAAGAAAAAAAGAATCGAGTAGGCCACTGTTTGACACATTCATATAATTTTGAAAAGAATATGTTTCAACAAAAGGAAATTGTAATAGAAACAGAAATACATTACAAAGTAAACAATTTTTATAATATTTACAAGAACATGAAAGAATGATTAATAGGATACAATATAAATATTTGTGATTTATAACAAATGCTCGAATAGGTCACCATTATGTTCGACGCAAACTGCTAGTCTTCTAGTAAATGAGTCCCGAACTCTAGCAAGCATTGCTCCATCAACTGAACGGAAGGCTTCCGCGATCCTGTTTTTCATATCATCTGCAGTTGTTGGACGATCTCTGAAAACAGTTTCCTTCACGTACCCCCAAAGAAAAAAATCTATAGGAGTAAGGTCTGGAAATCGCGCGGGCCAAGGAATAGTACCTCTCCCTATCCAACGATTAGGGTAGGAATTATCTAAAAATTCTCGCACCATCCTATGGTTATGCACTGAAGCACCATCGTGTTGAAACCACATTGTCCCTCTGGTAGTAAAATCCACTTCTTAAATATTGGGAAGATGTTCGCGAAGAAACTGTAAATACCTTTCACCATGCAGCACATTGTCAAAAAACAATTTCCTTTTTGGTACAAGATACACTACCAGTGAGTTCAAACCGATCTCTCAACTTTAGGAATGAAGACACCCGTGGAGTTCTTGCGTCTGGATATTTTTGCAGGTAGATTCTGCTTGCTAATAAAGGATTTCTGTCAGCTTTGCCAATACAGTAGACCATATTCACTAATTCTTCGCGAGTAAAACTCATGATTAATAATTAGATGCGTACAATTATTGAAAGTATATGGATGTGTCAAATTTTAAGACAGCGGCCTACTCGATTCCTTTTTTTTTAAATTAGACGCATACAATTATTGAATGTATATGGATGTGTCAAATTTTAAGACAGCGGCCTACTTGATTCCTTTTTTTCTCGAATAAACCGTTAACATTTCTTATTTTGCAATAAATCTCGCAAATTTTACAAAATAGACCCAACAAACCCTATATCAGCAAAAAGCTCTTAAAAAATGCCATACAATGATGTAATAAAATATAGGGTGATGCATTTGAACAAGTCGAGTTATTGCTATTTGTAATTTGTAATTTTCAAAAAATCGTAGTAGGCGGTAGAACGTCGACTCCGAATTCGCCTACAACTCAGAAGATGCGCTGAAGCTTAAGGAATCGACTGGAAAACAGTTGATTAAGTTATCTTGAACAGTTCTGAAGTTCTGAACTTTTTTGTGGATCTCTGCACGACGCTATTTTGACACATAAATTGACATAAGTCAAAAACTATTGCAGATAAGTCTAAGAAACCCGGGTGCGTTATATCGACAATTTAATGGCGAATCTAAAAATGTAACAAAAATGGGGAGTTGCCATTTAAAAAATCAGAACTTAGTTGTGTATCTTATTTGGGACATCCTGTATATAAATAGAAATATTTTTAGAAAGTGCCCCATTGTCGGTCTTATCGTTTAAAAAAAAATCAAACCGATAGCTTGAATAGAAAAAAGTTATGGAGCATGCACGTACCCCTGGGTCACCCTGTATAGCTAGGGAGCCAGATAATATTTCTCGACTGAAGCTAGCAAAATAATGAATAACTTTTGACAGGAAAGGTTAATAAAAAAAAAGAGGGAGTAAATTTCTAATAAATTGTTAGTAAATTCTAATTAAAATTTAGTAAATGTTCTATAATGTTTTAACAAGGTCCGGGCTAGGTTCAGACTGAAGCTAGCAAAATAATGAATAACTTTTGACAGGAAAGGTTAATAAAAAAAGAGGGAGTAAATTTCTAATAAATTGTTAGTATATTATCCAATAGGTATTTGTGGTCCGGGCTGAAATGGCCAGCTTCAGAGTACCTGGACATTCTTGGCTAAGGGACTGACTAACCTCACTTTTGATTGCTTAGAATATTATGACTATTTATATTCTAATTTTTGACTTGTAAGGATCGCGTTGAATTCGACCAACTCATCGCCAAATATGCTGTGTATTTAATAAAATACCGCGTTACCGGACAACAACTATTTATTAAAAAACACTTGACAAAACCTTACTACAATTGACTAACAGCAAACAGACGCTCTGTTTTGCCGCAAACCCAATGACCTGACATCTGTCATCGCAGAATGGCCAACTTAACTTCTAGGTTACAATAGGTTACTACAAACTAATAAATCATAACACACCTCTATCTAATTTACGCAGATGACATTCCAATAACGGCGGACATACATGTGGCTACATTTGCAGATGATATACCAACCCTATTAATTAATGAAGAACTCACTGAAAAATTAAATGAATCATCTGGGTCTACACCTTGAACAGAAACATTTGTGATAGTTTATGGTACTTCTGAATGGAAACGTTCCTCTACTTCTAGGATAAAATTGCTCTCTATCTTCTACAGATTCCGTAATTTTAGTATAGCCTTGTATAACTTTGTTTTCCAAAGTTGTCATCTTATTCCTACACCTCTGAATTCGACTCTAAGTTGCTTCTTTTCGTCCAGTTGGTTTTTCTAAGTTAAACAACTATCAAGGAGCATGTCATCTTCGATTGTTTTCTTGTAGGTTTCTTGAATAATTTTTACCTCCTTTATCTGCATATCCATTTCCGCCATTAATCAAATAACAGTCAAATTAAAATACTGTTAAACTCCTCCGCTACTGATAAATAATCCAAGCAGACTGCAAAGCGAATTTAAATCAAGTTTGGTACGCCATTACGTCGACAAATTTGTAAAAACATTGTTTTAACTGAATAATATGCAAGAGCAAATATTAATACAGAGTTTGCTGTTCAGCGTTCGCTTGTGTGCAGGCGTACAACTCTACAGGACTGTAACCATTTGACCGAACCGGGCCAACGATGATTTGTAATGTACACAAAATGACGCCATGGAAGCAGGAAATGCTATCGAAAAAATTTCTCTGATTGCCTTTTCAAATATGAATCGGATATGTAGTATTTTTGGTGATGAATCAGAGATGTCATAATTAACAAGGACATCTTTAAAAAATTGAAATAATTTTGTCGATAAACAATAATGATTAGAGTGTTAAGTCAGGTAAAACTTTAATTTTTATTATTTTTTCATCCGTAAAGAGAGTCAGATTTTGTGGTTTCAACCAATAAGTGCCCACGATCCTAACCAATTATTGAGTTTTATAAGTATTGATAAAACTGACTCTTCGTTTCTGTTTTCTGATAAAACTCTGTTTACCTCTTTTGAATTGTCAAATATAAACATCTAACAACTTTTATTTATTATGATTATACTAAATAGTCCAGTAACTGAAGACCTGAAAATATGCAAACCTGTGGATAAGTCGGTCCAGATTTCCTTTGTAGCTTAATTCTTAGGTCTTGACGGTTGCTTCCAAGGACAAAAAATTTCACCACGATTCCGACTTGGGAGAGGGCTGAAAATGGCCCCTAAAGTCTGAAAAAATGGTTTCCCGCTAATATCTGCCTAAATATGCAAATTAGGCAATTTTTGTTTAGATAAAAAATGAAGATCGTATCTGTTTTGGGAAGTTCCAAATAATACCAAATTTGGAGACCCAAACTTATTAGGCCACACCCTGCAGATGGGCCTGTCCCAACTTATTGCAGATTTAAGTTAGCTGAGAAATTGAGTGGACTGTATAGAGGTTGTAGCGAAATTATGCACTGATTACTTGAATTTTATATATTAACGATAACTTCGTAAAAAACAAAACACTTTTTAACAAACATAGAATATAACAAAATTCAAAACTGTGTTTGCAATTGCTCAAGAAATAACTGAATGTGAATACGGGTATGTATGTAATATAATTTGTATAAGTTAAAATTGCTGAATTTATTACGTATGAACCGGCCAACGGTGCGACCTGTTCATACGGAGATAGAAGTTCTACTGGTTTTATTTTGATTTATTTGAGACGCTTGTCGATATGCGAGATCCTTCGGCGGCCAATCACGGGTATGTATTTTCGGCTTTATTGTTGTGCCTTTTTTTTATCTCTTTGGCAACTTGCAGTCTCGCCAATGTGTCGCGATGTATGTAAAGGCGGTTGCCGATAAGGGCGGCTTTTAGCATTGAAGTTTTATCTCGTCGGTGAGTTACTTCCGCGTTGATTATCTGCGGGATGGCCTTGATTTACGATGCTTGTTGTACTGTTGCTATGCTGGGCACTTAGACGTGCGGTTTGGTTATTTTTATTTCCTTTGTCGCCATGGGCGTAGGTAAAAATGTTCGATTTCGAACAGTACCATTTTTTTCGCAACACGAATATTTTTTGCAAAAACGGAATAGATATGTTAGTTTCTCACTGAATTTCCGCTCGATGGAGTTGGGAATACATTGATTTTCATTTTTTGGACGTTAGAGACCAATTGTAGATGGCGTCAGCGGCATACCTCTGCTCGCTAAATTATAGGTCCTATGAATGAAAATGTGCACACCAATCGATTTTTCGACAATTATTGGCGGATTTCACGTGATTCTTTTCTGTAAAGTAGCGCTGGGGATCTCTCAATTGTATTAGCGAATGTTTTGTGTAATTTGAGTTGCAAATTTATCAGAAAATTGCAAATCTATGTTAATATACAAATTTCAAAATTTATTTGTAAACTAACCTGTTTATTCGTTTATTCGCACACACAACATCAGTTTTTGAATACCCAAATACTTAAAAATCCATAAATCTCTTTAAAACTGACAAATGTCAAACTCTATATCTGAGACTCTATATTTGAGATAAAATCAGTTTGTTTTCGTGGTTTTTTCAAATAAAGCCGTTTTCGTAAAAATCAAAAATTTAATCGATAAAATTTGGAGTCGTGGTTTTACCTTTGATAAAATACTATCAATATTTCAATAATACGGGCAAGCCAACGACTCCAAAAACAACAGAGTTTGTATACCAACAAAAGCAGATGACTAATGTTGGCGCGTGGGTACACGTGGTTAGGTTATGTGGAATATCATGGATCTCAGGCGGAGAGCTTAAACATGGGGGACATTATTCTACCGAACATTTAATAACCGCGCTCGAATATAGGGATCAATTGATATAAACGGAAAGGTCAGAATATAAGCTTCATTTCGATGGGGGTATTAATCCTCAAAAAATGAACGGCAGGGAACAAGAAGTATTTAAAAAAGTCCGGTTTTCACCGGTGTGATCAATTTTCCCGATTTCTGGAAAATGGAGGAACTTTATTCGAAATAAAAAAATACATTCGAAAAGTAGAGACTGTAAGCTTTAAAATGGTGTGCATTGAATAACAATATAATGGAATATGAGTTTTTAATTCGTGCTTGTTTCGAAGATTTCTAGAACTCCGAAAATGTCTGAAAAATGCAAATAAACAAATCAATTTTTTATTAAAACGCCAGAAAGATACTGAAAAAAAAATCATGAGATCATTCGAGACATCTGAAGATCCCATTTAAAAAAAAATGTTGATAAAACTATTAGAAAAAAAATATGAATGAATTACTAAAATGGTCCAAAATATTGGGAAAACATAAATTTTGACCACTTTTTTCAATGTTCTCGACAGGAAAGAACGGGCTTCAAGGCAATGAACTTTGAATCATCGAAAATTATCAATTTTTGCCCGAGTTCTGAAACAATTCGTCCGCCCGTTTACAAGTTAATACATAGACAGAAGCAATCCGCTGAAATGAGGGGACTTTTGGGTCCGGTTAATTCGAAAACTATCGAATTCCCGAAAAAAATGATACGGACCATTTTTATGGATAATGATAAGATCTTCATTTTTTATCTAAACAAAAATTGGCTAATTTGTATATTGTGGCAGATATTAGCGGTAAACCATTTTTAGGGGCTTTTTTCAGCCGTCTCCCAAGTCGGAATCATGGTGAAATTTTTCGCCCTTGGAAACAACCGTCAAGAAATTAAGCCACCAAGGAAATCTGGACAGACTTATCTACAGCTTTGTCCCTTCAGTTACTGGACTATAAAATGTATTGAATATCTATGTTAATACCCAAATTTCAAAATGTCTCTGTAAACTAACCTTATTTATTCGTTCATTTTATATCGCTTTATTACACATGACTTCAAAACTCAACTTTTGTTCATTAAACATCAGTTTTTGAATACCTAAATACTTCAAATTAGCTTAATTAAGAAATGCGTTCTCCATTTCAGTCTATAAACACGGAAATCTCCATAAATCCGTTTAATATTTATTATTTTGATTGACGTTACCATTATATAAATAATCTTAAATAATACTTCTAGATAGGCAACTTCTATTACGTTAGTATACAATCAATTAAATCAAGTGGGCGCTGTATTTAAATCTAAACCACCTCAATATTTGACGTTTAAATTTAAAAAATGGAGGCGAATAGATTTAGTAATAAAAAATATTGTATACAACTTGTGTGTAAAGTGTCTTTTGCATAAATGATTATATTTGGAGGACTCGTGGTATTACCTTCGATAAAATTCCGTATTAATATATTGCAAAAATCATTGTCATTCGTAATAGTATAGTCGAAGCAATGAAGCAAAAAAGATCGGAATGCGGTTTTTTGCATTCGCTTCCAAAAATTATTTGGTAAAAAATGGCCTCGTTTTTTCTGAACAAACCGGAAATTGCATTGCTGCAGCCAAAAATGCATTCCACAAATGCATTTTTTGAGACGCCTTTTGGAAGATTGCAAAACTTTGTAAATAAAAGTCAGAACTAGCCCAAATCGAGTACTCGGGGGTTTTCGAGGTTCTTGATCACGATTATGAAGTTCAAATTGACCCCCCGAACACCTGGAGCTCAGGAACGCCGATGAACGTCATCTCCGTGACACTCTCCAAAAAATCAAGCGGGTATCGAGAGAAACTCGGCCCTCGCGGGTTTTTCGGGTCGCTGAATCCAAATATCGCATCTACGAACACCCCCCGGACACCTGGTGCACCCGAACCTGGTCGTGAACGTCATCCCCGAGAATTTTCCGGACAAGATCGACAAAAAAAACCGAAAATCATTGGTGGGGCGTTTTTGACCGCTAAATCAGAATTTCACGTCGAAAACGACCCTCTGACCACCTGGTGCATTGGAACCTTTATCTTGACATCGATGCCATTTAAATTATGTGAGGAGGGAAGAAATCGAATGAATAGAAAGTAAATATTTATGTAATTAACGTTAAAACAATTTTTATTGACCTCAAATCAAATACTATCAAACTGAAAATTTGCCTTACTTCATTAATTAATAACTTAAATGTTAACACACGTAGCTACATATCAATTTCTTGATCAAGTGACACATCGATAGTCTCATTTTCTTCGTCATTCAGGTTCCGTTGCAACAGGTGGTGGGAGGGTCGTTTTCGACGTGAAATATCAACAAATCTGACGTCACTGACCCACAGCAAATTGTCTAAAATTGGTTGTAAATGATTGAATACACTTGCCCAGATGTCGAAAAAGATGATATCAGACAAATTGAATGTAGCATGTAACTAATCAGACAAATCAAAGAAAAATACGTTTTCCATGTGCATTCCAAGTCCATTTCTTATTTTACAAAGAACAAAGAAGAGTGTAAAGTAGCTTTAAAGCAATTAGAAGATAATTTAAAGAAAAATGCTCGCAATCCAAAAACAGAACAATATGTGAGTCATAAAAGAAACGTAATGGTAAAGAAAACAAACTTATTTACAATTTATGAAGAAGAAGAAGAAGGAGAAGAGAAAGGAGAAAAAGAAGAAGAGAAATATGATAAAGCAAAGATACATGAAATAACAAATAAAGTAATTGAAAAAAGAAATGTACAAAATTTAGGTAATCGTCACTGGGGGGTGTATAAACCTGAAATTAAAAAAAGTTGTAAATATAAAATAATAGGATACCAAACAAAAAGAATTAGGAGAAGGAAGAAAACAAAAACAGTAAAGAAAAAGAAAAGAAACTGGAAGAAAGTAAAAAAAAACAAATAATAATGTTCAATTAACATTTCAAAATATTTTTACTGTTTAGAAATTTTTTGAAATGTTTGGGGGGGGGGGGTTATGTAGTGTGTAAGTTATGTTATAGTTTTTTATAGTGTAATAGGGAGTTTTTTGTTTGACAGTAGTTAGGGATAGAGGTTTGTCAATTAGTAAATAAATTTTTAGAGAAAAATGTCAGATTATTATGAACTCACCAAATACCTTGAGATTTATAAATATTTGTTGTGAATAAAAGATAAAAAAAAATATAAAAATGCCTTCTTAATAACTAAAATAATATATTTCTATAGTCAAAGAAATAAAGATCAGGCCTTATAAAAAATAGAATGCATTAGATTAATAGTAAATCTTCGTACTAAAACTAATTTCTAAACCAATAGAAATTTATTTTTTAACCTTAAATTTTTTATTGACAATAAAATAAAATAAAACCACACTTCATTTAATTTTAAGGTAACTTTTGTATTCATTTACGATTTTATAACAATAACTTGTTAATAGACAAAGGTCATTGAACATTAAAAGAAATTCTAATTATAATAGCATTTCTTGGTCTACAAACAAATTTAACCCTTATATTTTCTTATATAACGAGGTAGATCTTATTATTTCCTTAAAAGCAGTAACTGGTAACCGGAAGTAAGTTCCATAATAATCGACGCATGCGCAGACAAGAAGCACCTCTGGTTTTAAGAGGACTCAGCTTATGTTTTGATTCATCAATTAAGGGGATTATCAATTTTTTGTAAGTTAGTCAGGGTAGGGAAGTTATTGACCAATCTGGGGTATAAGTGGTCGTGTGAAAATCTTGCTGGCGCCCCGAGATTTTTTTTTTTAGTTTTGTCAAATACAGTAAATCATTAATGATCAATAATTTTCTTTTACAAGAGTAATTCCACAGGCTGCTATAAATAAAATGAAAATAAAATTAAATAAACAAAATCACCGACGTTCCCCAGGTACCTCGTACATAACAATATTTCTACTTTCGCTTATAAATATATAGAAAAACCAGATCTATCTTGGATTATTGTCTCCTTAAATTAGTTGATATATTATATATATTTAGAACATTTTTTGTCGTTTAGCGTCTAAATAACATATTATTGATATAACTGCTTAAAAATTAATAACAGCCAAAGCTCCAGAACGTATAACTCATCCCCCAAGAGTATAGTTAAGTAGATAACCGTCAATAATAATTTACGAAGCCGAAAAAAGAGGATATGAGTCACAATAATCTGATAGCCCAAGTAATTTTCGGCAAGCTTTACCAGTTAAACTTTACGGGGTGGCCCATGGATCAAGAAGCACTTAAAAATATAAGCAAAAACAAATAAATCGTCAGAAAATATAAAGTTTTTTCCGTCAAAAATTGTGTTATGAAAGATATATTTTTCGCTAGGAATTTTAAAAGAAAGGTTACCTATATGCTTAATTAATTTACGAAAAAAATAAAGTTCCAAAATGAAATTCCATCAAATACAAAAATAATTAGATATAACTTCGTTTCAAGATATTTGGTTGACTTTCTAAATACCTCAATAGGATTATCGGGCAAGGGTCTATAAAATACTCAAAATTTGTGATTGTAAACAGAAAATAGTAGGCATGTATGTATTTAGTTTTTATCTTCGATAAGAAAGTGAATCTGTTTGTTAAAAAACTAAACTACAATAGTACATACATATGTGGGTAGGAAATACAAACGCTTTATTGTTGTCAGCAAAAATATTAAAGATTCAAGTTTAGATTATCACCAGGATACAACAGCAGCAACTAGAATTTATGGTTCTATTACTTTAATACTCTTTTCGTAATTTTCTGAAATAAGCAGAATTCCTAGTCATACCTATATCGAAAACAGGAGTACGGATCTGTTATTGTCTCTTTTATAATGAGGAATTTACAACTTTATTTACAACCTTAAGGATAATCCTATTGCGGTACTTAAAAGTCAATCAAATATCTTGAAACGAACTATACCATATCATACAGAACTCAATGAGTAGCTAAGACAAAGGATCTTTATCACCCTGTATTTACAAGGACGAAAGGACGATAACTAGGATATGCCCTGATTACTGATTTACGACCATCCTGGGATCGTGTCTCACCCCCTTATTTCATCCCAAATTTATATACAGTTCAGTCATAAAGGCAGATAGTTCGGTTTTCTGCTTTCTGAGTTAGGGTAGGCAATCTTTTATTTTTTATCTTTTTCTTTACGAGATAAAAAATTCTGGATTATTAATTTTAGAGATGAATGTATTTGGGGTGGAAAAAAATGATGGGAAGGAATGGCTTGTTGACCGATATTTGTCCTTGTCATTAGTTATCTTCGAAATCAATTCAGAAAATACACATTAATTAGAAAATTTCACACCGCCATTTTTAAGCCAATCAGAGTCTATTTTTTTTTGTTTGGTTACCATGGAAACCCAAAATGTTTCCGGAAATTTTTATCCTCCTGGGTATCCTGGGCGAAATTAATAAGAGGAAATTTTTATGTCAAAATGCATTTATTGAATGTTTTTCAAAATAAAAAATACAAAATCTTCTTTCTTCAGTGGTGACTAAGAAAGGACAGTCGTATTAACTAAATGTATGTGCTAAGTAAATAAATATAATATTTTGAAACAATTCAGTTAAACTGAACTTTACAAATCCGAGAAAACTTGGCAGACATTGAGTAAATTCTTCTGTATTGTACTAAACATATTTTCCTCTGAATATTGTAAACTGCACTCCAAACTACATCCATCAATGAGGTACGTCAAATATTTTTTGTTATGGGTTATACACTTTAAGATCACAGGGTAGCTATAATGTTGCTATAACGTATATTTTTAATAATCACACAAAAACTCTGCCACAAATTACATTTTTCTAATCCTGTACTTTAAATTACTTATTAAATGTGCGCTATCCGTTTTATATTAAACCTCATTATAACACAATTTTCATTATAACACTGATTTTGATCAATAGAAATTTCTACGTTGTAATCAAGTAGGTTGTTGGTAGATCTGTATCTGTATCTGTAAATCTAGAAGGGTGGGTCACCCCACAGCACGTAGGCCACCTTTGGCCCATTGTGCGTCCTTCTGAGGTTGAGCCTTCCTTCTAGCTCGTCAGCCAGCTTACTAGTTTAAAGTAGGCGATGACGTCGCCTGAAGGTAGCTCCCTCATGTTGGCATGTGTTAGCCACCGCTCGCCGAAAAGGAAATGTCTCATTTGTGAGAGTGTCGGGCATTGTTGGTAGATATTAGATATTATACCGCTGTGTCTTGGTGCACGCTAACGTGTTCAAAATAAAAAACTTAGGTACACGCTAAAACGTCATGATCGTCCATGACGTAGTCTTTTAGAGTGCACCGATTTACCGCGCATGAGACATTCGACCGTACACGTTAAATAAATGAGGTTATGATGAAAACTATCGTCGACCACTCAACCAAAACACAATTTTCACACACTCTACGCGCGTTTCGCCAACTATGTTGGCATCATCAGGAGTTGATGATAGACTAAACAACTAACTATTTCTAACCGCTATTTATACTAAATGACTAACCCCGCTCCCCCGGTTGTGCCTGGCACTGTCATCACCGGTGACCTAATCAGCCAAGGGTGACTAATCAACCAAGGATGAGTAACCCGCCCGTACCTAATGGATTAAACTAAAAAGCGGACTAAGAGGAATTGGTCCTTTGTCTCTGTTTAAACTAGTTTTACATTTACCTATTTCTATACTTTCAAATGCGCCCAACAATTTATTATTGGATACATTTTTAAGTAATTTTACATTGTCTATACTTATTCTATGATTTTGATTAAAAGCATGTTCGGCTATACTAGATTTTTCTGTACGCCCATATTTTAAGAGAGCCATGTGCTCTTTAAATCTGACCTGTACAGAGCGTCTAGTCTGCCCAACATACTTTCTATCGCAATCCCCACAACTAATTTCGTAAATACCACTTTTTTCCAAATTACTGTTTTTATCCTTGGGATTACCTACCTAATAACTGTTTTAAAGTGTTGTTAGACTGAAAAACTAAACTTAAACCCGCTTTTTTGAACACGCTGGTAAGTCCTTTGGTGTAAGTGGGATTATACGGTACTGAAACGAATTTTTCAGTCTGTTTTTCGTGTTGAAAAAACGTGGTGTCGCGTAGGTTTTTTCTTAAATTTATGTTTGTTGATTAGTTTGTCAACCAAATCTTCGTCATAACCGTTTATTGCAGCTATATCCTTAATCAAATTCTTTTCCTTATCAAATCTTTCTTTACTTAGTGGGAAGTTTAATAAACGGTGTAAGCTAGCCATCTTGTGTTGATTACAATGAAAAGAATCTGATGGGATATACCTACTTGTGGCGGTATCTTTCCTAAAAATGTCAATGAGGTTATGTTCAATATAAATCACTGCCTCTAGTGAAAACAGAAATAGGTTGAATAGGTTGTTTTTATTTGGAGCAAAAGGGTATAACTCTATCTTACTCCTAAATAGTATTTTAAAAAGCACCAAGGGTATAACTCGTCGTGTATATCGATCTAAATATTGGTTATCCAGACATGAGTAGGTCCACAAAGGCATAAATCGCGCTAGATACCTTAGAGACATAACCATAATTATAAAATAGTTCGATGCTCTTACTAGGGAACAACTAATGATGTTCCAGAATGACGTGCACGGTGGAAAGCAATAATTTCACTTAATACCTTATAAACGAACATATTGCAAGTACATAACGATACAATTGAACTTATTTTCAGCTTTGTAGTAGTGAATAAAGGAATAACTCGTGTATTCCTTTGGGGGCGTTTGTTAACCAAAATATTTTTTCCTACGACCACCTATGAAAATGGCAATTTACGAATTGTTTTGACACTTCGAAAGTGACAAATATCATACGAGTTCCGTTAAGTTAAAAAGAAGAAGATATATCACACAGTCGCGCACGCCATCTGTCAAAGTGTTGTCAATAGTTATGAATAATTAGAAGTGAAAATGGAAAGTGATGAATTTTTGATGGAATTTACTCCACCAGAAATATCAGCGCCGGTTAAAATTACCAGCGTAAAGCCGCTGTCCGAAAAATCAAAAGAAAGAAAGGTACTCCTATTCATACAACTAATTCATGGACTGACGAAATATAAAAGGCATTATAGCTTCTTTTTCTGAAGATATTATTTATATTAAGTTAATAAATATATTATAATTTTCGTAAAAGCACAATAAAAGATTATTTTTAAAATTTTATTTTAAATCCTAAAATTAATATACCCAATGATTAATATTTAAAAAAACAAA
Source organism: Crepidodera aurea (assembly GCA_949320105.2). Taxonomy (NCBI): domain Eukaryota; kingdom Metazoa; phylum Arthropoda; class Insecta; order Coleoptera; family Chrysomelidae; genus Crepidodera; species Crepidodera aurea. The sequence continues at coordinate 64,692,357 of OX439475.1, forward strand.
ATTAGAATATTAAAAATGTTGCGGTCGTACATAACTCGTTGGAAAGTGCATTTCTTGCACTCGTTACGTTTCCGCACTCGCTAAGCGGCTCGTGCTAAACGTTACTCGTGCGTAATTGGTCACTTTCCACACTTATTACGTAATATACTATAATTAACGTTATTGATTTTTGCTTTCGTTCATAAAGGCATATTTCAAATAAATTGCAAAAAAAATTATTGAATTGCCGTATTTCAAGATATAAATATTGTGCTAAGAAATAATAACCTATAACCTTTTTATGACAGCAATTACTTTACCTAATACAGGGTGTTTCACGACGAGCTTACACTATATATATTGAAATGGAATTTAATATTTTAAAATGAAATGGAAATTGAACATTATCAAAATTATAATATTTAGGTAAATTAGTTAAATTATAAATTGAAGAAAATAAATACCAAGACTATGCCCAATCCTATATTTCTTCTTAAGATTATTTTGTCAGCTAAAAGAAAATGAACGTCACCTAAAAATAAAGAAACCATATTATTAAAATACAATTTAGAAAAATAAACAAAATAATATTTTATAGATAAGGAGAAACGTTAAAGGTGAACTTACCTAAGGGATTGATTTATTGTGAGATCCTTATTATTAGAAAAATCCTTCTTAATAAAGCTCTGATAGTAACCTAAAAAAAATTAAAATCAAAATTAAATCATATTCAAAATTCAAAATTTTATTAACATTTTAATTTGGGACAATCTTTATAATAAAAAAATAATCATAGGACAATCTGTATAGCAAAATGAAATAAGGGTTAGAAAACGAGTAAGGAATTTAATTTATCAGATTCGACATCCTAAGACCGGTTTCTGCCTTTCGGCTTCGTCGAACTGACTTTGTATTAATCTCTGAAAGGGATACGAAAGAAGAGAGTGACATTTTGACTAGAATCAGTCAAATAAAAGCTTTGAAACACACAATGCAAATTGTGTATGCAACCCCAATACACCGGGAATTTTTTGCTTTTAGTAATTGTCAATACTCTCTTCTAATCATAGATGGCAGCACGAAATAAGGGTTGTGACAACTATTTAAAATGAAATAACAGCATACCAACTTTAGTAACTAAATTATAAATTGATAAAATGTAGAGAATTCAACACCAGAATATAGATGGAAAGTATTTTATTTGTTATAATAGAAATTATGAAATTTAAAATACATAAAATCGAAAATAAAGTATAACATAATCAAAAGTTTGAAATAATTTGAAAATATCTGCATGACGTAAAAGGGTAACATAGCAACAGAAAAAAAGAAAGTTAGTTAGTTGGGAAAGAGTTAAAAAAAGAAAATTAGGAAGAGAGTTTTTTTTTTGATAGAAAAAATTAAGAAGATTTTTGAATTTAAAAAGTTTATAAAAAAAAATTAGTTTATCAAAAGAAATGGTAGAAGGAGTTTGGTAGGAGAATTTGAGAAAATTAATTTTGAAAAAAAAACTTATTAAAAAAATTATAAAATTTGGAAAAGTACGTTAATATTCTGGAGGAAAATTATTTCGGCGAATTGTTTATATTTAGTAAGTGATTGTATTAAATAACACGTAGATAACTTACCTGGAGGTTGTTTGTTTTGTTCATCGGGACATCAATTTCGTTGAAAAACAACAGAAAGTGGAAACAACACATAACTATAAATATGGTTATAACTCCTCACTGTTGCACGAGGAAGAAGAAGGAATAGGAACATTCACAAGGTATAAATTCATTATAATTAATTACAACATACTGCAGACCAGAAACAAACAGTGTGGTTGTGCATTTGTGAGGTTAAGACTGACATTTTCATCACTGTATTTCGGGTGTGCCAACCTTAACCAAGTTAAAATTTATTGCGTAAAATTTGAATTTCTAGATATAAGATATCATTGAGTGTGTGTGTGGCGTGAATGTAATTCATAATAGTAAATAGTCTGTTTTGTGTAAATAAATTTTTCTCTGAATCTATATTAAATAAAATCATTCTAAATTTGAAACAACACTTTATTTTTGCAAATACAGAAACTATCAGTAGCTAGAAGAACTTGAACTCACAATTAAAGAATCCCTGAGATTGGAAGATTGACAGATATAAAATTGAGCATAGTCGTGGTGGTATAAAAAAATTTATTATTAAAATTTTAGATTTTTTGAAATATCATAACAATATTATTTAAAATTCTAAATTAGAACAATAACCAAATACATTTATTAGTAAAACATTATTTAATTAAAAGTTACGATTTCGAAAAATCTTAACAAAAAAGTTACGATTTTGAAAAACCATAACAATATATTGGAAACTACCTACACGATTTTTATGAAAATTGGGATATATGGGTCTCAAGTTATGGCGAATTTATTGAAAATATTTTGAAAGACATGACGTTTCCGGTTATACCGGAAGTAAGCAGCAACTTTGTTATTTTAAATAGAACACCCTGTATATTATTAATTTTTCGAATTCTACATTAAATTTTAATGTCACTTTGTGTAGAATACCCTATACCTAAAATTTATACTTATCGAGATATTAATTTTTTATTAAAAAATTGACAGGTGCAGACCTTCATATTGAAAATTCTGTGTGAACATCCCCAATACCAAATAAAAAACATCTTGTCTGGTTGATTAGTAGGACGATCAAGGTAATTGGTAACATGTCGAAAACTTGTTTTTTGTATACAGGGTTGTTAAAAAAATGATGAAAAGTTCAAGTTCAAAAATGTCAATTATCTTCATTTTTTTTAAATGAAATAACAATATTTTTATTCCGGCCGTAAATAAGGGCAGTTTATGTTCACTTCGTGTATTAATAGCTATCAAGACATGATCGTTGCATAATACACTATAAGTTATTATTTTGCCAATAAGTTGAACTGTCAGCAATATAATCGTCTACAGTTTTTCCAAAGCCACCTAAGCTTCATCAGTCATGAGTGGAACATTGTTATTTTCACTGTAAAATTTTGACGTGGTATACTTTTTGACATACCAACAAACACTCATGGCCAACTATTGGCATTTGCTCCTTCATGTCCTTAAATAATCTTATTATCAAATTAAAATTAATTCCTTTTACATTTTTTAGGTGTGAAATTTTCTTGTTGAATCGCCCACTTCCTTGGATTAATAATCGGAAATATTTTCTCGTCCACGAATGTTTTAAAAATTATGGGGAGATTACAAGAAGTGAGAACTTTTGGGACACTCTATATAATTATACGCTTTCTAGAAAATAAAACTTGTGAAAACGCCTATACTTCAACTGGTAATTCTTCAAATTCAGTAAAAAATGACCTCATTGAAAGATCCCTAAGGCTCTTAAAACCCGGAGTTATTTAACGAAAAATCATCGGCGAAATAATAAAGTAGAACTTTCGGCGACAAAGTTTTCGAAAAGAAGGAAAAGTCGTAAAGCATTCTTCCTCGAGTTCTTCGAAGTGCTTTTCAATGAATTATTTTGACCTTTAGGGCCGTTATATATTATGCAAAGTCGCGTTTTTTTCGAGGAATTATTGAGTTACAGGCGACTCACGTTTTTCCCATTACGGATTAAGTTGTTTCTGAAGAAAATCCAATAAAAATGAAGTTTCCTTTCACTAATTTATCGGGTTTTAAACGGGTTGAGAAATTACGAGGCTTGAAATAAAAGTTTGCTGATATTTTTGTTGATATTTTCTTCGTTTTATTTAAGGAATGATTTTAAATATTTCATATCCTTTGAGATTACAATAAAAATAAGAAGATTCTAACCAGCTTTAATCTTTATTTGAAAATTAGTTATAAATGCACGGGGCGTTATGTCGCGCTAGACCAAAGTTATATTGTTTTAAATGGAATAACACACGTTATTGATGGAAAACGTAATTATCTTAACACCCTGTATTAATTTTATAGTTGTAGCTTTTTGATTATTTTTGTTTCAATTTTTTTTTCCGCTCCATTATTTCGATATTAGGTGTTTGACAATTTTTTTACGAAAAATTTTTTTCCGACAAACTTCAACATTTATTTTCAACAAATTTTCGGACTTTATTTTTGACAATTTTTTGTAACGAGTTCAGTCTTTTTTTCACAATATTTTGTTTGACAAATTTTATTTCGATCATTTTTTTCATCTGTCAAAACAGTCAGATTTTGTGGTTTCAGCCAATAAGAGCTCAGGATGCTAACCAATCATTGCTTTATACTGATTATTTTTTTCATCTGTCAAAACAGTCAGATTTTGTGGTTTCAGCCAATAAGAGCTCAGGATCCTAACCAATCATTGTGTTTGATACTGATAAAACAGCTTCGTCGTTTTTGTTTTTTGGTTAAACTATGTTTACCTTTTTTGAAATGTCAAATGTAAACATTTAACAATTTTTATTATACTAAAATGTATTGCAAATCTATGTTAATAACCAAATTTCAAAATTTATTTGAAAACTAACCTGTTTTTATTAGTTTATTTCAAATCGCCTTTAACATTTTTACATACCTCACTTCAACACTAAACTTTTCGTTCATTAAATATCAGTTTTTGAATACGTAAACACTTAAAATTAATTAAATTAAGAAAGACTTCATTTCATTCTTCTTCTTCGCTTTTATTTACGGCGACGTTCCGCAGGGTAGCCAATCAAAAAATGTAAAACTATAACAGCTCATCATGAGGTTTCAATTTAAATTGGTAAAGAAAATTTTCAATATTTGTGTGTAAAGTGTCTTTTGCATAAATTACTATGTTCTCTGTTTTTAATACAAAATGATTCAAAAAATAATCCTTTCAAATACGACTCGTCCTCTGAAATTTTATAGATTAAATTTTTGATCTTCATACTCAAACGCCTTTATTTTAGGCAACACCACTCAAACAAAGTGATTTGAGATAAAATCACTCGTCCTGCGGACTCGTGATTTTATCAATTTTCGTGGTTTTTCCAAATAAAGCCGTTTTCGTGAAAACCAAAAATTTAATCGATAAAATTTGGAGGACTCGTGGTATTACCTTTGATTATTTTTTTCATCTGTAAAAACAGTTAGAATTTGTGGTTTCAGCTAATAACAACTCAGGATCCTAACCAATCATTGTGTTTTATACTGATAAAACCGCTTCGTCGTTTTTGTTTTTTGATTATACTGTGTTTACCTATTTGAGATGTCAAATGTAAACATTTATCAATTATTATTATACTAAAATGTATTGCAAATCTATGTTAATAACCAAATTTCAAAATGTATTTGTAAACTAACCTGTTTTTATTAGTTTATTTAAAACGCCTTTAACATTTTTACATACCTCACTTTAACACTAAACTTAAAATTAATTAAATTAAGAAAGACTTCATTTCATTCTTCTTCTTAGCTTTTATTAAGAAGGCGCCGTTTCGCGGGGTAGCCAGTCAAAAAATCGCCTTGGTGGCCCTGTATGTAAAACTATAACAGCTCAGGTTTCAATTTAAATTGGTAAAGAAAATTTTCAATATTTGTGTGTAAAGTGTCTTTTGCATAAATGACTATGTTCTCTGTTTTTAATACAAAATGATTCAAAAAATAATCCTTTCAAATACGACTCGTCCTCTGAAATTTTATAGATTAAATTTTTGATCTTCATACTCAAACGCCTTTATTTTAGGCAAAACCACTCAAACAAACTGATTTAAGATAAAATCACTCGTCCTGCGGACTCGTGATTTTATCAATTTTCGTGGTTTTTCCAAATAAAGCCGTTTTCGTGAAAACCAAAAATTTAATCGATAAAATTTGGAGGACTCGTGGTATTACCTTTGATTATTTTTTTCATCTGTAAAAACAGTTAGAATTTGTGGTTTCAGCTAATAACAACTCAGGATCCTAACCAATCATTGTGTTTTATACTGATAAAACCGCTTCGTCGTTTTTGTTTTTTGATTATACTGTGTTTACCTATTTGAGATGTCAAATGTAAACATTTATCAATTATTATTATACTAAAATGTATTGCAAATCTATGTTAATAACCAAATTTCAAAATGTATTTGTAAACTAACCTGTTTTTATTAGTTTATTTAAAACGCCTTTAACATTTTTACATACCTCACTTTAACACTAAACTTAAAATTAATTAAATTAAGAAAGACTTCATTTCATTCTTCTTCTTAGCTTTTATTAAGAAGGCGCCGTTTCGCGGGGTAGCCAGTCAAAAAATCGCCTTGGTGGCCCTGTATGTAAAACTATAACAGCTCAGGTTTCAATTTAAATTGGTAAAGAAAATTTTCAATATTTGTGTGTAAAGTGTCTTTTGCATAAATGACTATGTTCTCTGTTTTTAATACAAAATGATTCAAAAAATAATCCTTTCAAATACGACTCGTCCTCTGAAATTTTATAGATTAAATTTTTGATCTTCATACTCAAACGCCTTTATTTTAGGCAAAACCGCTCAAACAAACTGATTTAAGATAAAATCACTCGTCCTGCGGACTCGTGATTTATCAATCAGTTTGTTTTCGTGGTTTTTCCAAATAAAGCCGTTTTCGTGAAAACCAAAAATTTAATCGATAAAATTTGGAGGACTCGTGGTATTACCTTTGATTAAATTTTCGGTTTCCTTATTCAAACGCTTTTATTTCAGGTAAAACCACTCAAACAAATTGATTTGAGATAAAATCAGTTTGTTTTCGTGGTCTTTCAAAATAAAGCCGTTTTCGTGAAAACCAAAAATTTTACCTTTGATAAATTAACTCCAATGTTAAAACGTCATATACTTGGAAATGTTTTTGTCACTTTGACATCGATAAAAAAGGTGCATCTTTTTTTATCGGATAAAAATTTGTCTTCCTCAAATCTAGTAAGCGGACGTCACTTTATTTGTCAACTGTAATAATTTCAGCAACTAAGCGTAAGAGCTGGCAAATTTTTAAATTTTAATACCTTGTTACTGATTATTATCGCTTCTTTACAATATGAGTCGGTTTGGAAATGTTTCAAATGAACAAATTACAAAAAACATTGAAAAATTAATACCGCAATCTACAAAAAATACGAAGTCATCAATATGGAGACAATTCATTGAATTTTGTCATGTTCGACAATATCAACTATTAGAAAATACTTCATTACAAGAATTAGCAGATATATTAAAGGACTGGGATTTCAATGTGAAAAAAAAACCGGGATGACTATAAAGAATATGCCGTTAAAACGATATGGAATTCAACTGCAAAGATAATGCAAGAAAAATATTTTAAAGAATACAATATTAAATTTGATCCTTTTGCGGACATAATATTTAAGGAAGCTCGTGATGCTAGAAATAGTAAGAGAAAAGAATTGCAAGTTATTCCTGAAAAAAGAAAGATATGTTCTGTAGCATCAGAAAAAATATATTAAAAATGGCAAAATTGTGGAATATAGACGAACCTGAAGGATTACAAAAAAGATTCTTTCACATAGCTTCTTATGAATTGGCTTGGAGAGGAGGGGAAGCTGTAAATTGTAAAATTTATTATTTTAAAGAAGAAAAAGACCAAGATGGAACTCGAACAGCTAGAATTGAATACAATACCATATTTTCAAAAACGGCTCAGGGTGGTTCAAAAAATTAACAGACAGCAAATGGTTAACAAAAAATAACACTAATGAAAGTGTTTGTCCAGTACAATTATTTAATTTACTTCTTAAAAAAAGAAATGAAAATATAACTACTGATCGTTTATTTTTAACTCCAAATCGTTTTTGGAAAACTAAACATTCAAAAGGTTGGTATAAAAACGTTCCTCTGGGAATTAATACAATATCATCTTGGACCAAAAATTCGGCCGCAAAAATTGGTCTAGACATAATAAATAATAAAATTACAAATCATTCTCACCGTGCTAGTACAGTTTCCCAGCTAGCCAAAGCAGGAGTAAGCGATCAACAACTAATAAAAATAACAGGGCACTCATCATCACAATCAATTAAACCATACCTCCAAATAGATCCTGAACATCACGATATATAGAGACCCGAGAAGAAAATATTAAAATAAGTACATCAATCCAACCAACCAATAATAATTGTATTTTTAATAACTGTTCCTTTAATTAATTGTTCTGCTAAATTATTATTTGTTCAACAAAAATAAAGTTTCTGTTTTTTATTCTTATATTCTGTCGTTAATTTATCTTATCAAAAAACACGCGAACTTTTCTTTTATGGATAAATTTCTTTTTATCTCAACATTTTTCCATCAGTTTTTCTCGTAAAATTACTGATTGGCAAAATGTTTCGATACAAAGAGAAATTTATCCGATAAAAAAAAAGCTCTTGTGTTTTTACTGTTGATTATTTTTTTCATCTGTCAAAACAGTCAGATTTTGTGGTTTCAGCCAATAACAGCTCAGGATACTAACCAATCATTGTGTTTTATACTGATACTTGATTAAACTGTGTTTACCTTTTTTGAAATGTCAAATGTAAACATTTAACAATTTTTATTATACTAAAATGTATTGCAAATCTATATTAATAACCAAATTTCAAAATGTATTTGTAAACTAACCTGTTTTTATTAGTATATTTCAAAACGCCTTTAACATTTTTACATACCTCACTTCAACACTAAACTTAAAATTAATTAAATTAAAAAAGACTTCATTTCATTCTTCTTCTTCGCTTTTATTTACGGCGCCGTTTCGCGGGGTAGCCAGTCAAAAAAGCGCCTTGGTGGCCCTGTATGTAAAACTATAACAGGTCAGGTTTCAATTTAAATTGGTAAAGAAAATTTTCAATATTTGTGTGTAAAGTGTCTTTTGCATAAATGTTCTCTGTTTTTAATACAAAATGATTCAAAAAATAATCCTTTCAAATACGACTCGTCCTCTGAGATTTTATAGATTAAATTTTTGGTTTTCACGAAAACGGCTTTATTTGGAAAAACCACGAAAACAAACTGATTTTATCTTAAATCAGTTTGTTTGAGTGGTTTTGCCTAAAATAAAGGCGTTTGAGTATGAAGATCAAAAATTTAATCTATAAAATCTCAGAGGACGAGTCGTATTTGAAAGGATTATTTTTTGAATCATTTTGTATTAAAAACAGAGAACATAGTCATTTATGCAAAAGACACTTTACACACAAATATTGAAAATTTTCTTTACCAATTTAAATTGAAACCTGAGCTGTTATAGTTTTACATACAGGGCCACCAAGGCGATTTTTTGATTGGCTACCCCGCGAAACGGCGCCGTAAATAAAAGCGAAGAAGAAGAATGAAATGAAGTCTTTCTTAATTTAATTAATTTTAAGTTTAGTGTTGAAGTGAGGTATGTAAAAATGTTAAAGGCGTTTTGAAATAAACTAATAAAAACAGGTTAGTTTACAAATACATTTTGAAATTTGGTTATTAACATAGATTTGCAATACATTTTAGTATAATAATAATTGATAAATGTTTACATTTGACATCTCAAAAAAGGTAAACACAGTTTAATCAAAAAACAAAAACGACGAAGCGGTTTTATCAAAGGTAATACCACGAGTCCTCCAAATTTTATCGATTAAATTTTTGGTTTTCACGAAAACGGCTTTATTTGGAAAAACCACGAAAACAAACTGATTGATAAAATCACGAGTCCGCAGGACGAGTGATTTTATCTTAAATCTTCATACTCAAACGCCTTTATTTTAGGCAAAACCACTCAAACAAACTGATTTAAGATAAAATCAGTTTGTTTTCGTGGTTTTTCCAAATAAAGCCGTTTTCGTGAAAACCAAAAATTTAATCGATAAAATTTGGAGGACTCGTGGTATTACCTTTGATAAATTAACTGCAATGTTAAAACGTCATATACTTGGAAATGCTTTTGTCATTTTGACATCGATAAAAAAGTTGATAAAAACTTCTCTTCCTCAATATCTAGTAAGCGGACGTCACTTTATTTGTCAACTTTAGTTATGATTTCATAGCAATTAAGTGTAAGAGTTGGCAAAACTGCAAAAATTATCAATGAGTAGTCTGTCAAATTTTTGAATTTTAATACATTGTTAGTGATTATTACTGTTTGTTTACAACAAAAAACATACAATATGAATGGGTTTGCAAATGTTTCTGAACATCACGAAAATATTGTTAGTAATTTAAGAGATTCATATAAAAAATATATACGACATATAGAGAAACCCAAGAAGGAAATATTAAAATAAGTACACCAATCCAACCACAATCTATAATAATTGTGTTTTTAATAAATGTTCTTTTAATTAATTGTTCTGTTAATTATTAATTGTTCAATAAAAATAAAGTTTTTGTTTTTTATTCTTATATATTCTGTCGTTAATTTATCAATTATTTATCAAGAAACACGCGAACTTTTCTTTTAGGGATAAATTTCTTTTTATCTCAACATTTTTCCATCACTAATTTAAAAAAAAAGCTCTTGTGTTTTTACTATTGACAATATTTTTTGATAAACTTCAATATTTTACGAAGAAATTAAATTTTTACTTCGACAATTTTGTTTGGCACAAATTGGTTTTTCCATAGAATTTTTTTTAAGGATAGAAAAGTTTGGAAAATGGTGAACATTTGTGGAGTATTATAAGAAATTATCAACAAATTACATTAATATTCTACCAGTAAAAAAACATAAAAAGATCTAATTTTCCTGGACTACTGTCTAGTTGGTAGCATATCCAACCATCTTAATAAGGCCGAGAATGCATCTGAAGAGATGACGTCACAAAAGTACCATTGAGAATTATTCCAGGCATGAGATTAGCTTTTCCTTCAATTTCTTTCCAGAGTGGAAATGTTCACTTTTGACAAATTGGCTTGTTACGGACTTGCTCGTTTTCCTGTTATCTTGAAAATATGTTTTTTTATTTTTCCTTTTTCCCAAACCGAGTTATTTTCTCTTTTCGGTGTTCTAGTTTATAACAACGAAGAACTCGAGATTATCTTGAAATGATAGATAAATTTCGTACTTTTAAAATAGAAGTAATAAAGCTTTGTTAAACACGTGTTGTTACTTTTTAATGGTCGTTGAATTGTTTTAGATGGTTTTGCTGAAAATAACAATTCTTTCGGAAACTATAAACATTTGTTTTCATTATTAATAGAGTAAATTTAACATCTCTATAAATACAAAAAGGAATTATCCTAATCTAAATGTGGTAGAGTGTTTGAAGAAAAAGAAATTATCTCAGTCTTCCACATACTATACAGGGTGACCCACGACTATTCCTTCGTTCTCTTGTGCCTAAACGTTACAACATATCAGCTTAATTTTTTGGTGACCCAGAATATTATAATTTATCAAAGTCAACTTTATTCAACGTTCCCTATATCTATCTCTTACCAATTTTGAGAAAATCGTGATTTTGAGAAAAATATTCTATTTAAACAAGAACTAAAAACACGGAAACCGTTTATTCTTCGTACCAAACAAAGTGACATGAGACTTGCTGCAATTAATATTAAGACAGTGATCATACGCAGCTTTGACAAAAGACTTTAAATCCTCATTTATATTTAAACAAGCATCCCTAACAACACTGGGATCAAAGCTGCCATAGAGTTGAGTGTCATCCGCGTATAAATGGATATTACAAAAATTAATAGTATTCACGAGATTAAAAGTATATATAGCAAATAACAAAGGTCCCAAAATGGAGCCTTGTGGGACTCCACACCGTAATTTAACATACTTACTTTCAGTAACACATATTTATATTGATTTCTTCTGACTTTTAGGGCTTTCATTTGCACTGTGTAGGATTTCGATATTTTGCAGAAAAAGAATTCTAATTTTATATTTTTCAAACCGCAAATACTCACTTAACTTAAATGGACCACCCCGTATTTTTTCATCCTATCAAAAACTATGAGTAATGCATATGTACTATAAAAATTACGTTTAAAAAGTTATTAGGATGTTTCTCTAAAATTTCTATTATTTTGTTTACATGCTAGTAGGTAATGCTTTTTTTATTGTAGTTGATAAATAGGTATGAGATCAAAAATTAATTAGAAATGAAACTAAAATCAAGACGTAAACATTTATGAAAGAAAAATAGTTTAATAAATGTTAAATATGATGACCATTTTCCTCTATGCATAACCGTACTCGTTTTTCAAAAGATCTCAAAACGTTTCTTAGGATATCTGGCGTTATAGTGGCAAACGCATCCTTTATTTAATCTTCATGTCATCAGCAGTGTTTGGTGGAGTGTTGTAAACTAAATTTTCAATGTAACCCCAAAGAAAGAAATCCATGCTGGTTAAATCAGGAGATCTAGGTGGAAATCCAAGCTAATTTTTACCCCCTTGACCACTTTAATTTTTTTCATATCGATGACGTCACAGCGCCTCAGATGACGTCACAGATCTGAAATATACCCCAAATGATAGTAATATAGGTCCAATTGATATGTCCCAATTTTCAAAAAAAAATATTCGCTAGTTCCTGAGTTACAGGCTGTTAAAAACGTCATGGAACACATGGTATAGTAAATTTTATCAAATTCGTACATTGTTGGAAATCCCATTAAAAGTGTGCCTCCTACTTTGTCTTTTCAACCACTGAGCCTAAAACTAAGCACTCATTCTAAAACCATGGCCTACTACAATATGAAACGTCCACAGAAATTTTAGAGAAAAATCCCAATAACTTTTTAATCGCTAATGTTATACATATGCTTTACTCAGTTTTAATAAAAAAATACATGGTGGTCCATTTAACTTAAGTGAATTTTTGCGGTTTGAAAAATATAAAATTAGAATCATTTTCATAAACCTTGTGCAAAATATCGAAATCCAACACAGTGAAAGCCCTAAAAGTCAGAATGAATCGATATAAATTTGTGTTACTGAAAGTAAGAAGTTTCCGTGTTTTTAGTTCTTGTTTAAATAGAATATTTTTCTTAAAATCACGATTTTCTCAAAATTGTTTATGAGATAGATATAGGGAACGTTGAATAAAGTTGACTTAGTTTTTAACGTATAATCTAAAAATGCCATAAAATACTTTGATAAATTACAGTTTTCTGGATCAATCTGTATAATTTCAAATAATTTAAACAAATAGATTTTATCAATTTACACATGTCCCCAAAAAATTAAGCTGATATCTTGTACCGTTTAGGCACAAGAGAAGGGGGGAATAGTCGTGGGTCACACTGTATAATAAATTAGATAATGCCCCCACTGACAATTTTAACTTACGGGCGCCAAATTTTGTCAAACGGCGGAAACTTATTTGTTCACCCGATAATAATAGTACAAGAGTTGACATACCATGATCCAGACAAACTAATATAACAGTTATGAACGCATGAACAAAAGCTGAATTACTGGCATGTTTGTTTCATCGTCCTAGCTCATGTCTGTGAGATAAACAGACACACGACTTCTTCCTTTTCTCTTACTTTCAACTTTTCTATGACAACTTTTAACGCCCATTTCATCTAGAATTCTAGACGCTTTTCTACTGTTGTAAACATTTAATTGGTTGTCTGCCTCTTTTTCTTCTCCCTTCTCTAGGTTGTTTTTTGGGTATTTGTTGTAATTAAGGTAATCTACTTACTACAAAAGTACGTAATTAAAGAAAGGAATGTCGAGTAGAACAAGTACAGGAATTTCCATCAAAAATCGGGTTGCAATAACTGCAACTTCTTCGTCTTAGTTTTAGTGCCTTTTTACCGTTAAACTTAAGAATGTTTGGAGCCAAATTACTTTATTTCATTTACTCCAATTTTTCCTGTACTGATATTGGAGTTTTAATAATTAAGAATATATACTATACATAATCAACAACAGAACCATATCATATCAAACACCCATGATTTAAAGAAATGTTCTTTTAAAAATAAATAGCTAAATCTTGTTAGCCATGTAAACCAGCCTCACCGAAGCGGTCAGATATCCGCTCATTAAATTAGAGATCCCCAGAAAAACCCTTATACGCCCGCCCATTAGTATAATTACCTCTGGAAAATTTCGACTTTTCTCGACATCCCATATTTCCCGAGCGGGTAATTCTAATAGGAAACGGAAAACCGCAGAAAGAATAGAAAAAACTAATAGTCCCTACGCCACAAAACCAAAATTTTCTTCTTTTATATACTAATCAGTATGCTTTAAAAAAATGAACATACTAACTATGATATATTGAATCCAAATACAAAAACACATATATTTAGAAATCAGAAATCATCTGAACCTTACTGAACAAAATATTGTTTTGTCCTTACCAATTCAAAAAAAATTATTTTTGTTTATTTAATATATAAGTAGTGAGATAGCGCCAGTTCTAGAACAAAGTGTCTCAATAATTTACAAGTGAATATCCATAAGAAAGTCCGAGGTTAATTTTAAGCTTCAATGTCTTCATTTTGTAAATTCTTCCTGCGGTAAACTTCATTCCAACCATTTTGAGTAGTTTGGACACTATTAAATAAGTTTGTCAATTTTGTTTCATTGCAAAAATGCCAAAATTAAGCACTCGACATAGTCCGCTACCAAAAAAGTTAGAATGAAGCATATTTTGCATCGTTTCATGCTTGTCTACAACAAATAAGTCAAAAATGCGAATGATTGCTCTATTATTTATCGTATAAACATCAATTATACCTTTGACATTATAACGCGCTTTTGTCGGACATATCACGAACAAATGACAAACAATATTTGTAATGTGATGCAAATTAACTGATAGATTTCCTACCTTTTTCCCGAATCGTTTTTTCCGAAGACCTTTTTCCCGAATTTTTTTTCCGAATCCATTTTTCCCGATTAACCTTTTTCCAGAAGTCAATTATACCGAACGTCTTTTTTCTCGAAACTTTTGTTCGATGATTCCATTGCTATAAATTTGTTGCTATGGTACTGTTATTGTTTATTATTGACAGAAGGCATTGACAGAAGACATTGATAAAAGGCGTGAAATGGCTGAAGAGGAGATCACAGTAATTATTGGCGAAACCAAGATGACATTGACCGGATTCCTATATCAAAGATCAAAGATAAGTGGTGCTATGACGTAATGGGAGTGCAGAAAACTACGCCTGGGTGAATGCAGATGTGCGCGGACGATTATGGGACCTGTGAATCCCGTTGTTGTGAATGTTGGGGACCACGATCATCCCCCTGACCGGGAGGCAGCTGGTGCAGAAATTGTTAGGCACAATCTAAAAAAGATAGCAAAAGAACAACCTCCGGCTCAAATTATCCGTGAAATGATAGCTGGTGTTTCTGCTGGAGTAGAAAATTTAAAAAAGGCGATGCGTAAAGTTCGGCGCAAAAACCTCCCAGCCAACCCCAAATCATTACTAGAATTGGAAGAATTGCCCGATAAATTTGAAAAAACTCTAAGTGAGGAAAAGTTCTTATTGTTCGACTCAGCTATCTAGAAGAAGGTCATGTCCTTGTTTTCGCCACCGCACACAACCTTTAGAACTTGCTACATGTGATGTTTGGTACGTAGATGGGACATTCAAGACAGCTCCATCCATCTTCACACAAATTTTTACAATACTGGGATCATTCGCTCAAAATAAAGGTGGAAAAACTCAGATATTTGCATTGCCATTGGTGTACTGTTATCTCTCATCTAAAGAGACAGTGCAGTACACAGCAGTACTTCAAGCAATTACTGATGCTGCCGAAGATCTGGACATTGGTGATTGTGCACCGAACAGAATAATGGGTGATTTTGAAAAGCCATAATAAATGCTTGGTACCGACGTGTTCCCAGGTTCAACATATGCAGGTTGTTTCTTCCATCGTAAACAAGCAATTTATCGCAAAATTCAACAAGTAGGACTACAAGTCCCTTACAATGACCCAACAGATAGAACCGTCAAAACTACAGTTCATATGATGGCAGCTGTAGCGTTGTTCCAGTGGAAGACGTTGAAACAACTTTCGAGCTTCTAAGAAAATACGCGGCTAAAAAGATTCCCAGACTTGAGCCAATTATGAAATATTTTCAAGAAACATACGTTATTGGTGTAAAAGCTGTTGGCAGAAGACGCGCTGTTCCTCCTCGATATCCTCCTAGTTTATGGAATCAACATGAAGTTACAAAAGCAGGTTATGCAACAACAAATAATGCATCTGAAGGTTGAAATAACAACTTTAGGTTACTAGTCGGGAAAAACCACCCAGATCTGTACGCAGCTCTAAAAGAAGTAGAGGTGTGTAAACACTTTCTAACCTTCAATGACGTTAGTAATGACAGCATTGCATAAATGGTTGTAAATAAAAAATATTCTCTTATGAATTTTGCTCTAGAATTGACGTAGCTCTACTACTGATATAATTACTAAAAAGTAAGCCCATGGATTAAACTAAAAAATAAAAACCTAAAAATCCTTAAAAGTAATGAAAGTACAACCTCTTGGTCTATCATGTGCTTCGAGGTTTGGAAATTTCTTTCATCTTTTATTCGCTTAATTTCAAATACGGTTTTGAGGAATATGGAATCCTGCCAAGTAAAGAGATAGTAATTTTAATTTTTATCCTTTGCGTATGGCAGCTAAAGCGAAATAAAATATTTTCTGGAAAAAAATGCAGGGAACATTTTAGAATATATTTTAAAGTTAAAGTTGAGAATGTGCTTCTAGTATTGCCATAGACCGAACAAACGACAGTTCTTATTCTAATCAACACAGCCAAACACACACTCACTTTTACCAAAACCGTCATTCAGTATATGTCTACTTTAAATTCAATGACATTTTAAACTTCAAAATTTTCACATTTTAGACGACATTTTGCAGGTGTTCCCGAAGAGGTACGGGGGGCACATCAAACCCTAGCTTACTTTTTGATGCTCTAGCAAAATATGAAGTCAGAATTTTAAAATTCATAAACACACAAAATCAACACGCACACAGATCAAATTCAGATACAAATTTGGGTAAAAATTGGTTTTAGCGGTCCATCGCTAGAGTGCAAAATTATATATCATTTGACTCAATTTTTGGCCAAGGCCAAATAAGCTCAAAATAGCTCACTTTTCAATGAGAAAATATATCTAACCTAATATAACCTAACACCTGTCAAAATGTGACACCTGTCAAAATGTAACATCTGTTAAAATGTGAAACTTGTCAAAACGTGATACCTTTCAAAACGTGACACCTGTCAAAATGTGACAATTGTCAAAAGTGGCACCTGTCGAAACGTGACATTTGTCAAAATGTAGCAACTGTCAAAATGTAACACTTGTCGAAATGTGACGCCTATCAATATATGACAACTATCAAAGTGTAAAACCGGTTAAAATGTGAAACTTGTCAAACGTGACATTTGTCAAAATGTAGCACTTGTTAAATGTGACACCGGTCAAAATGTGTCATTTGTCGAAAGTGACACTTGTCAAAACGTGACATTTGTCAATGTGACAACTATCAAAATGTAGCGCCTGTTAAAATGTGAAACTTGTCAAAACGTAATACCTTTCAAATCTCATTTAGGAAGCTCATAGTGGTTTGTTGTTCAATTTCTCTTTTTATATAGAATAAAACCACTTATTTTCTTGGAAAAGTTTTAATTTTTTTGACGATATATCATCAGTTTTTAGAAAATAAACACATACAAATAGATATCTAAATTTTAATTCAAACCACTCAATTTGTGTTAAACGAGGTATTGTGAAATCTCTTTCCGATAAAGCAAAAACAATTTGTTCAAATGACAATATCTTAAATAATGAATTATCACTTGTTAAATATATCTTGATTAAGAACAACTACCCAAGTAAATTTATAAATCGTGAACTTTACCGAGACATCAAAAATAAAGATGAAAATTTAAATCCCCCAATAATTCATTCAAATATAGTAAAGATCCCTTATATTCCAAAATTATCCGAAAAAATTAGAAGGATTGGCAATAAATTTCATTTAAAAACAGTTTTTCAAACTAATAATACATTAAAATCTTTAATAGTAAATACAAAACCTTTTAATGAAATTCAAAACACAAAAAATTGTATTTACAAAATTCCATGCGAATGTAATAAATTTTATATAGACCTATTCATATCAGACTTAATGAACACCAATCATACATTAAAAATAAACAATTCGAAAAATACAAAATATGTGAACATGCATGGGATTTTGGTCATAAAATACAATGGAATTCTTCAACTAGATTATTAAAAGAACCGAATAATTATAACCCCAAAGCAGCATTGATATGCTTAAATAATAACGAATGTGTTTCTAATTGTTCGGTCGATTTTTCAAAAATTTGGATTCCTATTTTACAAAAAGAGTTAATTGCTGCAAAAAGGATACCCTCTATATCGGGATAGTATCATCAGTTTTTATCTGGTTTTTTCTTATGATAATATTAATAAGGAAACTTCATTTATGACGAAGTATAAATTCTCTTATATCCTTTCTTATATCCTTTCAAAATTCGTTCCCAGAAACGTCACAAAGATTATCAAGTTAGAAAACGAGTAAGGAATTTAATTTATCAGATTCGACATCCTACGACCGGTTTCTGCCTTTCGGCTTCGTCAGTTAGGCTTTTCGAATCCAATAAATAAAATTCCAAACTCGTACAAGTCAATAGCTATATCCGCTATAAGATAAAATTTTTAGATGTGCTACCATCTATGATTAGAAGAGAGTATTGACAATTTTTAAAGCAAATAATTCCCGATGTATTAGGGGTTGCATACACAATTTGCATTGTGTGTTGCAAAGCTTTTATTTGACTGATTCTAGTCAAAATGTCACTCTCTTCTTTTGTATCCCTTTCAGAGATTAATACAAAGTTAGAAAACGAGTAAGGAATTTAATTTATCAGATTCGACATCCTAAGACCGGTTTCTGCCTTTCGGCTTCCTCGGTTAGGCTTTTCGAATCCAATAAATAAAATTCCAAACTCGTACAAGTGAATAGCTATATTCGCTATAAGATAAAATTTTTAGATATGCTACCATCTATGATTAGAAGAGAGTATTGACAATTTTTAAAGCAAATAAATCCCGATGTATTGCATCACACAATCCAAATTGTGTAAGCCTTAATACATCGGGAATTATTTGTTTTAAAAATTGTCAATACTCTCTTCTAATCATAGATGGTAGCACATCTAAAAATTTTATCTTATAGCTATTGACTTGTACGAGTTTGGAATTTTATTTATTGGATTCGAAAAGCCTAACTGACGAAGCCGAAAGGTAGAAACCGGTCTTAGGATGTCGAATCTGATAAATGAAATTCCTTACTCGTTTGGTATTCTAATTTTATTATAAATGAAGTATTGTATTTTTCAATTGATAACAATGGTTTTCTGTATTGTTTTAGCTTTTTCTTCTGTGTTTCAATTTCAATTTTACCGATGATGAATACTACTTTATTCGAAAACATGTTCTATTTGTAACAGTGTTAATATTTGACTATAACTTGTTTGACTTCCCCATGAGGGTTTAAAATATGTTTTCAATATATTTGTGGAGACAACTTAGAGTTTTATTTTGGTTAATCCAATAACATAGCTTTCTAATCGGAGGAAAATATACGTTAATAAGCGATTGCATTTTTTTAAAGTGACATCAATGCATTTGTAACGCAATATTGTATATACTGTGACTAAATGCAAATGGTATTATTTTAACGTGAAAAAGTTGGAAAGCCGTTATGTTGTAATATGTAAATGCAGAAGGGTGGGAGTAGGTAAATGTTTATATAACGTCAGAACCTCATACCCATAGCCATGAGGCGCCAGGATGGCTTGGGAAAATATGCAGCTGGCGATCTAATGATTGAAGGTGTTCAAGAGCAAACTTAATTATTACAGGGCGTCAAAAAGCTAGCAAAAAAGTATGTAAACTAACGTTAGTATATATCAATGTGTTTGTTCTAAAAATAATAAAATTAGATCATGTCAAACTTCCTAAAAAAAGCGAGGGACATGAAATTGTGACATAATTCCAGAAAAACATCTGTAAAATCATACTTTTTCTTAAGTATTCTCAATCGATTTTTCATATAATTTTGTTTGATGGATTACTTGTCTGTTTATTTCTTGATTGGCTTATCCAAAGTGTTTTGAAAAATATCAAACCTATTTTAATATTTATTGTAATGAAAAGTGCGTCTAAATAGTATGCCATTAAGAGACTTCGAATTGCTGAACGCGCTATGGAGCGCTCTATGCTAGGTTTGACCTTGAGAGACAGTGTAACGAACAATGTAATTCGACAAAGAACTAAAGTCACATATGTTGAATTGCAAATCTCAAATGGAGTTGGGCGGGCCACGTGGCAAGACAGGGAGATGACAGATGGACGAAGAATATTATTGAATGGCGATCTAGACAGGATGCTTATAGAAACAGAGGACGTCCTCCAACCCGGTGGACCGACGATCTTAAGCGAGTATCAAACAACTGGATAAATGAAGCGCAAGACCGTTCCAGATGGAAATCGTTGAGGGAGGACTATGTCCTGCAGTGGACAAGAGAGGCTACGTAATGATGATGATGATGCCATTAAAAAATACAAAAAATAATTAGATATTCAGTAGCCTGGCTTTCAGTCCTTGTGTAAACACTTCTGCTCCAGCAAGCCATTTTATTTTCATTTTTTTTTCTCTAACTCATCTACTAGTTCCTCCCACACAATTAAAATATGTCTTTACTTGGGAACATATTTTAATATAGTAGTCGGTGCATTTGACATTTGTTACAATTTTTATCTGTCATCAAATTTAGTTTAAATTCAATTTCCGTTAATAAGAAAAGATAAAACTACTAGAATGTCTGATTCTTTGTACTCCACCAGGACTAAATAAAATTGCAGAAAAGATAAAAAACATAAAAATTAATTTGCTATACTTTCTCCTCTTGGGCCAAAAAAAGATCTACTTTCGAACCTCTAGCATGCTATGAAAATGACATATTGTGAATAAATAATATTTTAACATCAAACCTTTTATACAAAAGCCACTAAAAAAAGTGCATTCTAATTATAAATCCCCAATTCTAATTTCATTCTTTGTACCTTTGAACTCGACAGTAAGTTATGGTCACTCGGTAGAGTTGAAAAAAGAACATGGCAACCCTGTTTAACATTTTCGTCCATTCTTTCCTGTAACGGCAGGAGAAAGACAAATATTTATATAACGGAGAAGTTTAATGCTGTTTCCTTCTTTATTTAACCTTATATCCAGAACATCTTTCTTTATTTAACCCGAGTAGTCGGGTTTGGCAAAGTATTTCTTATGCTTCAGTCAGTAATGAAGGATTTATACTTCCCTTCTGTTTATTTTCTCCTGGGTAATTTAAGTGAATAGTGGGAAATGGGACACATGAATTAACTAAACAAACTTTTGTGAAAGCATTGATAGATGGCGTGGAATAAGTGTAGGCATCTGGCGTGTACCTCAAATATTATCTCGCTTATTTTTATGAGTAACTAATATTTTCATAAAGTAAAGATGGTGAGTGGTTGAACATAAAACATTTTAAATAAGAGGGAGCCTTAAATTATTTTTTAATTACCTGTATTTTAAGATAAAAAAACCCGCAGATATCTTTCGGAAATTGTCCTCAAACTACCCCGCAGTTTTTGATAAGGGAATGGCTTTCGGTCGATTTCTCCCAAACTTCGTAAATTTATTTGTCATCCCATTCCGATCAAAAGTGTCCACGGGCCCAAGTCAATCATATGTACAGATTTCGAGCTAGCGCGAGTTTAACCTGATTAGAGCGAACTCGATATATGCCCATTTATAGGCAAGATGTCATACATACCCATTTACACACAAACGCACACATACAGCGTCTTTTAGAAGATTTTCTTTTGATTTCTCAACTTTTTTTTATGAATTTAGTTTTTATTGACATTATATTTTTTATCCTTTTTTTTTGTGGGCTAAGGTCAATAGAAAAAAATTAGAAAATCTTTGTTTTCATCAGGCCAACGATTCGGCTTTTTATTAAGCCATCATCAGGGCTTCGAAAAATGATTTCCTTATTTACAAAGCTGAACATGCAGTTAGATGTAAAAATGTATGAAAATGGAAACTATGGAATCTGCTAACAGTCTATTTTATTTATTTGTTGGTAAATTATTATTATTTGATTTTTTTTTAAATTTCCCTATTTATTTGCAATCTATAATAATTATTATAATAAGCAAATTGTGTGACAATTCAGTTGTCATGCTCGACAGGAATCCAGTGATTACTATCTCTTACAGCTATAATTAATAACTAGATTTTGTTTTGTCTATTGGGGATACACTAACACTCGTTAAAACCTATTAATTAGGTCGTATGGATTATAACGTTTAAGTCTACGCTGGGTTGCTGGTTGTACCATGAGATTAGATGTCAGTCTATTTGGATGATATCTTAATCTATTTTTGTAGCTTATGGATAAGTTTTTTATTTCCGCTTTGACCGATTCCACTTGAAGATCACGGGCTATAACAAAATTTGGCACAAACAATGGAGCATCTACAACAATTCTTAGCACTTTCGATTGGAATCGCTCCAGAATTTCAATATTGGAATTGGCTGCTGATACCCACAGTGGGATACCGTAGGTCCAAATGGGCTTGAGGATTGATTTGTAGATCAGTACCTTATTTTTTATAGATAATTGAGATTTTCTACCTATCAGCCAGTATAAGTCTCTTAGTTTCAAACCCAATTGTTTGATTTGATAGCCTTCTTTTTCTCGGCTGAGCTTGGTAAGCTCAGCCCTCAGGAGTCTCTGTGTATAATTTTTATTATATCAAGATATTCGTCATTCATCAAAACTTTCTTGAATCTCTCTCAATTTTACAAAATGATGTGTGATTTTGCCAGCACGACTGAAATTTTCGCTAGAACAAATAATATGTAGTGAAATTATAACGGGCAATTACTAATTATTTTCATAAATCCATATGGTTCATAACTACATGCATTACCTATATTAAACATTTAGATTTATATTGACAAAGCCAAATCCAGATAAACCCACTAATTTGATTTATTTTTAATAACATTGCGCTACAATGTTTTGATACCGATTTAAAATATTTATTGCATTTTATAAAATTTAAATTTTGTATTTTCAATTTTACATGTTTGACATATCAAAATAGTGTAATGTGGAAAACGGAGTTATGTGAATCCAAGCGACCCAAATTAGAAAATCAATGGCGTAGTATAAATGTTTAATTACTAGCGAAAAGTTAGTGGAATTCCGATATAAAAAAACTGAATTGCAGGAGTGAAATAAATAATTCCCCAATATTTTCTTATAAGTACATATTTAGTTTTTAACTGTGCAAGCACTATCCTTAATCAATTTCACTATAGTAGGGGAGGCCAAGCGGGGGTTTTCCGCGTTACTCGAGCGCGTCAGAAATCTATATTGGGAGAAACCTTGCACCCTGTAATGTACCCCTACCATATATGAACCCTTAATATACTGGGGTGCGCTTAGAGCAGCCCGTCAGATTAGTAAAAAAAAGTCGATCCTTAGAAAAACTCGAGCGCGACAGATTAAGAAAAGGTAAGTTCAATACATCCAGAAAAGTGTATATTTCAATAATTTGTCAATTTGAGCGTGGCATAAGGAAATGGGCGAGTCACAAAGTTAAAAATAAAAGGAATTTAAAAAGTAAAAATTATTATAAATAAATAATATTCTCTCAATATATAGGCAAATTAATTCTGTGAATTTGGTATCCTCTTGAATCTTGAGCCTGTATCGCATATGCAACTTAATTTCAACGGGCAACCATGATTGTTCTAAGCAACCTGCAGATACTGGGACGATGACAACTGCCCCGAAAGGAGATGTGTAAAATGATTTCCACCAAGATATCAAAGAAATGGAGCGACATTATCAGGGACGATGGGATGAACACATGATGGCAGATTTTTGCTGGTTGTTGAAGAGGGATGTTGCAGATGAAAGCAAAAAAAGAAAGAGGAATCCGCTCCCTCGGACGTTTGACGATAAAAGAACAAGGAAAAGACGAACAAACTAATAAAATATATAAATAATGAAATTTTCCGTAGGCAACAGAAATGAACACGGCAACTCAAAAGACGGAAAGATATCAGCTTTTCCGTACGAAAAAGACCTGCATGAAACTTCGATTTTTGCACAATTTTCTACGTTTTTCCCTGGACTAGCGAAATTCTGAAGTACTGTGAAACATTTTGTACGTCAAATATGAATTCAGGAACTCAAAATACGAAAACATATAAGCTTTCTTGCGCAAAAAGAGAACCTTTCAGAAATCACAAGTTTTGCGCAGCTTACGCCTAGGCTAGTGGAATTTTGAGGTATAGTAGAACCCACTTGTTTAGGAGAATGAAAAAACGTTATAAAAACACAAAGGATACCGCTAATAGAAGGAATGCTGATGAATCTGGACATTTTTGAGCAGTTTAATGTCGAAAACACCATACACTGTCCATATACATAAAAATAAAATAATATTTTGGCTATTAGGACCACTGTGTAAAGATTCAATAACCAACTTAGCTGGATATCGTTATAGGGGAGAATGGCGTATAATTATTTAATATGAATTTACATTTTAATTTCTATAACGCATAGTAGATTTGAATAGAGGTTGATATCTTCATTTTTTGATCTCTTGTGAGATTAACAAACGTTACTAATTAAAATTTTGTCTTAAATTAATTTAACTAAACTGTGGGGTGTGAGGTTATACTCATAAGAGGCGACAATGGAAGTGTGGTTATAGTTTTTACATTTTCAATAGCAGAAACAAAATTCTCAGATGTGCAGACAGATTGCATTGGCGGCTTGTAGATGTGCCGACAAGTGGCTTTGTCGGTATTAGCGGCATGTACATGTGCCGACAAGTGTCTTTGTTGGTATTAGCGGCATGTAGATGTGCCGATAAGTGGCTTTGTCGGTATTAGCGACTTGTATAAAGCGGGATCATTTTGTTCTGCAATTAAAGTAGGAAGTACAAGTTAGACAAATATTGTCTTCAGTAGTGGGGGCTAGGAAAATATTCATACAGTGATACACTGTGCTTGTGTTCGCACTTGATTTTTGATTTAGTGAATAGTAGGTGGTAGGTGATTCGTGGCGTTAGTTTATTTCAGTTAATATTATTCTTGGCTTCCGTGTATATACATACTTTTTTTATTTTGAAACATTGTTACAGTGTACTTCTTATTTATTTATTCGGTGTCAATTTCAATATGTTTCGTCCTTGGGAAAATACAGTTTCTTTAAGTGGATCTAAAGAATCGGAACAATCATTAAATCATATTCCAATGGATTATGTGGTATCAGGTTGTAGTCCCAAAGATTCCTGTAGCTCCGATGAGGAAGAGAACATTTTTGGTGAAAGAACTTCAGAGTATCAAGAAATATCCACCTCGAAAAAACAATATCTTTGTAAAGTTGCCCAAACCATATGTATAAATGTTTATAAGAATATTGTAACTTCCAAAGGTGAAAGGAGTGCCATTGACAAAACATCTTTTTTAACAAATGTTCCCATTAGCACTCTTTATAGAATTATAAAGAATGGTCCAAAAAATCGTAAAGAGAGGTGTGATAAAGGATGTGTTAAAACTTTAGATCCTTCAATATCAAAATTAATTGGTAGTATTATTTATGAATCTTACCAAAGAAATGAGTTCCCAACAGTGGATAGTATATTTTCTTTACTAAAAAGTAAAAGGCCCGATTTAAGAATTTCTAAAAGCACAACACAGCGTTGGATATCAAAAATTGGATTTAAATACCAAACTATCAACAAGAGGACTGTAATAATGGAAAGCCAAAGGATCATAAAATGGAGGATACAATATTTGGAAAAAATTAAGGCATCTCGAAATAGTAACAGAAAAATATACTATTTAGATGAAACGTGGTTCGATACCCACGATACGCCAAAGAAAGGATGGTCTGACGGAACAAGAAGATGTTCAGTAAATGTTCCTTGTAACAAGGGAACTCGACTTACAATTCTTCACTGTGAATCGGACTCAGGGTGGGTACAAAATTGCCTCAAACTCTCCTGAAAAAATTTGGAAGATTGTAATTTAGATTACCAGAAAAATATGTCTGGAGAAAGTTTTGAAGATTGGTTTGAAAATCAGCTGTTAAACAATATTGAAGAGAATAGCATCATAGTGATGGATAATGCTTCATATCATTCCCGCTTAATAGAAAAAGTTCCCAATACTAACTCAAATAAGTCTGAGATTCAGGAATTTTTAAGAAATCATGAACTTTATTTCGAAGAAAATTATACAAAAAAACAATTGCTTCAAGTATTAGGCACACAATCATTTGAAAAAAAATTCTTTATTGATGAAATGGCATCAAAAAGGGGCCACGAGGTATTGCGCCTTCCGCCCTATTTTTGTGTATTTAAACCCATACAATTAATTTGGGGACAACTTAAAAAAAGAATAAGGCGTCATAACGTGTTTCCCAAATTTGACGGGTTGTTTGCAAATTTGGTAAAAGAAGAAATTAACAAAATTTCAGCTGATGATTGGCAGAAAAAAATCAAACATGTCATCAAAGAAGAAAATTCTTATGTAACGAGTCCGACCTAATTTATTATCAATGTTGATGACAGTGAATCCGATGGTGAGGATTGAGATAGGGTAGGTAAGCTTAATTAATTTATAATATTTATTACTTTATTCGCTGTTTTTAATTTTAGAATTAAAATTTAAGACAAAATTTTAATTAGTAACGTTTGTTAATCTCACAAGAGATCAAAAAATGAAGATATCAACCTCTATTCAAATCTAATATGCGTTATAGAAATTAAAATGTAAATTCATATTAAATAATTATACGCCATTCTCCCCTATAACGATATCCAGCTAAGTTGGTTATTGAATCTTTACACAGTGGTCCTAATAGCCAAAATATTATTTTATTTTTATGTATATGGACAGTGTATGGTGTTTTCGACATTAAACTGCTCAAAAATGTCCAGATTCATCAGCATTCCTTCTATTAGCGGTATCCTTTGTGTTTTTATAACGTTTTTTCATTCTCCTAAACAAGTGGGTTCTACTATACTCTAGGGAAATTCTACAGTGAGATTAGAACAATCGTTTTGCGTAGATTGAAATTGCTTTCACAGATACTGAAATTTCTAACATTTCGAGCATTTCCCCTAGGCTAGGGGAAATTTCCGCTAAGATAGGGGAAAACTGAAACCGGATTCGGATTCAGGGGCTCAAAATCCATAGGGGTAGCATACTCATATGAAAAGTTCATTCCACTTTTTTTTGTAGGTCTGTGAATAGTAATTCCGAAAATATTTTGGACATTGCGCTATAGGGCTTGTAGATCTAGTGTCCAGTATATAACGTGAAGTACTTTTCTTTTGACAGAAGCTCAAAATCCAAACTGTCATTTATGAAGAAAAATTAAAATCGGGCTCTAAGTTGAATATTTCCTATTTCAGGAAAAGACGTAATGCGTTATACATAGTGATTTTCCGAATAACAAACCTACAACTACTAGGAAAAATTTAATCACCGTTTTTTATGTTTGAAAATTAAAATTCGCTTTAAAAGGTTATTTTTATTTTTAATTTTTTTCCTTAATTAACATTTTCAATCTACCACAATTTACTTCTTTATTTAGTTTACCAAACACAGTGTCTTAGCTTCCAGCAACGTGAACGTATTCCGCTTTTCGTAGTTCGCATTTTGCAAGGGTCGGTTCCAGCAAACTGTAACAGATTTTTTCGCCGTATGATTATTTAAAACAAAAAACTACAAAAAGTCGAAGAAATCATGAAAATAATTCATTCAAATAAGGATATTGTAAAGCAAGAATGTAACGACTAATTTGTTTTAAATAAGATAAATATAAAAACCAACAAAAACTTTTACTTAACCTTAGCTTAGCTTAGCTCAGTTAATGAAAATTAAAGGTATGGGCCGTTGATTCAATTAGAATTTAACCAGTAAGCTGATGGCACAATCTTTAATTACAAAGATTTTTAAGAGGAAATAAAAAGAACAATTTAAATTTGGGCGCCACATAGTTAGATTCCCTATAACTACGAATATGTGCCATAAACTTACCAGCTGAAAGCGAGAAATAAATAAAAAAAAACTATTTAGATTACATTGAATGGTTTACATTAAGTTGAAAGAAAATGACCGCTTTACTAAATGTTCATAAACAGTTACTTTGTAAAAAAACAATTAACAGAACGACAATGTTAGAGTTGAAGTTAACTGACAAATAACTATACTTTATGCACAGGTATGTCAAAAGTGTGAGTGTCGGATGACACTTAGCTTTTTTCGTTGTAGACGGCCGAGACCATTGTTCAACTGGGATGAAGAGAAGAATTAATATTTCCTAGGCCTCCTTGAGTCTTCCTTAATATCTAAGGTCTCCTTTCAAATACGTCCCAGGTCTCCTTTATTAGGCCTCCTTTCTATAGGGAATAGATCTCCTGTTCTCCTTTAAAATACTCCTCAATACCTACCAGGTCTTCTTTTTATAAAGAAATAAAAACACGGTATCAGTTACTGATAAAATAAAATGTATTTTAACACGTGTGATAAATACAAAAATTTTACTTACTATTAAAAATGTAACTTATAAATAGTACTTCTTAGACGCGCAATTTTGAATTACAAATGGTTTCTAAATGAAAAAACTGTATGACAGCTGCTGTCAACTGATTACATTATGCCGTAATGCGTGTTGTCTACTTTTAAGAAATAAAACGCTGGAACGTGTTAAACGTTACAAGAAGCATTATTACAGATCTGGATCCTTCTGAAGATCTGAAATTTTTTAAGTCTTAGATCCAAAAAGCTTTACGGCTTTTACGACTTTTACCTACGACTTTTACTTTAGCTTGTTTTCTTAAGATTCTGATTTTTTCTATTTTGACTTTTAATTATTTTCCATTTCTTTGTATTTTAGTTCCCAAATACTTCTATTCTTATTTAATGTTCTGCCCAAATGTGTTATTATACAATGAGGCTTACCACTAGGTCGGAAACGATAAAGAAGGGGATTTAGTGTTTCTAGGTAAAAAAATCTCAAGATATAATTACCCGTTTCCAGAGAACCAATGGCGTATCGATCTCATGCGATTAATTTCGTCGATGTTGTCATTTCCGGGTTAAATTCTCTTAGCACGTGCTTACACTAGTCACCAGTTCGACGTAAGTCTGTCATAGGAACTGTTGATTGTCGAATGTGAAATTCTGGATTGCTGTTTGCTGTGTAATTTTTTTATTTCTTGACTCTTCGTGTGATTTTAGTGTAATTATTTGTTTAAATTTAAAGATAATCTGGGATAAAATTAGAAATAAATAAGGTTATATTTACATCCAAATGTCACGGCCGTCAGCTGATTCAAGGCAGTGTCTGGTTGGTTCTTAATCCATGTTGTACTTTCTACAAAAAGGTTCCGAGAAAGAAATTAGTAAATAATTTTATAATTTTACTTAGAACGCTTAGCTTTTGTGTTTCAAAAGTCTCGACTTGAAACGTACTTAACAGTTTTTAATTTTTTTAATCCTTTAATTGTAATACTTATAATTGTACACATTAACACAATGAACATTATTTTTTATCTCTGAAGAAGAACATTTTTAGTAATATTGCATAAACTTTCTTTGGTTTTTTGCCTACAAATATAAATTCAGAGTTTAACATCATGTAACGCTATCTTTTTAGGGAATCCACAAATATTATTAATAGTCATATGTTTCTGTTAAAAGAAGTCTAGTGTTAGCTGCGACTACTCTTGATGTATCTATTTCGCTCTTTCCATTAATTAGAAAAATATGATGCCAACAGGAAAAAAACTATAGAAATGTGGCAACTGGAATTATTTCATTGGATTCATAATACGTCACGATTCATAAATTTAAATTTAATTTCCCATGCCCCCTTTAATAATGAAGCCGGAAACTTTTGGAAATGTATTCTACTGGTCATTGCACAATAAAGATTAATAATGTTCTTTATACTTTGTTCATATACAGGGTGACCCCGGGGTACGTGCATGCTCCATAACTTTTTTTCTATCCAAGCTATCGGTTTGATTTTTTTTTAAACGATAAGACCGACAATGGGGCACATTCTAAAAATATTTCTATTTATATACAGGATGTCCCAAATAAGATACACAACTAAGTTCTGGTTTTTTAAATGGCAACTCCGCATTTTTGTTACATTTTTAGATTCGCCATTAAATTGTCGATATACCGCACCCGGGTTTTTTAGACTTAGCTGCAATAGTTTTTGACTTATGTCAATTTATGTGTCAAAATAGCGTCGTGCAGAGGTCCACAAAAAAATTCAGAACTTCAGAACTGTTCAAGATAACTTAATCAACTTTCCAGTCGATTCCTAAAGCTTCAGCGCATCTTCTGAGTTGTAGACGAATTCCGAGTCGACGTTCTACCGCCTACTACGATTTTTTGAAAATTACAAATAGCAATAACTCGACTTTTTCAAATGCATCACCCTATATTTTATTACATCATTGCATGGCATTTTTTAAGAGCTTTTTGCTGATATAGGGTTTGTTGGGTCTATTTTTTAAAATTTGCGAGATTTATTGCAAAATAAGAAATGTTGACGGTTTATTCGAGAAAAAAAAAGGAATCCATATACTTTCAATAATTGTACGCGTCTAATTAAAAAAAAAAGAATCGAGTAGGCCACTGTTTGACACATTCATATAATTTTGAAAAGAATATGTTTCAACAAAAGGAAATTGTAATAGAAACAGAAATACATTACAAAGTAAACAATTTTTATAATATTTACAAGAACACGAAAGAAGGATTAATAGGATACAATATAAATATTTTTGATTTATAACAAATGCTCGAATAGGTCACCATCATGTTCCACGCAAACTGCTAGTCTTCTAGTAAATGAGTCCCGAACTCTAGCAAGCATTGCTCCATCAACTGAACGGAAGGCTTCCGTGATCCTGTTTTTCATATCATCTGCAGTTGTTGGACGATCTCTGAAAACAATTTCCTTCACGTACTCCCAAAGAAAAAAATCTATAGGAGTAAGGTATGGAGATCGCGCGGGCCAAGGAATAGTACCTCTCCCTATCCAACGATTAGGGTAGGAATTATCTAAAAATTCTCGCACCATCCTATGGTTATGCACTGAAGCACCATCGTGTTGAAACCACATTGTCCCTCTGGTATTCAAATCCACTTCTTCTTAAATATTGGGAAGATGTTCGCGAAGAAACTGTAAATACCTTTCACCATGCAGCACATTGTCAAAAAACAATTTCCTTTTTGGTATAAGAGTTGCGTTCAAACCGATCTCTCAACTTTAGGAATGAAGACACCCGTGGAGTTCTTGCTTCTGGATATTTTTGCAGGTAGATTCTGCTTGCTAATAAAGGATTTCTGTCAGTATATGGATGTGTCAAATTTTAAGACAGCGGCCTACTTGATTCCTTTTTTTTCTCGAATAAACCGTTAACATTTCTTATTTTGCAATAAATCTCGCAAATTTTACAAAATAGACCCAACAAACCCGATATCAGCAAAAAGCTCTTAAAAAATGCCATGCAATGATCGAATAAAATATAGGGTGATGCATTTGAAAAAGTCGAGTTATTGCTATTTGTAATTTGTATTTTTCAAAAAATCGTAGTAGGCGGTAGAACGTCGACTCCGACAACTCAGTAGATGTGCTGAAGCTTAAGGAATCGACTGGAAAAAAGTTGATTAAGTTATCTTGAACAGTTCTGAAGTTCTGAACTTTTTTGTGGATCTCTGCACGACGCTATTTTGACACATAAATTGACATAAGTCAAAAACTATTGCAGATAAGTCTAAGAAACTCGGGTGCGTTATATCGACAATTTAATGGCGAATCTAAAAATGTAACAAAAATGGGGGGTTGCCATTTAAAAAATCAGAACTTAGTTGTGTATCTTATTTGGGACAACCTGTATATAAATAGAAATATTTTTAGAATGTGCCCCATTGTCGGTCTTATCGTTTAAAAAAAAATCAAACCGATAGCTTGAATAGAAAAAAAGTTATGGAGCATGCACGTACCCCTGGGTCACCCTGTATGCCTCTTGCGTTCTCTTATCAGATTTATATTCGAAATCAAAATATTATAGAATAGGCACAAATTTTTGATACCATGTACCCAAAATACCCTCTCTGTATTAAGCATTTCGTTATTTCGCAGTGGCATGCAGTGGTAACAGGAACAGTCAGTTTGATGAAAAGGCCTCATCCTAGAAAAGCAAATGAGTTTTCATGAAATAAACAGTCTCTCCTCGGGCTAGTACACTAATCATTTCCGCTATATACCGACAAAAGCCACCGCATTTTACTTTCTCTAAATGTAAACGGTGTACGTACAGTCTGCAGACGAACAATAGATTTTTTTTTGTGTTTTTAAAGTTTCTGAAAACACATTTATTGTAGAATGTATACGTACTCATATGCAGGGTGTTTTAGTTTGATATACTGGTAAAAATTTACATTTATCTATTATTTAATTTTAAACCCATTAAATGTCCCGTCTTCTCTTTATACAGAATGTTTCATAGGTAAATGAACATGAACTATGGATTTTTTCAATTGCACTAACCATGCACTATCATGATGCAGCACTAGTTTGCTACAATTAGGGTATCCGATGCTGTCAGATGAAAAACAAGATGGCCGCCTGTAGGCACACAATAGTTATTTGTGTAACTAGTGCAAAAAATGTATATTTGTTGCACGATGCATGAAGTTTGCAGCTCGAGACGAAGTCGAGTGCTGCAATCATGCTGAGTGCAACAAATATGCTTTTTGCACGTGTAGCACACAACATTTTTTCTACGATCGAAAATAAAATTTAACTTTAAACTAACGATAATTTTATTAAACTAGTTATTTACTTTTTTCGAATTAATTTCAGCCTTCACCACTGAATATTCTGACTATAAGGTCGATGGCTTTAGTATCTCCGATTTTTCTTTCAAATACGCTAGGAGGACGTTCTCACTACTGTTCTTAGCACCAGTCTGTAAAGCGTTTATAACAAATTTCATAATTTTTTTTTTGGGTTTTTCGGGTAATAAATCTGCTGTGGCTTCATTTGCTGTTTGAATTAAATCTGTTCGAATCTATTCGAATCAGACATTTTTAATAGCTAACAAAATATTAAAATTTTAAATTGACAACTTGAGATGAATTACGTAAACTGCCACTGTCAGACGCCATCCATAGCTAACTATGAATGTGATTTCGTTAGTAACAAGATTTGGATTAATCAAAACTACAGTAAAAATTGTTTCTTTTTAATATCAAACAATAATGTTTTTAATAATATTTAATGGTACCTAAATTCCTACAGTTACCACGTTTATAAGTATACTCAAATTACATGGAAAAAATGTTTTGTTCAGATCGAACTCCTAATTACAGAGTACCAAAGCACTTTGTGCACTAGTGCAACAAAGTAAAAACTTTTAACACGGTTGAGAGTGCAAAAAGTAATAACTTTTTGCACGATAGTAGAAAAATGTCTTTTATGTTATTGTTTATATGTGACAGTTGTGTTTTGTAGTGGATTTTCAATGATTAAAAAGTTATTGCAGAGAACCGTTTCATGTTAGATATTTCTATCGAGTCTTATATATATGCTAAACAGCTTTGTCATCAAAGTTCTTTGTTATAGTAGAACCCACTTGTTTATGAGAATGAAAAAACGTTATAAAAACACAAAGGATACCGCCAATAGAAGAAATGCTGATGAATCTGGACATTTTTGAGCAGTTTAATGTCGAAAACACCATACACTGTCCATATACATAAAAATAAAATAATATTTTGGCTATTAGGACCACTGTGTAAAGATTCAATAACCAAGTTAGCTAGATATCGTTATAGGGGAGAATGGCGTATAATTATTTAATATGAATGTACATTTTAATTTCTATAACGCATATTAGAGGTTGTTATCTTCATTTTTTGATCTCTTGTGAGATTAACAACCCGTCAAATTTGGGAAACACGTTATGACGCCTTATTCTTTTTTTAAGTTGTCTCCAAATTAATTCTATGGGGTTAAATATACAAAAATAGGGCGGAAGGCGCAATACCTCGTGGCCCCTTTTTGATGCCATTTCATCAATAAAGAATTTTTTTTCAAATGATTGTGTGCCTAATACTTGAAGCAATTGTTTTTTTGTATAATTTTCTTCGAAATAAAGTTCATGATTTCTTAAAAATTCCTGAATCTCAGACTTATTTGAGTTGGTATTGGGAACTTTTTCTATTAAGCGGGAATGATATGAAGCATTATCCATCACTATGATGCTATTCTCTTCAATATTGTTTAACAGCTGATTTTCAAACCAATCTTCAAAACTTTCTCCAGACAATTTTGTACCCACCCTGAGTCCGATCCACAGTGAAGAATTGTAAGTCGAGTTCCCTTGTTACAAGGAACATTTACTGAACATCTTCTTGTTCCATCAGACAATCCTTTCTTTGGCGTATGGTGGGTATCGAACCACGTTTCATCTAAATAGTATATTTTTCTGTTACTATTTCGAGATGCCTTAATTTTTTCCAAATATTGTATCCTCCTTTTTATGATCCTCTGGCTTTCCATTATTACAGTCCTCTTGTTGATAGTTTGGTATTTAAATCCAATTTTCGATATCCAACGCTGTGTTGTGCTTTTAGAAATTCTTAAATCTGGCCTTTTACTTTTTAGTAAAGAAAATATACTATCCACTGTTAGGAACTCATTTCTTTGGTAAGATTCATAAATAATACTACCAATTAATTTTGATATTGAAGGATCTAAAGTTTTAACACATCCTTTATCACACCTCTCTTTACGATTTTTTGGACCATTCTTTATAATTCTATAAAGAGTGCTAATGGGAACATTTGTTAAAAAAGATGTTTTTTCAATGGCACTCCTTTCACCTTCGAATATTCTTATAAACATTTAAACATATGGTTTGGGCATCTTTACAAAGATATTGTTTTTTCGAGGTGGATATTTCTTGATACTCTGAAGTTCTTTCACCAAAAATGTTCTCTTTCTCATCAGAGCTACAGGAATCTTTGGGACTACAACCTGATACCACATAATCCATTGGAATATCATTTAATGATTGTTCCGTTTCTTTAGATCCACTTAAAGAAACTGTATTTTCCCAAGGACGAAACACCGAATAAATAAATAAGAGCTACACTGTAATGTTTCAAAATAAAAAAAGTATGTATATACACGGAAGCCAAGAATAATATTAACTGAAATAAACTAACGCCACGAATCACCTACCACCTACTATTCACTAAATCAAAAATCAAGTGCTAACACAAGCACAGTGTATCACTGTATGAATATTTTCCTAGCCTCCACGACTGAAGACAATATTTCTCTAACTTCTACTTCCTACTTTAATTGCAGAACAAAATGATCCCGCTTTATACAAGTCGCTAATACCGACAAATCCACTTGTCGGCACATCTACATGCCGCTAATACCGACAAAGCCACTTGTCGGCACATCTACATGCCGCTAATACCGACAAAGCTACTTGTCGGCACATCTACATGCCGCTAATACCGACAAAGCCACTTGTCGGCACATCTACAAGCCGCCAATGCAACCTGTCTGCACATCTGAGAATTTTGTTTCTGCAATTGAAAATGTAAAAACTATAACCACACTTCCATTGTCGCCTCTTATGAGTGTTTAGTTAAATTAATTTAAGACAAAATTTTAATTAGTAACGTTTGTTAATCTCACAAGAGATCAAAAAATGAAGATATCAACCTCTATTCAAATCTAATATGCGTTATAGAAATTAAAATGTAAATTCATATTAAATAATTATAGGCCATTCTCCCCTATAACGATATCCAGCTAAGTTGGTTATTGAATCTTTGCACAGTGGTGCTAATAGCCAAAATATTATTTTATTTTTATTTATATGGACAGTGTACGGTGTTTTCGACATTAAACTGCTCAAAAATGTCCAGATTCATCAGCATTCCTTCTATTGGCGGTATCCTTTGTGTTTTTATAACGTTTTTTCATTCTCATAAACAAGTGGGTTCTACTATAATATCAGTATCACTAAACTTTCAGTAAAAAATATTTTAAGCCTATGTCTACCACTTGTGTAGTAAGAATAATAGGTTTTATTCGCCAAAAATTTAGAATATTAAGTGATGATATGCCTATTACTTGCTTGTGGAGATGATGATCCGATATTAGATAAAATTGTGACAGTATCCTGTGCTGTGATAAATTTATGTCTACCAATAGTGCCTTTAAGAGGTACATAGACGATTCCCTTCATAAACACTTTAATAAAGAATTTTTTTAATGTATTGTTTTTATTTGTAAACTAGTAGGGTTGATATCGCAAAATAAATAAAATATACATTAGAATTTTATTTAAATAATTACACATAAGTACTTATAAACTCAAAAATATAAAAAAAAATACAAAAAAACAAATTTATAAAAAACCTCTAGGAAATAGTTAATAGATGCAGCAGCACTTATCGCTTATCATTCTTTGTATTTATTGAATAAAGATTACTGAATGATGTAAACGATAAACTCTACCTAGCCCATGTTAGTGAGCAAAATATAATCTTAAAATTAAATACGACACCAGGAATAGATGGCTTAGTCCTATTTTGATTTGGCTCACCGTGTACATACTTTTTATTTCGCCACCGGGAACTTATTTCTAAGTTGTTTACAAGTAACACCGTTTAAGGATTGATTGCGCGTGCGTGAATTAAGTCAAGTGGTAGGAAAATTTCTAGGAAGGAGGAAGGCTTCAGACCTTAGATGAAGAATAATTTTAAAGCTGATTTAGACGTATCCAGTAGCTGTCGACAGCCTCACTGTCACTCTTGCTAGGACACGCCCACCGATGGACCGGGTCGTTTACATGAGTCCAGTATGTCGCGAATGTGTGCTTCTGATCAGGTGCGTACGAAAATGAATTTAAAAGGAAATCTATTAAGATAATGTCCGCGCTCTTATTACAGGAGCTTACAGATATGTTTGAGGAAGAAATATTAAATAAAAAAAGGTTAAGGGTCAGAAAATGGATCAACGATAGAAATATAACGGAAGGTTTTGTTTTGCAGCAACAACTAAAACTAGAAGTTCCCTCTGAGTACAGGTTGGCGTTACGACGTACGTCAGAAAATTTGCTGTTTGTTTTTATACGCATTACAACGCAGATTCCATAAACATTCGTGTTATCTATAAAGTTGAACCAAGTTCAACGTTTCTAATTCGTTTCATTTTCGGGCCATTTTTTAAACGGCGCCACTGTTCACTCTATAAAGATGCGCGATGGACTGATTCGGGTGTTTGGGGGGACGCGGATGAGGACTACTGTCGTCAAAAATAGACGGGCTTTCTATTCGAGACAGCGCTGACGGACAGCGCTGTACTGTCACAAAAAAGTGTTTACATGGAGCCA
Organism: Crepidodera aurea; assembly: GCA_949320105.2. Taxonomy (NCBI): domain Eukaryota; kingdom Metazoa; phylum Arthropoda; class Insecta; order Coleoptera; family Chrysomelidae; genus Crepidodera; species Crepidodera aurea. The sequence goes on from OX439475.1 coordinate 64,729,831, forward strand.
ACTACTCGACAGCGCTGACGGACAGTGAGACTGTCGACAGCTACTGGATACGTCTAAATCAGCTATGAAATTAAGAATTGATTCTATTCCTGCGATTCGAAATCAACAGCGGCATTTAAAATTCGTTAGCCGTTCCGCCGTTCTAAAATTCCAAGCAATATTCCGAGGTATAAATTATTAGAATTGTTTTCCGTAAATTTTTCATTTGATTTTGCCGTGTTAATAAGATCAATTAGAATCGCGTTAATTTTGAACCGAAATCACATCCGTTTATTTTAAAAAGATAAGACGCCGCGTCGTGTACTATTTACCTACGTTTTTTTTGTATCGTTACTTTTTTTTATCGTTTTGTTCAATTGCTTTGCCGGTTATTTTAATTTGAGAATAATTTAGTTATTAGTAAAAGATTTCATTTTATTTATTACAAAGAGTTATTTAGATTTTAAAAATCACAATACCGAATTGCGTGAGATTTTATTTTAGTTGTCGTTTTTATTTCTTGAATAATTTGGCTGAAATAGTTTGATCATTTTTCCGGTTTTATAATTTAGTTTATTTATAATTAAATTTTCATTCTCAGTGGCGTACCTGGTTTAATTTAATTTTAAATATCATTATTTTTCCGAATTAGTAAACAGGAATAGTTTATTCATTTTAGGGACCCGTAATTATTTTAAAGAGAGTTATTTAGACTTTCATTCCAATTTACTTTTAATTTTGTTAATTATTTTAATTTCCGAAAAATTAATTTAATTTTGGTTTCTTTTCGTGGCCGAATTTTAGGAGAGTTATTTAAGTTCTCAGTTTAGAATTTTATTTACGATTACATTTCTAATTTTGTTAATTATCTTTTCCGATAGATTAACCGAAATTCATTCATTTATTGATGGTTTTCTTGAGTTAGTTTGTTTTTAATTAAATCTCAGTTAGCTTTGGTTACCTTTTCACGTCCGAAATTAAATACTAGTTACCGCATTAATTGTTCCGACTGTCGCGTAAGTAAATTCAAAAGCATTGGGATCAGATCTTATCTTCGTGGTGGCTTCGGCAAAAACCCCCAGACAATATCTCCCCAATTGCAGAGTTATTTCGCCGTGAAGTAGTAGCTTTGGGATCAGATCTTATCTTCGTGGTGGCTTCGGCAAAAACCCCCAGACAATATCTCCCCATAGCTAAGTTAGCTCGCCGTGTAATAATTTTCAATGCTTTGGCACGGTTAGGTTGTCGTGAAATAATTTAAAAGCATTGGGATCAGATCTTATCTTCGTGGTGGCTTCGGGAAAAACCCCCAGACAATATCTACCTGAGTTTCGGCCGGTCTGTATTAGTATCACAGCTTCGGGACTGACCTTATCTTCGTGGTGGCTTGGGCAAAAACCCCCAGACAATATCAGATTCTGAATGCTTAGGTCCGTAAATTCAACCCCCGCGATTACCCTGTTTATTCCGTAAAATAAGAAAGCTAACTAACTCACCCGATTTAAGTTAAATAATTTAATAGTATTAATTTACGTTTCCGGTTAATTAACATTTTTAGAAAGAGATTCATAAAATAGTTGCCGATTTTAATTTCTGAATTAGACAAGTAAATTTCGTAATTAATAAGGTTAGATAACTCTCCTGTTTTAATTTAAGGTAATAAAAGTAATTGAGAATAAATTTATTAACTTTCTTGTTAATTTTGGAACATAATAAATTTTGACAAACCCTACCGATTTATTTCATAAATTAATTAGGCTAAATAACTCTTTCATAGTGATTTAGATATTTAATAGAAGTTATTTTATTTTTCCGTTTGCTTCCGTTATTTGATAAATTTAATTAAAGTCTGATTGAGTTACTCCGTCACTACCGTCACTATAAGGCCGAATCGAACATTTCTTTTAAACGTAGTATTTTTTTGTTCAGGGTTAAATAGGGTTGGGCTTTGAAGTAAAACGAATTTTATTTTGTTACACTAGCTAAAAACAATATATGTGTCACGTTTATTTCCTGGTTTATATTCACCAACCTTACCTCTTTTCAGGGATATTAAAGGTATATAATAAGTTAAAAATAATTAAGTCTGAAGTCAACAAGACCCCTGGAGAATACCGTATCTCCATCTGAAGTTACCTGTGCCCCTAAGAGGCCGTTTCTAAGGGTTGTGGAGCATACCACATAAAAAAACTAAAGCGTCATCTTGTAAGGCAATATTTTTCTTAGTGGCAAGAAAAAGCCTTACAACTAATATAGAATGATATTGGAAGGGAGCTAAATCATATGCCAGAAACAACAGTTCTGCCGATAAATTTTATTTCAATTTTTTCAGGATAATAATTGTAATTGTAAAAGTGATTTAAATAAAAAATGATTTCTAAGAACCTACTTTTGATTGATTTATGGTAAAATATATCCTATTCGTTGTTTCAAAATTATTTTTTTAAATCAATATCAAATTAAAATATAAAAAATTAAGAAAATTTTTTCTTGGCTTAAAACACTTCATAGGCCATCAAATGTATGTTGCAAAACTATTTGTTTCTCTGAATCTCTGAAATCTCTGAAAGGGATAAAAAAGAAGAGAGTGACATCTTGACTAGATTCAGTCAAAATTTAATGTCAATACTCTCTTCTTACCATAGATGGTAGCACATCTAAAAATGTTATCTTATAGCGGATATAGCTATTGACTTGTACGAGTTTGGAATTTTATTTATTGGATTCGAAAAGCCTAACTGATGAAGTCGAAAGACAGAAACCGGTCTTAGGATGTCGAATCTAATAAATTAAAATTCCTTACTGGTTTACTCACTTTGTATTAATCTCTGAAAGGGATAAAAAAGAAGAGAGTGACATCTTGACTAGATTCAGTCAAAATTTAATGTCAATACTATTAAATTATTTAACTTAAATCGGGTGAGTTAGTTAGCTTTCTTATTTTACGGAATAAACAGGGTAATCGCGGGGGTTGAATTTACGGACCTAAGCATTCAGAATCTGATATTGTCTGGGGGTTTTTGCCCAAGCCACCACGAAGATAAGGTCAGTCCCGAAGCTGTGATACTAATACAGATCGGCCGAAACTCAGGTAGATATTGTCTGGGGGTTTTTCCCGAAGCCACCACGAAGATAAGATCTGATCCCAATGCTTTTAAATTATAAAGTCGAAAGACAGAAACCGGTCTTAGGATGTCGAATCTAATAAATTAAAATTCCTTACTGGTTTACTCACTTTGTATTAATCTCTGAAAGGGATAAAAAAGAAGAGAGTGACATCTTGACTAGATTCAGTCAAAATTTAATGTCAATACTCTCTTCTTACCATAGATGGTAGCACATCTAAAAACTATTTGTTTTGTTTATCTACTTTGTTTTTTTCAAAATAAACACAAAATGTATATTTTTTAATCCTTTATTTTAACATAAGTTCAAAGCTAACTTTGAATTATTCAGTTTTAGTAGTATTTAACATTTTATTATAATAATTCATTACTAATTGTAACTGTATAATTATTGAAAACAGGTGTTGTACAAGAGGGGAACATAATAATGGTATTTTTAAAATTATGATGTGACAAAGGTTTTATTTTACTGAATATTACCTTTAGAAAAATGATAAGTTGAAATATCAGCAATGATGTGCACACATAATTAGATTTTAAGTTTACATATATAAAAGTACAACTGTACACAGTTTGTAAGGACAAGTTTACTTAGTTTATAGGCAACACTTTGCTGTCTTCTAACTAACCATCATTCCTTGCACATTTAATGGTTTTAACATCAAGTGGCTTACTGGGCAAATGATGTGATGGCACACACTTTTTGCACTACTTGGGTGCTATTTTGTTTGAAATAATTCCTAAAAACATTTCAGTAGTAATCAAGAAATAATCTCAGAAATGCTAATCTTTATCTTACCTGAATTTGTAATCTAATCTTCGGATTTAAAATTGATTACACTTTTCCCGGAAATTACGACGATCAACTTCCTCGATGACACCTTTTTTGTTGCTTTTTGGGTGGATCATAATGGAAGTGTAATTCCGGATTTTTAGATTTCCTAGAGGTATACCCATAAACGCAATAGTTTCTATTATTTTTATTGGGCATTTTTAACGTTTAACTAACAAATAACAGCAAAATACACGAAGCACAAAATCAAAACACACGTTCGACTTGCAGGTAAACAAACAAAATTATGCTTTTCGTGAAGGTTCAAATTAATACCGGTGGTGTCGCTTCAAAGTTGTGCTCGTCTCAATATAAAACAGCCATTATAATGTTTTTCTACAGTTACACTTATACCCATAAATGTAAGTCAATATAATTGTTCAAAAATAACTACAAAATACAAATAAAAATCAGATCACTACTAAAACCAAAAACGTTTATAGACGTTTTATAATGCAATTTTCACTTTCTAATAGTAAAGCACTCAATGCTTTACAGTGTAAAACATGGTTATGTGTGTCTATAGGCGGCCATTTTAAAGTGCCAGGGCCACGTGTTCTGGACAGCCTAATTGGATTTTCAGCCACTTTTTCGCTTCTAGCAAACATTTGTAGCTACTATATTGAGTGTCACCCACGTATGTATCGCAAACAAACGAATTGATGAAGCATGTAATACAGCTCTTCTAACCATAATCGAAAGGTGTATTATGTAAATTTACAGAAACTAAATCTTAATCTGAAATTTCGGGTCACGATCCCACTCTGAATAGTAAGTTAGAGGTCACCTTGATTCAATAGCCAAACACCAAACACCAGCGAGATAGGAGGCAGTTTATCAAAGGATATATCCTGATTTATGTTCGTTTAATGTCCGTGAATTCTGGACGGACATGAAATGACGTCTACTAGGCACGTTTAACTATAATCTATAATCATATTTGGTGCCTGATGGTGGATTATTAGGGCGAGAAATTCTACAGATCTGTGAAACTATAAACAGGGTCGTATACGTGATAGAGATTAACATTTTTCGGAAACTACTATACCGAAAGGGATAAGGGTTTAGATAATTGGTTTTAGTTTAATTGATCTGAAAATAAAGATTTGGAATCTAAAATATAAATTCGTTTATTTTTATAAATGCGTTGGATATACAGCGTGTCCGGTAAACCTTGTACAATATTAAATCGTGGAAGTGGACATTCGTTACAAAAGAATGCCCAATTTGTCAAGACTCTACCATGGTATAAAACATACTCTAATTATTTTTGGGGGGAGTGATATTTCCATTGAATTAGAGCGTGATTTTATTCTAGGCTTCCATCAATTTTTATACTTTCGCCCAAATAGTTATTTAAGTGCCAAGGACGAAAAACTGTCTATTATAGACGAGTCTGCAAATTGATAGCCGAGGCTAGCAAGTAGGCGAGACAATAGCCTACTTTTTTTTCGTAGCAAAACACTCTGCGGGAATGTTTTCTATAATTACAATCTGATCATGAAGGTCAATAAGCAATTTTGTTCCAACCTAACTTAACTAGAATTCTTAAATACTAAGGTCCTACTCACTAGTATACCTTAGGGTCTGATAATTTTAGTAACACTACCGGTAACGTATAACACTAATCCGCATAATACTCTGTTTGTAACTAGCACTGTCACTGAACTAGTTCAAAAGGTTTGGTCCTCTTGAGTCTTCTTACTAAATTGGTATTATCGAGGAGCTGGATGACCTCAACGTTCCCATGTTGGAGCAGCCGTTGTTCATGGCTGCTGGCAGATTTAGATATAGTCTTGTCAACAGTTTCTACATCCAGGTCCCTATGAAGATCACTGTTGCGACAGTTCCAGGGTGCATCGACGATGTTCCTTAATACTTTATTTTGAAAACGTTGGATAACTTGAATGTTACTTTTACTGGCGCAGCCCCAAAGCTGACTACCATACGTCCAAACGGGTTTCAATATCTGCTTGTAGAGGAGCAGTTTGTTATGTGTGGACAACTTGGAGTTTCTTCCTAATAACCAATACATCTTTTTATATTTTATACCAAGCACTTCACGTTTCTTTTTAATGTGGACTTTCCAGCGAAGTCTAGCGTCCAGTGTCATTCCAAGATATTTTGCTGTATTAGCATAGGGAATCTGAGCGTTATTTATTCTTATGGGAATGTGTTGGTTTCGTTTATTAGTAAAGTTAACATGAACAGATTTATTTTCATTTAACTTAATACGTCATTTTTTAGTCCAGGTGTTAATCTGGTCTACAGATATTTGTAATTTTCGGTTGGCTTCTTCATGGTCTTTTCCAACAGCCAGAATGGCAGTATCATCGCAAATGTTGCAATAGTATCGTGCTCAAGGTTAGGAATATCACTGGTATACAGTAAGTAGAGTACTGGACCTAGTACACTACCTTGGGGTACTCCTGCCTTAATTTCTCTTAGATCAGAATATACATCTTCCTGTTTTATTCTGAAATATCTGTTTGATAAATAGGATTTTAAGAGTTCTGAATACTGACGTGGTAGTAACAAATTTAACTTGTGGTTAAGGCCCTCATGCCAGACTTTATCAAAAGCCTGGGCCACGTCTAGGAAGACGGTGGAGCAGACTTTCTTTTCCTCTAAAGACTTTTCAATTATGTCTGTGATTCTATGCACCTGGTCGATCGTTGAGTGTTTTTCTCTAAAACCAAACTGATGGGAGGGAATCAGGTCCTTTTCTTCTATTGTAGGTTTTAATCTCTTAAGAAGCAGTTTTTCGTAGAGTTTCGAAATAACAGGCAACAAAGAGATTGGTCGGTATGACGTTACTTCTTGGGGAGGTTTACCTGGCTTAGGTATCATTATAACCTCTGCTACTTTCCAAAGCTGAGGTACGTATCTCATCCTAAATGATGCAATGATAAGGTTGGTCAGTTTGACAACAGCTTTACGTGGGCAAGATTTCCCCGGTAATCAGATCAAATCCAGGGGCTTTTTTAGGATTTATATTTGTTTCGATTTCCACATAAACTTCTTTTGGAGAAGTAGGTCTAATCACTGAATCTTTCTGTTCTGGTTCATTCCAGTCTTGGGTCTCTTCACCATCGTTGGTCTGGAAAGTCCTTTCTAAGTGTTCTGCGAATCTGGTTGCTTTTTGTATATTATTTCGTGCCCAACTCCTGTCTTCCTTTCTAATTGGTGGGTTATGTGTAATTGGACTTTTTAATCGTTTGGTTGCTTTCCAGAGTGAATAATCGGTACTGCTGTCATTAGTTAATTCACTCAAGTACTCACCAATCGATTCATTTTTAATACGCTGAATTTCGCGTTTATCTGTTGTGTTGCATTATTTAAAGCTGTTTTATCAGCTGGTGCTCTGGACTGTTGCCATTTTCTTCTGATTTTTCTTTTTTCTAGTATAAGGTCTCTTATCTCTTTTGGATAATTATTTCCTTTTGTTTTGTATTTAAAATCAGGGGTGTTCTCCCAAGCTGCTTGTTGAATATCTTTGACAAAACGTTCGACTTCCTGATCTAGTTGTTCTTCTGTTCCCAACGGAACTGAAAGGTTAATTAACCGTTCAAGTTTGATTTTGAAGCTTTGCCAGTCCGTTCGTTTGTTGACTAATTTAGGTTGATTTTCTTTTTGAATCACACTATCACTCAGTGTAAGAAGTATGGGTGAGTGATCTGAGTTCATGTCCCAAGCTTCTTCTACATGTATATAATTTGAGGATATATTTCTAATTACAAAGAAATCTATAAGATCAGGAATTTTTTTCGGATCTGTGGGCCAGTACGTTGGCTTTCCAGTTGAGAGTGTTTGACATTTGAGATTGTTGCATGTTGCTAATAGTTCTTTACCTTTAGATGTTATTAGTATGGATCCCCAGTGGGTATGTTTCGCATTGAAGTCTCCTCCAACTATGAATCTGTCTTCTTGGCTATCCAGAAAGTCAGCATATTGTTCTCTTTTTATAGCATGTGGTGGGGAGTATAAAGCTGTGATTGTAACTTCGTAAATATTTGTTTTAATTTTAACAGATGTGGTCTGTATCTCTACCGTTTGGTAACCCATTTCTTGGTGGTGTAATATAGATTCCTTTATTATAACTGCACTTCCGCCTTTTGTTGAATTGTCCGGATGGAGAGTATGATATACCTTATAACCCTTAAATTTGATAAATGACTCCTTAGTGAAGTGCGTTTCAGCAATGAGACAGATATCAATTTTTTCTAGTTCCAGGATTGTTTGTAGTTCTTGTTGGTGCTGTAGTAACCCATTTGCATTCCATTCTAGGATTCTTAAGTGTTTAGCCATTTCTGGTTTTAGGTATTGCTCCTTGAGCGCGTTTTTCTAGGTTTAAAATACGCTCATCCATCTTGTTTAGTTTGTCCAAGATTTGTTCGAGCATATTGTCAATATTTGTACTTGTTGTACCTTGGCGTTGCGGTTTTTTGTTAGTTTGAGCAATATTTTGTATTATTCCTTGACTATAGGCTTTATTTTGGCTATAACTATGACCCTGTTTTGGAGGTTCTTTACTTTCTCTATTATCTCGCTGGGGTCTAGTAGGCAGTTTTGTTTTGTTCAGTTGTTTATTTTTAATTTTTTGAATTTCTTTGGCTACCATGCAGCCTCGATAGTTCGCTGGGTGACCTTCTCCACAGTGAACACATTTTGGGGTTGCATTTTTTGGCTTATCACAATCAACTGTGAGATGCCTTCCAGTGCATCTCACACATCTGGGTTCTTTAGCGCAATATTTCTGGGTGTGCCCATAAGTTTGGCATTTTTTACATTGCGGGACTAATTTAGTTTTTCTAATTGGCTGAATTTGAACTCTTATTCCTAATATTACTTACATTGATTACTTTGATCTGGAATCCACTCATTATTTTAGCTATGAGTTGATGGAGTGTATTAAAGTTTGTTATTCAGTCTACTATTATCGGAGTCGGTTGTGGTACTTTTTTAGTTTTTGGTTGATCTTTTTCTGGGACGTTTGGACTTGGTTGCGGAGGAGAGAGTGATGTATCAATTCTTCTTTTTTTTCGGCTCTTCTTCCTTATCCATTCTGTCTCTTCTGCGAGCTCTTCTTCGTCAATGAAGTATTGTTCTGGGCTTATTTCCTCTTTTTGTATTGAAGAAGTATTTTCCAGACGTTTTTCTAACCCTGTATACTTATTTAGCAGATCTGAGTAATCTTTTTGCATTTGTTCTAATTGTTGTTGTATAGTATTTAATTTGTTTACTAAACAACTTTTTTCATATTCGGAATTTTTCCAAGCACTATATAGTGTTTGTTCATTCGGTGACCTTGTACCATTTTCTTGAAACAGTATGCTATTGTTTTGACCTACATCTACCAACGATACCCGAAACACAGGTGATGATGTTTGATTTTGATGCATTGCATAAACTAAATTTGTGACACGATAACTCAAGGCCGAGTCACTGACCGCCGCGTAATCATAATAGCCGATCTTGCTTTCGCTACGAAGGTAAAACGAAATTCAAAATTTTATTAACATTTTAATTTGGGACAATCTTTATAATAAAAAAATAATCATAGGACAATCTGTATAGCAAAATGAAATAAGGGTTGTGACAACTATTTAAAATGAAATAACAGCATACCAACTTTAGTAACTAAATTATAAATTGATAAAATGTAGAGAATTCAACACCAGAATATAGATGGAAAGTATTTTATTTGTTATAATAGAAATTATGAAATTAAAATACATAAAATCGAAAATAAAGTATAACATAATCAAAAGTTTGAAATAATTTGAAAATTTCTGCATGACGTAAAAGGGTAACATAGCAACAGAAAAAAAGAAAGTTAGTTAGTTGGGAGATAGTTAAAAAAGAAAATTAGGAAGAGAGTTTTTTTTTCTTGATAGAAAAAATTAAGAAGATTTTTGAATTTAAAAAGTTTATAAAAAAATTAGTTTATCAGAAGAAATGGTAGAAGGAGTTTGGTAGGAGAATTTGAGAAAATTAATTTTGAAGAGGAAAAAAACATATTAAGAAAAATTATAAAATTTGAAAAAGTACGTTTATATTCTGGAGGAAAATTATTTCGGCGAATTGTTTATATTTAGTAAGTGATTGTATTAAATAACACGTAGACAACTTACCTGGAGGTTGTTTGTTTTGTTCCGGAAATCATTGGGACATCAATTTCGTTAAGAAACAACAGAAAGTGGAAACAACACATAACTATAACTCTGGTTATAACTCATCACTGTTGTACGAGAAAGAAGAAGGAATAGGAACATTCACAAGGTATAAATTCATTATAATTAATTACAACATACTGCAGACCAGAAACAAACAGTGTGGTTGTGCATTTGTGAGGTTAAGACTGACATTTTCATTACTGTATTTCGGGTGTGCCAACCTTAACCAAGTTAAAATTTATTGCGTAAAATTTGAATTTCTAGATATAACGTGTGGCGTGAATGTAATTCATAATAGTAAATAGTCTGTTTTGTGTAAATAAATTTTTATTTGAATCTATATTAAATAAAATCATTCTAAATTTGAAACAACACTTTATTTTTTGTAAATACAGAAACTATCAGTAGTTAGAGGAACTTGAACTCACAATTGAAGAATCCCTGAGATTGGAAGATTGACAGATATAAAATTGAGCATAGTCGTGGAGGTATAAAAAAAATGTATTATTAAAATTATTAAAATTTTAGATTTTTTGAAATATCATAACAATATTATTTAAAATTCTAAATTAGAACAATAACCAAATAAATTTATTAGTAAAACATTATTTAATTAAAAATTACGATTTCGAAAAATCATAACAAAAAAGTTACGATTTCAGACAAATCATAACAGTATATTTCTATGAAATTTGGCAAGGATAATCAATACCGTAGTAAGATAATTAAAAATCCAGGTTAGTCTTTAAAAAATGTATCAAAATCATTTTGCTTTAGAACAACACTCTGGGAGGGGAAAAATTTATTAGGATTAAATATGTTATTTAAATGCACATCCCATTTTACTACCAAAATTTTAAGATTAAAATTTATAGGATTTATTATCTATTGGTATTTGCATCATTTATTATTTGCAATGAAAACTACCGAGGGGCAGTAAGAGAATATGTCAGACGATTTCCTCATCGAAGAATTCCTTTTCGTGCAACATTTTCAACAGTTTTTCGTTATCTTCGTACAAATGGAAAATTTCCTACAGCGACACTAAATGACCATCCTGAAAGGCAGCAACCAAATGTAGAGGATAATATTTTGGAAATATTCCGAAATTAAGTACAAGACGCATTGGATATTGTCACGAGGTCCGCTTTTGGCCTACGTGTCGCTGCTACGTATCCAGGGCGAAACGCCTTTTCCACCTTTACGAAGTTATGGGGATCTCTCCCTGAACACTTAGCAGTTATTACTCTTTAGTACCACCACTCACTCTGAGAAATAAAACAAGAAGTACAAAACAAATACAACTTTATTGGGTCACCCTTCAGATAAATATAAATTAATAAATGACAAAATGCTAACAATTATCTGGGCTGGTCACGCTTCTCCCAATTTGCCCTATCGTGCTGAAGGTTCTCGTTCCCAAACCAGGACCGTAACTCGCGGACTATTACTTCTCACTTTATGTGTGTAATTAATTTAAACCTGAATTTCTTTATTCTAGCCGAATTTCCTTCTGGCGGTCACCTTTTCGGTAGGAGACCCCCTTCGTAGCCAAGGACCGACTAACCGACTACCTGACTACCGACTCACCGACTAACCGCCTGACTACCGACTAACTGCCTAACCGCCTTCTTTTCCCTTGGTACGTTTTTAAAACCAAAGATAGCTGAATGTGCAGAATCATTATTTTGGTAAAATTGCTCTACTTTTCTGTCTAGGTTAGGCTCGTGCTTGAGCCACCCAACCTTGACTTTCGCGATTCTGCACATCAGCGAAATTTAGCGGCGCGACCTGGTTTGGTTAGATGTTTGGGTTTTCGATTAATTATATAAATAAACTTGTATTATTATAGTTTTGATAAATAAACTGTTCTAAGGAGATTTTGACTTTTCGCAAATATATTAACTATATTTGGGATACGTTTTAAAGCCTCACACCAGTGTTTGAAAGAAATTTTGTCTTCATCCCTATCACATCCAGGAAGTCCAACGCCTGGAACCGCATGACAATATTGCAAGAATCAATTTCAGTAATTGGATAATTACACATAGAAGAGTTATTCGTAGATGCTTATTTACGGATGAGGCCCAGTTTACCAGAGATGGTGTTTTTAATTTACGAAATAGCCATATTTGGGTGGACGAAAACTCCCACGCTACTAGACAGTCTCAGTCACAGCATAAATTTTCCATTAATATTTGGTGTGGAGTTTTAAATAATAATTTGATTGGACCACATGTACTTCCAAATACATTAACCGGTGAAGAATGTCTAAATTTCATACAAAATGTTCTACCTGTTTTGCTACAAAATGAAAATATTGGAAGTATGTATTTTCAACATGACGGTGCTTTTAGATTAATTGTTAGGGAATTTTTAAATAACAATTTTCCTAACAATTGGATAGGTAGAGGTGGCCCAATTGAGTGGTCTGCAAGATCTCCAGACTTCAATCCTGTTGACTATTTCGTATGGGGATACTTAAAATCTAAATTTTATGCAACAGAAATTAATTCTAGGGAGGAACTACTCCAACGTATACTAAATACTGCTGAAAAAGTGAGAAACAATCCAGCAATGATTAGAAAGTCAATTTTAAATATTGAAAAAAGAGCTAGGCTTTGTCTGCAGGAAAATGGTTAACATTTTGAACGACTTCTTTAGTAAATTTTAATTTTTTAATAAAATTTATTTATTTTAATATTTTTTAATCAAAATATAAAGCATGAATGAAAATAAAATAATTTTCATTATTTTTCAGGTTTTAAAAATGCATTATAATTCTATTTCATAAAAAAATTCTTAATAATTTGTAATTTGACACCCTAAATAATTACGTTAATAACTATTCGCATTATTATCAAAAAGTAATAATAAATGATGAAAATACCAATAGAAATGATAATAAATCCTATAAATTTTAAGTTTGATGTTAAAATTTTGGTAGTAAAATGGAATGTGCATTTAAATAAAATATTTAATACTTAATTTTTCCCCCCTCTTTTCGAATATGTTGTCCATTTTTTAAAATTCCATTTACAGGGTGTTTTTCTAAAGCAAAATGATTTTAATAACTTTTTTTAAAGACCGACCTGGATTTTTAATTTTCTAACTACGGTATTGATTGTCCTTGTAAAGGAGAACATTCGTGCCAAATTTAATAGAAATATACAGTGTGATTCCGAATATACAGCGACTAAAAGAAATGACCAAAATTGATAAAACACCCCGTAGCCCGGTAATAAAGCGAGATAGACCCAAACTGTATGGGTGTTTCAGAACCCTCTAAGTGTCCTGTATCAACAGTTAACGTATGTCAGTTTAAGTACGAAAGACCCTGTATACTATTTGAGTCTGGACAAAATGCTCATTTTCTTGTGATAAATTTCTACCTCCACATGGTTATAGTATCTTCAGACAATAATATCAAAATTGTTAACTAAATATTGGTTAAAATCAAATATGGCATTTTAGCCACATTTGTCGAAAAATTGTAGCAATTTCTGAAAAACTGTTCTGTACGTCTGCAAGCATCACTCATCAGTAATTTTTAGCATCAAAAATATCTGAATTAGTCTTCATTTGTAGACATGGCACTCAAAAATCCAAGGTGAGATAGCGATTTTCCAGAAATTAAAAAATGCCCATTATATCGAAAACGATGAGATTTTTACATATACATATTACAATATAAAATGCAACAACAAAAATTATCTAAATCTATTTTATTACATTATAGTATTTTTAATCCCTAAATTTATAAATATATTACAATACGGTACGATATTAGTTTTTCTAAAAGTACCTATATTCAAAAGTTTAAAAGTACGAAAGTAAGAATTTGCTTTAAGTTTCAGTGAACAAAAAGAAAAAAAGGTATTATGGCTCGGATATTTGTTATCATTTGTTATTATATTGTGTACAATATCCCTATTCAGGTCAAACACATACCTTTTGAAAATTGGCTAGAAAACGTAAATTCTAAAAAAGGCCTTTCGTTTTTAATAGCTCTAAGTGATTTGATATGAGAAAAGTTTTTTAAATTCGAACATATCTGGATATTCACATGACAAATTATTCATGCGTCCAGAACACCCTGTTTATAATTACACTATCAAATATCGCATCCCATTGAGCTGCCAATTGCTTGCATCCTGGTAAATTGTCTATTATCAAATGGTACAATGGAAAATAATAGGGCCTAAAGACAAGTTAGGACCGCATGTACAATGTATACGTCGACGTCCATTGACGACCTGAACAGCGGTGACATCTTGCCAAGGGAAAACAAACGACAATCTTGGCCCTCGGGGACATATTTAGCTATTCAATAGAACCAAACTATATAACGTTACCCGACAATGGTTTATTTAATACCAGTGGTAGTGACACGTATTTGGAGAAGAGGCTACTCAGATATTATTTAACTTAAAAGGGCTTAGGCAGTCAAGATGGTTTTTTTCTTTGAACCGAAATTTAACTATTTTTTATTATTAAAAACATTTAAGTTTAAAAAACTTCTAAATTCCAGCTTGATTTCCAAAAACGTTTGTTTCTTTGTTCATCCTTTTGGAATTATTGATTAGAATAATACAGATGTTAAAGGTTTAACCTCAGGTACTTTTTATTCATTAAAAATCCTGTTCCAAAACGACTGCCCCAATTTATTTCCACCTGTCCAATTTTATTTTTGGTTTCTTCTTTTTGTTTTCTTTTTCTTTCCTACTTGAGTAGATACAAATAGCTTCTAAATCCTCATTTATTATTTGAGATGCTAGATTTACATATTCAGATACAAATGAAAAATACAGTTGGATATCGTCTGCAAATGAGTGTAATTTTAAACTATCCAAAGATTCATAAAGGTCAGAAATATATATTGGGAAAAGAAGGGGTCCAAGAACAGAACCTTGAGGTACCCCTGAAGTGACTGACGTAAAAGCGGATGAATTGTTGTCAATAATTACTTTTTAATAACGGTTTGATGAATAAAATTTGAAAAATCGCAGGGAAATTTCGTCAAATCCAAAATGTTTCAGTTTAGCACACATAAGATCATGCTTGGCCATTACCAAGACATCGTAGCTAGTTAAAAGAACGTAATAATGCTGCTTCTATAGTTCGATAACAAGTTGCATTGCTGTTGAAAATCAACCGCCAATCAATCAATCAACAGCCAGTTTTAGTAAAGAATATTTTTTATTATACAAATATCTCTGTTTCATGTACTCATACTCGTAAATTTGTTCAAACAGAAAAGTAAAAAAACAAGTCTGAAAGTTTGGTATAAAAATGGAAATAGAACTTGGAAATGATTAAAATTAAAAATGATCTTTGTTTCTATGAAATGTAATATTGTTGGTGAATGTGTATTATTATTATAATTATTAATAGTTGTAATTTTCCTTTTAGCTACAAAATAATTTTCCGCCTTCACTGGAACTCTTCCGATAATGGTTTATTTAAAAGATAATGGGATTCTGAATATGACCAACAATGGGGGTTGGGTCTTTAAAGCCCCTCCAACTACTTACTTAGGTATGTCCATTCTTTTATTTTTTAATACTAAATCATTTTTTGATGGGGTGGAGCGTATTTTTATAAAATAAGTAGGGGTTATCTATGTATGGAGCTGTTCAATGGCTATTGAAAGTTTAGTCAAGCAGGAGATTAGAGTCCTGGTTGACATTTTTTATGCAGAGAGACTTTTTTGCCGCGGGGGCTATTAAAGTATGCAGTTCTAAATTTACAATTTGTATGGATTAAAATATTTTCCAACAAAACATTTCAACCACGCTTCGACTTTCTGTTTCTACAGTAAATTATTATAAGTGGATATTTTCGTGAATGTTCAATAGTAATTTATGTAGATAAAATTAGTGGGAAGCAGTCAATAGTAAATACGATTTCTTCGTTTTAAGTCGAGCTTTCGAAAATGTTTATTTTCTTTATCAAGGCGAATAAAATGAAATTCAGACAAAATTACTTACAAAAAGATACAACCCCCCCTGAAATTTTAAATTACTGTCTGTCTGGAAACTAGAAAGTTCATATTTTTTGGCATTTCTTGCTTGGAAACATATTTGTCAAATACAAATAATTAATACATTTTAAAATTAAAAAGTGTTTAAATACGAATAATTGAAATTTTTATTATGCTTGGTTGTGGAACTAAGAAAAGAACTCTGGAAGAAGTTTATATGTTGTGCCTGAACCGTGACACAATTTCCATAGATATTAAATACATCTTTCAACTAGTAAATATAATAATAATAATAACATTTAAGGTAAACTGGTTATAGGATTACAACAAAATTTTGCTCAGTTAAAAAATGAACTCTTGTTAATATGAAAATGTATTAATTTATGAAGTTGACGGAGAAACTTTTAAAATACAGGGTGGTGCACAAAATTCAGCTTTTCTAAATTTTAAAGTTTTTGCAATCGATTTAACACCCTGTATGACATAGAGTGGCAGATCGTACGTTTGTTTAATACAATACATTTTGTGAGTCACCCTGTATAAAATATGATTCATCACCAAGAAGTAATTACTTCTACTAACTATAATATATTCATAATGCAATGACATTTGCTCGTATTTTTAAAGCTGTTATAAAAAAATAGTACCTGGACATATATAGTGTGTCCAATTAAAGTCGGCACCATATGGAAAACTTTTTTATTATTTGTTTCAGGAAAAAAAGTTATTCATAATAAAAAGTTGTGCATGGCCTAATACCTAAAATGCAACCATCAGATATCAATTTTTTTTAATGGTATACCAGGTTTGTCAAAAAATATGAATTTTTCTCAAGAGAAAAGTACGTTTATTTTTGAAGTATGAAAAAAAAGTTATTAAAAAAACTTCACAGGAACCTTACAAACTCATACTAGACTTTACTTGTATCCCACTAAACATTTTGCAAATTTAATTCCTGCTTATTGATTGTCAGTTACGGGGGTGTATCAAAAAATTTTAAAAATGAAAATTTTCTTAAAAAAATCTATTTAAGAAACTCAATTTCGGAGAACATGTTAAACGGATTAACACTCCTGCAATGTATAGGGATATGACTCGTACAGTCGATTCTATTTTAAATAAATTGGCTGAAAAACCAAGAAAATTGAATATAAATCTAAATTAAAATAAACTTAAAGCAAACAGGTTATCCATATCTCAAATGTGGCCAAAGTGTAAAAGTAAAACTTCAAAATCAATGTCGGTACCATATATAATCAGGTTTACAAAAATGGGAAATTATAAACAAAGGCGACTAGTTTCGGCTATTAGCCATCATCAGGCCTACAAATAATTACAAGAAAATAGTAACACGATTACAATGACAATTTTTAACTACGGGGTAATAAAATTGAAAAATGATGATTTTTAAACGATTTATGTAAAAGATAACATTAAAACATTATTTTAAAAAATGCTTTAAAAAATTTTTTTAAAAATGACCAACAAGGTAAAAACCTTGAGGGGGAGGAAATGCCCTAATAGGTAAACACTTAAAAGGCTGGAGCTAACGGAAATGGGCGCTAGTCCAGAGTCATTACGCATTCTAACAACCCACCACCCCAATGATTACAACCATGTGGGAATCAACTTGAATTTATAATTACAATCAAAACGAAAACCTCCACGTTCTAAACGCAATGTAGAATGTGTAGGTGAACCCTCCATATAAACCGGAGGGTTCGTCAAAATCAAAAAATAGCAAAAAGCACCAACGGTAAAATACATCAAAAAGCGGTTTACAAAATGGCGAATGAATCAGCTTGACATTAGTAACACATTGTAAGATTAACAATTTTTTTTTTATAAAAAAGAAGAAACTAATTTAACAAAGTTAGGTGATTAAAAGAATATATATGAGATTGGGTACAGAACTATTCAACAACGCAGAAAGAAGAAAAGGAAAGGAAGAAGAATTGACATATTGTAACGATTGATATAATAAAAAACTAAACGGTAGGAATAAATGACAGTGACAATCTAATAGGTTAGAAAACAATTATGGAAAATATAAACAAAACATTTAATATAAGTCAATGAAAATGTCTTTCTGAAAGACTTATATTAAATGCTTTGTTTATATTTTCCATAATTGTTTTCTAACCTATTAGATTGTCACTGTCATTTATCCATACCGTTTAGATTTTTATTATATCAATCGTTACAATATGTCAATTCTTCTTCCTTTCCTTTTCTTCTTTCTGCGTTGTTGAATAGTCCTGTACCCAATCTCATATATATTCTTTTAATCACTTAATTTTAGAACTTTGTTAAATTAGTTTCTTCTTTTTTATTAAAAAAATTTTGCTAATTTCACTCAATGTGTTACTAATGTCAAGCTGATTCATTCGCCATTTTGTAAACCGCTTTTTGATGTATTTTACCGTTGGTGCTTTTTGCTATTTTTTGATTTTGAAGAACCCTCCGGTTTATGTGGAGGGTTCACCTACACGTTCTACATTGCGTTTAGAACGTGGAGGTTTTCGTTTTGATTGTAATTATAAATTCAAGTTGATCCCCACATGGTTGTAATCATTGGGGTGGTGGGTTGTTAGAATGCGTAATGACTCTGGACTAGCGCCCATTTCCGTTAGCTCCAGCCTTTTAAGTGTTTACCTATTAGGGCATTTCCTCCCCCTCAAGGTTTTTAACTTGTTGGTCATTTTTAAAATAATGTTTTAATGTTGTCTTTTACATAAATCGTTTAAAAATCATCATTTTTCAATTTTATTACCCCAGGGTAAGTAGTTAAAAATTGTCAATGTAATCGTGTTACTATTTTCTTGTAATTATTTGTAGGCCTGATGATGGCTAATAGCCGAAACTAGTCGCCTTTGTTTATAATTTCCCATTTTTGTAAACCTGATTATATGTGGTACCGACATTGATTTTGAAGTTTTACTTTTAAAATAAAATTGTTCAAATATTTGATTGTACACAGTTTAAGTGTTTAATAAATATTTTATTTCTCATTTTACGTTGTACAAAATGTCATAGTAAAAATCTTAAACCTCCAACCCCCCCAAATAATTTACCTGAGTGCGCCTCTGCCGGCGATGGATTCATTGTTTAAATTGTGATTGGATAGTGTCCCTTCAACGTTTTCAGGAGCACCTATTGCAGCTTCATGGCCCAATATTTTTCTGGAAATTTCTTATTTTATTTTTGATAGACTGTTCGACATACCCTTCTGCAACTCAGTCAGAATGCCATCCACCATGTCTTTTTAATATCGATAAATCGGCACCTGCTTCAGCCAGCAATGTTGCAGATGATCGTCTAAAAGTATGTCCAGTATTTATAGTCTTATGCATTTTGAAAACCCAGAAACTCTGCTATCTTCTGAGGCATTTTAGAAAATGTGTTGATACCTACAGGCTGTACCGTACATTTTTTGTTTTTATAATTTAGGATTAGTCGAGAATGTGATATATTCTTCGGGCGCAATTTCATATATTTTCGAAACACATCAATTGCATTTTATAGACCTCCTGATTTCTCTTCTACTACGTTTTTGAACGAACTGGATGAGTGTTTAAACTGGGTTTCGCCAAGGGTTGATCATACCATATTCGCAGGTGATCTAAACATTAATCTGTTGGATCTGGATAATAATACTTTTAATATGATACAAATAGTAGATCAGCCAACCAGAAATAAAAATTTACTGGACGTTATTGTTTGTTCCATAGACTTACAAATAAGTAACATTAAAGTGTGCGAATGTTCTACTTATCTGTCGGACCACAGAATCCCTTCATGTACTACCAAACTAAGAAAGTTACACCCTACTTGTATATATATATATAGAGATTTTAAAAATTTTAATACTCATAGCTTCAACGAAGACTTGACTTTAACAAACTTTAATGAAATTTACACTGTAAATAGCAAAGTGTTACAGTTATTTAACAAACATGCACCAATACGCCGGGTAAGAATAACTAAAAAGAAGGCCCCTTGGCTAACAGAAACTTTAAAAACTATGATGAGCTCAAGGCTTTGCTAAAATTTAATAGAACCAAAAACGCAAATCACTGGATCTACTATAAGTCACTTAGAAATGAAGTCAGTTATGCTATCAAAAGAGAGAAAAAAGCTTACCTTGAATACAGGCTAAGGCAAAAAGGGAATATGTGGAAAAATCTTAATAAACTGGGTCTAATAAATAGTAAAAACTCTTCTAAAAACATCCCGCATGTGCTAAGAAAACCAGATGAAATTAATAATTACTTCGTTAACGGCATTGGAGGTTCAGATATTCCAGACATTAACATGCTTAACTATTACTCTTCGACAATAATGGAAAATATAAATATTAAATTTAACTTCCTTGAAATAGATGAGAATAAAGTGTATCAAAAATTGCTTTTCATTAAATCAAATGCAATTGGACCAGATGAAATAAATATAATAATGCTTTTACACTTATGTCCATTCATTTTGCCTTTTATTACACACAATTTTAACTTTATCATTAAAAAAACCTTTTCATTAATATGGAAGCAATCCTCTTCAAAAAAACATACTCCTAGCGATTACTCTGACTTGAGACCAATAAGCATTTTATGCACCTTATCAAAAGCCTTTGAAAAAATCATGGACGAACAAATGCGTAACCACATCTCTTTATTTGACCTTTTACCTAAGCATCAATCTGGATTTCGCCCGAATCATAGTTGTACAACTGCATTACTTAAAGTCCTGGACGATATCTATAATTCTATTGACACCAATAAATTGTGTGTATTGGTTCTGTTAAATTACTCAAAGGCATTTGACAAAATTAATCATTCGTTGTTAATAGCTATCTGTCATTTTCTAGGTTTTGGGAATTCTTCACTAATGTTGTTATCGTCATATTTAAAAAGTAGCGTCCAGCGGGTTCACTTAGAACAGAGTAAATCCAATTTATTACAAACTACCCGAGGTGTGCCACAAGGGTCAATATTGGGCCCTCTTCTATTTTCCCTATACACATCGCAATTTCATAAGTACATCACTGATATGAAATCCCACTTTTATGCTGACGACACCCAGCTTTACCTCGAATTTAAAGAAGCGGACGTTGATTTAGCCGCCGCGAAAATCAACAGAGATCTTGAAAACTTATGTGAACTATCAAAGAAATTTTGCCTATCAATAAATCCCACAAAATTAAAAGCCATGGTATTCGGTCGCAAGAAATCCAGAAACACTATTAAAAACAATATGCAAATTTATATTGGCAATAACTGTTTGACATTTTCCAATTGTAAAAAAAACTTACGCATTCTTATAGACGAAGATTTAAATTTTTCCCAACATGTTGATTCAATTATAAAAAAGTCTTTCTGCAATTTAAAATTAATCTACTCAAATCGAGATATTTTAAGTAAAAACACAAAAAAGATACTCTGTGAAAGTTTAGTCTTGTCTCAATTTAATTATGGGGACATAATATATGGTCCAGCATTGAATAGGAATCGTCTACAACGTATTCAAAATGCTTGGATAAGGCTCATTTGTGGTATTCGGCGACGTACCCCAACTTCTAATTATATGATTGAGTTAGGTTGGCTGAATCTAAATAACAGAAGAATGCTACATGCATTTGTTCTGTTCCAAAAAATTTTGTTATTGAAAAACCAAACTACCTTCACGAGAAAATAAAAAGAAGATCAGAGGTACACAACATTAATGTACGATTCAGAAACAACCTAACAATCCCCAAATACAAAACCTCTATTTAAATCGTGCTTCTCTTATAATATTGCTAAATTCTACAATATGGCCCCCAAATGCTCGTCACTTTCCCGTTTCAAGAAAATAGTCAGACTCCACATATTTAATGGAAATTATGCGTTCTAAAAAAAAAATTCTCATTTTTACAACACAGATCTATCAAAAAAAATATATATATTAATGTAAATAGTATTTTAATTTTATTTCATTATAATTAGGGTAATTTGTTATGTTACATATGTTACGGGTTAGTTTAGTTAATTAAAAAAAAAATAAATAATCGGATATTATATTATATATATATAATATTACACTGTAATAGAATTGTATTAATTGTATGCTTTTGCGTTTACAATGCTATAAATTTAATTTTTCAAGGTTGCGTGGTAGAGCGCTGCTCAATCAATATCCCCCCCCAATGCTTTCACTTGGTGAAATTTGAAAAAAAAAGTAATCTTTTATTTACACCAATATCTAATTTTTTTACAAAATTTAAAAAACCTACTTGTTTTTGTCCACATTGTCTTTAATAGACAACATCTTTTTAAGTTGCGAATAATAGGACCATAATGAAGAAGACTTCACATTTTTTGACTTTTCAAATATATACGCCATAATTATTTTCTCGTTGACTCCTTTAACCTGCTTTTTGTTCCGCCATTGACAAAAAAGTATATACTCCTTCTCATCTAAAGATTTCGATTAATCGGGTAATATTTTTCCTAGAGCCTTATTTGCTTCTTCTAACACTTCTTGGGGAACAAATTCTTCTGGCACAAAATCTAATAAATCCATTTTGAACTTATTGAGACAATTTAAAAAATTGTAAATGAAACTAAACTCGATTCAAGAATAGATTCAACTATAAACACAAACATAAATAAACAGCCGGTATAAACAACCCCTAGCAACGTTAACAACCAGTGTTAATATGAATTGCACAGACCTCTTAGTTAATCACATCGTCAAAAATAGTACGTGAATACAAAATTTATTTTAATAAAATAATTTTTTGAATGAAAAAGGTCAAAATTGGATAGAATATTGTATACGCCTCGTGAGTCAATTAATTTTTATTCGCTTGCGAATAAAAATTCATTTAACTCATTTGGTGTATAAATATCTAATATTTGATTTATTTTTGACTGGTATAGGTGTTTTCAATTTAGAATTTATTTGTGAAATAGTTTTCAAATTGGTTTTAGATATTTTAATATTGTCTTAATTTTTGAACAAATGTATGTTAAAATCTAAAGTGTTTTCCGGGCTTTGAAGCCGTGGTCCAATGGAATTTCTTCCTGACGTTTCGTCTACAGCTGCGGTAGACATTAGCAAAGGCGATGAGGCAGTGGGCGAAGTGATCTCCC
Organism: Crepidodera aurea; assembly: GCA_949320105.2. Classification (NCBI taxonomy): domain Eukaryota; kingdom Metazoa; phylum Arthropoda; class Insecta; order Coleoptera; family Chrysomelidae; genus Crepidodera; species Crepidodera aurea. The sequence goes on from OX439475.1 coordinate 64,753,056, forward strand.
GTGCTTCCCGACGTTGACTGATTCGACAGTAATAATTAATTTTAATTTTAAATATGTTTATTTATGTGATATTTTTTAACATTTTTTTTACAATTTTTGGGGTTTGTTATCCTAGTGCCCTACTGTAGGAAATTGTCCTTTTCAGGGCCTGATTCGACAGTAGTTCGCTCGGTCGTATTTATACCCCCGCCGTTGCGCTGCAGTAGGGGGGCTGGGGTGGGGGTGGTGGTGGTGGTGGCGCGAGGTTTCGGCGTACTTGATGTATGTCGAAGAACTCTCTTCCAGTCTGGGTTTAGGAACGTAATTTCTTCCTTTCGGTTAAAATTGTTGTCGTGCTTAAATATCTCAATGGCTTCCCTGGTTAGTCTCGGGTAGTAACGCTGCGTTTGATGTAAAATCTCCACCTCGTTAAAAATGATGTTGTGACCTTCGGAGAGAGCGTGCTCTGCTACGGCTGACTTTTGTGTTTGTCCCAGCCTGCAACTCCTTTTGTGTTCCGTAATTCTCGTGTTGACACTGCGCTTTGTGGTGCCAATGTACACCGACCCACAGCTACATGGAACTCTATAAACTCCGGGCGCTGATAGAGGATCTCTGCGGTCTTTGGCCGATCTTAAGCTCTGTTGTATTGTACGAGTGTGTTTAAACACAGTCTTGACCTTGTGTTTTTCCAGTAGCCTGCCGATCCTATCCGTGACTTTATGGATATATGGTAGACTGGTCCAACCGCGCTTTTCCTCATCATCTCCCGTTGTTTCTTCTTGGCGCTCTACATTCCTTGGACGGACGGCCCTATGGAACTCGTGTCTGCTGTATCCATTCCAACCAAAGGCTCTTTCTAGATATTTCATTTCCCGTTCCAATTCTGCCGGCTCACATATTCTCTTGGCTCTCACAGACAGAGTTTTCATGACTCCCCTTTTTTGTCTGGGATGATGGTTTGATCCGTTGTTGAGGTATCGGTCAGTGTGTGTTGGTTTTCTATACACGGTATGCGTAAGCTTTCCATTCGGCCTCCTTGATACCAAAACATCCAAAAACGGTAGGCGTCCTTCCTTTTGTATCTCCATAGTGAATTGAATTTTTGGGTTGATAGAGTTGAGGTGTAAGAGGATGTTTTGAAGTTCTCTCTCGCCATGGCTCCAAATAACAAATGTATCGTCCACATATCGAAACCAACCCTTTGGTCGTTTTTCTGCCGTAGTCAACGCTTTGGCCTCGAAAATTTCCATGAAATAGTTAGCTATTACTGGACTTAAAGGGCTGCCCATAGCTACACCATCAGTTTGTTCGTAGAATTCCTCCTTCCATTGAAAATATGTAGTGGTTAGGCTGTGTTGAAACAATTGAGCAATATCATGTGGAAATTCTTGATTAATGTGTTCCATGGCTTCCTTAATGGGTACCATGGTGAAAAGCGAAACAACATCGAAGCTAACGAGAATTTCCCCTGGAGAAAGAGTCAAAGTATGCAGTTTTTCGACGAAATGAGTGGAGTCTTTTATAAAGGTGTCAGTATTTCCTATTTTCGGCTGCAACAGTTTTGTGAGATGTTTTGCGATTTCATATGTCGGACTTCCTATGGTGCTCACGATGGATCTAAGTGGCAAATTAAACTTAATGAAACTAAATCACTCCACATTAACTTTACAAACAAAAGGATAGATCATATTCCAGTCAGAATAAACAATAACCTAATTCCATATTCGAACACAGCAAAATACTTAGGTATTACCTTAGATGCCAAACTCCGATGGAAATTGCATGTTAAAAAGAAAAGAGAAGAACTTGGACTGAAATATAGAAAAATGTACTGGCTAATTGGAAGAAAACCCACTCTGTCTCTACATAATAAGCTTATGCTTTATAAGCAGATACTTAAGCCTGTATGGACCTATGGTATCCTACTATGGGGATGCACCAAAGCAAGCAACTTAGCAATCATCCAAAGATTTCAAAACAAAGCACTGAGGAACATAGTAGATGCCTCTTGGTACATTCGCAATAGTGATCTCGATAGGGATCTGAAAATGGACACTGTTGGCCAAACCATCAAGAAATTAGCCAAGAGTCATGTCAATGTCGAGGCTATGTAGCTCCTTGACAATACTGGGTTAGAATCCTAATTTTTTCGTATCATTTTGGAATATAAGGGATTTTTACTATATTTGAATGAATTATTGATTTGATCTTTAATTTTGATGTCTAGGTGTTTAATAATAAAAAAAAGTAAATATTTGGGATAAGATTTTCCTAAAAGAATGTTTTGAAGTTCTTTTAGACACTCATCTCTCAAAGATGGATGAGTGACTTAACCACTCTGTTTTTGGGGTTATTAATTAAATTTATTTTGATTTTCATGGGATGGTTTGAATGAAAATTTAGGAGCCGATTACTATTAATTGGTTTTCTGTACCATCTAGTAATAATTTTATTGTCGTTCATTCTGATTAGTTTTAAATCCAGGAATGGAACTGCATTATCAGTTTCTTTTTCAACAGTAAACTGAATATTTGGATCGAAACTGTTATATTTAAAGTTTCATCGATACCGAACAGAAAAAAGTAAGTGTAATGTTTATTATTATTATAATCTCTCAAATTTTATAGTTGTTATTTATTGTGTAAAATTCTTTCTTACGTTATTCTGTTTTTATTATTATAAATTAAAAATATAGGTTAAATTAGTTGAGTACTCTGGCCTTATTGTTTATTTTAAAGTTTTAAATATCGATATTTAAGAAAAAGAAAAGGTACCTTTAATACTTTCTGAATTCTTTTAGCAAACTTTAGTTGCTTGTTTGCAAATGATCCAAATGATTCTACCAGGTTTCAATCAGGAATATGGGATTATGTTCTACAGGATACATTTAAACTGGATACAAATTCAGAAAAAATTTCAGGAACTGGATTTACCTCAGGAAAGGATGATGAAATGTTGATTGGAAAGTCTATTTTATTTAAATTCCAAAATCTTCAGATGAAAAATTAATTCTAACCTCACTTTGGAAATTGACAGGTAAATTTCTACAATTATTTCATCGATCTATAATGGCTTTGACATAGATTTTCATTTGTTTACGTTACAAGCATTGATGTGGACACTTCGGAGGTTTTTAAGCAAAAGCTTCGCTTTCTCGCGAAATTTGGTTTTTATGAACTTATATCTCACAGCTTTCTCGATCGGAATTTGACAGAAAATTCTTAAATAAATTATTATAATATAAAAAAAATTACTTTTATACATCTTTTAACCATTCATTAGATTAAAAGAATGATTTTGGTGTAAATTATTTGCCATTTTGACTAATATTAAAAATACATGAAGGTTTTTCTGTTTTCGTTATTATTGAAGTTATTATTCTGTTAAACTCTATTATTATTGTTTATTTTACAATAATATTATGATTTTATCAATTCCCACGCTTTGTTTTCTAATTTTCATTGACTTCCCCTAAATTTAGATTAATGATTTGTTTAAATTTTCATTTTGAAGTTATGTGGAAAATTTCTTTTTCACATAGTGTTTAAAATAATAACTTTTACTTAGACGTGACGATTGCAGACTTGTCTGAGACTATTCAGTTTTGATTTTTACTATTGTATTATTTGCCAAAATATTTGTAATTGGCTTAAAATCGTCGATGCAAGTTGCTTATGGAGTTACTGCGTTAATATTAACCTTCAGAAATCTAACATTTTATGAATTAATTGCTACTTCAAGATTGATTTGAAATTGTATTTAATTAAACACGTTCTGTATAATGTTGGTTCAGATTATAATAAATGGTTATTTGATGTTATTTATTTGTAAAATTTGATGATTATTATTATTCAACAACATTTCATTCGTTTACACCTTGTGTGACCGTTACAATATACTTATACATTTTATAATCTCACTCTGTATATTTCAATTGTATATTGATTTTTTAGAAATTGTCATTTTGTCATTTTAAATTTTTTCTGAATTTTTTCTGAATTTCCTGTTATTCGTCTTGATAAAGAAAATAAACATTTTCGAAAGCTCGACTTAAAACGTAGAAATCATTTATTTACTATTGACTGCTTCCCACTAATTTTATCTACGTAATTTATTATTATATATTTTATGTCGATTTTTAAAAACTTTATTATGCAACAAGAAGAGTATTTTAAGTACCAAAAGCCACTTAAAACTACAGAAATAAATTTTTTAGTCCACATGAGAAAGAAATAGATTTTGAAATTTAAAATGTCAAAATCTGTTGTTCTCGGAATTAATTGTATCATCGAACAGTGTCATAGGCGCAACGAGGGGGGGGGGGGGTTATTGGGGATGTAACCCCCCTCCATTGCTTAGAAGAAATTAACAAAAAATTGTAATTAACAATTTTAGAAAAATAAAAATTTGAAAGATTTTCCTTTTTCAAACTTATTATTGTGGGAGTACAGAAGTAAGGGTCGATAATGCCAAAAACACAGGATAAAAAAGTCAGTGCAAACACAGTTATTTTAATGATTAAAAGGTACACTAAAATGGCAAATCAAAACGGAATACAGTTAGTCAGTTCCTCTCGCTACACTTGTGCTGCCCTGTTCAAACCTTTTTCAAATTTTGTGCGTTTCCGCGGTCAAGTGAAGTGCGGTGTTTACTAGGCTAGTGAATTCTTTTTTAATCATTTTTTCAAATTTTAATATGCTATGCTTAACATCTGCAGAGAGCTAAATATCTCTGCTAGTGAAGTGTTGGACGAGTTAGCAAAAACATCTCGCCGACTTGAATTTAGATCGTCCTGAGTGCGTGTGTATAAACTTTTGTAGAGGGAGGAACTTTCGCAATTTTTTACCTATATATTTTGTATTTAAGAATATTTTTTTTCTTGTTTTATAAATAGAGTTACTTGTATTTAAAAGCTATTTCTTGATTGCCCTTCCAAAAATATCATCTGGTATAACCAAAATAACATTTATAACTTCCAAAATAACATTTATAAAAAAATATAATCTATTTATTTAATTTGAAACTACATGATTATAGTATAATATGCAGTGTCATCCCCAAAGTACGCACCATATGGGAATTTTTTTTATTAACGGTTTTTCGACAAAAAGGTATTCTAGATAAAAGTTTGTGCATCCCCTAAAACTAAACATGCACCAACAAAATATAGTAAAACACTTGTAATATACGAGGAGCCCCCAAAAATTTGTTTTTGAGATAAGAATAAAGTACAGGGTGTCCCAAATTGGTGTGTTTTGCAGGGTATCTCGTAAACTAGAAGAGATAGAAGAAAAGCAGTTAAGATGTGAAGACTTATTTTTTTGTAAAAGTAACGATAGCCTAATTAAATCTTCAGTAACTCCCTGCAGTTGGAAGATACAGGGCGATTATTGAAAACTGTCGAAAACTACAAGGTACTATAACTTCTTAATTAAGAAAAATATAAAAAAACGTTATAAAAACTTTTGATAGATATAATATTAAAGAGTTCAGTGGCGCACAGATTATTTTTTTTAGGGGGCTCACTAAGGAAATATAATGCAAACTTATGTTTTTTTAAATGGGACACCCTGTATATTTTGACGTTTTTCGTTTCATTTTTTAATTCTCATTCACCTGATATGACATATTATATATCTATTTTCAATGGTTGGAGCTACAGTGCAAATAAACCATTTATGGATGTTATCAGGTGAAACACCCTTAAAAAATTGAACACTCAGTAACGAAATTTAACATTTTATTATAAGGATACTGATGTGTGACAATTTTATTTATCAAAATTATTATTAATAAAAAATAAAACCAGATTAAAAAATAAAAACAATAAACTTATGAAACAACAAGAAACATTGTAACAACTAATCTACCTATAACTAATTTTATTAGAATGTAAAAATTACATTAAATGTTCAAAATGTCCTCCGTTTTGTTGTAGTAATAATTGAAACCTTTTTCTTACTGATCTTACACAATTGAGTATGTGCACTGGCTTTATTTTTCTAAATGCGGCATGAATATTTTGTAATAAATCTTCCCTACTCTCGAAGTTAGTCTTGTAAATATTATTTTATGATTTTATTTTTGGTAATGCTGAATTGGTTGGAGATTATTTAAACAAAAAACTTTTTAATCGATGAAAACGGAGAGCATTTTGAACATTTAATGTAATTTTTACATTCTAATAAAATTAGTTATAGGTAGATTAGTTGTTACAATGTTTCTTGTTGTTTCATAAGTTTATTGTTTTTATTTTTTTAATCTGGTTTTATTTTTTATTAATTATAATTTTGATAAATAAAATTGTCACACATCAGTATCCTTATAATAAAATGTTAAATTTCGTTACTGAGTGTTCAATTTTTGGTTTATTTGCACTGTAGCTCCAACCATTGAAAATAGATATATAATATTTCATATCAGGTGAATGAGAATTAAAAAAGGAAACGAAAAACGTCAAAATATACAGGGTGTCCCATTTAAAAAAACATAAGTTTGCATTATAATTCCTTAGTGAGCCCCCTAAAAAAAATAATCTGTGCGCCACTGAACTCTTTAATATTATATCTATCAAAAGTTTTTATAACGTTTTTTTATATTTTTCTTAATTAAGAAGTTATAGTACCTTGTAGTTTTCGACAGTTTTCAATAATCGCCCTGTATCTTCCAACTGCAGGGAGTTACTAAAGATTTAATTAGGCTATCGTTACTTTAACAAAAAAAGAAGTCAACATCTTAACTGCTTTTCTTCTATCTCTTCTAGTTTACGAGATACCCTGGAAAACACACCAATTTGGGACACCCTGTACAGTTATTTTGAAAAATCTCTGAAAATTTTATTTAGAAAAATTGTTCAGCATTAAAAAATACATCTAGATTTTTTTAAAATGGGTACTACGACTAGAAAATCTATGACTTTTTACCGAAATACTTTGGATGTTTTATGATTTGATATTATTGAATATTAAGTTCATGTTATACTACTGTATAATTTTGAGCAACTTTCGGTGTTCACAAAAAATAAAAATAACTTTGCACCAAAAACTTTAAAAATTATTTTACTCTTCAAAAAAATTGACCGTGGTTAACGCAATAGTTATGTAATTTGTAATATTACAGGCTTTTTAAATAAACCGTCTTATACAAGATGTTTTCTATTTATCGTTTTAGCAAATTTTTCTTTTCGTAGTCCCCATTTTAAAAAAATTGGTAAAAAAATAAAACTTCACTTAGATGGCCATTACTTCAAATTTAGATGTATTTGTTAATGCTGAACAACTTTTCTAAATAACATCACCCGAGATTTTTCAAAATACTGGTACTTTACTCTTGTCTCAAAATCAAATTTTTGAAGGATCCTCGTAGATTACGAGTGTTTTACTATATTTCGTTAGTGCATGTTTAGTTCTAGGGGATGCACAAACTTTTATCAAGAATAACTTTTCGTCGAAAAACCCTTAATAAAAAAATTTCCCATATGGTGCGTACTTTGGCGATGACACTGTATATTATACCTATATTATGAGAAATCTTTTTTTGAACTTCAAAATTTGAAGGGAGTAATATGTTGGTTGATTGGTGGGGGCAACCCCCCCCCCATGACTCAGCTCTAGTTACGCAACTGAACAGTGTGTTATTATGTTTTCATAACACATCCAAAGATACTTAATCAATTTATCAAACTCTCTTACCACCTTCCTGTGCTAAACTCCAAAGTGAAGACTGGATCAGATTCATATCGCAATGCAGTTCGTTCGTGATCGTATTTCCACATTTCACGTTGAGGTCTAAAGGGCCGAAAGCACTCAGTGACATTTTAATTTTTCGGTATTACGTGATAATGGAAGTTATGGCGAAAGCTGAAGCCAATATCAATAACTTCAGGAGAAATTGAAATACCGACCCTATAATTTTCAATGTTCCATTTTTATTTCAACGATACGGAAGTAATTTCTAGAGTTTGAAGGTGAAAAATTCATGAGCGTGTAGGGAGGACAGATGGTTGCTGAATCGATCTAAAATATATATTGATATATTTCAGACAATACTAACAATCAGGTTTATATTGAAAAAATTAAAATTATGTGTTAATCTTTGGTCTTTGGTTGAAATGGGATATAGCGCGCTCCAGCAAGTCGGCAGAGAATTACTGCAGAGGAAAAAGTTGGAGAGGGGGGCTCGAACTACCTACAGCCGCTTCATCTGATGATGCATTCACATCGGCTTTTTTCGTCGCTGTTAGGGAGTATGAAGGTTCCAGAAATAATGAGGAATCCGTGCTATGTTAGGGAAGTTAGGTGAGAAGTAGTCAAACAAGCCCATTTTCATCTAAAACCTTTAGAAATTGTTTTATAACCCCTAGCTTAATATTCAAGGGTGTCAAAGTAATTTTCTTTCTGTTAACTAATGTTTTATTAATATCATTTTGATATCCTTGAATCGCTTGAAGCTAATAAAAGTCATTTGTATAATTTTTAGGGCGGATGTAATTTCGGCCGGAAAAAGGGCAGGTACTAAAAGCCGGTAGGTGAATTCGGCCGGAGGTTTTAAGTTGCTTCCTTATCTCATAGGTATTTTCGGCCGCAAATCAAATAAAATAACAGAATGCTTTATATTAAAATATTTCTTTATTTCAAAGTGACGTAGAAAGTGAAAACGAAGATAATACGGAGGCTCCGCCTCAGACATCAAAACAACAACAGCCTGCGGCTATTGATAAAAAAATTATACCTCAGCGGGCTACGCAGTCCTTTGCTCCGGCTACGCAGTCCGGCGTTGAAGCTGACGGCGTTGAGGGCCCCTCGGCCGAAATTACCCCTGTCATAAATGGTACCCCTTGATTTATGCAGGGAGGCCAAGGGATTACCGGCCGAAATTACGCCCGCCGAATTTTTAGATAAAATTTGTTTATTATATTTTTAAGTTAAGTAGATCATAAACCTTTAAAAAAATAAAGATAGATGTCACTATTCTAATAAAAAATTCTGATTTAACTAAGACCAAGAAGTAACACTCCATATACCCTTAAGAGGTTATATAAAAACACTATTCCGCAGACCGCATGTAATTCTGTCGAGAATATCCAAGCTGGTGATTTGGCGATTCAATTTTCTCCGTGTTATGTTCATTGTCCTCCTTCTCATGTGAATGTTTCCACTAAACGTAACAGTATCACATCCTGTGTTATATTAAATTTCCCACTGAGACTGGTCAGTTATTGCAACTCGTGCAGTGGCCAACTATGAGTCGACTCCAGCGCCATCTGCTAACGTAACGGTTGTGGTTGAAATGTCATCTGGTGCACAAGCGACAGTGACGTTATCGAGCGAGCCGGTACGGCTCGGCGGTTTTAAACAATTGAAATGGTGTCCGTTTAGTCTTCAGTCCGTTGCACAGTAAAATAATCAACCTAATATAGGGTGGGTTTTTTATGCAAACGAATATGGCATTAGTTTTCAAATCTTTGCGAAATAGTGTATATACCAGACAAAATTTCAAATTCTGATTAATTTTTTTATGGAGACGCATCATTCAGTTTCCACAATCTTGTTTTTCTGTAATTTATAAAGTGATATATCTTTTTCTTCTTTCACGCATTTTTAATATCAGAAAATGTTTGATAGAAACAATGTGATAGCTCCAGAGTTTGTGTCGTCTTTAACTTTTGTAAATGCTCTCGCCCAGAATGAATCTACTAATTTTCTTTTCTTATCTTATCTGAAACTGAATCCTTAATAGCTGAACCTTATTAAAAATTCAGTAACAACTTGCCTACAAAATACTAAAAGGGCTAATTTCATTTTAAAAGATAATCACGTACGACTCATTGTCATTGTGTAGATATGGTAGAAATAAGTAGGCAATTTGATTTTACAATCGCGACATGCATTCGACTTTAATTTTAACGTGTGTCACCCTCTGGAAGATTCCCGAACATTCCTTGTGATTCAATTTGCATAATTACTTATTAAATGGGTCTTCGAGTGCCCTTTTCGAAAGACAAAAGCGTGCTTTATCTTTTAGATACGCTTACATACGAGCTATTTCAGGTCGAGCTAAAGACGCTAACCGATTTAATTTTGCATGGACGGAGATAAAATTTTCTAAACTGTTACACATCAGTACATAGACGTACGTAACCGAAATTAAGAAGTTAAGAAATAAGGTATTTCATATTTGAAATATTATTACAGCTCTGCCTTTACTGACCAAAACATTTAACCATATTTCTCACTCTCACATCCTTGTTGCTTGGTGGATGTTTAAAATCAATCGCCAGTAGCATTCACTAGGCAGTGGCGTAGCCAAGGGGGGGGGGGGAAGTTTATAAGAAAATGCGGTAACTATATAAATCATAATTATTTTACGTTTTTGAGCCAGCGATTAAGTTATATTCAGATGATTTACAAACAATATACACGGTTATGCTACGCAGTGAATGGGATATTTGGACAGTGAAATGCCAAAAAGTAGATTCCTGTCTTCCTCAAAGTGCAGTCGATACTTTAAATGTAGCAGATCCTTGTTTGTTTCCGAACATTTTTACGCTATTACAAATTTTTACCACTGCCTCTGTAGAATGAACTGAACGAAATTTCTCAACGATGAGAAGACTGAAATCATATTTTCGGAATAATACATGTCAGAAAAACTCACAGAATTGCCTTTGAATAATGCTCACAAGGGCGGATTTACGGGGGGATACAGGGGGTAATTACCCTCCCCCCATGATTGTAATTTATAAAAAAATTTATAAAACATAATACACACAAAACTGTTTTACATCAATAACGCGATAAAAAAAATGTATGCAGCTTCCTTATTTTACTAGACTTTTAATAGTAGCAGTTTAAAAGTGTTTTTTTTGTTTTAACCATTTCTAAGTACTTTCCTAGTCTCCTTGTGATTATAATTTAGTATTAATAAAGTTTTTTTTTAAACAGTTCGACTTGAAATTTATTGCAAATTGTTAGGATAGTGGCGTTTTTTTCATCAAAAAGTGAGGGAAAAAAAGAAAAAAAACTTGCGCAATCGATAAATTATCCTTTGTTAATGAATTAATGTTAAATACAATTTTTCATGAGAATAAACCCATCCCGAGTTATAGGGCGTAAAAATTACCATAAAAATCGTACATTTCTAGTTTTTTAAATATAACCGAAAATCTGATATTATTACGTAAAAATTTATATGAACTAATTTTATGGCCTTGAGCTAACAATTAAAATAATTTTTTTTATTTTTCTACGATTAATACGAAGGAAGATCTGGCAATTGAAAAATGGGTGTTTTAAGAAACTGGATCGTTCTAGCGCAGGGGTTCTCAAACTGTAGTACATGTACCACTGGTGGTACATTACAATGTTTTAGTGGTACAATTTAACATTTAACATTTTGTTTTCAGAAACACATATATTTTTCTTCAAGTTTTTGACTTTAACGGCTCTAGCTTTAATATTGAAATGACGACTTTTCCAAAAATTTCGAATAATTTCGCGACACATTGATTTTTAACGGCGAAATGCTTTTATGGTGGTACATATATTTTTGTTTCATATTTATGTGGTACAAAATTTGAAAAGTTTGAGAACCGCTGTTCTAGCGTAAATATCTGAAAAAATATGACTTCCACAAAAAAATGTTTATAACATCTCAATGAGAGAACAACATTGGGAACATTTTAAGACCATCCAGAACCGTTTAACATAAACAGAAAAAAAGTTATGGACAAAATAAATTTTTTTCAATTTTTTTACGCTATTTTTTTATCGCCATCTAGACTGTGGTATTTGACAAAAAAATCCTTTTGCAGAAAGTCGTAACATGTGTTTTTACAATTTTTACAATTAGTAATTTTTAGCCCTATGGATAATTATTTTTTAAGTTTTGGTCTGTTAAAGTTGAGCTAAATTTTTGTTTTTTATGACATTTTCAATTTTTGGTCAATACCGCGAAAAGTATTGATTTTTGAAAAAAAAATAAAGAGACAAGGCTTTGAGTAAATGTTCTTCCGAATAATTACCATTTTTTTATCTTTGCGTTTATAACCGTCAATGTCATTTTTTCGGGTCAAATATTGAAAAAACGGTCATTCCAATGAAAAAGTTTGTCATACATGATATTTCGGCGATATCCTAAGCTTTAAAATGAATTATTCTACATTATTTAATATTATCAGCCAAAAAAAGTTACGGGCAAAAAATACATTTTTTTTAGAAATGTACGAATATTGTGGTGAATATCGTATTTTTCTGCGCACTATAACTCGGGAGGGAACATTAATTCATTAAAAAAGGTAATTTATTATTACGAATATAATTAACAATTTTTTTTCACACCCCCACCTGCCACCACTCAAAACGCAACTAACGAAAGTTTTCTACTTCTAGACACCTTTACTAGCAATTTGCAAAAAAATTTAAGTCGATCAGTTACTAGTTTCTGCTCGATATTACAAAAAAAATTACTAGCTTTCTTGGACTACTTGGTAAGTCATCCGACACTAACCATTTTTACCATTTAATTCAGAGTTGTCAGTTATATGTCAAATTTAATAGCGTCTTTCTTTGCTTTCATATATTTTCTTTTAGAGTAACTGTTTACTAAATTAGTCATTTTCATATCTTAAATTCAATTAGTATTTTTTTTTATTTCATTAAATATTCCTTTTCATTTTATTTTGAATTTTATTTATCTCTTGCTTTCAGCCAATAAGTTTATGTCACGTATTCGTAGTTATAAGTGAGCTAATAAGTTAACATCACTGGTGGACAACATTTTTTCCAATAGAATCCTTCAAATATCTATCGGATCTATGTTAAGCAAACCAAAGTTGCTTAATAATGGTCTTCCCCAGGGATCTGTACTGGCGCCACTCTTTTTTAACTTGTACACAGCTGACTTACCGCTTACATCAAGTCGTAAATTCGTGTATGCTGATGACTTAGCTCTCGCAAAACAACATGTCAATATGGGAGACTTGGAAACAACCCTATCCGATGATCTGATCATACGATCTAGCTACTTTCAGAGATGGCGACTCACACCAAGTATTACAAAAACGGAGTCTTGCTGTTTTCACCTCAACAATAGAATGGCATCAAACAATCTAAACATCATTTTTAACGATAGTATTTTACGCCACAACCACTATCCCAAATACCTCGGTGTTACATTGGATTTCACCCTGTCCTTCAACAAACATCTAACAAACCTGTCAGCGAAATTGAGAACTCGCAACAATATTCTGTACAAACTAGCGGGGTCGACCTGGGGAGCTGACGCTTCAACACTACGTACGTCCGCACTCCGGCCGAATATTGCGCATCGGTCTGGCTAAACAGTCCTTACGTTAGTAATGTGGATACCGTTCTCAACCAAACAATGAGAATTATTACAGGATCTATTAAACCCACTTCCACCGAATGGCTGCCCGTGCTGTGTCATATCGAACCACCGAAAATCCGTACACATATCCAACAACTTTAACGGACATAACGAGTGGATATCGAGTTGGCAGAGCAAAGTTAGTCCGGCATGGCACTCCTTGCTAGATCCAGGTAATTCACCACAGGGTTTCAACATGCCCCGTAAAATCTGGGTTCGGTTAAACAGGATCCAGGCTGGCCATGGCAGAAGTGGATCGGCCTTGTTCAAGTGGGGGATGGGCGTAAGTCCAGAATGCGATTGCGGTACTGCTTCTCAAACAATGCATCGCATTACCTACGAATGTCCGACAAGGGCATTTTCTGGTACAACTTTTGACTTTTTCCATGCAACACCTCAGGCCATCCAATGGATTAATCAACTAGATATGGAGCTGTGATAATACCTACAAGTAATTTTGTCTGTTTTTATACATGTGCTGTGTTGTACATTTTATTTTTATGTATGATTGTATACGCCATAAGCTAAATAAAAAAATAAAAGTGAGCTAACTACGTGGCGCCCAAATTTAATTTGTTCTTTTTTCTCTTTAAAATCGTTTTAATTAAAGATTGTGCCATCAGCTTACCGGTTAAATCCTAATCGAATCCACGGCCTATACCTTTAATTTTCATTATCTGAGCTAGGCTGGAGGTTACATAAAAGTTTGTTTGTTTTCTCCCACTTCTCTTACTTAACATAAATATCTTTTGAAATTGGCATCCAACGTCAATTTGTATGTAACAAATTCCTGTATTATTACAAAGACTTCTAACAATGTGAGTTTTTAAAATTTGTAAAAAGAGTCCTTCGATTCCATCCATAATTTTAAAACCGCCGCTTAAAACATACATAAAATTCGATATTGGAGTTACAAATACGCAATTCAACGGGTAATGAGAGTACACGCACCAGCGCACATTAAGCTAACTTTTTAATAGACTGCTAGCAATTAAAATTGCATGGACAAATGATTACGAAACTTTTTGATTTGTGCATGTGCATGTATTCCATTAATTACAAGCGATATTTCGCCGATGCTGGACAGCAAAAACTGAATGCCAGTTTCATGTATTTATTCAACCCCTTCTCAAGTTGCAGAATTTAAACAGTTTGTTTACTTTATGCTGTGACATCATTTAAAATTAAGTACGTGATTGTATCGATGAAACTCTAAAGCACCATTACTTGATAACAATCTTCCGATAACATTTGCATCTGTATTTTATTCACTTGAAAATATTTACGGCACCAAGAAGCGCCATCAAAAGTACTGACAGATGATATTCTGAATCTAAGCAGAAATCAAATAAGGCATGTCACGGGACTAATAACCGGACATTGTCACCTTAGGGAACACCTACATAAAATGGGCATCTTTCAAGATGAACCCATATGTAGACTATGCAATGAGGAGGAGGAAACAGCCTCACATATCATACTAGAGTGCCAGGCACTCACGCACTGGAGGTATAACCTACTGGGGCTGGTAAACCCACAGGAAGACTTTCCAAAGGAAAATCTGGTGAAAAGGCTACTCAGCCTGATAAAGGTAACAAACCTCTTCACCTGAACATAACGATGTAACTGACATAATACAATAAGTCTTAAGTGGGGCCAATTTGAACATCATAATCGTGATCAGCGACCTCAAAAACCCCTGGGTACCCGACTTGGGCCAACTCTGACTCTTATTTACAAAGTTATTAAATTTGCCAAAAGGCCTCTCAAATAATACATTTTTTGGATGCATTTTTGGCTGCAGTAATGCAATTTCCGATTTGTCATGGAATCTAAGTCTCCACATTTTTTACAAATAAATTTTGGAAGACAATGCAAAAAACCGCATTCCAAACTGTTCACTCCGAAATTTTTTCCCGGTATTTTGCTTCATTGCCTCCACTAATTACAAAGATTTCAAATGCATTAACCTCGAAATATTTCGGTGAACAGTGGGCGGGTCTCAATGAAAGCACACGCAATAAGCCGACACCAGCTTTTTATCGAATACCGGTTACGCAGGTCGTATAGCAAATATTCGCTTTATCTGTGCATCATCTCATTGCAAATGTTTAAAATTAAATAAATTAAAATTGAAATTATTATAAATGCTTCTAAAACAAAGTAAAATCAAATATTTCCTAAAAATAAGCCGCGCGCCTTTGGCATTAAAATTCGAAGAAGATCTGTGGATTAGAGGGCGATACTAATCAAGTGTTTTATAATGCATTTTATTTATTTTTTTCTTGGCTCAATTTACGATATATCGAAATGAAAATGAAATCAGTGTCCTTTAATGAAATATACAGTTCCGGGATACTAAATGATAATTATACTGGAGCATGGAGCATATACATTTGATTATTAATTCAGAAATTCAAATTATAAAAAAACAAAATACTTTCCCGGAAAATAGATTTTTTTTAACCAAACAGTGAAAATTTCATCAAAATTGGTTAACTACTGTGGATACTAAAACGAAAGTCGTTTCAATTAGGAATGGAGCCTTGTTAAAAGGCTGATCAACCAAGCCATATATCTAGATTTTTTTGCGTGGGTGAAGAAAACCCTTTATGCGGAGGTTATTAGTCTAAAATATCAAGGTCTACTGTGAGAATCTCCTTTCCAGGCATACTCACTAAAAACTTCACCCTCTGGTTGGGCCCGTCTGAGCGAAACCTCCGGTGACACTTAGGCCTGTCGGCCCGGCCCATTGTATCATCCTTCTCTTTATATGTTTACAATTCCCAATCCAGTACTTTAGTGCCTTATACAAGCTTTTACAGGTCCTGTACTGGGTGAGAGTTGTATAGTTCTGGTTCACCTATTGGCTGCCCAAAGATTTGCTGTCTTTTGCGGTCCAGTGTCTCGCATCTACACAGTGTATGTCACTGTTTCTGTTTCCTTACCGCGCAGTCTGCAAGTAAGATCACCATTGTACAGTCCTGAGACTTTTTCCCAGTAATCTTTTTGTTAGTCCCAAATCCAATTTATTACAGAGACTCTCGCTGTACGCTTTGATACTTCTATGTCTGCCTTTGGTTTGAGGGGTTTTCCGAGCTTCTTCTTGCGACTTCATCTGCTTTCTCGTTACCTGCAATTCCCTGATGTCCCGGAACCCACATCAGTTTGACATGATTACGGTCTGCCAGCGATCTCAGTTCCACTTTGCAAGCCCATACGAGTCTGGCCATCACTTCCTTGCTGCACAAGGCCTTGAGTGTCGCTTGACTGTCTTATAGAATATTAATTTGCGCGTTCACTATGTTTCTCCTGTTATCCTCCCTCGCTCATTGGAAAATAGCATATACCTCTGCCTGAAAGACGGAAGTGTGAGTGTCCAATGAGTAGCTGATGCCAGTCTGCGGGTTCCTGGAGAATACACCCGAGCCCGCTCCATTCTCAGTCTTGGATACATCTGTGTACCAGATTTTCCCCTGTAGAATGTTCCTGAACTGTGAGTCGTTCCATTCAGTTCTATCTGGCACCACCACTCTGGGTTGTTGAAGTCGTACCATTTCGGAATATGCAGTGCAACCCAAAAGAGCGTCTGGCTACAACTAGTGCAGTCACCGCCTTTTTGGTGGTTTTTTCTATATTTTGGTTCCAAGTCAACAACTACTCCGAGGTATTTGACTTCTCCCTTGAGCTGTATGTCTTCTCCTCGAAATCTTATAGGTCCAAGACCATCTAAGTTGCGTCTTCGAGTAAACGCTATGATGTTTGCCTTACTGGGATTCATATTCAATCCCTGCGAGTCCGTCCATCTTATCGCCAGGTTGAGAGCCTCTTGCCAGCGATCTCTAACCGTCGTGTTATATTTCCTTGTACAAGGAGTACTATGTCATCAGCATATCCGAGGTCTCGATGACCTGCCTGAGTATGCTGAAGAGTCTGGTCTACATTACTGCGGGACCCCTCTGCAGCATTGAAGGATATATCCCGTCTGGTCTGGGTATCTAGCTTGTGTATCACAGTAAGTTTTTGATCAAGCATTGTAACGCACTAATGTTCAAGACTAATAGTTTGTCTCTATTCTACCTTCCCAGCATTGTAGGGTTTATTACAGTTTTGTTATGTAATTTTTGGAATTTTGATAGTTCCAACCCAGCTGTGCTTTGGTCTGAACAACAAACATGTCAGTTGCTAGGGTTTTTAAGTCCATGACAGACAACTTATTGGCATTTTGCGCCGACTTGAACTTCGTTAAGTCAACCACTATTGTATTTTAAAGAAAAAAAATGTCAATTTTACTTCGATATACTTATTATTTGTAACACTGGCACATAGAATACAATGAAAGAATTGGAGGTATATCCGATACACGTGTGATATGTGTCTGTGTGATTTTGATCACGGTGGTGAAAAATGTGCCAACGATGATGTGTATGTGTTACTCTTTATCGGACAGCAGGCATTTTTTGCTAGATATATCCTCTTTTTGATGCATAGCCCTTTAGAATTGTAAAAACATTAGGTACCTTTTTGTTTCATTGTTGATTAATGTAAATATTGCTTTAGCTTTTTATCGGAGTTTTCACTAGAAATTTCGGAGAGAAGGAATAATGGAGTAGAAAACTAATACTGGTGAGATGGCGCTAGCTTTACTAAAATTGAATTCGTTATGTAGATAATTTGTGCGGTTGCAGCAAGCTATCCAATACCAAAATATTGCAAACCTTCCAGTCTAATCGTATAATATCTAAGCGTATAATATAATAATAATATAACCATTCTCAACGATCTCGAGATACCATTTGTAAAAGATGTGATTACTATACTTACTCTACATGCAAATAAAGATAAAGAGTCACTAGTGGAAGACGACTGAAGAGATCATGGCCAGAAGTTTTAACTGATTAGGTTCACTAGAGAACCATAATTGTTTGGTGCCCAAAACAAGCCTGTAAATTAAAAATAAAAAAAAATATTTAGATACGTGGTACTATTGGTATCATGTTTTAAGATCGAAGCGACAGTACGGACAAAAATCGAACTATAAAGAGTCAGTAGTCGTCTTTATTTACATAAGAGGACGTGCTTTGATTTTATCATTTATTACGATATTATTGATTTATTTTGAAGTTTCAAGTATGAGTTGGTATTGTTCAGTGCCTTTTTGTAATTCCTGGGAGAAAAAAATGCTGAACTTACGTTCCATTTGTTTCCTAGACTCAGGCAACGAAAGGTTAGAATTGAAGACAAAATGGGCACACAGTCTCAAGTTGACCATCAGAAAGCTTGGATCTTGAGGTTAAAAATTGGAAAACCAGTTACCAAATTCATGAGAGTGTGTATTTTTCAACATCCGTTTTTTTGAAACATTCTCAGCTGAAAAAAGTTCACTCAGTATTTCAACATTAATTTGAAGAACCTTCTCACCTTTATTGAAGTAATCAGTTTCTGTGAAATGGAGAGTACACACTCTCGTGAATTTGTTAACTGGTTTTCCAATTTTTAACCTCAAAATCCAAGCTTTCTGATGGTCAACTTGAGACTGTGTTGCCCGGGTCTGGGAAACAAATGGAACGCAAGTTCAGAATTTTTTTTATAATAATAATAATATCATAATAAATGATAAAATCAAAGCACGTTCTCTTATGTAAATAAAGACGACTACTGACTTTTTATAATTCCGATTCAGTCCATCAGGTGTCGTATTGCTTGTCTTGCATTGCCAATAACGAAATTAGATTTTTACAAATAGGCTAGTGATCTAGTGAAAAAGTGAGACTATAAATAGCCTCAACGATGTAGTCTTTAGAACATGGCGCAGTCAATAGTATATTAAGTTTGGAGAACGGTAAGGGCTTTTTACCGATGAAAGACAATAGTTTGGAGGAGGAGCGAAGCGACAAATCCAATTATTGTCTGACATCGGTAACCCTTACCGTTCGACATGCTTATAACGTTTTTTACACGATTGGGCAATAATAAACCATTAAATTATCCATTTTTTTTCATATTCAAAATTTCGATTCATCATTCACAGAAATTTGAACTTTGACCTCCAGACATCATGGCGCCAGACGTTATCTATTGCCGCCATCCTGGCGCCAAGTCGGATCGGGATAAGTCGGGTAACATCGGGTTAAGTCGGGTCATATAACCTTTGACCTTGAACTTTTGACCTTTGATTTTGAACTTTTGACCTTGAACTTTGACCTTTGACCTTGACCTTTTTACCTTTGACCTTGACCCCCCAGACAGTGACGTCATCTTGGCGCCAGACATCATGGCGCCAAGTGGGCCAGTAACGGTGTAGCCCTACTACTAAGATACATGTTATGGTTGCTAGGTAGTTAGTAGGATGCATAATAATAAGTATGAACATGCCTTTTTCTGCTGTCACTTAAAATATTGTTATGTCAATAAGTTTGGTTTTTGAGTGTTTCTTATTGATTATTATTATAATTTTCAAAATATGAGCGACGAAAGTGAATTTGAAGAAATAGAACGGGTATGGGAAGAAGGATGTGCCGCAATAATTCCTGAAAAATCAAAATTTCGGTATGAGAGTACCTATAAAATTCTGAACAGTAAGTGAAAAATCTGAACGGTAAGTAAAAAATCTGAACTGTAAGTGAATTACTTACCGTTCAGTTTTTCTTGACATTAGTAAATGCTCCTTACTGTCATCAAAATAGATATCGTAAACAGTCAAAAATGACCAATTGTGCAAAAATATATTTACCGCTTAGTTGTAATTCTAAAAAAATATATTAACGCCGCCTATGGTCACTTAACTAAATCGTTTTTTTTTGCAAAGTGTTATATATTTTCAATAAGGTGTTTTTTTTGCAAGCTAAAACTCCCACACGTCAAACGGATTTTAAAGAATGTCTACTATTTTCGACATTTTAGCTTTTTTGCTTTATACCGTTTCACTCTTTCTTGGAAGGGTAACATGAATATAAATAGTATGTAAATCGGTAATATTGTTGTAAGTTGACAACTGAGTGACGTATCTCAGTGTTCGTAAAACCTACCAGTTAAATTTTTCAAAGTAAGTAAGGGATAGACGGTTATTGTTCAGGGGAAAATAATGAAAAGACTTTTCAAGATTTCTAGACATATTCAGGTAATAACATGTTTAGAATATTTCTTGCAAAAATTAGATAGCAACTCAAGTGACTGAACTAGAATCTTTCAGTACTTTCTGAATTTCTGAAGTTCTACTTACTCCTAATTTTTGTTGAAGACATCGTGTTAAGATGTACGGACTTAGTTACTTTCTGAAAGTTATCCTTAACTTAACAGCTAAAATTCTAACTAAATTCCAAATTAGCAAATTTTGAATATCCTAGCATACTTGATAAAATCAATCAAGTTATGCGGGATCCGATGGAATTTTCGAAGATTTGCCGACCACACCAGTGAACTTGCAATCCAGCTTTAATGTAAATTAAAAGACTTGGCATCCATAGACGTTAGATG
Organism: Crepidodera aurea; assembly: GCA_949320105.2. Lineage (NCBI taxonomy): Eukaryota > Metazoa > Arthropoda > Insecta > Coleoptera > Chrysomelidae > Crepidodera > Crepidodera aurea. The sequence goes on from OX439475.1 coordinate 64,773,900, forward strand.
GCCAGTTACTATCCTATCAGGCCTTAGGCAAAATCAAACAAGAATTATTCGAATAGCAGATGAAACATAGGCCAGTAAGGAAAGCTCACATTAATAGGCGAGGACTGGCATTTCATTTTTATTGAAACTAGAATTATTAACAAGAAAATTCAACAACAATTCGGAGCCATTGAGAGAAAGATATTGCGGAGAATATTAAGTGGAAGATATGTGGAAGAGATGGGGTATATGACATTTAATTTTTTTTAAAAAGTCATATTTTATTATCTACCTCTTAGGATTTAATTTATTCCTACTTTCTATGGCACGTTTTAGCTTATATGCCAGCCTGACATCTGCTGGCGCTACACGCTACACGCGCGCCACAACAATTGTCAGTCAGATTTAAAACGATTGCGAAAGGCAAAGAACCGAGTTACAGGGTGTTTTATCAATTATGCATAATTATTCATTTGGCCAGAACTTTTTAATCACTTAGTATATCTTTTCCATTTTTGGCATACAACTTACACTTCTCACGAATAATGTACTAAATTATTGAGAGATATGAAAATCCAGGTTCGGCTTTAGGAAAAATTGAAACTTATTAAAAATATAAAAACAACACCCTGTATATCACAATTTTAATATTATTTCCATTTTAGATTTGAATAGAGGGGAAAAAACTGAATTGAAACAAGTTGTTGTTTTTATCCCGCCACCGATTCGAATTGGAAAATTTTGAAACTGAAAGTAAAATTTTCATTTAATTTAGAAAAAACATATTATGAAACTCATTTTTTCTTTAACAATTTTAAAAATTCACTTCGCGTCATTTTCCTATTTCTTGTTTATTCGGCTCAAAATAATTTTACACTGTACTGGTGCACCTGCAGGCCCGTACTTAGGGGAAAAAATTCAATTAGGTATTTATTTTTTAAACGCCCAGTATAAAGTAAAGCGGGACAATAAACGCTCAAAGTAACTATGTAACGAACAAACATTTATTAATAATTAACGAAATTGCTCAAAATTTCCATTATTTTGTTTTATGCACTTTCTTGCACGTCTCTTTTTTTTTGAAACTAAAAGTAAAATTTTAGAGAGAAAAAAGAGAAATTATTTTTTTATCGTTTAATATTCAGAATGGATTTATTTTCGATATGTGAATAGTCCTAAATTATGCATATTTTTATTATTTGTCCGCTTCAATACTATTTTAAGTAATATTGCAGATCTCTACTTTAAACAAAATATTAAATTGATTATTTTTCGATCGCCTCGTATGCTTTTAGCAGCATAGTGGATTATGCTGTATAGAGATACCTCAAATCTAAAGTGTATTCTAAAGAAATAAACAATAGAGAAGAAGTGCTTCAAAGAATTGAGGAAGCCTGTGAGGAACTGAGAAACAATTCATTTATCAGTAAGGGACATCATTAACCGTGCAAGAAAGTGCATAAAACAAAATGGTGGACATTTTGAGCAATTTCGTTAATTATTAATAAATGTTTGTTAGTTACTATAAGCGTTTATTGTCCCGCTTTACTTTATATTGGGCGTTTAAAAAATAAATACCTAATTCAATATTTTCCCCTAAGTACGGGCCTGCAGGTACACCAGTACAGTGTAAAATCATTTTAAGCCGAATAAACAAGAAATAGGTAAATGACGCGAAGTGAATTTTTAAAATTGTTAAATAAAAAATGAGATTCATAATATGTTTTTTCTAAATTATGCCAAGAGACCCATTATATATAGGTTATTTAGAATCGCCTTTGTGACCTCTACCTACCTTTAAAATATTTCCGTTTACCAACGGGGCACCCTGTATGTGTAAATTACACATTTAGTGATTACGGATTCCTATTTACTAACACTCATTGACAGTACAGGTTCCGACACTCATTGATAGGAGGCGCTGCAATTTGGATAAAAAATAGCGAGCAGGCGTGACGCGGGGCCAAATTGGGCGTGGCCGACGTGACGTCATTATCGCGTTCTCTTTCTAATAAATTGAATTCCCTATCTCTATGGCGTTCTCTTTCTAACACATTGAATTCCCTATGTGGTCAAGAACTGGCTCAGCCCTTCTACTCAAAGAACTTGTGTTTTATGACATCATTTAAGTCAATAATAAATTATTTGACACCTAAAGTTATTCATATTGTAATTTATGGTACAAATTTCAGTACCTTTGCAGTGAGACGAACTTGAAAAACTTATATCTGCTCTAAAATGTTGCAATGAAGTATAAATACAAAATATGTACTTTTTCTCTTTTCGCGACGAACCAGTCTATAAATGTATGCGGTTAGAACAAGTGAATACATTCCAGCTCGTAGACAAACGTTGATTTGGTTTAATAATGGCCGGAATCGAGCACAGGTCAGCAGATTAGAACCGAATAGTTCAGTTCTATCTAGCTCGGACTAATCCCGGCGTCGCATCCAACCAAGACAAACTCGCATTGGCCGACCTGTCATACATAATGTCTGATTTACCTAGTTCTATGTGTCTCTGTCGGTGACTTTTGTGTAACTTCCCGCAAATGCAGGGTTAATGTGATTGCCAGTAATTCAGAGAGACGTAAAGGATTTAAATATTGAGTGTGGTCTTTGATCCGTAAGCAATCGAGTCAATATTTAATTTGTGGTTAATTAGAGAGAGTTTCATTGCAAATGGTTATGTACAGTTGCAGTTAGATAAGAGTTGGTCACTTTTTAGTCCGTTAGACCCTTTTTTTATTTCATAAAAAATTGCATTACACATTTGGAAAGAGCACAAAAAACTGAATTTTTTTTCCCGCAGATAATTTTACTACTAAAATTTAAAGTTGTTCTATAATAATAGTAATATTGTGTTTTATGCTTGTAAAAAAATTATTATTATTCCTATCAATTCCCAATCCCATAAAATATATTGTGACGGTTAACTAAATTGAGCAGCTCAAAAAGAGAATACAAAATTTAATATTCAATACGAAGAGTAAAAAGTAAACAGATAATTTTATTAATACCAATAAAATAACTATTTATTATACTTTAAGAAATCACAGGACAGAATGTGATTTAAAAAATAATGTTTGAAACTAATTTTAACATAATAATTGTAAAAGAAACTATAAAATTTCATGTGGCAAATTTTAACATGGTAATCCCATAAGAGATTTTCATCAGAAGATTTAGGATATTTACAAATAATCTAGCAAAGAATTGAATAGAAAAATTTTAAATAATATAATCTCAGATAAGTCTGCGATCATAATAACAATGAGAACATTGTTATATTAAGTGTTTGGAGAGAAAGAAATTTTAAACTTAACCTCAAATTTCAATATCATGGATACATCAATATAATCAATTCAAATTCAAGGGAAATAGTATAAATCGAGGAAATAGAGTGTTAAGACTTCTAAAATTGAAGAAATATAGTAAAAAGGGCAATAATAATAAAGTTTTATGAGATTTAAGAAATCAATAATAACGAACATAAAAAGTCTTTGTATAAAGTTAACATAAGTAGGAATTGTACAAAAATTACATCAAAATTATTCTTTTTCTCTCTAGAATAATTTAGTGCTAATTAAAAATTGTATAAAAATTAATAATTTTTGAATTTTGTAAAATCTTAAGTTAAAAAACTGTCAAATTCCAATCTAGTGAGCTATGACTTGGGCTTTTATAAAAACTATTTCTCGCTGTCAAGTGAGGCTTTTTGCTTCAAACTCTTGAACAGTTCACATCGCTCTGCATGACAAAAAACAAAAGAAGTCAAGTCAAATCAACACTGATAAAAGAATAAAAATCATTACCTGTCAAGAAGTTACGCTATTTTTCAAGAAAGAGGAAAAGACTTTTAAATCAAGAGAAGCAGCCACAATTATCCATCCTGTCCTGCATGACGATTAAGAGATCCAGAGTATCCTGATCGAATTGTATCCTGACTAAATTTATCCAGTTTCCGTTTTGAAAAACATTCCATTTGTATTTTTGAAGAACATCCATTTAACAACAATAACTGTAGGGATAAGGAAGACTTAATCTTAAATAAAGGTACCAATTTTAATTAAATATCGATATTTAAAAACATTTTAAAATAATAAATGGCCATAACTAATTTTTCTAAGGTTAAAAATTACTTAACCTTTAAAGAACTTAGGTTAGAGTATTGATGAATAAGGTGAGAAAATAACAATAAATTTCACTTGTAGCTGTTAATTTTTCTTTGAAGTAAATAAAAATACACTTACCTTATTCGACCAAATATTTATTTCACATGCAATTAAAAAGTTTTTCGTTACTGTTTTTTTTTTGGTTATTAATAAATGTTTATGAATATATCTCAGTAGTCGTTATTATTGATTTTAAAATTAGAAGCCAATTAGAAACACACCTGAGGTTAAGAATCTCTACTCTGCATAGTAGATGGCGCCCAATGCATTCTGTCAAACGTAAGAATTTACATTCTGTCTGAGCTTACGAAGGAGGTAAGAATAAAAATATTTCTCATAAATTTTAAATTTATTTAAAAAGAAAAGTTTGTTAATAAAGTAAGTAAATTAGAAATAAATTAAATTAAATAAAAAAGGAAAAGAGCTGTAATCGAGATTAGTTAATTCAAAAATAAAACAACAAAATTTTATAGGTTATGTACTAAAATTGAAACAAAATTTTCGCAGTGAGTGTACCTTCTATATCGTAACCAATACGGTGGATTGTCGTCTCTTTTTGAACTTTGCTGTTTTCACCAACCAAGATATTTGTTAAAGGGTATATAATCTTTTTAAGAAAAATGCAACGTTATATTAAAAGCAAATTCTGAGAGAGATAAAGAGGGTTAATCAAATAAATAATATAACTAAAAAAATCAATTGACCTAAAAATATGATAAGGCTGTAATAGAGACCGTTACATACAAGAAGAATGATCTGATAAATTAATAACAGAAGATACGTCTCGCTCGCCAAGAATATCTCCGGAATTTTCATGAAAACCAATACGAAAAAATTCTGAACGAAGGAAACCTAAATTGAAATTCTTCAAGAATACTATCAGCTAGCCGGTCTGAAACGAATCCCGAATGTTTGATTACATAAATACTTAATTCTGTAACACCCCAAGAATGCTTTTATTAGATTAAGGAGGGTTGCTACCCTTGTACAGGGGGCAAGAAGGCATAATTTCAGATTGAACCGTGAAATTCTGGTGCACAAAATTGATACAATCAGTTTGTGGTTGGAATTATAAGTTTCGATGTGAATTTAGGCAATTTGGGGGATGGTTTGGGGTTAGAAAATTGATGTTTTTGCCGTGGAATTTGTAGGGTGAAATTATTATGATATATATTTAAATACGGTTTTTTTAATTCCATCCCTTAAATAAAATTATTGAGGTGTAAGTGTTTTTTAATAGAACTTTCAACAACTATGAATCTGCAAATTGGTCACTGGCGAGCGTAGAGTTTTCGAATTCGCTTTCTTATTTATAATAATTTTTTATAGTAATACAATTTTTGTTTAAATAACTTACAATATAATTTATCATTGTCTACGCCCTTTATAGTACCTTTTTTTTGTTGGGTGGTCTAAAGCTTTTATAGGGAACGATAACCCTCCGTAGTCTACGTCAGGTCATCGATACTGTTAGACTCTCCCTAGGACATACTCACTAAAAAATCCAACCCGCACACCGCCTCCCGAGAGCTCGTATATGCCTTGTCGGCGTTACATCAAACCAAGGGGAGGGACTCATTCATTCTCACACTTTAACGCACACCATCATTCACTGCCACCTCACATGTTCCATGCATTTCGTCCCTGATCCAATCTTTACTCCTCTTTCTCTTTCATTATCTTACATACCGTCCCAAATACTACCTTAAAATTTCCCTCTCATCCTGTTACCATCTCCAGAAAGTTATCTGGAGTGATAACCATACCCAGATTTCTCTCCATTTCACTTCTAGGTATACCTTTCAAATCTCGCATTGGAACACCGCATCATCATGCGTATACGACTTGAAGGAGCCGTGTCCGGACAGGAACTGTGTGAAGTGATGTATTTACAGTCAAGCCAAACCACCACATCCGGTATCAGCCGCCGGGTCCACTGGGACTTTCCAGACACCACTCTCCATTCATTCTCCACCTCGCAATCATTTCCGCTCTTACCTCTCGTCTACTCGCTTCTTGATGTCCGTCTCCCCGCGCATACAACATTACCCTCTCCTCCACTAGCACGTGCACCGGTACTACCGAGGCGATGATTTGCAGTGCTTCTGTTGATACTGTCTGGTAGGCGCTAGCCACCCGGCTCAATGCCAACCTTTGGCCGCGTATTAGGTCTTATATCTTACGACGCCATACCATACCGGCGCCGCATATATCAGCATAGAGTGTACCACACCCAGCAGTACTCGTCTCTTCATCGAGCTTAACCCACCGATGTTCGGCATAAGCCCTGTGATGGCCTCCGCCCTTCTATCAGCGTTACCCACTATATCATTCACATGAACCGTAAACCTCATTTTGTCATCGAAAACCACCCGAAGGTATTTCATACTCCTGCTCGGCGCCACAACGGTGTTACCAATGAGGAACTGAATGTTGGAACGATATCTTGGGCCTTTCAAGACGATAGACTCTGTCTTCCCCTCGGCCAACCCCAATCTGTTTTCAGTCATCCATCTTTCCATGCGTTATAGGGCGATGTTTCCCTTCTCCGATATCAGCTGGGGCTGGTTCTCTTCCACGTAAACTACTAAGTAATCCGCAAACGCGATCGTCTTCACTCCCTCAGGCATCCTGACATTCAGTACCCAATTACACAATAAGTTCCAAAGCGTAGGCCCCAGGACTGAGCCCTACGGCACCCCAACTGTCAGCTTCATCTTCTCCCCTTTATTTACAATTAGCGATCTCTCTGCTAGGTAGTCAATAATGAGGTTCACCATGTACCCACTCACATTCAACTCTTTCAAACGTCTCACAATCAGACTCCAACTCGCACAGTTGAACGCATTCTTTACGTCCAACGCCACTAACGCTACATAGGCTTTCCTAGATTCCGAGACACTCGTTCTTATCCACTTCGCAGCTTGAATGTGGACCGCCCCGCCTGGAATCCAAATTGGAATTCCGAGATGGCTCCCACACTTCTTCATGTCTAAAATCTTACTCGTTATTGTCCTTTTATTCACAAAAAATTGAAGCTCCATGCTCCATCTTCACTGTCTCTCGAGAAATAATTAATTAATTTTTTTCATTTTTGCAATTTCAAATCGCGATATTTCGCGAACTAATTGAGTTATCGGGTTCTGGTTGGAACTAGGTTACGTGTTTTGTCAAGCTCTCCAATTTTGGTAAGAACATTTTTTTGTGGGATCAACCCCAGCTCAGATTTGTTGGAAAACTCGTTTTTTAAGTTCTTTAGATAGAGGATTTCCCCCTCCTCCACCGCCGCCTGGGTCGAACATTTCATGCAGGAATGATGGGGGGAACTGATTTCATCGATTGGGAAAAAAAATTACTCGATTTCATCAGTCTGTTTTCGGAAGCCAGATCGACTCCACTACTAGCCAATAATTTCTAAATAAGTACAAATGTTTAATTTGATATTTCATTGAATTTTATCATCCATTTGTGTACAGCAATCTTCCATTAAAAATACATTTTAATGAATGTCCTTATATTTAACACACTTGTATCAGATACTTCCAAAAATGTGTAATTAGTAATCAAGCTTTATTTAGAACTTTTCCTTCATCGATCCATTTGTACAGAAAGTTTCCTAAAAAGAGACAAGAAAAAATTTGGGCGTATTATACCAAAGTTTCGTTTTAAGAATGACGGTAATCAGCCCATCTTTTTCTTTTAATTAACAATCTCCGCTTTTTAATTCTGTCTCATCATTACTTCTTGTGACTTTAATTTAATTAGAGCTCAAGAAATTATTGCCGGGATATTTCAAAGTCCACGTTTAGTCCAGTCTGAAGAATGACAATTTCTCCTTTATCTATTCACTAGTATCATCAAAAAACATGGAGTTTAGCGATTTTTTTTTTTGAAAAACCTAAATCAAATTTTGAAAAAGTGAGAACATAGGAACATAGATTAGACCTTTACCAATATCTACTTATTTTTTCATTCTCTCAAATTGAAAAATGAACGTAAAAAGTTAGGAACTACGAAACCCTTGCATACACTTTTTATAGTATAGTACAACTTCAGCTTAATATATATACAGATCTGGCAAAATTTTAAGGGAACATAGGATTTTCAATGTATTTTGGACAAGAGCTCACGTAGAAGTCGACCAGCACAAAATCTAAGAAATGTGCGCATATCAACTATTTAATTGAACCACTGCTCCCCTTCCTGCCTCAAGCAACTGGCACGTGATACTTGCCACTCAGTCTACTGAAAGTCAATCGCAGTAGTAGTAAGCCATAACGATTGAAAGTGAAATGTTGGGGGTCACTCGATTCGAGATACAATCAAATACTATTAAACGAGCAAGGTTTGTATGTATGTATGTATGTGTGTCCAGAGGATCTCGAAATCCACTCGTCAGAATTCAATGAAACTTTCAGGGTAGACTAATTCCTATCTAAATCGGCAAAAAATGTAGGTCTCATGTCTGTGAAAATTCGATCTTCTGAGATATTTACAAGAAAAGTTAAGCTTTTAGTTTTATTTCCTAGCAACGGCACATAATAATAAGTTGTTTCTATAGTAATATATACTATAAAGGATAGATGAGTACAGTAAAAGTGGGGATATAACGTCACATTCCATAGGCGTACTTTGCAAAATAAGTTTCTATAATATAAATAAGGTCACAGCATATAAAATATATATACGCACTTCGTAGATTAAATTTTGAAGTTATATTATTTACAAAAAATAAAAATAAACTTTATGCATCTGACACTTTAACATTGAACGAATTAAATTTAACCAATAAATAACAAGGAGGATTATATGTTGGGATTAAACTTTTTTTAATCTCTTGGCATTAAAAGTAACGCTTCAGTACTTACCTAAACTCAAAGATTAAAAAAAAAGTTAGTTCAAGAACTATCTTTAAAAGTCACTGTCTTCACTAAAACTACTGGTATCACTATAATTGTCTTTTCTGAGGTTTATTATTATCGGTTCTATTAAATTATCCATTGATATATCCACTTTCCTAAATGAATTTTCCACATTTTTAACATGACCAATGCATTTTCCCCAATGTTCTCTATTTACATCTGAAACTGCCTTCAAAAACAAATTTCGCACATCAGGAAATTTAAATGTTTTATTGTTTTGAGAAACATAACCTTTTAATAATTGAGACCAGATCAGTTCAATGGAATTTAACTCAGCGTGGTTCGGAGGCAATCTGAGAATTTTAATTCCTTTTTCTCTGGCCATCTCATCTATAATATATTTTTTGAATTTGTTTTTATGTTGCCTTGCTATTACTAATAATTCTGCCTTCAAGGATTTAGGAGGACTGATAATATTTTTAGAATGAAGCCATTTTGAAATACATATTAATACAAAATTCTGAATCAATTAAAATACATACGATACGGCTATGAATAAATAAAGTCTGACTTATCTGTCAAAAGAACAGGTTTATCTAGACAAAAACTATATTAGGCCGATTAGATGTATTAAAATTTAAATTTTAACTACAAATAAGCATTGAAGGATGAGGTAAAAATAAAATTTCTACCTCTTGAATCTGAAAGAATTCAATTTTAAATTTGCCGCTTTATATAAAAAAGGAAAGGTTAATTTGACGGACATAAATAATTTGCTTGTCAAATGACAGCCATCTCATAAATTCAAAGTTGAAAATACAACGTTGCCAATTCAATTTCAGAAATCATGGGTTTAAGTAAATATTTATAGGAACGTTGAGTAACACTGTTAAAATGGACACTTGTCAAAATGTGACACCTGTAAAAACGTGACAACTGTTAAAATGTGATACGTGTCAGAATGTAACAACTGTCAAAATATGACACCTGTCAGAACGTAACAAATGTCAAAATGTCAGACGTACCCTTTAAAAATTTGCTGATACAAAATATAAATACGAAGAAATAGTATGTTTCTAAATTTAAAATTCAAATACCGCGTCATAAAAGTTAATTTAAAAAAAATTAAAATCTGCTAAAAATTTTCAGTATGCTACAGAAATAAAATACGAACCTGTACTTACCCTTTTTGATTTAACACAAACTAAGAAAATTTGATCTTGTCGTAGAAAATAGGTTAAAGAATTTGAGAAGTAGAAAATAGTGTTTCAAATTACCCGTTTAAATCAAGATTTATATTAACTGGCCTAACAAGAAATTATTTTTTGTGTATTTTTCAACGTCCTTGTAACGTCAGCCTGGTTTTTCTCTTATAAACTTTGATCTTGGAAAAATTATTTTTCACCAAAAAAAAAGAGGATATAAATATTATACTTGACAAGGAAAATCTTATTATTGCCGAAGCGCCTCGTCTTCATTAATAAAATGGGATAAATTAGATTTAGGAAAATGTGGTCCTGGAGTTTTTAACGCGTTACAAATTAGGTACATAAAAAAGCAAATATTTAATTTTCACAGGCGGTTTTACAAATAAAACACAAAATAAAATGTAAAGTAGTAATAAGATGGTTAGAAGAGAGTTTTGACGCTTGATTCCCAATATATTGGGTGTTGCATACACTGTTGCATACACTCAATTTGCATTGTGTGTTGCAAAGTTTTTATTTGACTGATTCTAGCTTAGATCATAATTATATGCTTCGCTAGATACGGCATCCTATAGTATTTGTTTGGCTCTAGAGGGGTAAAGACGAGAGGGGGTGAAGGGGCAATAGCGTACCATGATACAGTGGCGTACCATTCGGAATATTTTGGTACAGTGTAATATATTGTCATATTTATACAACACATATTTCATTTTCTAAGGATTGAGTGACTGTAAAATGGGAATTAATGTGAATCGAAAATAAATAAAATAGCATGCATACGAAAATTGTTTGGAATGGGAGTAATCTGAGAGGTTGAATACCATCATCTTGCGCTTCTGTAAATATTTTTTTATAGCAAATTAAAAATCCCATTGATTATAAACTCGTTAATATAGAAAAAACAAAATGAAAAATTGGTAGGTATATTAATACAAAAGATACCCTACGTCAAAAATGAACCTTCATATAGATTAGGTTGAGTAATAAATGAAAAATTTACTGATGAACATGGTTTATTTTAATAAAACATAAATTGACATACAATAGATAGATATTTACACAATTCATTTACAATTCAAATAAAGTATACATAATTTACGTTTAGTTCTTATTTTCACTTCCTGTCCTATCCAATAACACGCCTATGGAATACATACCGATGACAACACCTTTCTCAAATTTGATGTTGTACACTGTTCTCTAAACTAATTGTACCTAGCAAAAACTTTCAAAAAACTATAAAAATACACAAGATTGGCACAATAATTCCCAAAAAACAGAATATCTGACATCTGTCAAAATTTACGATATGAGCGGGTATCGTCGAAATTTGAAATCGACCAATCAGTGGGATGGTACTCTAACTCCCTCCTGTACACCACAACAAATAACCTGAATACCGTATCTAGCGTAGCATATATGATCTAAGGATTCTAGTCTCTTCTTCGTATCCCTTTAAGGGATTAATACACAGTTAGCAAACGAGTAAGGAATTTAATTTATCAGATTCGACATCCTAAGTAATAATAGTATTTACAGTATTTGAGGATTTAAGTATTATCCTTTCATTTTAACGTCAGATCTTTTAAGTAGGTTTTAAATGTCTAATGGTTAAATGTTTCCTACATTTGACGTTCTGTTTTGACAAACATTTTTGATGTTTGATTATTCTAGAACCAAAAATGAATGAGAATTTAATTGACCCTTGGGATATTGGACTAACCCAAATGAATAGTTGATTATTTTTACAATAAACTAAAAACTTTTTTTTTATTTTATATTTTTTGTATCTTTATACATTCCGTTCGCTATAGTCAGCAAAGTTGAGAATGACTGGTTCAATATTTTGTTCAATCCGTTGGCCTATGTAACACATTTTCACCGAACAAATTGTTCGGTATCTGAATTCGATTTGTGTGTGTGTGTAAGCTCATCGAGAACACCTTCAAAATGGGGTCCAAAATATGAAAGTTTTGAAGTTTAAAATCACATTGAATTTAAAGTAGACACATAGTGAATGATTAGAATAAGAACTGTCAATCTAAATTATTTTTTTACTTTGTCAACGGCATCAACTACTATGGTTATTTCGCCTCGTGTTCTGTGTAGGCCTTGTTACTGTTTCCCAGCGACACTTTAGGAACAGCACTGTTAATTAGAACCCAACAGTTAATGGTCGAGTTGGGAATCACACCTGGTATATCTCTCCGGCGGGCGCGCCAGCGGCAAACTGCCGCAACTTTTTGTTTTTGTGTCATAGTTGAAATGTGACGAGCCCTTCGAAACTGGGCATTTTTGTATTCCTTGTTTATGTTATTGACTCCGCCTATCGACACATCTGGTGCAATATAATATTTTTGTTCAGTTGTTACAAGCGAAAGATCCAAAGCAGGTAGAATTTGCAACGCGCTTGCGGCTGTTTGCCGCTGGCGCGCCCGGTCATGTCAGTTTTATTTATTACTAATTTCTTCTCGTGTAATTCAAAAAAGCGCGTCCGCGGGAGGGATATGAAAATCAATTTCTAAATTTTTAATTAATTAAAAATCAGATAATGATTTCTGCCGCCGCGTCGGTGTGATTCGAACCCACAACCCTTGGGTTATTAGTCCAGTGCTCTATGAGCCACCCACTCCCCTAAAATGTTATTCATACTTTCATTACAATTTGTTCGGTCTATGGCAATGCTAGAAGAGTGTTACGGTTCGTTATTAAAAATAACTTTAGTTATTATTCTGTTGAATAGATTCAGATTAATCCATTTAAATCTTTTGTATCAATCTAATTAATAATTTAAAAATAAATAATAATAATTTAATGAAATATTTCTAACCATTTTCTTTAAAATTGGAAACAGAACTTTGATAAAAATAAAATAATTTATTAAGTAAAAATAAAAATAAAAACATTGTTTATTTAGATTAGACAGGTATGTCAAAGTTCACTAGGTTAAGAGGAAACTTCTTCTTCTAGTCTTCAATGTAATCAGTTTTGCCAATTTAACCACTGGATTTTAATAAAAATCACCACATTACCAGGCTTAACTTTTGTACTTTAGACCTTTGACCTTTTTTGTTCTTAGCATTGTTCGGAAGCAAAAATTAAAAAGGGATCCTTAACTTCTTTTTACATAAGAATACACTGCATTGTGGATCTGGATCCAGTCTTTTTCACTTCTTGGCCACACTACATCTTCGGTAAGCCCATAGGGTTTAAGCCCAAATTCTAAAAAAAATAATATTAAATTTACTCATTTCTTTTTAGGCCAAAAAAAAACAAACATAAACCTAATACAAAAACTAAAACAAGTTACCTGTTTTCTACTTTCTTCTGCTGTTTTTCTTAACCTGCTTTTCGGCATTATTTCAATCTTGTACCATTTCGTGTGCCATCGCTTAAGTGTACTTTTGAGGAAGTTACTCCTTCGTGTTGGCTTTTATACCCTTGGGCTTTGCTCATATCTGCCTGCCTTTAGCACCTGGATGAACTCAAGTAAGAGATTTCCATTTTTTACCTATCCATCACTGTGAACCAGCACTAAGACCCTTCAAGATACCACCGTATTGTTCAACTCAATTTTGCTTAATGTAACTATATTTATTATGTGAGCTGAATGGTACCACTCAGAGTTTTTAATATAAAGTATTGCTTTTAAAACATTAAATTTACTAAGGTTAACATAATAAGTTCTTTTGTTTCTTCTTAACACATTTTGAACCCCCCCTACTCTACGGGAAATTTTCTTTAAATAATCATTTTTCTGAGATAGCTGACTTATAATAAAAATACCTGCGCCCCATAAGGGTTTTATGGGTGCTAACAAGAGCATTCTCAACTTCTTTCAGAACGTGCTTGATGCATTTCTTCCAGTTTTCTGCAGTGACGCTTTGAATCGCTTCTTTAAGGTAATTTTGTACATCCGCCATTTTAAATGTTCTGTTTTCTCGTGCTACTTGTCCCTTTACTTGCGCCCAGACCAATTCTATATGATTAGATTCGCAGTGGTAAGAAGGTAATCTTAAAACTGTCATTCCACGACTTAACGCCATTTTATCAACTGCGAATTTTTTATATTATAAACATATATTTATAGTGCGAAGGTACGAATCATTTAAAATTTAATAATGTATTAGTATATTACAAGTGTGACAATCACTTTCTAACGCGTTATGTACAATATTTTTCCTACGACTGATAATTAAAAAAAATTGCAAAGATAAAAATTATTTAATAAAAAACAACAATTAAATGAACTTAATATATTAGTACTTACTTTTAAACTTTGTGTCATTGATTTGACAGTTCCTGCCTTCTAGATAGAAATGCAAAATTCAAAACTGATATGAAATATTCATATCGTAACAATTTTAAGTTCATATCATCACTGTTTTAAATGTGAACTTTCCCATATAGTATCGTAGGAAAAATATATTTTAATATAGTAGTCGGTGCATTTAACATTTGTTACAATTTTTATTTGTCATCAAATTTAGTCTAAATTCAATCTCCGTTAATAGGAAAACTTCTAAAATGTCTGATTCAGAGATCGAATTGATGAGTTGCACTTCCACCAGAACTAAAAGAAACTGCTGAAAAGATAAAAACATAAAAATTACGTTGCTATACTATTTCTTCTTAGGCCGAAAGTATGTAGAAACAAAATACGATGAGAATATCACACCGCGTCATAGCTATATGACGTCACCGTTCTTGATCTCCACATAAACGAATACGTTGAAATAATACTCACAAGTGAATTCAACAATACAAAACAGAATCAACGCGCCCGCCTATGCATGTCGAAAAACGTGCGGTTGTTAAGGAAGCTACGCCGTTGCTAAGAGGAGGAGAAACTGGTCTATTACGCGGTGTGATATTTTCATCGTGTTTGGGTTCTATGCTACTTTGAGGAGAAAGTCATTCAAACAACAAAAACAGTCTACTTTCGAACTTGACATATTATTCACTAATTGTGAATAAATAATATCATATCATTGTAGAAATAGAATCATCAATATATAATTTTCCTACGACTATATGCGAAAAACAGTGATGATATGAACTTAAAACTGATACGATATGAATATTTCATATAAGTTTTGAATTTTGCATTTCTATCTAGAAGGCAGGAACTGTCAAATCAATGACACAAAGTTTAAAAGTAAGTACTAACATATTAAGTTCATTTAATTGTTGTTTCTTATTAAATAATTTTTATCTTTGGAATGTGTTTTAATTATTAGTTGTAGAAAAAATACTGTACATAACGGTTAGAAAGTGATTTTCACACTCGTATTGTAATATACTATTATAGACCAAAATGTTTTAATGTTTGACTTAATTCTACTAACTTATTTTGTAGTTTTCTCATATCAAATCTAAGCCTGAAAGATTTCCAAATTAGAATCACTAGACCATGCACAGTCTGTCCTTTATCAAATTTTAACGGTTGTTCTCGGGCGAATCATTAAAACTAATTTTATGGGGGTTAAGTGGTCCAGACTTTTCCTTTATTTGCAGCTTTAAAACAAACAACTGGTGGGTGTAATCCAGACCGACTAGCTCAGAACATATCCAGTTGTTACATTCTCAACTGGAAACAGACCCCGGACAAACCCTTCGAGTTATAAAACCAAAAAAGGCTGTAAAAAAGGAACTTATTTCGTATCTGCTCTTACTTGATAGTATACGTCTACACAGGATCGAACAGGATCTATTTTCAGGATCTGTTCCAATTAAAGTAATAATAATAATAATATTTACAGATATTAACGATACATTTTTTATCAATTATACAGGGTGGGGAATTTCAAATGACAATTAAATACTCGAAGCATTGCCGTTCTCCCATACATAATATAATTACATAACAAGTTTTTTAAGAAACGTCAATTTGATTACATTATCTTCAACCAATACCTAGACAATCGTCTACTCTCTAACATGAGATTTCTCGCGTTGAAAGTTCAATACCAATTTGAAACACATATCATCAGTTAGCAGCTTGGGAGAACACCCCTGATCTGAAATACAAAACAAAAGGAAATAATTTTCCAAAAGAGATCAGAGACCTTATAATAGAAAAAAGAAAAATCAAAAGCAAATGGCATCAGTCCAGAGCACCAGCTGATAAAACAGCTTTAAATAATGCAACACAACAGTTAAAACACGAAATTCAGCGTATTAAAAATGAATCTATTGGTGAGTACTTGAGTGAATTAACTAATGACAGCAGTACAGATTATTCACTCTGGAAAGCAACCAAACGATTAAGAAGTCCTGTTACACATAACCTACCAATTAGAAAGGAAGAAGGGAGTTGGGCACGAAATAATATACAAAAAGCAACCAGATTCGCAGAACACTTAGAAATGACTTTCCAGACCAACGATGGTGAAGAGACCCAAGAACCAGAACATAAAGATTCAGTCGTTAGACGTACTTCTCCAAAAGAAGTTTATGTGGAAATCGAAACAAATATAAATCCTAAAAAATTCCCTCGATTTGATCTCATTACCGGGGAAATCTTGACACAACTCCCACGTAAAGCTGTTGTCAAACTGACCAACCTTATCAACGCATCGTTTAGGATGAGATACGTACCTCAGCTATGGAAAGTAGCAGAGGTTATAATGATACCTAAGCCAGGTAAACCTCCCCAAGAAGTAACGTCATACCGACCCATCTCTTTGTTGCCTGTTATTTCGAAACTCTACGAAAAATTGATTCTTAAGAGATTAAAACCTACAATAGAAGAAAAGGACCTGATTCTCTCCCATCAATTTGGTTTTAGAGAAAAACACTCAACGATCGACCAGGTGCATAGAATCACAGACATATAAGTCAGCTATCTCAGAAAAATGATTATTTAAAGAAAATGTCCCGTAGAGTAGGGGGGGTTCAAAATGTGTTAAGAAGAAACAAAAGAACTTATTATGTTAACCTTAGTAAATTTAATGTTTTAAAAGCAATACTTTATATTAAAAACTCTGAGTGGTACCATTCAGCTCACATAATAAATATAGTTACATTAAGCAAAATTGAGTCTTTAGATGCTTTTGATAAAGTTTAGCATGAGGGCCTTAACCATAAGTTAAATTTGTTACTACCACATCAGTATTCAGAACTATTAAAATCCTATTTATCAAACAGATATTTCAGAATAAAACAGGAAGATGTATATTCTGATCTAAGAGAAATTAAGGCAGGAGTACCCCAAGGTAGTGTACTAGGTCCAGTACTCTACTTACTTTATACCAGTGATATTCCTAACCTTGAGCACGATACTATTGCAACATTTGCTGATGATACTGCTATTCTGGCTGTTGTAAAAGACCATAAAGGAGCTAACCGAAAATTACAAACATCTGTAGACCAGATTAACACCTGGACTAAAAAATAGCGTATTAAGTTAAATGAAAATAAATCTGTTCATGTTAACTTTACTAATAAACGAAACCAACACATTCCCATACGAATAAATAACGCTCAGATTCCCTATGCTAAAACAGCAAAATACCTTGGAATTACACTCGACGCTAGACTTCGCTGGAAAGTCCACATTAAAGGGAAGCGTGAAGTGCTTGGTATAAAATATAAAAAGATGTATTGGTTATTAGGAAGAAACTCCAAGTTGTCCACACATAACAAACTGCTCCTCTACAAGCAGATATTGAAACCCGTTTGGACGTATGGTAGCCAGCTTTGGGGCTGCGCCAGTAGAATTAACATTCAAGTTACCCAACGTTTTCAAAATAAAGTATTAAGGTACATCTTCGATGCACCCTGGTACTGTCGCAACAGTGATCTTCATAGGGGCCTGGCTGTAGAAACTGTTGACAGCCATGAACAACGGCTGCTCCAACATGAAAACATTGAGGTAATCCAGCTCCTCGATAATACCAATTTAGTAAGAAGACTCAAGAGGACCAAACCTTTTGAACTAGTTCAGTGACAGTGCTAGTTACAAACATAGTATTGTGCGGATTTTGTGTTACACGTTACCGGTAGTATTACTAAAATTATCAGAACCTAAGGTACACTAGTGAGTATTTAAGAATTCTAGTTAAGTTAGGTTAGAACAAAATTGTTTATTGATCTTCCTGGTCAGATTGTAATTATAGAAAACATTTTGCTACGAAAAAAAATATATCATCAGTTAACGTATAATTATGGCTACTTTAGGGAACCACTTACTAATCAACCTCTAAATCGCAAAGGGGAAGTTAAATTTGAATCAGATCACTGAATTCATCTGTTAATCAATCCGCAATAACTGATTGTTTAACCGGTCGTAACAGTTACTTACTGGAGTGCTTAAACAGGTTGTTAAAAGTTTTGTGTAAACCTTCTTCCCCTTTCTCTGTATCCCATAACTGCAGGGATTTTCCCATTTCCCATGATTACCCGGAAAGCTATAACGCATATACGCGTAGCGTATAGCGTATGCTGACCACATTGCTCTCTGAGAGACTAACGCCCTTTTTGACGGACATATGCTGACCGGTCTACATTTTGACCCTTTAATCCACTGCTGGGTCTTTCAAAAAGGACAAATCGGGGTTGATAGGTTGGAAAAGTAGATTTTGTGAAAACAGGGAGATATTTGTTTGTTTGTTTGTAAGAGTTTTAGGACGATATTAAAAAGTTAATAAATAATTAAGTAGAAAGGGTATTCTAAATACATTCTATGTACTTACTAATTATCTTTTATTAAAAATAAAATTGATGGATTTATTTATGTTGGTCATTTTCATATTTTCTACAATAAATAAGTGTAAAAAAATAAGCGCGTTAATTTGAAACCTTAAAAAAAATCTATGAAAAAGTCTTAATGTAAATCAAATGCGAAAGCTCAATACAGCATTGCCATCTTGTAAGCAGAAAGCTAACTATGAACAAATTAATTCATATTTTTATTTATATACTCCTATACTAAAAAAATTTAGTTAGGTTTGTACATTAACTGACAAGAGTTGCAATAAACATTTAATTAAAAGTTAAAACCAAAAATCAACTTATCAACTTTATACGGCAACGTCGCTGTCACGTCACCCGTCACTCCCGTCAGTTTTGTGGTTAGGTTTTACCTGTTAGTTTATTGCAGGGCTCTTAGTATAAGATATATACTAAGAACCCTGGTTTATTGAAAAAAAGCCATGGAAGGTAATGAAGTCATGACATAATTTTTTAGTTGTAAAATTGGAGCCCTACCCCTACATTGACAATCACTTTTTACATAAACATGTTTTTTTGACAAATTATTATATTGGTGGGATTCTTTATAAAAATATATTTTTGACAGATTATATTGTGTATAGATTGTATAGATAATATTAAATAATAAGGTTGAAGAAAACTCTAGCAACTGAAGATGCTCATATAGTGCTGTTAGATAGTGTTGATGGCAGGAATGTGGACTAGAATGTGGATCAGTGACTACCCTTCTACTATATATATATTGTTAAGCAATATGTAAATGCTCTTCTAAAAATACTTTTAATCAACTTTATTTTAATCAATTCACATTTTTCATTTTTATCAAAATTATTAACATCTGACAACTTCAAAATCATTAACATCCACATAAAACTTCAAACTTTCTAAATCTGTCAACACACTATCACCTTTTTTTTATTAAGTCTTTTTCACATAATTTTTCTTTTATAATTTATTTTAAAATACTTACAAATTTTGCCCCATTTTAACATCATAACAACATTCCCTAAAATTTCGTTGAACTTTTCTTGCAAAGTAATGAATAAGAAAAATTCAACGAATTTTTCAAATTTTGCCCCTTTATATTCATCATAACAATAATAATAATAATAATAATAATAATAAAATGTCTTTATTTTGTACAAACAAAAAATAGTACAATTCGTTAGGCGAGATTTAGCCTATGGCTACTCTTACATCTAACCCTTACAAAAAACAAGAAAGAGAAACGAAAAGTACAGTTATCCAATAAATAACATTTGATTATTAAAATATTTGACTTAAATTAACCTATGTGACATAATTAAATGTACCAAAAAATAGAAAGGAAAAAATAATTATAATTATTGCGATTTTAGGTTTAGAAATGAAAATAATATATAACGGTATAAAGTTAAACATAATTAAATAAGTTAAACAAGTTATTGCATAGTTAATAGCTTTTCTTTTAACATTTTTTTAAAAGTTTTCACAGACGACGCATATTTCACTGTTACGTCCAGATTATTATAGTGATAAACAGCATTGTATGAAAAACTGCGTTTAAAGGTAGTAGTGTAGAAGCGAGGCATGGAGAGATTAAAATGATTCCGAATATTGACATTATGCATATCATTTCTAAAAATCAGTTTTTTGTATAGATAGGGCTGCATTGTTGTACAGAGAATTTTAAATATCAGAGTCAAAAATAGATATTTAAATAAATTACTAACATTCAGCCATCGAGTCAAGGAAAATTCAAAAGAAATATGATCAAACTTTCTAAGATTATTGATGAACCTGCAACATGTATTTTGTACCATTTGAAGTCTATTACGATTTAAAAGAGTCAAGCAAGGATAATATACAGTTATACCATATAGTAATTTAGAGATAACTAAACTGGAGCAGAGTTTGGTTTTAATATTTTTATCACGAAGAACGAATTTGTAATCATATATTTCATTTCATTTATTTATAATTCTTCCCCCCATTTCTATAATTTTCCCTTTATTTCATTATTAATAATTCTTATATTTTCATTTAGTCATAATCATATTCATATATTTTATTTTATCCCCCCATTTCTATAATTTCCCTCTTTTTTTTTATTTTTAATACCTTTTTATATCTTCTATATTACAATTCTTACAATATCCAAAAATTATTTAATATTTTTTTTTTTTTAATTTGATCTTCCATTTGTGATATGTGACCTGACCTGTTTTTATTCTTTAAAATTTCTACTTTTAAGGATTTATATAAATTTTTACCATTTTTCTTATTTTTCTACTCCGGTAATTCTTCTATTATTCTTGCCATCATTTCCCCTTTATTCTCTCTTCTTATTTCTTCCAATTCTTTATCTGTATTATTTCTTACATGTTGTCTGATTTCTTTCAAGCTATCTCCTACACTTCTTATTTTCTTTTTTATAGTTGCTTCTGCATGTGTTATATTTGCTTTCAGATTTTTCTTCAATTCCAATTCCTTCTCAATATTCCTTTTTATATTTCTTATTTTTTTTCCATTCTCATCTATTTCTTGTTTCAGTTTTCTCAATTTTTCTGATTGTCTTCACTCATTTTCTCAACATCAACTTTAAGTTCTTTTTCGTATTCTTTGAGTTCCCCCTGTATTGCAACAGCCATAATTCCCACATCTTGTTTCACCTCTTCTATTCTTTGGACAACTTCATCATATTCCTGGTGAACTCTCAATCCGATTGTGTCCACTTCTTTTCTGATGCTTACTACTTCTTCTTGTATCTGTCTACTTTCTTTCATACAATTTTCTTCAATTTTATTTACTCTTTCCATAAATTCTTCTCTGTTCTTCTTAATAT
The DNA here is from genome assembly GCA_949320105.2 of Crepidodera aurea. Lineage (NCBI taxonomy): Eukaryota > Metazoa > Arthropoda > Insecta > Coleoptera > Chrysomelidae > Crepidodera > Crepidodera aurea. The sequence continues at coordinate 64,795,662 of OX439475.1, forward strand.
TTATTTCTATTTCTTGTTTTATATTTTCCATTATGTCCTGTCTCATAAGACTCATATCTTCTTTGATGTCTTGCCTCATACTTTCCATTTTATTTTCTATTTTCCCCATGTCTTGTTTTATATTCTGACCAATATTTTCCATCTTCTGACCCATATTTTCCATATTCTCCATAAAACATTTCATCATGGTTCTTAAATCCATTTTAATTTATAAATTATCTTCTAAAAATACTTTTAATCAACTTTATTTTAATCAATTCACATTTTTCATTTTTATCAAAATTATTAACATCTGACAAGTTCAAAATCATTAACATCCACATAAAACTTCAAACTTTCTAAATCTGTCAACACACTATCACCTTTTTTTTTTTATTAAGTCTTTTTCACATAATTTTTCTTTTATAATTTATTTTAAAATACTTACAAATTTTGCCCCATTTTAACATCATAACATTTCTTCGTATCTTAATAGATAATTCTTATGAAAAGCCATTTTGTCTAATTTTGGCGTTAATTTCCTATAACTAAAATAGTTCAATTTTATTACATATTGTCACTTTAATAAAAAAAATATTAATACTCTGGGAGTCTCATATACTGTTACAATCTGATGATTATAACATGCCATACTTTTTATTTTTAGATAGTGTAAGAAAACAATTTGGGACATCCACAGAGTCAGACATGGAACCTGCCATCAAACTATATGGCTAGTGAAGAGCAAGCAAAGGCAACATGCATCAAAAATTTGAAGTTCTAAAACGTTTTTTATAACTTAAGTTTTAAGAATAAAACATAAGAAAATATTTATAATTTTTCTTGTCTATCCTCCTTTTATTTTACAAAATGCTATAAAAGTACCTAAAAGTATGGCATAGAATATTATAAAAACATTCTAATGGATGTCTCAGAACATTCTCAGCACATTCTAATGTATGTTCTCAGAACATCCTCAGCACGTGACAATACCCTGGCCTTTGCCACATTCTAGGGATGTGCATATCAGAAATTAGTATATTCATAGGATATTCAAATATACTTTTTCAATATTCTACGCACCAGAGCTGGATCGGATACAGAAAAAAAGTATCCGAGTACCGGATACGGATACTCAAAATGTATCCGGATACTTTTAAAAAAAGTACGGATACTTTCAGTCAAAAATGTACTCGAATACAAGTATCCGGATACTTTTTTCGGATACTTTTTAGGATACTTTTAAGGATACTTTTAAAAGGGACCTAAATTGCTTGTATTAGAATTATGTAATATACTTAAGTTCATGTATTTTTATTGTATGATATTAAAAAGAAAATGCATAAAATAATGGAAGGAGAAATCAAAAAGAAACAAGAAATAGTTGGTTCACAAGTAGTTTATTACTTTTTGTTGAGGGCTCTGGAATAAGCCCTATGTTGTGCCAGTTTCCCAGGACGGCCAACAATGTGTTACCGCCTTTTTAAACTGCATCGTAGTTCGAATTTCGTGGACTGTACTTTTAGATTGAAGAAAATGTGCTGTAGTAGGTTTGCATTCTCAACTTCATCCAACAAAAACAATGGACACTTTTATTTAACCATTTATTAGACTTGTTAAATAAATAAAATGAACAAAAACAACAACGTAACAAAGATTACATTAAACTAGTAATCGTGAACAAAGTATTATAGTTAATTTAAAGAAATGACCACATCATTCAGAAAATATTAATTTTGCTGTACTACGAAGCACTGAGTTTAGATTTAAATATAAAATGAAAAATAAAGTGGACCGCCTGATACGCAGCTAAGTACCACTGTGTAAAACGAAACATTTTTACGTTGAGTTGGTGTCAACGGAGGGTCTAGCCTGATTCGCGGCTAGCAACACACTGATTCGCCGTACTAGGAGGCATTATGAATAATTTGTCAGAGAATTTTGGATATATAATATCCCTAACAAGCCCTTATGCGAAGGAACTTGCAATACGTCGCACTTGACGGAGTAGTGAATCGGTTGACGATCAAACACACACTAAAAAGGTTCTGAATACATTGTTTTAGACAATGGAGCGGCTAGTCTGGTACGCGACTGAAAACACACTGATATGAACTGATTTGAATATAAAAATGAACAGTAAAGTGGACCGCCTGATACGCAGCAAAGTACCACTGTGAAGAAATATTTTTACGTTGAGTTGGTGTCAACGGAGGGTCTAGCCTGATTCGCGGCTAGCTACACACTGGGTTTAAATTCGACGAACCTCCGTCGCTTCAAAATCTTTCTTTCCGGATTGCGCAACACCTTCTCGAAAGATTCTTTAACGTGAGCCGCGTAAACAAGTGTAAGATTTTTTCTATTGTCTAGACACGATGGTTAAATTTACGGCTTAATACCATCATTAAAATAGAGCAAAAAATTATCTTTGATGAAACCGCTTCCTGGTTTGATGCCGCTCGCCAACGTATTTTGGTGCGGCGTTGCCGGTTGAACGAATAAACGAATATGAGTTTACATGTTTAATTATCTGAAAATTAAACACTTTTATAGAAACATAGTTATAATTATAAATGAAATTAAAAACATATTAATAAACAAACGGCGATTTTCAGTAGTAATACCACAAGAGCATCGAAAATAATCGATCGTACTTCCGACTCACGAGACGTATTTCGTCAAACACCACGAGGGCGTAGCTCGAGTGGTGTTTTAAAGAAATACGTCGAATGAGGAGGATAGTATAAATATTATTTTCGGATGCTCGCGTGATATTCGATACGAATATACAACTGATCATACATTTAGCTAATAGCAATTGCTATTTTTACTTAGTTAGGTACCATGTATCGATAAGCGAATATACGCCTGACGACGTGGTATAATCGGTTTTGTAATTCGTATACTTACTACTGATTATACAACTCATCATAAATTTAGCCAATAGCAGTTGCAATTTTTACTTAGTTACCATGTATTGATAAGCGAATATACCCTTGACGACGTGGTATAACCGTAATGAGCAAACGTCAACAAAAATAATTATAGAATTCGTTATATAATCGTATCGAATACCACGCGAGCATACGAAAATAATATTTTATACTTCCTCCTCGCTCGACGTATGTTCCGCGAAATACGTCTCATGACTCGGAAGTATAATCGATTATTTTTTATCCGGATACCGGATACTTTCAAATTTGGTCACGGATACGGATACCGGATACAAAATTTAAAAAGTATCCGGATACACCTTTCGGATACATCAAAAGTATCCGGATACTACACAGCTCTGCTACGCACATTCTAGGAAGATGATTGTGCTGTGTGGGTACTCTACCCGAATTACATGATAGTCGCCGTATGTCTTGGTGTGTCTCAGATTAATATACAATCCTATTAGTTTAATTTTAATCCTTTTTCAGGGGCCCCGCACAAATTATTTTTGATTTTATTGATCGGTGTGGTAGAACTTTCTTACTTTTTTGTTTTAACTTTATTTAAGGTTTTAAAGTTAGTACATTTTTGAAATTTATTAGTTTTTAAACTTTTTTTAATATTATTTTATTAAATATGAATTTTGGAGAAAGTCTCGACCACGTTGATTTTAATTAATTTAAAACAAATATAACCTCAAAATTATCTAGCTAAAATATTTTTTTTTATGAAACTTTATAAAAACTTTTTTTTGTGTTTCTAAGTAAGCTGTAATTTTTTCACAGCGAAATATTTATTTTTCGATTTTATACGAATTTAAATTAAAAAAACCTAATTTTCAATCGAAAAGGTTGTTTTACAAATTTTCATTTTTTAACCTTTATCAGTGCTCATTTTCTTCGTGGAAACCTCGACTTTAAGATGGCGTGAAAAAAATATATGTAATAGATATGGAAAAATTAGGTTTTTTTTAAATTTAAGGTCATATGGGGATAAAAATACGTATCTAGTAAACGAGAAAAATGCTTGAGTACCAAAAGATTGTCCCGACGCCGACGTTACGTTACATTAAGAATTTGATTCTTTTTAAAATATAGGAATTGCCTATTTTCTAGTTTTTACAGTATCCTTTGCCACAATTTTTATAATGCAGATTGACAGAAAAAAATAGTTTCCTGGATTCATTATGATAAATTTCTAACTGAAAGTGCTGCTATTGTTTATTTAGAAATAAATAGATGTTCTGATCAAATTTCCTCGGCTCTATCTTCAAAATTTTTATGCAATAACTATATTTTTATTTTTTTCATAATAATTAATTTCAATTACATTTTTTTTAATCCAAAAATTATTCGATATATTATAAGGATGAAATGGAATTATTAAAAACAATTTTTTTCAGCAATTTGTTACATATCGCTGTTTCTATAAATTACTTACAAAAAAAAATGTTGCTCAGAATTTGTTTATAACAAATTGTTAACTCATAATACATAAGAAACGCTTTTTCGTTATATGGAGCCCGAAAGGTTGTCTAGTTGAAGAGGTGACATATATAATTTTCAAATTCAAAATGTACTTATTTCTCATGTTTTTTTAGATTTATAAAGTTGAAAATTTTTTTTTTCAATTATTTTCTACCGGGGTCAGTGGATCCAAGAACAGCAAGTGGTTGGAAATAAGGAACAATTCCCTACAACAATTGACGATTATTGAGTGAAATTCCAATAAATCTCGATTTTTTCTACTACGTTTATTTTATTCTCCCATTTTCTATTCCATTATTTTTGGGTTACAATTTATTGATTACTATTTTAAATCAAGGGTGCCTATCAATGAATAAAATTGTCTAAAAAAATTTAAAACAAGCTTTTATACAAGTGCAATAAAAATAAAAATATTAAAAATATTTTGACAAAACAAGATATTATAAAAAGCATTGAAGAAAAAATAATTTCTTTAATTGTTAGACCTAGGTTTTTCTGTGAGTAACAGATTCAAAATCTTGCATTTTTGTAGGTTGAATCAAAGAAAACATACCTCAATTCATTACCTATTTAAAACATTGGAGGGTTTTGGTCACCTAATTTTTATGTTCTGCACGCCACTGGCCACTGGCTACTAAGAATGCATAAATGATTTATTTATTCGGTGGCAATATCTTTTGATAAATGCATTTTGCTGTGTTGCCAAAGTTTGGAAAAGATTTATATTAGGCTACTTTTGCTGCGCGGGTCAAGCGGAAATATCGTATGAAGTTATGATACGTTAATGAAACCCCTTAAAGTACCTATAGTAGGGGAGGTCAAGCGGGGATTTTCCGCGTTACTCGAGCGGGTCAGGAATACATATGGGGAGAAACCTTGCATCCTGTAATGTACCCCTACCATATATGAACCCTTAATATAGGGGGGTGCGTTGAGGGCAGCCCGACAGATTAGTAAAAAAAAATCGATCCTTGGAAAAACTCAAGCGCGTCAGATTAAGAAAAGGCAAGTTAAGTACATCCAGAAAAGTGTATATTTCAATAATATGTCAATTTGAGCGTGGCATAAGGAAATGGGTGAGTCACAAAGTTGTAAAAAAACGGTCCAAAACGAGGCGATTCTCTTATTTTAAATAGGAGGCCCTGTATTTTATAATCCTATTATGTAGCAAATTCCATTACCTTTTAAAAATTATAAAGGTCTACTATGCTACTATTAATTTTGGAGTTATTTTTATTTTTGTTAAATTTTACGTTATTTTTCCACCGTAATGCCTAAATATAACACCCTGTATTTGATCAGCTTAGACTATGATCCGAAAAAATTATCTTTGAAACTAGGTGTTTAGGTTTTGACATTATTAAAAATATTTCGAGATGCATCAAAATCTGTATGGTTAACCGTCAGACTAATCCATTATTATGAAAAGTGGATTCATCTGTAAACAGCATATAAAAAAATCATCTTCACTAACCTTTTCCAATTCCATAAACAAAAATCTATCCGTCTTTTCCATATACAGGGTGTTTCATTACTAATTGGAAATATTTTAACTGTAGAATCCTGAGCTTAAAATATGAAGATTTCTCCCAAATCACTTAAATAAAATGTGTCTCCTGTCTGAGTTAAAGGGTGTTTTATTTAAAGATTTGAAAATGATTTTCGACCATTACTTTAATCATTTTTTCCATATCATTGACATTACATGCTATCGTGGTATTAAAGTGCGTACGACATATTGAAAATAAGCTTAGATTTTGTATAGTTGGCTCTGGTCTGACTCAATTGTTTCGATCTAGTAGGTTGCTGTCATTGCTGTTAATTATTGTTACTGTCGCTTTTAAGATTGTGATTATTGTAAAATTTAAAAAGTCGATTAAGTGGTAATGCCGCGGCACAATAATTTTTCTAATCTTGAAATGCGAGACATGCTCTGTGTTTATGTAAACGAAAATTATTCCTGCCTTGCTGCTGCTCGAAGATATCAAGAAATGTATCCAAACAGAGTTCAACCCAATCGCCAGACTTTCAGTAAAGTTTTTAGTCGATTAGGAGAAACTGGACAATTTAGGCGTAACAGTGGTATGGGACGACCGAAAATATTAACTGTGGATCAGGAGGATGATATTTTAGTGCGAATTGCTGATAATCCCGAACTAAGCACTCGGCGTTTAGCAGCAATGACTGGATTAAGCCACACTTCAGTTTTTAGAATACTGAAAAAAGAAAATTTACGACCTTACCACTTTACACCGGTACAGAATTTATTGCCTAGAGATTATCATGTACGAATTAATTTTGCTCATTGGATCATAAATAAAAAAAATGAAAATCGTAATTTTATTGAAAAAATAATGTTTACTGATGAGGCCACATTTACACGTAGAGGAGTTTTCAACTGGAGAAACAGTCACTATTGGGATATTGAAAATCCCCATCTATTCCGAGAATCACATTTTCAACACGAATTTAAGATTAATGTATGGTGCGGTATATTTCGAGATAATTTGTTGGGTCCTTATGAATTACCAGCAAATTTGAATGGTAACTCGTATTTACAATTTTTACAAACTACACTGTTCGATTATCTAGAGGAACTGCCACTTAACCGAAGGAGAGATATGTGGTTCATGCAGGATGGAGCACCACCTCATTATCGTCTAATAGTGCGGAACTATCTCGATCATCTATTTCCTCATTGTTGGATTGGCAGAGGTAGTGAATTTCCGTGGCCGCCTAGAACTCCCGACGGTAATCCCTTAGATTTCTATTTCTGGGGACATATGAAATCACTAGTATACTCCCAAGCAATAAATACTCGTGAGGAACTTTGGCAGCAAATTGTAAATTCCGCTAATTTTATTGCCAATCAGCCAAACATATTTTTTAAAGTTAGAAGATCGTTCAGCGAAAGAATGGATAAACTTATTGAGGTCAACGGGGGTCATATTGAACATTTGTTATAAAAGCTTTTTAAATTTTGTTCATATGCATTTTAATATTTTCTTGTTATTAACATTGTTCTTTTATTTAGATTATAACATTTTCAGAACCACAATTTGTTTTTAATAATTTAATGTTTTTATTCGTTTCAAGAAATATCGACAAATAAGATTGTTTTCTTTTTGTTAATACGGATTAAAGGTTCATTTGTGTAATAAATGCAATCCAATGACCCAAAACACCGACATAATTAATACATATTAAAATCAAAATAATTGTGCAGCTTCATGTTTAACTTAAGATATCTCGAAAAATAATGACTTTATCGTTATGAAGAAAGAGTATGATATTTACGTAGAAAGTATTGGAGAAACCAAAAATCGTGATAAAATTGCAATTCCCCCAGTGACGTAGAATTTGGGAAGGATCAATCAGTCACTTGCCCCTGTCGTACGCCTTTGGTAGTAGCCAGAAACGTTTATTTAACATAATGTAGCAGGGTGTATAGTACCTAGACTTACCGCCAAGTATGACAATAATGCGTTAGTTTTAAAGTAATGGTCGAAAATCATTTTCAAATCTTTAAATAAAACACCCTGTAACTCAGACAGGAGACACATTTTATTTAAGTGATTTGGGAGAAATCTTCATATTTTAAGCTCAGGATTCTACAGTTAAAATATTTCCAATTAGTAATGAAACACCCTGTATAATAACCAAACACATAGTTTCAAAGATAATTTTTTCGGATCATAGTCCAAGCTGATCAAATACAGGGTGTTATATTTAGGCGTTACGGTAGAAAAATAATGTAAAATATAACAAAAATAAAAATAACTCCAAAATTAATAGATTTGGGACAACGTGTATATTTAAAAATAATTTTAAAATGTAGCCTTTATCAACCCACATATCCATGAAAAAATAAAATTTTCAAAATATTAACTGTATTAACTATATTACTGTTTTTTTTTACATTTTTGAAAATTTTTACACGCTCTTCCCCCCACTAAAACGGAACACTTAACATATATTTTTTTCGTTTTAGAACCTAATCTTCACAATCCAATAGGTCCCCATGAAGCTTTAGTAACTGCAAATTTAGCATCTCGACCTCCCTTACTACTAGGAGCCTAGTTTCAGCGATATTACATTTTATGAAAGATTTTGAGCTAAATGTGGCACTGGCAACGGGGCTACAGCTGCATTGTCCATTTCATATTCTTTATTATTTAAAATTAAAATTTTGTTTTTATTCATACCCTGAAAAAACAAAATTATTCTAGTATAGAACATTTTAATTGTTTTTCTTTTGTCTCACGTAAATTTGGAATTGTCAGATTTTTTAAATGTATTTTATAACTTTCAACAGGAACTGTACAGGATTGAGTATTTATCATAAATATGAATGAAAACACTTCTCAAACAATATACATAATTTATTCTGAACTTTATTCACCTCTGACTTTTCAGAATTTCAAGAGGAAACAAACTCTCTCATTTATTCTAACGTTCACGCAAAAATAAAAATCAGTATATCTAAATCTCTTCCATACAAATCCATTACTGAAAAATATTGCACGTAATACAATAAGGAAATTCTTCAGGGGAATACAAAAAAGGTTAAACGCGCCAACAGGGGAGTCTAGAGAGCAAAGAGAAGGCACACACACAAAGCAAAAATCTTCCAAAACAGTGCCGGACTCAAATATTTGTCTGTGGAAGGTCCGGGCGTATGGTGTTCAATGGACGATGATGGTCCAGGCTCATGATGTTCAGCACTTCGGAGTGACCGGCTGTGATGGCTATTCGTCAACTGAAAGCAATGTGATCGAGTTAATATTTTGTAAAATAACGCATAAATAAAATAATTACCTTCTGAAGACTCACCTGCATCTGACAGTGGTGGGGCAAACGGAGGGTCGTCTTCTTGCTTATCGAGGTCGGTTCGTTCGTCTACATTGGTTCAGATGTCGGCAGAGTTGATGCTGACTTGGGTGCAGAATAGTCCTATATCCACAATGCCCATCACAGTTAGTACCGGGGGTTTATATAAAAAGGGGTATATAAAAACAAATGTGGAAATGCATAAATTATTGTCATATAGAGTGGGGACAGAGGACCAAAAAAATTCTTTAAAAATTGAGGGATAAAGCTAACAACCAAGCGATCCTATATCACGGACATGAAGGTAGAACTTTAACAATTCGCAGTTACTTTTACAACTACACTAAGTTTAAATGGATCACATCTTCGTTTTAGAGAGTGAGTATCTCCTCGATAGAGACGCTTTTAACCATGAGCGTACATAATATGTAGAAAATTGTAAATGAAATATTATTTAGTATATATTTTTATTTATCTAGGGCAATACTCCCAATTATTGGCACCTTTAAGGAGGATGTCAAACAAATAAACTGAGAATTTTATTTTGTGTTCGTTTTTTCATCAAAACGTTCGCAGTATATAAAACTTTTTAACAAATCTATTTTGAATATAAACTGAAAATAATGAATATATGAAAAAAAATATAATAATTAAAAGTTTGGATTTTCCAATTGTTGGCACCCAGATCCTAAATATTGTCACCCATTTGTTGATACTGATGCTAAACGTTGACACCCAATGATTGGTATAGGTAGTTCATATAGGAAAAATTAAATTGCTTTCTCTCTCTTTCCACTGGATTAAAACCACTTAGTGGAAAGAGAGAGAAATTAAAATAAAAACCACTATGAGCTTCCGAAATGAATTAAATTGCTACTAAAAAGATATTTATTTATAAAACGAACACTGCTGTAAAATATTGCATTATTTAATTCAATTTAAAAAATTAAAAAAACACAAATGTTTTGTAATATATCAAAATATTCACATCCTTAAAAGACAAACATCTGGAACGTGAATTTGAAGAATGGCAGACATTTAGAATAATCTAGTTCATCCACATTCCTTGGATAAAGACCGCAAGCTTTAAAACCATTGATAATTGTACTAGGTTTTAAGTGTTGCAAGGCTTCCTTCAGAATTGGAGCAAAGTGTTCTTTTGTCAAATTACAATAAGGGTTCCGTCTCCAATCCAAAACGCTCTTCTTCCATAAACCTTTTAATGGTTTAAAGCTTGATACGTCCGCTGGTTACAAAATTCTTGTGGAATTGGGATATAGGGCAATTAGTACTATCTGAAAGTCTGTGCACAGGTCACTTAGTTCCAACGATAAATATGTTTTGTGTCCATCCACAAAAACAATTATAGAAAATTCGACTTTATTTTTTTAAGACGTATAAAAAATATATATAATCATGGAGGAGTAGTATCACCAGCTACCGAAAAAGTAACTGTTTTGCAACATCTTATACATTTTTTTGCCTTATACCGTATTTTACATTAAAAATAAAGTGGTGGGGGGTATTCAAAAGTTTCAGTAAAAAACACCCTGTATATTCGAAACGGCTGAGCCGATTTTAACAAATTAGGGCTGGTTGAAAAGAGCTATTCTTGGGCTACAAATGTTATAATATTTGAAGTTTTGTTAGTTTCAGATGTCGCCGCTAGAGGGCTTTTTTCGACATTTCGACAGAAATGGTTATTCATTTCGGAAGCTCATAGTGGTTTGGATTTTAATTTCTCTCTCTTTCCACTGGATTAAAACCACTTAGTTGTTAAAAAAGTTTTTTTATTGACGTTTCGGCTTTCCAGATCGAAAGCCGTTATCAAAATGACATAAAATAAATAAATTTACTAGAAACAGAACACTTGATAATCTTGCAAAAATATGACATCAACATAGTATACATAGATTTTGAGATTGAAGATGTCAAAATCTGTTTCAATCATATTTTTGTGACGTTTCTGGGAACGAATTTTTGAAAGGATAGCGCATTTGCATATTATAAGAGAATTTATACTTCGTCATAAATGAAGTTTTCTTATTAATATTATCATAAGAAAAAACCAGATAAAAACTTATGATACTATCCCGATATAGAGGGTATCCTTTTTGCAATTAACTCTTTTTGTAAAATAGGTATCCAAATTTTTGAAATATCAACCGAACAATTAGAAACACATTCGTTATTATTTAAGCATATCAATGCTGCTTCTTTAACTTTGCGGTTATAATTATTCGGTTCTTTTAATAATCTAGTTGAAGAATTCCATTGTATTTTATGACCAAAATCCCATGCATGTTCACATATTTTAGATTTTTCGAATTGTTTATTTTTAATGTACGATTGGTGTTCATTAAGTCTAATATGAAAAGGTCTAGATGTTTCTCCTATATAAAATTCCATGCGAATGTAATAAATTGTGCATATTGTGCAGATTTTAAAGGTGGCTTTATCGGTCCAAAGAATTTGAAATAAAAATTTTCCATTATTGTGCGAGAGCATATTAATGCAGTATTACAACAGCGTTGGATTAAAAGAGGAAGTTTGTTTCCATGGCCTGCGCGATCACCAGACTTACCTTGTCTTGATTTTCAGACTCAACCTACGACCAGAGAGATATGAAAAACCGGATTCGTAATGCATTACGTAACATACCGAGAGCCGAAATTGAAGCTGCAGTTTTCTCTATCCATGAGAGGCTTCAGCAATGCATAGAGCGTGATGATCAGCATTTAGAGCATTTGCGGGGGCACTAAAAACCTTTCCTTTTTATATCGGTCCTTTTTAGGGCCACGACTTACATAATAAAAGGAATTAATTAGTTTAAAAAATAAATATTTAAGGGATTTCCGTATAAAATTTTCTTTGGCCTAATTTTTAGGTTAGGACCAAGATATCGAGATGCGGTTTTCGGGAGCTTGTTTAGGCATCATTTAGCTACTTTTTCATGAAAAAGAAATCATACCAATGCATTTAATTTTTTTGAGAAAATTAACCATTTCTGTCGAAATGTCGAAAAAGGCCCTCTAGCGGCGACATCTGAAACTAACCAAACTTCAAATATTATAGCATTTGTAGCACAAGAATAGCTCTTTTCAACTAGCCCAAATTTGTTAAAATCGGCTTAGCCGTTTCGAATATACAGGGTGTTTTTTACTGAAACTTTTGAATACCCCCCACCACTTTATTTTTAGAGATACTGCAAAAATTGTCAAACAAAAAAGGTTCAGATTATCCTCTACTTTAAAGATCAGGTATTTTTTTGTTAGGTTAATATAGCGGAATTCACAGAAACATAACTTTCTTAGATTCAAGATTGCAGTTACGCCCCCTAGCGGTCATTTCAGAAACTTAAAAATATTTTCCAGGTTTTTATCTTGGCCATTTTAGTAATAACTTTTTTTTCCAGATACAGTACCTCGCATTCTTATTTGGCCACCCTGTACGGTATACTTTTCTCAATCGCTAGATCAATATTAGTCGTAGAATCACTTCCAAAGCGACTCATTTTCACTACATAAGCTGACTAGCAATGTTTAAAAACAATATTACAAAATGTATTGACAATAAAATCAAAAAAATTGTTTAGCGTCGTTTTCTGGTGTCCTAGGTGACAACAGCTGTCATGTTTTGCCGCGGGTAAACTCGAAAAAACTGCTGACAGGAGCTGTCATACAGTTTTTCATCTAGAAACCATTTGTAATTCAAAATTGCGCGTTTGTGATTGGTGTAAATTAAGACGAGGGAAATAGTCGAAGGTAATATCCCAAGACTATGACAAATAGCCGACTATTATTTTCTGCCTAATTCTATCGAGAGTATCTTGTATTTTGAGACAATTTGATGAGACCATATGAGCATTTAATAATCTGAATAACTCCCGAGAGCTTTAGCTCGAGGGAGTTATTCTTTGATTATTAAAGTTCATATGGTCGAATTGAATTGTCTCGAAATGCAAGTTGCTCGAGATGAATTAAAGAAAATAATAGTCTCTATTTGTCATAGTCGAGTGATATTCAGGAAGATTATTTCATTCACACATGGCTGCGCCAATGAAAAGTCATGAATTTAGTCACATGATATGCAATATGATCGGATATTTAGGTAAATAAAAAATATCAGCGGCTATTTTAGTCGATTGTATATTGTTTGCTATTAAGTGTCAAAATTTGACGTAACATTCACTTAAAATTGAAAATGTCTCGTTTTGGTTCATGTTCTACTACGGAAATCAGTGTGAAAATATAAGCAAATCTATCCCAGAAAATATCAAAAAGAGAAAGGAGTCTGTTTGGAGACAATCTTAGCGAATGATTTTGTGGGATTCATGAAATAATCAGTATTATCTCCATATTAATAATTCCTTTTATTTTTGCGTGGTTTGTGCTTAGAATTAATTTATTGTACAAAAATAACTTTTTTCTAAAATTAATGGACACACGATATAAATTCGATGTATCATTATGAATATTATTATTCATAAATCGTCCATTGGTATTTTAGATAGATATTTACCAAATTGAACCTGTGAAAATATCGCAAATACCACAGAATTGATGAAACTAGAATAAATCGCCATAAATTGTTTTCGATATAAAATTTTACCGGTCCAGACCTGAAAACAAGGCACAAACATAAAGCAAAAGTCTTCCGAAAAATCCATTTTCTCTTCCTCCCGTGGGAAATTCGAATATTTTTGTATTTCCTCAGTTTTCTATGTAGAATTCGCAGGTAACCTGATATATACACACCTACACTTCTATATCTACGCGATTCAGATAATGGGAGACTATATACAGGAGCTGAATGGAATTGTCACTATATTTCAGATATTAGAAAGGTAATATCAGAACTGTCTGGACTGTATTTTATTTCGGAAAACTTTGAATAATCGAGTATAGGGTCCCCAAGTATTCAACAGTGGCGTATAATAATATTAAAAAATAATTCGCCTTTTTTTTAATTTAATTATTCAAAATATTTAAATGATTTGAAGTGTGCCATAACCACTTCGCGATCATGATTCTACAAAAATAATATATGCCTACATGAGGACAAAACAATCAAAATGTTATTTACTTTCAAACATATACCAACAGAAATTAAAGAAGCCAAATTTCTGGGAATCGTATTAGATAGCAAATTGGACTGGAAACAACACCTCCTGTACTTATCAAAAAAACTATCTAGCCTTATTTTTTTACTAATAAAACTTTCAGCTACAAGATCAGCTATAAGTCGTATAGCTTATATGGGGCTATTTCATAGCTTGCTAAACTATGGTATCCTATTATAGGATAACCCTATAGAATGTAACAAAATCTTTACTTTACAAAAAGCAGCAGTCAGAGCCATTACAAAAAGGTCATCTATGGAATCTTGTAGGCCTATATTTAAACAACTGTAAATTCTAACTATTCCCTCAATATATATTAAATTGTTTAAACTATGTAAGGACTAACAAAAACAGCCTAGTTTAACCAGCATATTTCCACTACCACAATACTAGATCAAAAAACCTATTTGTAGTGCCGCAACATCGACTAACATTAACAAATATCTGTACTGCCCTAAAACTTTACAATAAGATTCCGCCTGAAATTCAAACTCTTAATGACCATCGGTTTAAAACAAAAATTAAGAAAATACTACTTGAATCTGCATTATACAATCTACAAGAATTCTATGATCTTGATCTGACCACTTCTTTATAGACCAGTGCAGATGACTTTGAAAATGGTAAAAAGTGAAATAAAATAATAGTAGTATGAAACCCATTGGAAAAACTTACCTTTTTATGTCCCAAATACACTGTAATTTTTTTGTTTTAAAATATTTCTTTTTTTAACCTTATTTTGACTTAATATCGAAAAAGCAGTCTAAGTTTCAATCGAAAATTGTCACGTCAAAATATCTGCTTTTTTAAAAAACTCGGTGGGCTTTTTGTTCGTTGAAATCTCTACTTTTTGATGGTGTAAAAAAATACATTACTACGGTAAATGTTCTCAAAAAATGCAAAGAAACGAATAAAATTCGAATCCGAATTTTTTTTTTAAATCATCATGTACAATTTTGAGCTATTTATTAAAATTTATAATTTAATTACTCGAAAAACGTAAATGTAACACGGAATCTTACTATCCATCAGTGACATTTTATCTCATTTTTTTTTAAACTTTACTGTTACTTAGGTTAGGACTTTTAGATGTTCCCCCTTTTCTCTTTGACGATGCTAAAACAATGTTACTTGTTACTTAAGCAAATAAAGAATATTATTATTATTATTATTATTATTATTATTATTATTATTATTATTATTATTATTATTATTATTATTATTATTATTATTATTATTATTATTATTATTATTATTATTATTATTATTATTATTATTATTATTATTATTATTATTATTATTATTATTATTATTATTATTATTATTATTATTATTATTATTATTATTATTATTATTATTATTATTATTATTATTATTATTATTATTATTATTATTATTATTATTATTATTATTATTATTATTATTATTATTATTATTATTATTATTATTATTATTATTATTATTATTATTATTATTATTATTATTATTATTATTATTATTATTATTATTATTATTATTATTATTATTATTATTATTATTATTATTATTATTATTATTATTATTATTATTATTATTATTATTATTATTATTATTATTATTATTATTATTATTATTATTATTATTATTATTATTATTATTATTATTATTATTATTATTATTATTATTATTATTATTATTATTATTATTATTATTATTATTATTATTATTATTATTATTATTATTATTATTATTATTATTATTATTATTATTATTATTATTATTATTATTATTATTATTATTATTATTATTATTATTATTATTATTATTATTATTATTATTATTATTATTATTATTATTATTATTATTATTATTATTATTATTATTATTATTATTATTATTATTATTATTATTATTATTATTATTATTATTATTATTATTATTATTATTATTATTATTATTATTATTATTATTATTATTATTATTATTATTATTATTATTATTATTATTATTATTATTATTATTATAGCAGGTTATGGATGGTCGGAAAATGTAGGGCAAAATATAAATAAACTAAAAAAAATTAATTGGACAAATATGCAATTTGAGGGTTGGATATTGGTTTTTTCGATTTGTGGCTGAAATATCCATATTATGGAAAAAAGTTTAATTTAAATGTTGTAGATAATTAAAAAATGTAAAACTTTGTTATTGATTATTTATCAACATAATCTCAACATTATCTAGAAAAACGACAAAAACCGTTTTTTTAGTTTCAATTTTTATCTCCCGCAAAAATAATTTTTTTTATGAAACTTGGTGAAAACGTTCTTCTTTGTGTTTTAAATAAGCTGTAAAACTTTTCAAAGCAAAATATTTCATTTTCGATTTTATACGAATTTAAATTAAAAAGAAAGCCTAAAATTTTCAATGGAAAATTTTCCCATACCAAATTTTCAATTTTTTAACTTTATCAGTGCTCATTTTCTTCGTTTGAAACTTCGACTTTAAGATGGTATGACAAAAATATATTGTTCGTATTGAAAATATCGTTAAAAATGCAGATAACCAAAAACCGACTTTTTCATAATAGATTTCTGCCTTTAATGTGATTCGAACCCACAACTCTTGGATTATGAGTCCAGTGCTCTACCGTTGAATGAATAGATTTGGGACAACCTGTATATTTCAAAATAATTTGAAAGTGTAGCCTTTGTCAACCCACATATCCATGAAAAAATAAAATTTTTAACATATTAACCGTTTAGCCACAATGGATCGTCGGGTTTTTTTACATTTTTGAAAATTTTTACACGCTCTTCCCCCTACTAAAATGGAAAACTTAACATATTTTTTTTTTCGTTTTAGAACCTAATCTTCGCAATCCAATAGGTCCCCATGACGCTTTAGTAACTGCAAATTTAGCATCTCGGCCTCCCCTACTATAAATTTAAATCACAAAAATTTGGGGAAAATGAAATTAATAGATAATTGAATGTAAATAATATTACATGAAAATTAATCTTTTTCATCAATTTCAATGCTTATTTGCAATAAGAAATGAAAACTTGTCTAGATTAACTGAAAAATCGATTATGAAAAAGTCGTTTTTTGGTTTTCTGCATTTTTAACAATATTTTTCCATACGAACAATATATTTCTTTCACACCATCTTAAAGCCGAGGTTTCAACGAAGAAAATGAGCACTGATAAAGTTGAAAAATTGAAAATTTATTGGGAACTTTTTCGATTGAAAATTAGACTCTTTTTTTTTATTTAAATTCGTATAGAATCGAAAAATAAATATTTTGCTTTGAAAAAATTACAGCTTATTTAAAATACAAAGAATAACGTTTTGACCAAGTTTTATAAAAAAAAAATATTTTTGCGGGTGATAAAAGTTTTCCTCGTCTTCGACTCGGGATAACTTTTAAAAAATTCATGCTTTCGGAAATATTTCCGATAGTAATTCAAGCTCTAGGGAGATTACTAGTGATAGTTAGTATATTCTTTTTTAAATTATTATTATGTGATTGTTCAAACCGACCAGATATTAGACTTTCCGGTTTATTTTTAGGTCAGTAAATCTCATTTTGTCGGACCGAGCCAGAAAATTATTGTGATAGTCCGGTAAAAGCTTTTACCGGACTCATTTTTATTTACTTTCCGGCCTATCTTTAATGAAAAAAATAATAATATAGTTAGTCTAAGATAGCGGTCAATTGGTTTCTATAGTAGTTTTGTATTATTTAAAACTATAAAATAACTTGACATATTTTGACGTTTAGTTGAAAACGTGACATTTATTATAAAATGGATATTCAAAATGATGCATTTGATTGTGAATTAACGGACGTTTGATTTATTATTAAATTAGTTAATAAAGAGTTCTTGTTATAAAAATGTAAACTGAATAATATGATGTTTATAGTACAACACTGCACGTTTTAAAAAAAATATTGTACGTAATACGTCCCAAAAGTGCTTTTACTGGACTCGCAGGCTAAAAAATTATTGTTTTTTTTTACAATAACTCCGTTAATTTTTATGATATCAGGTTCATCCAAAAACCATTTGAAAGGTAATTTTAAGGGCTATAACATCGTATTAAATCTTTTAAATCCCTTATTTTTTAAAAGATAAAAGGTTAAAGGGCCCCGGTTACATGGTTCTCGCAGTAAAATGTAGGCTTTAAACGTTTCTATCTCGGTTATTTTTTATCCTACAAAAATTTAAAAAAAAGTAAAATCTTTGTTAAAAAAACTCAAATTTCGTTTTCTATAATTTTTCACGTATATCGAGTATTTTTGGAGTTATTATCAAAAGAAAATGAAATTCTGATTTTTTTAAATCATATTTTTTTTCAAAAATATGTATTCTAAATCGGTCAAAATTTTTGAGGTCATTACTTAAAAAATAAAAAAGTCTTATAGCGATTACTATAAATTTTAATTTTTGTGGAAATGGCGTATGTTTTATTTTTCACTTTTTCCTAAAAAAATCGAAAGGACCTTCTTATTTTCATCATAACTTGCTTAATTTTGATGTTATCAACTTCTTCTAGAGCTCATTTGATAGGTATTTCTGAGTACTTTGAAAAGTGTTCAGTAAGTATATTTTATAAAATGCATCGTTTTCCAGTTATTATAACATTCAATTACCTGTAACTCACTTTGAATTAATACTAAACGGTTTTTCAAGTAAGGAATTTTTTCGATTTTTTATTAGCTTCAATTTTGGTAATGACAACTTTTTTGTAAAAACTTATAGTTTTTGAGTTATTGATGAAAAATCGCTTTAAAACATGCATTTTTTTCACGAAAAATCAAAATGTTTGATCTTTAATAACTCAAAAAGTAATGATTTATTTTAATAACTTTATATAACAAATTTTGTTTAGAATTGGCACCTCTATCGATTCCTGGAGTTATTTTTAATAGAATAATTTCCACCCCCGAGAAGGGGTGGCATCCACCCCCAGTGTATAAGGACAAGTTGGCACCATGTCACTTTTGTTTCTTGAGGTATCCTCTAACTACTCACCAATTTGTGAAAACCTTCAGTGACTGTACTATACCGATACACGACGATGACAATACTGTTTCCCATGACAATTTACTAAAGATGTCGTTTATTTTACAGGGATTTATAAACTTTTTGTATTTGTTAATTGTGCTTTTGTTCTATTTAATGTTTCCCGGTAGTAGATAGCCAGACAAGTAAAACAAGAAATATCAACAAGTAATTTTAAAGTACCATTTATCACCAACATATCAAACTTCAAGCGATTTATACAAACATAAAATAATACTGGAATTAAAACTCGCTAGTCGCGCGACATCATTTATAAAAGACGCTGTTCGTCCAATAAAAAAATTAAACGTTCCATTAGGGACCAACCCATTGGTTATTTAATGGAAGTCTCCTCCGTCCATTTTTAACCATCACAGTCTGCTTTCATCAGGAACCCTCATCTACATTACATTCTCAAAAACAAAATCTCTTTTATGCTCTTTGTTCATATTTTATGTAGGGTTGGCATCGGCTTGATTTGGGTTTTAGCTCTTTTTTAAGTTTCGGCGTTTCGGTGTATTTTTTAACAACTCTGTCAAACTCTTTCGAAAACAAATTTCTCTCGCGCTTTGTAAGAACGACAGAAGTTAACTGTTTTTATTTTCCTTTTATTTTAAATTTCAAGTAAAAAGTTCTATAATAAGATTTTAATTTCAATGAACTCTCGGGGTACGTTTATTTTATTTTAGTCAACTCAAGAAGACGTGTCGTAAGTCTTTTGTCCACAGTAATTTGCCACAGAAATACCATTACAATCTAAGGTTACGTTCTGCTTTTAAACATGCACTGTGCACTACTTTTCGCACTAACTCAACAATATGAACACTGTATTTAACTACTTGTTATATTGTTTAACTCAAGTTAGCAAAAAGCTTAAGCCGATCCTGTACACAGACGATTTTTATTTGGCCGACTTTGAGATTCAGCAGTTTTAGTTGACCGGAGAGACAATTAAAATAACATACATAACAGAGTAGGCTATGCGTGTCAGCACGTTTACATACATATGTACCATGTTGGGGTGTCGGTTTTCGGTTTTAGGAGCTAAAATGGCGGCGAATCCACATAATAAACGAGTTTGTGCAAATTGAACCGCCATCGCCACAACCAACGCGGATGGGAATCGTGTAATTAAAATTGTTTCAAGTAACCCTGGAAAATAACGTGATAGCACTGGAGCTACTGTATTAGCTCAGATCTGGTTTACATCTGTAGGCTCATATATTTTTACTAAGGGCCAATTTTTTTAAATATTAATATTAAATAATATTGTTTAGAAAAAGAAAATTTTACATAAATGAATTTTCTATACAAAAAGTTAGGGGGGAAAAAAGAAAAAAAAACTTGCGCAATCGATAAATTATCCCTTTTTAATGAATTAATGTTAAATACAATTTTTCGTGAAAATAAACCCCTCCCGAGTTTAAAGGGCATAGAAAATTACTGTTTTCACCACAAAAATCGTACATTTCTAAAAAAATGTATTTTTTGGGTGGTAATATCGAGAATTACAATAAACCATTTTAAAGCTTAGGATATCGCCGAAATGTGATATTATGACAAACTTTTTCATTGGAATGACCGTTTTTTCAATATTTGACCCGAAAAAATAACATTGACGGTTATAAATGCAATTTCAAACGACCATATCTCGTTAAAGACAAAAGATAAAAACCAAAAAAAATGGAAATTATTCGGAAGAACATTTGCTCAAAGTCTTGTCTCTTTAAATTTTGACCAAAAATTGGAAATGTCATAAAAACAAACATTTTGCTCAGCTTTAACAGACCAAAACTTAAAAAATAATTATCCCATAGGGCTAAAAATTATTGGACAATTGTAGAACCATATTCGACTTTCTGCAAAATGATTTTTTTTTCAAATACAATCTAGATGGCGTAAAAAAATGGCTTAAAAAAAATTGAAAAAAATTTATTTTGTCCATAACTTTTTTTCTGTTTATCTTGAACGATTCTGGATGATCTTAAAATGTTTCCAATGTTGTTCTCTCATTAGGATGTTATATACATTTTTTGTAAAAGTCATATTTTTCCAGATATTTACGCTAGAACGATCCAGTTTCTTTAAACACCCATTTTTGAATTGCCATACCTTCCTTCGTATTAATCGTAGAAAAATAAAAAATAATCATTTTAATTGTTAGCTCAAGGCCATGAAATTAGTTCATATCAATTTTTACGTGATACTAACAGAAACTTTTAGAAATGTACGATTTTACTGGTGAAAATCGTAATTTAAAAAAAATTGTATTTTTCTTCGTTTTCCCTCACTTTTTGATGCCCCCCTGCCCCCATCCAAAACGCCACTAACGAAAGTTTTCTACTTCTGAACTAGACACATTTCCTAACAATTTGCAAAAAATTTCAAATCGATCTTACCAGTTACTAGTTTCTGCTGAATGATTTTTACTTCGTTTCTTGGACTAAAGACAAAATGTTTAAAACAAAATTTTATTGATACTAAATGATAATCACAAAGAGGCTAAAAAAACACTTTTAGACTGCTACTATTAAAAGTTTAGTAAAATAAGGAAGCTGCATATATTTTTCTTTATCTATCTATCTATCTGTGATGGGTGTATCGCTACACTGCGACCTATAAGATCTATTTCTTTATCACTTTCTTTATTATGTAAAACAGTTTTCTGTGTATTATGTTTTATAAGTTTTTTTATAAATTATAATCATGGGGGTATAATAAGCGTTAAGAAAATTATTAGAAACGGTACACATATGTCGAAAGTTTGGGAAACACTGGCCTACAAGATTAAAATTATTTAAATCAGTACCTAGTGGTTATGCAGACAATAATACAGCAAAAACTTGCCTACACTCACAAACTGTAGATGTCACTTCTGTTTATTTTTGGATCAAAAATGGCGCCAGTGTTAACTCTTTCAATTTGATGTAGTTTTTGCTATATTTTAATAGGTACCTCATAAATTTTGTTAAAATATTTTAGGATGAAAAATTACGCAGTAGGTATGTTACATTTTCTTAATTTTCAAATAATCCTTAACTCAAAATGTCAACATTAAAGAACGTCTAATTCATTTTCTTCTTTTTTTAAAAAAAATAAATTTTCCATATTGACCCAGCGGTAATTTTAGATGATTTATTGTTATAATTGCCTAAATCTAAATATTATTTTGTAGGCAGTTACACGATTCTTTGTTATAACTTAAAGTTCATTGATTTTTTAATAAATCTGCTTGAAATGTTAACATCCACTTGACAACACTGCAATGTCAACGTTTGACATTTACAAGTTCGACAACATCGCTCCCAAGTGTCAAGTGAAAAAGTATGGCTGATTTGGATGCGGCTGCTAGGAATCCAAATCGTTTTGATAACATGAAGGGTTCCAGTGGCCCCCGTGTTGTTACTATAAATAAAACTGAGACGGGCTTTGGATTTAATGTCAGAGGACAAGTTAGTGAAGGTGGTCAACTTCGAAGTATAAACGGAGAACTTTACGCCCCCCTGCAACATGTCAGTGCAGTCCTAGACAGAGGAGCCGCTGAACAGGCTGGGATAAGAAAAGGAGATCGTATTTTAGAAGTGTAAGTCCTTAAATATTTAATTTTTCATAAACATTTTTATTAAGATAAAACTAAAGCTTTATTGATTCTTTAATGGTTTAGATGTGACAGTTGACATTAAGTTTATTATGGAATTTTTGGTATGCGAACTTATTATGACATTCTTAAGTTTAGAGCATTAACCCGAGTTGCAATCGCCATTCACAATGGCATTGCAGTATCTCTAGACTCCTTTCTATTTAGTTTTTTATATTAGTAAAGTAGAGAAACCTGAATAACTGAACCACAACAAATAGATTTGGTACCTGCATAAACCAGAAAAATATGTTATCTAATTTAGAATTCGTTATTGTACTATGTAACAGTCATAAATAAACATAAATTCAAATTATTAGTGTTTAAATACAGTATATTCATGAGATATAGAGAATTTAGTTCATCATTGTTTCTGTCAACAATAATTCATCTAAAAGATGCAAATATAAGGAGTTGCTTTATGAATAATAATAATAATAATATTCTCCCTGCAATTCACTCCCTTACGAGTGAACCCCAGAAGCTCTGCAGCTTGTGCGGGGGAGGGACGGCTATTATTATTATTTGCAGTGGCGCTCTGGGGCGACTTACTGATGCTTGATGGCGCATTTGCTTTACAGTTGTGAGAAAAACCACACACCATCATCGACAACGATGGACTCCCCCAGGATTTTAAATCTTTGCAGCGTAAACTAACATCAAAGAAACTAGTTTGTATGAAATGTTCTACGCCCCATTATTCTAGTCTAAAATTGTAAATAAAAAGTTGTTTATTACACATGACTTCAAAATGGTTTAAATTTTATATATTAGTCAATATAGAATAATTTTTGCATATCCCAAATCTCTTAAAAATATTCGACAATTTTCTGTTTACGTTATAATAATATACCAGTGACATATCAAAAATGATGCTTGAAAACATTGCCAATCTCTGGAATGCTTACAAATAAACATGAGATACCAACAAAAATAAAATAGATTTAAGTAAGTGAAAATCATTTTCCTGTAGTTATCATTCGAAGTTATTAAAGATTGATCTGATTGAAATTGCTTTCCCACTTACAGTTTTAAGTCTATACTTACATATTTAAATATTGAACACTGTTAATTCAAGTAAAAAAAGCAGCACTGCAAAAAAAACAGTTTTTGACCAATTTATAAAATATTAAAAAATGTTTAGATCTAAATTTATAAGCACACAATATTTTATTGTTGATTTATTTTGCAAATAATACATTGTAATTCGCATATTTCCAAAAATATTATTTTATGTACAATAAACTAGACTAACAAGAAAAAATTAACAATTCTGTAATTATCTACATTTGAGTCATTAACTGGTTTGAATTTAATGTGCTCATAGTTTATTTCATACCTTCTTGTTAATTTAATTTGCACACATTTTTAACTTTTTTATGAAGATTATTACATCAGTAGCTTTGTCTTCAATAAATCATAATTACTATTGACTGTTAAGTATAAATTGGAAAATCCAATAATTTTACTAGCAACTACTCATCTAAAAATAAATTTAACTACATGATTTTAACTAAAAAATTATTAATTCATTGAATAAAATTTTACATAAATGAAATTGTACCATGGCATTTTTTTAAATTATTATTCCACAATGGGTGTGAACAAATAAACAACACAATTTATTATATATAATCAAGCAACAAAAATGGGCTGTAAATAATAGATAATTAAAAATAAGTATTTTTTTTTATTAAGAAGACTAAAAAAGGTTAACAACAAAATAACTTGAAGTTACCTTCTTATCTGTGAAAAATGATCAATTTTTAAAACAAAACAGTTCAATTTTTCAAGCGCTTTATTTTTTTTTTTTTCAAGGCCTTCCAATTTAACATTTGTAGCTATTTTTGTGTTATATAAAAATAGTTTTAAATCGTTAGTTCATTTATCAACTCCATTCATTCACATTGCTACAAATTATGAAATTGTTCAATTAACTTTTAAAAATTGTTTATAAGAATGTGTGATTAATTTTAATTCATTATTTTTTTATAATATAGTTCTGCTTGACAACTACTCATACACCAAATAATTTTGTCAAAATCTTATCAATAAACAAAGTTATTAATTATAAAGGTCAGTAGTTCAGCTGTTTTACGTGAAAATCAGTAGGCGCTAATGAAAAGTTAAAAATTATGTTAGGACATGCTCAATTAATAAATGATTCCAAATATTCAAAAAGGACAAGGTGAGTTTTTAATTTGAAACTCTGTTATAATCTAAAAATTACAGTTGTTTAGAATTTTAAAAAATTATTTGCTAATCTTATACTTCAATTGAATGGTTTTATACTAATTCGACACTTCATCAGTATAACTTTGGGTTTTTGTCATTGATATAAACCATATGATATAATACACGACATTCTGGAACTACATATGCATATAAAATTGACAAAATTGTTAAAAAATAGAAACTTCAGAGACTGTTAAAGGACCCCCGCACTTTTTTATATAAATGTTTTTTTTTTTTTTTTCGTTAAATTTTCTCGACGGGCACAAAGTCGCAATCCTTCAGGACTTTGAGGTAAGGCTGGCTGAAGTATCAGACTTGATTCAAATTGCGTTTTTTTCTCCTTTAATTGATTTAATGAAACTGAATAAGTGTCAATTACAATTGATGTTACAGAACGTCATAGAGGTCACTTGGTATCTTTTCATTACATATCAAGTTCCAATCACTAATGTTAGAACGTATCATAAGCCGCCATATCATGTCACACTGCATAATAGAAATCATTTCGCGTTTTAGTTACAAGTATCACGTTATTTCATGTCAAATCGTTTGATGTCGTAGCATCATCTGACATCAAACACGAGACGAAAACAGTGATTTGGATGATATTATATTTTGTTACATAAACTATTCCATTTTGACTCTGTTTACTGTTAGTTCTACTTAATTTACTACTCTGAGCCAATTGTCAACCCCGATTTTTCTGGAAAAAAAATCAGTTTTTGTCTTCAGCCTAATACTTCATTGAAACATAGTAAAAATCCCCTATATTCCAAAATTATCAGAAAAAATTAGACGGATTGGCGATAAATTTAATTTAAGAACAGTTTTTCAAACAAATAATTCATTAAAATCTTTAATAGTAAATACGAAACCTTGTTGCTATATTAAGGAGTGTTTGATGCATATTAACAACAAAGTTGCAAATAATGATATTATTAAGCTGAATAATATTCATACCTATGAGACAAGAAATAACGCCAGCATCTATTTGCCTCGATTCATACACCTATGTGGGTATGAATCTATATAATGCATTACCACAGACATACAAAAACCTACTGGTCACCACTTTCAAGAAGAAAATACACATGCTTCTATTAAAACATAACTTTTATTCAGTAAATGAGTTTCTTATACACATGCCTACTTGTGTTTGTGAAAAATTGTCAATGTGAAAATTGTGCCTCATAATGGTTTATTTCACTTTCATTATTGATGTTTACTATTTATCTCTTTTAAATTTGTTGTAATTGTACTTGTTTTGTATTTTTTATTTTGTATTTCATAATTTTTATATTTACATTTAATAACTGACGATTGTACTACTACTGTGATATTACATGAATAAATTATCTATCTATCTATCTAATGAAATCCAAAAGACAAGAAATGAACACCAATCATACATAAGGATAATGAGAAGAATCGATCAATAATGAATTAATGCAATATGTTGTCATACAAGGGTTTCATAGTTCATAACTTTTAAGGTTTACTTTTTTACTTTTTATTATTAGTGGATGTACTTTTTGGTAAAGATCTAATCTATGTTCACACGTTTTCACTTTTATGAAATTTGTTTGATTTTTTCTAAAAAAAATGGAAAAAATCAAAAAAACAGAATTTTACGATTTTTTTTAGAAAAAAACTAAATCAAATTTTGAAAAAGTGAGTTCTTTGGAACATAGATTAGACCTTTACCAATATGTAGTTATTTTTTCATTCTCCCAAAATAAAAAATGACCCTAAAAAGTTAGGGAGTACGAAACCCTTGTATACACTGTTTTATAGTATAGTACAAATTCCTCTTAAGTACCTCAAGTATTTTTTTTTTCAGAAATGGAGTTAATGTAGAAGGAGCGACACATAAACAAGTTGTTGATCTTATAAAATCAGGAGGAGATGTATTAACTTTAACTGTTATTTCTGTAACACAACAGGTTCGTACTTTTTTCAATAAAACAATTTTCTTTACTAAGTAATTGTTTTTTATAAAATTTATTTTAGCGATAGAAATATTTAACAGAATTATTTTTTATTATTTTTAAAATGTAACATTTGGAAAGGGTTAGGATAAATTGGAAATTATTTATAACTAAATATGTGCATAACTAAATTAAAATGATTAAAAAACAAAATCGTCATTAAATATAAGGATAAATATTAACTTAAATTATCACAAATATAGTAATAAACAAGAAATAAAACCAATACTCAACCCACCACATGCAATTGGGTCCCACGATTAATGGTGAGCCAATGGTAAATTATTGACAATATCATAAAATTAAAGAGTAGCTGCTTAATTAAAACAATATTAAAAGTAAATACGAGCCTTCATATAACCTTCAGTGTTTTATTAGACTAAAATTAATTGGCATTGCACTATATCTATCAAGGTCTTGCTATAATTTATCTATTTAGTTATCTGTTACCTCCACACACTGCATTCTTAAAATGATGGCAAAAAAAGTTGTAACATTATATGAAAATGCAAATATTAGTAAAACGATAGCCCAGTTGCCAGAGCCAGATATTGATTAAAAGCTCACACAAAATGTGATATAGATGAAACTAGGCTCTTAAACTAAAGTATTTTTGCCTAAAATGTATTCAAAGAAAAAAACAAAGCATTTGAAAATAAAAATTGCGTCGAATGAATGCTGTAAAAAAATGATAATTTTAAAACATAAGTTTTATTAAACTGGGACAATGTTCAACATTTTAATTATTTTTACATCAAAAGTAAAAGTTTAATGATGACAAATCTACAAGGATTTTTTTGTTATGCCTCCATTAATATATATCTTCAGTTTTATAAAAATCAGTGAGAATTTTAGAAATTATAACTTCCGGTCAAATTTTCTGTGAGAAAACAAAAAAATTAAAACTACTTAATGACTTCCTAAGAAAACTTAGAGTCCCCTCTTTAAAATGTTTTCTTTTTTTTCTTTGCTTACATTTTAGTCAAAGATACTTTAGTTTTTTCCAAATTTTCGATTTTGTTTTCGAAATTGTGAAGTTAGCATACACTTTAGAGCAGCAACGATTTTTTTATCGTTTTCTACACCCTTTCAAGTACCTAAGTGCCAAGTTTCATGGATATCATATTTTGTGAGAGGTCAAAGTCTCTGACGCCTGCGCTAATGAATATAAAACTGAGTTATGAAAACAATTTTGCAAAATATTTTTTACAAATGTAATTATGTAAAGCTATAATTTATTTAGATGCAATTTTTGATAGATATTACTCTGTTTCATAAACATCTGATATTTGTTTGCAAAAAATTGTAAATTTATAAGTAGGCTAGAAGATTATTTTTTTAACTCAACTGCATATTTTTATGAAGTGTTTCAGTTGCAAATAAAGGTTTTTTACCCGGGTGATGTTGGCACCCCCAGGTGAGAATTTGGGAAAAAAGACTATTGCATAATTTTGCCCAAGTTATGTCCATATTGCCCAATAGTTGCATTTTTTTGCCCCCCATCCCTTAACAAATGAGTCAAATTCGAATTTCTATGGTGTGGCACCCCCATAAACAAATATCACGGAATAAAGTAGCCCAGAATTATGCTCAAGTTATGCTCAACCAAAAAAAAATTTGCCCATCTATAGAAAAGTTCCAAAATGGCGTAATGTTATTTCAAAAATTACAAACAAAAAAAATGCATCATTTTAGTTTTACCCAGTATTGCCCAATCTCAGATTCTAACTTAAAAGGCGTTATGTCGTTAAAAATGCTGAGTTTAGTCATTTCGGGCCAGTTTGAACATCGCAGATTAAAATCTGATATTGACCCCTGTGAAGTTAGCACCGCAAAGTAAAAAAGAAACATTTTTTTAAATTCTTAATAGGTAATAAGGAGTTCTAAAAGTTCTTAATGATATTTTGAATGGTTTTGAATGACTTTTTAAGCTAACTTCACGCAGCACCAAAGTTTTGTCAGAAAATATTATTGATTGTTCTGGAAATTAAGACTTAAAAATGCATTTAGATGCGCAGCCTCCCTTAACCCATGAGTCAATAGTCGAATATCTATGGTGCGAAATCGATAAATTGATGTGAGCCATAATTTTGGCCAAGTTATGCCCATTTTTGCCCTACACTTAGTTTATTTTGCGCAGCCTCCTTTAACTGGCAACGCGGCTCCGTGTTTATGGTTTGTGTGTGAAGGTACACAGTAGACAGTATTGTGTTGTGGTTTCTGAAAATTTATATTCGAGTAGGCTAAAGGTTTGCCGGCACATAGGTGAAACCTAACACAACGCGGTAGCCGCGTTGCCGGCAGTGAAAGGGTTTAAGGAGGCTGCGCAAAATAAACTAAGTGTTGGGCATAACTTGGCCAAAATTATGGCTCACATCAATTTATCGATTTCGTTTATGGGGGTGCCGCACCATAGATATTCGACTATTGACTCATGGGTTAAGGGAGGCTGCGCGAAATAAACTGAATGTTGGGCAAAACTAAAATGATACATTTTTTCCATTTTGTGCCTACTTAATTTTTTTTGTTTGTAATTTTTGAAATAACAGTATCACTATTTAACAATTATTCGAAGTATTCCTTCACATATATACAAACATTTGTTTTAAATTCCTGAAATTTATTAATACCATACAAATTCGAGTTTTGACTCATTTATAAAGGGGGGGGGGCAAAAAAAGGAACTATTAAAATTATGCAATAGACTTTTTTCCAAAATTCTCACCTGGGGGTGCCAACTTTACCCGGGTAGTTTTTTTTTAATTCAAATGAAATTGTAATGTTTTTTGTTCTATAACAGTATATTATGCAATGACCATGTAATGATTGCTATTAATACACGAGCTTAAGGTAAAAGTTACGACACTCGCCTGCGGCTCATGTCGCAAATCTTAAGCGAGTGTATTAATAGCCATTATATGAAAATCGCATACACTATTTTTTCTACGACAAAATATAAATAAGTACTTTAACTGAAAACTATTAGTTTATTTGATATATTTGATACAACAAGAATAATTTTGACATTAGCTTTCACAGAAGTGTCAATAATATCTATCA
The DNA here is from genome assembly GCA_949320105.2 of Crepidodera aurea. Lineage (NCBI taxonomy): Eukaryota > Metazoa > Arthropoda > Insecta > Coleoptera > Chrysomelidae > Crepidodera > Crepidodera aurea. Next base: position 64,825,986 of record OX439475.1, read on the forward strand.
AAAACCTACTTGATTAGAACGTAGAAATTTATAGTGCCACAAAGTCAGTTTTATAATAGAAAGCAGTGATTTTATAATGAAAAGTGTGTTATAATCAGGTTTAATATAAAACGGATAGCGCACATTTAATTTAAAGTATAGGAGTAGAAAAATAGTTATTTAACGAACAAGCATATTAATAAGGGCGATTAACAATCGAGATAATTTAACGCGTGACCAGAGCGAGCGCGTTAATGTTCGAGATTGTTAATCACCATTTTAATTCACGCGTTAGTTACAGAAGTTTTCCGTCGATCGTACTTTTCAAAAATAAAGATATCTTACTTCAATTTTAAGAAATTAAATAATGACATACAATGACAGATAGTAACTGTCAATATAAATGTATAATAAAAGCAATGTACGTTGGCTTGCATATAATAAAATCGTTGATTAATAGAAAATCAGGGCGTGCAGGAATAATATGTGATCTTCGGCTATTTATCTGTGATTCTCTTTGTTGTTTGTTGAATAGAAAATCATTCATTAATAGGGGTCATTAATCACCGATTTTGAGTGCGTTAAAATACATCATAAATGGTCGGTCGACGGAAAAATTTATTGATGCATAAATTAAATTAAAATCTGGTTGTGTGCAATTTTTCAAATGTCTGGATAAGGGCCAATTTCTCAATGCATGTATACATAAATTAGTTGCGCGTCCAGTTAATATGAGAGTATACCAAAGCTCTCACCATGGCCCAGTTCATTTTTTATGTCAACGATGTTTCTTCTTTATTTAAATGTTGCAAAAATCAAATAAAAATAACATATTTTGTTGCACTTAGTTTTTATATCTGGATAAATTTAACTACCTTCTTTGTTTACTTTTATTATAAAATTGTCATTTGATTATTCTATTTTTATTTTTTGTAGGAAGCCGAACGATTAGAACCCTCGGACGACAACCAAGTATATTATGATTACAGCGAAAAAAGATCTTTACCAATCAGTATTCCCGACTATCATCACAACGAACGTGGTGGTGAAAGATATGTTTCGTTCAACATATATATGGCCGGACGACATCTTTGTTCTAGAAGATACAGGGAATTCGCAAAGTTGCATAGCGATCTCAAAAAAGAATTTTTAGGTTTTACATTTCCAAGATTACCTGGAAAATGGCCGTTTACGATGAGCGAACAACAGTTGGACGCGCGTCGCAGAGGCTTAGAGCAATATTTAGAACGAGTATGCGCCGTTCGAGTAATAGCCGAATCTGATGGTATGCAAGAGTTCCTAACTGACCAAGATGATGAAAATAGCACCAGTCCGGTCGACTTAAAAGTAGGTATTAACTTTCTACAAACTTTATGACTTTTCAAAATATTGGCAATTATAATCATTCAAATTTTATTGCTCTTATGTTTTATTTTGAATTTGAATAAAATTATATCAAAAATAAAAAAAGAAGATCTGCAATATTATAACACCAATTTGTTACATAAGACAGATGAAATTGCAAAAAGGTTCTTTTTCGCCGAATATACAGGGTATAACAAAAAGGTAAGTCATAAATTGAACCACATATTCTGGGGTCAAAAATAACTCGATTGAACATAACTGTGCAAATGTGCACACAAAAAAAGTTACAGCCCTTGGAAAGTACAAAAGGAAAAAAATTTCATGAACTGTTTAACATTTTGTAATGAAAATGGATAGGTGGCTTTCTTATCGTAAGAGCATCTTTTTCATATAAAACCACGAAGTCTGTACCGCCCATAAAAATTTTAGGGGGGTTTTGAACCCCTAACACCCCCCCAAACTTTTCTGTGTTACAATTAAATTAGTATTGTGGCACTTTTTCAAAAAGCCAGTTTTTATCGAGATGCAAAAATTTTGAGTAACAAAAAGTAAGTTATTACTGAGTATTCATGTTATTTGCAGGAATCGCAGTTATAAAAAATATGTACAAATGTGTAGTATTTACTATAATAAATATTCAAAATGGCCTCCATTTTCATGAATACACATACGCCACCGTTTTAAAAAGGAAAACCGAATTTTTTGGAATAACGAAATCGATTTGCACGTTCAGTGATTCAATGCCTCAGTTGTTGTTCGTTGATTATTTCAACAGAATACACGTCCTCTTTCATAAAACCCCAGAAGCAAAAGTCAATAGGGTTAAGATCTGGACTTCTGGCTGGCCAAGAAATAGATGCATCAGGGTCTCTCCCAATCCAACGTACAGGGTACAGACCGAAAAGATATTCCCTAACTTCGTTATCGAAATGCGCTGGAACTCCATCCAAATTTACCTCTTCCAAGTATTCTGGTAAATCATTTTGTAAGAACTGCAAGTCATTTGCACCATTTAAATTATTTGGAAGAAGTACTGGTCCTATTAAATTATAATTCACAATGCCTGCCCAAACATTCACTTTAAAAGTCCTTTGGTAAGGAGAATTTTCTTTCGGCCCATGGTGATTCTTAATGCCATTTCTATTGAAGGTAGCTTCATCGGTAAACAAAATATGATTAATGAAATTGATAAGAACCAGTCGCAAAATCCAATTCTTTTAGGATAATCTTTATCTAGTAATTCTTGAACGGTTGTTGAACAGCCAACTAAAGAATTTAAGGATAATGAAAAAGAGGACGTATCTCAATAAAAACTAAATTTTCGAAAAAGTGATAAGAGGCAAAAAAACTTAAAAAATGATGTATTAAACCGATGGTGTCACAATACTAATTTAATTTTAACGCATAGAGAAGTTTTTATGGGCTGTACGAATTTCATGGTTTAATATGAAAAAGATGCTCTTACGATAAGAAAGCCATGTATCCATTTTCATTACAAAATGTTAAACAGTTCATGAAATATTGGAAAAAATTGATTTTCATTTTGTACTTTCCAAGGGCTGTAACTTTATTTGTGTGCACATTTGTATTAAGGTAAGTTATGTTCAATCGAGTTATTTTTAACCCCAGAATATGTGGTTCAATTTATGACCTACCTTTTTGTTACACCTTGTATAATCAAATTGCGACAAAAAGTAATAATAGATGTCTCATCCATAAGATTGTACAAATGATGTAAAATAAGTTAAAATCAAAGCTCCCAGGAATTATGACATAAGAAAATGTCACACACTGCACCAACATCTGGACTTCAAACAACTACTCCTTGGCGCTATATGCCCCACCAGGTATTGAATTACAGAAGTACAGACGCGGTTGCAACCCGAATCGTTTCGGGACTTAACCCAACAACTTTGATTTTGTTACTAAAGGAGCCTGTCGTTCTTAGACCGTTTTCGGCATTATTGTGCCTCATCAGTAAGAAGTAGACAAGTTCGAGATCGTATCTCTAAACGATGTCTGAAGACTGCATTGGACACACCAGATACTTAAAACAACTGTTGAAGTAAGTGGAGGAGAGCCCAACGCCATCTTCACTTTAATAGCAAAATGAAAGTTTGCAATTAAATAGAAAACTGTATCATATGAAGAAATGAAATATTTTGGATACCAATATATTTTACTGCACAAATGATGTGAAATAAGTGCCATAATAATATTACTGTGAGCATTAATTTTTCATATTTTTACCATAATACCTATATCGTCTGCGTGTGTTTTGTGTCCACTCCTTTTGAGTGTGATTAGCAGGTCCTCCACCACCAGGTTCCAAAGCAATGGGGGCAGGACACCCCTGGTGACCTTGGCTGCCAGTGTTTCTCCCACTTGATACTTGATACTTCGATAACTAACATTTTATTTTTAAACTGTATTATTCCCTTCATACTTATTTTGTTGTTCTCTTCTATCGATTTCCCCCAGCTTCTAATTTTCTAATTACAAAATTAAACATAAAATTAAATCCATTCATTTTAAACAAATCGGCAACATTGGCAACTGCGCGTTTTCGAATCGCCAAATACATTTACAATAACGTTAAAGAATATTTCAACCATGTGAGTGCGAATGAGCCAAATTCGCATCGTGAGACGGGAGAGTCGAAACGGATTTCCGACTCGCATAGTACCATCACATATTTACACGTACGCAAACTTCCGGTTCATATAACATACGCAAATATTGTCAAGTACACCACTCGGGTGGCGTGGCTTAAACAAGAAGGTTCCTGAACAGCTTTTAATAATTTTTTAATCAGTAAGATCTTAGCCGCGAATCAAGCAAGACGTCTCCGTCGTCACAAACACGACGTAATGTTACAATTTCTCTGACAAAAGAGTAAGACTTTGGCCGCGAATCAAGCCAGGCTATTCAAAATATTTTTGATCTCCCCTGTCCAAATGCAGTGCAAATTTGTTTCATTTTTATAATTAATTAACCAACGCATTTAAAAATGCAAGTGCGTTTCTGAGTGATTGGTAACATAAAGTGTAAGCCAATTTAATGCTGTTTCTGTGTTACCTGTTATTTCGTTGTTTTTTGGAAAGTTTTTAATAAACCGTTAAATACAAGTAACATGTGTGTATCATTTCGGAGTTATGGAAAAGGAAAAATTCAACTATAAAAAACTACAGTCCACTTTAGCTACAGACAATTATTTAAAAAAGAGGTGTTGTCAATGCATAGGCCGTCTTCGAAAATAATTGCTACATTTTGTCTCAAAACCCATGAGAGCAAAACAGATATATGTTTTCAACACATTTACTCAATTCTTTTATTTTTGTACTGTTCTGTACTTTCCCTAACTGTAACTGTCAAGTCGTCCTTGTCATTTTCTGTGATGTAAAATTTTAATTAGCACGAAATCCAGATGCTTTATCCACTCTCTTAGCTTTATTCAAAATTGCACTGCTAGGCGCTGGTAATCAACCACACTAGAAACTACGTTATTATATCATACTACCCCGTACGCAAACATTAATTTCGCGTGCATAAAAAACATTTAACCTCTATACAGTTAGGCAATAAGGTTCATCCGCACGATACGCGGAAGTAAACACGTTTGAGCCATATACAGTGAGCAAAAAGAGAAATTCCACAAACAATATAATTGGCTTAATACAATCGCACGATAGACTACGTCATGGCGCCTGCGTGATCTTTACGGCGTAGTTAAGAACATACGTGATCTATTATAAAGTTTTAACATTAGTCTTCAATTAGCGCTCGATTAAGCTCCATCGGCACAAGCCGATGTAAAATAATTTCTTTTACTCTTTTCATGTTTTGTAAAACAAATGCAAAAGTAGTTTTTGATTGGGTTCATAATTTGAACAATTTATCATAATTGTACTAAATTTAAATTGTTACATTTGTACTGTTCAGGAAAGTGTTGAGTGTTTTTTAAACCACCTTCGCCAATACCAGGGACATTTACAGGGTGTCTTCTTCAAAGAAATATACAGTCCACTGAACAAATTGCTCGTTTATGTCCAATTAAACGGGAACAGAACACTTACCAAATCGACAGAAACACCTCACCCGGATCGAAGCTAACGAAGCGAATGCAAAAAAACCCTATCTCAATCCGACTTACTGCACCAAAATTCCACATCACCATGCATGTATCGTTCTGTATCTACATGAAATTATAATTCATTTTCAGGTATTATTACCAGATAGGGAAGTAGTGACGGTATCTTTAAGAAAGAGCGCCAACGCAGACGAAGTTTATGATGCAGTCATTAGAAAAATTGGTATGAGCAAGAAAGTGTCTTGCTACTTTTATTTATTTGAAATTGTTGAATATAATTTTGGTAAGTACTAAGTTTTCCACCAATTACTTGAATCCGAATTAATTAATACTTCACTGTAATTTGTTTCATATAATTCATTCAAATAATGTTACAAAATTTTTTTTTATATGTTTCATTAGAGTACGCAACTTTTTGTGTTATACGGTTGGTAATATGAATCAACAAATGACATGAATTGACATTTGTATCTAATAAATCTGTCAAATTTTAAAAATTCTACAACAGTGCTACCAGCTCATGTTTTTTTAAAGAAAACTTCTCTATAATATGCAAAGTATAAATTTATTAAAAAATTAATAAAATGGCAAAATATACAAAGTATTATAAGCAACTTATTTCATATGGCTGTTATGACATATGAAATGCGTTGCTTAATATACTATTTCATGTTCATTCATTTATGTTTTTTTAATTCCGACATTTTTTTTGTATTTCAGAGAGAAAGCTGCAACCTAACGAATACCCTCACAATTTGTATATACAAAATTACAGTACAGCAACAAGCACCTGTTTGAGTATTAGAAAATGGTTATTTTCAATTAATAAAGAATATACACTAATGAATGATGCACAAGCTACTTCATATATTTTCTGGCAGGTAAATATAAAGCAGTTTATCGTCAGTAACTTTTACTTTATGTTAATTATCTTTTGACTTCGCCCGTGATTCTTTTTACTTCGTCGTTTATTCTTTTGACTTCGTCGTTTATTCTTTTGACTTTGGCATTTATTCTTTTGACTTCGCCGTTTATACTTTCTAGTTCGCCATTTATTCGTTTGATTTTATTGTTTACTACTTTACGTTTATTCCTTAGGCTTCGCCATTTATTCTTATGACTTTTCCATTTATTATTTTGACTTTGCCATTTATTCTTTTGACTTTGTCATGTATTCTTATGACTTTTCCATTTATTATTTTGACTTTGCCATTTATTCTTTTGACTTTACCATTTATTCTTTAGACTTCGCGTTTTTGCTTTCTTCTTCATTTATTCTTTAGACTTCACCATTTATTCATGACTTTTCCATTTATTATTTTGACTTTGCTATTTATTATTTTGACTTTGCCATTTATTCTTTTGACTTTGCCATTTATTCTTTAGACTTCACCATTTATTCTTATGACTTTTCCATTTATTATTTTGACTTTGCCATTTATTCTTTTGACTTCGCCATTTAGTCTTAATTTATTATTTTGACTTTGACATTTATTCTTTTGACTTCGCGATTACTCTTGACTTCTAATTATGTCTACCTATGTCTTATTACAGGCATATCTGCATAAAGAAACTCAACCTTGACAAATTATAAATTGTTTATAACTGTCAGCTGTCATTTTTCGGTATTTACATGAAAACTAATTTAGACAAATCAGTATTTTGAAAAATTCGGCTATAAATTCAGCTTATCCTGTCAATAATATTAATAAACTTCGTTAAAACTGTCAGATATCACTTTCACAGGCGGTCGACGAAGTAAATCGAGGCTGCATCCACGCAGGAGAAAGGCTCTACCAACTTAAAGCCCTTCAAGACAAAACCCGCGCCGCCGAATACCTAAAACTAGCTCGAGAATTACCGGGATACGGCGAAGTGGTATTCCCTCATTGCGCGTGTGATTCACGCAAGGACGGTCACGTAATTTTGTCGATAGGTACCGAGGGAATAAAGTTGCACGCGTGTAGAGAAGATGGGACGTTGGAAAGCCAAGTGATATTATTGCAATGGGACTGTTTGAGGCAATGGGAAATTGATGAAGAAGGTAATAAGAATTTTAAAATATTTACTGTTTATTTAATATCTCGCAGTTTTTTATCCTAACAATGGAAAATTACATTTAAAATTATGGCTAAACCGTAGTATATGGACAAAGCTGAAGTTGGCTACAAGTCGCCAATGACTTTTGGTGAAATTGGCAATTTCTCGCAACATATAAACAAAACTTTAAAATGTCAACAGTAGTACTTTGGAACAATGTGAGAATTTTTATTTTTTCTTTGTTTTTCTCATCTGAAGAATACTCAGTAACACTAGTTTACTTTAATTAACTCTAGATTAGGTCAGGTTAGCTTTAGGTTAGGTTAGATCAAGTTAGGTTGGCTTTAGGTTAGAATGGGTAAAATAAAAAAAAAGTACGATACGTGTCCCATTTTGACAGGTGTCACGGTTTGACATGTGTCACATTTTGACTGTTGTTACATTTTCACAAGTGTCACGTTTTGACATGTGTCATATATTGACAAGATTCACATTTTGACAGTAGTCATATTTTGACAGGGATCGCATATTGACAAGTGTCATATTTTGACGTTAGGTTGGGTAAAATCTTTTTAATAAATAAAGAAAAGTACGATACATGTCACGGTTTGACACGGTTACATTTTTACAGATGTCACGCTATAACAGGTGTAACGTTTTGACAGGTGTCACATATTGACAATATTCACATTTTGACAGTTGTCACGTATTGACAATATTCACATTTTGACAGTTGTCACGTATTGACAAGTTTCACATTGTGACATTAGCTTTAGGTTTAATTAGTACGATGCGTCTCACATTTTGACAGATGTCACGGTTTGACAGTTGTTACATTTTGACATGTGTCACATTTTGACATTATCTTTAGGTTTAATTAGTACGATACGTCACATTTTGACATTAGCATTAGGTTTAATTAGTACGATACGTGTCACGTTTTGACAGTTGTTACATTTTGACAGGGATCGCATATTGACAAGTGTCACATTTTGACGTTAGGTTGGGTCAAATCTTTTTAATAAATAAAGAAAAGTACGATACATGTCACGGTTTGACACTTGTTACATTTTCACAGATGTCACGCTATAAGAGATGTAACGTTTTGACAGTTGTCACGTATTGACAAGTTTCACATTTTGACAGTGATCGCATATTGATAAGTGTCATATTTTGACATTAGCTTTAGGTTTAATTAGTACGATACGTGTCACATTTTGACAAGTTTTCCTTTTTGACAGGGGTTATATTTTGATATGTGCCAGGTTAGATGTTTGTTGTTCTAAAGTACTATTGTTGACATTTGAAAGTTTCGTTTATATTCAAATTTGCCACTTTTCCTTATGTTCGACTTGCGAAAGGTCATTGGCGACTTGTAGCCAACTTCAGCTTTGTCCGTATACTACGGTTTTACCAGAATTAGTTCTAATGTACCATAAGAAAATGGAGTGAATTGAATTGAAAAATTATTTGGATTTTGTACTTGTGAAATATTTTTTGTGCATAAGTGGAATGAACTTTCTTTTCTTTTTTTTTAGGTATGGCGTTTTGCCTCAAGTATAATAGGCCTGATAAAACCCCTAAATGGCTAAAAATATTTACGCCATATGTAAGTATTTTTTTAAAATATATTTAATTTATTTTTTTACTCATATCTGTCTTAGTAGAAATACATTTGGCAACGGTGCTTAATTATAGCGTTGTTCATAACCCCTTAAGGTAGTACTCTCGGTTTTAGAATTACTGTTCAGAATTTAATGAAACTTGGCATGTTGGTACATTATAATATGATAACGAACCAGTAAAATTTTTAAAGAGCTGCAGCTGCAGAGATCCAGAAAACATATTGACATAAAAAAAAAGTTGCCTTTACCATTGATTCTTATGAGAAATCACAAATTTTATTTTATTTAAAAAAAAGTTACTCACAACTCGAGGTTCAGAGCCTGTGATTATCTGTATCTGTAAAGCTAGAAGGGTGGGTCACCCCACAGCAAGTAGGCCACATTTGGCCCATTGTTCATCCTTCTGAGGTTGAGCCTTCCTTCTAGCTCGTGAGCCAACCTACTTGTTTAAAGTAGGTGACGACGTCGCCTGAAGGTAGCTCCCTCATGTTGGCTTGTGTTATACCAGTGGCTGTGCGCAGGTTCTGTCTGTTCATAGTCATGTATTTTTTGGCTGTTTCGCTACTCAGATACTGTAGAAGTTCCTTGGCTAGCTTTCCGCCTGTTTCGTCGTCCCATCTACCCTTAAATTTTCAAGGGAGAGCTTGGGCCTATGAAAGTGCCAGGTCCAAGAGTTTTTGGGAGGCTGCTTTCTTAGCTAACGAGTCAACTATATGGTTGCCTTGTGATTTTCCATGGCCTTTGATCCAAGCTAAAGTGACAAAGTGACCACGTTGTTGTTGCATGCTTCGATCAGGGCCTGATGTAATGCGTGGTCTATTCAGAGTGCCTGTCTGCTATCCGTAAGGATGTAAATATTATTACCAGTAATGTTTCTTCTGGTAGTCTCTTTTGCAGCGAAGGAGATAGCAGTGAGCTCTGTTTGAGCTACACTGGCATTTGAACCCATTAAAAGATTCAGGGATCTGGAATAAATTCCACAGCCTGATCCTTCATTTGTTTTAGACCCATCAGTGTTGATGCACGAGTCACCTGCTGCCAATCTAGCCTCTTGTACGTTTTTTATTATTACCCTGTAAGGCCTCCCTGTGGACAGCCTTTTAAAACCAGCCCTCTTATGGTGACATCATCTACACTCTACATTCTTATTGCTCTTTTTGAGAGCATATTGTATATCCATCTATTTACTGTGATGGGGATATTTTTATTAGCTAAGGCAATAGCTATTTTGTGAAAAGTGGTTTTATATTATTATATTTTATATCTATGAATACACCCAATAGTCCAGTAAATGAAGACCTGAAAATGTGCAAAGCTGTAGATAAGTCGGTCCAGATTTCCTTTGTGGCTTAATTCTTAGGTCTTGACGGTTGCTTCCAAGGGCGAAAAATTTGACCGCGATTCCGACTTGGGAGAGGGCTGAAAATGGCCCCTAAAGTCTGAAAAAATGGTTTCCCGCTAATATCTGCCAAAATATACAAATTAGACAATTTTTGTTTAGATAAAAAATGAATATCGTATCATTATCTACAAAAATGGTCCCTATCATTTTTTTCGCAACACGAATATTTTTTGCAAAAACGGCCTTCGAAAAATCCCAAATTTTTGCACTGAATTTCCGGTCGAGAGAGTTGGGAATACATTGATTTTCATTTTTTTGGACTTTGGAGACCAATTGTAGATGGCGCCAGCAGCATACCTCTGCTCGCTAAATTATGGGGCCTATGAATGAAAATCTGGACACCAATCGATTTTTCGACAATTATTGGCGGATTTCACGTGATTTTTTTCTGTAAAGTAGCGCTTGGGGTCTCTTAATTGTATTAGCGAATGTTCTGCGTTTTTTGCAAAATTTTCGCCAACTGCTATCGGAACAATATAGGTCCAGGATTTCAGAAAAAATAAGAAAGTTTTTGAAAAAATTCCTTTTATTATGAAAAATATGTTGAAAATACAAAATACATAGCAATGTTAATAATGTATCATACGTTAAACCATTCCATGTCATCAGATCCATATTCTTCATCGTCTTGCTCTTGCTCTATTCCTTCCCCTCCTCCAGCGTCCCTTCCCACTGTTCCTCCAGCTGTATTTCTGGTTCCCCCTTCCAATCCCTCTGTTGCTGTCTCGACAGCTATTTCGTCCTCCTCCTCTTCAGCCCCTTCTGCTTCTCGTTGCATCTCTAATTCTTCCGAGAATATACCTTCATTATTGTATAATTAAAACACTGTGTCGACTGACATGAACCACAGATAGACAAGCATTTCATACCTGCTTTCAAACATGAACAATTCTTCTCGTAGCCTGTCTTGCACTGACAAAAAATCATCTTCAAGAGTTCGGGGGGGCCGGATCTCTTGTGGTCTGGACCGGTAGCAGTACATCTCCATCCCCATTCCTGATATACGTGCTCTAACGCAAACACTTTTATGAAAAACGAGGCGAGTCGAATTCATTTTCAGACATCCTTTAGGGATAGGATGTCGAGCTAACCTGTTTCTTACTGATGAGGTACAATAATACCGAAACCGGTCTAAGAATGACAAGCTCCTTTCATAACAAAATCGAAGTTTTTGGTTTAAAGCCCCGACTTGGTCGAGGGTAAGCATTCTAGTTTTATCGCGTTCCTGTTTTGGGCCAAGTGGTTGAAAGTCCTTAATCGGAGGGTATGGAGAGTCTTTACATCTTTTGGGGATTTGTAAATCGACAGCAAAACAGTTTCTTCGTTCTCGGATACAGTCTCATGAGAAAGGTTCTGATTTTTCAACATTCAATGGCCGTTTTGAGTTCCTTGGACTGACCTTCTGCCATTTAAGACAAATTTTCCAGTACTGACTTTTCTCGTCTTGCGGACTCGTGATTTTACAATCAGTTTGTTTTCGTGGTTTTTCCAAATAAAGCCGTTTTCGTGAAAACCAAAAATTTAATCGATAAAATTTGGAGGACTCGAGGTATTACCTTTGATAAAATACTATCAATATTTTAATAATACGAGCAAGCCAACGACTTCAAAAATAACAGAGATTTTATACCAACAAAAGCAGACGACTAATTAGGGCGCGTGGGTACACGTGGTTGGGTTATGTGGAATGTCATGGATCTCAGGCGGAGAGCGTAAAAATGGGAGACATAATTCTAACGAACATTTAATAACCGCGCTCGAATATAGGGATCAAGTGATATAAACGGAAAGGTCAGAATATAAGCTTCACTTCGGTCTGGGTATTAATCCTAAAAAAATGAACAGCGGGGAACAAGAAGTATTTAAAAAAAAGTCCGGTTTTCACTTGGGTGATCAATTTTCCCGATTTCTGGAAAATGGAGGAACTTTATTCGAAATAAAAAAATACATTCGAAAAGTAGACACTGTAAGCTTTAAAATGGTGTGCATTGAATAACAATATAATGGAATAATATGAGTTTTTAATTCGTGCTTGTTTCGAAGATTTCTAGAACTCCGAAAACGTCTGAAAAATGCAAATAAACAAATCAATTTTTTATTAAAACGCCAGAAATATACTGAAAAAAAATTTATGAGATCATTCGAGACATCTAAAGATCCCATTTAAAAAAAATGGGATAAAAAACTATTTAAAAAAATATGAATGAATTACTAAAATGGTCCAAAATATTGGGAAAACATAACTTGACCACTTTTTTCAATGTTCTCGACAGGAAAGAACGGGCTTCAAGGCACATGGATCGATACCTATAGAGGTGGAGCAGCCGCTGAAATGAGGGGACTTTTGGGTCCGGTTATCTCGAAAACTATCGAATTCCCGAAAAAAATGATAGGGACCATTTTTGTAGATAATTATAAGATCTTCATTTTTTATCTTAACAAAAATTGGCTAATTTGTATATTGTGGCAGATATTAGCGGGAAACCATTTTTAGGGGCCATTTTCAGCCCTCTCCCAAGTCGGAATCATGGTGAAATTTTTCGCCCTTGGAAACAACCGTCAAGAAATTAAGCCACGAAGGAAATCTGGACAGACTTATCTACAGCTTTGTCCCTTCAGTTACTGGACTACAAGGTAGACTCTTTAGCGATCTTTCGATATTGCCGGTGGAGTGCTGAATCTGTAGACTTTCCTCGGGTATGCGCATGTTGATTCGGATGTAGTGGGTTCTGTATTATCGCTACATCTCTTATATTTCTTTCACATAGCCTCTCTAAAGTTTTCATTGAAAACGATGTTAGGCTAATCGGTCGATATGCTTTTGGAATGGAGTAATCCAATCTTCCTGGTTTTGGTATAAAGACAACCTTGACTTCCCTCCAGCTTTTTGGAATATACCTCAGTGCCAGGGAGGATCTGAGGATTCCTACGTGCAGCATTAATGCATCCAGGTCCCACTGAAGTAGGGCTGGATAAATGCCGTCAATTCCTGGTGATTTAAAAGGGGAGAAGCTCGAGATGGGGTGTGATTAAGAGTAATTAGGAAAAATGTACTATGATAATTACATCTAGCAACGCCGTTAAAGATGTTATGACGCGCGCGAAATTGTAACATATCAGCTGCTGATTCTGCAGGTACTTCTTCCTTGCTTTGTTCACTGGATTCATCAAGTTTAGTTTTCTTTGTGTCAATATTCTGATTTCTTTGTTCTCTTCTTGCTCTTCGTGTTGATCAATTTTTTCTCGCACTCCCAAATGGTTTTCCTTGGAAATGCCGAAAAAATAATGAAAGTGACAGTGGTTGTGCGGACATAGTGGCTTTCTGTTTATCAACGTCGAATTTGCGGGGTCATCCCCCAGCTCCGGAAAATAATGAAATACAATTCGGTCATTATTTATCTTAAAAATCGACGTAATGTATTTTTTAAGGAATCTTCTCCCTCCAGATGGCGTATCACTGGATGTCAAATCCCAATTGTGATATCGAGAGTACTACCTTAACTTTCCAAGTGTCGCGCGCAGATAAATGGCGTGGCTTTAATTTAATCGGTCACAAACATTATATATATTTATTTAGTATTCGAATTATACAAAAAGTCAGAATTAAGACGTACTTCTTAATGTTTAGTATCTCTACTTGATGGACTGTTTTGAAAGGATCATAGAAGAAAGCAAATGGCTGGACACTGGCGACTGATTCCCTCCTTAACCAGTTTTTCCTTAATAAAAAACCTTAGACTAAACAAACATCATCAATTAATTTTTTTAAGCAAAAAATAAAACATTATAAGAATCTACAAATAAACCTTTAGGAGATGTACTTCCCACTCTTTGTTCTTGGTTCGCACGATACAAATTCTAAAAAATTATATTTATGTTTAATGGAATTTCAAATAGTTCTGAGACTGCAGTATTAGTTTTATTTTTCGGAAGATTCGGAATAATAAAAATTAAATATACAAAAAAGAACTAATTCACTAAAAAACTGATTTGTTTAAAAATATAGAGATTGCAAATAGATTCGACTAAAATATAGTATTGCTATAAATTATTTATTAAATTCATTATTTCTTCCTTTAATTTAATCTATTTGGGTTAAATGTTTAAATATACTTAGCTGGTTCGTTGTGTAAAGAATTGAAGTGGTATATGATAATAAAAATTTCAAAAAGTTTTCAACACTAACGAAAACTTCATGCAAAAAAAACTATGACGAAAAAGGTTACATAAACGACATTGTACACAAAAACAAGCAGTTTTATCACACTTATTGTTCATAAGTTTGATGTAGAGTATTTACTTTCATTAGAAATTTAATGAGATCTGTGAAAAAATAACGAGACCGCAGGTCGAGTTATTTCGTCAAATCAGATCGAGTTAAATTGCCTATATGAAAGTAAATACGAGAAATCAAACTTATAAAAAATATCCTGCTCAAAATCTGAGCTCGAATGGTATTTGATAAGACAACCATGAATAAAGAAAGATTTAAATTTAATTAAACTTTAGGAAAACGTTAAAAATATGGAGCCAGCTGGGATTTTCATGAAATTTTCACAGATGCTACAAAACATGATAAAATTAATAAAAATAAAAAAAATTGCCGCAGAAAGACATTTGTCCAATTCAAACGCATACATAAATTTTGTACAAATGCCCAAGTAGCAATTTATAACCAGAACAAACCTGAAAAGTATAAAATGGAAAAATGTTCATTTGACGGACAAAAATAATTTGCTTGACAAATGACAGCCATCTCATAAATTCAAAGTTTAAATACAACGTTGCCAATTCAATTTCAGAAATCATGGATTTGGGTAAATATTGAATGGAACGTTGAGTAACAACTGTCAAAATGGACAATTGTCTAAATGTGACACCTGCCAGAATGTAACAACTGTCAAAATGGACACCTGTCAGAATGTAACAACAGTCAAAATATGACACCTATAAGAATGAACACTTGTTACAACGTGACCCTGTCAGAATGTTAAAATATGACACGTATCGTACTTTTCTTTATTTATTACAAAGATCTAACCTAATCTAAAGGTAACCTATCCTAACCTGACCAACAAATATTTTCTCTTTTTTTCTCTGGATTAAAACCACTTAGTTTCTTAAAAAAGTTTTAATTTGACGTCAAATTAAAACTTTTTACCATACGAAGTGGTAAAGTATTGTAATCGCAAAAAAAAAGTTCAGCTTTCAGTGGATTTACATGTTTTGAGACCCCCTAAGTCATTTAAGACCATTTCCAGAAAATGTATGTATGGAGTCCGGAAAAATTTGTGTGCGCTCTCCAACTGAATAGATTTTGGGCAAAATCGGACAAGCGGAAGTGGGGGTTTACTCTTGAGAATTTTCAGATTTTCGCAATTATTATCATTTCCATTAAGTTTATGTAAAAATATTAAGAGAAAAAATTTATTTTAAATTAAATTTACTATAAATTTTGTTTAAAAACTTTTTCAAATTTTGTATTATAAGCGAGTTAAAAATAAAATATGGAATAACATAGTTGCATAATAGCGCAAGCGCAGTAGAAGTGTTTTGTTTCATGGAGACAATTGTACGCTCTTGCCAGGCATGGCCTGCCTTAAATATGTACGAGTAATTGGATTATGAGCCCGTAGTGCCGTTAAAGTATGGTAAAGTCATGTGCATGGCCACATCCGATTTTTTAAGAAAATAAGTGGTTTTAATTCAGAGAAAAAAGAGAAATTGAACTAGCAAACCACGATGAGCTTCCGAAATGAATAACAAATATTTTTTCAAAAAAAAAAATGAAATATATTATTCCGCGCAAAAATTTCTATTGCTACATTGATTTTATCATGTTTTATAACATCTGTGAAAGTTTCATAAAAATCCCAGCCGGCCCCATATTCTTAACGTTTACCAAACTTTATTTAACTACATACAAAACAATAAATATTAAAACATTTTTAAAACGAACAATTATTAAAAACACATTTATTATATACAATTTATTTGTATTGTAATAATGCCATTTTAACAATCTCATTTATGGTTAACGCATCAGAACTTTGTTTACACTTTTCGATAGTAGTTTGTAATTTCTTACGCCTTCAGTTACGTGCATCACGGTCTTTTTTGAAGATATTGTCTTCAAAGGGATTGAAATTAATGTAAAACTTTTCATAATACATATTTTATAACATTTTAGCAGTTGAGTTCCACATCGTCTTTTTCATATTAAAACCCCAATCCATTAGTATCCTTGAAAAGTCTTCAATCGGCTGTTCTTTGTTCAAATCAAAATTTCTTTCTTTACAAAAATCACTAAATTGCTTTCCATATGGACATATTTGACTTTTTAGTATTTATTGGAGTATAATTTTCTTTAATTATTTCTGCTTCCGAAATATTACCAAATCGTTTTAAAAATATTTTAATATTTATTGTTTGTATGTAAGTTTAATTAAATTTAAAACAATATGACGTCTTAGAGTTTTAAACTGTCGTGACACATAAATAAATAACAAACACACATCGCTACCCGGGCAAAGTGGTATTATCGATTATTTATCCAGTTATATTTTCTCTTCCTTCCTCATGTGGCATTTTTTAATTGTGAGTGGAATTGTATATTAGTAACCCACATTTCTTAATAAAAATTGACAGAATTTTAATTTAACGTAAAAATGATTAACCAGCTATTACTTTTGGGTTTTATCTGCTCGTCTACAGCGTAACTAATATAAAGGTTGAACTTCGAATTTAATTTTAGAATGATACGTCTTAATATCGCTGAGAGAAACGCTACTTAAGCATTATCAGCGATATCCTATTCGAAGAGTGAAATGTTATTTAAAAAATGTATTTTCTTTTCTTCATTATACGCCAACGCGACATCTGGAGGCCAGTGTCAACAACAATTGCCAGTCAGATTTAAACGCGTTGTTACGCATAAGTTTGATCGCAAAACACGTTTATTTATTGTCATTAACTGTCCACAATGTCGGTTTTGCTGAGATGTGGGTTCAAGCCGGTCAATTTAACAATTTTTCGACGGAAAAGCCTCACTAAAGGCAAAAAAACTATCAAAGCCATCATGTTTCTTTCCGACGTATAACATGAAAATTGACGTCTAAGATCAAAGGGTTTTATAAAAATTAGTAATCGATTTCATAAAAAATATATTTTTTTATTTTTTAATAATACTTTAAATTCTATTTTCATTGTAGTACCTACTATATTATGTACAGCGTGTTTACTTAAATTGCTCCATATGGAAAACTTTTTTATTATTAGTTTTACGAAAAAAGTTGCTCTTTATAAAAAGTTCAGCGTTGGCAATTGTTGCGGCGTGCTGCCGCTAGAGTGGCGCTCGTGTAGCGCCAGCCGATGTCGTGCTGGTGTATAGTTTTTTGTCAGTCTGTTATCAGAATTTTCGATACATTCTCTTTTATCATTTTGACATATCACTTTAAGCTCCTGTGTCGTAAAAAAAAAATTATGACAATTAAAAATTAGATATTCTAAAAAGCCATTGCCATTGACACAAAGATATTTCAGTTCTAGTACTTGTATTTTTTTTGCTCTTTAGTCGGTACCCAGTTTTCATATCTATAATTTAAAATTAGCTTCAAAACTGTGTTGTACACTCGCAAATGTGCTACCATCTATCAGTAAAACTGATAAATGAAGCTTAGAAGTGAGTTTTGACAACTTTACAAAGCAACGAATTCTTAACTTGCATTTGACCGATTCTGGTCAAGATCTCACACTTCATTTCTAAGTATTTAACCAAAATTAAAAATATCTGACATTTCACTTATTAAATATCGAATATTTGGAATATGGTTATGATTTAAAATTTTGTTTGCTTGAAATCAAATTACAGAACATTATTTAATCAAAAAATTAATTCATCGAACTGTAGGGAATAGTATAAAATTATTATACAGGGTGACCCAGGGGTGTGTGCGTGCTTCATAACTTTTTTCTACCCAAGCTATCGATTTGATGTTTTTTTAACGATAGGACCGACAATGAAGCAC
This sequence comes from Crepidodera aurea, assembly GCA_949320105.2. Lineage (NCBI taxonomy): Eukaryota > Metazoa > Arthropoda > Insecta > Coleoptera > Chrysomelidae > Crepidodera > Crepidodera aurea. The sequence continues at coordinate 64,844,514 of OX439475.1, forward strand.
ATTCTAAATATATTTCAGGATGTCCCACATAAGATACACAACTAAGTTCTGTTATTTTTGTTACATATTTAGATTCGCCATTAAATTGTCGATATAACGCACCTAGGTTTCTTCGACTTATTTGCAATAGTTTTTAACTTATGTCAATTTATGTGTCAAAATAGCGTTGTGCAGAGATCCACAAAAAAATTCAGAACTTCAGAACTATTCAAGATAACTTAAACAACTTTTTTCCAGTCGATTCCTAAAGCTTTAGCGCATCTTTCGAGATGTAGACGAACTCGGAGTCGATGTTCTATCGCCTACTACGATTTTTTGAAAATGACAAATTACAAATAACCATAACTCGACTTTTTTAAATACATCACCCTATATTTTATTAAATCATTGCATGGCATTTTTTAAGAGCTTTTTGCTGATATACGGTTTGAGGGGTTTATTTTGTAAAACTTACGAGATTTATGCAAAATAAGAAATGTTTGACGGTTTATTCGAGAAAAAAAGGAATCGAGTAGGCCGCTGTCGTAAAATTTGACAGATTTTGAAAAGAAAATGTTTCAACAAAATGAAATTGTAATAGAAACAGAAATACATTACAAAATAAAAAATTTTAGTAATACAATTTGCAAGAACATGAAAGAATGATTAATAGGAAACATTATAAACATTTGTGATTTATAACAAATGCTCGTAGGTCACCGTCACCATCATGTTCCACACAAAAATCATTACTTCGTGTTCTTGTAAATAGTATTACTAAAACTGTTTACTTACAAAATGAAATTGCAATATAAACAAATACATAACACAGTAAACAATTTTAGTAATACTATTTACAAGAACATGAAATAATGATTAATGTGTGGAACCTAATGGTGACGGTGACCTAAGTACGAGGATTTGTTATAAATCAAAAATGTTTACATTGTTTCCTATTAATCATTCTTTCATGTTCTTGCAAATTGTATTACTAAAATTGTTTACTTTGTATTGTATTTGTTTCTATTACAATTTCATTTTGTTGAAACATTTTCTTTTCAAAATAGTATGAATCGCCAAATTTTACGACAGCGGCCTACTGAATTCCTTTTTTTCTCGAATAAACCGTCAAACATTTTTTATTTTGCATAAATCTCGTAAGTTTTACAAAATAAACCTCACAAACCCTATATCAGCAAAAAGCTCTTAAAAAATGCCATGCAATGATTTATAAAATATAGGGTGATGCACTTGAAAAAGTCGAGTTATTGCTATTTGTAATTTGTCATTTTCAAGAAATCGTAGTAGGCGAAGTTATCTTGAATCGTGAAGTTCTGAATTTTTTTGTGGATCTCTGCACAACGCTATTTTGACACATAAATTGACATAAGTCAAAAACTATTGCAAATAAGTCGAAGAAATCTAGGTGCGTTATATCGACAATTTAATGGCGAATCTAAATATGTAACAAAAATGGGGGGTTGCCATTTAAAAAAACAGAACTTAATTGTGTATCTTATTTGGGACATCCTGTATATAAATAGAAATATTTTTAGAATGTGTCTCATTGTCGGACCTATCGTTTAAAAAACATCAAATCGATAGCTTGGGTAGAAAAAAGTTATGGAGCATGCACACACCCCTGGGTCACCCTGTATATAACAAGGTTGGAATTTTAATTCCAACAGAGTAACAGACTGTACTTTCTCCACGGCCACAGAAAGTAAGAATTGAATATAATAAAATGAAACATCAATCTCTCAACATTGTGTAGTATTTTTATATTCAAGTTTGGATTTTTACGGTAGCAAATTTTGAGTTATGTTATCAGTAGTAATATCACAAGACCTTCGAAAATAATCGATTATACTTCCGAGTCACGAGACGTATTTGGCGAAACACCACGAGAGCGGAGCTCGAGTGGTATTTTAAAAGAAATACGTCGAGCGAGGAGGAAGTATAATCGATTATTTTCGTATGCTCGAATTATATAATTACTTTTGGTGACGTTTGCTCATTATAAACGTCAAACGTATTGTTACTATGACAAACTTTTCAAGATGGAAGGATGCGAAAATCAAAAACGATTATACCACGTCATCAAGGGTATATTCGCTTATCAATACATGGTAACTAAGTAAAAATTGCAACTGCTATTGGCTAAATTTATGATGAGTTGTATAATCGACATATTTTTTTATTTCTGGCGGAGTATTTTCAAATTCTATATCTGAATCGTTTGATTTTCTACTCCTTTTTAATAAATTAAAAGTTTTTACAAACCAATATTAAGACTACACCAACTAATACTGACAGTTAATTTGACATTCATGGCAAACCTTATTTTTTTTAAACAATTACTGAACGAAGATTCTGTCTCTAGTGATAGAATGAAATACGTATAAAATACATAAAAGACAAGTGTTTCAGAATTTTCTTTCAGCGAGAATGTTTCTTTTCTGTTATTCAGTAGTGGCCGTGGAGAAAACATTTTATTGAATTCGTCTGAATAACTTTTCTGGTTCGCTGTCAACCAGTTCCAAAATATAGTTTGGTAAAAACGCGGTCAAACATTTAAATCCAAATAATGTTGATCGGCTCGAAGAATTTTACGAATTTCTTAATAGTACTCGTATTTTAGGACAGTATTCTTAAGACATGTATCTTTAAAAATGTTAAAAAAAAAATTGCTCCTCCTTTAATAATCAGTGAATCAATACAATATTAAACATTACTTTTTGTCCGTACCAAGAACAATCCAAAACTACTATTATCATTGTGATTTGTATTTTTATTATACTCTATTGTTTATTTTTTTAAATGTTCTTTAGCTTTAAAAGCACCTATTTGTTGTATATAGTGTTTGGTGTATCGGAATAGTTATAAAAAAAATAGTTCTCTCTATTGCAATATACGATGTATTTATCGGTAAAGTATGCTAAGCTATAAATTATAATTTATAAAATACAATGTAAAAAAATAACTTTAAAATTAGCGCCAAAACGCCGAATGTCAAATGACGTCAATCCATCGATGAACATTGTAAAATATCTCAAAGCAATAGTTGAAAATTGATTGAATTATTGAGTTAATTAATTTTTACTAGTCACTTTTAGACAAAAAAGTGTGTGACAGCTGGCAGGTGACATATGACAGTTGACAGAAGGGACGTGACTCAAATGTGGAGTGTACGAGGGGGGTACTCCCAACCGAGGCCATACGTACTTATATACAACTGTACCATCCAACTCAAAAAAAATATCTTTCAATTCTCCATCCATCAGCCCGTTTGCCTTATTTGGATCGCCAAGCCCAAGATGAATTGGTGTACTTTTTCCTTCCTTACTATTTCTGACTGTTATTTCCTATATTCTACTTTTCTATTCCTATTTCTCTTAAGTCCATTTGTATACGAGAACCGTCCATTTTTTCTGGTTCTCACTTTTGTTCTCTTACAAAGTGGTGGCCTCTTAGTATTTATTGTCTAATCTGTTTATTTTTTTGCTTTTTTGTATATTTTGTGTTTGTTCTTCATTGCCACATCTGATTTTCTCAAAGCTCCAAAGTTATGACATACACAAGACAGGAAATTGATCTTGTTCGTTAAAATATTAAAATATTCCGTCTTACACACTCTGTATTCAGAATGATGCGACCTTTTGTAATACATAACTGGTCATCTTTTCACTTTTACAAAACCAATAGCATTGCCTTCATATGACTCTGTTGAGAGGGACTGTAAAAAGCAAGGCCTTACCTTGGAAGACCCCCTCCACTCCACAGATGACAAATGACAGTTGACAGAAGGGGCATGGCTTAAAAGTGGAGTGGAGGGGGTCCTTCTGAAAATAATATAATAAAGTTTCTACTAAAAATATGAACGTTTGAAGAAGAAACATGTTACCACACCAATATTAACCTTCCACCGGATTCTAGAATGAGCTGCAATTAATCTTTTATTTTTATTAAATTTATGCACTTCTAAATACTCATCGTGATCGGTGAATTATTTATCGATCGATTTGTTACGCTTAATTAGCCGTTAAGCACATGTCAACTTATTTAGGTGGATTGACGTCACTGGAATAATCAAATTAAGATTTCTCGAAGAAACCAAAAAGTATTTTCTTTTTGTTTTAACTATTGTGTTTTATTATGTTTTATTAAATAAATATAACACTTTTTATCAATCTAAATTGCATGCAAATTAATTATGACTACAATATTTTCACATTTTTAGATTTTTTTTTGTATATTTTATTATATTCTTGCAAATGTGATGAATTGTTTCAAGTTCTTGCTCATTGCCAATAAATACATTTTCTACAATATGTAATATTTCCTTTAGTTAATAGTACTGTTATTTGCTATTGTTGATGATTTGAAAAGAGCAAACGAATGTAAAAAAAAATGTTAGGTTTCGGATTAATGACAAAACAACTTACCAAAAAAATACAATAAAAGTATATACAATATCGGAAAGAATATATTTGTGGATTTACGGTTTAGCGTGAGCATAAAGGAAATCTTGTTAAATGTTGAGAGAGCATAACAATTATTCCTCGCATAGCACCAAGAAGGGATATCATAGCAATCACAGCCCGGCACAGAATGAATATTTCTACTTATTTAGTGGATTTTGGCTTTCTTGGAAGAAATTTTAGTAGATTACTTTTTTAATAGATTTTTGGTAGATTTTAAGAGGTAATTACTTTTTGGAATAAAGTAAGCAAGTTACATGATCGAGCTAAAAATTTGAAATATGAAAATATTTCTAATTTTGCAAAACAAATGCTCTCCCTCCTTGTATCGAACGCAAAATGTGAACGGATTTTCTCCCAGTTTAATTTAAGAGTGTTCTATACCCATCAGCTCTGTCAATTTCATACATAACCTCGAAATCCTCGCCCCTTACGTCTCCGCCATAAACGCCACTCTGAAGAAATTGTTAGGCAGCATGATATACATTGCGTATTTCCGGTTGCATAGTCTACCAATTCTCGGATAAGGACGACATCTAAACGTATCATTTTCGGTCGTGGATGGAAATTAGATTTCTATATAAAGTGCAGGCGAGATAGGTAATTTAATAGACCATTCCAGAACACGTGACTTTGACAGGTCGGCCATATTTGCGGGGAGGCATACAAACGATTCTGATCGCATCTATTTAAATTGGATTGTTGTGTTGACTTGTTTTTTAACGTTTTTTCAGTGTTTCTATGATTATTTTTTATTAAAATGTGGCGAAGCAATTATTATTTAGGTCTTAGTGGTGATATTGACCCTTATGTGTTAGATTATGTTATAGTGATTGTTCTTTTGGCATAATGAAGTTGCCAAATATTACAATTATAGACTTATTTAATACTAACTCAGTTTTTATTCGGGACAACAGCTTAAGGCTTACAAAAGTTCATAGTGTTTTAGCCAAATTGTGAAAATTGTGTTTAATATACAGAAATAATACAAAAACAAATTGTAAATCTTAGATGTTTATATTGAAACGAAATGTCCAAAGTTTTTTTTTATAATTTTATTATACCTGGTTACCTTCCTTTCAATATACCAGGTGATTATTTCATTGCAACGTGGAAGTTGGGCGCTATTTGAAACGAAATGTCAAAGTTTTTTTATAATTTTATTGACTACCAAAATGAATTGTCGAAATTGTAAATTATAATGACTAATCAACACTCACACTAATTCACTCATTAAATCTAATATTAAAACTATTAAACAATAAAAGAATCCGACAAAAATACTCTATAACTATCACTAAAACTACCTTTGAACTGTGAATTTCCTCTTCTTATCAAATTTTACTTCTTGTCTTCACGCCTTAACAAACTCAAGTCCTTCCTCTTCTTATTAAATTTACTTCTTGTCTTCACGCCTTAACAAACTCTTCACTCAACAAACCTTACATGTACCATAAGATTAATTTTCAATACACCATACTATAACATTTTCTTCATCAATACAACTTTCTACAATTTATTCTTTTTTCCTTCCTCAAACCTTTTATCTTCCAAAAATTAAACCTTTGACATTTTTCTTTTTCTTTCAATCAATCTCCCCAAAATCACCTGTCACTATTTTTTTGTTGCCTGGTTACCTTCCTTTCAATATACCAGGTGATTATTTCATTGCAATATATTCATAAAATAAAACAAATTATGAAAAAAAAATAATTAATTCAATGGTATTTGTGAGGGACACATATTTATAAATGTACTACATACTACGACAATTTTGTCCAATGCAGTATAACCATCTCTTTCTTTAGACAACATACTCATTGGTATTTTTTTTTAAGACCAATAATTCGTTCTACATGAATTCGTACAGTGGAAATATTACGTGTATTTTCCAAATCAGTGGGATGTAGTTGATTTTTTCCTTTGTAAAGGATGGTATATTTAAATTCGCACCTAATATTTATAGAGCATTTTGAATTAATAATAATAATATACGCCCTGCAATTCACTCCCTTACGAGTGAACCCAGAAACTCTGCAGCTTGTGCGAGGGAGGGACGGCTATTTTTATTATTAAAAACCTCTGTCGGCAAAAACAATATCACCTGGTAATATTAAATTTAAAAAACATAAAAAATATATAAAAGATCGCCAAAAATACCTGTTATAAAATGCCTAGAACAAATACGTCTATTAATCACTTGGCTTTCAGAAAATGTACCTCGTTTCAAATCTTTAATTCAAGCATTTCTTCGTTCACTAGAAAACGCGTTTAAATGATCCCATCCGTTTGTCAAAACAGCAGACATTTTCTATTTATTTCTTCTGAATAAATAACTTTAAAAAAATCTTTCTGATGTTTACATATGAAACTAACGTTGTGTCATAAAGTTGTGTGCCTCCCAGCAAATATGGCCGACCTGCCACCTACGTCATCCTGGAATGAGGGATGGTCTATTGCAAAAACGTAAAATAATTTTCGCAATAACGAATTTTTCAGTAACTGTTTTGATAATTTATTTAAATTTTTAATAAAATTAGAAAACTGATTACTCCATTGAATTCTACAGAAATAAAATACAAAAGAAACTATGTTTCATTGTTTTATTTGAAATTTGATTTTTGTTCCGTATTGTTATAAATATTCAATTGTAATAATAAAAATGCAGATAAATATAAAAAATAATTATTTTTTAAATATTTTTGAAAAATATTCAGAATGAAAGTTGTAGATTATGAAAAAATCTTCAACTTTTGAAAGCTCACCTTTTAACCTCAAAACTGTCGAGAAAAATTCGAAAAATCGTATTTTTCTTTTTATTTCCGAGAAAATAATGTACTTTTGATCAAAGATTTTTTCATGATCTACATCTTTCATACTGAATATTTTTCAAAACTATTTAAATAATAATTATTTTTTATATTTATCTGCATTTTCATTACTACAATTGAATATATTCAACGTAAATAAGCCAAAAATCATATTCAAAGACACAAAGCTGTAAAAATCCGATATAATACGAGCGTAAAGCGAGAGCTCCCGGGAGCCGCTAAACACGAAGTAAGAGGGACATACGAACCTTTCCAAACGAATTCGAAATATACGTCTTGTAAGCAACTTTTAATTTTTAATTGCTTTAAAAAAGGACCGTCGGGGGCAGCACCTCCCGGTGCCCTCTGAGATTTTAGAAAAAATGGTAAATACAAAAGTTGTTCAGTGGCAAATGAAGAACGGCGGATGATAACTTATATACGTATATGACTTTTTTTATATATTTTTCATGTTATTTCTTTTATGTATATAAAAAAAGTTATCATCCGCCAATCTACGATGCATAATAAGCTCAGATACAAAAAAATATATTTTTTGTTGAGTTTTAAGCCCGCAATTTTAACATTAACATTTCCAATATGGCGGAGGGTATAGAACCAACCCCCTTAATAAAAATGTCTCTTTACTTTTACACTCAAAAGAAGGAATAAAGTACTTTGGTGATCGTACTTATTGACCTTGTATAAAAATATTAAATATGATCATGATAAATATTTGATTTTAATATGAATTACATAATAGCAGATTTTTAGTGTTCTTAAAAAGGAGTTTTAGTAGATTTCACTAACAGAACCTGTAGATTTCCTCAAAAAAGGGTGGCAACACTGGCGTATGGAAACAAGCGGCAGCGAACCAGTGTTATCACCTTTTTTCATAGATTTCCTGACAAGGACCGACATAACCTTAAACTAGACGGCTAATGCCATATGATAGAAATTGATCAATTACGAGGATGACTGGTGTCCATAATGCATGCGCATTGTGTTTGTCACAATCACCGACATAACCTTAAAGTTTATGTTCCGACATTGGCGTACTTTAGGGAAAATGATTGGGTCTAGAACAAAAATAAGTGGAATGATGAAAACAATTTAGGATTTAGGTTGGAGTTTTCATTTACTGATTGGAAATAGTATTATTTGTGAGAATAGAATGTTTTTCATTGCAAAATAGTAAAGGTATAAATAGATGTATCGTTCGAGTAAGACATATAGTATCCTCAATTTATAAGCTTTGAAAAGCGCGTCTCCTTTGATACCACTAAAAAAACATGACCCTTTAAGCGTAAGTAAAAATTGCATCTAAATAACTGTATTTTTGAGTTCGTTTTGTGAAAAAGTAGATTGGAATTTCAATTTTTCTTACGGCCCTACATAGAAATCATGCAAAAGCCTGTCCTTGTTTGAAAGGAATAATTGAAATACAAGTAAACAGAATATATATTGCAGGATGAAGGAAGTTTGTGTATTTTTTACAAAATAAAAAAAGAAAATGCTCAAGTCATAAAATTATTTTATTGATTTTGAAACAATATCAATTTGGTCAATTCCTTTCTAATCACGGTACCTCTTTCCGTTTCAGTTTGTTTCTTTGTTATCTCATGGAATCTTAATTTGGTATAAATTTGTATTATCTGCTTTATCAGAATAGATGTGTGGCTTTCCGAAAAAGTAACAGCATCTAGAAGGTGGTCATCTAGATTTGAAGAAACCCTATTGTCTTCCAAAAATTTCAAATAACATTGAAGATTGAACTTCGCGAAGAAGTTCCTTTCGTTAGGCATTTTATTTCCCGTTGTTTCTAGGAGTTTTTTAAGTTGTAACTCAACAAAACGTATAAATGAAATTACATCATCAGAAGGTTTTATCAACCCACCTCTGTTTTTTCTATCTATCAACAATCTGGTGAAATCGAGACAGTCATCTTTTGACAACATTTTTTTTAATCACAAAACCAGCAATGTATGTCAACACATTTTCAGTTATGATATCAAAACAGAGAAGTGAGAATTTTTTGCCAAAATCATGATCATCCACAACTATTTCGTCATCGAATCCATATTTCTTCATGGAACTTAGCTCATCAATTGATCTTTCTGTATGTTTTGGTTTAGAAATACTCTTGACTGTTAAAATCGATGTGGTGGCTAAACATAAACAGTTTCCTCCACTTTGTTTAATGTCATGGTATAGCATCAATCTCTTGAATGTACAGTGAAATTGAAATGCCGTTGGATTGTCATTGGAACCATTTCGAGATCTGAAAAGAAAACTGTTACTTTTAAATGTCAATAATTCAAAAATATCATCATTTTCAACATTAAAAAGTTTCATTACTTTCAAAAAGCATTTTGTACAAATGAAATGAGAAATCAGAATCATTATTTAATGCAATGTTCTGGAACATGGAAAGGGAATGATTATGCATACCTCACAGTGAAAAAAAATAATTCCAGGTGGTCGGCTCATTTTATAGGTCAATAAGTGATTAATTGAAATGTCAGTCTTTATATATATCATAGACACCCATCAGTGATGTTGCAGTTGTGATGCATCCTTTTATTGGAGTATTGTTCCCCGTTAAATACAGTGGCATCCCTGCAGAGTTTTTCAAACCCTTCAAATAGCCAATGGCTTCTGTGAAAACAACACTCCAAAAGAGTTCGTTACTTTTTCTTAATGGTCCCTTGTAACCACTAGCATAAGCATTTCTTGAATTGCACAAATCGAATAATCTGTCTATAATTCTGATAAATTTTACAGTAGCTTCCGCATGTCGAAATTCTTGTAAACATAGATCATCACAACAAAATTCCAATTCATCTGCAACACTGCTACTGAGGGTTTGGGCAGCCAAATTAATCTAAAATATAACATTGAATGAATTAAAACCTTCATATCTCACGGTTCTTTAAATAATTGCCTTCATCTTTTGTTTGGTCCATTCTATGTGGGATTTTCTTAGTTTAGTAGCAACTCTCAAAGATATGGATTCTTGTGTTTCATACAGTTTCTTTATGAAATTGGAATTAATTTCATTGCCATCCTTATCGACTATTACATTAAGCTTTGCCCAATTGTTCCTTACTAATTTCAACATATGGCATGCATCAAATATGAAGTAAACTTTCTGACTTGTTCCAGGATGCAGAAAATATGGCTGGATACCTTTTCTGTTACTGATGTTGAGCTTGCAACCTAATGCTCGTGCTATTGCAAAATTAACTGTGGTTCCATCAGAAGTAACAGAAACAACTGTTACATCTATTTGAGATAGCATTGTGAGGGCAGTTTTGATGATATTTGCCTTTTCCCTTCCTGCAAGTCCATTAATTAAAAAATAGGCAATTGGAATTTTCCAGTTTTCTGTTACACACACAACCATTAAAACTAGAGCCTCAATTGCATATTTCATTTTATCATCATCAATTTCAGTACCCAAATCAACATATCCCCATGTTTTATTAGATTTGAATTCAACGTGTTTTTTGATACTCATTTCATCCAAGATCAGGCAACATAGGGTTTTTAAATTTTTTGTTGCATTCTCAGCCACTTTTCTTCGCAATGTATCAAATGCATTCTGAGCGAAACCTGGCTCACAATGAATGTTGGATAACCAATTTCTGATGGTGCTGGGTGCAGGTAAAGCTAAGCCAAATTTTTTTCTTACATACTCATATGCTTTCGAGGAATAAAATTGTAATGTCATCGCAAAACTTCTCAATTCTGGTGGAAATGGTGCTTTGTTAGTTTTCTTCTTTCTCAGATTTCCAATTAACCGTTTCATCAAAGCATATGGGATGTGCTTCACAGTAGTTTGCAGAATTTTCAAAGGTTCATCTGATATCATGTTTTTTTTTTCAAGTCTTTGAGGTGTGTTATTTTTGTGTTAAGTCTTTTTATATGAGCTTTTGAAACTCAACCTTTTTACAATCTCGGAATTTTTTTTCTTATTGCTGCATAAATCTTGCTTCATTTTTCTTGGAGATAAGCTGAAAAGAAGAAAAAGGTTTTTATTTTACCTATTGCGCTTCAGTAGGTGGCCCAACTAATTTTATTTTAATATCCAACTCGGTCCACCAACTCTTGATTTCTTTACTGGCTCGAGAAGTTTGGTGGGTGTTTATGTATTATGTTATATCACATAGTCCTGTTTCTCTTTTTTTTTGGAAGTAAGAAAATATTGCTAGAATAAAGTGACTATCTAACAAGTGGGTCAAAATTCAATTGAAAGATTTCAGACGAACAGATAAATAGACAAACAAGGCAAGTTAAATAAAAGCTTGTGACTGAGTCTGTTGTTAGCTAGTTAATGAAAGGTCTTACCTATAGTTATGAAACATTCTTAACAATCTTCTGCTTTTTTTAGGGGTCCCTCTTAAACCTTCACTATCTGAAGAGGAAGTCATTTTCATTTTTCTCTTCCTTTCCTTTCATCGTAGAATTTGTCTAATTCTGAAATAATATTTTTTCCAATTTTCAATTAAGAACGTTTCCCTATTCAACAATTAAATATTATTTTTTTCAACGCGTTTTAATAACCACATATTCCCACTTCAAAAATGTTCTGAATCATACAAGTATTTACCTACTCACCTATGAAACGTAACACCTTTGGAATGGTTTGTTGAATGGTTCTTACACCAAACTACAAAACACTTCATTTTTAGTTTTTAGAATAAATTCACTATTTCACTAGTATCGGTCAAACACCAAACAGAACAGTGGACGCCTATGAACAAAAAACAATGTCTACTCGAATCGGCAAAGCTCGAGAACCGAAAGCCAGATGTCTGACGTACTGGTGTCCATTGCGCAGAGAGGTTTTCGGAATGTTCAATTGGATGAGTTTCTTGTGTGGTGGGAATATGGTATTAGCCGTCTAGTTTAACGTTATGTCGGTGCTTTAAGCCTTCTTTTGCGTGTAAAAGTAAAGAGACATTTTTATTAAGAAATTTGTTGTTTCGGTCAATAGTTTTAATTAAATTAAACTGGGAGAAAATCCGTTCACATTTTGCGTTCGATACAGGGAGACAGAGAATTTTTTTTGCAAAATTAGAAATATTTTCTCTCGTTTATATGACGATATATTATTATTATTATTGTTTTCCTTTTTACTCTTGTAGATTTCGGTCTGTACCCAAGATATATTTTTTCCGAATCTCTATGTTTATCACATAAAATAATCTTATGAAATATATTTTTGTGTGCCATTATAATTGTAGAAAAACTTTGCTTTCATTTCACTAGTCTTAAATTATTTTCCAGGTATGCATTTTTAAATTACTTTCAAACTAATTAAAAGCATATCAATTGAAAACTCGAGTAATATGGACCTTAAGTTCACCAATATTTTAACACTTGTCAATATTACCGCCATCAGTCATTATTGTTGACAGTTGACGTTTGTCCAGATTCATTGCTGTTGACAGGTAACTTTGGTTAACTTATAAACCATATCCTATATTAAAATGTTACACGCTAAGACAGAATCCGAAAGCCTAACCGTACGAATGTGTTTTTTAAACGCTCTAGTGATGAATATTTCTAATTTTTAGAAACTAGTTAGATTGTATATATATTTAGGTAATATTACGTTTAAAAATGAAATTTATCGACTTAGAGAAACATTTGAAAAATGAAATCAATGTAAAAACTTTTTAGATATCGACACCCTTATCTCATCCATTTTACACTCAGTTCTCTCTTGATCACTGCAATTTCCTTCCTTATTCAGTTGCGAATTTCATTTGAACTTGACCTGTAATTGCATCAATTGAAAAGTATTGAACTTTTTCTAACACTTCATTGAATCTCATTTTTTATCCTAAAACTACGTGTTAACTTGAATACTCTAAAATCATTTAAAACAATAATAAAAGGTGGAATCACATTATGTAAGAAAAAGTCATTTTAAAATTAGCATAATTCTCGTAATCAGGTTTCATTCTTTCTCCAAAAACCAAATTAAAAATATTCGTCCATTTTTCTTCCTTATGTCAATTACTGTACCTTTCAGATTATTGTTTATTTTAATATTAAAATTATCAAAATGTATCTTCGTTAATTTTGTAACCCTGCTTTTTTAACCTTTTTTTTGTGTAAAAAATCCAATTCAAGTTCTTAACATAACTTTACATAACTACTATTCATCATTTTAAAAACGCTTTTTTAATTTTTTTTCACTTTGACGGATTATGCACAATTATACGTTGTGTCATCTGTCAATCGTCACTGACAAATTGTTTAAATGTCCTTCTTTGCTGTGTCTAAATTGTTGTGTTTTAACTTATATATTTTTTCTAAAAAAATTTCTTACAAATAAGCCTTTAAGATGAATATTAAATTCTTAAATTCTTGTAGAGCATCTATTTAATTTCATATCTAAAAGAATTAATGTTAAAAAAAGTAGAAAAACTAATTACTTACTTAGATGAAATAAACTTATTAGTAAAAGATTTATAGTATTGTCAAGAGGTTTGACCGACAATACATAAAAATAAAAATTCATTTTTACGATTTTTGTATTATAAATAAAGTCACCAAATTTATTATTTTCTATAAATTAATAATAGAAGATTGCGCCGAGTTTTATTTTTTATGTGTTTTCGTATCTTCCTACATACTTATATACTTACGTCCTGTTAGAACTGAAGTTTTCTTAATCATTATTGGTGTTGCTAAACAAATCGAATATATATATATATTTGTGTTGAATATTTTTAAAAATTTAAATTTTATTTGAAAAGTGAATAAAATATTAACATTTGGCTGTTATGCACGAAATTAAGAAATAAATATGTTATTGAAAGAAAGTTTGGATATTTTTTTTAATACTCTTCCATCCCCAATAAATTAAGCTGGACTGAGATAAATTATAGAGGGTGGCACAAACTTATGACATCGGAGGATTACATCGTTGTGGTAAGAGATAAAACTTTAAAATTTTGTATTAGCTAGTACAGTTACTGAGTGGACATTTTGAAAATGTTTTCGATTATACAGGGTTTTCCAAAAAATCGTGGCAGCACAAACTTACATTTTTTTAAATGAAACATACTATATTTTATTCAAGAATCAAAAATATCTCACCGAAAGCGTTAAAAAAATAGCATTATAATATATTATATGGGTGTTTTAAAAGATATGACCAATTATTAGCAAAAATGACCCCCTCTGTAACACTCCGCAAAACAGTAAATCAAAATAAATCAACAAATGTCATTCCCGTATCGTTGGTTGTGCTCAATATTGATAATTATCGCTTAATTAGAGCTGATAGAAACCGTAATGGCAAAGGCCTATGTATTTATGTGAAGTCTAAAATGCGCAGCGAGATAATTGTCAGCAGACAAGATTATATTTGGGAGCAATTGTGGATTAAAATAGTTTTAAATAAAAGATCATTTGCGAAAGGAAATATTTATAAACCTCACGAACAAAACACAAACAGCTTTAAAGATGAATTTGAAGACAGTCTGGTTTCTATTTATCCCACAGTTGATGAGATTATTTGTATGGGTGATTTTAATTTAAATTTATTAGATTTTGAAAACACAAATGTTAAAAAATTTTATTTAGTTTTAGAATCGTTTCAATTGTGCCAAATAATTGACGAGCCGACGAGAATTGCTGCCACGTCTGAAACTCTTTTAGATTATGTTATTCTTTCGAAAGACTCGGAATATGAAAAAGGTGTTATACCACAGGTATTTTCAGATCATTCCATGGTATATTGTAAACTTAAAGTTGATAAAGCGCACCCTGGACCCAAATTCATAAGCTATAGAAACTTCAAAAATTTTGATAAAGACATTTTTCAACGTGATCTCTTCAACACGTCATTTTTTAGGATTTATGACCAAGCTTCTATAGATAAAAAAGTGTCATATTTGGTCAACTGTTTAAACAATCTATTTGATAGACATATTCCTATTGTCAAATCAAGAGTTACGAAACCTAAAGCACCTTGGTTAACATTTCCTATAAAAATGATGATGGCTAAAAAAATATAAGCGTACTAAATCTGAAATAGACTTACGAAGGTATAAAGATTTGCGTAATTTTACATTTCAATCTATTAAAAGGGAAAAACAGGCATATTTTATTCATCAATTTAACAACAGTAAACCTAGAGATATGTGGCGGACTTTAAGATCAAATAAATTCTTGTCAGATGCGAAAATTGATATACCAGAGCATCTAAACCATCCGAAAATATAATCAATTTTTATAAAAATAATAATCTTGTGAATACTGACTTCAAATTTCAAGAAATTAATGATCTTTTTGTTCATAAAACCATTTGTGATATTGGAACTAATGCAACAGGATGTGATGGATTAAATATAAACTTGATCAAACTGTGTTGTCCCCATATCGTCACTTATATTACTCATTTAATAAATTTTTGCATCACTGAAAATGTTACGCCTACTGCTTGGAGAAAAGCCATAGTTAAAGCTTTACCAAAGAAGCAAACTCCTATTGAATTTAAAGACCTACGCTCCATAAGCATCCTGCCTACACTTTCTAAAATATTAGAAAGAGCACTAGAAACGCAAATAAAAAATTATTTGCAAATCCATTCATTGCTTCCTTCAGTTCAGTCAGGTTTTAGAAAAGGCTTTAGTTGTACCACTGCCTTGCTTCATATTGTAGACGATATTTTCAGAGCCACTGATCAGGGTCAGTGTACAACTCTAGTCATGCTGGATTTTAGTCGAGCTTTTGATACCATTCATTAAGATTTATTGATATATATCTTAAAATATATAGCAGCGCTTGTATCTTAATGGAAAATTATCTTAAGTAGGAAACAGCAAGTTTCTATTAATGGCACTGTTTCAAATTATTTGCCATTAAGGTCGGGTGTTCCTCAGGGTTCCATATTGGGCCCATTATTGTTTTCAATTTACTCTTCTCAACTCTTGAGCAGAATCCAGAATTGCAACGTTCATTTGTATGCTGATGGTACTCAGCTATATTATAGCTTCAAACCAAATGAAGCGGAAACAGCATGTACTACTTTTAACAATGACTTAAATCCCTTTATAGAATGTGCAACCGAACATTGTCTTCTTATAAACACTGCAAAATCTAAAGTTATGTTATTTGGTAATAAGAACTATAGACAAAATATTGCAAATTTAATAAATCTTTCTATTAATAATGAAAAACTCGAAATTGTGCATGAGGCAAAAAATCTAGATGTAATTTTGGATTCTGATCTAAGATTTGAGAAGCACATAAACAAATTACTACAAAAAGCTTATTGTAACATTAAAATGATATATGGAAATCGGCACATGTTTCCTGTTCGTATAAAAAAGCAGCTTTGCGAAACATTAGTTTTATCTTTATTTAATTATTCAGATGCTTTATATGGTCCCAATTTAAGCGTTTTATATAAGAGAAAAGTTCAGAATTCATGTCTTCGTTTGATCTTCGGCATCAGGAAACGACAAAGAGTGTCACATAAGTTAAGTGAAATTGAATGGCTGAGTATAGAAAAAGAAGAAAGCTTCATTTTGTTGTATTATCTCATAAAATAATGGTAAGCAAAAAGCACCGTAAAATTACCTATCGCTCAGACATTCATAACTTGAATATTAGAAATAGGGGGTTATTATCTGTCCCCAATTTTAAGTTCGAGCTATTTAGGCGATCATTTAGTTATCAAGTTTATTATCTCTACAACCTGGTTTTAACAGATTTTAAAAGTTATACTGTTTCTAAATTCAAAACAACATTTAAAATATCTTTTTGATAATCAATCCTAATTATTATTTTTTTTCTTGGTCGGTATTTATAACAATCTGCATTGCCTCACTGGGCATTTTGGGGATTCTGAGTTTTAGAGTTTCTGAATTTAAACTTTTCATGTAGTTAAACAAATTTTTTGCTAGTGTAAATAGGTCACCAATCTGGAAAATGCATTTTCAATTAATATTTCTGGATTTTGTCATCGTTATGCTGTTTTTACACAGGTCCTTTAGGGTTAAGTGGAGGAATATTTTTAGCTGTGCGTGTATAGCGCATATTTAAAAATAAACTTCGCCCTTTATTTTCCTAAATTTAGATTATTACTTTGTATCTTGTAAATATTGTATATTGGAAAATAATAAAGACGGTTATTATTATAACGCGTCATAACTTCATACGATATTTCCCCTTGACCCGCACAGAAAAAGGAGGCGTGTCTAAATATAAATCTTTTCCAACTTTGGCAACACAGCAAATTATATTTACCAAAAATATTGCCACCGAATGAATAATTCATTTTTAAAATTTTCTTTTATAATATAGCTATTATAACACTAAAAGTAGTGCTATAATAGGCCATAACGGGCATATTATAGCACGCCTTTTCACAGTTGGTAGCATAATTTCCTACATGTCAAATCAGCTATCTAAATTTGCCTCTGAATGACTGTCAATTATAAATGTCAAAAGTATAATGGTAAAAAATACATAATCTAACTACAAAGAAATTAAGAATCATTTTTTAATAAACATACCTTTATTGCAAGATACATCTTATGTTCAGCTACGTTTATAAATTTGTTAATGTCTTCTGGTTCTAAAATTTTTGATTTTTTTGGAATGTAACCTGTAGATACTCGTTTTAACATAGCTTGCAATTTATTATATTTTGATATATCAACGTTTTTGTATAAATTTAGACATCTTAACATTGAGTAAGTCGTCCATAAGGTAGATGATTTAAATTTTTTGCGTTGGATTTCAAAATATGCAAGTAACACATTTTTCAATATTACTTTCACGACACCAATCTTGAAACTTATTATATGCTTTCTCATAAAGATGCCGAGATTTGTCGGGAATTAAATTACCTATAGGTACTATTTTCCGCAATTTTTCGAATTTTTGGTGGCGTACACGACATTTCATCACTCATTTTCACATAGGTTTTACAAACTTTAAAATACAAGAAATGAAAAAATGAAAATTCAAACTTGAAATGACTGTCAAGTATAAATGTCAAATCATTTTGTTACCAACTGCTACAAAATTAAGGAACTACGTTACTATTAAAAGTACGAAATATTTTTAATTATTGAGATAAATAATTACCGATGGTGGCGCCACCGTCGTCGATCAGCTGTTCACACGAAACGCGTAATTTTTGGTAAATAGTGCAATAAGTTATTGAGACGAGCCCAACTTTGAAGCGACACCACCGGTATTAATTTGAGCCTTCACGAAAAGCATAATTTTATTTGTTTACCTGCAAGTCGAACGTGTGTTTTGATTTTGTGCTTCGTGTATTTTGCTGTTATTTGTTAGTTAAACGTTAAACATGCCCAATAAAAATAATACAAACTATTGCGTTTATGGGTATACCTCTAGGAAATCTAAAAATCCGGAATTACACTTCCATTATGATCCACCCAAGAAGCAACAAAAAAGGTGTCATCGAGGAAGTTGATCGTCGTAAATTCCGGGAAAAGTGTAATCAATTTTAAATCTGAAGATTATATTACAAAATCAGGTAAGATAAAGATTAGCATTTCTGAGATTATTTCTTGATTACTACTGAAATGTTTTTAGAAATTATTTCAAACAAAATAGCACCCAAGTAGTGCAAAAAGTGTGTGCCATCATATAATTTGCCCAGTAAGCCACTTGATGTTAAAACCATTAAATGTGCAAGGAATGATGGTTAGTTAGAAGACAGCAAAGTGTTGCCTATAAACTAAGTAAACTTGTCCTTACAAACTGTCGAAACAGTGTACAGTGTAAACTTAAAATCTAATTAGGTGTGCACATCATTGCTGATCACACATCATAATTTTAAAAATACCATTATTATGTTTCCCTCTTGTACAACACCTGTTTTCAATAATTATACAGTTACAATTAGTAATGAATTATTATAATAAAATGTTAAATACTACTAAAACTGAATAATTCAAAGTTAGCTTTGAACTTATGTTAAAATAAAAGATTAAAAAATATACATTGTGTTTATTTTGAAAAAAACAAAGTAGATAAACAAAACAAAAAGTTTTGCAACAGATACATTTGATGGCCTATGAAGTGTTTTAAGCCAAGAAAAAATTTTCTTAATTTTTTATATTTTAATTTGATATTGATTTAAAAAATAATTTTGAAACAAGGAATAGAATATATTTTACCATAAATCAATCAAAAGTAGGTTCTTAGAAATCATTTTTTAATTAAATCACTTTTACAATTACAATTATTATCCTGAAAAACTGTTGTATGTTTCTTTGGCATATGATCTAGCTCCCTTCCAATATCATTCTATATTAGTAGAGGTGAAGATGATAATACCTCTAGGCTATATTCATCCTGAAACACATAAAAAGCACACAGAAACAGAAGTAAACAATAAATTTCTGAAAAACGTAAGATATGCTAAATAAATAACCTCAATTTTAGAATAACGACACAAAAAACAGGTTCAATTGAGTCTAAATACATGTACAGGTATATTATGGTATTTTTAGATGTGCTACCATCTATGGTAAGAAGAGAGTATTGACATTAAATTTTGACTGAATCTAGTCGAGATGTCACTCTCTTCTTTTTTATCCCTTTCAGAGATTAATACAAAGTGAGTAAACCAGTAAGGAATTTTAATTTATTAGATTCGACATCCTAAGACCGGTTTCTGCCTTTCGGCTTCATCAGTTAGGCTTTTCGAATCCAATAAATAAAAATTCCAAACTCATACAAGTCAATAGCTATATCCGCTATAAGATAACATTTTTAGATGTGCTACCATCTATGGTAAGAAGAGAGTTACGATTGTGTAGGTTCATTCCATTTTTTTAACGTAGAACGGAATCATTGAGTTTCCGGAATTACAAAAAATGATTTTTTTGTAATAAAAGGTTTTCACTGAAAAAATTTCTGGGACATGAGAAAGCACACCCAGTTTCACCAAAGTAGTGAACGCTCTTAATTAGTTTTTTATCTGTGGCTTCTTTAATACAGGGTGAAACAGAACTCAAATCAAGCAATATCTCAAAAATTTTAAATGAATCACCCTATAAGTCTTTTCTTCCTTCCTCTACCTGGGCATCCCTATTCAAAAGGTTTAAAATACAAAATAAAACGACAACTTAAGTAAAAAGACAATTTAATATTAAACATTGTGTAAATATATTCAAAAAGCAAAATAAATAGTACTTGTACAACAGATACTTCATGCATTAATTATATACAAAGTTCAGATTATTTTCCTTGCTCTATTTCAATGAAACTTTACATTTTTTCAAATGTTTCTTCATAAGTACAACTTAAACATTTCCTGTGGTATGTATCTTCCTCTTCATTATAGGTTTCTTCGCCAAATTCGTGAGTATGTGATGCCTTTGTAGTTCTATCATAGAGGCTACTCCTCATCCCTTTCCTCAATTCTTTCAACTCTTTTTGATATCTTTTACTTTTAGCTATAACACGTTTTTCTTCTCTTAGTTCACGCTCTTTTTCAAGATTTTCTTCTGTCTCCCATACTTCTAAAGCCCGTTTTTCTACTTGCAATAATAAATAGAGCTTCATGTCGCCCCAACGTACGTTGTGTGGATTCTTTTGTGTAATAAACTTTAGATGTGGCTCACGTTTATCTAAGTCGCAGTCTTTTAATAGATATGACTCCTTTGCTTCCGTCTTAGGTATTAACTTATGAATTTCTGGATCTTTACATGCATCACAACATTTATATTCAAATTTATCATATAACCAGGAGCTAGCAAAAGTTTTTTTACAGTTTTCACAAGTGGGACGATCGCTTTCAATTATAGGCGCTTCTTCTTGTAGTAAAAGTTGTTCCAATTCATCGGGTTCATCAGTTTCTTCCAGTAAAAATCCCCCACCAGTATCTTTATATTTTGTAGTTCCAATTTTTAGTGTGGTTGTTGTACTTTCAGTTTGAATTTCATTATTGTAAGGGTGAGAAACTAGTTTACTTCTTTTTAGGATAATGGCCTTTTGACGATTTCTTTCTATACGTTCCCTTACAACTTTGGACATTTCTTCTTCTTCAGACATTTTAAAATTATTTCCTTTATGAAATGTTAACTATTAAACTCAAAGAACTAATCACAATCGCGACTGGTTCATCTCAAAAAGCGGGGGCCCGGGGACTGTCACTGTCAGTTGAACTTCCAACTTCATCTTTTTTAAGTCACAACGAAATATGACACGTACTTAGTCCGCTGTCGGTTCTCAGTTTTTCAGAAAACAACCGACAAAAATTATTATAAAGGTAGGATAGCTCCTAAAATAAAATGCATTTTGATTGAATCAACTAACGTTTACATTAATTTCTTTATTTTAAAAACAAAGTATTTTATTTCATTAGCGAAATATTCTATAAAATAAATTTCGCTACTCCATGGGCCATTTCCGTCAAAATAACTGATGGGTAAATAGTTGGAAGAATGAGACCATTAAAAAAGAAGAAGATGAGAACGTCTGGATTATTGCTAGCTTCACAGCATTGACTTATTTTCAAATGTCAGAATGTTAAAAAGATTTTGTTGTTTTAATATTATTATATATATATAAAAAGGAAGTTCTGCTATTTTTTAAGCCTTTAGACAAAAATGGCAGATTACTGGAAATCTAATGACCGCAAATACTGCGATTTCTGTAAATGTTGGATCGCTGATAACAAACCAAGTGTTGAATTTCATGAAAAAGGTAGACGCCATCAAGAGAACGTTAAGAAACGTCTAAAATCAATTTCAAAAGCCAGTGCAAGAGCACATAAAGCTGAAGAAAATGTCGACGCCGCAATCAAACAAATGGAAGCAGCTGCTATGGCAGCTTATCGAAAAGATGTGGAAACAAACTCTAGTGCTGATTTAACGTCTCTAGCGATTACTAAAAAGTTAAAAGAAGAAAATTTGCAAATAAGAAATGACTCCAATAAAGTATGGTACGAAGCAAAATCAAAAGAAGGCCAAACTTATTACTGGAACACTTTAACAAATGAATCTGTTTGGGAAGCTCCTAAAGATTATTTAACCATTGAAGAACAAAGGGATGAGAAAGACAAAGAGGTTTCTAAACAATTAAAAGAAATAGACAAACAAAAAAGGATAGATGGATTAAAATTAGCACAAGTTCAAAAAGCTGATGATGAAGAAGAAAGAGCAAGGTTAGAACGAGAAAAACTTAAAGAAAGGAGGGTGAAAGAAGATAGCCCTCCACCTGTATATGGTCCAATTTTAGATCCTGGTAAAAATGATCCTTATGGAAAGTGGCAAACAATTAAAGAAGAGAAACATGTAGACTTACAGTTGCCAGTTCAAAAGGAATATTTTGAATGTCCTGTCCAGTATGAGCCGGAGCCTGTTAAAAAGGAATTTAAAGAAAAAACTATTGAGAGTTTGGATGTTTATGGACAGGCTTCATTTAAAAAAAGAAAAAAGTTTATGGGAGGTAACAGGAATACCAGGCAGAGGCTAGATGATGATTAAATCTAAGTTGGGCTTTATTTGTCTAAGAAATATAATTAAGTTTTAAATATAAATATGTATAATACATTTTTGTATATACAGAGAACTTTTTTTACACTAAAGAATTTCCTATATTAGGAAATGACAAAATTGTAAATTCAAAATTCTCTAGTTCATGTTTAAATTTTGGGGAATGAAAGAATTTCTCTTTATGGTAAATAAGTATAATAAGGAAAGTTTCAAGTTATATAAATCTTTAAGGATTAAGTAAAAGGCATTTTTGGTACTAAATTACTTAACTTCTTAAATT
This sequence comes from Crepidodera aurea, assembly GCA_949320105.2. Classification (NCBI taxonomy): domain Eukaryota; kingdom Metazoa; phylum Arthropoda; class Insecta; order Coleoptera; family Chrysomelidae; genus Crepidodera; species Crepidodera aurea. The sequence continues at coordinate 64,867,576 of OX439475.1, forward strand.
TATTTCTAACAATTGTCACTCATTTAAACATGTAACAATTTTTTTGTAAATATTTCAATATGATTCCCTTCTATTTGTTGGTTTTTTGTATATAAGTTTTCTATACAGGACTATCCTTGATGTTTCTCACCTTGTAGCCTTTCCACATCATGTCCTAACCATCTAATTTGTTGAGACTTACCACATGGGTATTGCTTGCATTTTTTCACGAATTTAAAAAAAATTTCTTCTAGACCATTTGGGACATATTTTATTTTTTCAAAAAATTCCTGAGGACTCAATTTAAATAGTATATATTTGAGGTAATTACATTTGAATACTTATATTTTCGATAAAAAAATACAGATTGTTTCATTGACTTTTACGAGTGAAACCGATGAAACCGCTATTTAATTGAATTGTTCATCTTTAATCCTGGCGTTCGAAAAATCTTCTAAAATAATTTTGATTGAGCTATTGGAACTTATATTATACAGATTTTACTCACACACAGGTTGCTAAGCAATGGAATAGATCTGGCGAAAATAACGGCTCGAAAACAGGTTGATGAAATCAAGAAAAAAATTTTTCCCAATCGATGAAGTCCCCATCATTCCTGCATGAAATGTTCGACCCAGGCGGCGGTGGAGGAGAGGGAAATCCTCTATCTAAAGAACTTGAAAACTGTTTTTCCGACAAATCTCAGCCGGGTTTGATCCCACAAAAAAAAATTCTTACCAAAATTGAAGAGCTTGACAAAACACGTAACCTAGTTCCAACCAGAACCCATTAGTTCCCAAAATATCGCGCTTTGAAATTGGAAAAAAATAATTATTTCTCGAGAGGCAGTGGAGATGCGGCGTCAATTTTTTGTGAATAAAAGGGTATTAACCAGAACTTTTACGTGCCGGAGGGTGGTTGTGGGGGGGAAGATATGGGCAAGGCCGTAGTCATGGGGGACCAAGGGGGATAGATCCCCCCGAAATAAAAAAAAGATATTTCTTTAATAAATACTAAGTAGTATATTTTTCTACCCCAAGTAGCATTATAGTGACAGAAACTGATATCGCAACTTCGATTGGGTTATTGGGTAGCCCCTACACAGTAAGAATAACTTCATTTTATTTATGCCTAGTTGTAATCACGTAAAGATCACCGCTTAATATATAGTTTTATAATATTTTGGTGCCACTAAAGATGTTTGAAATGTTATAACAGCTAAGCGAGAATACCTCAACGTTGCAGAAACATTAAAGTGGAAAATAATAGTTACGGTCACCAAGCCATATCACTTAAATACCACTTACAAATGCCAGTGATCTTAAAGTGGGCGTGATAGTTTTAGTGTCGTTTTGGGAACCATTAATATACCTTTAAAGCGGCGGCACTTGATTATATGATTACAGTAATTCTCGCCACGTTTTTGCCACACAAAAATAACTTTAAAGTTTTATTTTCTAAACGCAGACATTTGCAGCCATTTTGATGAGAAAAATAAACGGGCTATTTGAAAAACTTTTTTTCGTCAATACACCTTCAAATTTACTATATTTCCATACATAATTAATGATTTTAATAACAAAGATTGATAAAAAACATAGTTTGAAGCATCTAAGTATTTAATTTCCATGATGAAAAATTTACAGATTTTAACTTTTTTCTTAAATTATGAAATATTCCAATGGTGCGTGCCCATATTTCGAGCAACAATATCTATATTTGACAGTAAATTTTCAATCGTCCCAACTTTTTGCCTTTAGTTAGTATTGTTAAACCAATATTCTTGTATTTCCATAATTATACCTAATTATTATTCAGTACGTACTTACCTACTTAACAGTTATGGCAGGTTAGAGAAAAAGCAAGGAAAATGGAAGAAATAATATGCAGAACGAGGTACAAATCAAAACGACAAGCGCAGTGAACAAAGTTTCGTGTTTAGTGTCTATACCACGACACCACCACGCAGCTGCCACCAAGAAAGTGTTCTCCATTGTAGTCACCTACACGTTATAGAACCGTTTCTATTACGTGGCTAAGACTTTGGCAATACACTTTAAAGTTTCTAATGTGGCCGCCACGTTCCGTCCACGAAGAATGCTACTTGGGACTGGCTCACCCCCTACAGGGGTGTTTTTAATTGTTTATATCAGCGACGAAACGTCTGTTTTCGAGGATGTTAAACACGACGGTGGTGTTCAATATCACTTCCGACCCCCACCAACCCCTCCACAGATCAAAACTCTCCCGAAAGGATCGTTTTTTTTTAATATCAGCGGCAAAACGGATGTCCCTCTGTTTTCGAGGATGCTGAAGACGATGGTGGTGTTGAAGATTACTTCCGACCCTCAGCAACCCCTCCATAGGCCAAAACTCACCCCCGACAGGGGTGTTTTTATTTTTTATATCAAAACGTGTTTTCGATGATGCTGAACACGATATTAGAAAGAAATTCAACCCTTTCGAGGGTGAGTTTTGACCTGTGGAGGGGTCGGAAGTAATCTTCAACACCACCCCATCGTGTTCAGCATCCTCGAAAACAGACGTTTTGCCGCTGATATAAAAAATTAAAAAACACCCCTGTCGGGGGTGAGTTTTGGCCTGTGGAGGGGTTGGTGAGGGTCGGAAGTAATCTTCAATATTACCACCGTGCTCAGCATCCTCGAAAACGGGGGGAAAGACGTTCTTTTTACAGAAAAATGATGCGCTTTTAACCCCTTTAGGGGGTAGTTTTGGCAGTTTTAGGGGGTTCAGTAATCGAAAACAGTAATTCTGATACCGCCATCGTGTTCAGCATCCTCGAAAACGAGGATGCTGGAACAAAATTCATCAGGATTGAGAGTACCTCAATCCTGATGAATTTTGTTCCATGTCCTTCCGACTCACAGAGATAATTGAGCAACCAGCCAGGGCTCAAATTCTTCACTTTTATATCCGCTAAAAGATAGCACTACCGAAAAATTTATTATTTTCGCAAGTGCGCGCTTGGCGAGAAAAATAAAAAATGAATAATTTTTTGCTCTCGATTTTAGGCATGAAGAAGTGGGTTGAGGAAAATTTTTTTTTTATCTCAACGGATTTTTTATTTTTCATTTGAGCTCCGCAGTAACTCGATGCGATAATTAGGAAGAACGTTACGGACCTGAAAAGTCTTTGCTATATAGCGGGAGAATGGAGAAGAGTAGGGGGTTCTAACCGAGCTCAAAAGAAAGACGAGAAAATATTCTAACCATTTATTCATTCTATTATTTTACCATGTCAGCATCTTGCCCGCCCGCGCGAGTTACAAACAGGACGAAAACCACAGAAAAGCAGCCGGGGGCGTAGCTTACGCCCGCGCGATTTACAAACGCACTTTTATGCACATGTATGCGAGTGTGCCCGGAGAGAGGAAGTAGGGAGCGTAAGCTCGGCCCCGGCTGCTTTTCTGTCGACTTCGTCCGGTTTGGTTCCGTTTTTCCATCCAACCTACATCGAGAGTCCCATGGACGGGTTAATATGCGAGACATACTGTAAATATTAATTTCTGCAAATGTCTATGATTCCCAACTATGCAGACACTATTTTGAATGCACGAATAAAAATCACAAACTGTTATAGTTGAATTGCACATTCTCCATATTACTAATCACTAATTTTTCACACTGACAACTTCCTTCGAATATGCATAAAAATTGAAGATTTTTTGAACATCCTCTCGAGAATGGAATTTTTGTTCGTGGAAATATTTTTACCCGTTATAGCTTACACCTTGGAATAGGACATCTCCATTTTTCAACAAATTTTAAAAAATAAACATATTAATCATTTAGTGGAAGGTGTGCTTTTGACAATTTGTGATCACCAATTTAAAAGTGAAACATGTCCTACATGAGGTATACGGCATTAATTGAAATACTTTAAACTGAAGAACTGGTTTTAGTTAATACTAATTTACTCATTAAAAAAAATTGCAAAACACACGAATAAATTAGCCAACATAACCTAAAATGTCAGTTCTAAACATCTAAACTTTCTTACTTCGTATTCGTAAAACTGGTTGCATACATCGTTCAAAATAAAACCAAAAAGCGCCACTGTCTCAAAGTGTCAGGCGGAAAACGCCTGAACTATGGAAAGAGAAAATCTTACTGGAATATAGGCAACTTACATAAATTTTTTTTCTGGAGAGTTAATCTCAAAAATTATAAAGTTTTGCGAATTGGTATTCTCGGAAATTAATTCTTTATCCTTCATTTAGGACATCTCCTTTTCACGTTAAAATTGGTGATCACAAATTGTCAAAACTGTCAAAAACACACCTCCACTAAATGGCTGATATCTTTTTTATTAATCCTTAAAATTGACTCAAAAAAGGAGATGTCCTATTCCAAGGTATAAGCTATAACGGGTATAAATATTTCCACAAACAAAAATTCCGTTCTCGAGATTAACTCTCCAAAAAATCGTCAAATTTTTATGCATATTCAGTATTGCCAACTGAAAACGAGGTCGGCAGTGGCAAGGCCCCTCTTAATTCGTTCAATGTTAAAGTGCCAGATGCATAAAGTTTATTTTTATTTTGTGTAAATAATATAACTTCAAAATTTAATCTACGAAGTGGGTATATATATTTTATATGCTGTGACCTTATTTATATTATAAAAACTTATTTTGCAAAGTACGCCTATGGAATGTGACGTTATATCCCCACTTTTACTGTACTCATCTCTCCTTTATAGTATATATTACTATAGAAACAAGTTATTATATCTGCCGTTGCTAGGAAATAAAACTAAAAGCTTAACTTTTCTTGTATCTCGGAAGATCGAATTTTCACAGACATGAGACCTACATTTTTTGCCGATTTAGATAGGAATTAGTCCACCCTGAAAGTTTCATTGAATTCTGACGAGTGGATTTCGAGATCCTCTGGACACACACACACACACACATACATACATTCAAACCTTGCTCGTTTAATAGTATTTGATTAATATTAGTTTTGTGTAATATACTATAGTCGCTCTCATTGTCGTATAGTAGTCTTTATTAGGTTCAAAAACATACATAACATCAATAATACAGTGTGTCTCGTGGTCTCTATTTTATGTTAAGTTCCCCGTCCCCGCATATGGCCGGTAACGTCGCTCAATGTCGTCAGTCAGTGGTGGTTGTGGCTACTGGCCCTACGTGCGGAATATTACCACATTAACCCCCCTGCAAAAAAACTGAAGTAACAAAACTATGTATATAAAAAAAAACGATGTCATTCTTGGTATCTTGCTGGAAGAATTCTCTGACGTGGTGGGTTTCTTCTTTGCTGGGATAGCGTTTCTTCAACTAACACTGGTTCATGGACTTCTATTTGAGTGATCTGTTTTTGCCAGCTAGTTCCGGTATCTGTGGGTGGATGTGAGTCTGTAGGTTGGTCATCACCACCCTCAACTACGTGGGGAATATATATTTGATGGTTGTGTCAGGTCTTCCTTCGCAGCAGTATGTAGTTTAGAATCTTGTATTATGTTTGACCCGGTACTATCAGATCTGTGATGGGAAAATATGCGTGATCGAAGCTGGTCAGCATGTTTGCGCTTTAAACCATCCTCTGTTTTGACTAAATATGAATAGGGTGCCGTTTGTTTAATGATCTCCCCAACCGTAGAACCTTTTTTTGTTGGGTTGTTAACCCACACGAAGTCATTTTCAGCAAAGATTTTTGGTTTTGTTCCTTGATCGTTGTTTTCGATTTGATTCCATTTTTCCTTTTCCATGTTTCTTTGAACATCGGGTTTCAATTGATCAAAAATTCCTCTTGATCTTCTACTTAACATCAATTCACTCGGTGTTCTGCCTGTAGACCGCTGAATGGTATTTCTATAAGAGGGATTGAAGGCGTAGGAACTGATCAGGTTCATCTATGATGTTCATTCTTTCTTTAAACGTTTTTACCATTCTTTCTGCCAACCCGTTGAATTGTGGGTGATAGGGTGTCACCCGGATGTGTGTGATACCTTTGGTTTTGCAGAATTTTGTGAACTCTTCTGATGTTAATTGGGGTCCATTGTCAGAGACAATAAATTTCGGAAGACCGAAACGTGCAAAAATTTCTATAAGTACTTTTATAGTGTTGGTTGACGTCGTCGAGGCCAACGGAACGACCTCTAGCCATCTCGTGTACGCGTCTACTACAAGCAACCACATTTTACCCTGGAATGGCCCTGCAAAGTCAATATGGATTCTTGACCAGGCTTCTGCTGGTGCGGCCCATGGAAACAATGGAACCTTCTGTTCGTTTTGTCGTGATTCTTGACATGGTCTACACTGCTTGACAAACTCAATGATATGATCATCTATTTGGGGCCAATAGACATGTAACCTGGCAAATGATTGCATGGCAGTAGTTCCGGGGTGCCCGTCATGTAACATGTGCAGTACTTGTGTACGTATTACACTGGGAATACAAATTCGTCCATTCCATAGTAGTATCCCTTCTTCAAAAGACAATTCATCTCTTTTTTCATAATAGGTCCTAAGTTCTTCCGAAATATGTTTTTTTTCTGGCCAGCCTTGCCGCATATATTTTAAAACCTCTTTGAAAACAGGGTCGGATGTAATATTTGTTTTCATTTCGTTTTTAGTCACAGGTAATTGGTATAGTCGTAAGTGTAACAAATGTGCCCTTTTTGGTAAGCACATCTCTTCTATAGGTGATATGTCTGCTTTTTCTAATGGTAATCGTGATAATGAGTCCGCTGGACCGTTGTCAGGACCTGCATTGTATAGTGTAATTGTAGCTGCTTAAAATCATAGCCCAGCGAAGTAATCGGTTGCTAGCAATTTTTGGGCTCTCTCTCTTTTCACTAAATGTGTTCGAGTGGCTTGTGGTCTGTAAGTAGGCAAAAATGGCGTCCGTAAAGGTATTGATGGAACTTTGAGATGGCATATATTATGGCCAATGCTTCTTTATCAATAGTGCTGTAGCGTGATTCCACATCGGTCCAAGTCCTTGAGGCAAAAGCCACTGGTCTTAAAGTGTTATCAGGATATTTGTGAGAAAGGACAGCTCCTCCTCCCCTATTCGATGCGTCACTGGAAACGTAGAGAGGGAGCTCCGGATTGTAGTGAACAAGAGTATCATTCAAAGAAAGTATGTTTTTCAGTCTGTTAAAGATTTTAGTGTCTTCATCTATCCACTGCCACTTCGTGTCCTTGCATAGCAATCGGTGTAATGGTGCGCAAATAGTGTGTAAATTTTTGATAAATCTGCCATAGTATGTTATGGATCCCAAAAATGATCTCAGTTCTGTAACATTTGTTAGTAACGGCATATTTTGTATTGCTAAAATACGTTCGGATGTTGGATGTATACCGTTTTTGTCTATTTCATGGCCTAGATATGTGACACTCGATTGGAACCACTGACACTTTGACTTCTGTGTTGTTATACCAGCCGATTCCAAACGTTCTAATACTTGCTCTACACGTTTTAGGTGTTCTTGATGATTTGATGCTGTGATGAGTATATCGTCTAGATAACAAACTGTGCCTTCGAGACCGGCCAACAGTTGATCCATAATTCTCTGAAATAGAGCAGGTGCAAATGAAACTCCAAAGGGTAGCTTTTTGTAACTAAAATATCCTTTATGTGTTGAAATTACTAAATACTTTCTAGAGTCTGGGTGTACCCTCAATTGTAAATATGCATCCTTTAGATCTATTTTGGAAAAATACATACCACCTGATAACTTTGATGTTATTTCTTCAAACCGTGGTAGGGGATAGTCATCAATTTGTACATGTTGATTAATTGTTACATTAAAATCTCCACAAATACGTACTCCACCATTTGATTTTACTACTGTCACTGTTGGTGAAGCCCATTCAACAGGGGTAAGTGTGGTGTCAACGGGTTCTAGAACGTCTTCTTCAACTAGACGATTCAGTTCTGCGGTTACTTGTTCTTGAAGTGCCATTGGTACTGGTCGGGCCCTAAACGCCTTTGGTGTAACATCATCTGCTATGTGTATCTTTGCGGTGTGCCCCTTTATAGTGCCAATACAATTATCAAAAAGTTTGGGGAATTTTCTATAATTACCATTAGCATAACTTTGTTGGGTGAATGTATATTGCGTATGTGCCTTAGGAAACTGTCTGTTGAAGAAAAACTATTCCTATCTCCCCCAGCTTGATCGTACGTCTCACTGTTTTGTCCCTCAATATCGGCACTAGTCCCTTCGCGCACATGTCTGGTATTGCTTTTGTTCACAATTTTTACCCGACCAGCTGAAATACAAACTTTTGTAAAATGATTTATCTTCCCGCAAGCAGTACAGTTTTTTCCCTTTGCCGGACAACTGTCTCTGTCCCGATGTTTCGAATACCCGCAAAATATACACTGGTTTCTTTGATCAATAGAGTTCTGTTTAGATACCGTTCCCTCGTTTCGTTCTCTGCGTGTATGTCTGTTTTGATTCACATTCACTCGATTTATTTGAGTCACTTCCGTTTTAAACATGGCAGATAGTCTTTTACTATGGATTGAAGCTTGTTCTAACTGTAATGTAAATGTCTCTACGTCTTTCAGGGAAGCTTGGTTTGTAGTATACTTGAGAATAATTTCCTGTTGCCAGTCTGCATTATTAACACCGATTACCAGTTGGTCTCTTAAGCGTTCATTTAAATTTCCCCCAAATTCACACGAACCGGCTAACCCGCGTAATACTGTCATAAACTGCGTGATTGTTTCGTCTTCGCGGCGCCATCTGAGAGCAAACGCAACTCTTTCAGATAATACATACGTTTTCCTCCCATAATATTTTGTTAGAACATCAACTAACTCTTTATACGTTTTGCTGGTGACTAGTTCTGGCTTAAAATGGTCAACTAGTATTTTAAAAGGATCCGATCCTTTCTTAGCAAGTAGTAAGTTTCTTTTTTCTACCTCTGACTGATTAAAACCGTGGATAGAAAGCTCGACTTCAAATCGTTGGATGTAATAGTCCCATTCTTCTTTCTCTGGACTAAACTTATCAAACTGGAATTGAGAAGGTCTCGAATTTGTACTGTTTGCAGTAGTTGTATCAGTTTCCTGCATGTTTGTTTAATTTCGGCACTGATAACTTCACTTAACTTTGTTGGTTTGTTTGTTTTAACAAGGATAGTAGTCTTTATTAGGTTCAAAAACATACATAACATCAATAATACAGTGTGTCTCGTGGTCTCTATTTTAGGTTAAGTTCTCCGTCCCCGCGTATAGCCGGTAACGTCGCTCACTGTCGTCAGTCAGTGGTGGTTGTGGCTACTGGCCCTACGTGCGGAATATTACCACACTCATGCACTCAAAACTCAAACAAATCAGTTGGCGTATATACACATACAATACAGCCGTCGAGTGCAACAAATATATCTGCCTTACAGTGCTACTTTAAATTCAAAAACAAAGTTCGATTTACAAATCAAGGACTAAAATAGTGCCCACTATTTTCTCATCCCGAGCAAATGCATATTTAGTTAAGTTACAAGTGAAATGTTCCTATTCCTCATTGTTAACTGGTTTTTTTATTACTGTTAATATAAAGTTAAAGTAACAGGTGAATTTTATTCCAACTCAGCGCCAACAATCATACAGTCCACAACAAGCTCCTAACAAATTGAGTTGATTTACATCGCAGCTGGAAACATCAAAAAACTTTTTTCATGTTTCATCCATTTATATTTAGGACAAAATTACAGTTAAAATTTTAAACCCAACTTTTATAATAAAATAAACTAGAACATTTATTTGCCTTACTACTAAGGAACATACATAAAAAACAATAAAAAATCCAGTCTTCCAATGGGCAGTCTTCAATTCAATTCATATTTCTCAAGGTAAGATTTTGGGAAGTCCTTCTTCTCCAATGTAAATTTTCAGACTCGCCCAAATCTAAGTCATTGCTGTTAACAATGACGCTTGCTGGCCTGAGCTCAGTAAAAGTGAGCGGGTTCGAATCCTCGTCATCCTTTCTCTCATCCTTCTTGTTACTTTCCTTATTATTAAACTGATTGGTATATTGAATGGGAACTTTAAACTTAATGTTCTTAATCATGGCGTGTTTTTTATTTTGGAACGAAGTTTCATAATGTAGGGGTCGGGTTGAATTGGGGTCGAGTATTTTTTGACAGATTTCAGTCGATGTTGGCGGCGCTGCTTTGCGAATGATGTTAAGAGCTGGTAGAGAAGTGTCAGTTGACATGATTTTTTGACAGATCTCTACTGATTCCGCCATGTTGTAGGTATTTTGGACGTGAACGACGGGTTGCATATCGCCGAAATCTCTGAAAAAATACAGACAAATGTATAATAGCCCAGTTGTCAGAGACTTTGACCTCGCACAGAATGTGATATCGATGAAACTTGGCACTTAGGTACTTGAAAGGGTGTAGAAAACGATAAAAAAATCTTTATTAAAAAAAATTGTATTATTGTAAAAAAATATTAAAAAAGGAAAGAGAATTCGAAAACTATGCGCGCCGAGCCGTTGAATACAAATATTCAAGCGAGGCGTTCGGGAAAAAAGTAAAGTATCTTTGCCTAAAGTGTACGCAAAGAAAAAAAAGAAAACATTTTAAAGATGAGACTCTAAGCTTTCTCAGGAAGCCATTAGTTGTTTTTTGTTTTCTCATAGAACATTTGACCAGAAATTATCATTTCTAAAATTCTCACTGATCTTTAATAAAACTTATTAAAATTAGCATTTTTTTACAGCATTCATTCGACGTCATTTTTATTTTAAATTAAAATAGTGTTTATTTATTTATATATGTCTGAATTATTACACATAAAGTGTATTTTGAACTTTATTTAAAAAAAATAAATTCTGATTTATATAATCGTACATTGTTTACCTAGTAATAAAAGCAATACATTCCGGGACGACCATGCAAATTGTTGCAACAAACATTGGGGGAATGTGCTTTTACTACGAGGAACACATACTATTTTTTCTGAAATCGCAATCAACATTATCATAAATTAAGGAATTTTGTTAAATTCACCGGCAACACTAAATATTAAAGCAACCTAAATAGTAAAGACTACATAAATATCTAAGTAATTTTAAAATTCTTACATTCTAAACGTACCTTATTCATTTAATATACATAATCTGGTTTCAATTTGTACATCAGACAAAACTTTTGACCTCTTTGGTTTAAGTTGTCTATTTGGCGTTTCAGGAAATTACGTAGATTTTGACCAATTATGATAAACTAGAGAGAAGGATGGGCCACTTAACTTAATCTATCAGACTGTAAATGACGTCATGAAATACTGTACATAATACAATTCCTGCCTTCTTATAAACAGAGTACTCTGCATTACAGCCAGAACTGGGGATGTAATGTAACCCAAAGATCCTGCAGTGGATGTACACGTCAATAGTGAGACCGGCCACTTATGGAGCAGTAGTCTGGGGCAGCAGAACTAAGCTGGCCAGTACAAAAGCAAATCTAGCGAAAATCCAAAGACTGGCCTGTGTATGCATAACAGGTGCAATGAGAACGTGCCCAACGGCCGCCATGGAGTTAATCCTAAGCCTTACACCCCCCCATATAGTAGTGGAGAGTATATCGATAAGGACAACCTACAGAATGACCAGAGAAAGATCAACCAAACGCAAGTTTCCTTCCTGGAAATCACCAAAGATGAGATGACAAAGAAGTTTAGCTTTGTGAAAGAATTCAACACAAAGCTAAGTAACAAAAGAGAATGGGACAAAGATACCATCCCAAAACTCAAGAGAAGTGCCATTAAATGGTACACAGATGGTTCTAGAACAGAAGGAACAGGAATAGGAGTATATGGGCCTGGAACCAAATATTCCGAAAGTTTAGGCAAATCTCCAAGCATTTTCCAAACTGAAATATACGCCATCGGAAAATGTGTCCATTCAACATAGAAAGAAATTTTCGCAGACAAGAGATCATCATCATGTCAGACAGCCAAGCAGCCATTAATGCCTTGAACTCCCACGTAATCAACTCCAAGATGGTTTGGGAGTGCTTAGAGAATCTAAACGAACTAGGCAAGAACAACAATGTTACCCTCCTATGGGTTCCGGGACACACTGGACTGGAGGATAATGAAATAGCAGACGTACTCGCAAAAAGGGGCTGAAACACCATTTCTGGGACCTGAACCCTTCTGCGGAATAAGCACCAGTACAATACTTGATGAACTTGGAAAAGAAGTAAATAACAAAAGATCCCAATACTGGATAGGACTACAAGAAATGAGGCAGGCCAAGACACTACTGGGAATCCTAACAGGGCACTGCCGGCTGAGAGGCCACCTAAAGAAACTCGGATTAGTAGACAAAGAAGAATGCAGATTCTGCGAGTAAGAGGAGGGAACATCTATCCACATTCTCTCAGAATGCACTATCCTGCAAAATCCAAGGGTACGATACCTAGGAGAATATCAAATAGAAGAGGAAGATCTACCTAACCTGAAGCCTACCGACATCCTGAACTTTTTGAAAGCAATAGGACTGGAGGAACTGCTCTAATCGTTGAGACATCCTTAACCATTGGGCAGCAGTAGGGGGCACAATAGATCTTATAGGTCGCAGTGTATCGACACCCCATCACAGATAGATAGCTAGTGGAAGCAAGGAGTCGGAGTGACACCTTTTTTTTCCGGACTGGGCCAATTTAGTCTCTACCCCCCATTTTCGAAGTCGCTGAAATCGAATCTGAGGATAAAAAAAGTTTTTACCTTCGGCGTCCCCTTCAGAACGGCCAAAAACCACTCCCCGGAGGGGTTAAACATGTTTTACAAGATTTCCCTGTAGAAAAATACACTTTCCCTCCATTTTCGAGGATGCTGAGCACAGTGGTGATGTTGGTTATCGCTTCCGACCACCACCAACCCCTTCACCGGCCAATACTCTTCCCCGAAAGGGGTCAATTTTCATAAGTGACACCCTTTTTTTTCCGGACAGGGCCAATTTAGTATTTCCCCCCCGTTTTCGAGGTCACTGAAACCGAATCTGACGGTAAAAAAAGTTTTACCCCCGGCGTCCCCTTCAAAACGGCCAAAAACCACTGCTACATACCCATCTATATATTTATTTTATTCAAACAATTAATTTATTTTATTAAAAAATATATTTTTTCAACCCCCTGCGGTAGGGTTGGGAGGTCAGTGGTCATCTGCCTCGAGGAACTTTACATTTTTCTCAAGGAAGAGACTATTACTCTCAAAAAAGTGGTAAAAAACTCGATACGCTGAGAAACCCCTATTAGGGGTGGTTTCTGGCCGTTTTGAAAGGGACGCCGAGGATAAAAACTTTTTTTAACCTCAGATTCGGTTTCAGCTATAGTAGAACCCACTTGTTTATGAGAATGAAAAAACGTTATAAAAACACAAAGGATACCGCCAATAGAAGGAATGCTGATGAATCTGGACATTTTTGAGCAGTTTAATGTCGAAAACACCGTACACTGTCCATATACATAAAAATAAAATAATATTTTGGCTATTAGGACCACTGTGCAAAGATTCAATAACCAACTTAGCTGGATATCGTTATAGAGGAGAATGGCGTATAATTATTTAATATGAATTTACATTTTAATTTCTATAACGCATATTAGATTTGAATAGAGGTTGATATCTCCTTTTTTTGATCTCTTGTGAGATTAACAAACGTTACTAATTAAAATTTTGTCTTAAATTAATTTAACTAAACTGTGGGGTGTGAGGTTACACTCATAAGAGGCGACAATGGAAGTGTGGTTATAGTTTTTACATTTTCAATTGCAGAAACAAAATTCTCAGATGTGCAGACAGGTTGCATTGGCGGCTTGTAGATGTGCCGACAAGTGGCTTTGTCGGTATTAGCGGCATGTAGATGTGCTGACAAGTGGCTTTGTCGGTATTAGCGGCATGTAGATGTACCGACAAGTGGATTTGTCGGTATTATCGACTTGTATAAAGCGGGATCATTTTGTTCTGCAATTAAAGTAGGAAGTAGAAGTTAGACAAATATTGTCTTCAGTAGTGGGGGCTAGGAAAATATTCATACAGTGATACACTGTGCTTGTGTTCGCACTTGATTTTTTATTTAGTGAATAGTAGGTGGTAGGTGATTCGTGGCGTTAGTTTATTTCAGTTAATATTATTCTTGGCTTCCGTGTATATACATACTTTTTTTATTTTGAAACATTGTTACAGTGTACTTCTTATTTATTTATTCGGTGTCAATTTCAATATGTTTCGTCCTTGGGAAAATACAGTTTCTTTAAGTGGATCTAAAGCATCGGAACAATCATTAAATGATATTCCAATGGATTATGTGGTATCAGGTTGTAGTCCCAAAGATTCCTGTAGCTCCGATGAGGAAGAGAACATTTTTGGTGAAAGAACTTCAGAGTATCAAGAAATATCCACCTCGAAAAAACAATATCTTTGTAAAGATGCCCAAACCATATGTATAAATGTTTATAAGAATATTGTAACTTCCGAAGGTGAAAGGAGTGCCATTGAAAAAACATCTTTTTTAACAAATGTTCCCATTAGCACTCTTTATAGAATTATAAAGAATGGTCCAAAAAATCGTAAAAAGAGGTGATAAAGGATGTGTTAAAACTTTATATCCTTCAATATCAAAATTAATTGGTAGTATTATTTATGAATCTTACCAAAGAAATGAGTTCCCAACAGTTGATAGTATATTTTCTTTACTAAAAAGTAAAAGGCCAGATTTAAGAATTTCTAAAAGCACAACACAGCGTTGGATATCGAAAATTGGATTTAAATACCAAACTATCAACAAGTGGACTGTAATAATGGAAAGCCAGAGGATCATAAAATGGAGGATACAATATTTGGAAAAAATTAAGTCATCTCGAAATAGTAACAGAAAAATATACTATTTAGATGAAACGTGGTTCGATACCCACGATACGCCAAAGAAAGAATGGTCTGACGGAACAAGAAGGTGTTCAGTAAATGTTCCTTGTAACAAGGGAACTCGACTCACAATTCTTCACTGTGGATCGGGTGGGTACAAAATTGCCTCAAACTCTCTGGAAAAAATTTGGAAGATTGTAATTTAGATTACCACTAAAATATGTCTGGAGAAAGTTTTGAAGATTGGTTTGAAAATCAGCTGTTAAACAATATTGAAGAGAATAGCATCATAGTGATGGATAATGCTTCATATCATTCCCGCTTAATAGAAAAAGTTCCCAATACCAACTCAAATAAGTCTGAGATTCAGGAATTTTTAAGAAATCATGAACTTTATTTGGAAGAAAATTATACAAAAAAACAATTGCTTTAAGTATTAGGCACACAATCATTTGAAAAAAAAAGAATAAGGCGTCATAACGTGTTTCCCAAATTTGACGGGTTGGTTGCAAATTTGGTAAAAGAAGAAATTAACAAAATTTCAGCTGATGATTGGCAGAAAAAAATCAAACATGTCTTCAAAGAAGAAAATTCTTATGTAACGAGTCCGACCCAATTTATTATCATTGTTGATGACAGTGAATCCGATGGTGAGGATTGAGATAGGGTAGGTAAGCTTAATTAATTTATAATATTTATGACATTATTCGCTGTGTTTTTAATTTTAGAATTAAAATTTGAGACAAAATTTTAATTAGTAACGTTTGTTAATCTCACAAGAGATCAAAAAATGAAGATATCAACCTCTATTCAAATCTAATATGCGTTATAGAAATTAAAATGTAAATTCATATTAAATAATTATACGCCATTCTCCCCTATAACGATATCCAGCTAAGTTGGTTATTGAATCTTTGCACAGTGGTCCTAATAGCCAAAATATTATTTTATTTTTATGTATATGGACAGTGTACGGTGTTTTCGACATTAAACTGCTCAAAAATGTCCAGATTCATCAGCATTCCTTCTATTGGCGGTATCCTTTGTGTTTTTATAACGTTTTTTCATTCTCATAAACAAGTGGGTTCTACTATAGCTGAAACCGAATCTGAGGTTAAAAAAAGTTTTTATCCTCGGCGTCCCTTTCAAAACGGCCAGAAACCACCCCTAATAGGGGTTTCTCAGCGTATCCAGTTTTTTACCACTTTTTTGAGAGTAATCGTCTCTTCCTTGAGAAAAATGTAAAGTTCCTCGAGGGAGATGACCACTGACCTCCTAACCCTACCGCAGGGGGTTGAAAAAATATATTTTTTAATAAAATAACTTAATTGTTTGAATAAAATAAATATATAGATGGGTATGTAGCAGTGGTTTTTGGCCGTTTTGAAGGGGACGCCGGGGGTAAAACTTTTTTTACCGTCAGATTCGGTTTCAGTGACCTCGAAAACGGGGGGGAAATACTAAATTGGCCCTGTCCGGAAAAAAAGGGTGTCACTTATGAAAATTGACCCCTTTCGGGGAAGAGTTTTGGCCGGTGGAGGGGTTGGTGGTGATCGGAAGCGATAACCAACATCACCACTGTGCTCAGCATCCTCGAAAATGGGGGGAAAGTGTATTTTTCTACAGGGAAATCTTGTAAAACGTGTTTAACCCCTCCGGGGGGTGGTTTTTGGCCGTTCTGAAGGGGACGCCGAAGGTAAAAACTTTAGTGCGGAAAAAAAGGGAAAATCACCTCAAATTCCGACTCCTTGCCTCCACTAAGTATACATAATCTGGTTTCAATTTGTACATCAGACAAGACTTTTGACTTCTTTGGTTTAGTTGTCAGTTTACGTTTCAGGAAATTACGTAGATTTTGACCAATTATGATAAACTAGAGAGGATGGGCCACTTAATTCAATCTATCAGACTGTAAATGGCGTCATGAAATACTGTACATAATACAATTCCTGCCTTCTTATAAACAGTACTCTGCATTACAGCCAGAAACAACACAATTTTAGCACCCGGCATAATTAATAAGTATTTCGTGATGTCATAAAATACATTTACATTGCTTCTTATGGAAGTGGCCCATCCTTCTCTCTAGTTTATCATCCTTGGATTTTGACGGCAAAACTTTTGCCGGACTGTTTTCGATCCGGGAAAGTTCGTTCCCTAGCAACGGACTAAAATACTAGAATAGCGTATTTTTGGGTCTGAAATGGCTCCGAGAAAGTAGGCATTCTTGAGCGATTTCAGAAAAACACTATTTTGAAAATAAAAATTGAGTCGAATGAATGCTGTAAAAAAATAATAATTTTAAAACATAAGTTGTATTAAACAGAGACAATGTTCAGCATTTTAATTATTTTTATATCAAGAGCAAAAGTATAATGATGACTCGAATGATGATAAATGTACAAGAATTTTTTTTTGTTATGCCTCTATTAATATTATATCTGTTATATCTGTTTTATAAAAATCAGTGACTTTTAAAAATTATAACTTTTCAAATTTTCTATGAGAAAATAAAAAAAAAATAAAAACTAATGTCTTCCTGAGAAAGCTTAGAGTCTCCTCTTTAAAATGCTTTTTTTTTCTTTGAGCACATTTTAGACAAAGATACTTTAGTTTCTTCCCGAACGCCTCCCTTAAATATTTATATTCAACGGCTCGGCGCGCGTAGAGTTTTCGAATTCGCTTTCTTATTTTTATAAAAATATAATTTTTTTTTTAAATAACTTATATGATTTTTCACGTGGCGCTATTAGTTTTTCAATTATTTTTTTTTGATATAATGAAAAAACCAAATTTTCGATTTTGTTTTCGAAATTGTGAACATACACTTTAGAGCAGCAAAGATTTTTTTATTGTTTTCTACACCCTTTCAAGTACTTAACTGCCAAGTTTCATCGATATCACATTTTGTGCGAGCTTTTGGTCAATATCTGGTTCTGGCAACTGGGCTATAAGTAAAGCCCTAAAAGATTTGTTTTCAGTTTAATATAAAGTTGAGCTGAAATTTTAAGACTTGGTAAATTACTTAAAGAGTGGCTTTTAAATGGGAAATGAGAAGAAATGTATTTTCAGAAATTTAACCATCTGTTACTCATAGACGATTCTCGTGATTTGAAAAAATAAGGACTCTAATGAAAGTGAACAGATCCTTTAAGACACTTTGTAATTTTAACTCACCTGTTAATATTGTTGTTAATCTTAAAAGCCGGCGTTTTGAATGCAAGCTTGATCGGGGGGTTGATGACACTTGTCGACGCGGTGTTGCCATCTCCGTTTGGGCCGCTGCCACTGTCGGCAGCCCTGGAATCAGATTTAACAGCAGAAGGAAGAGATACTGGCTTTACGTCGGCTCTACTCTGAGGTAAAGTATAAGCCGGCGTGGCACTCGTTATCACATTTATAGCATTCGGATTGTCTACGGGTTTTAAGTCTTTTTGAACGTTAATATTACTTTCTGGCAAATTTTTAATAGTTGTGGTAGTATTGATTGAAGTTTTCGGAATGTTGAAATTGGTAGGTATTATGTTCTTTATAACTTCGCCCTTTTTACCTGGATGAGTATTTTTGATATGTCGCCTGAGATTATCTTGCCGACGGAATGTTGTTGAGCAAATACTGCATTTGTATTGTTTGGTTTCTGATAGCGATAAGAAAAATTAAAAGTTATAGTCGACACGGACTTCGGTTAGATCGCGCAAAATGAGTGAATCATAAAATTGCAGGTAGCCCGAGAAACTCATGAATAAATGTACTGATTAGAAGAAAGCAGGGGCGAACTTACCTAAATAAATTTGTGTTTATAGTTTTTTAAAGCTGATATATTCATCAAAACTCCAAACACAAAAACCAAAAGATTAGACTACTTATACACTTTTTAATAATAAAAACTATTCTGTAAATTGTTATAAAGTGAAAATTCTACGTTTTTTAGGTATGAATAGAAAAAACATATAGTTAAAATCTATAATAAAATATGTAAACACTTATAAGTAGTTTTTATAAAACAAATCGTCGACGACCTCGTAACAGGACTGTTAGTTATTTAGAGATTCGATAAGAATGAAATAAAAAGTTCATATTCCAAAGTCCGCTCCTGTTTTCTTTCCTAAATAGCAATTTTACGATGTTGCCATTTTACATAGGATTAGCTCTGATGTTTTGAAGTAAATTTTCTAACCGAAGTCCCTGTCGACCATACCCCAATATGTGTTGGACCATTGTAGCCAGGTAAGAATCAGTCAAACCATCGATTTGGATTTTTAATTTATACAGAGTGTTTCATTGGGAAGTGTCCATACATTAACTGAAGATATATCTATCTATCTATCTATCTATCTGTGATGGGGGTGTCGATACACTGCTACCTATAAGATCTATTGTGCCCCCTACTGCTGCCCAATCGTTGAGGATGTCTCAACGTTTAGAGCAGTTCCTCCAGTCCTATTGCTTTCAAAAAGTTCAGGATGTCGGTAGGCTTCAGGTTAGGTAGATCTTCCTCTTCTGCATTCTTCTTTGTCTACTAATCCGAGTTTCTTTAGGTGGCCTCTCAGCCGGCAGTGCCCTGTTAGGATACCCGTTAGTATTCTGAGCTTATTTTTACTTTTACTGACGCAGTCGTCAGATCTCTTCTGGTTATAGTTTCCCAGTAGTGTCTTGGCCTGCCTCATTCCTTGTAGTCCTATCCAGTATTGGGATCTTTTGTTATTTACTTCTTTTCCAAGTTCATCAAGTATTGTACAGGTGCTTATTCCGCAGAAGGGTTCAGGTCCCAGAAATGGTGTTTCAGCCCCTTTTTTTGCGAGTACGTCTGCTATTTCATTACCCTCCACTCCAGTGTGTCCCGGAACCCATAGGAGGGTAACAGTGTTATTCTTGCCTAGTTCGTTTAGATTCTCTAGGCACTCCCAAACCATCTGCTAGTTGATTTCGTGGGAGTTCAAAGCATTAATGGCTGCTTGGCTGTCTGACATGATGATGATCTCTTGTCTGCGAAAATTTCTTTCTATGTTGAACTGGACACATTTTCCATTTTCCGATGGCGTATATTTCAGCTTGGAAAATGCTCGGAGATTTGCCTAAACTTTCAGAATATTTGGTTCCAGGCTCATATACTCCTATTCCTGTTCCTTCTGTTGTTCTAGAACCATCTGTGTACCATTTAATGGCACTTCTCTTGAGTTTTGGGATGGTATCTTTGTCCCATTCGCTTTTGTTACTTAGCTTTGTGTTGAATTCTTTCACAAAGCTAAACTTCTTTGTCATCTCATCTTGGGGCATGTCCCAGGTTTGATGATTTCCAGGAAGGAGTCGAAACTTGCGTTTAGTTGATCCTTCTCTGGTCATTCTGTAGGTTGTTCTTATCGCTATACTCTCCACTACTATATGGAGGGGTGTAAGGCTTAGGATTACCTCCATGGCGGCCGTTGGCCGAAGATATAACACAATTAAACAATTCCAAAAAACCTATATTTGTCGGGTGTAACCTCGTTCCTAACAGAGATACGGAGTGTTTTATTAATTTTGGTCATTTCTTTTCTTTTTTTCATATTTTACATAGGAACTTCCTTTAAGGAATCCAAGCGATTAGAAAATTTGTAAGAAAAAAATTCAGGTCCGGATTAGGAAAAAATTGACAAATTTTTCCAGGTTCGAAACAACACCCTGTATAAACGATTTTTAAAAATTGCTTTACACATTTGGAAAGAGCACCAAAAACTGAATTCGCCGACTTATTTTTTGTTTTCCCGCAGATATACTACGAGGGGAGAAAGAAATGACCAAAATTAATAAAACACTCTGTATCTCAGTTAAGAAGGGGGCTACACCCAATAAATATAGGTTTTTTGGAATTGTCTAATTGTGTTGTGTTTATTGTGTTTAATCAAACACCCTGTACAATTAATTTCATTGTTTTAAAAGTAGCAAAAGTATTTCCATTTAAATTTACCTTACTAAAATGGCCAAGTATTAGTGGGGTCATTCCATGTGAAAAGCATATCAGATGTCACTTGACCCTCCACAATCGCGTTCCTTTTTTGTTACCATAATCTTACTATAGAAATAAGTGGTTTTCCAAATTTTCAGCCTAAAATACCATAAGGAAAATTTTTAGGATAAGTTTTAAATTTGTTCAAAATGGTAACGAAAACAAAAGTAAAATACGCTTTTCCTTCGTATTTCTCATTAACGATACATAAAAAAAAAGCAACAAAGAGATTTCTGACGTAAAATTTCCCGTAGAACATGGTCACGCCAACCGTTTTCAATGATTCCCTTCGGAAAAGCCGGAAAATGCGGATTTTTTTTTCTAATTTCTCCCATACATATACCCCGATTTAGCTGAAATTCACAGTACATATTTTTGGAGTCATGCTTTTCCAAATCTATATACTCGTGCTTTACCTTTGATATAATTTTCATGAATTATATACAGGGTGGTTCTTAAGTAATTGTACATAGAAGTATGATAGATTCGTCACTTTAAAATATTACGAATTGAACCAACTTGCTCTAATAAAATGTTGCTAATAAAAAATATACAGATTGTTAAAGGGTAAATTTTAAGATTTATTTTTTGCAATAACTTTAGCGCTTTTGGATATGCATACATAAAAATTTGGATCTGGGGGTTTTTGGAAACGAGAAATCATAACCTGGTACCTACTTCGATGTAATTTGTAAAGGGCGCTAGTTAGGCCACATTTGTGCACAATGTGCGATACATTTTCCACGTTATTTTAGTAGAGAAAAAGCATACTTGTTATTAACCTTAAAACTTAACGGTTTACGAGATAATCGCATTTTAGGGATCAACTGCATGATTACCCTGGTCGACAAAAAAAATTTTTTTCTGGCCCAGACACTATTCCTGCTGATTGTTATGTAAAATCACCTCATAAATATAAATATGACCTCAGTTTTTCGTCATCACCCACCTTTTTTTTTCATCTCTTCATTATATAGTGATAAAAAGTGATAAAAATAGGCCAGCCCCCGAAAACAGTGGGGGATGGAGGAAAACTGAGGTCATATTCGGATTCAGGAGATCATTTTACATAAGAATCATCAAGAATGGTGTCAAGACCAGAAAAAAAATATTTTGCCGACCAGTGTAATCGTGCAGCTGAATCTTAAAATGACTGCACCCCAAATGGCCAAAAATCACCCCCGGAAGGGTGGAAAATTTGTTTTTCGCTATAAACGAGAAAAAAAAATTTCACCCTTTAGGGGGTGGATTTTGGACGTTTGGGGGATGGAGTCGACACGGTGAGAAGATCCAACATCATCATCGCGTTCTCGTTTATAACGGAATCCGCGAATCACCATTTGGGGGGTTGGGCCAACTCGAAAAGAATTTTAACGCCCGCCATCGTGTTCAGCATCCTCGAAAATGGGGGGAGGGGGTTACTTTAGGGGCGTCAAAAATTTATTTGTGTTTCTCGAGGTATTTTCCGATTCACAGAATGCACTATATATATAACTCATGAAAATTATATAAAAGGTAAAGCACGAGTATATAGATTTGGAAAAGCATGATTTCAAAAATATGTACTGTGAATTTCAGCTTAAATGGGGGTATATGTATTTGAGAAATTTGAAAATAAAAAAAATAAACATTTTCGCATTTTCCAGATTTTCCGAGGGGAATCATTGAAAACGGTTGGCGTGACCATGTTCTACGGGAAATTTTACGTCAGAAATGTCTTTATTGCTTTTTTTACGTATTTTACTTTGGTTTTTGTTGCCATTTTTAACAAATTTAAAACTGATCCTAAACATTTTTCTTGTGGTATTTTAGGCTGAATATTTGGAAAACCACTTATTTCCATAGTAAGATTATGGTAACAAAAAAGGAACGCGATTGTGGAGGGTCAAGTGACATCTCATATGCTTTTCACATGGAATGACCCAGTGGTAATAATGAAAATTTTAAAATCAACCCCTATGTGATAAAAATGGGAATATACACGCAATATTTTGCTCTGATGAAATATAGTTAATTAGTTGACTGTTTTCTGTATAAATGCTAAGCTATCGAATGATTCTTAATTATTATTTTAGATAGGGAGCTCATGTCAAAAACTTTTAAAATAATCAGCTCAGAAAGCCGACGTTACTGTTGCATTATCATTATACAAGCATTACCTCTTATTTTTCAACTAATACTATTTTTTGTACTTTGTAATTAATTAAATAAATAAATAAAAATAAAATAAATTTACTGTATTGGACATCAGCTTCCTATCTATTTTTTGGGATTTTCAAAAGTAAATTTGACTTACCAACATGTACAAGGCTGTGTCGCCGGAGATCTTTGCTGTAATTGAACCTTTTAAAACAAATGCTACATTCAAAAGTTTTGCCCTTTATATGAGAACTCTTGTGGACTGTCATTGCCCATTTTTGTTTGTATCTCTTGCCACAGAGATCACACATGTGGGTTTTCTCTTCTAAAAAACAAAAAATATTGTAAAACATTTTTGTTTACTGTGCATTTTTACTTACTCTTGTGCACAACTCCATGTTTATTCAAGTTACTCTGGTTACTAAATTTTGCATTACAAATTTTACATGCATACGGTTTTTCACTTTTATGTATAACAGCATGAATTTTTAAACTCTCCTTACTCCTGTATGCATTTCCACAAATTGAACAGATGTGACTTTTGACAGTAGTATGTACAGCTGAATGTCTGGTGAGTTTACTTCTGTCATTGAATGATTTTTTACATATCTGACATGTATACGGTTTAAAAGATTTATGTTTGTAGGAATGGACATCAAGTTGGGCTCTTAGAATGAACTCTTTTCCACATACTTCACATTTGTAAGGTTTAGCAGCTTAAAACAAATGCAATCTTAGATCAGCTGATTTAGTAAAATAATGTAAACCTTTGCCGATCACATGTGATACCTACATACAATATATTTTCTTCATAAAACAATCTATAGTCCTCCCAATACATATGAAAGGTGATCTCCAGGATATGGAAAACTTTAGACCAATATCTTTGCTTAGTAACTTTTCCAAAATAATTGAAAAAGCTATTAAAAAAGAATTGTACAATTTTTAAATCAATCAAAAGTAATATCAGCTACCCAACATGGATTTAGGAAAGGCCTCTCAACAGAAACTGCACTAATGGAACATACACAAAATATTTACAAACTTCTGGATGATAATTATTATGTAGTAATTATTATTTTTTTTGACTTGTCCAAAGCATTCGATACACTCAATATCAAATTTCAGACACGTTACATGCTTTAGGAATAAGAGGTGTAATTAACGAGTGGTTCACATCTTAATTAATAAACAGAAGAATTCGAGTAAAAGTAGATGATAGCAAATCAGATCAGACCAAGGCACTCCCCAAGAAAGTGTTCTTGGACCTCTTGATTTTCCTGGCTTTTGCAGATGACAACAACATTACAGCTTTTGGGAAAACTCTGGAAGAAGTATCTGAAAAAGTGCATCATCTACTTGAAACATTATGTTATCTAAATCAAGCAATCTAAATTTCTCTTCACACATTGATTATATATGTAAAAAATTAAGTAAAACATTATTTGCACTCAAAACGTTACAAAGCAACCTAGAACCCGATAAATTACTCAGCATTTATTACTCATCAACATACTCAGTCTTATCATACAATACAGGGTGTCCCGTTGGGCAAATACTTTAAAGGAAGGTAGAGGTCACAAAGGCGATTCTAAATAACCCATATATAATGGGTCTATTGGCTTCCTTAACCGAGTTACAGGGTGTTTTATCAATTATGCATAATTATTCCAGAACTTTTGAATCACTTAGTATATCTTTTCCATTTTTGGCATACAGCTTACACTTCTCAGGAATAATGTACTGAAATATTGAGAGATCTGAAAATCCAGGTTCGGCTTTAGGCAAAATTGAAACATATTAAAAATATCAAAACAACACCCTGTATATCACAATTTTAATATTTCCATTTTAGATTTGAATAGAGGGGAAAAAACTGAATTGAAACAAGTTGTTATCCCGCCACCGAATCGAATGGGAAAATTTCGATAGTGAAAGTAAAACTTTCATTTAATTTAGGAAAAACATATGAAACTCATTTTTTCTTTAACAATATACCTGCAGGCCCGTACTTAGGAGAAAATATTCAATTAGGTATTTATTTTTTAAACGCCCAGTATAAAGTAAAGCGGAACAATAAACGCTCATAGTTACTATGTAACTAACAAACATTTATTAATAATTAACGAAAAATGTCCACTATTTCGTTTTATCCACTTTCTTGCACGTCTCTTTTTTTTAAACTGAAAGTAAAATTTTACAGAAAAAAAAAGAGAAATTATTTTTTTTATTTAATATTCAAAATGGATTTATTTTCAACATTTAATATTTTTATTATTTGTCCGTTTTAACACAATTTTAAGTAATATTTCAGATCCGTACTTTAAAACAAAATATTAAATTGATTACTTTTCGATAACCTCGTATAATTTTATTTTAGCACAGTGGATTATGCTGTATAGGGATACCTGAAATCCAAGGTGTATTCTAAAAAAATAAACAAAAGAGAAGAACTGCTTCAAAGAATTGAGGAAGCCTGGAACTGAGAAACGATCTATTTATTATAAGAACATCAGTAAGGGACATCATTAAACGTACAAGAAAGTGCATAAAACAAAATGCTTGTTAGTTACTATGAGTTTTTATTGTCCCACTTTACTTTATACTGGGCGTTTAAAAAATAAATACATAATTGAATATTTTCCCCTAAGTACGGGCCTGCAGGTACACCAGTACAGTGTAAAATTATTATAAGCCGAATAAACAAGAAATAGATAAATGACGCGATGTGAATTTTTGAAATTGTTAGAGAAAAAATAAGTTTCATATGTTTTTTCTAAATTAAATGAAAATTTTACTTTCAATATTAAAATTTTCCCATTCGATTCGGTGGCGGGATAACAACAACAACAACTTGTTTCAATTCAGTTTTTTCCCCTCTATTCAAATCTAAAATGGAAATATTAAAATTGTGATATACAGGGTGTTGTTTTGATATTTTTAATATGTTTCAATTTTTCCTAAAGCCAAACCTAGATTTTCAGATCTGTCAATATTTCAGTACATTATTCGTGAGAAGTGTAAGCTGTATGCCAAAAATTGAAAAGATATACTAAGTGATTCAAAAGTTCTGGCCAAATGAATAAGTATGCATAAATGATAAAACAACCTGTAACTCGGTTATGGAAGCCAAGAGACCCATTATATGTGGGTTATTTAGAATCGCTTTTGTGACCTCTACCTACCTTTAAAATATTTCCGTTTACCAACGGGACACCCTGTATATGTAAAAAATTAAGTAAAACATTCTTTGCACTCAAAACGTTACAGAGCAACTTAGAACCCGATAAATTACTCAGCATTTATTACTCATTAACATACTCAGTCTTATCATACAATATAATAATCTGGGGCCAGGCGGTTGACATTGATAGGGTTTTTATACTGCAAAAATGCCTTGTAAGGATAATATCGTCCCTGTAATTGCAAAATGTCGTATGTCAAAAAGGCCACTTTTCAGGAGAGCAAAAAAACTTTTTACTTTTTTGTTTAATTATTTCAGAAATTAGTTTATAGCTTATTTTTGTGATGTAACATCATGTTATATGGCATTTAAGGCGTTAACTTAACGTGTTTGTGTTTTATAGGCACATATGGAATTTTTGACATAGGACATTTTGCAATTACAGGGACGATATACAACTTTAATTGGAGAGAATCTTGCTTAAATAAAATTCCATGCTGACTGAAACCTCCATATATATATATATTAAAACTACTCACTTATGTACACAAAAACAAAAGAAAATTCACAAAACAAAACGATACAGATGATCATAATTATGACACGAGAAACAAACATCATTATTCTCTAAAAAAGATCAATATTTTCTTTAAAAAATCACCTGAGGCTCACTCTACAACATAGTGCATACAGAAGATAAAATCTTAAAAAGCAAAAGTATGTTTTTTGTTTTGTAAATACTTGTGAATAAAGATTAGAAATCTATTCTATTATGTTCTATGTTAAAAACATATGTGGATAGGCAAAGGTTTAAAACCAATGTCAAAAGTAATTAAAGGCCGTATTTAACAACCAAAGCAAGTTTATATAAAAATGAAACACTTACCACCAGCACAGTAGACATGATATTTAACATGAGTCTTTGTAGTAAAACTTTTGTTGCAGATAGTACAATGATAAGATAAAGGATCTAAAGTTAAATTTACATGTTTCGGAATAATAACAGAACTGTATGACCTCTTAACAGATTTCTGTTTATCAGGTTTTTTAATCTTAGTCCCTAAAATATTTTTGTTCTCTACTTTTAGAGAATTTTGTGCAGTTTCACTAAAACTAGTTTCAACAGTTCTTTCAATATGAGATTTAGGTGTAAGTTTTACTTCACCGTTTAGATTAGAAGTACTTGGTACATTCCCGTTTACTTGTATAACTCCTGTGTGATTATTTAACACTACATCATTATATATTTCACCATTTCTATCACATATATTTTTCTTTGATTTAAAGTTATCTTTTATTAACGTTTTTTCTTTATTTATATAATTTACACATTGTTTACAGTCATTTTCATCCTCTAATAGGCAAACTCTACATTTTTCGTGACCACACGCATCTCGTACCAGTCTATGAGACCGTCCAGAAGATACTTTATTACATTGTAGACAAATATTTTCGTGCATTTCACACAATGTATAATTATTTCACTTTGTGATTATAGTAAAAAAAACAAAATTATTTGTACAAAATAGCGAAATACAACGGACATGAACCGTACTCGTCTTTTTTTTACTTCCATTGTTTCTTCTTTTAACTGATATGACCTCCAACTTCAAGGTGTTCAGAATAACACTTATTTTGGCCTTTTACTTTGATAACACCGGGCTGTTGTTTTTCTATGGCAACCCTTCTTTATTGAAAAAACACTTATAATCAAAATAAATAATCTAGTTATTAATACCAACGTTCTTTCAATATTTTGAAAGATGACGACGACTGAAAGAATAGTTCCTTCCCAAAATACACTTATTAAATATGACAATCCATTATTAGTTTCAAAACATGAACCTAAAGCAGGACCCTCTGGGGTAAGTTTGATACTAAATCAGATATGCTAGCATCCATAAATTACTAAATCAATGTGCTTTGTTAGGATGAAGCCAAAAAGGCACCTCTAACTGCAGATGTTAAAAGAGAAACAGAAGAAATTCTGAATACCATATTACCTCCTAAAGAATGGGAAGAAGATGGACAATTGTGGAGACAATGTGTTTCTACAAATCCTGCTACAAGACTGGATGTTGTTAATTTGCAGGAATTACTTGATATGAGATTACAACACAGACAGGTTGAGTTATAGAAAAATCAGCCAATTCGTTAACTTTGTTACTGGTTTTTAGAAATTTGAGGGTTTAAAATATTTTTTTAACATTTTTAGGCCAGGGAAACAGGCATTTGTCCTGTTAGGAGAGAATTATACACTCAATGTTTTGATGAAATTATTAGACAAGTTACTATTAACTGCGCCGAACGAGGTTTATTACTTTTAAGGGTAAGGGACGAGATGCGTATGACAATTGAAGCATATCAAGCTTTATATTGTAGTAGCGTTGCATTTGGTAAGAAACAACTTTTTTATGAAATTTTTGTAGTGTGCAAACTCGGGTCTATGGTCGTCCAAATTAATTTTAAATGTCATGGCCATTTTCATTTTAAAAGCAAATTAACATGTTAAATTCTACGATTCTTGTTTAAAGCTGATAGCTGGACATGCAGCAATAGTAAAGGCCAATTGTTAGTTTACTTCTGCATCTAACCACAGACTTCTAATCTAACTGGATGAGCACATCCATACAAGAAAATTGAGGCAACTAGCATATGACATTTTGGAGCAGGGCACATGCGCATTGATGATATGTCAAGCATAGGTGTCTCCTAAGGATTAAGGGACATTTTTAATCTCATTGAAAATGATCTCGAAAATTGTTGGGAAATTTTTTCAAACGTGTAACGGCATTTGGAGTCTTGAAGTCCCAAAATATCCTCGTTTTGAATAATTTATATGCCAATTTTGATGAATTTCATGGAAATATACTTGGAAACTGAAAATATTTAACAAAATAAAAAGACGCCACCACTGGTAAAAATGGCTCCATGACCTAATGACATTGACATTATGGAGCAATGCACATGCGCACTTTTAATTTGAGACGTTCAATTTGCCTCACTTTTAGCATATAACGAAACGGCTAGTGCTCATCCAGTTAGATTAGAGGTCAGTGAACAGGTTGCAAGTTTAATCCGTAACTAAAAGATGGCACTTACAGGTTCAACCCGTCATTGCGTATCCAATTTTCAAAGTTTAAATTTTTAATTGAAGACATTTTTATTCCTGAACTTAAGTGGCAATCGGAGTTCTCGTGAGAAACAAATTTCACTTATATTTTATGAGGATTCCACTGGGACTAGTTAGCGATTGAACGTTTCTCGAAAGCTTTAAATTTATGTAACGATGTGGCAGCAGTCTACAGAGATATTTAAGAAGAAAGTGGGAAACCATATTATTTAAAAACTACTTGATATTTATTAAAACAAATAGAATGGCGCGGATATTTCTTTTTGTGATTTTCCATTTAAAATTAACAAAATAAATACTTTTCGAAGGTTTAAAAAAAATCAAGGGATCTCCACCCTAAGTTTTGTAATTATTAGTATTTCCTGAAAATTTCACAAAAATCAGACTAAAACTAAAGGCTTAAAAAATTATTAAATTTTTTCAAGTGGTTCGGTTTGCTCTTAATATAATTTCGTTAAAATTTTGGAATTTTTTGTATTAGGGGAGAAGGAGAGCGAGGATGTTTAATTTTCAATTTTTCTCTGAGACATTTTTATTCATGAAATTCAGCTATTTGTGTCAAAATTTCGGATTTTTGTATCAGGAGGGTAGAAGAGCGAGATGTTTAATTTTCGATTTTTCTCGTAGAGACAAAAACTGTAAATGTAAATAAAATAAATATCTTGAAAACTGTAAGAGATAGAGAATTGTGTTTTGCTTCAAAATTTTTGTGCAATTATAATCTACTTGAAGAAGTCCCTTTCGTTTATGTTTGTATTATCGAACTAAATAATAATTTTAAACATAAAAGATGTTTTTGAGGAATGAGAAAGGCGCTTCAAGCCGAACAAGGTAAAACCGATTTATTGGCCGAGGTAGAACATTTGAAAGAAGAAAAACAAGACTTGGAACAACAAATATCAGAACTTAAGCAGAAAGCAGAACAAGCCGACAGAAGAGCGGCAGAAACTCGCCTGGCAGAAGAAAGGAAGCACACCGAGGAAATTGCTTTCTTGAAGAAGACTAACCAACAACTGAAGGTATCAATTTGATTTTGACGTTTCTGTTACATAGCAAACGTACGGAATTTAATTTATCAGATTCGACATCCTAAGATCGGTTTCTGCCTTTCGGCTTCGTCAGTTAGGCTTTTCGGATCCAATAAATAAAATTCCAAACTCGCACAAGTCAATAGCTATATCCGCTATAAGATAAAATTCTTAGATGTGCTACCATCTATGGTTAGAAGAGAGTTTTGACACTTTGTATTAATCCCTTAACCATTGTATAAAGATTATATAATCTTTATACACTGCCTTAACCCTTTACCTGCCGTCTAAAATATTAGGACAATGCCAGTAACGCCGCTCGCGCGTGCTCTGCATAATTCATTTTATGGTTGTAATATTCATCTGGCAACAATAACAAAGACCGATTGTGTGAAGGCACAAAATACTGACTGTCTACTGTGTGCCTTCACACAAAATCTTTATTTAATTTGCAATTACAAATTAAAAATTCATTTCGTTAATTTTTAAACAAATCAGCAACAACGCCATTGAAAAGCGATACGGCAACAGGGCACTATGCGGCTAAAGAAATATTTTAATTATACGATCGAAATAAAGTCAATATTTTTCGTTCCATACGAGAGCGAGTGAGACGGAAGAATCGTATCGGACTTCCGACTAGAATCAGCTCCATTGTTTCCTCGCATACTTGCACGTATAACTAAACGCTTCCGGTTCAATATAACACACAAATACTCTCACGTACACAATGGTAGCCGTGACTTAACAGTTTTTAATCAGTGTGCATTGAGTCAGTCCTCAATATGAGCGCATCACTGGGGTAAAGAAACCTCATCAAATTCAGTGGGTTTTCAGCTGCGTACCAGGCTAAAACCATAAATTCATTTTTTTTGCACCAAATACTTTAAATACAAATTTGTGAGTGACTAGTTAAAAGTAATGTAAACCATTTTATTGATGTTTTTTGTTACAAGTTTTTTAAATAAAAGTGTTAAACGTACGTGTGTGCCTTATGTCCTGTTACAAATGATTCAGTTTTGTTAAGAGTATTGATGAACATATGGAAAATATCACAAACGTTCAACGAAAATGTCTGGAAAATGTTCTCTTGGGGGTTTTCGAGGTTGCTCTTTATCATGTCGTTGATGTTGAAGTTATTATTTATTGTTTAATAATTGTTGTAATCTGGCTAATTAACAAATTAATAACTCTACTCCAGTAATGATTAGAGAACCAGAATTTTTTCCAACAACTCCGGGTTTTTGAGAACCATTTCCCCAAGGTTGTTTCACATAATTGTTTATTGCTCAATTGTTGCAACCTGGCTAATTATCTATTTATCTATCTGACGATACACTGCGGCCTATAGGATCTATTGTGCCCCCTTCTGCTGCCCATTCGTTAAGGATGTCTCAACGATTAGAGCAGTTCCTGTTGCTTTCAAAAATTTCAGGATGTCGGTAGGCTTCAGGTTAGGTGATACAGTCCGCTTTTTACAACATATTACATACAGCATTTAAAGAGTAACAAAATTCCAACGGCTGACCTTGTAAATGGCTGCATAAACGTAATCTTTACTGATTTACGACAGTCTTTGTTATTGTTGCTAGATGAATATTCATCATCATCATCATTGCCGTTCAATCCCATAGGATTATGGCATCGCTTATAGCGTTATAAATCCATTTAATGAGGTGGATTATTCCTATCTTTCCCATTATAGATTATAGCTTCTCATGTGTCTTCGCTGCCGTTGTTATTTTTTCCAATCTTTTCTGTTTTTACATGTTATGATCCAATCTTTTATATTCAGTGTTTTAATATCTTCATTTACTTCTTCGAGCCATTTTTTCCTTGGTCTTCCTCTGTTTCTTGTCCCTAGTGGAGTCCAGTTTGTTATCCTTCTAATCGTATCTGTGGGTTTCCGTCGCATTATATGTCCAAGCCATTCCAAACTCAAAGTTTTGATGTGTCTTATTATATTTTCCCCTCCTAGTTCTTTTTCAATTTCTGCATTTCTTTTTCGTCTTCTTTCTCCTTCCTCCGTTATATCTGGACCTAATATTGTCCTCATAATCTTTCTTTCCAGTATTTTCAAGTCTTCCTCTTCCTTTTTAGTCATTACCACAGTTTCCATAGCGTGTGTAATCGTTGGCCTTGTTTTATATATATTTATTTTTGTTCTTTTACTAAATTTTGTTTTTTAGTATCTTTCTGTTTATTCGTGGAGCTTGGTTTCCTTTGAGGATTCTTTCCTTGACCTTTTCTCCGCTTACTAATCCTGTCATCTCTAAATAGTTGAAGGTGGTTACCCTTTCGAATTTGTGCTTTTGCACTTCTAGGTATTCTTGTGGTGGTATTTTCTCTCTTCCTATTCGCATGTATTTAGTTTTGTTTTCATTTATTTCTAAGCCTAGTTCTTTCGCTTCTTTGTCCAGTTTTTCTATTGCTTTTTTTAGATCTTTTTCTTTTGTTATTATTGTCAGATCATCGGCATACGCTATAACTTGTATTTGGTCTGTTATTATGTTTCTATTGTTTATATTTGCTTTCCTTAATATACTTTCGAGAGCTAAGTTAATGTTGGTGAAATGGAATCCCCTTGCTTTACCCCTGTATTTACGTTGAACTCTTCTGTGGTATTTCCCTGAAATCTCACTTTAACTTTGGTATTTTTAAGGGTTATTTCTAGCAAATCTATCAGTAATTTTGGTATAACCAGTGTTTTCATTTTATTCAACGTCTTTAGTCTATTAATGATATCAAAAGCGATTTTGAAGTCTATAAAAATGATGTGGATTTCTTTGTTATATTCCCATGTTCTTTGTATTATTTGTTCTAGCGTATGGATTGCATTGATTGTTGACCTTCCTGGTCTGAAGCCGTTTTGATAGTCCCCAATAATTTTCTCCGCGTGGAGCTTTAGCTTTTGGTTTATTAAGTTTGCAGTCATTTTGTAAGCCGTGTTAAGTAATGTTATGGTTCTATAATTATTATTTCTTTGTCGCCCTTATATATCGGAGATATAATACCTAAATTCCGTTCTTCTGGGATCTTATTTTGTGTCCATATTTGCTGTACCAGAAGTAGTAGTTGTTTGTGTAGTTCATTCCCTCCATATTTCAGTAACTCTGCTTCTATATTATCATCTCCTGGTGCTTTCCCGTTTCTTATTCTTATTTCTTTCTGGATTTCTCTTTCAGAGGAGCATTCTACTTCCAGTGAATCATCTTCCGCTATTATGTTTTCTTCTAATGGAGTCGATCTGGCGAAAAAAAACCCGTTATGGAAAATCAGTTTGTCGCACGTAGCTCTCTGAGGTTTCTTCGGATCGAAACGACTTCTATATATAAAATAAAGTACTCGCGAAAACGCTTAAACAGAATTTTAACGCGTCTAAATCGGTCTAGCGGCTCCTGAGATATTGCGATTTGAAAGTATATGGATTTTCGCCGCGGTGACAACACACCTAGAGCCGTGTTCACGTTTTTCGCATGGAAGAAAGTGACTTCGAGACTTTTTCTCCGATAGACAGTCATGACCCAAGCATTGTGTCCAAATTTCAACCCGCTAGTCTAATTTGGGGAGGAGAAGGAGGACAAACACTGATTAATTTTTGACTCGAGGTAACTTTTTTATTTATTGACCAATCCGGTTCAGCAAAATGGCAAACTCTTTCATGGGGACACTGCTACAGGATGTATTAAGGAGATGATGGTTTTCGCGAAAACGGACATATGGCGACCGAATTTCGGATTTTGCATATTTTAATTTTTATTTTCGCAACGAAAGAGTAAAATGAGGAAAATCTTTTATGCGCCATCGGTTGCGGAATTTTTTCTCTTTGATTTGAGCCCTACAATAACTCTATTCGATAGGGTTAGTGACTTCGTGCTAGGCACATTTTCAACGGCAAGAAGTTCTCTTTCAAGATTTTTTTACCACAAAGCTCTAAGTTTATAGAGGACCGCAGGTGTGCGTGATATATTGCCGCTGTAAAATTAGATGCCGGGATAGGAGTTAAGCGCTCCCTTTTATCTCTCGTCTCCCTCACAAATACTATTCCGGCATCTAATTTCACGGCGGCTGAGCGAGCGCACTCGTTTTTATAAATATATCACGCACTCCCGCAGGCCTTAATGTAGATAGAGCTTTGGGGTAGAAAAATTTAGAAAGAGAACTGATTACATTTGAAAATGAGCCTAGCACGAAGCTACTAACCCTATCCGTTGCCCTTCTACAGGGCAAAAAGCGTTTATCCCACTCCCTCCCTTCCCGCTTATCGGATAGAGTCCATGTAGGGCTCAAATCAAAGAGAAAAAAATTCCGCAACCGATGGTGCATAAAAAATTTTCCCTACTTGATCACATTCTGTATCGTATCATTCTTTATGTTTGATCCTCATGTTCTGTGTTCCTATAGCTTCTTTCCCTGTTTTGGTTATCGTATTTTTTCCGCCACTTCCATTTGAGATTCTATGAATATTACAACCAAAAATGAATCATGAGCATGCTGTAGCCACTTTGCTGACACATGGGTGAAACTTAACACAACGCGCTAGTGGCGTTGCTGGCAGGGAAAGGGTTAAAGGGATACAAAGAAGAGTGACATCTTGAATCAGTCAAATAAAAACTTTGCAACCCACAATGCAAATTGAGTGTTTGCAACACCCAATACATCGGGAATCGTTGTTAATTGTTTTATTTTGACGTTTGTTATATTAAACCAGGACCAAACCGATTTTAAATACCCGAATTCATAAAAAATTCTTAGCAGTATGTGGATGGTCGGAAAATTTAGGGTAAATTATAAGTAAAATAAAATCAGTTGGACAAATTAATATACTTATAATTTACCCTAAGTTTTCCGACCATCCACATTCAAAAATGATTGGCCCTGGTCTATATTGTATTCAAATGTTTTCCGCGTGAGGCCGGAAATTGTTTCCTTTCTTTGAAACTACTTATTTTTTTTCTTTTTCAGTTACAACTGGAGGGTATCTTAGCGCCTAAGAAATAAGATTAGAAATAAAACTCGATAAAAATATATATAGATAGTCATTTATTAAAAACTTGGAATTTTTCCAAAGCACTCTGTATATGTATAATATATTGTCCCTATCGCTCAAACATCTGCGCAGCCACTCGGTAAACAAAAAAAAACATTAAAATTGATAAAAACACCAAGAAGAACAGACAAGGACAAACGCAGACCCGTTAAAATATTAAAAGCCTTGGAAATGTTTTTATACATCAATAAATTTATCGTAATAAAAATATTTAAGATCTATAAATATTTTGTACAATAAAATAATTTAGAAAACATACATTAAATATATTTGTTTTAACAATATTAAAATACCCTTCCACCCTGGTGAAACAATTCATGAAGAAAATAAACAAATTAAACACGAAGCCTGTTATTTTGCCAACATTGCAGATAATTAACTTGGCAAGATTGCTTGTCGTGTCAAACTTGTCTATCCGTAGGTAAAAAAATGATATTTATACAAAATTAATGAAAAATTAATCCTATCTAACTAGTGTTTCCCTTTTTTCGATCGTTTTCTTCTTCGTCGTTTGTTAGTAGCGCCATCTGCCGATTCCAGGCTTTTTTCTTGATCCGTTGTAGGAGTAGGAGGTTCGGAAACCGATTCGGATTCATCCTCCTCCTCCTCCTCCTCTTCTTTGTCAGTTGCAGATTTGGACGGAAGGTCGAGTTTAAGATCTTCGGGTTTTGTTAGTTCTAGTGATATGATTTTCTCTTGGATTTGTTCCACCTAGATCGTCAAAATTATGTAATTAGTACGTTTACGTTAAATATAAACAAATATCTGGCTATGGCTAAAATGCTCTATGACGCTTTGATTTCTTCAACCACTATCCCTTTTAATATTGTAAGTACTCGAAAGGATGTAGAAAACGATAAAAAAATCTTTGCTGCTCTAAAGTGTATGCTAAGTTCACAATTTCGAAAACAAAATTGAAAATTTGGTTTTTTTCATTAAATCTCGAAAAACAAAAAAATTCGAAAAACTAATAGCACCGCGTGAAAGAGCGGAAAATTTTACTAAAAATTATATTATAAGTTATTTAAAAAAATTAGTATTACTATAAAAAATAAGAAGGCGAATTCGAACCGTTGAATACAAATATTCAAACGAGGCGTTCGGGAAGAAACTAAAGTATCTTTGCCTAAAATGTACCCAAAGAAAAAAAAAAGCATTTGAAAGAGGAGACTCAAGCTTTCGCAGAAAGCCATTTGTTCGAAATCGAACATCTACGCCCCTGATAAAAAAGGGAAATAAAAATATTCAAATAAAATAAATATAGCACGCCCATGTGTTTCTTAACCTTGAATCAAATTGCTTGTTAGTTAGCCAAACTGTAAACATATCTGGCGGAAAAAATCCTGTTAAACGAAGTCGCTCTTTTCGAAATTTTTTTTTTTTGTGATTTCATATATTCGAGGTCCCTCTTTCACGTGATCACTTTATGAAAGCTAAGGGAGGTGTGGAGGGGGGTAAATTAACATGTAAAGATATGGAAAATCGATTTTTCTGAGGTTTCTTCGGATCGAAACGACTTTTATATATAAAATAAAGTACTCGCGAAAACGCTTAAACTGAATTTCAACCCGTCTAAATCGGTCTAGCGGCTTTTGAGATATTGCGATTTGAAAGTATAAGGATTTTCGCCGCGGCGACAACACACCTAGACCCTTGTTCGCGTTTTTCGCATGGAAGAAAGTGACTTCGAGACTTGATGTTTTTTTCTCCGATAGACAGTCATGACCCAAGCATTGTGTCCAAATTTCAACCCGCTAGTCTAATTTGGGGAGGAGAGGGAGGACAAACACTGATTAATTTTTGACTCGAGGTAACTTTTTTATTTATTGACCAATCCGCTTCATCAAAATGGCAAACTCTTTCATGGGGACACTGCTACAGGATGTATTAAGGAGATGATGGTTTTCGCGAAAACGGACAAATGGCGACCGAATTTCGGATTTTGCATATTTTAATTTTTGATTTTCGCCGAAAGAGTAAAATGAGGAAAATCTTTTATGCGCCATCGGTTGTGGATTTTTTTTCTCTTTAATTTGAGCCTTACAATAACTCGATCCGATAATCAGGAAGGGAGCAAGGAGGGTGAACGCGTTTTGCCCTGTAGAAGGGCAACGGATAGGGTTAGTTACTTCGTGCTAGGCTCATTTTCAAGGGCAATCAGTTCTCTTTCAAGATTTTTTTACCACAAAGCTCTAAGTTTATAGAGGGATAGATGCCGGGATAGGAGCTAAGCGCTCCCTTTTATCTCGCGTCTCTCTCACATTATCTATCTGCTCTCTCACAAATACTATTCCGGCATCTAATTTCACGGCAGCTGAGCGAGCGCACTCGTTTTTATAAATATATCACGCACTCCTGCAGGCCTTAATGTAGATTGGGGTAAAAAAAATTAGAAAGAGAACTGATTGCCCTTGAAAATGAGCCTAGTACGAAGTCACTAACCCTATCCGTTGCCCATCTACAGGGCAAAAAGCGTTTACCCCCCTCCCTCCCTTCCCGCTTATCGGATCGAGTCCTTGTAAGGCTCAAATCAAAGAGAAAAAAAATCCGCAACCGATGGCGCATAAAAGATTTTCCCCACTATACTCTTTCGTTGCGAAAATCGAAAAACAAAATTTGCAAAATCCGAAATTCGGTCGCCATTTGTCCGTTTTCGCGAAAACCATCATCTCCTTAATTCATCCTGTAGCAGTGTCCTCATGAAAGAGTTTGCTATTTTGCTGACCCGGATTGGTCAAGAATTAAAAAAGTTACCTCGAGTCAAAAATTAATCAGTGTTTGCCCTCCCTTTAAACTAGCAGGACACAATGCTTGGGTCATGACTATCTATCGGAGGAAAAAAAATCAAGTCTCGAAGTCACTTTCTTCCATGCGAAAAACGCGAACACGTGTCTAGGTGTGTTCTCGCCGCGGCGAGAATCCATATACTTTCAAATCGCAATATCTCAAGAACCGCTAGAGCGATTTGGACGTGTTAAAATTCATTTTAAGCGTTTTCGTGAACACTTTATTTTATATATAGAAGTCGTTTCGATCCGAAGAAATCTCAGAGAGCTACGTGCGAAAGACCGATTTTCCATATCTTTACATGTTAATTTACCCCCCCCCCCTCCCCACCATCCTTAGCTTTCATATAGTGATCACGTGAAAGAGGGATCTCGAATCTATGAAATCACAAAAAAAAAAAATTCGAAAAGAGCGACTTCGTTTTCAAAACCAGATCCACTAACAATCTGTTATTATATTATATCACCCCATACGAAAACAAACAAGTTCGCTTATATAAATAACATTTTAACCTCTACGCAATTATGCAATACTGTTCATCCCCACGATATGCGGAAGTCAACAAATCTCGCTTCGCTACAGTTAGCATCAAAAGAATCTCAGAAGCAATATCATTAGCTGAAAACAATCGAACCATAATATCATACCGGATTACGTGCGTTTCAGGGCATAGCAACAATCATATGTGATCTCTTCTTTAAGAGTTTTAGAATCAGTCTCCAATTAGCGCTCAATTAAGCTCCATCGGCACAAGCCGATGTAAAATAATTTCTTTCACTTTTCATGTTTTGTAAAACAAATGCAAAGGTAGTTTTTGATTGCGTTCATAAGAATAATTTGAACCATGTATTTGTACTAAATTTAAATTGTTACATTTGTACTGTTTCTTGGTAAAATTTAATACAGGAAAGTGTTTTTTAAACCACCTTAGTCAATACCAGGGACATCTACAGGGTGTCTTCTTCAAAGAAATATACAGTCCGCTGAACAAATTGCTCGTTTATGTCCAATTAAACGGGAACAGGGACATCTACAGGGTGCCTTCTTCAAAGTCGGAATTAACAATATACAGGCATTCTGTACAATTCAGAACACCATTAGTTTTTATTTTTTTTTGTTTTCTCATAGAAAATTTGACCGGAATATATCATTTCTAAAATTCTCACTGATTTTTATAAAACTGAAGATATATACTAATAGAGCCATAACAAAAAAAATTCTTGTACATTTATAATCATTATACTTTTACTTTTGATGTAAAAATAATTAAAATGATGAACATTATCATTTTTTTACAGCATTTATTCGACGGCAATTTTATTTCCATATAGTGTTTATTTGTTATTATAAAGTGTTTTTAACTTTATTTTAAAAAAAAATCTGATTTACACTAAAAATGTCGTCGAATGAATGATGTAAAAAAATGATTATTTTAAAACATAAGTTTTCTTTAAACAGAGATAATGTTCATAATTTTAATTATTTTTAGTAAAATTATAATGATGATATAAGGATTTTTTTTTATGCTTCTATTAATAGATATCTTCAGTTTTAAAAAAATCAATTTTAGAAGCTTGCATAACTATAGAAAACTACGTGAATTCATTTTCAGACATCCTTTAGCGGTAGGATGCCGAGCTAGCCTGCTTCTTACTGATGAGGAACAATAATTCCGAAACCGGCAAGCTCCTTTAATAACAAAATCGAAGTTTTTGGGTGTTAATGCCCCGACTTGGTCGGGCACCAAACCACGTCTGGACTATCGTAATTCAATACCTGGTGGGGCATACAGCCCAAGGAGTAGTTGTTGAAATCCAGACGCTGGTGCAGTGTAGGACATTTTTAATGTCTTTGTTCTTTCGAACATGTGTGATTTTATTTCACATCCTTAGGCAGTTAGAAGCTACAGACAATTATTTAAAAAAGCGGTGTTCTCAATGCATCGGCCATCTTCGAATGTAACTGCTACATTTTGTCTCAAAACATATATAATAATATATAGTAAAATTTTCCGCTCTTTCACGTGGTGCTATTAGTTTTTGGAATTTTCTTTTCGAGATATAATGAAAAACCCAAATTTTCGATTTTGTTTTCGAAATACGCTTTAGAACAGCAAAGATTTTTTATTGTTTTCTACACCCTTTCAGGTACCTAAGTGCCAAGTTTCATCGATATCACACTTTGTGAGAGGTCAGAGTCTCTGACAACTGGGCTAAAGCTCCAGAAGATTTCTGATAAAAATGGGAATTTTGAAGCCAAAATTCATAAAGGTGTAATTCCATGTTCCTATATACCTTGTTTTGAAATATCTGGATGTATTTAATGAAGTTAGAATATATACCAAGGCAAATTAGAGGCTAGTTGGTTTTTTAATACTTCTAAATGTTGCCCAAGCAAATTTAGAGAAGTCTTGACTGTTAAAAGGAAGGGCGAAAGAATCGTTTGAGTTTTATTAAGCAAAAATTTCTTTAGCATTGCTATATTGCTGATCGCTGATAAAAAAGCAGTCAATTGACAATTGAAATTTATATAATTACACTAGAATCCATAGCCAGAGTTCAATTAAAGAGAAAAAAAAACCTATTTACAAAATATAAATCGTCACTTATATAAGATTTTAATAAAATATATATACATTCTTAAATATACCACTTTGTTGAAATAAGTGTCACACCAAAAGCTATTCTCAAAAACATAAGCTTTAAATGGTAATTTTAAAAAAAATTTAAAATTTTCTCACAGAAAAATAAGATCATTGTGAAATGATTGGTTAAAACAGAAATGCAAGGCAAAGAACAATCGTAAAAAAAACCTTAACCAAAATACGACTAAACAGTGATATTAACAAAATTTCACTAAATAAAAGCCATATTTCATAAATTCTTAAGCAGTCAGCTTTTTGAACTTTAAATGACAGCCAAATGTGCTTTTTTCCAATTTTATTGTATTAGTAGGTATGGCGTCGGTTGGGAGGACTCCCTCCACTACACTTTTAAGCCACGCCCCTTCTGTCAACTGTCATAACATCTGCCATATGCCATCAAACAAACAAAACACAATTATATAGTAAAATCAACGCTGCGGCGAACAACTAGAGTTGGGACAATTTACCTGCTCTCGCTGCAAGCCATATAAGTCAATAACTACTACATGACAGTGCTGAGAGGGATGGGGGTCAACGGCGAGTAATTTTGAAGTTGTTTGGGTGCAATATTGAAAGATAATGTTGGCAGAAATGATAGTATGGGGCAATGGGGGAGTTCTTTCCAAGTTGCCAACTTACCATCGGGGAAGCG
This sequence comes from Crepidodera aurea, assembly GCA_949320105.2. NCBI lineage: Eukaryota > Metazoa > Arthropoda > Insecta > Coleoptera > Chrysomelidae > Crepidodera > Crepidodera aurea. The sequence goes on from OX439475.1 coordinate 64,909,036, forward strand.
TTATTTTTTGTCAAAATCTACTTCATTATTTCCGTAATGATTTAATATGTTCACAAAAAACTACTGACCTCTGCAGAATATATCGTTTTAGAAAAATAATTATTTTAATAAACTCCATTTCTGATTGGTAAAAATTAAAGTTGGTATCGAGACTCCGGGGTGAAAAACAAGGCTAATATCGTAGGTAAAATGACATTTGACAACGAAACATGTCAACTGTCACATCGAGTCTCAATACCAACTTTAATTTCAACCAATCAGAAATGGAATTTATAAAAATTATTCTTGCTAACGATGCTTTTTGGAAAGCTCAGTAGAATTTTATCATATTTTATCATTGCGGAAGTAATGCAGTAGATTTTATCCCAATAAAACCCTTCCTCGTTGGTAAACTTTTTTTAGGTTTTGAGGTTAGTAGGAAACTCCTCCATTAATTTTAGTTTGTCTTAAAAGTATAGTTGCAAGTCTGCGCAGCTTATTAATGGATTATTATCTCTCGAGTCAGACATTATACAAAGTAATATCACTGTTTTGCCGATAAAAAAACATCACACTACGCAAACTACAAATAAGAAAGAACGTGTGTTAAAAATAAAAACTAACCAGATGGGTGCACAAAAGAGAGTAGTCATGCTGATTTTTTTGACAAGCCTTCTTATACCTCTCTCTCAATCAGCTTCTCTACATATTCCACTGTCCTGACCCGTTTCTCCCCAGTTTCGTCAACGTACTCTTCAGTTCTTCTTGTTATGGTTTCTCCAAGCACTTTTTCGCTTTCGCGAACTGTGGTGTTGCCGGGTTTCGTCCTCACGGAAAGTTTGGGGAAATCGGCGCTCGAGGGACGTAACTGAACATGCATTTTTTAAGGTTAGCGATACGGTATTAGTGTTATTATTATTATTATTAGCCTGGACTGGTTGAGCTAGAAGTCCAGAAAGTTATTTACTATTCGGGTTAGAAAGATATGGTTAGAATTGATGCGGTGTTGCCGATGTAAGTTGATTTTTCAGTTATTTTAGGTAAAAAAAACAATATCGGGAAATACAAGAGCTGTTATCTTAATGTTAAAGCTAACTAGTAGATCGTGTCAAGTGACTTTGTAAATATTTGTTTTTATTCATCATAAAAGCTTTGACAAAAATTAATTCCAGTAATAATCCGTTTTTAACGAGTAACCTTTTAATTTAGATGAATCTTTTAGTTTTTTTTAAGAATTGAGAAAGGTGGTAAATAATGACAGTCATGATGCACTTCAATGGCTGGTTCCCGATTTACTAGGGGGAGTATGTTAAAAACAAATTGAGTTGACTCTCCAAATAATCCCGATTTGGTACTCAATGGATTTGTATTTCCACAGATAAATTTTTAATTCAATCAATGAAGCTGCTTTAGTGAGATAAATGACATACAAGGTTTTGAAAATTAGTTCGTTTGAATGTAAATAAAATTAGTTCGTTCGAATGTAAAAATCTATGACTGTAATGGGGAATAATTGTATCCAAATTTTCAGAATAAACAATAAGAGAACATCTATTGTATATCTTGTTACAAAAATGGAGGGCGAGAACAAAATGGGGGCCATCCACCTATTTTTTTGTAAATAATCTTTGTATTTTTTGGGACAAGTTGTGTAAGGTTTTGCTAAGCGCTTTCAACCCAACAACAGGTCATCTTCAGAGCTAAAACGTCAAAGTAACAACATATACCCCAAAAAAAGAAAAAGGTAAATATCAATGTCTAACATCTAGAAGAGGGAATTGAGTGAGCAATCTTTCATGGAAGAGCGAAGAGCTTTTTTCTTTTTACTTTTTTTTTCTTCTTTTTCTGGGGTATCTATTGTTAGTTTAACGTTTTAGCTCTGACCTGTTTTTGGGTTGAAAGCGGTTAGGTAAATTAATTTTTAATAAAAACTTTTCTGCTTCATCGTCCATAAAAAACCAAACAGAAGACTACACAACAGCAAAACAAATTGGTTTGAATATCAATCCAAGTTAGAAGAAGACATTAAAATGCAAATAAGACTAAAAACGGCAACGGAAATAGATGAAGCATTAACAACATTAGCCAGTACGCTTAAAGAGGCATGCCATGCCACACCAGAAACAAATACTGGAAGTAAAACGTTCAATGTTCCAGTTGAGATAAAAAAACTGATAGCAGATAAAAGAAAAGCCAGGGCAAAGTGGCATCGAACTCATGCACCACCAGATAAAACAATACTTAACAGAATAAGTAACCAAATGAAAACACAAATAAAAAAAGCAAAAGAAAGATCTTTTACGGATTACATTACTAGTCTTAACCGATTTGACAACTCGATTTGGCAACCAGTCAAAAATTCTAGGAAACCCAAAACTCATGTGCCACCTATTCGTAACGAACTAGGACATAATCTACAATGGGCTAGAAGCGACGAAGAAAAAACAGTACTATTTGCGGAACACCTTGCAAACGTGTTTACTCCCAACAACGACGTACCTAATCCTGAAATAGAAAGAAAATTACCTGAAATTCCTCCAACCGTGTCAGCAATTAAACCTCTAACGGTAAACGAAGTTCAACAGGAAATCAATTGCATAAATCCCAGAAAAACTCCTGGCATAGACAAAATAACCCCAAAAATGATAAAGGAGTTACCAAGGGAAGGCATAATACTTATCACCCACATATTTAATGTTATCTTACGTCTTAATTACTGACCAAAACAGCTGAAAACTGCAGAAATAATAATGAACCCAAAACAAGGCAAAAACCCAAACACTGTCTCTTCATATCGTTTAATAAGCTTACTGCCAATCCTGTCGAAGGTCCTTGAAAGATTACTACTACAAAGAATAAACTCAGACCCAAACACCGAGGAATGAACACCAGTTTTCAATAAATCAAGCAGTAGAAGAAAAAAAATACTGCACATCAGTGTTCTAAGACGTTAGCCAGGGTTCGACAGGGTTTGGCACACAGGCCTATTATATAAAATCAAAAACTGTCTTCCAACTTCAAACTGTTAAAAATCTTGCCTAAGCGATAGAGAGTTCAGAACAAAAATTAATGAAAGTACTTCCGATAATCTTCCAATAAAAGCATGCGTACCACAGGGGAGCGTCTTGGTGCCATTACTATATGTATTATACACGGCAGATCTACCAGCAAACAATGAAACCATTATGGGCACCTTCGCCGACGACACAGTCATATTAGCAAGCAATGAAAGTCCAATTGCAGCTTCCAGGATTCTGCATACACATTTAAATGACATCCAAACGTGGCTGAGCAAATGGAAAATCAAGACAAACGAAACAAAATCCGCCCAAGTTACCTTCACTCTAAGAAAAGACCAGTGCCCTCCTGTTTATATGAACAATGTACAAATACCACAAGCTACTAACATGAAATACTTAGGCATACACCTAGACACAAGGCACACATGGAAAGACCGTATCATTAAAAAACGCAAACAAATCGACCTGAAAGTAAAAGATTTATACTGGCTAATTGGTAGAAAATCCAAATTAACACTCGAAAACACGCTCCTACTCTATAAAACTACAATCAAGCCTATCTGGATGTATGATATCGAGCTCTGTGGTTGGGCAAATAAATCAAATATAGCCGTTATACAGAGAAGCCAGTCCAAAATACTTCGCATGATAGCTGATGCACCGAGGTATGTGTCGAACCTAACCCTACATAAAGACTTAAACGTCAGTTTTGTCAAAGATGTCATAAAAGAACGAAGTACGAAACATCATAAACGACTGGCTAACCATGAAAACACGTTACTTATAGAACCACAAGACGGTGGAAGAAGACATTGGCCAGCAGACCTACAAAACGGGTAAAGAGGACTTGTCGCTGGAGAAGACCTCATCACGCCATAGTACAGCTTATATGCTCTGAAACCATCCCATTAGCTTAAAGAACTGTATATGTTTTGATTGCTAATAAAGTAATAAAAAAAAAATTACACACTTTTGTTCCAAAAAATACAAAGTTTTCTTTCCCTCACCTATTGACAAGTGTGTACAAAGTCTTGCAGTCTTTTCATTCAATTATTAAACTTATTTTGTTTTGAAAAAGTTACTATGCCATAAGCAGTTAATCTTTCTCAGTTTTATGAATTATGTGATATCCCAGCAAACAATGAATTTCTGCCCAATGCATAGTCGATCGGCAATATGCTGGTAACGGCAAAGCTACATCGGCAAAATGTCGGCCCAATGATGGCCCATTTCTAGTGTTATTGTACAGTTCTTTGACATTTGACACGTTCATGGTAATTATGCATTTACTTTTGAGAACACACTTATTACAAAAACCAGTGAGGGCAGTGTATAAGTAAAAAAAATGATGACGACTTCTCCTGATGAATTGAGGTAAGTTAGTATTTATATCTATAATGAATTGTAGCGTCAGTTACAAGAAACAACCTTCATTAGTTTTTGAGGTTAAGTATTGGAAATTCAACAAAGAGATTAATGGCCAAAGTAGTCTCCCATGAGTTATCTCTTCAACGTAATTGGAAGGGGGGGGGGGGGTAAAAACCAATTCAAGAGCCTAAGGAATGTCCTAAGATGTGCAATCATAAATGTGTAATAAAAAAAATATGTTCTTGAAAATTATGAAAAAATAGGGATATTAGAACTTCACTTCCGACCTGATCTGTCCAGCATAAGGCCGATCAAAATTGTTTGCTGGGTATGTACTTAAATTAATAATTTTGATTTATTTGTTAATATTTTGATGCATTTTATGGTAATATCGATAATTTAATATTAATATTTAACCTTAACCAAGTTTAAAAAAAACATTTTGCGTGTTCTGCGAGTAAAATACTTTTAATACTTTTTTTAACACGGCAACACACACACAGAGTTAAACAATACATAAAAACAATTATTACGCCAAATTAGTAGACATAAAAGTAGATAACAATAATGATAAAGAAATACTCATGCAAATTATTCTACTGTCAAAAAACAGTAGAAAGGATGAAATGAGATAAGAAGATAAATGGTATTTATTTCTTGTTAAAATTGTCAGATTTAAAACGTCATTATCGTAAGGTTGGATATCAGTCAACAACATAACCTTAAAATATTAGTAATTTTTTGTTTGTACACGTGATATAATTTCTAAAATCCAACAAGTTATCATAGAATTATAACACATTTACCGGGAAACGATAATTTTCATTTTTGTAATAAATTTAAAAAACTGTATTTAAATCTCTATTTTATTTTATGAGAAATTTTCCAACAAATGAATTTCAAAACACTCAAAATATAATAAAATTAAAAAAATTCAATTAAATATAATATAAAAATTAAATTTAAAATATTAAAAATATCTCTAGATCAACCGTCAAATATAGTATTTTATTTTTATCTGAACCATACCTCACTGTTCTGTGAACTTCCATCAATTTCATTTTTAGGCACAGGAGACTCGACCGGCGACGTAATGGTAGGTAATTCCCCTGTTCCGACCATATCCGTCATACTTTTGATGACCATTTGTGCCTGAATGGCGTCTTGCTCGAGCGATTTTAGTCTTGCTGCCCTCCAAGCGGCTCTTTTTTCTGCTCTCAGGGTTCGTTCTTCGGCAGGAGATAACAGAGTTTCATCTTCGTCGGTTAAAAGACCCTCTTCACGGAGACGGTCTCGGAGTCGGCGTTCTGCCTTTGCGGTACGTACTATGCCGATAGTACTCGAAGGCCTATGATAAAATAATTCTTAATATTACAATAATAAAAAAAATATATTATACAATGGGAAAAGTTTTCTAAACAATACATGTGAAGTGGAATTATAAAAACATCCTGTAGATATTTCTGTTCCAATCTGACGAATTCAAATTGGACTGTATCTCTGCCCAGACAGCACGGGATATTCCTAGAATATTCTCTAAATATCCGAAAAGAGAGAAGAATATTCCAATATCCATGGAATATTCCTAGAATATACACATGCCTCTAGCATATTCCAGGAATATTCATATTGGAATATTCTCGGGAGAATATACTATGGATATTCTTGTTAGAATATTCCTGTAGGAATATTCATAGAATATGCCTGTGTAAACATTCATGGAATTCTATGAAATCAATTACCATTATCAAAATAAAGGAAACGTATGAAAAAAGTGAAACGGGAAGTGCAATTAGATGAGTTTTTGTTCAGGTAAATTGAAAAAAATACATAATTGTAATAACCAATTTATGATTGGTAGGAAATATCGAGATGTACCATTACGACCAATCAGAACCATACCACGTTACAGCGTCTGTCGTTTATCGAGTAATCGTAGCTTAACATCAAGGCAATGCTGCAATTGACATATGACATCTCTTTTTGTCTACAATGACGCTTGTATCTTTCGTGGTTTTTGCACGTGAAATATGTAGATAATTTGATGGAAGTTGAAGTTGTAAGACTACTGTGGTGTTACTGTGTTTGTGCCTCATAAGTAGGTTAAGTATCTACACATTTATTAATTTCATTACATAAAAATTTCATTGGGTATACCACTGATCATTTCATTTTTAGGCGTTGTGAACAAAATGAGAGTTCAAGTTCAAAAAAACGTGTATTGAAATATTGGCCAAAAATTGCAAATTGATGAAAGAATGCACCCGACAGTTGCAAGAACTATCTGACAAAGTTGATACCCTCACAGAATTATTCAAAGGAACATCTTTACCATCCGTTATTGACAATACCAATATGTTGGATTTCTCTTTGGACTTTCCTATAAAAAATACACAAATGTTGGATCATGTAGAAAGAATATTGGAAAATAAAGAAGCTTTCAACAGATTAGTGAGATAACCCAATAGGATATTTAGGGAATATTACTATCATATTCCTGAATTACTTTGAATATTCTTGGAATATACAAGGAATATTCTCAGAAGATATTATAGGAATATTCTTTTTAGGATATTCCTGGAATATTCTATGTATATTTTGAATATTCCGGGAATATGAGAAATATTCTTGAATCACTTTGAATATTCTTGGAATATACAAGGAATATTCCCAGAAGATATAGGAATATTCTTTTTAGAATATTACTGGAACATTCTGGGTATATTCTGGATATTCCGGGAATACCCCTCATAGAATATTCTGGGAATATCTAAAATTTTCGCCAGCAGCACATTCTAGGAATAATCCAATATCCCAAAGAGAATATTCTATGAATATTCATGGAATATCCGGTGCTGTCTGGGTGGTTTGCACTACGTGCATTTTTGATTGTACGAAGAGTTGTAATAAAAGAAATCACTTTAACTTTAAATTTCTATTAACCAATAACGAACTTTTTAACAATTTTTAATGATTAACAACTATACTAAAACAAATAATGATTGAGAGTAATTGAGAGTTCACAGGACCATAAACCAAGTAAAACAGAGTTGTCATATCTCATTCTTATTTTACTAATTTTTAACATCATCAAAATATAAACGGTAAAGTTGAAGGTTGAATAATACACAATAAAAGTATGATCAAACAAAATAATTTAGGAAAAAACCATTAATGGAGTAATACTTATAAATCATTTTCTCCCCTGTTCCGTATTCTTCGAGATACGTCTATTTTTCTCCCGCAAAATTCTAAAACGTGGCAACGTTGCTTTTTCTCGAGTAAGATTTTAGTACCTGTACGGAGAATACATTGAACAAAGTTTGTTCTTGGGAACATGTGTGATTTTATTTCACATCCTTAGGCAGTTTTGTTACGCCTATGGTCCTTTTTTGGAATTTTTATGGTTCAAAAAATTCCACCTCCGTGTAGAACAAAATTTAAGTTAATTAAATTAAAAAACGATCATAATAGTTTTTTGTTTTAAGACATTGTTTTAAGAAAGGCATTTTTCCTTATCCTTCATCCTCTCCTAGCCAGAAAATTACATCAGCGATACATTGGGTAAGTTGAGAATTCTTTCACCTTTTTTGGGTAATATTTTCAACATAAATTTCAAATTATTTATTTTATTTATTGCTTATTCTTTTATACAACTCATGGCAACGCTTTACGGATCTATATTTGTGTCTTTGTCCGTTTCACCGATAAGTACATTTTAACGAGCGAGTAAGTAGTAATCCGTTTCCTACCTGCTACTACTACGAACCTACTAACATCGTAAGGTTAACTTAGAATAACGATTATTTAATGGGATTATTTAATGGCTAATAAATGCATCTGCATCTTGATGAATCTGAGGTGGAAGATTAAACGAAAGGTATGATCAATCAAATATACAAAAAATATAAAATTCAAAAAAAGTTTTTAGTTTATTGTAAAAATATTTAAGGCTCTGGTCTGCATCATATCAAGTTTGTGATGAGGGCCAGCGGTGAGAGGAAAGGTAGAAAATTCAGTAACACGAGGGGAAATTTTAATTTTATATGATATACATTTGAATCCTATAAAACGCATTCATACCGAAGTTTGAGTAATCTCAATAATAATCCGTGGGGCGCCACATCCTGGCGGGTAAAAATGGACTTCTGAGGGTTTTGAAATACAGGGTTTTCTCAGCAACGGTATATTTTTTTTAAAGGTTGTCTCGAACTATTTAAATGTCATAAGGCCTACTTTATTTTTTTATACCCACTCGAATATTGTTAATGTTTGACCAAAAAATTCGTATTTTTCAGGACAATTTCTAAACTTCTCATATAGTTATAAGCATGTGTGGATCCTTTATCTATAAAATAAAAAAAAATCAAGCAAAAAAGTACAACGCTGTCCAAAAAAACACTGTATTTCTAAACCCTTACAATGCCATTTTCGCGTACCGGCGGAGCTGAACCTTAACTATTTATTTGGGTTAGTCCTTAATCCTTTGAAAAATTAATAAGCACGCCACTCCCTTCAATATGCCAAGGGTATAAGCATGAGACAGATTATCAAATCTCATGGACTTCAGTGGCTTGGACACTGAACGCTATATATTGCTAAACTCTCACTCAAAATAATTACCTAGAACGCTGTGATTCTGCTGATTCACCGTCAGAGTGGTCCAATTCATGCAAAGAATTAATATCGGAAGTCGATAAAGTAGCTATTTTCCTTTCTTCCTCTGCTTTTAACTTCTCTAATTCGTCAGCACTCAAATAACTAAATACTTTTTCTGAAATAATAAAAAAAAAGTTAGTTATCATTTGAATTTAAAGTAACATAGCAGAAGTTTTGTGAAATTAAAATTTAATAATACATTCTCAATAAAAAAATTATAGCACAAAAAATATTTTCTTTACCTTCTTGAACAAACCAAAGAATTTGTGAAAAAGTGAAAATATAATGTGAATATGAGTATGAAAAGTGATTGTTATTATGCATACCTGGTTTTGAAGGTTTTTGACTTTCTTCCATGGCCGTTTCAAAAAATTTCTTTCGATCACTGACTGACTGCTTGGGAGGATTGTTTTGGGGAGACTGCGGAGGCTTTAAAAACGTAAGCAATAAACCAAAATGCCAAAAACTCAAAAATATATTTTGAAGTATTAAAAGAAATTGAAATTAAATTCTTTTAAAAAGCACCACTCCCAAAAATCTTAGATATTGTTAATAGCTTTGATTTGTAGCCTACTTTAAAATTAAAATATGTACTAAAAAAATGTGATATTTGTAAATAACCGGAAGATAGCGTTTTAAGCACCACACCTTTTATTTGTATATATTTACAATTTTTTTTTAATATGGGCCAACCCGACATCGGTTGGCGCAACAATAATTCCCAGTCAGATTTAAACCGATCTCGCTGATCACGCATAACTTTGATTGCAAAACACGTTTATTTATTGTTATTAAGAATCCACAATGTTGGAGTTTTTTGGCGTTTAGTGAGGCTTTTCTGTCAAAACATTGTTGAATTGACTGGTTTGAACCCACATCTCCGCACAACCGACATTGTGGACATTTAATAACAATAAATAAACGTGTTTTTCAATCAAAGGACCCCGCAACATTCTTATGGAAACGGGAACACCGTCAAATTGCCTGAATTTTTGATATGTGATAGTATCAATAGTGTCCATGGGCCCAATCTTATCCTATGGCTAGATTTCGATATACAGGGCGTTAAAGTTCAAGATCCCGAAATTTTAAAATGTGTACCAAAAAGGCCCTGTAAAATATTTTTAAAAGTTTCTGGCGGATGTATGTAGTCAAAATACATACGTAATAAATAAAATCAAAATATATTTCCTTACAGGGCGATTCATGTTTCCACAGTCCTTTTTGTTCAAAGTATATATTTTTAGCATGCAGAAATAGCCTGAAATATCGATAAAAAAAGTCACCGTCAAAGTTTCTGAATATTGGATATGATGTAGATCTTGACATCCTCGTTTAAAATTGTAATAGATAAAATTGGATCCTATGGCTTATTTTCGAGAAATTAAACGATTAAACTGTAAAAATATCAATTTTTACCAATAGCAACTTTTAGTAATAAAAAATAAACGAAATATTGTAAACTAAATATTTTTACACACTGTATTAGATTATATAGCACCGTTATATTAATTGGATGCAGGCTAAAAATTCATACTTACAGGGTGATCTCACTTGAGTTTGTAAGATGACAAAATCAACAAATATAAAACAGCACAAAGGATGTGAAATAAAATCACACAAGCTCCCAAGAACAAGGACATTAAAAATGTCCTACACTGCACCAGCGTCTGGACTTCAACAACTACTCCTTGGCCTATATGCCCCATCAGGTATTGAATTACGAAAGTCCAGACGTGGTTTGGTGCCCGACCAAGTCGGGCCTTTAACCCAAAAACTTCGATTTTGTCATTAAAGGAGCTTGCCATTCTTAGACCGGTTTCGGCATTACTGTGCCTCATCAGTAAGAAACAGGCTAGCTCGACATCCTATCTCCAAAGGATGTCTGAAAATGAATTCGACTCGCCTCGTTCTTGATGAAAGTGTTTGCGTTAGAGCAAGTGTATCACGAACGAGGAGAGCCCAACGCCATCTTCACTTTAATAACAAAATCAAAGCTTGCAAAACTATAGAAAACTATACGTATAAATATAAAACAGCTGCCAAACAATTAATAGGTTTATTGTTCCAATAATTAAAAAAATAGGTAGGTATATTTGAGTTTTTTTATCGAACCCATAATTCATATTTTAAGCTCATTTCTACAACACCAAGGCGTTAGAGTCCTAGCGTTTTGGTTTACTTGTTATCCCTTTTTAGGAATATTTCACTGATATTTTTGGAGAATCATATGCAATTGTGGAAAATCGATTATTCCATCGACCTTTGAAATACCTCCTATTACACCACCCTATACATTTATTTAACATCGTTTCTTAATTTTTACGAGAGATTCTTCACATGAAAATTATATTTTTCCTATGTAGTTTATTAAATCCAATGAATAATTTAATAATCTGAAAAAATACAGTGTAAATAATTAAGGTAGTTACAAACAATCCACTAAGTATGCGATATGAGTTTAAAGCTTATTAAAATATTAAAGCTGTTTCTAAGACCATTATTTCATTTTTTTAATTATCAAAGTATCAAAAAAAAATATGCTGATCAACCCTGTACATATACAGCGTGAGTGATTATTGTGACAAAGCACAGTAGATCTGTTATAATAAAAGATACGGAAAAATGTTATTTACAAAAATTGTAGGCAGCTAAGCTTTACATTTTAAAATTAGTTACAATATTACAGGGTGTTTCATAATGCTCTGCCAGATCAAAGTTTTTAATGGAACGCCCTATGTATTTTAACACTTTTAAAATCTCCTCAATGAGCTGACTTCAACGATATGGCACACTTACTATCTAAGGTAAATAGTAAAGGATCTACAGCTACTCAAAAATCACATTTTTGTAAATTCTGGTGTCTGTTGTAGCTGGAAGATTAACTTATTAAAAAATAAGTAAAAGGTAACAATTAATTATTAATTGTTTGGTAAAAATTGATATTTTTACAGTTTAATCGTTTAATTTCTCGAATACAATAGGATCCAATTACAACTTTGAACGAGGACGTCAAGATCTACATTATATCCCGGCTATTTTTGCATGTTAAAAATACATACTTTGAACAAAAAGGACTGTTGAAACATGAATCACCCTGTAAGGAAATATATTTTGATTTTATTTATTACGTATGTATTTTCACTACATATATCCGTCAGAAACTTTTAAAAATATTTTACGGGGACTTTTTGTATTTATATCGAAATCTAGCCATAGGATAGGATTGGGCCCATGGACACAATTGATCAGGACATCAAATACCATCACATATCAAAAATTCAGACAATTTGACGGTGCTCCCGTTTCCATAAGAATGGTGCGGGGTCCTTTATGCGTAACAGCGCGATCAGTTTAAATCTGAGTGGCAATTCTTGTCGCCACTGGCCTCCAGATGTCGCCTCGAGGGATGTCGAGTTGGCATATACTGTTTATATTTATAAAATATTTCCAATTTGAAAAAAAATTAATAAAGAAGAAATCATTATCTTCTGGGAGTGCTACTTTTAACATTAGTAACCTAACCTATAAAAACTACAACTACAACTTATTTCTATATTCAAAATTACCTTTGCCACAGTACCATACGTCCCTAATTTTCCACTAGAAAATCCTAAATCCGTTCGATCAGAAAGTACCAAAGATACAGGTCTATTAGGGACAGTAACTTTATAAGTTTTATTTCCAAAATTATCAGACTCTAATAAATTATCTTCGCTACGCGCCTGCTTGATTTTAGTAATTTTGACAGGTACAGGGGGAGGAGTTTTTCTAACAGCGCCCTTTGGAACAGGTGGGGGAGGAACTTGTGGTCGAACAATATGCCTAGTAGGTGTTGTTGGAGTGGTGGGAGTGGTTGGAGATAAAGCGCGTTTGTCATATGTTTGGGAAAGGGGTCGTGAAGTTTGTTGATTGTTAGCAGATGCTGTATCAACTATTAAACTTGTCACGAGTTTACGATTGCTGGAAACAGGGGGTAGAATTTCTTGATCTTCAGTCCAACTTCTAACAAATTTAGTATTTCTGTCGATGATTGGTTTATTAACTGATCTGAGAGGTACACCCGTTTCTGTTATTTTTGTTACAATCCTTTCAGGATCTGTATTTTCAGTATCAGAATACTCCAACGGATCGTCTAAGGAAATTGTTACGCGTTTTTTTACAGCACCTAAAGGTGGAGATACAAATCTTTCCCTTTTTGTCAAACTTGTAACTAACACTCTATTCCTTTTATCAACATTTAAATCTTGTTGAACAGGTTCATCTGTTTCTGTTAGAACAGTGGATATTTCTTCATTACCATTTTCGGTACTAGCAGTTACAGAAATTTCTAGATCTTTTGTGCCGACAGCAGAAGCTACTTCATCATCAGCTAAACTTGTGACGAGTTTCCTTAACGCTCCAATAGGCGGTGTCACATTCTCATCTTCAATAAAAGTGAAATGTTTCTTTTTGTTCTGATTCAAAGACGTAGTAGTAGAAACTTGCACCGAAGTTTCTAACAATTTTTCTGTAGTAATTACGTCGTTGTCTAAAGGCGGAGGAGGATCAGTTGGGAGGGGAGGAGGTGGGGTTTTGGGAAGAGGTGGAGGTGAGGGAGACCTCATAAAACTTGTAGGAGACGATCGATATTCTAAAATTGGAGTAGGAGAAAGAGATCTAAAAGTAGGTATATCGTCTAAATCTAACGGAGGTGGAGGCGGCACCTTGATGATATCTGATTCGTCTAGAAGCTGCGTACCTGTCAAACTTGACAGATCATCTGTAGGGGGTGGAACTATTGGGTAACCAGTAAAGTTACGCATGTAGTCGTATTGGTAATTGTTAAAAGGTTGAGGCATGTTGTTATAGACGTTTATTTGAAATTGTTGATCGTGCGGGGGCATATTTAACGAAAACCTATTAGGGGAAAGTATGGGGGGTTGAACAGAATAGCTTGTATTAGTAGGGACATTATATTGGTTACTGTATTTTATACTATCGAAATAATTCGTTTCGATTTCAGAATAATTTATGGGTGGAGGTATCACGGTTTCGGTTAAGTTACCAAGTTCATCATCAATATTAGTAGTGTTTTTCTGTATGTGGTTCGGTTGTAAGGTTCCTGTATCCACGTCTGTGTTAGGTTTGGCAGATTTTGGTAGCGTAGATGCATGCAATAGGTCGTCCTGTTAGAAATCCAAATTTAAAATACAGGAGAATTTAGTTTTTTAGACCATCACCTAAGCTTTTAGCGACAGAGACAGACGATTTGGCTAAACAAAATTGAATATACAGGGGAATTTATTTAGTAGTACTAACAAATGTATACTTACAAGTTTTTTCCTTGAGATTTTGAAGCTAAGCTAAGCTTAGAAATTGAATGATTAGGTTTAGACCAGAGCCAAACCGATTTTAAATACCCGAATTCATCAAAAATTTTTAGCAATTGGACAAATTAAAAGTTCCGGAAGGGGGTGGGGGTAGCTAAATACAATTTGAGGGTTGCATATTGGTTTTTTACGATTTACGATAATATCGAAAAAAGTTTAATGTAAAAGTTGTAGATGCCTAATTAAAAAAAATCTGTTTTGTCGCCACAAGACTTTTCCGGCAGTTATAAAATAAAAATTAAAAAAATTAATTTGGTGTTAAAATTTCCAAATCAATGATATTTGGTATCCAAAAAAAAATTCGTTTCGAATTTTTTTAAAGTAAAAATGACATTTGAAATATTATGAAAGGAAAAACATTTCACATGTCAAAAAAAAGTAAAACAATTTTTTAGGGTCGGAATTTTGTTTACTTTTTCTTTGACATGTCAAATGTCATTTGGATTTTAAATTTTAAATTATTTTTCCATTGCTTAGTTTTAAAATTAAGGAATGAAAATTTCAGGATGTATTTACAAGCCAATATGGCACCTAAATACCAAAGAAAAACTTTAGGTATTTTATTTTGTTTGTAATGTACATAGGGCTACTGCGCCCACTGGTGGGGCGATTTCAACCAAAAACTAATGGGTTCAATCCCCGATCACCCGAAACCCATATACATTTCAGCTCAATCGGATTAAGCGTACGGACTCTATCGTGGAAGAATACAGACACACACACACACAGACAGACGGACAGACTTCCATCTGGAAATCGTTTCAATCGTCTCAGGGGACCTCAAAATGGATATATCCGTCGTTATTTCAATTTTTTTTAGCGCGTTCACAATACTTTCCCTTTGGGGAGGGGCCGGGAAAGTAAAATGTAAAACTTTCGTATATATATACATAACCTCAAAATTATTGAGAAAATCGATAAAAACCGTATTTTTCGTTTTTAATTTTTATCTCCTGCAACATTTTTTTTTTATGAAACTTTGTGAAAACCTTCTTCTTTGTGTTTTAAATAAGCTGTAATTTTTTCTTCAAAGCAAAATATTGATTTTTCGATGTTATATGAATTTAAATTAAGAAAAAGCCTAATTTTCAATCGAAGAAGTTCTCATACAAATTTTCAATTTTTTAACTTTATCAGTGCTCATTTTCTTCGTTGAAACCTCGACTTTCAATATGCCTACACGGCTAGCTGTTAACGGAGACAACACTCCACCAACTTGTAGAGAAGGTGGAAAACACGCTGGAAAACAAAGAAGTGTCTGTAGACATAGGGCGGGCATTCGACAATACTTCAATAAATTCAATCACGCCCTTAGACATAGAAAAATCGAGGAACCGTATGTGGCCTGGATAGACTCCTAAGGAACAGGCTGATTCATATAACAATTTTGGTTTAGTAGCCAAAACGACTAGAGGATGTCCACAGGGTGGGGTTTTATCCCCGCTCCTGCGGACGGGCTGCTGGGTACACTAAAAGAGGCAGGCCATCGAGCCCGCGGATATGCTGATGACATAGTAGTCCTTGTACAAGGAAAATATAACACGACGGTTAGAGATCGCATGCGGGAGGCTCTCAACCTGGCGATAAGATTAACGGACTCGCAGAGGTTGAATATCAATCCCAGCAAGGCAAACATCATAGCGTTTACTCGAAGACGCAACTTAGATGGTCTTGGACCTACAAGACTTCGAGGGGAAGATATACATCTCAAGCGAGAAGTCAAATACCTCGGAGTAGTTCTTGACTCCAAGTTGACTTAAAACCAACATCTGGAAAAAACAACCAAAAAGGCGGTGACTGCTCTTTTGGGACAAAATGGGGACTAAGACCACATATGTTGCACTGGTTGTACAACAAGGTGGTTATGCCCTCCGTTACCTACGCCTCTCTGCCGTGGAGACACTATTGGGATTGCCTCCTCTCCACTTTGTGGTACAAGGGGAGGCAAGGCTTGGTGATCTCAGACTACAGAACACACAAACCGATATAAATGTTGGGACTGGACACATAATTTCGTCGGAATAGTGACCGGGGACGCACTAGGAACAAGAACAGATCATATTCCGAAACGGTACGACGTCAACAACCCAATCAGAGTGGTGGTGCCAGATAGAACTGAATGGAACTACTTACAGCTCAGGAACATTCTACAGTGGAAAATCTGGTACACAGATGAACCAAGACTGAGAATGGAGCGGGCTCGGGTGTGTACTCCAGGAACGCGCAGACTGGTAGCAGCTACTCATTGGGCACTCACATTTCCGTCTTTCAAGCAGAGGTATATGCTATTCTCCAATGCGCGAGGGAGAATAACATAGTGAACGCGCAAATTAATATTCTATCAGACAGTCAAGCGACACTCAAGGCCTTGTACAGCAAGGAAGTGATGTCCAGACTGGTATGGGACTGCAAAGAGGAACTGAGATCGCTGGCAGACAGCGAGAGTGTCTGTAATAAATTGGGTTTGGGACAAACACAAAGATTACTGGGAAAACGTCCCAGGAAACAAACACGAGAAAGAGTACATCAAAGGACCGTGCCACAAAAGAGCGGCAGACCTGTTAAAGATGAACAGGAGCCAGCTCAAAATCGTTACAGGACTCCTTACTGGCCATGAGCCAGTAAAGGGGCACCTCAACAAGATGGGACTGTACAATGGTGATCTTACTTGCAGACTGTGCGGTAAGAAAACAGAAACAGTGACACATATGCTGTGTAGATGCGAGGCACTGGACCGCAAAAGACAACAAAGTTTTGGGCAGCCAATAGGTGAACCAGAACTATACAACTCCCACCCAGTACAGGACCTGTACAAGCTTGTACAAGGCACTAAAGTACTGGATTGGGTATTGTAAACATATAAAAAAGAGGGATGATACAATAGTCCGACAGGCCTAAGTGTCACCGGAGGCTTCGGTCAGACGAGCCCAACCTAGGCGTGAAGTTTTTAGTGAGTATGCCTGGAAAGGAGATTCTCACAGTAGACCTCCGCAAAAAAACCTCGACTGGTATGAAAAAAAAAACAACTTTTTCAGAATCAATTTTTCAGTTAATCTAGAGAATTTTTTATTTTTTATTGCATAAGCATTGAAATTGATGAAAAAGATTAATTTTCAAATAATATAATGTCATTTATGTTCAATTAACTATTGGTTTTGAAATTACCGAAAACAAAATCAATTTCAATGCTTATTTGCAATAAAAAGTTGTCTAAATTAACCGAAAAATCGATTATGAAAAAGTCGTTTTTTGATTTTCTGTATTTTCAACGATATTTTTTCAGACGAACAATATATTTTTTTCATACCAGCTTAAAGTCGAGGTTTCAACGAAGAAAATGAGCACTGATAAAGTTAAACAAATTGAAAATTTGTATGGGAACTTTTTCGATTTCGAAAAAATTACAGCTTATTTAAATCTCAAAGAACTTTTTCACCAAGTTAGGTACATAAAAAAAATATATTTCTGAGAGAGATAAAAATTAAAAAAGAAAAAAAACGGTTTTTAACGTTTTCTCGATAATTTTGAGGTTATGTTGAAAAATAATCAATACAAAAGTTATAGATTTTTTAATAATCTACAACTTTTACATTACTTTTCTCGATAGGATACATATTTCGGCCACAAATCATAAAAAACCAATATCCAACCCTCAAATTGTACATTTACCTACCCCACCAACTTCCGGAACTTTTAATTTTTCCAAATGATTTTTTTTAATGTACTTATAATTACCCTAAATTTTTCGACTACTGCTAAGAATTTTTTTGTTTCAATAATGATTGGCCCTGGTATAGTTAGAATATTTTTGGAGTAAAATGTAAAAAAAAAGATTAAATTTAGTACTACAAATATTACCCTTTATATTATTACCTGTGTTTTTTAATAGGACAAAAACAAAATGTATACCAACACCAATTTTTTATACCAAAAATATATTTCCCAATCAAAATCACAATGAGTTAAAAGTAATATAATAAATCAGTTAAATACGGAGATAATGATTTTTAACATCAAATATAATTTTTTTCCTTCTCTTGTTATCATAACTAGTGGCTGGACTGATTTTATATAATAAGTATTTGCACCAATCAGTATTATTTAGAGAAATGTCGATAAAATGAATGAAAATTTAGTATCTTATTTGTCTTGGGCTGATTTCTGTGCTTTTTTTAAATTTATTATCTAAATTATTTTCTTATAATACCTACTTTACAGTGCAAATATTTATACAATTAATTCTATAGTAAACTGAATTTTTTTAAAACTTTTATATACGACATTTCATAAATTTAAATAACATACTTATTTGTTACGAAGCACAACACACAAGTTACAGTAAATATATCATTTATTGTTAAATTTATTTATATTATACTGCTTTTATTATTATTATTATAAATAAATAAAGGCACACATTTTATTTACAAATAACCTGTTTTTCTTACAGTAACATTTAGATGACAGGAAATCTATTACACATACTTTTTAAATTTTAAAAACGTCTTAATATTTTAAATCTGGTATTTGGCAATTCAAATAATTTGGAAAAAATTAGGTACTATATGAAAAAATATATACAGTGCGACTAAAAAGTCTGCACCATATGGGAAAATTTTTTATTATTCATTTGACAGAAAATTTTATTCTTGATAAAAGTTGGTGCATTGAAAGTGTCAAACTTTCAAATTTCTAAATGGTATACAGGGGCGGGCAGAAAATAGGAATTTTGAGCAAGAGTAAAGTACCCTTATTTTTGACAATATCAAAAAAAATATTTAGGAAAGTTGTTTAGAATTAAAAATAACACTGAGATTTAAAATCACAGCCTCCTAAATTATTTTTTTTATTAGGTAATAATTATTTTTCTTTTGTAATTTAGTTTTTAATTACTACGGTAATTGTAAACCTGCTGATATTTATTATTTAGTTGCTTCGTTTTATTTGTTAACTTATTTAATTTAAATAAATCATAATGATAGTTTTTATGTATTGTGTAAAAATAACGAAGAAAACCAAATTTTTTTAACCAAAATGTATTATAGTGATTGAAGGAAGGCCCCTAAAGTGCATCCGAAATGATATTATTTTGAGCTAGGCTAAAAACATAAAAAAATGCATTTTTTGCTTAGGAGGCTGTAATTTTAAATCTTTAAACAACTTTACTAAATACATTTTTTTTGATATTGTCAAAAATAACAACTTTTATCAAGAATAAAATTTTCTGTCAAATGGTGCAGACTTTTTGAGTCGCACTGTATAAGAAGTGCGAAAATTTTAAATCTCTGAGGAATGATCATTTTATTTTTGATTTTTACAATTTATTTGATAAATATTTTCTTAGAACCCTCCTATTAATTTTTTTTAGGACGAAACCTGTTTAAACATGTCTTAAGTCGGACGGAAGACTGAATGATTTTTAATTTTGATTTTTGATATTAATGACAATCGACATTTTCTTTAAAACTGAGATGCTGGAGATGGCGATACTATTCTATGAAATTCAGATTTGTGACTATACCGGGTGATTCAGATATGTGTTCGAGGCCCTGTAACTTTTTTTATTTCAACGAAAAACTGTTATTAACCTTGTAAATTTATTAATTGGTTTACTGTAAGGAACTAAATAACAAACTAAAATTTTTTGTAATGTAACATATGTCAAAGTGACATATAGCAACTTTTTTTTTCAGATGGTGTGGTATATTTTAGTCGGTGCATTTGACATTTGTTACAATTTTATCTGCCATCAAATTTAATTAAAATTCAATATTTAAAAAAAAAACGTTTAAATAATGAGACCGAGAATTTATGGAACCCTGTAATTTCCGCACAAAACAATATTTTGATTAATTTAATTTTATTCTTTAGTAAAATTGCAAAAAAACCTATAAATTTGGTAAATATCTATCAGCCATTTCTGAGATGTAAAATTTTCATACTTTTATATCAAGAAATAGAGAAGATTTGTTTATAGAGCTACTAGAAAATATCAAAAGCTGTATAAACAAAGCTTTAATAATATTTTACATAAATAAACAGTTTGTTAATCTAACTTTCTCTCATAATTTTATTTTTTTCTAATTTATCTAATAATTATATTCTAGAAATAAAGGCTAAAATATTATGTAAATATTCAATACTTTTATCTTTACTCACATTTATATTAAGAATAGGAAACATTTAGGAATATAGGCAGCAATCCCTCTAAATTTTAGAGTATTACTGATTTTTATTAAAATTAATTATTTCTGATATAATTTGTATATATAACATTTTTTTATATACAGAGTGAGTCAAAATTATTTTTATTTACCATTTGCCTCACCCCGGTGTGTTTGGTTGATAGTATGATATACTTAAACTATAATTTTAATCTTATTTTAATAATAATTTAATGTTTTTTAACGTATTAACTAATGGCAGTAGCAAAAATTCAATTGATTTACTCAAAAATTGGTACTTTTTGATATGAATACATTTTTATAATTTAAGGACGCACACCAAATAATTGGTACACACAAATTTTTAAAATATTTTTATTCAAAAAGTATTGAACTGTACTCTAAATACATGAAATTGAACTGTATAGTTGGGAATCTGAGGCCTTCTAGGAAGCGTTTTAAAGATACTTTATACAACTCGCGAACATCCACCTAAAAAACATGAAATCCTATGTAAAATGACCTGCCGGATTCGAAATTTTTGTTGGCCCTTTGACCCGGAATTGCGAAATGTGTCAAAACATGACATTTTTGAAAAAACTGAAAATTTTCTTTAAAATAATATTTATTGCAAACTAGTGCTTAACTTTGTTAATTGGTGTCCGATCGTTATGAATTTTGGATATGATATTTTTCAGTAATTCCCCTGACATATATTAACTACTGTAAGCGAAAAAACTGTTGCCAATAGAACAAGGAAACTTTTTTACTTTAACTTTTTTTCATACGACGTTTAGACTGGGTTGTGTACTTTTTTAAAACCGAACGAAATTGAATCGGCGCGTCGCATCTCTTGGCTTTATCACTGTGGGTGCGAATAAAGCGATCAGTGTGTCAAAGAGAGTAAACAACATAGCTTTCTTCATAAGCGCAACAAAGATGACGCGCATTAATATTAATATGACACTATAGGGGTATAGTGCGATTTATTATAAAATCTGAATTCTATAAGGCTGTGTTAAGAGAAATTAAAGATGTACCTGTTGAGATTTCCTGCATACCAATAGAAGAAAGCGACACTTTTAACACAGCTTATATAAAAAATATGATGGCACTTATTTAGCGGTATCAAAATTTTAATAGCAGAAAATTTCGAGAATTATTTTTAAAATACGTGTCTTTACTATTAAAGTTAAAGCCTTAGATCTATGGTACAATAGTATCTACGCATTGGTGGTCGTTACGATTTTGAACAAAGCTTAAAGCAAACAGAAAGATATAGAAGATCGAAAAATTGTCAATTTGAAACATGCGGAATACGAGACGAACTTGATATATTGATTGTATTGGCAGAAGATAATCAAAGAACAATAAAATGGACAAAAATTGAGTCGTAAGTGGTTGATGAGTTACATTTTACTATGGGCATGAGGAACCTGATACTAGAATATTTGCAGTTATTAATTTTTTTACAGACATGTTTAAGGTATTTGTTATTTACTCATTGGACACAGATGTTTTTAAGTTATCAACGTTTTTCTCGGTTACCTTAGATGTCGAAATTTGGATGGAAAGAGAAAAGAAATGTATTCCATGTTTCTCAAACATTAAAGCACTAGCAAACTTGAAGCATCTGGATGTTAAAATATTAGCAGACAATTGGTTGTCAATATATCGTTTATCTGGATGTGATTCTGTTAGCTTTCCGTTTAAAAAAGGCAAAAAAAGAGCCCTAATAATAGTGTTGTCTCAAGAATCAGATGAGATGAATATTTTTGAACCAAAATATATCATTGAAGTTTAAACTATTATACTGGTAGGTAAATAAGGTTTTGATAATGACCTTTTGTTAGGGATTTGCCGCCGACGGAGATTTCTTTTATTTTTCATGTGAGAAGGGCATTTTTACAACGACAGCGCAGTTTTCAAAACGACATATATGTTAAAGCCAGATCTGCCAGAAATTCTAAAGTTTGGTTACGAACGCAAAGACAATAATTGAATAGTTCCAAAATGAATGTCCAAAGAAGCTAAACCTACATTTTTAAAAATACTCCATTTTACAAATGTAAATTATTTAACTGTGGTAATAAGTGCAAGTGCCTGAAAGCAAATGTAAGGTGCAATATAAGTTTCCAGTGTGAGGGAAAATGCATTGTAAAATAAATATTTCAATTAAATAATAATAATATTGTGTTTTATGCTTGTAAAACAATTATTATTATTATTCCTATCATTTCTTAATGTCATAAATCGCACTATACCCCCTATAGTGTCATATTAATATTGTAATGCGCGTCATCTTTGTTGCGTGTATGAAGAAGGCTATGATGTTTACCCTCTTCGACACACTGATCGCTTTATTCGCACCCACAGTGATAAAGCCAAGAGATGCGACGCGCCGATTCAATTTCGTTCGGTTTTATAAAAGTACACAACCCAAACTAAACGTC
This sequence comes from Crepidodera aurea, assembly GCA_949320105.2. Taxonomy (NCBI): domain Eukaryota; kingdom Metazoa; phylum Arthropoda; class Insecta; order Coleoptera; family Chrysomelidae; genus Crepidodera; species Crepidodera aurea. Next base: position 64,932,051 of record OX439475.1, read on the forward strand.
GTATGAAAAAAAAGTTCAAGTAAAAAAGTTTCCTTGCTCTATTGGAAACATTTTTCTCGCTTATAGTAGGTAACTATCTCTAAAAAAAAAGTTTTCTCGACTCACCATTTTACTCTGCAAAATGACGATATTTTGTGTCATCTAGCGAAAAAAAAAATGACGTAGCTTTTATTTGACGTTCTACATTTTTTATTGTTATGCCACTATGTCAGGGAAGTACTGAAAAATATCATATCCAATTAACAAAGTTAAGCACTAGTTTGCAATAAATATTATTTTAAGGAAAATTTTCAGTTTTTTCAAAAATGTGATGTTTTGACACATTTCGCAATTCAGGATCAAAGGGCGAACAAAAAATTCGAATCCGGCAGGTCATTTTACATAGGATTTCATGTTTTTTAGGTGGATGTTCGCGAGTTGTATAGAGGTGGTCGAATTCAGCACCTCAGTTTCCCAACTAGTACATTTTATGTTTTAATTTATTAGAATAATCTCGCTTTTTAATTATCTATTAATAAATAATAGAAAACCAATTGATAGTGAAATACCAGTGTGATCATTAACTTTAAAAATGCAAGGTTTAATTTCAAAATATTTTGTAAGTGCATCGAAAATATTAAAAATTATGATTTGTACCGTTGTTTTGTTAGTAGAAGGGCTATGCCACTACTAGACCACATACGGAATGCAATGTGTTAGAAAGAGAACGCGAATGAGGTCACGCCCACTTTTCAACATGGCCGCGCGTCACGCATGGTCACCAATTTTTATTCAAATTGCAGCGCTACCTGTCAATGAGTGTCGGTAAGTAGGAATCTGTAATTAACGCCAATAAGTGTCGGAAGCATACGTAGAAATCTGTAAAAGAGAATGCGATTGGCTAATGGCATCACATGCAGGGGGAGCCCAAAAGGAGGGCGTGGCGTCATTCGCGTTCTCTTTCGAACACATTGAATTCCATATGTGGTCTAGTAGTGGCATAGCACTTCTACTTTTGTTGCGCGCCGGAAAACTGAGAATTTTGAGGAATAAAGGGTATAAATTCCAACACTAAAAGATTCTTTTAAATAAAAAAAAATGAGAAATATTTCCAACTATTATTTTCTAACAAAATAGATTTTAAAATGTCTTGAATGTTATGATTAGAGGGTTAAAATAATGCGAGGAAAAGAAGAAGAAAAAGTCAAAGAAGAGTTTGTTGAATTAAGGTAGTATTCTTTGTTTTAGAATTACTATTCAGAATTTAATGAAACTTGGCATATTGGTACATTATAATAAGATATGGACCAGTTTGCTTTTAAAAGTTTGAATAAAAATAATTATTAACGATGTTTCCACATTTCATCATGCTTTGTAATATGAATACTTATTTTAAATGTGGTGTCGCTCCAATTTGTAATTTCCGGAGTGCTTGAGTTATTTATAAACTAATGTCAAACTCATTGACAGCACAAACAGTTACTGAAAGCATACTTCTGTCTCTTTTCCTTTTACGCGGAGTTGCCAACTATAAATACTATGGTAGTCAAATAACACAGAGCACGTATTTGACTATTGTGGTATCGAGTACTACCTTAAGGAAATCGGAAGGTAGAGGAAATAGCTATTAAAGATAAAAAATCTGTGTATATGGTAAATGGTAAGAAATACGAGGTTACAAAACTGATAGTAGGCTACTATCGAATTATTCCATAGTTCGTATCACTATTGACGATATGACAAATGGGCGATTCTTCCAATAGAAGAATAATTATGTCCTTTTGGCTTAATTCGAAGTATTTGTAATTTGTGTACAATTTGTACAGGTCTATCTTTACACTAAAAATACGATATTTTCGACGAATAAAACTCATTTGCATTAGATTGCTATTTGTCATGAATCTAAACATAATTAGTACGTCAAAAGCATTGTCGTGGTTGTCCTCAAACTTATATTTATTTATAAAATTGCAATTTTATAACAGTTACAATTATGTCAGATACGGTTTACTGTAAGGCATAATACATTAAAGTATGAACTAGAATACGTAGCAAATACAATAAGTCTTAAAGGAACAATTTATAAGATCTAAAAGTCTTGTGTTAAATCATTGTCGTGGTCTAGTAGAAAATAGTGAAAAACTCGTCGTCGGTAACATGTAAGAAACCACGAATTCTATCATGCATTGACAAAAGACCACTAGTTCCTGAGCGGGAACTGGCGATCGCTCATTCCAGTTAGTTATTGATAAAATCAGATGAAACATTGTACAACTGTAGTGCGTATTTTAGTAAAGGCTCATTGACGTGGCAGCAACATTAGACAACAGTAAGTATTGAAAAATAAGACAATATTGGAGTGTAGACGTGTTATGTGTCTACTTATTGTACATGTAATTAGAATGTTTTTATGTTACGTATACATGTGTTTAGAATGTTTTATCCTCAAAACACCATTGTTTTTGAATGTCATTGTCGTGGACTTTCTCATCCTCGACAATGACCACCTTCAAATGTTTGTTTAATTTCATATAATCCTGACGATGTCGCCTAAAAAAATGAGGTGTGAGGAGACGAAGAATAGGAAAAGGGAGTGTGAACAGAGAAGAGACAAAATTAAGAAAAACGCGATAATATAAGAGATATATGGCAGTGAAATCGTGTCAATTTCATCATTGTCGTGGATATAGATTTTTGAAAAATCCAAAATATGTGAATTTAAGCATGTCCTTATATACCACTGTAATCTTAGTCATTCTAGCTCATATACATATTTTTTTCAGATCTGAACAAGCATTTTTAATTTTTGAAATTTTGCAATCATAAATCTGCTTCTTTTGATAGAATCACCCAAATGACATTTTCCTAATTCTTTTTATATATTCCGTAAATATTACACTAAAAAACAAACTAATCGATATTTACATAAAAAACTTAATACTTTAAATATAAAATTAGAATGTCACTTAACACTTAAGAGCACCACATTTCTTATTTTTAATTATTTTTATACTCTTTGTCCACACAAGCGCGAACGGCACTAAATACTAAATAGAAACGAAAAATTATTTTCAAAGTAAAATTTCACTCATATTAGGCAAATGTTATGGTTTTCTTTGCCGATTGATCTGTAAACAGAAAATTTATTTTTGTTTTCTTCATTTTTCTTTCTTTACATCAAAAAGATCATGCCGTACATGCTTCAGAGAACTTTTGTAGAACATAACCCAAGTTTCTTTATTTTTTTAATAATATTAGTTAATTATGAAAATTGTCCAATTATGTGATACAAAAGTTCAAAACATAAACATGCCAGCTATACAACAGGGTAAAAATAACAATTACAAGCTCACTCTTAGTTGATTGTTGTATAATTAATAAGACGGTGTGTTGTATCTGTACAATTTTTTGTATAAAAGTTTATTAACAATGGTATTAATTATTCTAGTCAAGCCATTAGTTTAGTAGGTATAGGAGGAAGGTATTTATATTTAATGCTAAAAACTAGGGTAGAACTCACCTTTTAAATCAAGAATATGAATATACATGCAACTAATATATATAAAATAACTATTGGTACAACTGCTAGGTCAAACGGACCTCTTAAATAGTGTAATCATGTAATGTCACTTTAGTAAGCAACACAAAAAGTCTCTTTAAAATACTTTTACCGTTAGGTTTCTTTAAAATACTTTTTCCGTTAGATGTCTTTAAAATACTTTTTCCGTAGGTTTTTAAAAATTCTTTTTTAAATAAATACCTTTTCCGTTAGGTATCTATAAAATACCTTTTCCGTTAGGTTTTTTAAAATACCTTCTCCGTTGGGTTTCTTTAAAATACTTTTTCCGTTGTGTTTCTTTAAAATACTTTTTCCGTTAGGTTTTTTAAAAATACTTTTTTCGTCAGATTTCTTTAAATTACTTTTTCCGTTAAGTTTCTTTATATATTTTCCGTTGGGATTCTTTAAAGGACTTTTTTGGTTAGGTTTTTTAAACCTTTTTTAAATAAATACCTTTTTCGTTAGGTTTCTTTAATATACTTTTTCCGTTAACTTTCTTTAAAATATTTTTTCCGTTAACTTTCTTTGAAATACTTTTCCCTTAACTTTCTTTAAAATACCTTTTCCATTGGGTTTCTTTTAAATACTTTTTCCGTTGGGTTTCTTTAAAATACTTTTTCCGTTAGGTTTAAAAAAATGCTTTTCCGTCAGGTTTTTAAAATACTTTTTCAGTTAGATTTCTTTCAAATACGCTTTCAGTTAGGTTTTTTAAATAAATACCTTTAATACTTTTTAAAGAAACGTAACTTCATTAAAATACTTTTTCCGTTAGGTTTCTTAAAATCCTTTTTTAAATAAATACCTTTTCCGTTAGGTATCTATAAAACAATTTTTCCGTTATGTTTCTTTAAAACACATTTTCTGATGTTTTTTTAAATACCTATTCCGTTAGGTTTTTAAAATACTTTTTTGCGTTAGGTTTCTTTTTTAAATACTTTTTCCGTTAGGTTTCTTTAAAATACTTTTTCCGTTAGGTTTTTTAAATACTTTTCCCAGTAGATTTCTTTCAAATACGTTTTCCGTTAGGTTTTTTAAAATCCTTTTTTAAATAAATACCTTTTCCGTTGTTTTTTTAAAATACATTTTCCGTTAGTTTCTTTAAACTACTTTTTCCGTTAGGTTTTTTAAATACTTTTTCTGTTAGGTTTCTTTAAAATTCTTTTTCCGTTAACTTTCTTTAAAATACTTTTCCCCTTAACTTCAAAATACCTTTTCCGTTGGGTTTCTTTAAAATACTTTTTCCGTTGGGTTTCTTTAAAATACTTTTTCCGCCAGGTTTTTAAAATACTTTTTCCGTTAGGTTTTTGTAAAATACTTTTTTCGTCAAATTTCTTTAAATTACTTTTTCCGTTAGGTTTCCTTAAAATACTTTTTCCGTTAGGTTTTTTTTAAATATTTTTTCGTCAGATTTCTTTCAATTACTTTTTCCGTTAGGTTTCCTTAAAATACATTTTCCGTTAGGTTTCTTTAAAATATATTTTCCGTTGGGATTCTTTAAAATACTTTTTCCAATGGATTTCTGTAAAATACTTTATCGGTTAGGTTTTTTAAACCTATTTTAAATAAATACCTTTTTCGTTAGGTTACTTTAAAATACCTTTTCCGTTAGTTTTTTAAAATACTTTTTCCGTTAGGTTTTTTAAATACTTTTTCCGTGAGATTTCTTTCAAATACGTTTTCCGTTAGGTTTTTTAAAATAAATACCTTTTCCGTTAGGTTTCCTTAAACTACTTTTTCCGATAGGTTTCTTTAAAATACTTTTACCGTTAACTTTCTTTAACATACTTTTTCCCTTAACTTTCTTTAAAATACCTTTTCCGTTGTGTTTCTTTAAAATGCCTTTTCCGTTGGGTTTCTTTAAAATATCTTTCCGTTGGGTTTCTTTAAAATACTTTTTCCGTTAGGTTTAAAAAAATACTTTTTCCGTTAGGTTTTTTTTAAATACTTTTTTTGTCTGATTTCTTTAAATTACTTTTTCCGTTAGGTCCATAAAATACTTTTTCCGTTAGGTTTTTTAAAATACATTTTCCGTTAAGTTTCTTTAAAATATATTTTCCGTTGGGATTCTTTAAAACACTTTTTCGGTTAGGTTTTTTAAACCTTTTTTAAATAAATGCCTTTTTCGTTAGGTTTCTTTAAAATACCTTTTCCGTTAGTTTTTTAAAATATTTTTTCCGTTAGGTTTTTTAAATACTTTTCCGTGAGATTTCTTTCAAATACGTTTTCCGTTAGGTTTTTTAAAATCCTTTTTTTAAATAAATACCTTTTCCGTTAGGTTTCTATAAAATACTTTTTCCGTTAGGCTTCTTTAAAATACCCTTTCCGTTGTTTTCTTAAATACCTTTTCCGTTAGGTTTCTTTAAAATACTTTTTCCGTCAGGTTTCTTCATATTTTTCCCCAATAATTCAGTGATTTTTGTTAAAGAAATCTAACATTCTCTCCTATTTATTTTAAAGTAATCTCCGGTTATCAAATGAAGTTAAACATTTTAAAAATAGTAGATCAAATGAAATTCTATTTAAGCAAATCTGTTTGACATTTGTATGTGCAACACATAAGCACAAAAACGCTCAACATTCACAAACACTCAAACTTGTGTAGTTTTGACACTTACCGTGGTAGGTGTAGGCGCTAGTGTATGCTTGCTCATGACTATAGTGGTCGTTTTTAATTCTGAATTTGGCGATTTCGGTGGTATGGAGTTCTCAATTGGACCGTGTGCTAGAGTTTCTACCGCTCTTACTACATCTAATACCTGAAAAGAAAATCGGTTTTTAGTAACAATTTGTACAAAAATTAATTTGAATAATTAAATATTCATACTGTAAATTTAAATTTCGACCCTACTTTGTCGGCGGGAGATGGCGGATTTGCTTCGACGATTGAATACTCTTCATTTTCCTCATCTTCTTCGTCTTCTTGGTTTATAGGTTGTAAACGCCGCTCCGCTTCTTCTTTTTCAAATTGCAACAATTCCGTTTTCGCCTTTTGTTCCTGAAATTGAAAGTAAAAATAAACAGGACAATTAATTATTTATTTGAAAATTATATAGGGGGAAAACCGCTGAGAAAATATTTTATAAAAACTGATGAGGAACTACAAGGAATCTTACAAAAGTAAGGAATTTTCTTTAGTTAATAACACCTATCAATAGATGTTACTATGTAATAACTCCCATAACTAGATGTCGCCATAACTCATGCCTACATCAGCACCACAAGGATAACAAAATGTTTTATTTTGTTAAAAAAATATCCGAAATGAGGGTTTTTCTCTTTTAATATAAACGACTTGGTACACATAAAATTTTAAAATCGACTTACTTGTTGGCTGTCTTCGTCGGGAACATCCAACGAACTAACGCTCTGTGATCGACTGCTAACCGAGCTACTCCTGTTCAGTCTACCATCCTGTACTGCTCTGTCAACATCGCTCTTATCATAACCTTTACAAACTATCATATGGATGACATTTCCACAAACTCTTAGGGCGTTGACGGCCTCTTGGTGAGTCGCACCTATGAACGTTATTTTATAGAATTATTATGAAGACAAGGTTTAAATTTTGATAAGAATTTATGTAAAAAAATATATAATAATCACAATACGTTAAAATAAAATAGCAACTGTTCAGTATATTCTACAATATGGTAAAAACAACGATCGTCAGGTGTAACGTTATAAAATAACGTAACAGCGTTAATAAAGAGTTTTAGCACTTTTCCGCTACCGCTAACGTTAACGTTAGACTGTCGATTATCAATCTGTGCATGCCTAAGTGTAATGTTACGTGTCGCAAATCTACCGGAACACGTTAGATTGGCGACAATATCGGGTGTTTTAAAGTGACACGTTATACGAAATAGGACTTCCTATTGGAGGACCTTCCTGACATTTAAATTTGACATTTCGGAGTAAAAAAAATTACTTTGATTTATGAGATAATAGAACGACTTCAATAATTAAAAAATATTGCCATCAACAAATAACTACACCATAAAATTCAGAAATAAACAATAGTTGACGTTGACCGTTAACAGACCAAGGTAAAACCACGATAAAAGTTAAAGTTCCCGAACTTTGCTAAAACTATATTTTGCACTTGCCGTTACATTAACGCTAGCGTTAACGTTAGCGGAGATATAACGTAAATTTGCTAAAACTCTATACTGTTTAAAATAATACGATTTCTATGTCTGTAGTTAGATAACCCACATTGCGCTTAAGTGTAGTGACTATTGCAGCAACAATCTATGACTGGCCTCGATCTTTCCCGATTCTGCCAAAATCACATTGTATGAAAGTTCAGTTAAAACGTCCTCCTTGCTTTACAATTTTTGACCAGTTGAGACGTAAATGATGTGGTGTGAATTAATTTTGTGATAGTTTACGGTTACATTCTAATCGAGTCCACGGCCCATACCTTTAATTTTCAGTATCTTAGCTAGGCTGGAAGGTTACGTAAAAGTTTGGAAGTTTTATATTTATCTTACGTAACACATATATTTATATCGTTACTAAAGTAAATGGGGTTTTGAGTTAGAGTTTTAGTTGGTAAGAATGAACCTTCGGTAATTCTTTTTAGATTTTATTTAGTAACAGTGAGTGTAAACGAAAATTTGTAATAACGCTGATGTATTCCCATTTGTAACTGTCACTGTGAATTAAAATGGAAATAATAGCGGACCTCCACAAACCGCTTTCATTAACTCGATTGATGGTGTCATTTTCGTTTAAATTTTACATGTTTTTAAAAGTTAGGATTTAATTAAAATATTGTTACGTACTATCTTTATTTATTTGAATTTTAGTTTTAGTACATAACCTATTAAATTACGTTTGATTTTTTATTGCCTTCTGTCGTAATCTCAGACAGAATGTAATTATTTGTTGTTGATAATTTTAGGCGCCATCTACTTTCCAGGTAGTGCTTCAGCTATCGGCCGCGTGATTGTAAAAATCGATAATAACGACTCAGTTATGAATATGAAAACATTTATTAGTAATCATAAATATGACAGTTAACCTTTTAGTTTATGTGAGAATAACAGTTGTTTGCCAGAATAAGGTAAGAGTAATACATTTCTTATTTATAAAATCAACACTTAATACAAATCTTATAATTACTCTCTTACCTTATTCTAATCTAAATTATTTAGTTATTAATTATAGTATAATCTAACCTAATTAAATAAAATACTTGTGGCCTTTTTTTATTTTGAAACGTTTTTAAATATCGATATTTAATATTTTGAATTGGTACCTTTAATACGTTTTAGATTTTATTTCTAATTCTGGTTACTTTCCTAGTCAATTCAAATTGGGATGGATGCAATATCTTCCAGGAATCAAAATCAAAAACAGGATAAATCAATACAGGATATAATTGGATCTGGATAGTTTAACAGGAACAAAGATGAAACAAATATATGGCTTCTTCTCTTTATTTAACTTTAAGATTCTTGATTTACAAAAATCTAACCTCACTTAATTTGACAGGTAAATTTCTTTTAATTTTTATCTTCAATCAGTATTGCATTGATTTTAAATTTCTTTTGTTTTTATCACGAGCACCGATGTGAACAGTTCAAGAGTTTTTGATCAAAAGCCTCGCTTGACAGCGAAAAGTAGTTGTTATAAACCATCATATCACGGCTATCTAGAGTAAAATTTGACAGTTTTTTACTTAAAAGTCTTTTAAAATTAAAAAATTATCAATTTTTACACAATTTTTGCTTATTACCAAATCATTCTCGAGACAAAAAGAATGATTTTGATATATTTTATTTACAATTCCTACTTATATTAAATTTACACACAGACTTTTTAAGTTCGTCATTACCGATTTCTAAAATTCTATACAACTTTATTATTACTGCCTTTTTTACAGTAATTCTTTGATTTTAGAAGTCCCAACACTTTATTTTCCCGATTTATTGTATTTCTCCTGAATTTAAATTAAGCATATTGATACATTATGATATTGAAATTTGAGGTTCAGTTTAAAATTTACTTTTATTCAAACATCTAACATAACAATCATTGCTATTGTGATCGCAGACTTATCTGAGATTATATTACTTTAAATTTTGCTACTGAAATATTTGCTAAATTGTTTGTAAATATCCTAAAATTGTTGGTGAAATCTCTTATGGGATTGTTAAAATCTGACATCTGGAATTTTATATTTTCTTTTGCAATTACTAAGTTAAAATTAGTTTCAAATATTATTTTCGAAATTACATTCTGTCCTGTGATTTATTGAGGCAAAATAAATGTTATTTAATGGTATTAATGAAATTTTTTGTTTAATTTTTTCTCTGCATATTGAACATAAGTTTTGTATTTTCTTTAATTAGTTAGTCAACTTAGTCAACCGTTACAATATATTTCAAAATTAGGATTAAATTTTAATACAGCTCAACTTAAGTTTTAATTTATTTTCTAATTGTTTTTAATATACGTTGCATCTTCTTCTAATGGGGACCATAGCAGCAGCAAAATTTCAAAAAATTTACTCACCTAATAACGATTTTCCGTTAACTTCTAACATTCTCATACCGGCCTTTAGCCTACCATCCCTCCTAGCGGCACCCACGGAGTTGATTTTAGACACAAATACCCCTTCATCGGATCTATCTAGGGGATTCCCTCGTTGACCTTGAAGGCCACCCTTTATATGCATTCCTAGTTTTTCGTTTTCTGTTTTCTCGATCACCAATTCCTGTAAGCACCAACATATGGTATGAAAATCGTTGAAAAGATTTATTATTTTTGGAGTATTCAAATAAAGGAAAAAAATTTTTATGGGTTATTAAAAATTTTTGATTAATTTACTAGAGCATAATTATTTTAAAAATTATATATTTAAATATAACTGTTTAATAACATAAAATTAATATCTTTGACTAATCAATTTTAAAAATAAGTTTACTTCCTTGTACGGCAAAGATATTGACAATGAATTGAAAAAAAGAATGTTGAGGTTATGGTTTTCGCGGTTACGAAACAATACGTCGTAAAATTTATTTTTATGGTTTAGAAATGGATTTGTCTTCTTCTACCCAATACTACCTGCAAACATAAGAACGCTCTAAGTTAATGCTACTATTAAATAAAACGAATATAAGATAATAAAAACAGAAATGCAGAGTAAAAAACGAGGTACGTATTTATGGTAAGGCATAATTAAATAAAATATAAATAAAAATCTTATTTCAATTTTTCAGAGCTAATAATGTTAAGGGTGTAATCTCAAGTAAACACAACGTCAACAGTAAATAAAATTAAAAAGTTTTAAACAAATTATTGAAGAAAATATTTAATATAAGTAGGACTACCGAAATAAACGTAGAGATGGCAACGCTATGCGATCTATTCATCAATAGACCCATCTCATATCTCGCATTTTAGCTAGAGCTCGTGCGCGAAAAAGCGGCGGGTGGTTTGAATCTAGTACCTTTTCTATCTATCCTTGTCTGATTTTACCCCAATTATTTTTATTGGGTTGGCCGTTCTGGTACAGGGTGGCCAAATAAGAATGCGAGGTACAGTATCTGGGAAACTATCCATCGTAGAAGCTTGTGGAAAAAAGAGTTATTACTAAAACGGCCAAGAGAAAAACCTGGAAAATATTTTCAAGTTTCTGAAATGGCCGCTAGGGGGCGTAACTGCAATGTTGAATCTAAGAAAGTGATATTTTTGTGAATTCCGGTATATTAACCTAACAAAAAAATACCTGATCTTTAAAGTAGAGGATAATCTGAACCTTTTTTGTTTGACAATTTTTGCTGTATCTCTAAAAAGAAAGTGGTGGGGGGTATTCAAAGGTTTCAGTAAAAAACACCCTGTATATTCGAAACAGCTGAGCCGATTTTAACAAACTTGGGCTAGTTGAAATGAGCTATTCTTGGGCTACACATGTCGCCGCTAGAGGGCTTTACTCGACATTTCGACAGAAATGGTTAATTTTCTCAAAAAAATTAAATGCATTGGTATGATTTCTTTTTCATGTAAAAGTAGCTAAATGATGCCTAAACAAGCTCGCGAAAACGGCATCTCGATATCTTGTTCCTAACCTAAAATTTAGGCAAAAGAAAATTTTAAACGGAAATCCCTTAAAATTTTTATTTTTTAAACTAATTAATTCCTTTTAATTATGTAAGCTGTGGCCCTAAAAAGGACCGATTTAAAAAAGAAAGGTTTTTAATGCCCCCGTAAATGCTCTAAATGCTGACCATCACGCTCTATGCATTGCTGAAGCCTCTCATGGGTAGACAAAACTGCAGCTTCAATTTCGGCTCTCGGTATGTTACGTAATGCATTACGAATCCAGTTTTTCATATCTCTCTGGTCGTAGGTTGAGTCTGAAAATCAAGACAAGTTAAGTCTGGTGATCGCGCAGGCCATGGAAACAGACTTCCTCTTCCAGTCCACCGCTATTGTAATACTGTATTAATATGCCCTAGCACAATAATGGAGAATTTTTATTTCAAATTCTTTGGACCGATGAAGCCATCTTTAAAATCTGCATAATATGCATTATTGGTCTGCAGAACATCCGTATTGGTTGCGTGAAGTTCAGCACCAATGACGTTGGGAGTTTAGATGTGTGGTATGGCATACTGATGGGAGGCGGCAATATCTTTCTCGACTTTTTGGCCAATAAATTACCGTTGTTGTTGGAAGATGTGCCACTGGAAACACGTCAAAACTTGTTTTTGAAGTTGGACGGTTGCCCAGCACATTATGCTATTATTGTGCGAGAGCATAATAATGCAGTATTACAACAGCGGTGGATTGGAAGAGGAAGTCTGTTTTCATGGCCTGTGCGATCACCAGACTTAACTTGACTTGATTTTCAGACTCAACCTACGACCAGAGAGATATGAAAAACTGGATTCGTAATGCATTAGGTAACATAGCGTGAGATGAAATTGAAGCTGCAGTTTTGTCTACCCATGAGAGGCTTCAGCAATGCATAGAGCGTGATGGTCAGCATTTAGAGCATTTACGGGTGCAAAAACCTTTCTTTTTTAAATCGCTCCTTTTTAGGACCACAACTTACATAATAAAAGCAATTAATTAGTTTAAAAATAAAAATTTTAAGGGATTTCCGCTTAAAATTTCCTTTGGCCTAAACTTTAGGTTAGGAACGAGATATCGAGATGCGGTTTTCGTGAGCTTGTTTAGGCATCATTTAGCTCCTTTTTCGTGAAAGAGAAATCATACCAATGCATTTAATTTTTTTGAGAAAATTAACCATTTCAGTCGAAATGTCGAAAAAAGCGCTCTACCGGCGACATGTGAAACTAACAAAACTTCAAATATTATAACATTTGTAGCCCAAGAATAGCTCTTTCCAACCAGCCCAAGTTTTGTTAAAATCGGCTCAGCCGTTTCGAATATACAGGGTGTTTTTTACTGAAACCTTTGAATACCACCCACCACTTTATTTTAAGAGATACAGCAAAAATTGTCTAACAAAAAAGGTTCAGATTATCCTCTACTTTAAAGATCAGGTATTTTTTGTTAGGTTAATATAGCGGAATTCACAGAGATATCACTTTCTTAGATTCAAGATTGCAGTTACGCCCCCTAACGGCCATTTCAGAAACTTCAAAATATTTTCCAGGTTTTTCTCTTGGCCGTTTTAGTAATAACTTTTTTCCGTAAGCCTCTACGATGGATAGTTTCCCAGATACAGTACCTCGCATTCTTATTTGGCCACCCTGTACGTGCTTGTTGTTATTGTAATAAATGAAAATATGGATGCACAAATTACAAATACAAGAAAAAGAAAACGTACACGTAAACCAAGAGTTATTGTGCAATCCAAACGCATCGCTTCAACAGTATACTCCATACAAAAATTCAAGGGAAACGACAAAAACATTTCATATTATACTGGGCTGTCTTGTTGGAAAGTATTTTTGGTGACATTTGAATTCTTTTTTAGGTCCAAAAAGGGACAAGTTGGAGTTGTTCAAAAACATTTATACAAGTGAAAAGTCACAAACTAACCCCTTTAAATGAATTTTTCCTGACATTAATGAAATTAAGAAGAGGTTGTGACTACGAAATGTTGTCAGATATATTTAATATTTGAAAAAGTGCTGCTGGTAAGATTTTTTTGGCGTGGATAAATTTAATGTACGTCAGATTAGCAAAATTAAATACAAAGGAACCGCAACATTGAAGGCTCTAGTGGAGCCATAATTTTCTTTTCAGCCCTTTAGTAATTTTATTTCAACTATAGGTAATACAAAATAATATAGAAAACGAGTAAGGAATTTAATTTATCAGATTCGACATCGTAAGACCGGTTTCTGCCTTTCGGCTTCGTCAGTTAGGCTTTTCGAATCCAATAAATAAAATTCCAAACTCGTACAAGTCAATAGCTATATCCGCTATAAGATAAATTTTTTTTTTGGCAGCACATCTACAAAATAATATATTTTCAGGTTCCATATCAGACAAAAAAATTGTTGAAGAAAGTGGATTTCTTAACGTTCTTAATAGAAATGTGGGGGGGGGGGAAGACTGAATGGAGGAGATGTAATTTGTATATGTTTAAATATACTAGTATACACTTAGGACCACCAGAAATTGAATACCTAAGAAAAATAGCGAGAGAAAAGATTCATGTAGAGAGAGAGCTATCCGAAGAATAAAAACTTTTCAAATTTTATCAAATAAAATTCCCATTAATTTAATAAGTTGTATCAATCAATTGTTACAGTATGTGCCTTGCTTACAAATTTCATGTATAAATTAAAGAAATGAATATATTTGTGTTTGTATGTATAAAATAAACTACAAAAATTGCTTTTTAAATATATTTTTCACGTCAACAAAAACAAAATATGTGTCGAATCAATGCACATTTCTTTTATTTTTAAAAACAAATTGTGGCCCTAAAAAAGCCCTTTGCTTTACAGTTTTTTTAAACTAAAATTAAAGCCTTTAATAAAAACATTTACTTTAAATAGAAATGAAGTTCGATTAATTTTATTGCTTTTAGATGAAATAGCTTAAATTTATATGTTACGCTGAATTGGTGAGGATTTTTTTTGCATTAATTCAGATATCCTATTATATTAAAAATTGTTGTCCTAGAAAGGGCCTGTTGCATTAAAAATTATATTTCTTTTTAAACACAAATCTCATTAAAATAACCTAACTAACAAATGCTAACAATTTTGAAGTATGTCAAATTCTTAATTTTTTATATTAGCCAACAGAGAGAAAAAACTTTAAAATTCGCGCATGAGCTCTTCAACGAAAAGATATGAGATGGGTATATTCTCTCTATTTTCAAATTGGCGCATCTCGCATCTACAGATACGATATTTCTGTTGGATTGTACATAAGAAATGAATAAATATTACAACTAGAACGTAAAAAAGAATTTAAAAAACCATTAATTAGAGTACAACAATTTAAAGAACTTACCATAGGATTAATGTATGAAACCATAAGTTGCTTGTAAAAATGTTTAAAGATTATAATTAGATAAACGAAAAATAGAAATTAACTAAATAAATTTGTATACATTTTTTAAGGAAATACAAGAAGAAATCTCGCAACAAATAATTCAAATATTAGTTTGGAAATTAGACATATTTACAATATATTACAACATATTCTTGAAATTATACTGATATGACATTTAAAAATTAGAATTTATAAATAAATTATTCAATTTATTATAGTGAAAGTATTTAAAATTGATGTTTTTTTGACACGTTGCTTTTCTTAGTTTAGTATTATTATTTATAACATATTTATAATATTTAAATGTTTTCATTTACCTGATATCCGTCGGGCAAAGGATCGTGCCTTATACAGAGGGTTATATAATCTCCTGGTCGCAAAAGTTCCATAACGGCCTCCTGGTGTGTAGCTTGGGTGACATCTGTACCGTTTACTTTCAAAATTCTATCTCCTACTCTTAATTTTCCACTTTTTGCCGCAGTACCACCAGGCACCAACTACAATTAAAAGCAAAAATTATGAGTATCTCTAAAGCAATTTGAAAACGAAATTTTGCAAAATTGTGGTAAAAACATTGCTCTCTTACCCCAAGCAATTAGTCCAGTAAATTAACGCCACAAAAACCCCAAACCTGGGCATCAAGTCTGTCCGTCAAATTTTTTTGTGGAAGGGTGGGAAAATGGCCCTAGAGTTCCCGAAAATCCGTTTTTCGACGATATCTGCCGAAATATGACCCTTAGAGCGACAAAAAATGAAGAGCAGTTCATTACCTACAAAAGTTGTCGCTATGATCTTTTTCGCTACACTAATATTTTTTGCAAAAACGGAGCTTCAAAAATTCGCAATTTTGAGAATCTGAAAATACGGCGCTTCCTTATCAAAATCCTTTTCTTCTTAAGGCTAAGTCTTTGCTCTTTTATCGAGTCCTTGGTAAAATGTTTGTCAGCGATATTCAACTTGCCATTTTCCATTACGGAGTACCTCGACCTACACAGACGATGAACTTCCACAGAGGGTTTCTTTTCCAGGACCACATGGTGATTGTCCTTCCTGAGCTCCTGAATCTTTCTGAATATATTTAACACCTTGCAAAGCCCCATTATCCAAAAGGATTCGGTGAAATTAGTCTTGATAAAAAAAAAATGAATAAATTTATAGGAGGGTCAAAATATCGAGCAAAAACAAACTTTGGTCCGATTTTTCAATAATTCAGACAAATAGATAAAAGAAAAAAGTAACATGATATTATAGCTACAGGTTCCTTCTTTCATCTGAACTTTGAATCATGAAAAAATATTAATTTTTACGTGATTTATTGAAAAATTTCTAATCCGCTTGGGAGTGTCATTCCTTTAGAGCGTGCTCTCTAAGGGCAGGAGCTAAAAATGGGGGTGCCTTTTGGAACCGGTTATGTCGAAAAGTATCATATTTTTGACAAAAATGAAGAGGATCATTTTTGTAGATAATGAACTGATTTTCATTTTCGTCCAATTTGTCATATTTTCGGAAATATCAGCGAAAATAGGCGAAAAAAAAAAGACATTTTTGAGACCAAAGGGCCATTTTCCCGCGCTTCCACAAATTTCAGACATCTGAGATTTTCGGGGGTGAATGTACCCATAAATACCTGCAAATTAAAAAAAAATGGCGCCGGACAGACCTGATGCCCAGTTTGGCACCTTCGTTTATCAGACTAAATCTGTTACAATTCAATGGGAAGAACCCCGCACAAAACGATAGGAAATGGCCGCTCGGTCAAATTGTCTGAATTTTTGATATGTTATACATTTTGTCATTCTGAACAAAAGTCTCAATGGACACTAAGCTCCAAAGTCCATGGTTTGGCTGCTATGAAGCTCCCAAGCTCCGTGACTCCACCATAGTATAGAAACTTTTAAAACGCATATCACCTTTTTAAAAATCATATTTTAATTATTTTAATGTATGTCCTCAAGTTTTTGAGCATGCTGAATTTAAATATGATCTCAAATCCATATTGACAGTTGACAGCTGTCAAATGCTTTAAAGAAAAAAGAAATCTTATATTAAAGAATGTTATCATATGTTTTTGAGGACGCTGACTTCAAATAAGATGTCAAATCGATAATATTGACAGTTGACATCTGTCAAATGGAATAGGAACTTATTGTTTTTGAAGACGCTGAATTCAGACATGATTTTAAAATACGTTTGTTGAAACCAATGAAATTGACAGTTGGCAGCTGTCACCTTACAGTCAAATGATTTTTTCCAACTGACAATTTTTCAGTATCACATTATATTTGAATTTTTAAGCCCAAATACTATTTTTCATGTTAACTATTCTTAATTACTTAATACACGGGGGTATAAAACGAAAAAGTAAGTTTTATTATTTTGTAAAGAGTAGTTAAAAACTAGTTTACGGCTGTATCTACTGTTAATTGTGTCGATTTGACAACAGATTCGAATTAAGCGTCCTCAATATCATAAGTTTATTTGCCTTAATGTAAGATTTCTTTATTTTAAGAGCATTTGACAGCTGTCAATATTATTGATTTGAATTCAGCGTCCTCAAAAACATACGATTATATTCTTTAATATAAGATTTCTTATTACTAAAAAGCATTTGACAGCTGTCAACTGTCAATATTATCGATTTGACATCACATTTGAATTCAGCGTCCTCAAAAGCATAAAGTTCTTATTCCTTAGTGTAAGATTTATTTTTTTTAAGAGCATTTGACATCTGTCAACTGTCAATATTATGGATTTGACATCATATTTAAATTCAGCAGCTCAAAAACTTAAGGGCATACATTAAAATATGATTTTTAAAAAGGTGATATGCGTTTTAAAGGTTTCTATACTATGGTGGAGTCACGGAGCATCGGAGCTTCATAGCAGCCAAACCATGGACTTTGGAGCTTAGTGCCCATTGAGACTTTTGTTCAGAATGACAAAATGTATAACATCAAAAATTCAGACAATTTGACCGAGCGGCCATTTCTACCTTTTTGTGCTTTACCTAAATTGCTACCCGAAAACAACAAATACGTAGGAAAAAAAATCTAAGAAAGATAGTGTCAAAATAGTCACGGATTTCAGTGGCGAATCTAACCTAAAAAATTCATAAAGTTGAAAAAGCGGTTCTTTGTAAATAAAAAAGAAACTTCTCGTTGAATCAAAAAATAGTAAATAGTAGATAAAGTTGTAGATAATAAAAATATCTTTCGATTGACCGTCTTGTATATTTCAATTGTCGAATTACTTTTCGAGATATGTCGAAAAAACCGTCAAAACCGTTTTTTTTTATGATCACTTGATATTTGCAGTAAATACAGCTCTTGGCAATCCAAAAACATACGATTTTGAAAAATGCAAAATATTTTTTATATTTTGAGTTATATCGGTAGTATTATTATTTTCGAAAAAAAAGACGTTTTTGAAAATGGTTCACTCTTGCTCGTGGAGTGGATGTAGAAAAACATTCGCACTTAAAAATGGCGTTCTGAAATCCATGTTTCTTCGATTTTTTTCCTACATCACTGTATTTTTTGTTTTCGGTATCAACTAAAATACAAATTGCTTGGACTATCTTTGTCACCCACTGTTTAAAAACCGAATATTGTAAAACTTTAGTTTTGGAAGAATGTTGTAGAATAGATCTAGAATTTTTTTTTTTGAGATTTTAAGACCTGCATTGGTTTTAAAACCGCGAGGTGACAAAATCGATGTTTAGATTTTTTGAGAGTCAATTCGTTTTTATAAAATTAAAACTGATTACTCATATTGCAGAATTTTGAAAGGATATTAATTTATTTTATAAAAAAATAATTTTCTTCTATAAAAACTGAACTATTAAACATTTTTTATAATTTTATTTTACCGATCACTAATCACTCACATGTGAAATAAAAATGCCTGGTTCCTTGGCACCGAATGGAATACTGGAATGATCTGTACCTCCTATAATACTGAAACCTAAGGATCCTGCTAATTTACTTAACGTAACATCCTGAAATTTAATAAAAATACCTTATATAGCTAATTTGTACATAAATACGTATAAAGTCCCAACCAAAAATGTTTTTTTTTCTATTTTTACTAGATTACAGAAAAATTGTGTTGTACTTAATTTAAAAAAATATTTCTTGGTTTTTATAAAACCATTTAATAAGGATACTGTTTTAAAAATATATCAGATATTTTTAGATGTGCTACCATCTATGGTAAGAAGAGAGTATTGACATTAAATGTTGACTGAATCTAGTCAAGATGTCACTCTCTTCTTTTTTATCCCATTCAGAGATTAATACAAAGTGAGTAAACCAGTAAGGAATTTTAATTTATTAGATTCGACATCCTAAGACCGGTTTCTGTCTTTCGACTTCATCAGTTAGGCTTTTCGAATCCAATAAATAAAATTCCAAACTCGTACAAGTCAATAGCTATATCCGCTATAAGATAACATTTTTAGATGTGCTACCATCTATGGTAAGAAGAGAGTATTGACATTAAATGTTGACTGAATCTAGTCAAGATATAATCCATTCACGTCTTATTTGACATCTGTTTATTTCCAAAATAGTGTTTATACAGGATGGTCCTTAAGTAATTGTACATAGAAGTATGGTAGATTCCTCACTTTAAAATATTACGATTTGAACCAACTTGCTCTAATAAAATGTTGCTAATAAGGAATATACAGGGTGTTAAAGGATAAATTTTAAGATTTATTTTTTGCAATAATTTTAGCGTTTTTGCATATGTATACATAAAAAATTGGAACTGGGGGTTTTTGGGAACGAGAAAAACCCCCAGTTCCAAATTTGTATGTATATACAGGGTGTTTCATAGTTAAACCGACATACGTTAACTGTAAATAGAGGGTACTTAGGTGATTCCAAATAACCTTGGTTATTGGGTCTAACGCCTTTAACAATCGAGATACGGGGTGTTTCATCTATTTCGGCCAATATTTTGTTAAGCCATAACTTTAGAACCACCCTGTAGATTTCTCTCATACTTGGTACAGATATAGTGTGTTAATAGCCCAATTCTATAGTGTAAGAACTACAATTAAAATCCAGATCCGGATTAAGAAGAATTTGTAAAATTTGAAAATCCCCAAAACAACACCCTGTGTATCAGATTTTTTAAAATTGGGATGTATTTTTGAAAAGAACGGAAGAAAATGAGTTAAAATGAAAATTTTTTTTAGTGCACATCCCATTCTACTACTGGAGCTTTAACGTCAAATTACATTAAATGCATTTTTTTCATTTTCACAAGCAGTAAAATATCTGGTAAATTTCTTTCATATTTAGTAACCCAATCGTATAATGTAAGGACTACACTACAGTTAAAATCCAGATAAGGATTAAGAAAAATTTGTAAAATTTGAAAATCCCCAAAGTAACACGCTGTACATCAGTTTTATTTTTTAAATTGGATCAGACATTCGAAAAAAACTGAGATATTCCGACATATTTTTATAAATGCACATCTCGTTCTACATATTACTAAACTTTTAAAGTAAAAATTCAATTAATGCAATACTTATTGCAGTTTTCATAAGCCATATCTTTGGAAACACCCTGTAGATTTCTTTAATAATTAGTACAGGTAGATTGTTTAAATAGCCCAATCGTACAATACAAGAACTAAAGTTAAAATCCAGATCCGGATTAAGAAAAATTTGTAAAAGTTGGTAATCTCTAAAATAGGATCCTGTATATCTGATTTTTTAAATGTAATTGGATGACAAGTATTGCATTAATTGAATTTTTACTTTAAAAGTTTAGTAATGTAGAACGAGATGTGCATTTATAAAAATATGTCAGAATATCTCAGTTTTTTCCATTTGTTTCGAATGTCTGATCCAATTTAAAAAAAAACTGATGTACAGCGAGTTGCTTTGGAGATTTTTAAATTTTACAAATTTTTCTTAATCCGTATCTGGATTTTAACTGTAATGTAGTTCTTACATTATACGATTGGGCTACTAAAAAATTATACCTGTACCAAGTATGAAATAAATCTACCAGGTATTTCGAAAGTTACTGCTTGTGAAAATGAAAAAAATGCATTTGATGTAATTTGACGTTAAAGCTCCAGTAGTAGAATGGGATGTGCTTTTAAAAAAATTTTCACTTTAACTCATTTTTTCCCGTTCTTTTCAAATATCCATCCCAATTTTAAAAAATCTGATACACAGGGTGTTGTTTTGGGGATTTTCAAATTTTACAAATTCATCTTAATCCGGATCTGGATTTTAATTGTAGTTCTTATACTATATGATTGGGCTATTAACACACTATACCTATACCAAGTATGAGAGAAATCTACAGTGTGGTTCTAAAGTTACGGCTTATCAAAATATTGGCCGAAATGGATGAAACACCCCGTATCTCGGTTATTAAAGGCGTTAGACCCGATAACTAAGGTTATTTGGAATCACCTAAGTACCCTCTATTTACAGTTAACGTACGTCGGTTTAACTATGAAACACCCTGTATATCCAAAAACGCTAAAGATGTTGCAAAGAATAAATCTTAAAATTTAACCTTTAACACCCTGTATATTCCTTATTAGCAACATTTTATTAGAGCAAGTTGATCCAAATCGTAATATTTTAAAGTAAGGAATCTTCCATACTTCTACGTAATTACTTAAGGACCACCCTGTATAAATAAGAAATTATTTTTTTTTAAATAAAGTTAAAAATATACTTTATAATGTGAAATAAATCAGAAATTGATTTATATAAATAAATAAAGACCATTTTGAAAATAAAAATGGCGTCGAATGAATGCTGTAAAAAAAAAGATAATAAAATAATACTGTAAATAATTTTTTGTTTCAAAAATGATTGGCCCTATTCTAATATTGTAAAAGAGGAGAACTAATATTAATTGCGATTTAAAGGATGATCGATAAAAGATGAACGGATTATATCAATTATTAAAAATTTCTCAATAACTTCTGTAAGAAAAATAAATACTAGCTCAATCTAGTAAATTCTATAATTCTTAATTTTACTGATACTGTGCCTAAAACTAAAATAAACTAAAATCTAAAAAGAGACAAAGAGTTTCAGAGCTTGTGGAAATGATGTGTGTGAGGTAAAAAAAGAATGAAGCGCAGTTGGTAGATAAAGGAAAAATAGGAAATGAGGAATACGTGTGGTTTTTTTTTGCTTACTTTTTACCTTTTTGCTGCTGGGTCACTAACGATTAGCGCTGATACGAAGTTATGCCCAAAAAAATACCAAAATTAGTTCCTTTTGTACCGTTCTGATACATGGATAAATGCTTAAAGGGGTTAATGAGGCTCCCAACCAATCAATCAAATTGTTAAAAGTTGTAATAATTTTACTATGGTATGGCATGACTAAAATAAACCATTCCTCAAGTCGCCTCACGCACTAGTTTCCCCAAAAAATTAAGTAAATTAAGAAAAAATATGAAGCATGTTAAGTACCGTTCACACGCTGTACAAATAAGCTCGTGCTCGTGCAAACCTCATTGTGTTGAGAGCTGCGGTGATAAAAATAATATTGCTTAGACTTAACATTCCACATTGCCGATAAGGCTTTGCACAAATCTATGAACTGAATAATATCGTACGTCACTCATTGTAAGAGTATCACCTGCAGCAATTTCGCAGGACTGAGGCGCAGCTCGAGTGACCGTCTACACGCTCAAGTAAAACCGTGCAAACTGAGAATTGTGCAGTCCAATCTTCACTAAGTCAACGATTGCACAAGCCGCGCTCTTGAGCTTACACGAGCTACCGTGTTGCCATCCACACGCACGCGCTTGTTTGGGACGAGCAACTTGGTTTCCAATAGTGTCAAGAGGAATGAGAGCTTATGAAGTTAAGATCGAACCTCTGACCGTCAATTAGTTTACTTAAAGAAGTGATATATTCCCCGCCCTACTCCAGCGCGGACAAGAAGAAATCCTACCACACCTAGTGAGTATGTGTCGTAGCAGTCTAGAACTGGGATATATACCGGAAGTATGGAGAAGGGCCAGAGTCACCTTCATTCCTAAAACAGGGAAAAGGGATACAACCAATCCTAAATCCCTTCGACCAATTAGTCGTTCGTTCTGAAAAAGGTGGAGAAAGCAACTGATAACTATATCAGAACAGAAATCCTGGAACGGGTGCCTCTGTACCCCCATCAGCATGCGTATCAAACGGGCAAATCCACGGAGACCGCATTGGTGCAATTGACAGATGAAATCCAGGATGCACTAGAGAACAAAGAATCTGTAGTGTGTGCCTTTCTAGACATAGAAGGGGCCTTTGACAACACACCACACAAAGCCGTCAAAAGAGCACTAGAAGAAAGAGGGGTAGACAACACGACAACCAGATGGATGTCGCGACTATTGTCTACCAGAATAGCAGAGACCAAAATGGGACAAGACACTGTTTCCATCTGCACAACCAGAAGATGCCCACAAGGAGGAGTGGCCTCCATTCTTATGTGGAGCCTAACAGTGGATCGACTCCTCTGCGATTTGACCGAGATAGGTATATCGTGTCGAGGCTATGCAGATGACATAGTCATAATCGCAAGCGGAAAATTCGAGAATACCCTCTGCGATATAGTTCAAAGAGGGCTTGACTATATTAAAGAATGGTGTCAATCTATGAGCGTCAACCCCATCAAGACTACCGTAGTTGCCTTTACACGGAAAAGAAACATTAACCTCAAAACCATCGAATTGGACGGGAAAGTTATTGAATGGAAGCCAGATGTCAAATATGTGGGACTAATACTAGTAACTCATCTGGAATAAGTACGAAAAAGAAGTAACCAGCAAAGCCACGAAAGCTCTAATGGTGTGCAGAAACTTTGCGGGAAAAAACTGGGGATGTAACCCAAAGATCCTGCAGTGGATGTACACGTCAATAGTGAGATCGGCCATCACTTATGGAGCAGTAGTCTGGGGCAGCAGAACTAAGCTGGCCAGTACAAAGGCAAATCTAGCGAAAATCCAAAGACTAGCCTGCGTATGCATAACAGGTGCAATGAGAACGTGCCCAACGGCCACCATGGAGGTAATCCTAAGCCTTACACACCTCCATATAGTAGTGGAGAGTATAGGGATAATGACAACCTACAGAATGACCAGAGAAGGATTCACCAAGTGCAAGTTTCGACTCCTTCCTGGAAATCACCAAACCTGGGACATGCCCCAGGATGAGATGACAAAGAAGTTTATCTTTGTGAAAGAATTCAACACAACGCTAAGTGACAAAAGCGAATGCGACAAAGATACCATCCCAAAATTCAAGAGAAGTGCCATTAAATAGAACAACAGAAGGAACAGGAATAGGAGTATATGGGCCTGGAACCAAATATTCCGAAAGTTTAGGCAAATCTCCGAGCATTTTCCAAGATGAAATATACGCCATCGGAAAATGTGTCCAGTTCAACATAGAAAGAAATTTTCGCAGACAAGAGATCATCATCAGGTCAGAGAGCCAAGCACTCATTAATGCCTTGAATTCCCACGTAATCAACTCCAAGATGGTTTGGGAGTGCCTAGAGAATCTAAACGAACTAGGCAAAAACAACACTGTTACCCTCCTATGGGTTCCGGGACACACTGGAGTGGAGGGTAATGAGATAGCAGATGTACCCTCAAAAAAAGGAACTGAAACACCATTTCTGGGACCTGAACCCTTCTGCGGAAAAGAAGTAAATAACAAAAGATCTCAATACTGGATAGGACTACAAGGAATGAGGCAGGCCAAGACACTACTGGGAAACTACAACCCGAAGAGATCTGACGACTGCATCAGTAAAAGTAAAAATAAGCTCAGAATACTAACGGGTATCCTAACAGGGCACTGCCAGCTGAGAGGCCACCTAAAGAAACTCGGATTAGTAGACAAAGAAGAATGCAGATTCTGCGGGTAAGAGGAGGAAACCTCTATCAACATTCTCTCAGAACGCATTACCCTGCAAAATCCAAGGGTACGATACCTCGGAGAATATCAAATAGAAAAGGAAGATCTACCTAACCTGAAGCCTACCGACATCCTGAACTTTTTGAAATAGGACTGGAGGAACTGCTCTAATCGTTGAGACATCCTTAACGATTGGACAGCAGTAGGGGGCACAATAGATCTGATAGGTCGCAGTGTATCGACACCCCCATCACAGATAGATAGATAGATATAAGTGATATATCAACCACGCAGTTTTTCTAACCTCGTGCAATAAATATGAAATGAGTATCCAGGGTCATAGGGTCAATGGCCCAATAATCAAAATATATCCTGGCTATACAAGCTACAATTATGACGAGTTTATTGCCATTACCGATATTTTACTTCAATCGTTCAAATCGGTTTTCTTCTCTTGGGTTTGCCCACGAATTTCTCCCCAATAATGTTGTTGCAGAATATGAACATTTTGCTCAGATGATCGAAAAGAATAGCGTTCCCGGACAAGTGCTCGATTTCCTTCATTTTTTATTATATTTTCATAAAAAAATTATACAAGTACCTTAAAACTTGTATTTATTAATATTGTATCAAGCATTTCAATAAGTATTTATTAAACAAGCACAAGAGAATCATGAAAATCACGTGATTTTTTAAAAACCAACTAGGTAAACAATAAGTTCCAGAGATTCAAGTGATGGATTTAAGATAGAATTCCTTCTGGAATGGTAAATTTTATGCAGCTTGATCAGCCAGCGTCCCGATTAGCTACCAACATATATCAGAACGGTTGAAATATATAAAGCAATAAAAATATATATTTAGTTTTTATGGATAACTAGAGTGTGCAGAGACTGGTTCCTTTTATATAATGCCATACCCTTGTTAAATTTTATTTAATCCACAATTTTTTCGTTTATAAGTTTCCCTTAATAAAACATTATCAAAACGGTTCAAAAGGTGCATGCGAACGTATATATATCTACATAAAAAATAAACTAAATTAAAAAAGAAGATATTCCATAAATGCATTTTTTTACAGACTGCTGAATATTGCTATGTAAAAATGATGAAAATATGGGAAACATTTTTATTAAGGGTTTTTCGACAAAAAGTTATTCTTGATAAAAGTTTGTGCATCCCCTAAAACTAAACATGCACCAACAAAATATAGTAAAACATTCGTAATATACGAGGAGCCTTCAAAAATTTGATTTTGAGATATAAGAGTAAAGTACCCTTATTTTAAAAATCTCGGGAAATGTTATTTAAAAAAGTTGTTCAGCATTAAAAAGTGCATCTAAGTGAAGAAATTTTTGAAGGCTCCTCATATCTTACGAATGTTTTACTATATTTTGTTGGTGCATGTTTAGTTTTAGGGGATGCACAAACTTTCTCAAGAATAACTTTTTATCGAAAAACCCTTAATAAAAAAGTTTCCCATATGGTGCGTACTTTGGGGACGACACTGTATATGCAGGTAGGTATTTCTATAAAATAGATAAATTTATTTAAAAAAATATTTATCTGTAATTCAAGGTTAATTGTCTTGGAAAATAAATATCAAGAATGGTTTAAAAAAATATGCCGCCATTACCAGAACAAAGAAAAACATAAATCACGTAAATTAATCTTCATTATCAATTATTTCAAGTATAAAAATTTTGATGCGTGACAAAATTGTGTGCCTATTTAGTGGAAAAATTATTAGGGGCCTCAAATTGGTGACATATATTCATATCTGAATGCACAAGAAAAGCAAAAGTAACTATACAGGGTTATCATATCAGATAAAAAATAACTCACAAATTAAAAAAATAGTTTTTAATTACTTTTTAGTGATTTCCCTTGTATGTTTAGTCTTTTATTGCCCAATTTTGTAAATATGGACGAACGCAGATTATTAAGGTTGTGGGAAGTGTTATCTTTCTATTCAAACATTCTTTATTAAAAAATGTTCTAGTTCTCATTTTTTTATCACATCGTTATTATTGAATTGGACATTCATTATCAGACTAAATAATTTTCTATTATGGTTAAGACTCATTGTAATTATTTATATAAAGAAATTCGCATAAGGATTTTACGTTTGCAAAAAAGTAGAGGAATCTTACAATATCATGCAATAAAAAAAACTGTATCTATAAGAAAATTAACATTTCTAGTTGCCCAGTTGCTAGAGCCACATTTAGAACAAAATCTCTCATAAAATGTGATATCGCTCAAACTTTTTTGGGTGTAGAAAACGATAATAGTACATTAAGCAACGCATTTCATAACAGCCATATGAAATAAGTTGCTTATAATACTTTTTATATTTTGCCATTTCATTAATTTTTTAATAAATTTATACTTTGCATATTATAGAGAAGTTTGCTTTAAAAAAATATGAGTTGGTAGCACTGTTGTAGAATTTTTAAAATTTGACAGATTTGAAATTTAATTTCAATAGACAAATGTCAATTCATGTCATTTGTTGATTCATATTACCAACCGTATAACACAAAAAGTTGCGTACTCTAATGAAACATTAGAGTTCTCAAATGCGTATCATAATGTAAAATATTATAGATGCAAAATATAAAAAAATCTTCACTTCACAATTTCGAAAACAAAAATGAAAATTTGGGTTGTGCGTTAAATCTAAAAACTAATAGCACCACGTGAAAGAGAGAAAAAATTTTACTAAGATTTAAGTATATTATAGGTAATTAAAAAAAAATTATTAAAAATATGAAAGCGAATCCGAAAACTCCACGCGCACCAAGCGGCTGAATACAGATATTCAAGTGAGGCGTCCGGGAAAAAACTAACGTATCTTTACCTAAAATGTACGCAAAACAAAACAAAAACAAACAAAAAAGCATTTTAAAGAGGAAACTCCTAAGCTTTCTCAGGAAGCCATTAGTTTTCTTTTGTTTTTTCATAGAACATTTGACCGGAAGTTATAATTTCGAAAATTCTCACTGATTTTTATAAAACTGAAGATATACAGGGTGATCCAGGGGTGTGTGCATGCTCCATAACTTTCTTTGTACCCAAGCTATCGATTTGACGTTTTTTTTAAACGATACGACCGACAATGAGGCACATTCTAAAAATATTTCTATTTATATACAGGATGTCCTAAATAAGATACACAACTAAGTTGTGTGTTTTTAAATGGCAACCCCCCATTTTTGTTACATATTTAGATTCGCCATTAAATTGTCGATATAACGCACCTAGGTTTCTTCGACTTATTTGCAATAGTTTTTGACTTATGTCAATTTATGTGTCAAAATAGCGTTGTGCAGAGATCCACAAAAAATTCAGAACTTCAGAACGGTTCAAGGTAACTTAATCAACTTTTTTCCAGTCGATTCCTTAAGCTTTAGCGCGCATCTTTCAGATATAGACGAACTCGGAGTCGATGTTATCGCCTACTACGATTTTTTGAAAATGACAGATTACAAATAGCAATAACTCGACTTTTTCAAATAGATCACTCTATATTTTGTTAAATCATTGCATGCCATTTTTTAAGAGCTTTTTGCTGATATAGGGTTTGTGGGGTTTATTTTGTAAAACTTGCGAGATTTATGCAAAATAAGAAGTGTTTGACGGTTTATTCGAGAAAAAAAGGAATCGAGTAGGCTGCTGTCGTAAAATTTGACAGATTCATACAATTTTGAAAAGAAAATGTTTCAACAAAATGAAATTGTAATAGAAACAGAAATACATTACAAAGTAAACAATTTTAGTAATACAATTTGCAAGGATGATTAATAGGAAACATTATAAACATTTTTGATTTATAACAAATGCTCGTAGGTCACCGTCACCATCATGTTCCACACAAAAATCATTACTTCATGTTCTTGTAAATAGTATTACTAAAATTGTTGGCAAAGGCGGTTACATTTCAATATGTACAATTAATAGGTCTATCCGTGCTCTGGTTCGTGCCAGGGTCTAGACAATGAAATTTTTAAATAAAAATTTTCATTGCCCTCTTCTGGACATGATTTGTAGCGTATTTAACATTAATTACTTTGATGTTAGTTTACGCTGCAAAGATTTAAAATCCTGGGGGAGTCCATCGTTGTCGATGATGGTGTTGTGTGGTTTTTCTGGGTTTTCCCACAACTGCAAAGCAAATGCGCCATCAAGCATCAGTAAGTCGCCCCAGAGCGCCACGGCAAATAATAATAAATGCCGTCCCTCCCCCGCACAAGCTGCAGAGCTTCTGGGGTTCACTCGTAAGGGAGTGAATTGCAGGGCGTATATTATTATTATTATTATTATCAAGTTAGCAATTTTAGTAATACTATTTAAAAGAACATGAAATAATGATTTTTGTGTGGAACATGATGGTGACGGTGACCTAAGTAGAGCATTTGTTATAAATCAAAAATGTTTCCTATTAATCATTCTTTCATGTTCTTGCAAATTGTATTACTAAAATTGTTTACTTTGTAATGTATTTCTGTTTCTATTACAATTTCATTTTGTTGAAATATTTTCTTCTCAAAAGTGTATGAATCTGTCAAATTTTACGACAGCGGCCTACTCGATTCCATTTTTTCTCGAATAAACCGTCAAACATTTCTTATTTTGCATAAATCTCGCAAGTTTTACAAAATAAACCCCACAAACCGCATATCAGCAAAAAGCTCTTCAAAAATGCCATGCAATCATTTAATAAAATATAGGGTGATGCATTTGAAAAAGTCGAGTTATTGCTATTTGTAATTTGTCATTTTCAAAAAATCGTAGTAGGCGATACTCCGAGTTCGTCTACATTTCAAAAGATGCACTAAAGCTTAAGGAATCGACTGGAAAAAAGTTGATTAAGTTATCTTGAACAGTTCTGAAATTTTTTGTGGATCTCTGCACAACGCTATTTTGACACATAAATTGACATAAGTCAAAAACTATTGCAAATAAGTCGAAGAAACCTAGGAGCGTTTTATCGACAATTTAATGGCGAATCTACATATGTAACAAAAATGGGGGGTTGCCATTTAAAAAAACAGAACTTAGTTGTGTATCTTATTTGGGACATCCTGTATATAAATAGAAATATTTTTAGAATGTGCCTCATTGTTGGACCTATCGTATAAAAAAAAACATCAAATCAATAGCTTGGGTAGAAAAGAGTTATGGAGCATGCACACACCCCTGGGTCACCCTGTATATTAATAGAGGCATAACAAAAAAATCGTTGTACATTGATCATCATTATACTTTTACTTTTGATGTAAAAATAATTAAAATGATGAACATTGAATAAAACTTATGTTTTAAAATTATCAATTTCTTTACAGCATTCATTCGACGCCATTTTTATTTTTAAAATAGTATTTATTAATTTATATAAATCAATTTCTGAATTATTACATTACATTATAAAAAAATTATTAATTTCTGATTTATATAAACGCAAAGATTTTTTATCGTTTTCTACGCCATTTCAAGTACCTTAGTGCCAAGTTTCATCGATATCACATTTTGTGAGAGGAAATTTTGCAGTTTTTTCGGTAATAAAATATTTGAATTACCCAATTAATTTTTAGTCAAACTGGAAAACTGTAGATTTCATGACACACGAACCGCTGGATAGGTTCTCTAATTTTTTAGTCAGGCTCTAGAATTTTCTTCAAACAAAATGAATCATGGTTTCATGTTTGTACGTCTAGTTTTTTAGTCCCTACGGTTTTTTGAATGAGTCGATATTTTTCAGAAAAAGTGGCCTAGCCAATCGATAGAACATTGTTTTGAACATTTTTGATAGTGCATACCATTGAAAAACGTCTAAATACGACGTAATTTTTATGTCAGGTTGCTCTAAAATATTTTCTAAATAAAAAAAACCTCATCTATCGATTGAAACGTTTATCAACTGTTTTGGTCCCTATTTTTTTAATTGATGACTCGATGTTAGAAAATATCTCATATTTTGACCTTGGAAATAGGGTATTGTCTCAATAATAAAAACCCCGTTTTCTATGTATTTTGACATCCACAATTCAAATATGATATTTTCTAGAAAAAAATAAATTTTCCGGAAGTTTTTCCGAGAAAAACAAAATAAACACGAAAAAATCGCTATTTTGGGGGTGGCGGTGACCTGTGACCATAACATGAAAAATAGACTGAAGTCTTCTTTTGTTTTGAAGAAATGAGAGATGAGACAAAAGTGTATTTGGGTTTAACAAATCTCATCTTTAAATTGAAATTATAAAATACAACATTTCTACTCACTAATAGTATAGATATCCTTCTCCTTTTAGGGTTTTTCCATTTGAAATAAGTATATTCCTGTCTTTTTCTAAACAATTTCAAAGTTACCTCACTATCTTTATCGTTTTTCTTAAAAATCCTAAAAAACTGGAACATTTCTCGATAAAATCAAAATGTTATGTCAGCCAGATTTTAGTGAAATTGTTGTAAAACAGTAAAAGCACGTATCGAATCATATGACAAGGACATAAATATTGCGAGTAGTGTTATATTAATTTAAAAACACCAGATAAGGAATGTAACCAAACCAAAGTTTATAGTGAGATATTTACACCAGGTAAGGTATGACGTATATTCATTACCTTTTATGAGCTGAATTCAAATTTTATTATTTATTTTTAGTAAAATATTTCGAATTATTGATGACCAACGAAAAACGCCAATCCATCTCTGGCATCAAACAACATTCAATGTAGATAAAATAAAAACATACCTCAAGATAAAAGTAAAGTAAAGGGTGTCCCAGAGTAGATTTTAGGTTTTAAACTTACCTTACGCCGACCCTTATTTTAAAGCCAACGATTCGTCCACAGTTGCTCTGCGGCGTTTTTTGCGCAGTACAATATTCGACGCGTGGGTGATGCGCCATCGTTAAATATTGGGTTAATTGATTTATGTAGGCATTGTTCTCTAAATTTAGTATATTGTACTACGCACCAAAATGCCGCCGAGCAACTGTGGACGGATCGTTGGCTTTAAAATAAGCCTCAAGCGTGTAGACACGCTGCGAAATCGTCCACTGTTCCATGGTAACTGAAATCCGCCTTTGTCCGCTATACGCTCGACGTAATATTTTCATGAAATTTCGAACAGGGTCGGCGTAGGGTAAGTTTAAAACCTAAAATCTACTCTGGGACACCCTTTATATCCAATTAAAAATTTAAATAAACTTTCGGACTAAAAAGCCAATTTGTTTTTTCGAAAAAAAATACAATATTCTAAATAATGGATTTTGCGTTTTTATTTCCAATTTTTGCACAAAATGGATAGTCACACTTTAACAACCGCGGAAATCGAGCGAGCAAAAGTGCGGAAAAGTGCAAAGAAAATGTGAAAAAATCAAAATGAATGCGAAAATTAATGCCAAATTCGTTTTTTTGTGAATTTTAATTTTTTTAAAGTAAAATAAATAAAAAATGATTATTTTGGATGAAAAATAATTAAGAAACATGAAGAAGAGAAAGTGTGAAAAAACTTCTGGGAAATAGTGAAATATTACATCAAATTCTATTTTTTTTTCAACGAATGAGCGAATGAGATTTTTAAATATTTTTTGTGAACTAGTGAAAGATTTTCTGAAAAAAAATCGCGAATGCAATTAATGGAAAGATCACACAAAAACGTAAATTGAGTAAAATATGGTAAAAAACTTAAGACTAAGTCAAACAACAAATATTTTGAAAATAAAAATGGCGTCGAATGAATGCTGTAAAAAAATGTTCATCCTTTTAAATATTTTTACATCAAAAGTAAAAGTAGTATAATGGTGATAAATATACAAGGATTTTTTTGGTATGTCTCTATTAACATAAATCTTTGTATTTATATAAATCAGAAATTAATTATTTTTTTTATAATGTAGTATAATAATTCAGAAATTGATTTATATAAATAAATAAACACTATTTTGAAAATAAAAATTGCGTCGAATGAATGCTGTAAAGAAATCGATACTTTTTAAATGTTTTATTCAATGTTCATCATTTTAATTATTTTTACATCAAAAGAAACATTTTATGATTTTATAAAAATCAGTTAGAATTTTAGAAATTATAACTTCCGGTCAAATTTTCCATGAGAAAACAAAAAAAAATAAAAACTAATGGTTTCCTGAGAAAGCTTAGAGTCTTCTCTTTAAAATGCTTTTTTTTTCTTTGCGTACATTTTAGGCAAAGATACTTTAGTTTTTCCAAAACGCCTCGCTCAATTATTTGTATTCAGCGGTCTGGCGCGCGTATAGTTTTTGAATTCGCTTTCTTATTTTAGTCCCTATCATTTTTTTTCGGAAATTCGGTGGTTTTCGAGATAACCGGACCCAAAAGTCCCCTCATTTCAGCGGCTGCTCTACCTCTATAGGAATGCTGCTTGCTGTCTATGCATTAACTTGTAAACGGGCGGGCGAATTGTTTCAGAACTCGGGCAAAAATTGATATTTTTCGATGATTCAAAGTTCATTGTAATGGGAAAACCCATGTGCCTTGAAGCCCGATCTTTCCTGTCGAGAACATTGAAAACAGTGGTCAAAGTTTATGTTTTCCCAATATTTTGGAACATTTTAGTAATTCATTCATATTTTTTTTTAATAGTTTTTTTATCCCATTTTTTTTAACGGGATCTTGAGATGTCTCGAATGATCTCATACATTTTTTTCCAGTATCTTTCTGGCGTTTTAATAAAAAATTGATTTGTTTATTTCCATTTTTCAGACGTTTTCGGAGTTCTAGAAATCTTCGAAACAAGCCCGAATTAAAAACTCATATTCCATTATATTGTTATTCAATGCACACCATTTTAAAGCTTACAGTGTCTACTTTTCGAATGTATTTTTTTAATTCGAATGAAGTTCCTCCATTTTCCAGAAATCGGGATAATTGATCACACTTGTGAAAACCGCACCTTTTTTTTAAATACTTTTTGTTCCCTGCTGTTCATTTTTTGAGGAAGTGAAGCTTATATTCTGACCTTTCCGTTTATATCAATTGATCCCTATATTCGAGCGCGGTTATTAAATATTCGCACAAATGGGTATGAAAATAGTCAAATCTCCCAGGAATTAGACATTGAAATGTCAACGTTGCCACAACGTCTGGACTTCAAACAACTACTCCTTGGGCTATATGCCCCAACAGGTATTGAATTATAGAAGTCCCGACGTTGGTTGGAACCTGAAATAATAACAATAACAAAATCAAAGTTGTTGGTTTTATGTCCTGTTTTTTCAGGTTCCAACCAACGTCGGGACTTCTATAATTCAATACCTGTTGGGGTATATAGCCCAAGGAGTAGTTGTTTGAAGTCCAGACGTTGTGGCAACGTTGACATTTCAATGTCTAATTCCTGGGAGATTTGACTATTGTCATACCCATTTGTGCAATTTGTTTATTCCCATAACATATTTCGGTAGAAATTTATCAGTACTAGTAATACATTTACAGGTCGCTTCTTTTTGCCAACTTTGAGTTTGTCATTATTGTGATAGATGGCGTTGGGCTTTCTCAGTTCTTTATACACTTGCTAACGCAACTGTATCTTATAGGGACTGAGCTAGTCGACTCCACTGTCAGACTTTCCTTAGAGATGGAAAGTCGAGCTTGTCTGCTCCTTACTGAAGAGGCACAATAATGCCGAAACCGGTCTAAGGATGACGGGCTCCTTTAATAACAAAATCAAAGTTGTTGGTTTTATGTCCTGTTTTCTCAGGTTCCAACCACCGTCGGGACTTCTATAATTCAATACCTGTTGGGGCATATAGCCCAAGGAGTAGTTGTTTGAAGTCCAGACATTGTGGCAACGTTGACATTTCAATGTCTATTCCTGGGAGATTTGACTATTTTCATACCCATTTGTGCAATTTGTTTACTCCCATAAAATATTTCGGTAGAAATATATCAGTACTAGTAATATTAAATATTCGTTACAATTATGTCCCCCATTTTTACGCTTTCCGCCTGAGATCCATGATATTCCACATAACCTAACCACGTGTACCCACGCGCCCACATTAGTCGTCTGTTTTTGTTGGTATACAATCTCTGCTGTTTTTGGAGTCGATGGCTTGCCCGTATTATTGAAATATTGATAGTATTTTATCAAAGGTAATACCACGAGTCCTCCAAATTTTATCGATTAAATTTTTGGTTTTCACGAAAACGGCTTTATTTGGAAAAACCACGAAAACAAACTGATTTTATCTTAAATCAGTTTGTTTGAGTGGTTTTGCCTAAAATAAAGGCGTTTGAGTATGAAGATCAAAAATTTAATCTATAAAATTTCAGAGGACGAGTCGTATTTGAAAGGATTATTTTTTGAATCATTTTGTATTAAAAACAGAGAACATAGTCACTTATGCAAAAGACACTTTACACACAAATATTGAAAATTTTCTTTACCAATTTAAATTGAAACCTGAGCTGTTATAGTTTTACATACAGGGCCACCAAGGCGATTTTTTGACTGGCTACCCCGCGAAACGGCGCCTTAAATAAAAGCGAAGAAGAAGAATGAAATGATGTCTTTCTTAATTTAATTAATTTTAAGTTTATTGTTAAAGTGAGGTATCTAAAAATGTTAAATGAATGTTGAAATAAACTAATAAAAACAGGTTAGTTTACAAATACATTTTGAAATTTGGTTATTAACATAGATTTGCAATACATTTTAGTATAATAATAATTGACAAATGTTTACATTTGACATCTCAAATAGGTAAACACAGTTTAATCAAAAAACAAAAACGACGAAGCGGTTTTATCAGTATAAAACACAATGATTGGTTAGAATCCTGAGTTGTTATTGGCTGAAACCACAAAATCTGACTGTTTTGACAGATGAAAAAAATAATCAAAGGTAATACCACGAGTCCTCCAAATTTTATCGATTAAATTTTTGGTTTTCACGAAAACGGCTTTATTTGGAATATGAGTTTCAATTCGTGCTTGTTTCGAAGATTTCTAGAACTCCGAAAACGTCTGAAAAATGCAAATAAACAAATCAATTTTTTATTCAACGTCAGAAAGATACTGAAAAAAAAATTATGAGATCATTCGAGACATCTCAAGATCCCATTTAAAAAAAAATGGGATAAAAAACTATTAAAAAAAAAATAATGGTCCAAAATATTGGGAAAACATAAACTTTGACCACTTTTTTCCATGCTCTCGACAGGAAAGAACGGGCTTCAAGGCACATGGATCGATACCTATTGGTTTTCCCATTGCAATGAACTTTGAATCATCGAAAAATATCAATTTTTGCCCGAGTTCTGAAACACTTCAGCATTCCTATAGAGGTAGAGCAGCCGCTGGAATGAGGGGACTTTTGGGTCCGGTTATCTCGAAAACTATCGAATTGCCGTAAAAAATGATTGGGACCATTTTTGTAGATAATGATAAGATCTTCATTTTTTATCTAAACAAAAATTGTCTAATTTGTATATTTTGGCAGATATTAGCGGGAAACCATTTTTTCAGACTTTAGGGGCCGCTTTCAGCCCTCTCCCAAGTCTGAATCGTGGTGAAATCTGGACCGACTTATCTACAGCTTTGCATATTTTCGGGTCTTCAGTTACAGGACTATTTATAATAATTTTTTATAGTAATACAAACCAGAGATAATATAACTGAGCTCAGTGGCGGAATCGCAGTACCAAGGTAAGCCTACACGGTTGGTGGTAGGGGGGGGGGGGCAAATTGTGGATAGCCCAGGGGCGGCAAATCTCCAAATCCGCCTTTGCTTTCAAGTTCCTAAGTGCCAAGTTTCAGCGATATCACATTTTATGAGAGGTCAAAGTCTCTGACAACTGTGTTAATCACACAAAAGAAAATTTTGAATAATTTCAAAAATATATATACTACTCTTATTATTTCTGTTGAAAAAGTATAAATAAATATTTTTACTGATAAAAAGTCAATGTACGTATAAGATCGTAATATTCGGCTTTTTTCTGGAATGTCAAAATCCAAATGAAAATAAAAATTTTCGTTAATTTTGTATTTTTTTTTTAATTTTTGCCAACAGAATGTTCTAAAATGTGTTTTCTTAAATAAAATGTGTACGTTACAGGGTTAATCTAACGCTGCAGAAATTATACGAAATACGTTCTTTAACCTTTACCATAATCTAATAATAAGGTCATAGGAAGAAGGAACTATTAGGTCTAGACGACCTAAGTAAGCCATTGTAACCTTACAGAAAGATATGATAACTATAAAACTCCGAGATACTCATCGTTTTATTACAGATATTAACGTGCACTAATAAAGTTGTAATTGAAACATCCTAGTGGGGTATTTTAATATCGCTTATTGAATCGTGTATACATTGACCTATCCCACAGAAGGTCATAACACTCTGTGAAAGTTTTTAGCCGACTCCGGTCTGATTCTGTCTCTATAAGAGCGACTAGAACGTTTCGGAAAACCTTGAAGATATAATTAAATATCGGTTTATTTCATTAGAATGGTAATCAACGTACCTCTACGGGTTTAATAAACGTGTGTGAAGATTTCTGTATACTAGGAAATTCTTGTTTAATTGATTCGTAAATAACGTTAACTTTGTTATAAAAACATATTCAGATTGAACTTTTGCAATTCTGTATCAAGAGGTTGGAGAAGATTGAAAAATAGAAAGATGTTTTTATTCGATAACAGGTCACAAATCAGTCTTGTCCCGGAAACATACGGAAAGTTTTGAGACTAACATAGAACTAACGGTGGAGAAAGCAACTATATCAGAACAGAAATCCTGGAACGGGTGCCTCTGCACCCCATCAGCATGCGTACCAAACGGGCAAATCCACGGAGACCGCATTGGTGCAATTGACAGATGAAATCCAGGATGCACTAGAGAACAAAGAATCTGTAGTGTGTGCCTTTCTAGACATAGAAGGGGCTTTTGACAACACACCACGCGAAGCCGTCAAAAGAACACTAGAAGAAAGAGGGGTAGACAACACGATAACCAGATGAATGTCGCGACTATTGTCTATCAGAATAGCAGAGACTAAAATAGGACAAGACACTATTTCCATCTGCACAACCAGAGGATGCCCTCAAGGAGGAGTGGCCTCTCCACTTATGTGGAGCCTAACAGTGCATCGACTCCTCTGCGGTTTGACCGAGATTGGTCAAGGCTATACAGATGACATAGTCATAATCGCAAGAGGCAAATTCGGGAATACCCTTTGCTATATAATTCAAAGGGAGCTTGACTATATTAAAGAATGGTGTCAATCGATGGGACTTAGCGTCAACCCCATCAAGACTACCTTAGTTGCCTTTACACGGAAAAGAAACATTAACCTAAAAACTATCGAATTGGACGGGAAAGTTATTGAATGGAAGCCAGATGTCAAATATCTGGGACTAATACTAGATAATAAACTCATCTGGAATAAGCACGAAAAAGAAGTAACCAGCAAAGCCACGAAAACTCTAATAGTGTGCAGAAATTTTTCGGGAAAAAACTGGGGATGTAACCCAAAGATCCTGCAGTGGATGTACACGTCAATAGTGAGACCGGCCATCACTTATGGAGCAGTAGTCTGGGGCAGGATAACTAAGCTGGCCAGTACAAAGGCAAATCTAGCGAAAATCCAAAGACTAGCCTGCGTATGCACAACAGGTGCAATGAGAACGTGCCCAACGGCCGCCATGGAGGTAATCCTAAGCCTTACACACCTCCATATAGTAGAGACAAAGATCTATCAAATGCAAGTTTCGACTCCTTCCTGGAAATCACCAAACCTGGGACATGCCCCAGGATGAGATGACAAAGAAGTTTAGCTTTGTGAAAGAATCCAACACAAAGCTAAGTAACAAACGCGACAAAGATAACATCCCAAAACTCAAGAGTAGTGCCATTAAATGGTACACAGATGGTTCTAGAACAACAGAAGGAACAGGAATAGGAGTATATGGGCCTGGAACCAAATATCCCGAAAGTCTAGGCAAATTTCCGAGCATTTTCCAAGCTGAAATCTACGCCATCGAAAAATGTGTCGAATTCAACATAGAAAGAAATTTTCGCAGACAAGAGATCATCATCATGTCAGACAGCCAAGCAGCTATTAATGCCTTGAACTCCTACGTAATCAACTCCAAGATGGTTTGGGAGTGCCTAGAGAATGTAAACGAACTAGGCAAGAACAACACTGTTACCATCCTATGGGTTCCAGGACACACTGGAGTGGAAGGGCTGAAACACCATTTCTGGGACCAGAACCCTTCTGCAGGATAAGCGCCAGTACAATACTTGATGAACTTGGAAAAGAAGTAAATAACAAAAGATCCCAATACTGGAAAGGACTACAAGGAATGAGGCCGGCGAAGATACTACTGGGAAACTATAACCAGAAGAGATCAGACGACTGCATCAGCAAAAGTAAAAACAAGCTCAGACTACTAACGGGTATCCTAACAGGGCACTGTCGGCTGAGAGGCCACCTAAAGAAACTCGGATCAGTAGACGAAGAAGAATGCAGATTCTGTGAGGAAGAGGAGGAAACATCTATCCACATTCTCTCAGAATGCATTACCCTGCAAAATCCAAGGGTACGATACATCGGAGAATATCAAATAGAAGAGGAAGATCTACCTAACTTTTTGAAAGCAACAGGAATGGAGGAACTGCTCTAATCGTTGAGACATCCTTAACGATTGGGCAGCAGTAGGGGGCACAATAGATCTTATAGGTCACAGTGTATCGACACCCCCATCAACAGAATAGAATAGAATAGAACATAGAACCAAGTATATATCACAATTTTCTCAAAAATGGTAAGCGATAGATATCGTTGAATAAAGTTGACTTAGTTTTTAACGTATAATCTAAAAATGTCATAAAATATGGGGAACATTTAAAACATTTAAAAAACCTTGATAAACGACAATTTTCTGGTTCACCCTGTATAATTACAAATAATTTAAACAAATAGTTCTTCTTATCAATTTACATATGTCAAAATTAAGCTGTTTAGGCACAAAAGAACGAGGGAATACAAATCGACCCCCAAAATATTTTTCTGCCTACTAAGTGATACACTATTTTTTGAAATATTGGCTATTGACATTACTAATAATAAATGTCAACTTTCCATTAATAAATACTTTGTGAATTAAATAATTTTTTTAGTTACTGCGGATCTAGATTCGGTTCTCACAGTTCGTGTTTTATTTTTATAAAAATATGCATTTATGGACTTTTCACACACACATGATCTACTTACTTTAATATATAAAAAAAAGTAAAATAAAACTTAACATAAATTAATTCATTCATTAAATGGGTAGAGGTAAATTTATAATGTACTATAGAATACTAACCTTATTTTCTTCTACAAACAAAATGCAATATAAGTTTGAAATCAAAATTTATGAAACGGAATATTTACATTAATTCTCTAGCGCTAGAATTTCAAGATTTTTAATGTTCTTAAATTGTTACAAATATTTTTTTTCAGGTATACAGGGTGGCGCAAACTTCTGATATCGGAAGATTACATCGTTGTGGAAGAGGTAAAACTTTAAAATTTTGTGTGAGCTAAACATACTATATTTTGTTTAAGAATCAAAAAGATCTCACCGAGGGCGTTAAAAAAATATAGCATTATAATATATTATATGTATCAGTCATAGTTTGACGTAATTTTAAAATAACTGTATAGTAATTGTTTATATTTAGCCTATTAGAATACAAATTTTGTAACAAAAGTAAAAAAAAATAAAAAAAAAATAACGCTGGAGACGCGTTGCCGGCACCCAGCTAGTGCATACCTCCTGATATGCCACCAACGCGGTACCAACGTTCCTTAATTTAAATGTTATCCTTTCGAAACATCTTAGAAGTAGATGGTTGACATAAACTTTCGTCGTTGTTCATACTGAAACACTCCAATTTCCAATATTTCTTAAATAATTATTCTTATTTGGGACACTGTGTATATTCACTATGAGTATTAATACATTAAACATTTATATTATTTAAACTACTACAACATTTTCTATACGTAAATATATATTTTGAAGTAAAATAATTATTTCAAAACTCACCTGCGCCACCACTTTTTTAAATAATTAATTCACCCTGCTATAATCAAAATTCTCAGAAACCACAACTTATATCTTACAATACTCACTGTTTACTGTGTCTCTTCATAAATAAACTGTTTTTGTTATTGTCCCCAGATGTTTATTACAACCATAAAGTGATTCATGCATAGCACGCGCGAGTCGCGTTGCCGGCACATGGGTAAAGTCTAACAAAACGCGCTAGGCGCGTTGCTGTCAGTAAGGGGTTAAAAGATATGGCCAATTATTAGCAAAAATGACCCCCTCTTTAACACTCTGCAAAACAGTAAATCGAAATAAATCAACTGGTCTTTGTATTCAAATTCAATTTTATCTGTGATGAAACTACTACTACTAACAAATTGTAACAAGACTTATAGGGTGATTCATTTCAAAAATTTTGAGATATTGCTTGATTTCAGTTCTGTTTCACCCTGTATTAAAGAATCCATAGATAAAAAACTGATTAATACTGAGCTCAGCAAACGATACGGGAATGACATTAGAGTACAAAGACCTGTTGATTTATTTTGATTTACTGTTTTAAAGAGAGGGGTCATTTTTGCTAATAAATGGCCATATCTTTTTGAAACACCCATACAATATATTATAATGCAAATTTTTTTAACGCTCTCGGTGAGATCTTTTCGGTTCTTGAACAAAATATAGTATGTTTCGTTAAAAAAATATAAGTTTGTACCGCCACGAGTGATCGACTGTTCAATAGTAATTTATATAGATAAAATTAGTGGGAAGCAGTCAATAGTAAATAAATTAGTACGATTTCTTCGTTTTAAGTCGAGCTTTCGAAAATGTTTATTTTCTTTATCAAGACGAATAACATGAAATTCAGAAAAAATTAGATACAAAAAGAAACATCAGTGTTAAAATTTAAAATGACAAAATGACAATTTCTAAAAAATCAGTATACAATTGAAACATACAGAGTAAGATTATAAAATGTATATGTAAATAAAAAAAATCAATTCAAGCAGGACGAGTTGAGAAATTTTCTTTATATTTTTTTAATTGATTGATTTTATTCATTGATTTTTCATTGTTATTTATATATTATATATTTATATACCAGTCAAACATAAATCAAATATAATCTATCAAACCCCATGCAGCAGCTGTGATGAAGTATACAGGGTGTTTCACGACGAGCTTACACTATCTGTATATTGGAAACTACCTATATGATTTTTATGAAAATTGGGATATATGTTCCAAATGTTCCCAGTGGCGCGCATATAAATACAATTTTATATTAGAAAACTCTCATAAAATAGAAGTGAAATTTGCTTCTCACAAGAACTCCGGTTGCCACTTAAGTAAAAGAATAAAAATATGGTTGTTTCATTTAAAAAAATGAAGATATTTGACATTTTTCAACTTGAACTTTTCATCATTTTTTTAACAACCCTGTATATAAAAAAGAAGTTGTCGACATGTCACCAATTACCTTGATCGTCCTACTAATCAACCAGACAAGACGTTTTTTATTTGGTATTGGGGCTGTTCACACAGAATTTTCAATATGAATGTCTGCACCTGTCAATTTTTTATTAAAAAAATTAATATCTCGATAAGTATATATTTTAGGTATAGGGTATTCTACACAAAGTGACATTAAAATTTAATGTAGAATTCGAAAAGTTAATAATATACAGGGTGTTCCATTTAAAATGACAAAGTTACTGCTCACTTCCGGTATAACCGGAAATGTCATGTCTTTCAAAATATTTTCAATGAATTTCTTGAGACCCATATATCCCAATTTTCATAAAAATCATGTAGGTAGTTTCCAATATACAGATAGTGTAAGCTCGTCGTGAAACACCCTGTACATTGGTCAAACAAGTAGAATGCTTAAAGATAGAATAGCCTCTCATAAAAGTGACTTCAGAAGGAATGTGAGATCTTGTCGCCTTGCTGAACATGTAATAGATAAAGATCATGTGATTGACTATAATAATGCCAAAATTCACGGTAATGAACGAAATCTGAATAAGCGTCCCTTTCTTGAAATGGTTCATATAAATAACAATGAAAAATCAATGGATAAAAGAACAGATACCAATGACCTCAGTACAATATACACATATATTGCAATGAAATAATCACCTGGTATATTGAAAGGAAGGTAACCAGGGAACAAAAAAATAGTGACAGGTGATTTTTGGGAGATTGATTGAAAGTAAAGAGGAATGTCAAAGGTTTAATTTTTGGAAGATAAAAAGTTTGAGGAATGAAAAGAATAAATTGTAGAAAGTTGTATTGATGAAGAAAATGTTATAGTATAGTGTATTGAAAATTAATTTTATGGTACATGTAAGGTTTGAAGACTGAAGAGTTTGTTAAGGCATGAAGACAAGAAGTAAAATTTAATAAGAGGAAAGACTTTAAATTCATAGTTCAAAGGTAGTTTTAGTGTTAATTATAGAGTATTTTTGTCGGATTCTTTTATTGTTTAATAGTTTAATATTAGCTTTAATGAATGAATGAGTGTGAGTGTTGATTAGTCATGATAATTTACAATTTTCGACAATTCATTTTTGGTAGATAATAAAATTATAAAAAAAAACTTTGACATTTCGTTACAATATATTAAAAAACAAAGAAAATTTCTCAACTCGTCCTCCTTGAATTGCTTTTTTTTTATATATTGTATGTTTTAATTGTATACTGATTTTTTAGAAATTGTCATTTTGTCATTTTAAATTTTAACACTGATGTTTCTTTTTGTATCTAATTTTTTTTGAATTTCATGTTATTTGTCTTGATAAAGAAAATAAACATTTTCGAAAGCTCGACTTGAAGTAATCGTGCCAATTTATTTACTATTGACTGCTTCCCACTAATTTTATTTACATAAATTTGACTTAATATGTATTGTATTTCTATTATGCTCAGAATATGAATAATTTTTATGGTTACTTTAGAAATTGAAATACATTGCATTTTGTTTTACGTATTTCTGGGACTAGTATATTTTTGCGATCTCAATATTCCACCAAACAACTAAAAAAAATCAGTAACCGCATGCTAAAACTGGTGCAAGTCGGTGCTAATATGCGAGGTAAATAAAGCAGCATCATGCAAAGAAAATCAAACA
The DNA here is from genome assembly GCA_949320105.2 of Crepidodera aurea. Lineage (NCBI taxonomy): Eukaryota > Metazoa > Arthropoda > Insecta > Coleoptera > Chrysomelidae > Crepidodera > Crepidodera aurea. The sequence continues at coordinate 64,976,227 of OX439475.1, forward strand.
TTTCTCTAAAAAATTAAGTTTCCCTTTATGCTTAAATTAAAGACTAAAGTTACTAATATTGATTGTATCAAAAGTTTTTCATAGAGACCTTCTAACAGTATTATTTGGGTTGTATAGAATAAAGTCGAATTCTGTCTAAAAATTGTTGTTTTATCAGGTGTACAAATAAGTTTCAAATTTTTGGTACCTTTTAACGAACCTATTTTTCTTTGTCAAAGAAAATTAAATCAAAGGTTTATTAATTAAATTAAATATTCGATCCCAGAACTGTGTATCGTGAATTTTAGATTTAATATCCGAATATGCGGAACGGCGTGCGCGACTTTTCAATGAAGGGTGGGAAGGAACAAAAGTGAGGGCCTTGCCGTCGAGAATGTTTTAAAATTTTGGAAAAAGAATTGATTCAATTTTTGCGATCGAAATAATCTACTCCGGTAAAATCTTTTAAACCGTCGTACTCGAATTCCAAGCCGTCCGAGTAAAAAAAACCTAGGTACGTACTGATACCGTTTCTAAAAATTTTAATTTTATTTTACAGGGTAAAGAATGCGTTTGATTATTTTGATTTTATATTAGGGATTTAAGAACTTTCTTTGAATATCATTTTCGCACTTTAATAGTATTTACGGAATCGTAGTTTGAAATGAATTTATTTATTTTTAGGTTATTTTCCGAGTTGAATTTTTGAAGAATAAATTTCACTTTAGTTTTTTTTTATCCGGCCGATAATAAATAATATAGTTATCGCTTTAATTTTTACTGCCGAATTAATTTTGATAAACCATTTATTTATTTTATATATTCTTTCGATTACACAAAAAGTTCTTTAGAGAAATTATCTTGAATTTCCTTCGCTAGAACCGGGATACAGAAAATTACTTTGAAATAAGCGGAACGAGACTAAATACGAATATACCTGGTTTCCCCGGATTTTTCTTTTCTCTTATTATTGAGTTCCCTGTTACGTAATTAAGTTCTGAATCGAATATTTATTTTATTTCTTTTTTTTTTCAATTTAAATAGTTTTCGCAAGTAATAGATGTGTCAATTTTACCTGACTGGTTTATAATTGCTATTATTTAATCGTGTAATTCCCCCATTTGTCTTTTCAGCTTCTGGAAATTCTTTTCTGTGTGTGCGATTAAAGACCGTTACTGACACTCTCTGATAAACTAGTCTGAGATCAACAAGACCCCTGGAATTTCCGTATCTTCCATCTGAAGCTACCTAGTCCCCTAAAACGACGTTTCTAACGGTTGTGGAGTAAACCACATTAAATAATCGGGCGCCCGAGAGTTTTCCGATATAAGGCGTCATGTATAAGGTATAATTTTTCTTACAGGCAAGAAAAAGCCTTACAACATTCATATGATGTCCGAGAGTTTAAAAAGGTCAGCGAAAACCTAGACTTACCGATCCACCAAGACATAATTAGATTCAACCGACTAAAGTCTAGGAACCCAACTGTCAAAACAGCCCCACAGCTTATAACCAACAACTTTAACGGGAATAACGAGTGGATATCGAGTTGGCAGAGCAAAGTTAGTCCGGCCTGGCACTCCTTGCTAGATCCGGCTAATCCACCACAGGGTTTCAACATGCCCCGTAAAATCTGGGTTCGGTTAAAAACAGGATCCGGACTGGCCATGGCACAAGTGGATCGGCCTTGTTCAAGTGGGGGTTGGGCGTAAGTCCAGAATGTGATTGCAGTACTGCTTCTCAAACAATGCATCACATTACCTACGAATGTCCGACAAGGACATTTTCTGGTACAACTTTTGACTTTTTGCATGCAAGTAATTTTGTCTGTTTTTTTATAGATGTGCTGTGTTGTACATTTTATTTTTATGTATGTTTATATACGCCATAAGCTAAAAAAAAATGATGTGAAGTGTTGCTCAGACAGGCCATGCGCCGTCGATAGAAACAAGTGGAAATCAGAAGGATCAATGTATTGTGAATACGGTGAGTGAGGTAAACCTTCCAACTTGAGTGTTCAAATAGGTTTTGACCCGGTTGGATGAGAAAAATGAACTGACGTTGGCACCAGAGAAAACAGAGGCGGTGATAATTACTCAAAAACGAAAGGGGAAAGAAATCAAATTCCAAATTCTGAATGTAGAAATTGTGCCGAAGGAAAATATTAAATATCTCGGAGTGTTTTTTGACAAAAGAGGTAATTTTGGAGAACATATTTTGAAAGCAACCCAGAAAACAGAGAAAAAAATTGGCAAACTGATAAGCTTTATGCCCAGGATCCGAAGAGTGTAGCGCACTCAGTACTACTATATGGAGCACCAACATGGGTAGACGCATTGAAAATTAGGAAGAACCGTATACTACTCGAGAGGATTCAACACAAAGCACTGATTAGAGCAGTGGCGGCACTCAAAACGATCTCTACAGTTACGTTACAGGTCGTTACTGGAATACCACCAATAGACTTGATGGCAGAAGAGAGAAAGGAGATGTACGAAAGAGAGCAAGACGACACCGCCACAGATATTAACAAAGAACGCTGAAAAAATGGCAACAAAGGTGGAATGAAAACACAGATAAGGGGCAGTGGACAAAACGCCTGATCCCAGACCTAAAGAACTGGCTGAAATGCGAGCATCTAAACGTGGATTACTACATTACACAAGCTATATCAGGATACGACATGTTTAGAACATACGCAAAACGATTTAAAAAGACCGAATCAGATGAATGCGCAGAATGCGGCCAAGTCGGCACACCTGAACACACAATATTTGTATACTAGAAGTGGAGAGAACTTAGGAAGAACAAAATCGGAGCAAACTTATTACCAGACACCTTAATTGAGCAAATGATGAACACACACACAGGAGACAGGCCAAGGAAGAAGCAGAGAGAGCCAGAAATTGAGGATATTCGCGGCCATGAAGTAGATGGCACAATTGGCGGTTCCGTGACACTTTCAAGAGAGACTTTCGAATGGTGGTTTTTTAGTGGGTAGACCAGCATTAGCACCTACACGCTAGGAATCCCACACTACCATGAGGCGAAAACCCATGGTGTCTATAAAAGATTTTCGACCAGCAAAAAAAAAATAGGTTTTGAACGGCGCCGCAGCATGTGGACGAGCATTAACATGCAGGAGAATAACTTTGTCGTGTCCGAAGTAATAGTAGGCACGCTTTTCCTTGAGTGATCGACTCAATCTCATCAGTAGACAGCCACAGTAATGGTTTCATTTGGCTTGAGCAACGAGACCAAACTGATCCCTCCAAATACACAACAAGAGTTTTTTTTGCATGAATATTTGGCGTAGCTGTAGATGTTGAAGCATGGCCAGGTGATCCCATGCTTTCTTCCTGTTTGGATTATCATATTTGATCCATTTTTCATCACCAATGCCTGTACTGAGAAGAAAACCCTTTCGTTTGTGCCTATCAAGCAGCATTTCACAAAAGAATATATTATACTGATAAAAAATCACTAATATTTTAAGGTTATGTTGTTGAGTGATGTCCAACCTTACGATAATGACGTTTTACATCTGACAATTCTAACCATAACTAACTAGTGGCGCCAACTTTCGTGAAACGGCGGAAACTTATTTGTACGCCTGATATTAGTCATCCTACGAACTTATTGAGTGACCTGGTACATACATCCCCATTTTCATGGCATATGCAACCCATGGTTGCATTGATACGTACTTTACAGGTATCTTGCATTTTCAGCACATTCTGCCAGAGGGCTTCTTGAATATTTTATTTATTTTTTTAATCAAAACATCAGGAATAAAGTACCGTTATATAATTACTCGAGAAAAGATATTTACATCATCAAGATTATTTTAATAGCGTTTTCACACATTATGATATTATGCCTATAGTGTTCACACACATAAAATGGATTCTGATAGTCGAACCGTAATATTGTGAAACACTTCTACTTACTTAAAACAATATTTATTTAATTTCAATTACGACGACACCAAAACCTATACCAACACCGATAATATCATCATGTGCGAAAACGATTTCATTCTACCTACTTTCTTAGGAAACTTAATTTACACCTCCCACCCATAGTTTATTTAATTTAATTTTTAGTTTAACTGGAATGAGATTGAGATATCGAAACCTAATTTAGAGATTATACCATTCAAATTTTCACCAAATAAACTTCAGTAAGTTCATACCAAAAATGAAGTTTTGATGGAGCCATTATTCTATAATTATAAAAATACCGGTAAAGTGCATGAAAACCCTAACAATGAGTTACTTACCCGTTAACTTCAAATGATATTTAATAAAGGTTCCACTGAGACCATGGAGACACTGCCTCCTCTACACTTAGTAGTGCAAGGGGAGGCGTTAATAAATGTCCATACAGAGTGTGTCTACCAAGTAACGATAATAATAATAAGAAAGTGAGGGAAGTGATTCAGCAGAAGAGCACTTGTTAAGACCAAGGTGAAGGCCAATTAGTCTTATGTATGTAATAAAGACGTTAGAAAAACTGCTACATAGGCATACAATTGATGATGTACTGGCAACAAGCCCACTACATCAGGAACAGCATATAAAGCAGAAACAGCTCTTCACAAACTCGTTGAGAGAGTGGAGAGCACAATTACAAACAAGGAGGTGATGTTAGCGGCATTTCTGGATATACAGGGGGCCTTTGACAACACTTCCTTGGATCACCAAAGCTCTAAAGCATAAAGGAATCGAGGAATTTTGTCTGTCCTGGATAGACTCTATGCTAAGGAATCGGGTGATAAATGCAACCATACTTGGAGAGACTGCATCGGCCCGGGTAATACGAGGATGCCCACAGGTAGTAGTATTGTCTCCCCTCCTATGGAACCTGGTAATGGACGGGCTGATGGGGACTCTTAAAGAGAATGGGCATACTATTGGATATGCAGATGATCTGGGCATCATCGTGCAGGGTAAATTTAACACAACGATAAGAGATCGTATGACGCAGTCTCTTAACCTAGTGGACGAATGAACAAGTAGGGAGGGGTTAGGCATAAGCCCTCAAAAGACTACGGTGGTGGCGTTCACGGCAGACGAAAGTTTGAAGGATTAGGTGTAAAGCTGTAAAGGGGGAGGTGAAGTAACTCGAGGTGATTCTTGACTCGAAACTCACCTGGAACCAGCAAATAGAAAAAGTAGCGAATAAAACGGTGACCTCCCTTATGGCGGCCAGACGACCTTATGGAAAGAAATGGGGGTTAAGGCCAGACATGTATTGGTTATACAACATGGTGGTCAAACCCTCAATAACATAGCTGTTAAATCAAGACTAAGCAAGGTGCAAACACTTGCATGTCTTGGAATAACAGGGGCGACGAAAATCACGCCCATAGTGGCCAGGAAACACTGCTAGGTCCGCCTCTTCTGCCTCTGCACCTAGTGGTGCAAGGGGAGACAAGAATGGGTGCACACAGGTTGAAAAACTTACTGAACCCCCGAATGGAGGGAACAGGGCATATGAATATTGTTAATAGACACATTCAATATGGAAACTGACCATATGACCAAACAATACAGCTTCAACAGCCCATACAAAGTGTCAATTATAGACAGGACTTCAAGGCATTTCTGCGCCAGAGAAAGTAATAGGAAAGGCCTCAAAAACCAAGAGATCCTAACCAGGTCAGACAGTCAGGTGGTAGCACTGAAGGCAATTTCGAATGCATCGAAGAACTGAAAGTCCTGGGAGACCAGAACAGAGTAGAGCAGGGTATCGATGGAAATGAGAAAGCTGATCAACTTGCAAAAAGGGGATCAGGAGAAATACCCAAAACAGAACAGACACCCCCGGAGTACTGAAATGTGCAGTTCGAGGGGCCATAAAAAACATCTGCAACACAAAATGTGTCAGGACAACAACACGTAAAATCTTTCATAGCAGAAGTAAGCACCAGTAAAAGAGTTCCTAAACAAAATCGGACTGTACAATGGAGACCTTTGGTGCAGGATATGCAATAAGGAGCCAGAGACAGTGAAACATGTAATGTGCGATCGCGAGTTTTTGGATCGCAAGAGACAAACACTTTTTGGGCAACCAACATTAGACCCAGAAAGTTTTAACAAACACCCAGCAAAAGGACTATACAAACTAGTACAGGGTACAAGTAGTAATACAAAGGCAATACTACGACTGCTCTGAAGTTAGGTGTGAGTTGACAGTTGGCAACCCTGTTGACAGATGACGGATTTTTGACAAACCAGACGACAGGGTTCTGAAGTTAGCTACGAGTTGACGGTTGGTAACCCTGTTGACAGAGACGGATTGTTGACAAACCTGTTGACAGATGATGGATTGTTGACAAACCTGACTAGGCTCTTAGTTAGCTACGAGTTGTCGGTTGGTAACCCTGATGACATATGGCATATTGTTGGCAACCCTGTTGATGGATGACAGATTGTTGGCAACCCTGTTGTTGGATGACATATTGTTGGCAACCCTGTTGACAGATTGTTGGCTCCATCAACAGGGTTGCCAACAATTCGTCATATGTCAACACGTTTGCCAACAATCTGTCAACAGGGTTGTTAACAATATGTCATCCAGCAACAGGGTTGCTAACAATCTGTCATCCATGAACAGGGTTGCCAACAATCTGCCATATGTCAACAGGTTTTCCAACCGTCAACTCGTAGCTAACTAAGAGCCCTGTTTGTCAACAATCCATCATCAGTCAACAGGTTTGCCAACAATCTGTCATCTGTCAACAGGGTTGCCAACTGTCAACTCGTAGCTAATTTCAGAGCAGTCGTAGTATTCCCTTTGTATTACTACTGGTACAAAAATACTGGACTGGGTGGAGCAACAAAATTGGCAGCAAACGCAATAAGCCAGTAGGCTTCAGCGATATCGGCGATCCTGGATCAGATAGGCCCAGATATAAAAAAAAAGATCCATACGGTCTCTGTCTGTGTTGTTCGAAAAACCTCTTTAGACCTCATCCTATTTTAGAGAAAAATTAGATAATTCAAAATCACCATATTGTATTTCAATAACAGCACTCAATGAAGACTAAAAACAAAAGATACTCCTTTGCGGTATTCCACGACCTTTCTCGTGTCTTTGACATGGTTTAGCACGATTTAATTTACAAAATAAAGAACCTACTCTTTTTTATTTGGAAGACCGCAACTACATCAAATCCAATCTGGAGTACAAGAAGCTCCTCCTACGCAAAATTAAAAAGTGATAATAGAGTAATAGAGAAGTACACCCACATTACCTTCCACAATCCATTGGTAACTATGAACAACCTTCTTCTTTCGGAAAAATGACATGATAAGTATTTGGAACTTCATCCAGATTGACGTTTAATTTGGGCTCCAACTAGGTTACGTTTACCTTTAGAAGCAGCTCTCTTTTGGAGAGCCGCAAGCATAAAAAGTGTTGATAGTCTTACAAAGTGTCAAAAGAATAGATGGGTAGAGGCATTTCTTACCTAAAGAGAATTCTTAATTACTTGTTGCTAAAATGCGCTCTTTACCTCATTTTGGTACGAACTTACAACATAATTATATAAAAACATGCCTAAATAAAAAAAAATAGCCGGCCTTCATTTGCCGCCTACCTCAATGATCAACGGTTCTACCAACTGATTGTCCGTGATCCTAGTGACCACTGTCTCAGTGAAGGTGCTCTTCGTGATGGTCTCCGTGACCCTCCCCGGACCCGTCGGGGACGGCGGCAACTCGATAGGAGGTTCCGGCCTCTTAATAGTTACCGTGGTTACCGAATTTGTGACGTTATCACTAGTCGCGGTAGGGGCGGAATTAGTGGGAGTTGTACTAGGAGTAGGGGTTTTTTTGAGGAAATGAGGCGGGATCATCGCTTGGAACTCTTCGTTGGTGATTGGCCTCGAAAATACCTGCGTGTCGTCCTCTAGTGACGAATTTGAAGACGCCTTCTTGTGGTTGGTTTGTGGAGCTGCCTTTTCGGTGGTAGAGGATTTCTGGGTGGTAGATGGTGGCTGAGAGGACTGTGACGTCTCGCTGGAGGTGGAGTTAATTCGTCGTGGGGCGGGTTTTGGTGCTTCTTTGGATGCGGCATGGTCGATGCCGTTGGTTTTGGGCGTTTCTGGTAGAACTTGAGTTGGTGTTTGAGGCTTGGTTGGTTCTGGAGATTCAGATGTCTGAAAAAAAATTGTTATTGTTATATAAATATAGACAAAACAAATACACAATGAATATAATAAGTCTCCTAAAAGTGGTACAGTCATGATCTTTTAGCAAACCTTGTACATTATTAAACTTCCTTTATGTTTGCGTTTTAAAACTCTTATTAAAGTCTTGCTATTTACTGAAAGAAATGAAAATATAAAGCTGTCACTTTTGTATCTGCGAAATTTCATAATACGCTTTCTTGCCGCTCGAGACAGACGTCTTTCCTTTTAGAGATAATTTTAAAATTTATAATTAAACGGAATTACTTTTTCATATTAATTTTTTTAACATTCTATTTTCTTCCTCTAGATAAGGCAAACAAATAATGATAATATTTTCAATAGGTTTTTCTTTTCAGATAATTTTTTAACGAATTTTATTCCAAGGAGATTTTTGAGAGATCTAGGTTTCATCGACAGTGACATTCCGTAAACAACTTTTTTTATTGATTGTTCTCGCAAAAGTCCAAAAACTCCTGCAAAGTTTTAACCCATCGATCTTTATCAGGCGACATGAGGGAATTTTTAGCATCCAACGTGCTCTCATTTTTCTAAATTGTAAATGAAAGTATGAAAATTCTCCAACTCTCCAGCTATCAGCGACATTTTTATTCCCCGGTCAACTAGTACTAACTTTTTGATTCTTTAAATATTTTCTCTCCATCCTGCTGCAACAATAAAGAATAACGTTTGAGGGTGTAAAAGAAGGCAGATACGGATTGACTCATTGGCAATATCTATTATTGTAGACACTGGTGTTTCCATATTTATTTGGGTGACATTTCAACATATACACTCAAAATGGTTGAATAGTTTAAAAGAATCGTATGTTAGAATAGGACCATGAGTTTGACTACAATCAAGGAAAAATAATGTTATTGTAGACGCATTATCTAGAAAAACCAAATGATCTTGATAATGACATTTTTTTAATATTTATTTACTTTATTAATTATTAGTGCACCCAGAATCTATTGAGCAATTAAGATGAATTATTTTGTTATGAACTAAACTAGGATTTATCCATCTAAAGAAAACATTTTTTATATTTCAATAAATTTATTATCGCCGAGTCTTCTGTTTAATATTGATCTCTTAGTATGGCTCAAAGCGGAGCATTTCAGCTGATAAAAAAACCGTTTATAAAGACAACAAAGAATAAATAGAAGCGCCATAAATGCTCTAAGCAGTTCCAAGTAACATTGTGTTGCACAGTTAGGTACTCATTAGTGATGGTTTATTAAAGAGATTAATTCAAAGCTTGCAGCAGCCTATAAAACAACTAAATAACCAGAATCAAAACAACAAAACCCAAGATTTATTAAGATGCTAGTTTTATGCTCGAGCATTCAGATACCTGTCGTAGTTCCAACGACTATATAAAGCTGCAAGGAAAAATGAAACGGTTAATGATAGGAAGTCGTTAATAAATGTCCATACAGAGTGTGTCTACCAAGTAACGATAATAATAATAAGAAAGTGAGGGAAGTGATTCAGCAGAAGAACACTTGTTAAGACCAAGGTGAAGGCCAATTAGTCTTATGTATGTAATAAAGACGTTAGAAAAACTGCTACATAGGCATACAATTGATGATGTACTGGCAACAAGCCCACTACATCAGGAACAGCATATAAAGCAGAAACAGCTCTTCACAAACTCGTTGAGAGAATGGAGAGCACAATTACAAACAAGGAGGTGATGTTAGCGGCATTTCTGGATATACAGGGGGCCTTTGACAACACTTCCTTGGATTCTATCACCAAAGCTCTAAAGCATAAAGGAATCGAGGAATTTTGTCTGTCCTGGATAGACTCTATGCTAAGGAATCGGGTGATAAATGCAACCATACTTGGAGAGACTGCATCGGCCCGGGTAATACGAAGATGCCCACAGGCTCCCCTCCTATGGAACCTGGTAATGGACGGGCTGATGGGGACTCTTAAAGAGAATGGGCATACTATTGGATATGCAGATGATCTGGGCATCATCGTGCAGGGTAAATTTAACACAACGGTAAGAGATCGTATGACGCAGGCTCTTAACCTAGTGGACGAATGGACAAGTAGGGAGGGGTTAGGCATAAGCCCTCAAAAGACTACGGTGGTGGCGTTCACGGCAGATGAAAGTTTGAAGGATTAGGTCCTTTAAGACTGCAGGGGAACGAAATACAGCTAAAGGGGGAGGTGAAGTAACTCGGGGTGATTCTTGACTCGAAACTCACCTGGAACCAGCAAATAGAAAAAGTAGCGAATAAAATGGTGACCTCACTTGTGGCGGCCAGACGACTTTATGGAAAGAAATGGGGGTTAAGACCAGACATGTTGTATTCTGTATTGGTTATACAACATGTGGTCAAACCCTAGTAACGTATGGAGCAACAGTGTGGTGGCCAAAGACACTACAAGGTGCAAAGACTTGCATGTCTTGGCATAACAGAGGCGACGAAAACCACGCCCACAGCGGCCATGGAAACACTGCTAGGTCTGCCTCCTCTGCACCTAGTGGTGCAAGGGGAGTCAAGAATGGGTGCTTGCAGGCTGAAAAAATTAGTGAACCCCCGAATAGAGTGAACAGGGCATATGAGTATTGTCAGAACTGTGTGGGACAAAACAATACAACTTCAACAGCCCATTCAGAGTGTCAATTATAGAAAAGACTGAATGGACTGAAAAAAAAACCACTACAACCTTCAAGGTAAGATCTGGTATACAGACGGATCCAAAACCAAGGAGAGAGCAGGTTCAGGGATATACTCCAAAAATCTAAGAGTTAGCCACAGCTATGCCTTAGTTAGGAATGCCACGGTATTTCAAGCGGAGATATACGCAATTGTGCAATGCGTCAGAGAAAGTAATAGGAGAGGTCTCAAAAACCAACAGATCCTAATCATGTCAGTCAGGCGGCACTGAAGGCAATTTCAAGCCAGGAAGTGACGTCTAAACTCGTATGGGAATGCATCGAAGAACTGAAAGTCCTAGGAGACCTGAACAGAGTAGTGCTGGCCTGGGTACCTGGACATCAGGGTATTGATGGAAATGAAAAAGCTGATCAACTTGCAAAAAGGGGAGCAGGAGAAATTCCCGATACAGAACAGACCCCCAGAGTACCGAAGTCTGCAGTCTGAGGGGCTATAAAAACCTGGATCAGGGAAAGACACCTTCAACACTGGCAACATGTGTCAGGACAAAAGCACGGAAAATCCTTCATAGGAAGACCGTGTTCTAAAAGAACAGCTGAACTACTCTTACTGAGCAGAAGTAAGCTGAGAGTGATAACTGGTCATGCACCAGTAAAAGAGTTCTTAAACAAAATTGGACTGTACAATGGAGACCTTAGGTGCAGGCTATGCAATAAGGAACCAGAGACAGTGAAACATGTACTATGTGATTGCGAGGTATTGGATAGCGAGAGACAAACACTTTTTGGGCAACCAACATTAGACCCAAAAAGTTTTAACAGAGACCCAGTAAAAGAACTGTACAAACTAGAACAGGGTACAAAAATCCTGGACTGGGTGGAGTAATAGATCGGCAATAAACGCAATAAGCCAATAGGCTTCAGCGATATCGGAGATCTTGAATCAGATGGACCCAGACGAAAAAAAAAAGGTCTAGGTAGCAAAAGGTGCTGATATCTCTAGATAAATTACATAGGTCGACAGTTTTTTTTAAGTAAACATATGTAAAAAATATATAAAATAAAGAAAACAAAAATTAATATGATCATTAGTAATTTTCATAATCAGCCATTATGTAGATATCCCATCGTCTTTGATATCTTTCTTCTATAGTTCTATAGAAATCGTTCCCTGTTCTAACTAAGATTGCCTATTTTATCTGGGAAACGGTCTTAGTGGCTGTGGAGAGCGAACCTTAATACTCACATTTCAACCGAGTTTTTGAAAGTTGGTGAGCATGTCGTGAGTCTGTAGGTGTACATGTGTCGTATCTGCCGCTTTATTCTAAATCCGCTTAATATAATTTCCTGTGTTACTATCAGCATTATCCCAGAGACGGATTATGCAATATCAGGTAAGCGCATTTGAGACTCGTTAACTTGGATTTTCTTTTAATTGTTTAAACCAGCCCTTTTGGTAGTATTAACATTCATTCTACTACATTTTTTTGTTCTTTTTTTGGTTTTTGGTTTTGGCAATTTGTCCATCAATAAATGTCTTTTACTAGTTGTAGGTAATTTTTGTAACTTCTGGTTTCCAAAGAAGATTTTAACTTCATTGACGAAATGACACCAGGCATTATACTCAATTTTATTCATTACTTCTATGAAATGCGAATCTTTTATAAGTTGGCTTATCTGAGGACCATTAAAAATTTCAGCTTTTAATTTTTTCGTACTCAGCAGAGGAAATTTACGTGCTAAGTAGTCAAACACAAGGCCGTCTTCTCGTTCAAGGCCTTTAAAAATAGATTTTCTTTTGGTCAATTAATAGTTCATTAATAAAAGTCCTGAAGTCGACACAGAAAACCCACTGATGTTCTGCATATTTATGACACCTCATTTTTCTTTGTTTAATAAAACTTAAAATTTTTTACAGCATTCATTCGATGCCATTTTTATTTTCAAAATACGGTTTTTTTTAACAGTTATTGTCATTTTACAATCTACTTCATTACAAGAGTATTTAGTAAAAGAGTTGTATGTTATCAAGCTTGGAAGTGAAATGGAGAAGATCTTCGGGCCAGTTTTTATTTAATCTTCGGTTGATTAGTCCATCTCTGTACAAGTTTTCTATTTGGTCGTTTGGGTGGCCAGTCAGTCTCATTTTGTAATTGGTGGAAACTGTTCTAATTACTTCTGTGACATACGGAATTTGGAGGTCTTTGTGGAGAGTTTGGTTGCTAATGTACCAGGGAGCATTAACAATTGATCGTAGTATTTTCGACTGGAATCTTTGGATTGTTTTTATTCTGGTAGCTTTTGCACAGCCCCACAGTTGCACACCATATGTCCAGATAGGTTTTAGCATTACTTTGTATAGCAGCAACTTGTTTTTGGTTGATAGTTTGGATTTTCGGCCCAATAGCCAGTACATTTGTTTGGATTTGATGTCTAGTTGCCTTCTTTTTGTTTGTACATGTTTCTCCCAGGTTAATCTCTGATCTAGGTGCAGGCCCAGGTATTTCACATCACTGTTTGCTGGTACTGGGACACCATCAATGGTGACTGGTGCACAATTGTTGTGGCAGGTAGTGAATGTCACCTGAACAGATTTGGATTGGTTGATTTTAATTCTCCATTTTCTATATCAGGCATTCAATTGGTTCAGATGAGTTTGCATGTTTGTTGAAGAGGTTACTGGATTACTTCTGCAGAGAGGATGGCAACATCATCTGCAAAGGCGGCTATCGTTGTGTTGTCTGTTTCAGGTAAGTCATTAGTGTACAGGAGGTAGAGGAGTGGTCCTAACACACTTTCTTGGGGCACACCAGATTTTATAGGATAGTTGTCTGATATTGAATCATTATGTTTGACTGAGAAGTGTCTTTCAGTTAGGTAGGACTTCAGCAGGACGTAAAAGTTGTTAAGGGTATTTTTTACCTTATAGAGCAGACCTGCATGCCATACCTTATCAAAGGCCTGGGAGACGCCTGGGAATACTCCATTGCAATACTCTTTTCTTTCTAGAGTTTGGCTAATGGTGTTGACTAATGTGTGAACTTGATGGGTGGTAGACATGTTCTCTCGGAATCCAAACTGGTAGTTGGGTAAGAGGTTGGCAAGGTCGTATTCTTCTTGGATTCTTTTGAGCAAGAGTCTTTCAAATATTTTGCTAGGGATGGGTAATAGACTGATCGGTCTGTATGAGAGTGTTTCTTGTGGGGGTTTGCCGTTTTTGTGAATCATTATTATGTGGGCGTATTTCCATATAACAGGAAAGTAGCACAGGCTCAGCATGCGATTGTAGATTATTGTAAGGAAGACAATGGCTTTTCTAGGAATCTTCTTGAGAACTTGTGCGGTTATCAAGTCGTAGCCTGGTGCTTTCCTGTTGTTGAGTTTCCGTATTTCCATTTTGACTTCCTCTGGGCTAATGGGTTTGATGGCACGGCACATCCACGAATTCGTCAATGTTGTTATCGTAACCAGGCGTTACTTCTGGTGGCTCGAAAACATGTGAAATGGTCAGCAAAATTATGAGCTTTTTCTTGATTTGAGCGTGCCCATTCGTTGTTGGAGGTTCGTATAGGAGACACTGGCGGAGTGGGTCTTTTGAATTTTTTGTTGCTTTCCATAAGCTGTGGTCGTCTACAGAAAGGCTTTGGGTGAATGATTCGAACGTTGAGTTTTGGGCATCTCTGAGTGTTTTAGAGAGTTCACGTGATAGCCTTCTGTATTGATGAAGATTATTGTTATTGCGTGATCTTTGCCACTTTTATTATTTATTTATGTAAATCAATTTCTGAATTATTACACATTATTTATTTTTTTTATTTATTTTATTTATTTACGGGACAAGCCCAGTACAGGACATCATTACAAGCTGTGACAATTACATTACATTACAATACATATCAGGTTATACATTTTAAAAGTAATAAGATAAAATAGTACGATAGTACATAAATACAATTAATAGAATTACTTAATTAATACCGGCGAAAGGCAGAAACCGGTCTTAGGATGTCGAATCTGATAAATTAAATTCCTTACTCGTTTGCTAACTTTAGACCTTAAACCTTAAAGGCATACGAAGAAGAGAGTGACATCTTGACTAGAATCAGTCAAATAAAAACACACAATGCAAATTGAGTATATGCAACGCCCAATACATCGGGAATCGTTGCTTTGTAAAGTGTCAAAACTCTCTTCTAACCATAGATGGTAGGCATATCTAAGAAATATAGTTGTATTATTATATTTTAAATAAATTAAAATGCTTTATTTTAATCATAACAACAAAAAAAGTCAAGGATATAATCAATAATTATGAATATTTTTTTTTGAGTTTCGCTTAATAAAAGATACACTAACTTCGACGTTAATTAAAAACACGTACCTTCTTCTCAAGTTCCATACTTCTTCTATATCCAGTATACCCAGGCCTGTTCGCCATGTAACTGTTAGCAGCATACAGCCCAGTATAAGGCTTCGGTAGCCCAAACAGTCTAGGACTCTGCTGCGGTCCAGGACTAGGATTTTCTCCATTCTTTTCTAACGGAATCTCCCTCTCCACCACAAGCCTCACGAAGCGTTCTAAGCCAGTAAGCATACCTACTGCTTGATCATGAGTGGCACCAGACAGATCTACACCGTTGATGGAAACTACTCTATCGCCTAAAAGGAGTTTACCGTCCTTATCTGCGACCCCACCATCGGTTATACGAGAAATATAGATGGCATCAGAGTCTGATCTGAAAGGTTGCGATCCTTTACCACCCGCAATACTAAAACCTAACCCCCTCGAATCTCTGATCAATGTCGTATGCACTAGCACCTTTTGCAAGTGGACATCATCTTCTAGAGGAGGGGGTAGGGGAGGTGGAATGACATTTTTACTTCCAATATCACTTCTACTACTTAGAGAAGGAGTTGGACTATTTTTACTTCCCAAAGGCGTATTGGGAGGTTTAACTAGGCGGGTAACTTCGCGAGTTACCTCAAGGATCAGTACTGGTCCCGATGCTTTGAGCACTTCTACGGCATCGTAGTGGCTCACGTCTACAACGTTGACTCTGTTGACAGACACGACTTTATCGCCTACTCTGAGACCGGCTAGGTCCGCTGGACCGCCTTCTGTCACTCTAGAGATAAAAATGCCTTCATCGTCACCCTTAAAGGGAGTGGAACCTCGGCCACCGGCTATAGAGAGACCTAGTCCTGTTTGGGAACGTTCTATGTGGATTTCATATTTTTCTTCGCGTAGTTCTACTGCTGCGTCTGAGTCGCCAGCTGAAAATAAAAACAATTATTCATATATTATTATATTAAAAACTATATTTTTTTAGGACTTTCTTTCAGGTTTAGTGCGATTGATTATAAAGGGTGTCCGGTAAACCTGGTGATAGACTAGGTCATGACTGTTCAGAATATCAGGATTTCACCTCAATAAAAATCTCTCCGTTTTCGAGATAATGGACATTTTCTAAATTTCTAGAAAATCGCTACCTCATCTCGGAGTTTTGAATGCTATGTCTACAAATTAAAACTAATTCAAACATCTGAAGATTACTGATGGGTGATGCTTTCAGACGTATATAGTTTTTCAGAAATTGATACAATTTTTCGAAAAATGCGAGTAAAATGCCAGATTTGATTTTTACCAATTTTTAGTTAATAACCTTGACATTATCGTTTGAAGAAACTATAACCATGTGAAGGTAGAAATTTAGAAATTTATCACAAGAAAATGAGCATTTTGTCCAGACTCAATAACGGTACATAATTTGCTTCTGAAGATTAAAGATGAGTGATGCTTTCAGACGCACAAAACAGTGTTTCACAAATTAGTACATTTTTTCAAGAAATAGAGGTAAAAAGCCAGATTTCAATCCCACCAATTTTTATTAACAAAAGTTTGACATTATTTTCTACGTGGTGGTGGACATTCATTAAAAAAGAATTCCCATTTTGTCCAGAGTATACCATGGTATAAAACATACCATAATTATTTTTGGAGTGAGTGACATTTCCATTTAATTAGAGCGTGGTTTTATTCTAGGCTTCCATCAACTTTTATACTTTCGCCCAAAAAGTATTTTGTTTTAATTTTGTCAAGATGAAATGTGGAAATGATTAAAAATAATATAGAATAAGTTGCTTGATGGCATTAAAGAGTATGTCAACAATAAAATTATTATCGACATGTAGCAATTGTCCAACATCCAGATACCACCTAAGTTTCAGAGATCGACAGATATAGGTTGCTATTTTTCTTCATTTTGTTTTTATTGCGCATTACAGATAAAAATTATAGGTACCTACTCATTGTGTTTCATCCGGAAGTATTTATTTCACAACGATGGATAGGACGCCTTGGCCCAATCCTGTGGCCGCTCAGATCACCTGACTTAAATCCATAGGATTTTTTCTACTGGGGCTATTTGAAAGAACTAGTTTACACCACACCTATAACTGACGTAGAACCGTTGTCTAAAGATAACCTAATCAATCTTATGCAGTTATCATTGGAGGACGATGGAAATAATTATTAGATGGCGCCAGTACAGTTCATGCCCAAAAAAGAGATAAAAGAATGAGATGGAAAATATCGTAATATTCGTAGTAAATGTTGTAAATGTCTGACTGCAATTTATATGCATAAGGTGTTGTTAGTAGCAAATTTTTGTGGTGTTCATCGTAATCAGTTTGTTATTTCTGCTTTTAGTAGTTATTACGTTATTAGTTTGTGTTAGTACTTTTATAAGACAATAATTGTGAGTGAGTTGTGACAGAACATCGAAAAAAGGTAACTATACAGGGTGTATCATAAGGAATGGTCAATATTTTAATCATAGGTTCAGGACCTCGAAATATTAATATTTTACTAAATAACTCTGGGTCAAATGTTTAATATATTGACTTGTTTGGTATGGTTATATTTTTGAGATAGCAAATCATAAGTATGTTATCAATTTTGAGATTAGATAAAGATGGCGCCACCTACACTCTACTGGATGAAGAAAAGTATCAATTTTTTTTATTCCTGGGCTTTTTTGAATTTTTTTCAAGTCTTTATGATACACCCTGTAAATTTGAACAAAAAAGGTGTACGTACTTGTTTTAATAGCATAAATTCAGCTCATTTCGAGATATTTGCGTTTAAAATATTCTTGCTACAGTATCTATTTAATTTACATATTTCAACATAGTAGGCTTTGAAACTAAAATGAAAATGTGCATCTGTCAAATAATTAATTGTTAGATGGCAGCAGAATAGTATATTCTGTAACAAGAATGCGAGCGTGAGGAACCACACTCTAATATAATCGAAATACCACTCTTTCCAAAATAATTACAACAAGTTATGTATCGTTTTAGAGTCTGGACAAAATGCTCATTTTCTTGTGTTAAATTTCTACCTCCACATGGTTATAGTTTCTTCAAACAATAATGTCAAAGTTGTTACAAAAAAGTATAAAAATCAAATCTGGCAGTTTACCCACATTTCTCGAAAAATTGTATCAATTTCGTCTGAAAGCAACACTCATTAGTAATTTTCAACGGCAAAGCTATTTGAATTAGTCTTAATTTGTAGACATGACACTGAAAAATCCAAGGTGAGGTAGCGATTTTCCAAAAATTAAAAAAATGCCCATTATCTCGAAAACGGTGCGATTTTTATTGAGGTGAAATTCTGATATTCTGAACAGTATATCACCAGTTCCAATATTTTACATGTAGAGGACACCCTGTATAAAAAATCAATGCCTGAAAAAAAGTGACGAATATTGGATGAAAAATGGATACATGAGTTTAAAAAAAAACAATTTCATAAGACAATCGAGATGCAATATTTTATTGTACGTTCCACAGGTATCATTATTTCGGAAAGTCCCATACAAAACTCGTATGAACATAAACGATCTCATACCAATACGATGACTAACGTAAAGATAATGATATATTCAAGAAATGAACCCGCAAGGTCACATGGCCCCCATTTTAAATAGGTAGAAATTAGAAATTATTTTGTTATTTAAAAACGTATCTACAGTAGACGACATGTAAAAGTCACGTATCAAAACGTAGGAAGATTGTTTATTTAACTTTGGTAATAACAATAGAGTTCGATATTAAAAAATTTATGTTTATATTTCAGTATATGGTTGATTTTTTTTAGTACTGCTAAGAATTTTCCATGAATTCGGGTATTTAAAATTGATTTGGCCCTGATTTATATGTTATAAAACAAGAAAAATAAAAAATGTCTCAGTTGACACTTTTACTAGCTTTTGTTTCTCGCTCATTACATCCAAATTCCGCTCTAAAAAATAAAGAAAAAGAAGAAAATAATAAGACAGCCTAGGGCGTTGAACTTCGTACATGACTTGTGATTATCAAAACTATATTTATATAGCATTCATGATGTAGCCCTAAAAGCGGCTAGAATCTTTTTAAAATTTAGAACACAATACGTAATACCACTACGAAAAATATGACATGTTATGAATTTTAATCACTTTATCAAAAAGTCAGAATGGGAGTTCCCTAGGGATCCGTTCTCAGACCGCTACTTTTTTGTTGTATACAATTAAAATTGTAGGCAATTTCTTTTTAATGCAAACATTTTTTTTCGTTTAATAAATTATTAGAATAATCCACATATACAGGGTGAGTCACGGTAGACGCAACGGTCCATTGTGGCTAAACGGTTAATATTGTGAAAATTTTGTTTATTCATGGATATGTGGGTTGATAAAGGCTACATTTTAAAATTATTTTGAATTATCCCAAAAAATACTCTATATTTTATTGCATTTGTAGATTATACATTAAAAATAAGATACACTTTTTTAAGTATTCCCTATACCTAAGCTTTTTAATTTTCGAGATATTTTGATATTTCTAAAAACGGAAGCACTTACAAGAAAACCAACAACTTCGAAACCCTTGGAATCAGCCAAATCCAATTTTAACTGAAAAAAATTATGTATTTAGAGTTGTTTAAAATTATACAGGGCGTCCAAAATGAGGCCATTCTCTAATGACTTATTCAAACGACAATATCGTTCTTATTTTTAATAGGACACCCTGTATTTTATAATCCGATTATGTAGCAAATTCCATTACATTTTAAAAATTATAAAGGTCTACTATGCCTGAATCTGTTAACTTTGGAGTTACTTTTATTTTTGTAAAATTTTACATTATTTTTCCACCGTAATGCCTAAATATAACACCCTATATTTGATCAGCTTAGACTATGATCCGAAAAAATTACAGATGAATCCACTTTTCATAATAATGGATTAGTTAACCGTCATAACTTTCTAACTTTCATTATTATGATACTCAAAACAAGCATTTGTTCCACACAATAGATCATCAGAACCGGTGGAACATTAATGTATACGGTGGTATAAGTTATTGGGAGGAAATTTTTTGCAATTTTTAAGAAAAAGTTTCTGGGAACTGTTGGAAAATGTATCATTAGATATTAGACAAAAAATGATGTTGCAATAATCTAAGCTGATCAAATTTAAAATTACGGTGGAAAAATAATGTAAAATTTAACAAAAATAAAAAGAACTCCAAAATTAATAGATTTAGGCATAGTAGACCTTTATAATTTTTAAAAGGTAATGGAATTTGCTACATAATAGAGTTATAAACTACAGGGTGTCCTATTTAAAATAAGAACGATATCGTCGTTTGAATATGTCATTAGATAATCGCCCCATTTCGCCCTGTATAATTTTAAAGAACTCTAAATACATTATCGCTTTCATTTATTAGCCTAATTTTTTCCAGTTAAAATTGGATTTCGCTGATTCCATAGTTATTGGTTTTCTTGTAAGTGCTTCCATTTTTAGAAATATAAAAATATCTCGAAAAGTAAAAAGCTTAGGTATAGGGAATACTTAAAAAGTCATCAGAAATCGAGACCAAAATTTAGAATTTTAAAAAACACCTACTCTGCTGAAAAAAATTACAAATTCAAGATTTTATCAAAAAACTATTTTTTTCGTACAAAAATACATAAAAAATTATAACTTCATATACTTTCCTATAATTTAAATAGTAAAATTTATTATTTTTTGTAACAAAATTATGTTTTTTCGACACTTCTTATGCTTATTTTTTCCACAAAATTCCACGTAATTTATTTATGTTTTTTCCATTTTTGATTTAATGGTTTTTTTTTCGATAAAACACTCGATTTTTTTAAATTTTTAAAAAGATTTATTGACAATTTTTTTATTATTCGACAAAGTTTATCATTTTCTATAGTTTGTTTGAGCATTTTGTTTAATAGGGACAACATCAATTGCACTAAAATATGGCCATTTTAATTCAAATACCTAATTAAAAAAATAAAATTCGTAAAATCAAATCAAATGTTTTATTAGCATTTTTTTGCAAATTTCTTTTAGGCAAAATTTTTTTTACGACGAAATTTATTTGGACGAATTATTGAACGTCTGGAAAATGGCGAAAAGCAGTAGAAAATTAAGTCAAAATTTAAGATCGCCAAAATATTTTTTAAATACAAAAGCACGGATGGGGGCACTTTAAACCAGCACCTCCACTCAACTTTTAAGCCACGCCCCGCCCCCCTGTTGACAGATTGTTGGTAATCCTGTTTGATAGATTGTTGGCAACCCTGTTTGATAGATTGTTGGCAACCCCGTTGACAACTGACAAATGACAGGTATCAAAAGGGGAGTGTGGCAATCTTGAAAGGGGCGTGGCTTAAAAGAGGAGTGGAGGGGCTGGTTTAAAGTGCCCCCATGCCTGCTAACTAATGTGTAATAATGTAAAAAGTGGAATTTATTTTTTTTTCGACAATTTTTTTTAACAAAAAATTTTAATTTTCAGATTTTTTTGCGGACAATTTATTTATTTTCACAATTTTTTTGTTCGAAACTTCGGAGGATATAAATTTCTCTTTTTGACCAGATTGTAGTACTACTAATCATAAGTTTTCAATTTTAAAAAGATGGGAAATAGTTTTTAAAAATGTACACCGGAAAAACCCACCCAGATAAAGAAATCTTGGACCACTAACTTTTTCAATTAGTAGAACAAATGATATATTTATACTGTTTAATCATTAATCTAAATCTCCTCTTTCTATTAATGTATGAGTTAACAAGTTCAATCACTCGTGCATTTCCTATTCATTTGGCGCAAGTCCAATATTCGATTTCCTATTTTAGGTACTAATACAATAGCTCTCACTGTGGTTAAATTCAATTTTATGTGACAAAAGCGGCTCCAACAAGTCAATTGAAAAGCAAAAAGGTCACAACAAATAACAGAATTCGTTTATCCAACTCTTTAATTGCATTGAAGCGCGGGCAAACAAAGCGATTGTATATAGTGAATCATCCAGTAAAAGACTTCAATTTTTGAATACATTGTGAGTTGGTTTGGTATTAGTATAGCTAATGACTTTAAAGACCAATAGCTTTACTACAGCTAAATTCAATTACACATTGGAATTGAAGAAACTCTTAGTTTTGTTGACTGGACTATTGCTCTTGATGCTTTAACTTTGATTGACTGGACTATATGTCTTTTTTTTAACATTTGATTTAATATTTACATATCAGTATTTTACAATTTAGTATACAGGGTGAGTCACGAGGAACTGTACATACTTCTACCATAAGCAAATGACCTTTAAAAAATGTCTTCTGTTTTTCTTTAATAATGTACAGAGCGATTTATGGATATGGACCAAAATAATGTTTGGTCATATCTTTTCAATGATTAAGTCGATTTGTCTCATTTTTTGGTAAAAGTGTGTATTGCTGTCTAGCAACTAACTGACCTATTCAGAACTAAAAAATTCCAGGGCCGGCTTCGCGAAAATTTGATGAATTGCTATAATTGCAACATTTTCAATCTAATTTCAGTCCATTGCGGGTGGAAAAAGTTACATACAGGGTGAATTTTTGATATGAACCAGATATGCCAGATTCTTAAATCCGGCCTGTAAATTGATTCAAATTCTGGTATTTAGTATACTGGAATACAGAGTGTGTCGTTATTGTTTATTTTAAAGATTTCTTTATAATTACTAAACATTATTATACAGTAAGATATTTCATTATCGCCAATTTTCAATTTGACTTTAAAATGAATCTTTAATTAAAAATGTAAGGCAAGTGTAACAAAAATTTCAAATATCCAGTTTTAACTGTCTATTTATGATCATATCACATTTTAGAGAAATCATGTACAATTATAGCAATTCAACAAATTTTCGCGAAGCCGGTCCTAGAATTTTTTAGTTCTGAATATGTCAGTTAGTTGCTAGACGCCAATACACACTTTTACCAAAAAATGAGACAAATCGACTTAATCATTGAAAAGATATGACTAAACATTATTTTGGTCCAAATCCATAAATCGCTCTGTACATTATTAAAGAAAAATAGAAGACATTTTTTAATGGTCATTTGGTACTCCCCTAAGGTGCTTCTGCTTATGGAAGAAGTATGTACAGTTTCTCGTGACTCACCCTGCATTATGCAACGATCATGTAATGAAAGCTATTAATACACGAGCTTAAGGTAAGTAAATCTTAAGCGAGTGTATTATTAGCCACTACATGAAAGTTGCATAGGCTATTTTTTCTACGACAAAATATAAATAAGTACTTTAACTGAAAACTATTAATTTATTTGATATATTTGACACAACAAGAATAATTTTGACAATAGCTTTCACAGAACTGTCAATAATATCTAATATCTATCAACAACGTACTTGATTACAATGTAAAAATTTCTATTGGTGCAAAGTCAGTTTTATAATAGAAAACAGGGGTTTCTATTGGTCAAAATCAGTTTTATAATGAAAAGTGTGCTATAATGAGGTATAATATGAAACGGATAGCGCACATTTAAAGTACAGGAGTAGAAAAAGACAATTTATGCTCAGGGGTTCTTTAGACTAGAAAATAGACAAACTAGACCCTCGAAAACGAGGAAGACATATTGGATAGACAAAGGAGAGTTACATATTTAAGGTCTATAGTTTTTTAGTGCCTTTTGATGGGTCATTGAATTAAATTTTTAGAATCATTATTTAAAACATTTAAGCCACATCCACCTGCCTTTAATAAATTGATTCCGGTTCTGTCAGTCAATTCGGGAGTGCGATACACTCTGGTGGGAATTCAAACCCCAACTATTAAAAAAAGTTTTTTAAAATACTGAATATTTTTTACTCTTTTTAGTGTATGTACTAATTTTATATTGTAAAAAATGGTAAAATTTAGAAAATAAATTATTATTACTAATTAATATTTTAATAGGTGTTATGTCAAACGCTTGTAAAAAAAGATATTATGTACTCGGCGTATAATCGTTTTAACTGCTTAATGTTATTTTCACAACTGGTTTTTTTATATGACAAAATAATGATAAATTTATCAACAAAGTATACCGCTGTCCCCGAAGATTTTTAACAAAAAAAATAAACATTTTTACCTTGAGAATTGTTTATTTTTTTATTCAAATTTAATTTAAATTGTCTGAAAAGTTAATAATAGAAGATGTCCTTTGTTATTCCTTTTTCAGAATTTTAATAAATTCTAAGAGTGGAATAACGAAAGATCAAATTGAAAGAAATATATTGAAATTCTCGTTAGCAAGGTCGTAACCAGAGTTTGAAATTTCATATAATTGAAGTAAATTCCAATAACAATAAAAATAAACATAAAAATTAAATTCAGCCTACGGAAACAAAATTGTTTTTTTTTGGGTAAAAATACCTGGGAAGTTCCAACTAAAATAAAAACCTCGCAGTAAAAATCGTAGGAAATTAAAAATATTAAATAAAAAATCGATTGGCATTATGGAAAATTGCGAGAAAAGAAATATTAGTGAAAAAAGAGGAAAAAAGTATAGAAAAAATGGTAAAAGATTTCGAAAATATGCTACCGTCTATCAGTAAAACTGATAAATGAAGCTGTAGAATTTCAATAAGCTTTTGATTGTTAGCCTACCAAAAATCATAACCTAGTCTTGAGTTGTTTACTAATTTCAAAAGCGTAGAAATGAATAAAAAAGCACACTTTCTCGAAATATTATAGTAACGCTAAAAAATAAAAAATACTTTTAGGCTAGTCATATAAGAAAATAGAAGGGGAGTTAGCGCAAAGTGTAGGTACAGTACAGTCCTAATTCTTTTTATTCTTTATGTTTTCGTGGTAGCTGAACACGAATTTGAGGTTTGCTGACAGATATTTTGGCCGGAACATTGTTTTTTTTTTGCAAAAAAGTGCAAATTGTCCTTGGAAAATCTGCACATTTTTCAACGCACTCTAGCGGCGTAACTATTGGTTGTAGAAAAAATTGTTGTTAATAAAACTTGTAGGAAATTTTGTCACCTTCAATTTTGTATAGAATAGTCTTTTCGAAAAAATGGATACTTACCGAGATTTAGGCCAAAAACTAAAAAAAAATGACAAAATTTGCAAAAAAAAAACAATGTTACAGCCAAAATATCTGTCAGCAAACCTCAAATTCGTGTTCAGCTACCACGAAAACAAAGAATAAAAGGAATTAGGACTGTACCTAAACTTTCCCTTAACTTAACTAAGTTGATTAGCCTATTTGTTTGTACAAAATAATGATGTTGGTGGCGAATCGCTCAAGTAATTGTGCTTACTTTAAAGTGATAGGTATAATTGCAAACATTTTGTAAGGTAAAGTTATTGTGCATTAAGTAAATTAAAATACTACGGAGCGCTACAGCTACGTCGCAGGAGTATTCTATCTCTTAGATAAGGAACTACTAAAAAGAAATTTGTGTTATTTGAGTACGCGGTTACAAACGTTGTTTCGTCTCTCTCCGTTTCTATTTTAGGGGGTGGAATATTCCAGAACTTAATTCGTCCTAACGAATCAGGTGACTGTTTAACGCTTGGCTTGTTTCGCGACTCTTTAGAAGATTTTGATATATATATATATATATATATATATATATATATATATATATATATATATATACATATATATATGTAGCTTTGGCTTAATTCGAAGTATTTGCAATTTTATAACAGTTATAATTTTGTCAGATACGATTTACTGTAAGGCATAATACATTAAATGAACTACAATACGTAGTAAACATCTAAAAGTTTTGTCCACGAGGTGTTAAATCATTGTCGTGGTCTAGTAGAAAATAGTGAAAAACTCGTCGTCGATAACATGTAAGAAACCACGAATTCTATCATGCATTGACAAAAGAACACTAGTTCCTGAGCGGGAACTGGCGATCGCCCATTCCAGTTAGTTATTGTTAAAATCAGATGAAACGTTGTCCAACTGTAGTGCGTATTTTAGTAAAGGCTCATTGACGTGGCAGCAACATTTAGACAACAGTAAGTATTGAAAAATAAGACAATATTGGAGTGTAGACGTGTGCCTACTTATTGTACATGTAATTAGAATGTTCTTATGTTATGTATGTGTTTAGAATATTTTAACCTCAAAACACCATTGTCGTGGATGTTGTTGAATGTCATTGTCGTGGACTTTCTCATCCCCGACAATGACAAATTGTCCACGACAATGACCACCTTCAAATGTTTCTGTTTAATTTCATATATTACTGACGATGTCGCCTAAAAAATGACGTGTGAGGAGAGGAAGAAGAGGAAAAAGGAGTGTGAACAGAGGAGAACAGACAAAATTAAGAAAAACCCGATAATATAAGAAATATATGGCAGTGAAATAGTGTCAATTTCGTCATTGTCGTGGATACAGATTTTTGAAAAATCCAAAATATGCGAATTTAAGCATGTCCTTATATACCACTGTAATCTTAGTCATTCTAGCACATATACATATTTTTTTCAGATCTGAACAAGCCTGTTTAATTTTTGAAATTTTGCAATCATAAATCTGCTTCTTTTGATAGAATCACCCATATACTGAAATATTATTGGCTACCTCTTTCCCGCTTAAACCGCTTAAACAAAACTTTTATCCGGATCAGGAGAAAAATGGATCACAACGTCCAAACATTTATTAGAATTATTACACTGGTACGGCGCAGTACACTTTATTTTTCTATTTTTCACGGTATTTTACTACAATTTCGGTCATTATTTATCTCAAAAATGGATTTTCAACATTAACATTAACAATATTGAATTTTAATTTTATCAGTAAATAATATTAAAATGTGGCGGATAGAAATATAAAATGTATTATAAATTAATTATAGATTTAAATTATACATAAAATATTTTGTTTCACATATCGAACGGAAACGTATAATTTATCATATGATATTAATATGGTATATCTGAGTACAAGTCATTCGTGTGGAAATAAATTTTTAGAAAATGACTGTGTAAGAAATGAATTTCGAAGAATTACCAACTGATAACGCAGTCAAGCGTTGTTATGGGAGGGGTAACGGTATCCTGCTATAAAAAAAATTATCCATTTTTAACTGTTTAGAATTCCCTGAAAAAACAAAGTTAACTTTGCCTCTGAATGTGTGTCTACGTTCTTTGTGTTCGAGTTTTTTGCGTGTGTCGATCCCTATCAGAACCCCCTGCACGTATGACCGAAAAACTAGAATTTAGATTTTCCCAGCCATTGCACCCTAGGCTATTCCAGCGTTCGTCCGTTAGATTATATGATGTATTTATTGTCTGTATACTGTTTTTGTATTTTATTTGTGTTCGGTCATTTATCGCCCTGGTTAGCTCTGGAATATTGATCATGCTAACCAGTTCTCCAAAG
The DNA here is from genome assembly GCA_949320105.2 of Crepidodera aurea. Classification (NCBI taxonomy): domain Eukaryota; kingdom Metazoa; phylum Arthropoda; class Insecta; order Coleoptera; family Chrysomelidae; genus Crepidodera; species Crepidodera aurea. Next base: position 65,003,801 of record OX439475.1, read on the forward strand.
ACATGATTCAATTTTGTAGGCGGCATTCTTCTACCCTCTCGATTAGAGTCGGAAAATATTCTCTCTAGGATAATGGCGGTATCTTGTGATATTCTTGTTATTTAACACCCACTCTTTCCGTTTATGTTCTGAATGTTTTAAGTACGCCGAATAGTTGGCCGGGTCCGACAGCGATGACAAGCTTCTCAACTCGGCAGCGAACGTGTTAAAAACTGCTATACAAAAAACTTATCGGTCTGTTATAGTACGGCATACCGTAACAAAAACGGCCTGTTATCGCCACAAGCTTTATTTAATCATAAGTCGATAGATTTACACAAATAGAATAAGATTTTCCCATGGCAAAACGTTCTGCAGTTACACTGTGGTCTTGTGAAAGATTTTCCGTCTGTTTTTTTAGATGTTTTATTAAATATGTAAAAACAGGCATGAATTCACGGAGAACTGAAGTTTTAGACAACACATAGTTGCAAGTAGATATTAAATTTGCAGGGCAAAAGGGTCTAAAAAAGTTACAGCCACATGATTGAAACTTTTTTCAAATTAAAATTAAAAATATCGAACTGACATTTTATACTGCACGCAGCTACACGAAATTACATATAGAGTCGCATCTAGTTGGGAATCTGAGGCCTTCTTAAAGATGTTCTATACAACTCGCGGACATCCACCTAAAAAACATGAAATCCTATGTAAAATGACCTGCCGGATTCGAATTTTTTGTTCGCCCTTTGATCCGGAATTGCGAAATGTGTCAAAACATGATATTTTTGAAAAAACTGAAAATTTTCCTTAAAATAATATTTATTGCAAACTAGTGCTAAACTTTCCTGACCTAGTTTCATAACAATAAAAAATATAGGACGTCTCATAAAAGCTACGTTATTTTTTTTTTTGCTAGATGACACAAAATATCGTCATTTTGCAGAGTAAAATGGTGAGTCGAGAAAACTTTTTTATCTTTAGAGATAGTTAACTAGTATAAGCGAGAAAAATGTTTCCAATAGAGCAAGGAAACTTTTTTACTTTAACTTTCTTTTCATACGACGTTTAGTTTGGGTTGTGTACTTTTTTAAAACCGAAGGAAATTGAATCGGCGCGTCGCATCTCTTGGCAATGCCACTGTTAGGATGCTGTGTGTCAGAGGGTAAACACCACAGCCTTCTTCAAACGTGCAACAAAGATGACGCGCATTACAATATTATTATGACACTATAGGGATTAAAACACAATATTATTATTATCTAATTAAAATATTTATTTTTCAATGCATTTTCCCTCACACTGGCAACTTATATTGCATCTTACATTTGCTTTCAGGAATCACATCTGAGGTTGTAACAATATTTTCATTTTTCTTATTTTCAAAATATTTTTTCAATAATGTTTCTTTTTTTTAATTCTATCCTTTTAAAATATTTTCTATAAATATTTCTTTTTATAATTTAAAAATGATTTAAAATGGGACAGCCTGTATAACGATTAGAATATGTTTAATTTTCAAACAATTAAACAGATAAACTCATTCAACCGGCAACGCCGCACCAAAATACATTTGCGAACGGCGTTCAAACCAGGAAGCGGTATCATCAAAAAATAATTTTTTTACTCTATTTCACAATAAAATATCACGCCATAATCTAAGACACAATTCTAACCGTTTCGTCTAGACAATATAAAAAACCCACGCTAACGAACTTTCTAGAACAATTGTGCGAGCCGGCCGGGAAGGGATAAAAATTTGAAGCGACTGAGCTTCAAGATTTTAAACAGTGTTATTTCATCACTCATCCAGAACACACAAAAAATATTTTCTGACTGATGCGGTCCTTTAGTTTTTTACCTATGTGCTAGTGTTTGTTAAGCACATATGGTACTTATAATACTTTGTTCATTGATTACCAGTTAATGTAATCCTTTGTTACGTTGTTGTTTATTTATTTATTTATTTAACTTAAAATAAATCGTTAAATAAAGGTGTTAGTTGTTTTTTGTCAAATGGAATTGAGAAGGCAAAATATTACAGTCCACTTAGAATACAACGATGCAGTTTAAAAAGGCGGTAACACATTGTTGGCCGTCCTGGGAAACTGGCACAACATAGGGTTTATTCCAGAACCCTCAACAGAATATATTCTAGAAGCTTTTTTATTCAAAATTAAAAACTTGTGCACAGTGTCTCAAAAATAATTTTTGAATTGCAAGAATTTTTGGTGTAAATACCTGTAGTATATCAATTAAGTTATTGAAAATTCATCCACTCGTAAAAAAATCGAAGGACTGCGTGAGTATGAAAAAGTTGTGATATTTGGACAATTCATTTTATGGGAAGGACGAACTTTAAGTGTTGATAAAAAAAAAAGTATACAAAAACTGTGACTGATTAAACTATATAGACTCGCGTATGTGAACTAATTCGAAGTGATTAATGATAAAAAAAAATATTGTTGGAAACAATTATTTTTAATTTTTTTCCTTATTTCATGTACAATCGGGTATGTTGGCATACGACGTCCCAAAAAAGTTGCCGATCACAATCCTCCGCCAATTACGACCTTTGACTTACGCTGGATCAAGCAAACTCTAAGAAGAGGAACCAACCCTCCAATGTCCTAACCTTTGACTTGCGCTGGATCAAGCAAACTCTAAGAACAGGACAAACCCTCCAATGTCCTGTACCAAGGCCGCAATATCACAGACTCAAAACTCGTGAACCTTTGATGATTGGTTGGATAATTTAAAATAAATATATATTTTTTTAATTTAACTTGTTTTGTTGTTATCCGTTCCAAATTAAAGGTGTCTATTGATTCTAAGTATTTATATAATGATATTTAACCAAGATTAATTTTTTTTATATTATTACATTACATAACTTACTCAATTACGTTACAAGGTATGGAATATGTTTTTGGGGATCGTGTAATCAGGAACTATTTACTAGAGTGTGTTACAAAAAAAGGCTCTTAGATTTTTGTGCAAAGTGAACTTGGATGTTTCATGAAAGCCTTTATTTCTAGATCATAAAATTTTATCCTTAGCATTTACATTTTGAAAACGTCAGTGATCATGCACAAAAAATATAAAAATCAAATCAGCGCAAACTCTCATCGTAATACAAGACGTACTTATTGTATTCCTCTTCCCATTCCTACTACCACCCTAATTAAACAGTCGATTTTTTATAACAGTAAGAAGATTTTCAATCATCTACCATTAAATATAAAAAGAATTGAAAACACGTGTACATTTAGAAGGGAAGTAAAAAACCTTCTGGTAGGAAAAGCATATTATTTGCTTGGAGAGTTTTTTGAGGATAGTCTTGAGTGAAATTAATTTATAAAATATAAGTGCGTCATTGTTTTGACTAGTGTTTTTATTATTATTATTATTAGTATTAGTATTATGCTGTAACGATGCTTTGTCAACGAGTTTTTAACTTTCGACAATGAAGTAATTGTATATTATTCAATGAGTTTGGGTGGGTTATTTTATTACACGCGGATGAAGTTTGCAGCACGAGCGAGCTTGCGAGCGAGTGCTGTAATCATCCGAGTATAATAAAATAACCACACAACGAGTTGAATATAATACTTTATCTACTAAAGTCGACAAATAGATTATTTATACCTTAAAAATATCTTTTAAATCAAATCAAGAACAAAACATTTTTGAATGCTAAAGAAACTATTATAATATAAATGATTATTTAGGTATATTAAATTAATTCTTACTTGTTATTAAAATTTAAAGTTATGTTGCTGCAGTTTGAGAAATTAATTGTTGTATCTGCAACACCAAAATTCATATTGTGATCTGTATTTGATATGAAATTACTAGAACTAGCATATCGTTCCTGTAATTGCAAAATGTATGTCAAAAAGGCCACTTTTCAGGAGAGCAAAAAAACGTAATATCTTTTTACTTTTTTGTTTCAATTATTTCAGAAATCAGTTTATAGCTTATTTTTATGATGTAACATCATGTTATATAACATTTAAGGCGTTAACTTAACGTGTTAGTGTTTTATACGCACATACGGAATTTTTGACATACGACATTTTGCAATTAGGAACGATATGTTGTTGGATTATTAGTATTATTTTTATAGATTTGATGTAAAATTCTATTAATAAAATATCCATTTCAACAAATTCGATAGTTTTTAGTGAATGACTTTTACTTGCATTAATTTAATTTGACATTGACGTATAAATTAAAGTTCGTGCTACATAGTAAATGTAAATGCGTTCTTGATCCTGATTGGTTAAATTTAGTTGCTTTATGATTGGTTATTAAAAGTGTTGAATTTTCATTATTCAACGCTTTTTAACCAATCAAATCAATTTTACAAAGACACTATTGAATAATGAAGGTCAAATTCTGGTTTGATTTTTGGTTTATTATCTGACATTAGTAGATAAAGTAATTTATCTATCTATCTAACTCTTTTTAAATTATACGTTATGTTAATCTTTATTTGTTTTAACTATGTTGGTGTTTTTAGCCATTTATTTTTACTTTTTTTTTCTCTTATACAAAGCTTTGTCAATAAGTTTTTTCTTTAGACAATAAAGCACATTTGATTTGATGATTTGATTTGAAATTTTTTCCAAGTTTTTCATATTAAAAACCAATAACTCAAGTAGAGAACTAACATGCGTCGATAACAAAATCAGCCCCAAAAAATAAGAATAAGTCAAAGTCAATAAGTCGCAAGTGCGCCAATGAAAATGTCAGTTCATATTTTTTCGTAGTCTAGAATCACATAAAATAATCGATAATCAACCACAACAACATATTATGGCGATGACAAAATTTTCAACCTGTGGGTAATTTTCCAATTGTAATCCATTAGAACCTGCGTGTGACTCAAAATGTCAGTTCTCAATTTTTTCGCAACACATTTACTTCCCTCTATTAAAATTAACCACTTTTTTTTTACATGTTTAAAGATCAATTCCGACCTTTCGCGTGACTAAAAAAATCCGTCACCCTGAACTTTTTTTCTCAATTCTCCTAGAACTGATGAAAAAATCTTGAAAATTCTGTGTGGTAATAAGACGCAAATTCTGGTTACGGTATGCCGTACTATTAGTAATTATTTGAAATATTGGTGAAGTTGATATACACTCATAAAAAAATAGTCTTGTATGTGTTTAGCGACCGCCCACGCGCTACCTTTTCAATTAAGATTAATACCGTAATTACTCACGAAAAATATTATTACTCGTTAGGATTAATTAGTGACTGTTTTTAGACCATAGGAAAAATTGAAACGTCATTTATTATAACTACATATAAATCAACGGCTGCTTTGTACAGTTATCTTGGCATTATTTAGAATGATCATAATAAATAATAAGTATGTGAAAATGTTTGAAGTTGACTACTTAATTTGAAATTAGGAAGCAACGAGTTTAAAAAATAGAATTTGTTTCTTTTATATTATTACTATTTTGACCTTAATAAGTTATTAAATTATAGGTTTATTTCTCATCATAATAAATCTTTGAGACTGAACTTTGTAGACTACAATGCAATTTTGAATGCCCAAAATGACAATTTGGATACGTATTTTCATGTGGGAAGGGCCCTAGCCTAGGAGATACCATGGAAAAAAATGGCACATCTCAAAAATTAAATTCTTCTTACTAAACAGTGTATCAAGATGGTAATATGGTATATAATTTTGTGGAAGACTGTCACAAATGTTACTTCCAAGTTTGGCCGCCAGAGCGCATATGTGTCAGACAGTCACATTATCAAATTTCAGCACATCTTTGCGCGTCACATGCAGCGTTGCCAAACCTGGTGAAATTTCACCAGATCTGGTGATTTTAATATCAATCTGGTGATTTGGTGAAAACTTTAACAAAATACCTAATAAATGGTGATTTTTACTACTTTCTACAGAAGTTTCATGTAACAATATATCTAAGTTAGTGTTAACTATCGATAATAGTCACTTCAGAAATATACAAGTTTCAAAAATAAAAAAAGAGGATGGTACTGCGGCTTTTCCTGAATTAATTCGAGTTGTTTCTATATTATTAACACTTCCTCATAGCAGTGCTTGTGTTGAGCGAATATTCAGCTCAATCAATTTAAATAAAACTAAAACAAGTGGTCTTTTACACAGTAAAAGAATCATTAGTAAGGATGGCAAAGTATGTCATAATTATGATATACCACCAGAAATTACCTAAGGTTGTGAAATAAATCACACTTGTTCCCAAGAACAAAGACATTAAATGTCCTACACTGCACCAGCGTCTGGACTTCAACAACTACTCCTTGGGCTATATGCCCCCCCAGTTATTGAATTACGAAAGTCCAGAGGTGGTTTGGCGCCCGACCAAGTCGGGGCTTTAAACCAAAAACTTTGATTTTATTATTAAAGGAGCTTGCCATTCTTAGACCGGTTTCGGAATTATTGTTCCTCTTCAGTAAGAAGCAGGCTAGCTCGAATTTCTATTTTTAAAGAAATTCTGAAGATCGCTTTGAACCCACCAACTCTTAGTACAAACGGTTAAGTCGAGAAAGAGGAGGTGAGTGCAACGCCATCTCTTCACTTTTATAATAAAATCAAAGCTTGCAAAACTATAGAAAACTCTAACGACCGACGGTGGAATTTTTTGTAACCATAAAAATACCAAAAAAGGACCGTGGGAGTACCTAAGGTTGTGAAATAAATCACACTTGTTCCCAAGAACAAAGACATTAAATGTCCTACACTGCACCAGCGTCAGAAATGTTAAAAAAGCATAATAAAAATATGTATTAAAAAAATGAATAATGTTTTTTGTTGTTGTTACTACATTTTTAATAAGGTTTTTTTTTAAAAACCTTTTTTATTCTAAAAATCAGTAGAATTTAAAATCTGGTGATTTATTTTTTTTTTCGTCTGGCAACACTGGTCATATGTTCAGTCGTGCCCCAGAGTTAGAGTTTCCAAGTTGTGTCACTTTTCTTGCTAGGTGTATTGTCAGTAATAATATCACAAGAGCTTCGAAAATAATCGATTATACTTCCGAGACGTACTTCGCGAGTCACGAGAGCGTAGCTCGAGTGGTGTTTTGAAGAAATACGTCGAGCGAGGAGGAAGTATAAAATATTATTTTCGTATGCTCGCGTGGTATTCGATACGATTATATAGTTATTTTTGGTGACGTTTGCTCATTATAAACGTCAAACGTATTGTTACTATGATAAACTTTTCAAGATGGAAGGATGCGAAAATCAAAAACGATTATACCACGTCGTCAAGGGTATATTCGCTTATCAATACATGGTAACTAAGTAAAAATTGCAACTGCTATTGCTAAATTTATGATGAGTTGTATAATCGAATTGAAGCGTCTATACCTTGCATAAAATATCACCACTGTACTTTTTTAATGCAGCAACTAAAAAAAAATTAACCGCAATAACGGAGATAGGATAAAGCACAAAAAAACGTAAAATGAAATCTTCCTTTGATAAATTTACTAGATATTTGTAAAAGCAAAACCCACTTATTAAGCAAATCAAATTTAAAACAATGGCTTTGAGTTTCAACAAACCGTATAATTGAATTAAGTTTCATGTAATAGTTTTGGTTAAGTAAAACGATACAAATGTGAATTTTATGTAACACAATGATTTTTTTCTAAAAAAAAATTTACTTTTTAAGACAACAAATGATCGAAATATGTTAAAATATGACACCCGATTTAAATTATTTGCTCTACAGGTCTTGGCGGCCTAGGGCTTATATTAAATTTTGTTTCATTTAATTTAATTCCTCTATAATTTATAGATCTAAATTATGAGTTCAAATTGGTTATTTTAAAATCTAACAGACATCGATATAAATGATGATAAAATTGAAATTGCCATTACTGACACTGTTTTATTATTTATGATGGAAAAAACAATATCTTCCGTCCCACGATCAGTGTCTTTCAAACAAGAGGCAAATGGAGGCCCACCTCCTGTCCTATACAGTTCTCTCATCTCTTTTGCGGCCTCTTGTTTAAAATTGACCAACTGTTTTGGGTATTGGCTTCTCGGTGAATATTAAGGCCTCTTGCGTTAAATACCTTCGCAATTTCTATCCAACCATCTGTCTTTTTGCATTCAATAATATGCCGAAACTTGTCAACAAGACTTGCTAACAAATGCTTTTCTTCTTTGGTGTAATTAACACGTTTTTTATCTACTTCCATATTAATACTCACTCACACCAATCACGATTTGTGAAAAGTAACAACAGTAACTGTATCTAGAATGACAAATGAAAATAGTTATACGTGAAAAACCCATTTCCCATATCTTTACATGTTAATTTCCCCCCTCCACACCTCCCTTAGATTTCATATAATGATCACGTGAAAGAGGTACCTCGAATCTATGAAATTACAAAAAAACCCAGTAGTAACGGCACCCGCTAGAGAGCGGGAACAATAAACTTCTAAACTAATACTTCCGGTTAAAGTTTTTAAAACCAATTTTGAAACCGGAAGTCGTAGAAAGCTGAAATTTAGGCGTGCACACATTCAAGGTATTCTGAGTTGATATCCGCTGTCTCTGTTAGTCTCCATCGGTTCTGGAAGCTGAGTTATAAATGCGTACAGACGGACAGACAGACAGAAGCGTTCCATAAGGCTTTTCTAAACTTTACGGTTTAGAAGTCTAAAATTAGAAAAGAGCGACTTCGTTTTCAAAACCAGATCGTTATTTAACGTTGTTCGAAATATTTACTTTTGGTAAAATCTTTATCTTACTGAAGCCTTAAATTAATGGGTTGTATTTGCATTTGTAAAGAAAACAAGGTTATTTTTAAATAAAGAAAAAAATGTGTGTCATTAGAAATGTATCGGTAAAAAGCGCATTATCATATCCTTTCTACATCATGAATAAATACATTTTATACTTTAGACAACGTTTTAACATAAACCACTGTAATCTAAATCTATTAATTATGCCACCGACCAGTAGGCTACCTTGTGGACATTATTTTGTACTCTCCAACTAATAAATTGTACAAGACTTGAATGCTAAAACGGTATAATAACATTTAAGCTTGGCATTGACACTGTTAGAAAACAACATTGACTACGGTGTTTTAATTTTATCAATGACGTACTATTTTATTTATCTATGAAATTACCTTAAAAGCGTTATTGCGCGTATAAATCATAAGGATTAATTTTTAGAATAAGAATATATAGATTTTTTTTAAATTTTGCTATATAATTAAATTATTAAATATAAAAAACTAAATCTACAACAAAAATCAGCGCAGAAAAAAGTGAAATAGAATCAGCCCCTTTTGCTATATCTGCGTGGCCTGCAATGCGCAGCTAAATTTAAGGTTTTCCAATATCTATTAAAGAGTATAGTTTTTAAATGCGGTGTTGCTCGAATGCTACTTTATATTAAAACGTACTGAGTTTACAATTTTTTGACAATGTTTCGGTAGACTTCCACCTTCTTGAGTGCTTAATTTTCACTCAAGTAATCTCCCAAGTGCTTGTAGTGGAGTAGATCTGGTTGTGAAAACGAAGTCGCTCTTTTCGAAAAAAATTTTTTGTGATTTTATAGATTCGAGGTCCCTCTTTCACGTGGTCAATATATGAAAGGTAAGGGAGGTGTGGAGGGGGGGGGGGGGGTAAATTAACATGTAAAGATATGGAAAATCGGTTTCTCGCACGTTTTATTCGGATCGAAACGACTTCTATATATAAAATAAAGTACTCGCGAAAACGCTTAAACTGAATTTTAACCCGTCCAAATCGGTCTAGGGGTTCTTGAGATCGGATCGAGTCCCTATAGGGCTCAAATCAAAGAGAAAAAAATTCCGCAACCGATGGCGAATAAAAAATTTTCCTCATTTTACCCTTTCGTTGAGAAAATCAAAAATTAAAATTTGCAAAATCCGAAATTCGGTCGCCATTTGTCCGTTTTCGTGAAAACCATCATCTCCTTAATAGATCCTGTAGCAGTGTCCTCATAAAAGAGTTTGCCATTTTGATGACCCGGATTGGTCAAGAATTAAAAAAGTTACCTCGAGTCAAAAATTAATCAGTGTTTGCCATCCATCTCCCCCCCAAATTTAAGTAGCGGGTTGAAATTTGGACACAATGCTTGGGTCACGACTATCTATCGCAGGAAAAAAAATTTCGAAGTCATTTTGTTCCATGCGAAAAACGCGAACACGGCTCTAGGCGAAAATCCATATATTTTCAAATCGCAATATCTCAAGAACCCCTAGACCGATTTGGACGGGTTAAAATTCAGTTTAAGCGTTTTCGTGAGAACTTTATTTTATATATAGAACTCGTTTCGATCCGAATAAAACTCAGCGAGCTACGTGCGAGAAACCAATTTTCCATATCTTTACATGTTAATTTACCCCCCTTCCACACCTCCCTTAGCTTTCATATAGTGATCACGTGAAAGGGGGACCTCGAATCTATGAAATCACAAAAAAAAAATTCGAAAGGAGCGACTTCGTTTATCGGGTTTTTTTCCGCCAGATCGACTCCACTATTGGATTATTACCGGAAAGCAAGTGGGGGACTTTTACACATAAAAAATTTAAAAGTAATTAATTTAAATTTGTCAATAGGATTATTTAAGGAAATGAAGAAGCAAAGTGTTTGTCGGTATGTCAAAAATTATACCAACTCAAAATTTTAAAGTATCTAAATAAAGTCGTGAAAATAACAATGTTCCACTGATTTTAGTTTAATAAATTTAGTAAAAATTGTTTAAAACAAATTTATTTTACAGTTATAACCTAAGTTAGGTACACTAAAGTAGGTAGAAAGTGTTTTTTTAATTAAGTTGTAAATGCTGCAATTGCCATTTCCTAATACCAAGATGAAACAAATAACAGCTTAGGTGGCTTTGGAAAAATTATAGACGATTATTTTTTTCATCTGTCAATACAGTCAGATTTTGTGGTTTCAGCCAATAACAGCTCAGGATCCTAACCAATCATTGTGTTTTATACTGATAAAACCGCTTCTTCGTATTTGTTTCTTGATTAAACTGTGTTTACCTTTTTTGAAATGTCAAATGTAAACATTTAACAATTTTTATTATACTAAAATGTATTGCAAATCTATGTTAATAACCAAATTTCAAAATGTATTTGTAAACTAACCTGTTTTTATTAGTTAATTTCAAAACCTTTAACATTTTTACATACCTCACTTCAACACTAAACTTAAAATTAATTAAATTAAGAAAGACTTCATTTCATTCTTCTTCTTCTTCGCTTTTATTTACGGCGCCGTTTCGCGGGGTAGCCAGTCAAAAAATCGCCTTGGTGGCCCTGTATGTAAAACAGCTCAGGTTTCAATTTAAATTGGTAAAGAAAATTTTCAATATTTTGTGTGTAAAGTGTCTTTTGCATAAATGACTATGTTCTCTGTTTTTAATACAAAATGATTCAAAAAATAATCCTTTCAAATACGACTCGTCCTCTGAAATTTTATAGATTAAATTTGGAGGACTCGTGGTATTACCTTTGATTATTTTGTTGACAGATCAACTTATTGGCAGTGCAGAGTAATAACTTATAAATGTAATTGGTGGCAGAGTTTTTGTGTCATTATTAAAAAAATCTTGGTAAATCGAATTAATATAGAAAAAGTTTAAAAATATACGTTATGCAAACATTGTAGCAACCCTATGATCTCAAAGTGTATCAGCCATATTTAAAATATTTGACGTACCTCGTTGATAGGTGTAGTTTGAGGTGCAGTTTACAAAATGTAGAGGAATATATGTTTAGTACAATACAGAAGAATTTACTCAATGTGTCTACCAAAAATTAATTTAAAAAGAACATGACTTTTTTTTGACGCTTTGATTGACAAGTTTCAACGGCGTACCTAGTAAAATTTGTGATTAAATACAAAAAGAAAATGTCGCGTTTTGGAAAAGAAAGTCAAGAAGCAATAAAAGCTGATTATATATTCTATTAAAATCACACAATATAAGTCTGTGTTATATTATGGCGTTAAATTGAAAATAAATATTTGTCAAAAATAATCTACGCTTCTGTTATTCCGGCATCTGCATGTGACAGCTGTCAAGCCAGGGAAATTATCACTTAATTTTTCAGGTAGGTCTTGTGACCCAAAATTTTTTCGGAAAATTCAGGTTGTCGTCCTAGTAACCTATCAAAATCAATGCTTAAAACAACAGATATAAAATTTTCAAAATAATTTTTTCATTGACCGATTTGTCTAACATCATAACCGCATTTGCTTTTTTTTTAAGAGAAACCAGATATCGCTACCACTTCCTGCAAAAGACCATTCCAAATTTGTTCAAAAATAACATCATAAAACGATGAATAATGAAATCATTCATTAGTATTCGTTAGGGCATAATTAATATCTATTCGTATTTACGAAATATATACAATCTCTAGAGATATTCGGCTTTCGGGAAATTATTTTCTTGGACGGGAAAGATTTTATACAATGAATCTTCAAACCGGGTATTGTTTCACAATTTAAAATCAGGGTTTTCGTAAGACAAGTAATTGTCTTATATTTCGTTTGAAAAAGTTTTAATTCAAATTGGAAGATAATAGTCTATAATTCATTTCTGTTATTCATAGTGGATTGTTCTTTTAAATACTCTTCTTTCTGTATAATAAAACTGTTAAATAGATATTTATGCTATATAATAGTATTAAAAGTACAATTTCAAGGCACGCATGTGAAATTCAAAAGTGAAAAGAAAATATGAAAAAGAACAATTCAGTTAAAGAAATTGATGAAGATATTCTGTGGCTAATGGACTAGTTCCGAGGCCATTCTCCCCCCCACACACACACACAAATTGATGAAGGGGCCAACAGAGCTCATTTGGACAAGAAAATTCCAGATTCAATATGAAATTGCATACACTAAGTTTGTGAAGTAGTGTGAAGAAAAAGGCGTTCCTGGAAAGTATACTAGATAGTATATTCTGTAACAAGGTTGGAATGAGAATTCGACACAAGTGGATGATTCCGAACGCGAGCGAATGCGAGCGTGAGGAACCACGAGTGTCGGATTTTCATTCCAACAGAGTAACAGACTGTACTTTCTCCACGGCCACAAAAAGTAGAAATTAAATATAGTAAAATGAAACCTCAATCTCTCAATATTGTGTAGGTAGTATTTTTATATTCAAGCTTGGATTTTTGCGGTAGCAAATTTTGAGTTATATTATCGGCAATTTTTTTATTTCTGGAGGAGTATTTTCAAATTCTACATCTGAATCGTTTGATTTTCTTCTCCTCTTTAATAAATTAAAAGTTTTTACAAACCAATATTAAGACCACGTCAACTAATACTGACAATTAATTTGACATTCACGGCAAACCTTATTTTTGTAAACAATCACGGAATACAGATTCTAGCTCTAGAGATAGAATGTAATACATATAAAATACATAAGAGAAATGTTTCAGAATTTTCTTTCAATCTCAAGAGCGAGAATGTTTCTTTTCTGTTACTATAAGTGGTTTCAGAATAACTACATTCAGTAGTGGCCGTGGAGAAAATGTTTTCTTGACCTATTTTGAGAAGAAATCGAAGGTTTGGATGTCTTCATTTGTATGGTCAAATTATTTTATGATTAAGGCTATGTTAAGAATAAATAGCGACGTAGATATCAGCAAGCATTTTAAGCTTATGGCGTTTCTGAAGCATCAAGGAGAAGGTTACCAACCCAAAAACTCAAAGATCTTGACCAGAGACCAAATTGAACAGTTATTGATGTGCGCACAGGATGACGAGTACCTTATGATGCAAGTATAGTAAAATCGCAATCGAGCCGGAGTAATATATGTCACAACAGGAAAGTTCAGATGTTGGTGCCTATATATTATTTACGGGGTACATAAAATCATCATTTAAAAAATTTTTTTTTATGTATTATTGAGTATTATTTCGGTATGTAGGTACTTACAAAATGTTTTTTGAGTTATTCACAATTGTTATGTAAATGGTAGAGTTATCTGTTTGAGTAAATTAACAACAAGGTATATAACAAATATTTTTCAAGACCTATAAATTTGACTATTAGGTATACCTACATCAAATTGTTTAAATCGTTATTCATCATTGACTTCTTGGAAATCTTAGCTTAGCTTATATTATAGAAAGTAATCTGAGGGTTCAAAATCTATAAATGTAACTATAATTGTATTAAAAATATAAATGGGATAAATCCTTAGATTATAGATTTCTATAATCTAAGGGTAAATCGTTATTTTATCATCATGTCATGGAAAAACCAAAATGATAACAAGGTAGTGGGATTATAAGATTGTTACCTACCTAGGATTTGGTCTGAAGATAAGATAGGCAGTTGCAGTTAGTATCTTGATCAAAAAGAAAAAAGTAGAATTTACTGAACAAATTAAAAGCGGAATAAGAAGAAAACTTCACGAATTTTATTTTAAACAAGAGATGCCAAGGTTTTGGACGCAATCAATAGTGATCCGTATTTTCCTAAAATGGGAAAAACAAAACTACGGGAAACTCTAATAAATTTGAAGTTCAAGTGGGACAAACAGTACAGGAAAGCAGCACTTATTGATTCTGAGGAAATTGTTTGTTGGAGACGGAGATGCCTCAGAACCATTTTTAAATTACGTGCAGAAGGCAAAAAAATATTTTATTTGGACGAAACCTGGGTGAATGAAGGTTACACAGTTAGCAAAATGAGGTAGGACACATACAATCAATCTTCACGACAGGCTTTCTTGGAAGGATTATCTACAGGATTGAAGGTTCCTTCCGGTAAAGGACGACGTCTAATTATAACTCATATTGGAAGAGATGACGGGTTTTCAAAACGTGGTTCTTTAATATTTCAATTAAAAAAAACCGGAGACTACCATGAAGATATGAACGCTGATGTTTTTGAAGAATATTTTCAGCAGATGATAGATAGAACATTTACCAAAGGGTTCAGTTATAGTAATGGATAACGCTCGTTACCATTGCCGTCTAATTGAACGTGTGCCAAATACTTCATGGAAGAAAGATGATATCAATAAGTGGCTAACAGACAGAAACATTCACTTTCCAGAAAAATCAATAAAAATAGAACTACTAGAAATTATAGCTATTATTTTGGGAATATTTGGTGCCTGCCGTAAAGAGAAGCATTGCCAGTTCAGTCTCGACAACTTTTTACAACTGGATTTTACCGGAGATACATGGCTCTTCGTCCAGTAAATGTGGAACATCGGAGGCTTTTCCTAAAGTATGTGAAAGGCCAATGTACGAAAATCCCTGTCGGAATAAATACGTTTGGAAAAATTCCTGCTATTGCTAAATTTCTGCAACTTCCAAATTCGAAACTCTATACTGAACATTGTTTTCGGCGTTCGTCGGCAAGCTTACTAGCGGATAGCAGCAAATTTAATAATTAAGTCGCATGGGGTTTGAAATCTTCAAATCTTCGTTGGAAATTAAAAATTCGATTTTCCGAAAACTGCTTTCAGTGCCATCAATAGGATTCTGGTCAAACGTGGTATACTTGTTCATGTTAATAAAGAAAATACAAATTGTCAAAATTGACATTAACTTTAAGACACTAGTGCCTTATAATTTGTAGAAAAAATAGTGATGGTATTTGTGTTAAAAGTTGAATTTCAATCAAAGCACCTTCGCATATTTTTGATTTTTCGCAAATACTAAATTACTATACATCGAATGGGCTATACATGTATTATACAGCTATTCAAATTTTAGATTTACTAGCAATATGAACATATTTCTCGTTACTCATTGTGTCTTTTTGGTGATATTTATTTGTATCCAAAATTCTAAATAATGCTTCGTGATTTCAGATTCATCTGACGTTACACTCACATCGGCTTTTTTCGTAGCTGGCTCTCTAACTAATTTGCTAAATGCCACTCTTGTTATTGCCTTATTAATAATGAAAACGGCAATGACATCGATCTTTTCTGTACACTTTTACGTGCACATAAACGTGGTTTTATAACGTCAAAAGAGATAGAATTTTTTAATTAATAACTTTGACGGTTTAATTAAAAAAAGTAATTTCCTATCTAGTAAGCAGCGTAACATTTATTGAGCGCCAACTTGATATACTGTCTTTATACGAATACATAAACAGAAAATATTAAAAACATACCAGCACCGTCTTTTTTTAAGATTTTTAAATATATTCTTTCAATCCTTACGTCTTCTATCGTGATCCAAAAAATATTTTACAGATTTGAAATTCAAGATTATTATTTATCGCAGTTACAGATCTAACGCTTAAAACGTTTAGGATGCCTCATTACTCATTATTATCTATAAAATTATCTTGAGAAATTTAGAATTGCGGTACTAGATTTCACGAATTCTTTTTAAAAAATGGTTTGTAGATTTAAAGTGTGTGAAATATACAGATGGTTCAAAAAAGGAAGAAATAACTGTGATGTTTTTATAACACAATCGATTATTTTTCTATTGATACGTAGCATCGAGTAGGTATACATTAATTTAAAAAATTAGATACGGCACAAACTGGTTAATATTAAAAAACAGTAACTTATCCAAACGACTCACAATTCAGTGAAAAAGGTAACAATACGGGAAAGAGAACAAACATTTTTAAAAGCTGGGAGTTTAGTTCCCAGAACAAACAAAAAACTCAAAGAAAGCGAGGAAAAGAATTAAAAAAATCTTTTATTAATATCAAACAAACTCTAGTTATAAATTTCATTTTTTTTTCTTTATTTGCAATCTGAAAAACAGTTCCCTTTCATTTAAAAAATTTGCATTGAAGTATATTGGTATAAAGTTATAAATTTCAAAATAAATCATTTTTTAATGTATATAATATCTCATTACTGTCATGGTTAATTCTCTTAAGTTATATCAACGTAGTAACAAATATTTCATTATCCCTAAATAGGTACTTATTATTAAGCTTTTGTTGTACAAATCAACTTATATAGGCCAGTCATATTAGGTAAAAGTACCCCTCTACTAGGAAATAATTTCCTAAATATCAAAAATCAACGCTATACCCCCACATCAGATGCTGTTTCCCAACACAGCTTCTATCTATACCACAAAGTTCAAAAATGCAACCTATATCAACCACCCTTCCACCAGCACCTGAGAGAATCATGCATGTAATTTCTTACAATTGTAAGAAGTGTTCTCACTATCGTGAGTGCAAACGAGCAGGCAATGTGTGGTAAAAGCTACGCTAAATCTGCCGAATCTAACATGAAGGCAGATCCTAAAAAATTTTGGGCTGTTGTCAATAGCAAAAAAGGATCAACGAATATTTCTGACAGAATGACGTACAATGGCCAAACACTTAATAGTTCCACAGATATACTTAACGGCTTTTTCTACTATTTTGCAAAATCTTTTTCAGTTAGCATACCTCTTGTCTCCCATGATGACTTATTGACCTCACATGTTTTAAATATTGTGTCTTTTCTGGAAGATGAAGTCCTTATAGCCTTAAAACAATTTACGAATAAAATGACAACAGGACCTGATTTTATTCCGGCTTTTATTTTGCAAGATTGTGCGCCTGTATTAGTAACATCCGGAGTTCCTCAGGGAAGTAATCTGGGCCCTCTATTATTTAATGTTTTCATCAATGATATAGTTGGTGACCTTGACGTTAACTATTTACTGTATGCTGATGACTTAAAATTATTCTGCCAAATTGATGATATAAGTGATTGTGTTTCACTTTCAGCTAACTTACGACGTGTTGAGGTGTGGTGTATAAGTAATAAATTGTCACTTAACGCTGATAAATGTAAGGTAATGACATTTTCTCTTAAAACTGACAAGATTTTACATCATTATGAAATTAATAATTCTGTTCTTGAGCGCCCGACGACATTTGTTGATTTGGGTGTCACTTTTGACTCCAAACTTTCGTTCTTTCCTCATATTGCGGCTGCTTATTCGTCTGCTAACAAAATGTATAGTTTCTTAGCTCGAAACTCGCGTGACTTCACTGATCAGGATACTTTACAGGTGCTGTACTATACCTATGTTAGATCTAAAATTGAGTACGCGGATGTTATCTGGAGTTCATTTTATGACGTACACATTCAGAAACTTGAATCAGTTCAACGGAGATTTCTGAAGCTCCTTTATCCTCCTACTGGAGTTCTTAATAGTACGCTTCAAATGAGACATTGTGTGAATAGCTTAAGTTCTCGTCGTGACTGTCACCTATTGATATTCTTGTTTAAACTCGTAAATAATAAAATCAGCGACCCCAATTTTCTTCAAAAACTGAGGTTTAATATCCCGAGATTAGCTTCTAGAGTTGACAATACATTTTACCTTCCTACCCCTCGAACAAATATTTTAAAATTTTCGCCACTTTACAGGATGTGTTCAATTTGTAATACTGTAAATTAACAGCTTGATATTTTCCACTGTCGTATATCTGCGATTAATGCATTTTTCTTTGAAAAATGATATTCTTGTTAAATAATATACGTATATTCCTGTTCTGTAGTTGGGTTTGTCCTGTTTGAACAGTGTAACAATAAATAAATAAACAATAAATAAATAAATAAATAAATGTGAGGGATTGTCATGCGAGAACTCGCCAGAGGTGGGCATGATGAATACGAGCTCGTCGAACAAGATGAAAAATCAAAATGTTATATTAATAACTGTTTTTTGTTTTACTTGGAAATTATGCTCAAAATAAATAGAAATTAATAAATATTTTGTATTTCAATTATATGTATGCTGAAATGCCAAACCTTGAAGATTAATAAACGTGTTAAAATTGAATTTCTGACTTCAACTGCAGAAATTCTAACAAAATTCAAGTTTTGTTATTATTAATTTAAGTTTTTCTCGGTAACCGTTAGAGACAAGACAAAAGTTATAAGAACTAAAAAGATGTATTTTTTATGTACTTATACTTTTGTTTAAAAATATTTTTTGTATTTTGAACGTTTAGTGAAATATGATCGAAAAAGTGAAAATTAATCGCCATTTTCCAAGATGGCGGACGTAGCACAGCATGCACGAGTGTTGAATTATCTCTACGTAATTTCCTAATATGACTGGACTAATATTTCAATATGAACAACTTGTAGTGTCCATTCCAAAGCGAGCAATTACGATAAACCAATCAAAATAAAAAACGGTCGACTCCTCTTTAAAATTCGACGCTTGACCACGTAATACCGAGCTTATTCTGCCAATGAGAATGAAATTATACAGTGTGTAACAAAAAGGTAGGACGTAAATTGAACCACATATTCTGGGGTCAAAAATAACTCGATTGAACATAACTTACCTTAATGCAAATGTGCACACAAAAAAAGTTACAGCCCGTGGAAAGTACAAAATGAAAATCGATTTTTTCCAATATTTCATGAACTGTTTAACATTTTGTAATGAAAATGGATACATGGCTTTCTTATCGTAAGAGCACCTTTTTCGTATAAAACCACGAAATCTGTACAGCCCATAAAAATTTTAGGGAGGTTTTGAACACCTAAAACCCCCCAAACTTTTCTGTGCGTTACAATTAAATTAGTATTGAGACACCGTTGGTTTAATACATCATTTTTGAAATATTTTTGCCTCTTAGCACTTTTTCGAAAAGTCAGTTTTTATCGAGATACGGTCTTCTTTTCATTATCCTTAAATTCGTTAGTTGACTGTTCAACCGTTCAAGAATTACTAGATGAAGTTATCCTAAAAGAATGGGATTTTGCGACTGGTTCTTAACGGAAAACAATCGAAGTATCAATTTCATTAATCATATTTTGTTTACCTTCAATAGAAATGGCATTACGAATCACCATGGGTCGAAAGAAAATCCTCATTACCAAAGGACTTTTAAAGTGAATGTTTGGGCAGGCATTGTGAATTATAATTTGATAGGACCAGTATTTCTTCCAAATAATTTAAATGGTGCAAATAACTTTCAGTTCTTACAAAATGATTTACCAGAATATTTGGAAGCCAGAAGTCCAGATCTTAACCCTATTGACTTTTGCTTCTGGGGTTTTATGAAAGAGGACGTATAATCGACCAACAACAACTGAGGCATCGAATCATTGAAAGTGCAAATCGATTTCGTCAGAAGCCAATGATCATACAAAAAATTCGGTTTTCCTTTTTAAAACGGTGGCGTATGTGTATTCATGAAAATTGAGGCCATTTTGAATATTTATTATAGTAAATTCTACACATTTGTACATATTTTTTATACCTGCGATTCCTGCGAATAACATGAATACTCAGTTATAACTTACTTTTTGTTTCTTAAAATTTTTGAAGGATAATGAAAAAGAAGCCACATCTCAATAAAAACTGGCTTTTCGAAAAAGTGCTAAGAGGCAAAAAAATTTCAAAAATGATTTACTAAACCAATGGTAAGAGGCAAAAAATTTCAAAAATGATTTACTAAACCAATGGTGTCACAATACTAATTTAATTGTAACACATAGAAAAGTTTGGGGGGTTTTAGTTTAACAGTTAATGAAATATTGGAAACAATCGATTTTCATTTTGTACTTTCCAAGGGCTGTAACTTTTTTGTGTGCACATTTGCATTAAGGTAAGTTATGTTCAATCGAGTTATTTTTGACCCCAGAATATGTGGTTCAATTTATGACCTACCTCTTTGTTACACTCTGTATACCTCAGTATACTTAAAATGCATCTTTTATTCGGCGATGTGATAATTACATTTAAATTAATTCCACATTTTAAACATGTTTAAATAGAACTACCTATATGGAAAGTACATACTTCAGATCAGTAACATACTAAGCGTATTTTACGTTATATTATTATTAGCTGGCTTGCTTTTCCTACTGTTTATATTATATTAAAGGACATTTAAAACTATTAACATAACAAAACAATTTGTCTTTTGAGTCAAAATTCTAACCTATAAGAGGTTTAATATTAAACTGAGCACGTAGGTTTTTTAGAAATTCTACCCAATTTGACAAAGTTGCATAAACTGAGATTTTTGTACTTATTCTACTTAAGTTGGAACCATATGGAAAACTTTTTTATTATTGGTTTTGTGAAAAAATTTATTCTTCATAAAAAGTTGTGCATGGTTCAAAACTTAAAATGCACCTATTAGATGTCAAATATTTGCAGTCGTATACGAGGTTTGTCAAAAAATATGAATTTTGCTCAAAAATAAAGTACTTTTATTTTTGAAATATGAATAAAAAGTTATTAAAAAAACTTGTTTCTAATGACATTCTACGTCAACATACCGATTTTGAACAAGATATTCCGACTTTAAGAAAATTTTCGTTTTTAATATTTTTTGATACGCCTCCGTAACTGACAATTTTAAATTCATTGAAAAAGTTTAAAAGGAACGAAAAGACAACAATTCCATACGAATTTTTGTTAATAATGTTTGACGGTGTGGTTAGTATGTATGAAAATGCAATGAAAAATTCGTTTATTATTGATTTTTCAAAAAAATTATTCTTCATAAAAAGTTCTGCACATTATAATCATTAAGCAGGAATCAAATTTGCAGAATATTTAGTGATATACAGGGAAAAGCAAAATTTTTAATCCGGATGAATTTAATCCTTATAAAAGGGAGTCTAGTAGGGGTTTGTAGGTCTTAAATGTTTAAATGAAATCAAAATTGTCAGTTACGGGGGTGTCATAAAAATATTAAAAACTAAAAGTCGGAATATCTTTTCAAAATCGGTATGTTGACATAAAATGTCATTAGCAACAAATTTTTTTTTCAAATTCAAAAAAATAAAGGTACTTTACTTTTGAGTAAAATTCATATTTTTTGACAAACCTCGTATATGGATTTATTATGCATTTTAAGTTTTGGACCATGCACAACTTTTTATGGAGAATAAATTTTTAACAAAACCAATAATAAAACAGTTTTCCATATGGTTCCAACTTAAGTAGACACACTGTATACGTGTTTAAACACTTGCTTTTTTTAATTTAACCAGCGAATCTTTAGATATTTTAGAAAAATCAACAATATAAGAACGTCGCCTTATTGTAGATAAATAATCTACTATTAGTTTCTTTTGTTTATTTGTAAGTTAAAGAATTCTGGAGCCATTTAATAAGTGATAATGAATATCCAATTATTTCATAATTAGAGTAAAAACCAGTTTATGAAACATTAAGTTATTTTATATATAAGTGGGATTTTTTAAATATTAGGTAATGACGACCATCGATTAGTTTTAGTAAGAGTGCTCGTGACGAAATTCTTTATAGGGTCGATTCGTGAAAATAAACGTATAGTATTCTGCATTTGGAACTAATATTAGAATTTTAATAAAACAAAAGGTTGACTTTTCTATCAATATACCTACTACAGGTTTATTTGGTTGCAGATTAAGTATATCTAAAAAAACATTGGACCACTTTAAATTTTTAACTGCGGACCATCATGAATAAATAAAATTTATACTATATGAAGCAAATTTGAAATCTCAAATCTTTACGCCCAAATTGCCGAAGCTGGAAAGCTGAAGTCTGGTAATAATGTTCTACAATAGAAAAAAACATACGTATCAGTGTTTCAAAATTGTAACTGTGTACCAATACAAAGAAATTTCAAGGCTCCAAGGGGGGCAGTAGTTTAAAAACCTGGCAATGAGAGGATATTTCTCATATCTGCGTAAACCAAATTTTAATTTACTTGAATTTTTTGTAGTTTTAAGTTTTAATTTTTTTTGTAGATTCTAAGTTCATTTATATTCTAAAAAACTCACTTTTTCCCTCAAAAATAGCCCAAACATTTTTTTTTTCAGTAATTTTGACATTGCCAATCGTTTCTTACACAAAATTCATTCTGCGTAAACTAAATTTTAATTTTTTTTGTAGATTCTAGGTTAAAAACCTGGCAATGAGAGGATATTTCTCATATCTGCGTAAACCAAATTTTAATTGACTTGAATTTTTTGTAGATTCTAGGTCCATTTATATCCTAAAAAACTCTTTTTTCCCTCAAAAATAGCCCAAACGTTTTTTTTTCGGTAATTTTACATTGCCAATCGTTTTTTAGACAAAATTTATTTAGCGTAACCAAATTTTATTTTATTTGAATTTTTTTTGTAGGTTCTAGGTCCATTTATATCCTAAAAAACTCACTTTTTCCCACAAAAATGGCCCAAACATTTTTTTTCAGTAATTTTGACATTGCCAATCGTTTCTTACACAAAATTCATTGTGCGTAAACTAAATTTTAATTTTTTTGATTTTTTTTTGTAGATTCTAGGTCCATTTATAGCCTAAAAAACTCACTTTCTCCCACAAAAATGGCCCAAACATTTGTTTTCGGTAATTTTGATATTGCCAATCGTTTCTTATCCAAAATACATTTTATGAAGAGCCCTTGAAATGTTCTACCCCTAACCCAAACTGCTGGAACTATAGCAACACTAAATTTGATAAATATACTTTAAAAAATAAAAATGTTCGTTTTTTTTAGTTTAACTGGGGTACACAATGTATATGGAACAAGTACAATTTAGCAGTTAGTATCCATTTGTCATTTTGAAAGAGGGTGTTCAATTTGTATGGAAAAATAAAGTAATGAAGATAGAATTTACATTTACAATAGATTTGACAGTTTTTCCAAATTTGAATTGTGGACCAAGATAGAGGGTGTTTTAATTTATATTGCGCTGAAATGTACAGTTTAGTTAATCGTAAATTGTCTTAAAACCGAATATTTAGATACAAAAAAGTGCACATTTTATTTTGGGACTTAATAACACACATGTCGCATTTTTAGGGCTCATCCATAAAAAACAACTTAAAAGTGAATTAACGCTAATTAAAGGTGACCAATAATAAGATATTTACTCAAATTAAACCGACTTTCTGACTCACTGTTATTATTGTTCTTTATTGACACTCAGAACTAGGTGTACCTATAAACATACGCAGGTTTACCTTGAATTGCACAATACACAATCGAAAATTTAAAATACCACATATTACAATAATAAAACAACCCTAACCTGAATATTTAAGAATAGTATTGTTGTTATTCTTCACAGAAGCGTTGGAATTGCCTCGATTTTTAGTAGGTTGGAGGGTGTTAGAGGAAGGTTTGACATCTTGTTTACGGGTAAGGGTCAAAACCGCCGAATTTTTCGACTTAGGTAAAGTATCCGCTTTGATAATAAACTTATTTCCACGAGTTTTCACACGAATTTTCGGCAACGTGCTCATTTTCATCAACTATGAACGAATTAACTGTCTTATCGATCGATAACAAACACTGACGCATATTTTATCTGACAGCAGATAGGAAAAATAGGCGAACGCGGAACATCGTAAACATAAATTATTAACAAAAGACGCGACGCACGAAACACGTTCGCGAGACGAGTTTACTACGATCACCTAACTGGTATTCTGTTATAATACGAACTGACTGAGTTACCGAGTAGGCTGTGCGCTAATCGACAGCGCAAACATCTCTCCACGGAATAAAATGTAAATGACTTAAGTGCATTTCAGCGACGTTGTCACGTTTCGAAGGGCATCACCAAATCTACTACTCTATAAATTGGATATTGGTTTTTTACCATTTGTGGCTGAAATATGCATCATATCGAAAAAAGTTTAATGTAAAAGTTGTAGATAATTAAAAAATGAAAAACTTTTGTATTAATCATTTTTCAACATAACCTCAAAATAATTGAGAAAATCGTTAAAAACCCGTTTTTAATTTTTATCTCCCGCAAAAAATTTTTTTTTATGAAACTTGGTGAACACCTTATGCTTTGTGATTTAAATAAGCTGTAATTTTTTCAAAGCAAAATATTTATTTTTTGATTTTATACGAATTTAAATTAAAGAAAAAGCCTAATTTTCAATAGAAAAAGTTTCCTTACAAATTTTCAATTTTTTAACTTTATCAGTGCTCATTTTCTTCGTTAAAACCTCGACTTTAAGATGGTATGAAAACAATATATTGTTCTTATGGAAAAATATCGTTAAAAATGCAGAAAACCAAAAAACAACTTTTTCATAATCGATTTTTTAGTTAATCTAGACAATTTTTTATTTCTTGTTGCAAATAAGCATTGAAATTGTTTAAACAATAATCGAATACTTCATAAAACTTCACTCTAATTATACAGGGTGTGAACATCCTCAACATCCTCAGAACCCGAACGGGAAACTTTTCAGAATTTAGAACTTCGGTCTGTTCTTTCGGATTTTTTTATTTACGTCCTCTAAAAATCAGAGAGTTAATCAAATTTAAATTCTCCACTCGACAAATAAAAATTCCCAATATACCAAACTTACTTGCATCGTTCATTTATTGCATATCAATAAAACCGGTAGTTCGCGATAGATACCTGATAGATCGTAACGCCAACGATTCGGGACCTGGCAACATTGCCGAGGTCGAGCCGAAAACAAAAGACAAGCAAGAGTCAGCGCTTACCTTGACTGGAGGAGCAACTACGATCTCCGACGGAGCCTGGAGGGGTCGAAACGCTTGTCCTGTCACTTTCATCTTCTTTCCTTTTAAGGGCCTGGAAAAAAAGGGTAATATTATTTAAACATGATATATTATTTGAGGAGCGTTATTTCAAAAGTGAACAAATCCACTTTGGGAAATTGGTATCATGTTCCTATAATTTAACAAAATTTGTTGTTGATATCGAAAATATTACTGAAAAATTAACAAAATGAGACATATTATTTAAATAGTTTTAAGTCTAGTAATTAACCTACAAACTCATATTCGTTTATGGATTTGTTCATTTTTGTTCTATTACCATGGATTTGTTCACTTTTGATCAAACGTCAGTTGGGAGTTGGATTTGTTATGTTTTGCGCGATATAAAAAATATAAAAATACTAGATTATAAAAATAAAGAAACAAATTTTGAATCAGACATTAAACAGTATTGCATTTTAATAATAAAGAATGTTGACGTAGTAAATTAACGCCACAAAAACCCCAAACCTGGGCATAAAGTCTGTCCGTCAAAATTTTTTTAATTTGCCGAAAATCTCAGCAATTAATTATTTGACAGCAGTACATTTTCATTTTAGTTTCAAAGCCTACTATGTTGAAATATGTTAAAGTAAATTAAATAGATACTGTGGACTGTGGCTAGAATATTTTAAATGCAAATATCTCGAAATGAGCTGAATTTATGCTATTAAAACAAGTATACCTTTTTTGTTCAAATTTACAGGATGTATCATAAAGACTTGAAAAAAATTCAAGAAATGCCGGGAATAAAAAAAATTAAATCTTTCTGAATATATTAAACACCTTGCAAAGCCCCATTACCCAAACGGATTCGGTGAAATTAGTCTTGATAAAAAAAATATGAATAAATTTATAGGAGGGTCAAAATATCGATCAAAAACAAATTTTGGCCCGGTCAATAATTCAGAGAAGTAGATAAAAGGAAAAATTAACATGATATAATAGGTTTGTCCCAACATAACACAAAACCAGTTTGCGTACTGTCGGGATTCTGCGCAGACCAGAATCGGTGTTACTAAATCTATACTGCGCAGAATCCCGACAGTACGCAAACTGGTTTTGTCTTATGTTGGAACAACCTTTATAGCTACAGGCTCCTTCTTTCATCTGAACTTTGAATCATGAAAAAATATTAATTTTTACGTGATTTATTGAAAAATTTGTAATCCGCTTGGGAGTGTCATTCCTCTAAAAGCAGGGCAGGAGCTAAAAATGGGGGTGCGTTTTAGAGCCGGTGGTTATGTCGAAAAGTATTATATTTTTGACAAAAATGTTGAGGATTATTCTTGACAAAAATGATAAGGATCATTTTGGTAGGTAATGAACTGATCTTCATTTTCGTCCAAACAAAAATTCACAAAGTGTCATATTTTCGGAAATATCGGCGAAAATAGACAAAAAAAATTTTTTTTTGGGATCAATGGGCCACTTTTATTTATTATAATTTCGTTGAGTCGCAAAAAAAATTGTCAAAATGTTAAAAACGTCCATACAATACGGTTAGTGCTTACTTGTCCGGTAATTCACAAATATTTACAAATGGCGGCCTTTATTACTGTCAATCGCAATACTGATTTATTAATAAATATGGGACCTCTTAATCTTCCTTCTCATTATAGTTAAACTATTGTAACACAAATGCCAATACCAGTTTTACAGCGAATTAATTTGTACGACTTGAGAATACTCGTTGGATTTGTTCCATCTTGAAATATTACTGTAATTTTCAGACAGAGATTTGTTTAGTTTTGACCGGAAAAAATCATATTTTGAATAAATATGGATTTGTTGCCAGTGCGGCGCTACGGGGGGCAGTATTCCCCCCCCCCCCCCCCCGCCCTTTGCAAAATATCGTTTTTAGCGCCCCCTTCGATTTTATAACTAGTGATGTAATTGCTGAGTACCAGTCTTAGTTTATTATTTAGAGAACTTAAAGATAATAATAATAAAATGCCTTTATTTAGTATTGTGATATACAATACAGTAAACAATTTAAAGAGGCGAAGTCTAGCTTAGCTACTCCACTTAACCCCGTCATACAATATATACAATAAGAAAATTTGGTTTACGCAGAATAAATTTTGTATAAAAAACGATTGGCAATTACCGAAAAAAAAGTGGTTTTAATCCAGAGAAAAAAAGAGAAAACGATTGACAATGCCAAAATTAGAGAAACGATTGGCAATGTCAAAATTACCGAAAAAAAAAAATGTTTGGGCCATTTATGAAGGAAAAAGTGAGTTTTTTAGAATATAAATGGAACTAGAATCTACAAAAAAAATTCAAACAAATTAAAATTTAGTTTACGCAGAATGAATTTTGTATAAGAAACGATTGGCAATGTCAAAATTACCGAAAAAAAAATGTTTGGGCCATTTTTAAAGGAAAAAGTGAGTTTTTTAGGATATAAATGTACCTAGAATCTACAAAAAAAAATTCAAAAAAATTAAAATTTGGTTTATGCAGGATGAATTTTGTATAAGAAACGTTTGACAATGTCAAAATTACCGAAAAAAAATGTTTGGGCCATTTTTAAAGGAAAAAGTGAGTTTTTTAGGATATAAATGTACCTAGAATCCACAAAAAAAATTCAAAAAAATTAAAATTTGGTTTACGCAGGATGAATTTTATATAAGAAACGTTTGGCAATGTCAAAATTACCGGAAAAAAAATGTTTGGGCCATTTTTAACGGAAAAAGTGAGTTTTTTAGGATATAAATGGACCTAGAGTCTACAAAAAAAATTCAAAAAAATGAAAATTTGGTTTACGCAGATATAAGAAATATCCTCTCATTGCTTAGATTTTTCTGTCGTTCTGGACGAGTTTAAAAATATTACTACTGTAAATAATAACATATATATTCTATTAATTATTTTTTTTATGATAAATATAGTATTAATTTAAATACATATGCCCCCCCCCCCCCGCCCTTAATTTCTAAAACCGCCACTGTTTGTTGCGTATTGAAAAAAAAATACTGATTTAGATGCTTTATCTAAACGGTATTTCTAAAGTTTCGATGAAAATACCCATTGCATGTCGTAGCAATCATCCCAGTAGTGTGGGGACCAGACAGGATAACAGTATTCGAGGTGTGTCCTAACTAGAGAACAGTAGAGCGTTTTAACAGCTAGCACGTTGGTAAAGTCTTGGGTTGTTCTTTTGATGAAACCAAGCATTTTCATGGATTTCTTAATAATATTATTGATATGAAGGTTAAAGCTAAGAGAACGATCGAATATAATACCCAAGTCTTTAATTTTCTCTACATTATCCAATAATTTATCATTTATGGTATAATTAAATATTGACAAGTGATGTTGCCGACAAAACCGAATAACGTGACATTTGTTAATTTTTAATTCCATCCCATTAAGAAGACACCAATTGGCTAGATCGTCCAAATCTGATTGCGATGACACTGCATCGCTTCGATTATTAATGATTTTGAAGCATTTAAGGTCGTCGGCAAATAAGAGAGCAGAGGTATTAGAAAAACAGGCAATGATATCATTGATAAGCAGGTTAAACAATAGTGGACCCAAGTGTGACCCTTGAGGGACACCAGAAGTCACTGAGATGGTGTTAGATTAATGATGATTAACTCTAACCTGCTGAGTTCTATTCGTTAGGTAACTGCCTAACCATTTTAAAAATTGACCTCCTATACCGTATAATTTACGCTTTTGGAGCAATAGATTATGGTTCAACGTGTCGAAAGCTTTGGAAAAATCTGTATAAACCGAATCAACCTGCAATCCTTTCTCCAAAGCTTCAGACAAGGTATCAACATAAAGCAGCAAACTGAGTTCTGTCAATTTACCAGAAGAAAATCCGAACTGTTGAGGATTCAATATAGAAGTGCGTCGTACTTAAGAAAATCAGTAACGATACTTTCGAATACCTTGGGAATTGTGCCGAGAATAGAGATAGGGCGATAATTGTCTATGCCCGCTTTATTGTCCGCTTTGTATATTGGACAGTTTCCAAAAGTCAGGAAACTCCCCTAAGTGCAGTGAATTGTTAAAAATGTGAAAAAGCGGCCGTGAAAGAATAAATCAGAATTCTTACAGAAAAATGGGAGGAATACCATTAGGTCCAGGACCTTTATTGACATTAAGAGTTGAAAGTTTTTCATAGATTTTCGAGATTGGTATGAAATAGGAAGATACGCAAACTTTGGATTCTATTGTTATTGTTTAATTTTCAAAAACAAATTAAACATAAACTCAAATCGACAACATCGCATCAAACACTTTCAAATAATCTCAATCCAACAAGTAACATGATAAAGATCACGTAGGTCCATTTCAATAACATTTCGATACAGCGCTGAGACGCAGAATTTTTAACGGATGTTTTTTAGTATATGCAAATTGTCACGTCCACCATAATATCATAACTTCGCAACCAAATTAATCCTTGTTTGCCCCAGCGTGAGAGAAAGAGACAGACATAAAAAACCCACCCATTTAAACAAAATCGATTCGCTCACGCGATAACAATCAACTTCTAGAATACTCGGACGGGAGGGGAAAAGAGTCGAAAGGACCAGCCTTCGCAAACTTTTGAATTAGTGCAGCATCATCACTCATAGACAAAACACCTAAAACGCGCATTATAAATATTTTCTGAATGATGTGATTATTTTAATTTTCTACTAATATGGTTTAGTGATTGTTAACACATACTTTTACTAATAATTTGTGCATTGTTCGTTCATTACTTACTAAAGTAATTTTATTATTAATTTGTTAATTTGTGAGTTATTTCTTCAACATTTTAATAAACCGTTAAATACAAGGTGTTTGCTTTTGTTATTAGAGTTGGGACGACACAAAAGTTACAGTCCATTTTAAGAAGCTACGATATAGTTTAAAAAGGCAATGATTAATACATCGGTTGTCCTGGTAAACTGATACACCATAGGGATAGTTCCAGAACCCTCAACAGTTATTAACAGAAGAGAAATGATTAGCAAATAAATTTGCGATCTCATTACTATTATCATTTAAAATTGGCTAATGGGAGTCATCAAAAATATTTTTAACAAACTCTTATTTCATTATAGCCCAGTGCCCAGCGTCGTTACTTGGAACATTGGCGCCCAGGCAAACACCTGATGGTGCGCTAAATAAGTACTTGTCAAATATTGGCATCAAATTGTCCCCTTCTGGGCTTGTGCCCCTGGCGTGAGTCCCTGTAAAAATTAAAAACGAAAAAACCGATTTTTAGTCTTTTTCTCGATATTTTTGAGGTTATGTTGAAAAATGGTCAATAGAAAGGTTTTATATTTTTTAATTATCTACAACTTTTACCTTAAACTTTTTTCGATAGGATGAATATTTCAGTCACAAAACGTAAAAAATCGTTGATTTTTCTTAATTTCCTTATAATTTACCCTAAATTTTCCAACCACGCACGGACTGCTAAGAATTTTCAATAAATTACGGTATTTAAAATCGGTTTGGCCCTGGTCTATTAGCAGTAGGTTCCTATAAAATACTAACACTGACAATTATGATGCACGATCTGTAAACGAACCATTTTTCTTAATCTGAACAATCCAAGTGCTATAATTAACAATTATTTTGTGTAAGTAAAAGACCTGAAACAATTTACAAAACATGCACGAATCTCCATATCACGAATCCTTTTTTCTCTCGAATTTTTTTCCTCCTCGACTGATCCTTTAAGATGCAATTACGATTATAAAAACATTTGAATCGACTATGAAAACAGTGTTAAAGTGAAACATGAGATGAATTCGACAATTCGAGACTTAGAAAGTATTTTTTACCGTTTTTCGTGGTTTTTGTATTTATCCGTGGAAAATAGGTTACGAGTTGGTCTTCATAGCGCTATAAAAGTATGTCAACGATCGGATTTCTGATAGGATTGTCAACGTCTTTTTGGGTAAAAATATTGTTTGTAACGCGATAAGGAAAGCTTTAAAGATGGTGAAATTGATTAGAAAATGGATGAGTCATTTTTTAACCTACGTCATGTTAATACCATTAATACCAAGCCGTCACCTAAGATCCAGTGGTCCATTCATCACAGACTGACCGCTTTCTTCCCGTCTTCAATTCAATTCAAACTAATTTATTTCAGGTTAGCATTTTAAAATTACAAACATAAAATAAAACAATGATATAAATATTGGGCTAGCATCAAGTCCAGGAAGGACCTATAACTCATGGACTTGGCAGATGTTCTGGCGGGGTTTTTTAAATACGCGACCACGAGAGAAGTATAGTCCAATAAACGAAGGTGCCAAGGCCGTAGCTGAAATGAAAAAAAAACATATTTTTTTAGTAAGTACTAAGTAGTATGTTTTTCTACCCCAAGTAGCACTATAGTGACAGAAACTGATATCGCAACTTCGATTGGGTGGCTATTACGTAATAATCACTAAATCTACCCCTACACAATAAGAATAACTTCATTTTATTTATGCCTAGTTGTAGTCACGTAAAGTTCACCGTGTGAGCCACTTAATAATTTTATAATACCGGGTGTCCCAGAAGTTTCTGACCCATTTTAACTGCAAATATCTCGGAACTCAGAAACGATAGGGAGGTGCGGTTTTCACTGAACATTTTCTTTTTGTATAAAGTTTTTTTCAGTATAAATTTTTATTTAGTAAAATCTTATATAGGGTGTTTTAAAAAAATGTATAATATGTTGAAGTTTAGATGAAAAATAAGTGAGTTATTTGATTTTTAAGGATAGGCAGTTATGTAGACATCTACCATTAGATAATTTATATGTTACTTTTTTTAAAACACCCCACTCTTAATATTTATTAAAACAAATAAGAGCAAATTTTCATAGATTAAATATATAATGACACGTAAACATCTTGTGATTTTTCTTTTAAAAATTAACAAAATATAGTTAATTATGCAATAAGTGTGCAAAGTTGTGGCTAAACGGTTAATATTTTCAAAATGTTGTTTATTCATGGATATGTGGGTTGATAAAGGCTACATTATAAAATTATTTACCTAATCGTTTTAGTTTTCGAGATATTTTGATATTTCTAAAAATGGAAGCACTTACAAGAAAACCAATAACTTGGTAACCTATGGAATCAGCCAAATCCAATTTTAACTGAAAAAAATTAGACTAATAGTTGAAAGTAATAATGTATTTAGAGTTGTTTAAAATTATACATGGCGTCCAAAATGGGGCGATTCACTAATTACATATTCAAACGACAAAATAGTTCTTATTTTAAATAGGACACCCTATATTTTATAATCCTATTATATAGCAAATTCCATTACCTTTTAAAAATTATAAAGGTATACAGGGTGACACAGCAACCATGTAACAGGCTACAGTATCTGTGTTTCTCAAGATAAAATTACAAAGTTTTAGGGTATTAAATGGGACCTTAGTGGCCTCATTTTAGTCAGTTTGTTTCACTTTTACTACTTCCGATTTTACCGGAAGTGATACCAACTTTTGAATTTTAAACGGGACACCCTGTAGATTATTACATTTTTGGAATCTACATGAAAACCTGATTTCATTGATGTATCATACTTGGTATCTCAAGTGAATAGTTAAGGAGCTACACACAAAAATACGAAAAATCAAAATTGGCTTAAATAACATACCAAAGGAATAAACTACGGGAAAAAACGGCACTAACTTAAATATTACATTAAATTATTTAATGTAATTCAAAAAATTTATAAATTTAATACAACATAACTGAATTGTACCATTTTTTATGTTTTTTTAATTTAACCCATTTTCCCCCCTGTTTTCATACCTTATTTAAATTGCAACCCTTGTTTTTTTTCTTCCTAAAACAATAAACGCATTCTATTCTAATTAAGTGCATAATTTTAAATTACATTTTTTGTACATTTCTTAGTTAATGTTCTCAAATGAGAAAACTATCATACTTTAAAGCAATATATAAATAAGTCAAAATAATGTCATAGTCACCGCCGCCTTGATAATATTAAAAAATTATTTAATGGATTGCTTTAAAGTATGATAGTTTTGTACAAAAAATGTAATTTAAAATTATGCACTTAATTAGAATAGAACGCGTTTATTGTTTTAGGAAGAAAAAAACAAGGGTTGCAATTTAAATAAGGTATGAAAACAGGGGGGAAAATGGGTTAAATTAAAAAAAATAAAAAATGGTACAATTCAGTTATGTTGTATTAAATTTATAAATTTTTTGAATTACATTAAATAATTTAATGTAATATTTAAGCTAGTGCCGTTTTTTCCCGTCATTTATTTCTTTGGTATGTTATTTAAGCCAATTTTGATTTTTCGTATTTTTGTGTGTAGCTCCGGAAGTAGTAAAAGTGAAACAAACTGACTAAAATGAGGCCACTAAGGTCCCATTTAATGCCCTAAAATTTTATAATTTTATCTTGAGAAACACAGATACTGTAGCCTGTTACATGGTTGCTGTGTCACCCTGTATACCTAAATCTATTAATTTTGGAGTTATTTTTATTTTATTTAAATTTTACATTATTTTCCACCGTAATGCCTACATATAACATCCTGTATTTTATCAGCTTAGACTATGATACGAAAAAATTATCTTTGAAACTATGTGTTTGGTTTTGACATTATTAAAAATGTTTCGAGATGCATCAAAATCTGTATGGTTAACCGTCATGGTGGTTATTATTGTGAAAAGTTGATTCATCTGTAAACAGCACATTATAAAAAAAATCATCTTCACTAACCTTCTCCAATGCCCATAAACAAAAATCTATCCGTCTTTGAAAATCTGTTCCATGCAGATTTTGATGCATCTCGAAACATTTTTAAATAATGTCAAAACCTAGTTTCAAAGATAATTTTTTCGGATCATCAAATACAGGGTGTTATATGTAGGCATTACGGTGGAAAAATAATGTAAAATTTAACTAAAATAAAAATAACTCAAAAATTAATAGATTTAGGCATAGAAGACCTTTATAATTTTTAAAAGGTAATTTGCTACATAATAGGATTATAAAATACAGGGTGTCCTATTTAAAATAAGAACTATATTGTCGTTTGAATAAGTCATTAGAGAATCGCCCCATTTTAAACAACTCTAAATACATGATTGATTTCAATTATTAGTCTAATTTTTTTCAGTTAAAATTGGATTTGGCTGATTCCATAGGTTTCCAAGTTATTGGTTTTCTTGTAAGTGCTTCCATTTTTAGAAATATCAAAATATCTCTTAAACTAAAAACCTTAAGTATAGGGAATACTTAAGAAAGTTTATCTTATTTTTAACGTATAATCTATAAATGCAACAAAATATAGGGACGCCACACTTTTTTGGGACAACCTGTATATTTCAAAACAATTTTAAAATGTAGCCTTTATCAACCCACATATCCATGAATAAACAAAATTTTCAAAATATTAACCGTTTAGCCACAATGGACCGTCACGTCTACCGTGACTCACCCTGTATATCTTCAGTTTTATAAAAATCAGTGAGAATTGTAGAAATTATGTCATAAATTGTCACCGGAGCTACGAGCACCTGCTAATTTCAAAAAAATCATTCGGACGTCTGGAAGTGGGTGAAATAGTATATTACGACGATGATAAATCAGTCAAAACAAGCTTCCTTACTGGTTTACTCACTTTGTATTAATCTCTGAAAGGGATAAAAAAGAAGAGAGTGACATCTTGACTAGATTCAGTCAAAATTTAATGTCAATACTCTCTTCTTACTATAGATGGTAGCACATCTAAAAATGTTATCTTATAGCGGATATAGCTATTGACTTGTACGAGTTTGGAATTTTATTTATTGGATTCGAAAAGCCTAACTGATGAAGTCGAAAGACAGAAACCGGTCTTAGGATGTCGAATCTAATAAATTAAAATTTCTTACTGGTTTACTCACTTTGTATTAATCTCTGAAAGGGATAAAAAAGAAGAGAGTGACATCTTGACTAGATTCAGTCAAAATTTAATGTCAATACTCTCTTCTTACCATAGATGGTAGCACATCTAAAAAGCTTCTCATATCATTTATATATTTATGATGCCAATAAACAATCTCCAAATCATAAAAACGACAGGACTTCTTTTCATTTTACCTAAACTTGCTCCTTCTACGTTATCAAAATTACTTTTCCCATTTCATTCATAACGGTACTCGCAATACTGAATGAAATCTATCGTGGCGGTCACTATTTGAAATCAGCTGAACTATTTTCTTGGGTATATTCATTGAAATGAGACAGAAACATAAATTCCCTTATTTTCCTCAATTATTGAAAAAAATTAGCTCGATATATTTAATATATACTTCAACCTTAAGGATCAAGAAAATTTAGGTACGAACGTTTATCGGCTGAAAATTAATGTTGATGTCCATTGATTTTTATTAATTACACGTACTTTTTTCGTTCAGTGTATTCACTTTGTACATTTATTTAATTTCTCCAGTTTTAAAGCAAAAAACTGTAATGTTTCGGACTGGATTAATTTAAAACGGCTAACGGTGGAATAATTGCGGCAAGAGAAGCAATTTTTACGCGATAATTTTCAGTTGTGAACAGTACTAGTGCTATTATCTAGTAATTTCTTGGTTATTAATAAGGTTTTTAATACATAATAAAATGCGGAGTACAGTTCGTTTTTAATGTAGTTCTACAGTTAACTACAAAAATATCAAATTGGACGAAGTGAAAAATGACATGTTGAATGTAGAAAGGAATGTTTTGTTTGTTTTTAGTTCACTCGCTTTCTATCCTATCTTTTATAATCTATTTGAAAAATC
The DNA here is from genome assembly GCA_949320105.2 of Crepidodera aurea. NCBI lineage: Eukaryota > Metazoa > Arthropoda > Insecta > Coleoptera > Chrysomelidae > Crepidodera > Crepidodera aurea. Next base: position 65,040,115 of record OX439475.1, read on the forward strand.
ATGATAGTATTAGTGGTACCTGGAAATATTTTTTTACAAATATATGAAGTTCATTATAAAAATGTACAATAATCTAATAATTATAAGCATTTTTCTACATTTTATCACATAATGCAGCCGACCGCAAGACTAATTTTTTAAAGATTCGTTAAATAATCAGTAAATAACACGTCAAAAGACATCAATCTTTGTTTATATTTTGTATAAGGAGTCACACAATTTTGCATAATTCTACTTTTCTTTATTTAAACCATTTATTTTTAAACAAAAGATTATTTTGGCTGACTGTTTAATACTGAAAATAATAATTAATCGTATTTTACATTAATTTCGTGACTTTAAAAGGAATTCCAATAATTTACTCACCGATGATATTAAATAGATATTTTATATATGAAAAACATTCGTAATAACGAAATCGTTGAATATTTTACATGCTGGAAAATATTTAGTAAAATAATAATCAGTCCGGAGCACAAACGCGATTTATTAAACGAATGAGTTAGGAATTTAATTTATTCGATTCGACATCCCAAGACCGGTTTCTGCCTTTCGGATTCATCAGTTAGGCTTTATTAAATTCCATATCCACTTCTAGCTAGTAATAAAACCGAATGGTTTACCTAAGCAATTTGTTTCTGGCTTGTTAATGTGCATTTTTTTTATTTATATAAATTTTATGTTAGATTTCTGATAGAAACATAAAATATCTCGTAAAAATTCCTGTTTTACTTGTACAGTGCCGAAATAGTAATAATAATATTCGGGAAAAAGTTAAAACGTTGTTGTTTAATTTCTATACTTTTACTCTCGTTTTCTCTCTGCAAAGTCCAGTTTTCAGCTTCGTTCATATTTATTGATATTGGTATTATTCTATATATTTTGAATTTAACTTCTTTGCCTACTTTTTTTTCTACAAACGTCAAAAAATGACAAGGTTCGCGCATTCATAACAATATGCGAAGTGACCCTTTTTTCACCGTGCGCGAAGTAGTGTGCAAAATACATATTTCGCGCACTGCATGTAAACTATATGAGATTTTTGTCTTTTAACCTTTATGGTCCTCAATCAAGCAAAAATCGAAGAAATCATTTATTTCTAAAATATAATTAATTAATAATAATTAAGGTTTTTTAACACTTCTCAAATTGTGACAAAATTTTACACTACCTAATTTTATTTATTATTTACAATGTATTTACACGAACCGATATTTATTCCTAAATAAACTGAAATGGAAAAAGTCTTTCTTAATTTAGCTAATTTGAAGTGTTCAAAAACTGATGTTTAATGAACAAAACTTGAGTGCTGCAGTGAGTTATGTGTGTCAAAGCGATTTAAAATAAACAAATAAAAACATGTTGATTTACAGATACATTTTGAAATTTGGGTATTAATATAGATTTGCAATAGATTTTAGTATAATAATATAATAATTGATAATACTAAAAAAGTTGTTACATGTTTATATTTGACAATTCAAAAAAGGTGAACAGAGTTTTATAAAAAAAAAAAACAAAAAGGAAGAGGCGGTTTTATCAAAGGTAATACCACGAGTCCTCCAAATTTTATCGATTAAATTTTTGGTTTTCACGAAAACGGCTTTATTTGGAAAAACCACGAAAACAAACTGATTTTATCTCAAATCAGTTTGTTTGAGTGGTTTTGCCTAAAATAAAGGCGTTTGAGTATGAAGATTAAAAATTTAATCTATAAAATTTCAGGGGACGAGTCGTATTTGAAAGGATTATTTTTTGAATCATTTTGTATTAAAAACAGAGAACATAGTCATTTATGCAAAAGACACTTTACACACAAATATTGAAAATTTTCTTTACCAATTTAAATTGAAACCTGAGCTGTTATAGTTTTACATACAGGGCCACCAAGGCGATTTTTTGACTGGCTACCCCGCGAAACGGCGCCTTAAATAAAAGCGAAGAAGAAGAATGAAATGATGTCTTTCTTAATTTAATTAATTTTAAGTTTAGTGTTAAAGTGAGGTATCTAAAAATGTTAAATGAATGTTGAAATAAACTAATAAAAACAGGTTAGTTTACAAATACATTTTGAAATTTGGTTATTAACATAGATTTGCAATACATTTTAGTATAATAATAATTGATAAATGTTTACATTTGACATCTCAAATAGGTAAACACAGTTTAATCAAAAAACAAAAACGACGAAGCGGTTTTATCAGTATAAAACACAATGATTGGTTAGGATCCTGAGTTGTTATTGGCTGAAACCACAAAATCTGACTGTTTTGACTGATGAAAAAAATAATCAGTATAAAACACAATGATTGGTTAGGATCCTGTGCTCTTATTGGCTGAAACCCCAAAATCTGACTGTTTTGACAGATGAAAAAAATAATCAGTATAAAACTCAATGATTGGTTAGGATCGTGAGCTCTTATTGACTGAAACCACAAAATCTGACTATTTTGACAGATGAAACAAACATAATCGTCTTATATTTTTTTTACCAATACTACAAGTCCGCGAAAAATAAAATAAAAGTTAAGACAAGTAGTGTAGACATCGAGTTTTACCGTACATGTACTGAATTTCCGGAAATTGAGAAAATGTTGCCTAGCAAACGGATAATACGTGAATAATAAACCCATGTATTCTTATGCAAGTGGAATATCACATCTGTTTTTACGGTACATGCTCTGGAATTCCGGAAAATGACAAAATATTGACTAGGAACTGGCTAGATGAAACAACACTTAAACTCAGTTGTACGCAGTCAATTTTTTTTTCAAATGTTCTTTTATCCACTTGATTGTTCTTTGTTCCAGATGGGTTTACTGTTAAGAATAATCTATCAGTTGTTATTCTAGATGAACGTTTAACCATTAGAATTTTAAAAAGACGGACTGGACAAAATGTAGGGTTCTTCGTGTTGGGGACCAGCCATTTACTATCTACCTATTTTAATCACAGAATTATCCACTTCCTATTTAAAATAATGAACTCTGCAATTGACTGCTTCTCCACCAATCCAGGCTGGGGTCCTGCCGGAGTGTCTTCGTCCCATAATAAAACCATTGCGTAGTATTCTTCCAATTTTAATGAAGCAGAGCTCGATTCCCTTTTATTGGCGCACATCTGCAAATTCTTTCGTTTCGCATTACGAGTTTCCCTACTAGACTAGAAGATAATATATATAATGGATCAAAAATTATTTTCCGGTTCATATAATACATCTCTTGCATTTTTTTTGCAACGGTGTCCCACATTGTCTTCACAACTAGTTCTTTGTAATTTTGACGTTTTCTTTCTTCATATTCCACGCTCAATCTTTCAGGAATAGGTTTAGTTGCGCTAAACTTGTAGTTTCCAAAAGCTCGTATTTCTTTGCCTTGCAGAATTCCGTAAACTGTTTCCATAGTGACGTATGGGTTTAACGGTATTGTACGGTACACTTTTCTCAATCGCCAGATCAATATTAGTCATAGAATAACTTCCAAAGTGACTCATTTTCACTAAATAAGCTGACTAGCACTGTTTAAAAACAATATTACAAAATTTATTGACAATAAAATTAAAAAAATTGTTTAGCGTCGTTTTCTGGTGTCCTAGGAGACCATAATTACTTGTTATCAAAGGTATTGTAATTTTTGGTGACAACAGCTGTGGATAAACTCGAAAAAACTACTGACAGGAGCTGTCATACAGTTTTTTCATCTAGGAACCATTTGTAATTCAAAATTGCGCGTTTGTGATTGGTGGAAATTAAGACGAGGGAAATAGTCATGTGTAATAAATTAATCCAAATACTTTCTTTTTTTTTTAATTTCTTAGGGATATCTCGTTTAAGTGACGAGCACTTTTCATTCCACCGACGTTGATGTCTCTCCTCCATTGCTTGCTTATATATTAATGGAAACGTTCACCATGTTATTCACTATAATCGCCGAAATTGTCTGTGAAGTGAGGTTTCAAGATTATTAAGCTTCCAAGCGCAGGAAGTTTTTTTGTTTCTAAGAAAGTTTCTACAAACAGCTTTTTTCCTTGTCCTTCATTTTTGTAACGAATATTTCGATCTTTTTAAAAATCTAATTTGTAGCCCGTCAAATACCACTTCATATAATTTATCTGCAGAAACTTTTAGAAACTATCGTTGTATATATTCACAAGACCCAATTACGATGTCAATTGTGTCAAAAAAAAAAGTTGATTGAAAACAACAGTTTAAGTCGATATTTCGAGTTTGGATTTCGACAGTGTATAAATGAAACAATAAAGGTTCAAAGAAAAAACCATATGAAGTATGAAATGAGCAGCAAGTTGGACTTCACGGAGAACAGTGAGGGGGAAAGTGAGGTGAGGGAGTACCATAAGCGTGGTGTGGTAACCGAGATTTTGACCCGATATAAATACGCTTTTGTTCTTCTCCGAAATTCTGGGACACCCTGTATCTGTATCAGTTCAAATTGGACGAAACTCCGAGATATTCCAAAAGCACGGGTCAGACTAGGCTGGTTATCAGCCGCTGCTGATCAGCGGCTGGCAGCAGCACCAGCAAGCAGCGTCTGGCAACCCGGTCACATTTCGGCTACTCACCTATTTCTAGTAGTGTAGCCATTGTTGCCATTAAGGGCGACAAGTCGCCAAAATGACGACTTTTACCTCTATGAGAGTGTGGCGACGATTTTCAATAAAAAGCCTATTTTTGACGACTTTTTATAGGTGAAAAAATTTCTGTATTCATAGAATCATATCAATATTTTCAATATACACGTTTTATACAATACATCGGAAGAAATAACATAATAATAATTATCATTCCGAAAAACGTGCCACAAATTGTACCTGTACGTCAAATGTCAAATTTTGGGAATTCCCCGAAGCAAGGGACTGAATTAAGGGGCATTTTATTTGATACGTTTTACGTTTGTATTTATTTACTTTTGACTTTTTATTCTTTGTGTACCTATAATAAAGTTTATTTTGCTTTATTCCATAAAAACAAAATTTTTTATTTAATATTAAAGTGGCGACTTTTTACTTTGTTGCTCTGGCAACACTGATTTGATTTCCCGACCACTTCAACTCAGCCATTTTTTTCTGATCAAATAAAACAATATAAAAACAACAGTAAACACCAAAACACGTGTAGGTTGCTCTATAGGGAGGTCTGACTGCGCTAGCGAAAGCGAGCTTGAGTGAATCACGTGACCCATTGGTGAATCACGTGACCCGCTACCTGCTACCAAAAGTCGGGCATGTCCAACTTCGCCAGCTGCTGACAAATACTCGCCGGCTGGCGGTGTCGGCTGCGGATTCTGTGATCACACCAAGCTGATAGTAGCGGCTTCTTTAATTCGCGGCTGGTAACCAGCCTAGTCTGACCCACGCTTAAGTGAACTTTAGATTGTAAGAGTTTGTAATTAAATTATTAATCGATCTTTTATACCAGTTTTAATATTTTCGCCCCTGAGTGAAAAAATTCAATTACCGCCGCTTAACAATTTTTTTGAGGCACATGGTACATACATCCTTTATAAAAACGTCTATTTTTATGTATGAGAGAGTATTAAAATAATAAAGCGTTCGTAATCCATAGGCCACTTCTTTTAGTAGACAGTTAAAATATTTTGTGAAGTTATACCTCGAGTATTTTCGTATGAAATAACCTTTGTATAAATATAATAAATATATCGGGTGTACACTTATATTTTCACCTAATTAACCTGCTTATAACTTCTAAACAGCTGAAGGTAAAAAAGTGCAATTTTTTCTAAAATATTTTATTTTTCCACAAGGTATGTTAAGAACATTGTGTCAAACGGGTTATGTAGGTATAAGGGTTTAAACTTTGACTTTTAAACAACGTTACGTTCATAAATAATAATTTTAATATAAAAACTACTTCTTACCTACAAATCCAAATCAGAATCGAAATCAGAAGATGAACTGTCGCAACCAATATTTACAATGACTTCCTCATTTTCTCTTCTTTAATCGTATGATTTATTGCCTTTTCCCAGTTTTCAGGCTTCACATTATTTACAGCCTCCAAAAACAACTGTTTAACATCACTCATTTTAAAAGAATTATTTTTTCTTGAAACTTCTCCCTTTATCTGTGCCCATATCAGTTCAATCGGGTTTACTTCGCAATGATATGGTGGTGATCTAACCACCGTCATCCCACGATTTTTTGCAATTTCATCAATTTCATATTTTTTTAATTTCTCTTTATGAAGGGAACACAAATGATACAGTTCTCTTCTCACAGAACCGGGATGGAACTTAATATTCTTTGAATTTAGCCAATTCTGTAAATCTTTTTTTAACCACTTGGTTGTGGGCATTTTTTCTGTAAGTCTCGAGTGATAACTTGCATTATCCATTACCATTATACAGTTCTGAGGAAGAAGATCTATCATTTGTTCGAACCACTCTTTAAAGACATCAGCATTCATGTCCTCATGGTAGTCACCGGTACGAGTAGATTCAAAAGTCAATAAACCACCTTTAACAAAACCGTTTGAACTACCGATGTGTACTATTATCAGTCTGCGCCCCTTTCCTGATGGTGGATTTAAACCAGTAGATAAATTATTTAAAAAAGCCTGTCTTCGACTTGTAACAGTTTCATCTTGCCAAAATTTATTTGGTGTATGTCCCTCGTTGATCCATGTTTCATCTAAATAAAATATATTTCTTCTTTGGTTTCTCATTTCTTTTATAGTCCTTAGGTAATTTCTTCTCCATACTACAATATCGCTTCTTTCTATTAAAATAGACTTTCTGGAATGCTTTTTCCATAGAAAACCTATTTCTTTTAAAAGTTTCCATAGTGTGCTTCGACTCATTTCAGGGTAATCCTTATCATCTCGAACCGTGGCAAGAACTTTGTCTACTGTCGGAAATTCTTTTCTAAAGAAGAACGCATGCACTTTCCTTCGAAGTCTTTCTTTCAAATGATTTTCTATTTGAAATTTTGGTTTTCCTGGAGCTTTACGTGCTGTTTGAAACTCGCCACATTTCTCTTCTTTAACAACTCTGTAAATCGTAGATTTCCCAACACCAAGCGTACTACTAACTAATTCCACTGTGTCATCAACACTTTTACATAAATGTTTGTCTGTAAATGATTTAAAACAATTAAATATTAATGTTTTTTCATTAACTGTTAAAGGACCGATTTTTTGTCGTTTACGCGGTACTTCCAAATTTTCCATGATCACACTAGAATTCACAATAGACTGCACACTGCACCTTGCATGTTGCAACTAAACGACATTTAGTAAGCTGTCAAGAATACACAACTGGACCTCCTTACTAAATGGAAAACCTACAATCGCATTTTCGGTGAAATTTGTTGGTAAGGGATTTATCTACTTATAATTCGATTACTGTAAGAAATTCTTGGAATTAAAATAAAACAAAATTGGCAAATAGGTACTTATTGAAAATAATCTTAAGATACGGCTATGTTATCTTTAATACACAGGGCTTTTGGCCTGTCCAAACCTTTTTCTATTGTTCTGTACAGCTTATGGTTATAAAAGACCAATAAAAGACCCAAAACTTGTATTAGCTCAGGTACATTTATGACAATTTTAGGAAATATTTAGATTATTCCGTAAAAATATTTAAAATGACCGTACTAAGTTTTGCATTAGAAATGCTGTTTTATTACTCTCTCATACATAAAAATAGACCATAATACCCACTTAGTGGTAATATCTTTAAAAAGCTGCTGTTTATTGTCTTCCTTAGAACGACTTTGCCTACATTTTTACTTTTTTGTAGGCTTATACGAGACATACTTATGTACTCGTAGAACTACAGCTTGGTATTTATTTCGACATTTTACTTTCACTTTCTAAACCGTTTGAATTTATAGCAGTTAACGGTTTTAAAGTTTAACTCTTAGGTAACGTTTAAAGGGAATAGGTTAACATTTTTTGAATGATGTTAAATTTGGTATAAAAAGTATACAGGGCGATTCTCAAGTTTGCAACAAAAATTAAGGACGATGTACGTTATTTTAATACATTTGGGAAATAACGCGAATGTTGACACTACTCCGGCAGCTGTATTGACTGAATAGCAGTCTATTTTTTTTATAAATATAGATCTATGATTGAACTTTAAAAACATTTTTTATTTTCATGGACGAGAAAAAATTTCCGGTTATTAATCCAAACAAGTGGGGGATTCAGTAAGAAAATTTCACACCTAAAAAATTTAAAAGTAATTAATTTTAATTTGACAATAAGATCATTTAAGAGGGGCCGTGCCACAGGTATGCCAAACTACAAACACCAAAAATTCCTGCAAAATCCCCATCCTTCGCGTTCATCAATCGACAGTCACTTTGTCAGTATATCACTGTCTTTCTGCAATAATTAAAAGAGATAGATATAACACAATATCTTAAGACTTCAGCGAATTTCCTGTGTGCTAGGTGGCGCTACTAGTATTAAAATATAATATATTATTTGGAATATCTGAGGAATCTGAGAGAATAAATTTTCTTTATTTTCACTATTAGTCGGGTCGCAGAGAGCGCTAATAATCCATGTGTCATAAGTTCGATACCTGCATCAACCACGAGAGAAATTTTATTTTTTATTTTCAGGAAATATCATTTTTTTGTTTACTATTTTTTTTCTAGCATCAAAATAGAGTTTATATTTTATTAATTTAATTAATTTTCAATTGTTTTCGTATAAATCCATTTATTTTAATATGAATAGCGCAGCCACGCGACTAATCTCATTAAATACATCAGATAGGAAGTGAGCTCGGAAAATAATATTTCTAACATAAAAAAATATTTAAACATCAATGGATTCATACGAAAATTGAGAATTATATAAATGTATAATCTTTAAGGTGACGCAAGAATTTAAAAAAAACTGAATTAATAAATAATTGGCGGCCCCAAACGCAAAATGTTTTTATCAATATCTATTTGATTAAACAATTGCAGAATACATGAGTTATCGACACAAAAAACTGCGTTCTAGTAGATGCATTTATTAATCATAAATTTATTTCAGATTCTTAGCTCTAATACTTGCATTTATCAATCGTAAACTCATTTCTTAAAAAAAGTATTGTTCATATGTAGAAATATTCTTAACTATTTTATTGTATAACATTTGTTTTAATGTTAACTTTATTGTAAAGCATTAAATATTATAAAATCATTTTTTGTAAGAAAATAAATTGAATAATTAATAATTATTTCTTTATTTAAAAGTACCTAATTACAGTTATTCAACTAAACAAAAGAAAACAATACACTATGAAAAAACTGCATTGCTTTTTATCAATGGACAAAACACATAGCAAATAAAATGTATAACAAACGTACATCAAGAGTACCATGGACGGGTTAATAGGTGACACATACTGTAAATAATTTCTGCAAATGTCTGTGATTCCAAACTAGGAAGCTATGGAGATGCAGACACTATTTTGAATGAAATGGTGTGAAAATCATGCACTAACAAAAATCACAAAAAACTGTTATAGTTGAACTGCACATTCTCCATATTACTCATCACTAATTTTGTCACATTGACGACCTCGTTCGAATATGCATAAAAATTGAAGATTTTTTAAACAATAAATCTCGAGAACAGAATTTTTGTTTGTGGAAATATTTTTACCCGTTATAGCTTACACCTTGGAATAGGACATCTCCATTTTTCAACAAATTTTAAGGAATAATAAAAAACATATTAATCATTTAGTGGAAGGTGTGAAAAATACCGGCATTAATTGAAATACTTTAAACTGAAGAACTGGTTTTAGTTAGTACTAATTTACTCATTAAAAAAAATTTCAAAACACACGAATAAATTAGCTAACGCTACCTAAAATCACAAACGCACTGTTTTGTATCAAAAATGTCAATTGTAAGCTTTCTTCGTAAAAGTGGTTGCATACATCGTTCAAAATAATACCAAAAAGCGCCACTGTCACAAAGTGTCACGCGGAAAACGCCTGAACTATGGAAAGAGAAAATCTTACTGGGACATAGGCAACTTGTATAACTTTATTTTTTCGGAACTGTTTATCTCAAAAATTATAAAGTTTTGAGAATTAGTATTCTCGGAAATTAATTATGTATACTTCATTTAGGACATCTCCTTTTCACGTTTAAATTGGTGATCACAAATTGTCAAAACTGTCAAAAACACACCTCCACTAAATCGCTGATATCTTTTTTATTAATCCTTAAAATTGACTCAAAAAAGGAGATTTCCTATTCCAAGGTATAAGCTATAACGGGTATAAATATTTCCACAAACACAAATTCCGTTCTCGAGAGAGGTTGTTCAAAAAATCGTCAAATTTTTATGCATATTCAGTATTGCCAACTGTAAACGAGGTCGTCAGTGGCACGGCCCCTCTTAAGGACATGAAGAAGCAAAGGCTAGTTGGCCATGAGTGTTTGTTGGTATGTCAAAAATTATACCACGTCAAAATTTTAAAGTATCTAAATAAAATCGTGGAAATAACAATGTTCCACTGATTTTAGTTTAATAAATTTAGTAAAAAGTGTTTAAAGCAAATTTATTTTACAGTTGTATCCTAAGTTAGGTTCAATAAAGTAGGTGGAACGTGTTTTTTTAATTAATTTGTAAATGCTGTAATTGCCATTTCCAAATACCTAGATGAAACAAATGACAGTTTAGGTGGCTTTGGAAAAATTGTAGACGATTATTTTTCTGACAGCTCAACTTATTGGCAGTGCAGAATAATAACCTATAAATGTAATTTGAGGCAGAGTTTTTGTGTCAACTCTGTGATCTCAAAGTGTATCACCCATATTTAAAATATGTGACGTGCCTCATTGATGAATGTAGTTTGGAGAGCAGTTTACAAAATGCAGAGGTACAATACATAAAAATTTACTACCAAGTTTTATCGGATTTGCAAAGGTTAAGTTTAACCGAATTGCATAGGTATACATTTAGTTAATACGAGAATCCTTTCTTACTCACTAGTGAAGGAAGATTTTTTAATTTTGATTGTGAAAAACATTTAATAGAGGTAATTAATAATAAAGAAATTAAAAAAACAATAAAAGATGTAGTAATTGTTTAATTTTGATATACATAAAAAGTAAACAAAAATATTATTTTCATTTAATCAAAATGTCAAGTCCATTACATGTGTCAATAGATTTAATTTTTGGAAACAATTTAAGGGGGTCCGTAGGTTTAGGAGAAAAGAAAATTCCTGAAAAGCCTTCGCTTAAGAAAGTCGCATCGTGTTTAAAAAACGACATCATATCACTTTTTTCAAGGTACATATTAATTAAAAAGCAAAAACAACATTCAGATATCCGAACCAACTTATTAAGGTATCTTACGTCATATCTAAAAATAGAAATTCATTACTAAATCGAACGCGTTCTCATATGTTTACCTTTTTTATTTATTTATTTATCATGTTACTTGAACTCGAGTAGTACCTAGTAAGTACCGATAGATGGGTACTGTAAACGTAAATATGCGGTACCACCTGTTTTTAAACCAGGAAGTTGCACTGTACATATCAAGCTCTGGGCTCTGGGATGTCAAAAAAATAAAAATAAATCACATCCTCGATTTGTTATTACGTAACTAGTTTAAATCATGGTATGAAGGTGTGGAATATATGAGATGATATAAATAGTTGGGAATCTGAGGAGCTGAATTCGACCACCTCTATACAACTCGCGAACATACATCTAAAAAACATGAAATCCTATGTATGTAAACATGACATTTTTGAAAATAATATTTATTGCAAACTAGTGCTTAACTTTGTTAATTGGTGTCTGACCGTCATGAATTTTGGATATGATATTTTTCAGTACTTCCCTGACATAGTGTCAAAACAATAAAAAATGTAGAACGTCAAATCAAATCATTTTTTTTTCGCTAGATGGCACAAAATATCGTCATTTTGCAAAGTAAAATGGTGAGTCGAGAAAACTTTTTTATCTTTAGAGATAGTTAACTAGTATAAACGAGAAAACTTTAACTTTTTTTTCATACGACGTTTAGTTTGGATTGTGTACTTTTTTAACGAACCGAACGAAATTGAAACGACGCGCCGCATCTCTTGGATTTATCACTGTGGATGCGAATAAAGCGATTAGTGTGTCAAAGAGTGTAAACACCATAGCCTTCTTCATAGGCGCAACAAAGATGACTAGAAGATCACTATAGGGGGTATAGTGCGATTTATGAGATTGAGAAATGATAGGAATAATAATAATAATTTTGTTACAAGCATAAAACACAATATTATTATTATTTAATTGAAATATTTATTTTACAACGCATTTTCCCTCACACTCGAAACTTATATTGCATCTTACATTTGCTTTCAGGCATTTGCAATTGTTACCACAGTTAAATAATTTACATTTGTAAAATGGAGTAATTTTTAAAAATGTAGGTTTTGCTTCTTTGGACATTAATTTTGGAACTATACAATTATTGTCTTTGCGTTCGTAACCAAACTTTAGAATTTCTGGCAGATCTGGCTTTAACATATATGTCGTTTTGAAAACTGCGCTGTCGTTGTAAAAATGCCCGTCTCACATGAAAAATAAAAGAATCCTCCGTCGGCGGCAAATCCCTAACAAAAGGTCATTATTAAAACCTTATTTACCTACCAGTATAATAGTATAAACTTCAATGATATATTTTGGTTACAAAATATTCATCTTTTCTGGTTCTTGAGACAACACTATTTTTAGGGCTCTTTTTTTGCCTTTTTTAAACGGAAAGCTAACAGAATCACATCCAGATAAACAATATATTGACAACAAATTGTCTGCTAATATTTTAACATCCAGATGCTTCAAGTTTGCTAGTGCTTTAATGATTGAGAAACATGGGATAATTTTCTTTTCTCTTCCCATCCAAATTTCGATATCTAAGGTAACCGAGAAAAACGTTGATAAAATAAAAACATTTGTGTCCAATGAGTAAATAACAAATACCTTAAGCATGTCTGTAAAAAAATTAATAATTGCAAATATTCTAGTATCAGGTTCCCCATGCCCATAGTAAACTGTAACTCATCAACCACTTTCAACTCAATTTTTGTCTATTTTATTGTTCTTTGATTATCTTCTGACATTGCTGCCAATACAATTTCAATTTGATCACTTATAACATAATTTTCTTTCACTAGTTTTTGTGCTAAATATGCCAAAAAGTTATTTTTATTATAAGGATTTGATATAAATTTCTTCCAATCAGGTATTTCCAAATGACAATTTTTCGATCTTCTATATCTTTCTGTTTGCTCTAAGCTTTGTTCAAAATCGTAACGACCACCAATGAGTAGATACTATTGTACCATAGATAGTTTAAAATTTTGATACCGCTGAATAAGTGCCATCATATTTTTTATATAAGCTGTGTTAAAAGGTAACAGGTAAATCTTTAATTTCTCTTAACACAGCCTTATAGAATTCAGATTTGTTTCCGTTTCTCAAAATAATATTTTTAAAAATTACCTAACTGTGGTAACAAGTGCAAATGCCTGAAAGCAAATGTAAAATGCAATATAAGTTTCCTGTGTGAGTCAAAATGCATTGTAAAATAAATATTTTAATTAAATAATAATAATATTGTGTTTTATGCTTGTAAAAAAATTATTATTATTATTATTCTTATCATTTCTCAATCTCATAAATCGCACTATACCTCCTATAGTGTCATAATAATATTGTAATGCGCGTCATCTTTGTTGCGCGTATGACACACTAATCGCTTTATTCGAACCCACAGTGATAAAGCCAAGAGATGTGGCGCGTCGATTCAATTTCGTTCGGTTTTAAAAAAGTACACAACGCAAACTAAACGTCGTATGAAAAAAGTTAAAGTTTTCTCGCTTATACTAGTTAACTATCTCTAAAGATAAAAAAGTTTTCTCGACTCACCATTTTACTCTGCAAAATGACGATATTTTGTGTCATCTAGCGAAAAAAAAATGACGTAGCTTTTATTTGACGTTCAACATTTTTTATTGTTATGACACTGTCAGGGAAGTACTGAAATATCATATCCAAAATTCATAACGACGGACACCAATTAACAAAGCAGAAAATTTTCAGTTTTTTCAAAAATGTCATATTTTGACACATTTCGCAATTCCGAATCAAAGGGCGAACAAAAAATTCGAATCCGGCAGGTCTTTTTATATAGGATTTGATGTTTTTTAGGTGGATGTTCGCGAGTTGTATAGAGCATCTTTAAAACGCTTTCTAGAAGGCCTCAGATTCCCAACTAAAAGGGTATCAGTATTTTGACGTTTTAAACAGAGCAAGGGGAGAAATAACGAATCAATTAATTTTTTTTCTTATTGATACAAATATTCTAGTTGAAATTGTTTCAATTTTACAGGATTTATACCAAAGTTCAATTATAAAAAAATAAACAAATATAGAATATTAGAATAAAATAGAAATTAAAAATAGATAAAATTGTACCGAGCTTCTTAAAGTATAATTAAATAAATAAATAAATTTGAATTAAATATTCAGATAAATTAAAAATTCAGCTTTTGTACTATAACTTAAATTTAAACTTGTAGAGTAAATTAAATAAATTAAAATAAAATAAAATAAAAATTAAATACCTACACGTTATAGTACTTCAATTTGAACTTGTAGAGTAAATTAAATAAATTAAAATAAAATAAAATAAAAATTAAATACCTACACGTTATAGTACTTCAATTTGCTAATGGAAATGTTTTAACCATTTATCGTAGTCATAAAAAATGAGAAAATGTGATTCCATTATATATTTTGATACGTAAAATATTTAATCTCTATTCACAGCATTATCAATTTTATTTTATTGCCTGTGAAACCGGATGTCCGTATTAAAATTTAAGAAAATCCCATTTTTGTGATAATCAAGCGATCAACTAAGTAGCTAGATTTTGAATCTACTCGTCGAGCTCTATAAGATGATATACAGGGTGGCGCAAACTTCGGACATCAGAGGATTACATCGTTGTGGTAAGAGATAAAACTTTAAAAGTTTGTATGAGCTAGTACAGTTACCGAGTGCTCATTTTGAAAATACTTTGGATTATACAGGGTGTTCCAAAAACTCGTGGCAGCACAAACTTACATTTTTTTAAAAGAAACATACTATATTTTGTTCAAGAATCGTAAAGATCTCACCCAGAGCGTTAAAAAAATCATTTTAATATCTTATATGGGTGTTTCAAAAAGATATGGCCAATTCTTAGCAAAAATGACCACTTCTTTAACACTCTGCAAAACAGTAAATCAAAGTCAATCAACAGGTCTTTGCATTCAAATGACATTTCCATATTGTTGGCTGTGCTCAGTATTAATTAGTTTTTTATCTCTGGCTTCTTTAATACAGGGTGAAACAGAACTCAAATCAAGCAATATCTCAAAATTTTTAAATGAATTACCCCAAGTCTTTATACAATTTATTAGTACAATTAATAAGCTTTCAAACGATATAGTACATTTAGGGTATAATTTAATAGAAAATTGTAAATATTTTATAATAACCGTAACAATCATGTATGTACGTAAAGTACAAAAAATAAATAATATTAATTTTTTTTTACTCATGCGGGATAAGTACTATCTTTGCGCCCCATTCTGCCCCCAAATATGAATGGAATAACCCTCTCTTTCTCAGAAGAGGTAAAGTATCTAGGAGTCATCCTTGATAGGAAACTTACGTGGAACGCATACCTCGCGCATACTATCTCAAAAGCAACAAGGGCTCTGGGGACGTGCCGTAGGCTTTTTGGGAAAGCGTGGGGTCTGAAACCGAAAATGATCTACTGGTCATACCTAACGGTTCTCAGACCAATCATCACCTATGCTGCGCTTGTTTGGTGGAACAAAACAACGCAGCAAAGAGCAATAACAGAGTTGCAAAAAATGCAACGCCTCGCTTGCATAGGGATCACAGGTGCAATGAGATCCACCCTAGTGCAGCCTTAGAAGAAATGCTGGACCTTCCTCCACTACATGTGAGGTGGATTGCTCTGGAAAGTGCCTATAGGCTATCAAAGGCCAAATCTTTGAAACCCGGCGACTTAATTAGGCATCTTGAGATACTAAGGCTTGGACCAACCCAATCCATGAAGATGTCCACTACTACTAAACAAGATTTCGAACTCACGTTAAACGTTGTCATCAACGAATGTGAGTTATCACAAACCGAAGTCGCTCTAATTACAAGAGGTGCCCTCACTTACTATACTGATGGGTCAAAAACAAACGAAGGAGTAGGAATAGGGGTTACAAGCCCTAGAACTAGAATGTCAATAACCCTGGGAAACATTCCAACAATATTCCAAGCGGAACTATTAGCAATAGATTTGTGTGCCCAAGAGTGCCTTAAAAAAAGCCTCTACTCAGCCAGAATATTTATTGTCAGGCTGCTTTAAAGGCTTCTGAAGTCCACAACGTATGAGTCTAAAACAGTCTGGAACTGCAAACAATCCCTCAAGGAACTGGCTAATCACAACAAATAACATTGTTATGGGTGCCAGGGCATAAAGGAATTGTCGGAAATGAGATGGCTGATGGTCTCGCAAAAGAAGGAGCTTGTACTCCTTTTGTCGATCAGAACCATTCTGTGGTATCCCAAAAAGCCGCATTGTGGAAGAAGTCCGAAAATGGGAAAAGGAACTTACTGGAAAAACATTCCAGGCCAAAGACAAGCAAAAAGGTTAATACGACCTTCTGCTCGATACGCTAAATTGCTTCAGAAATCTGATCTCATAGTAATCACAGGAATTCTCACTGGACAGTGCTCACTCAGATACCATATCTGTGAAATGGGCAAAAGAGACAGTGGAACTTGCAGATTCTGCAATGATGCAGATGAGACGGCGAAACATATTATCTGCAACTGCAGGGTAATTGTCCGCTAACGCCTTAAATACCTGGAACAGGTCTACCTAGAGCCTGATCAGGTTACAGAACTAGTTTCAAAACGGATAATAGGTTTTCTGAAAAGCCTAGATCTTCTGAACTAAAAACTTAGATGTAGGGTATACACAAAAGATCTTATAGGTCGCAGTGTGGTAAGGCCAATTGGGCCAATCGACCCCTTTGTAATCTACAATCTTTGCGCCCGCCTTTTCGGGTGGAAAATGGCTGTTTGGCTATTTAATTAGTTCCGTGCGACAATACAGACCCCCCAAAAAAATGTGACGTTTAAGTGACACATAAATTGAAAAATTAAAATTAGTAGATAATTTACAATAATGAGTTTCAATTATATGGTGATACCGGAGACTGATCATCATCTTATCGCCGCATTAGTAATTAGTTGAAAAAATAGTAGGTATCTGTAACTCGTGCGACATTGACGTTTTGCGGAGTGTTAAAGAGGGGGCCCTTTTTGATTCTTAAACAAAATATAGTATGTTTCATAGATGGCAGCACATCTAAAAATAGTATGTTTCATTTAAAAAAATGTAAGTTTGTACTGCCACGAGTTTTTAAAACACCCTGTATAATCGAAAGTATTTTCAAAATATGCACTCAGTAACTGTACTAGCTCACACAAAATGTCAAAGTTTTATCTCTAACCACAACGATGTAATCCTCCGATGTCAGAAGTGTATAAGAAAATGGCGAAATCGGAAAATTCTGAATTCGATAAGAGTTTTTAAAAATTTTAGAGGCTTTCAAATTTACGCACCAAAATCTATAAGATGACACAGAAATTCTTAGGCATTTTGGGCAATCGTCGAGGACAATCTGAGAAGATGGCTCAAAAATGAAAAAAAGAAGGTTCAATTTGCTCTTCGAAATTTGGTGATTTTTTTACTTAAACATTATCACTGTTATCTTTAATCTTAATGGGCATATATAACAGCTGATTTTGAATTTACTGAATCCAAAATTAACTCTCTATTTTTCGTACCACCTCTAGTTTTGTACCTGCTAAAAAATATATTTGATGAAATTATGGAATTTAGATGCAATTAGGTAATTTATTACCTGGTATTAAGAAAGTTTATGAAAGTGAGTATTTCCAATAAACTTAAAGACACAATATTACTTTGGTAAATTTTAACGGAAAATTATTCAAATGAGGTAACCGATATCTGTTGACTTTGGTGTATGGAACAATTTCATTAGCGCTAAAAGTATGAAGAAAATTATTAATGCTTATATTTATATTTGTTTTCTAGATTTAGTATTTTTTTAATATACACGGTGGCCCATCTATCCTCGCTCGGACCATAGCTGCTAGACTGATGAAGATCGAGAAAAAAATCTTATTGTATGTTATTGGAGGCTCGATGTGCTACTTCTTATTATTTTCGAGTATACAGGATTAAACATAAATCCGGGACAAAACATTTGGTCTTTTTTTTTAAATGGATCACTCTATATATTTTTTCATTTTTAGAATGTATGTGTCTTTATTTTTGAGGATCACATGTAACATTGCCAAGGGCCGATTTACGGGGGGGGGGGGGTACAGGGGGTAATTACCTCCCATGATATTAATTTATAAAACATAATACACACAAAACTCTTTTACATAATAAAGACAGTGGTGCTTCTTATAACGCGATAAAGAAAAATGTATGCAGCTTCCTTATTTTACTAGACTTTTAATAGTAGCAGTCTAAAAGTGTTTTTTTTTGTTTTAACCATTTCTAAGTACTTTCCTAGTCTCTTTGTGATTGTAATTTAGTATTAATAAAGTTTTTTTAAACATGTTGTCTTTAGTCCAAGAAATGAAGTAAAATCATTGAGCAGAAACAGATCGACTTGAAATTTTTTGCAAATTGTTAGGAAAGGTTTTAGTTCAGAAGTAGAAAACTTTCGATAGTGGCGTTTTTTTTTATCAAAAAGTGAGGGAAAAAAGAAAATAAACTTGTGCAATCGATAAATTATCCTTTGTTAATGAATTAATGTTAAATACAATTTTTCATGAAAATAAACCCCTCCCGAGTTATAGGGCGTAGAAAATTACGATTTTCACCATAAAAATCGTACATTTCTAGTTTTTTAAATATAACCGAAAATCTGATATTATTACGTAAAAATTGATATGAACAAATTTTATGGCCTTGAGCTAACAATTAAAATGATTTTTTTTATTTTTCTATACGATTAATACGAAGGAAGATCTGGCAATTGAAAAATGGGTGTTTAAAGAAACTGGATCGTTCTAGCGCAGGGGTTCTCAAACTGTGGTACATTACAATGTTTTAGTGGTACAACATTTTGTTTTCAGAAACACATATATTTTTCTTCAAGTTTTTGACTTTAACGGCTCTAGCTTTAATATTGAAATGACGACTTTTCCAAAAACTTCGAACAATTTCGCGACACATTGATTTTTAACGGCGAAATGCTTTTATGGTGGTACCTATATTTTTGTTTCATATTTATGTGGTACAAAATTTGAAAAGTTTTAGAACCGCTGTTCTAGCGTAAATATCTGAAAAAATATGGCTTCCACCAAAAAATGTATATAACATCTTAATGAGAGAACAACATTGTGAACATTTTAAGACCATCCAGAACCGTTTAACATAAGCAGAAAAAAGTTATGGACAAAATAAATTTTTTTCAATTTTTTTACACCATTTTTTTAACCCCATCTAGACTGTGGTATTTGACAAAAAAATCCTTTTGCAGAAAGTCGTAACATATGTTTTTACAATTGTCTAGTAATTTTTAGCCCTATGGATAATTATTTTTTAAGTTTTGGTCTGTTAAAGTTGAGCTAAATTTTTGTTTTTTATGACATTTTCAATTTTTGGTCAATACCGTGAAAAGTATTGATTTTTGAAAAAAATTAAAGAGACATTTTTTTTAACTTTGCATTTATAACCGTCAATGTCATTTTTTCGGGTCAAATATTGAAAAAACGATCATTCCAATGAAAAAGTTTGTCATAACATGATATTTCGGCTATATCCTAAGCTTAAAAATGGATTATTGTACATTATTTAATATTATCAGCAAAAAAAAGTTACGGGCAAAAAATATTTTTTTTTTAGAAATGTACGATTATTGTGGTGAAAATCGTAATTTTCTGCGCACTATAACTCGGGAGGGAACATTAATTCATTAAAAAAGGTAATTTATCAATTACGAAATTTTCTTTCTTTTTTTTCACACCCCCATCTGCCCCACCCAAAACGCAACTAACGAAAGTTTTCTACTTCTGGACACATTTACTAGCAATTTGCAAAAAAATTTAAGTCGATCTGATCAGTTACTAGTTTCTGCTCGATATTACAAAAAAATTTACTAGCTTTCTTGGACTACTTGGTAAGTTTTACCCCTCCCATAAAAAAAGCTAAATCCGCCCTTGAACATTGCCAAGTTATTTACATTTTAATAAAATTTTATGAAAAAACATGAACGAAGAAAAATCATAAAAACTATATTTTCAATAATTGATGGAAAAACTGGGTATGCACGTACCAAAAGTATCTGCAGAAAGATACACATCATTTGGATTCATTCAAAAAATACAGGGCGTTTCGAAACAAGGACCAAATTTCGCAAACTTCAAATTAATTGTCGAACTTCATTTTTTTCAAATGGATCATCCTGTATATGATTTCATAATTTAAAGGTCCATTCAATGACATTGCCAATGGTACCATATGGACCATATCCAATGATACTTTTCAATCCACTTGAAAAAAATGAGTTTCGGCAATTTAAAGTTGGCGAAATTTGGTCCTTGTTTCGAAACGCCCTGTATTTTTTGAACGAGCCCAAATGATGTGTATGTTTCTGCACATACTTTTGTTACTTGCATACCTAGTCAAAATATAGTTTTATAAAGATTTTTCTTCGTTCATATTTTTTCATAAAATTTTATTAAAATGTAAATAACTTGACAATGTTACACATGATCCTCAAAAACAAAAGGGGTATGTAAAGTCCACATGACAGATATTCTCAAAATGAAAAAATATATAGGGTGATCCATTAAAAAAAGACCAAATGTTTTGCCCCGGATTCATGTTTCACCCTGTATACTCGAAAATAATTTTAAGAGGTAGCGAGTCTCCAATAACATACAATAACATTTTTTTCTCGATCTTCATCGGCCTAGCAGCGATGGTCCGAGCGAGGATAGATGATGATACTGATTTTTCACACAAAGAAAGTTATGGACGATTTTTTAGTCATGTCAAAATTTCTCCTTTAAACGGTTTCTCGAATATGTGAAACTTTGACGTCAAAATCCTTATTTTTTAAATTAAAATACTTGTAGACAAAAAGTTCTTATTCGTGGTGGTGAATTATTTATACGCGATTTTTAGTCTTCATTTTTAACCAATTACCTTTGTTCCGCGTTTATTGATGATGATTACATCAATAAATCAATTACAGTGGGCAAAAATAAACATTGCCGTCCAACTAAATAAATATCCATTAATATGTCAGAACGAAAAAGAAAAAAAAAAAGAAAACGGGAAGTGCATCGGGTTTTTCGATTTCATTAAATAAAACAAGCCCATAGGGAAAATGCTATAACGGAATGGTGAGACTTAATTCGAGCAAATGAATTAATTAAACATATGCGAACAGGAATAAAATTAACATTCTCAGGATTCAATTTTCGTTTTTCATTTTGTAAAAACTTTATTAGTTCGGTGTGAATGGGATTTAAACTATTTTATTTTTTTTTTCAAAAATAAAACTGTCATGTACCACAGTATTTATTTATAAAAAAAAGGGGGCGGAAACTAGTTTCGGCTAAATAGCCATCTTCAGGCCTAAAAATACACACTACGTTCCAGTGGTGTAGCCAGGAATTTTTTTCGGAGGGGACCCACTATTTCGATATATTGAAATGGTAATGATAATTCTAAGATTTTTTACTTTTTAAATATTCTTTATTTTTATCACATCTGACGTCTTTTTAATCTCAAACCAAAACATTTCATAAACAAACATGTCACTGCTTTTATTTTTAAGACTCCTTTACATAATTTTTTTTTAATTCTTTTAAAATAAACTTCCCATAATTTTGTCTCACTTTTTAAACCATAACAACATTCCCAAAATTTGTTTTCTTAATTTATTTTTATCTTGAAAAGAAATAAGAAAACCAAATTTTAATTTCTATTTTTCCCAATAATATCTTGTGTTTTTGTTTGATTTCTTTTCGTATTCTTAAATTCTTCCTCTGCTATTTCAAAATTTATTTTTATTTCTTTATTTAAATTTTTTCCAATATTTGGATATTTTTATTATTTTTGATAATGTCTCTTGCTATTTTCTTTATCTCTTCTTTATTTAATTTGTTCTCAGTTTCTTTTACTTTCATTTCTTTTTTCAACATATTCCCCAAATCTTCTTTGATTTCACATTTGTTTTTAATCATTTCATATTTAATATTTCCCAAATCTTCTTTAATATTACTACTACACTACTATAAATACTATAAAATATTTTTTTCAGCAGGGATGGGGTAAATATACAAGATGACCCAGGATTAAACCGTCAAACGTTCAGGATTAGTTTTTCAGGAAAAATTAAGATTTTTTATTCTCGTAATCATGTGTCCTAACTTGCTTCGTTTTTAAAACAAAAGAGTTTTTTATGAATTGCTCAAAACAAGTTGGCTAATTTTGATATAACTTGGCAGGCTTATTTGCGGTAACAAGGGGCTTCTTTTAATATCATTACTTTGTAGAAGACACCCTGTCGATATCCCTGTTCCCGTTTAATTGGATTTAAACGAGCTATGTTTGCTGTGGACCGTATATCTCTTGTTGATGACGAGGTAGTTTAAAAAACACTCAAAACTTGACTAAACTTTGTAATAAATTTTAACAGAAAAACTACAAATTTAACAACAGTTTACATTAATTAATTTATTCTAACTCATGAACGCAATCAAAAACTATTTTGTGTTTGCTTTATAAAGCATGAAAAAAAATATTTTATAAAGTTCTAAAACTTCTAGCTACTACGAGTCGATCTAAAAGACTGACTCAAAAAAGATCTGATGTTTTTCGACTATGTTTTCGAAAGTCACGTAGGCTGTGTGACGGAATCAATCATTCGATTGTTTTCTGATCAATGATGCTAATTTTTATAATTTTGATGGTGAAGCCTGTACTTCTAATTGTCTGAAGATTTTTACGTGTTTGCGGATATTGAACTTGTTGTGCATACGAGCGTTTTCATATTTAATAATACTTTTGACGAGCTTTTTAAAGTTTAGATACATAACACCGTTTTTGATTCAAGGCCAACTGAAACGTTTTGGCTCACTGGCGTAGACGAGGGTTTTTAGAATTTACTTGTTTTATTTAATTAACATGGGCGTAGAGTGGTGATATTTCAACAATTATTCATTCCATTGACGTCTCACAAGGTAATCTAATTGATATTAGGACAAATCATTGTACGCCACTGTTTTTTGTATTTTCGTTACTTTTCTGGGATTAAACTGATAGTCTAGGGAACGAGTAGTGGAAAGTGGAGAGTGGTTTAACTGTAGCAGTGTTCAGCTGTTCAGAGCTACAGTCAACAAGGTCACGATTGCTGTGATGATGGCAAACCTCCGACAGGAGATGCACTATAAGAAGATACATAGAACTAACTTACCAACATTAGAAAATTAAAACATTTAAATAACTTAAAACACGTTAAAAAGGTACCATTATGACAAATACTAAACGGTTAATTTAAAAAGATTTAAAAAAGACTTGGGGTACGTAACAAAGATAATAAAAGTAAGTATCTGACTGATTTACGTATTTATCGTCTATGACATTAAACACTTGTAGTTTCATTTTTTTTTTCAGTTCCTGATGAAGGATTTATTGAGCAATTTATTAATACGACTTACTGACTTCTTCTCAATGAGAAGACCAATTAAAAAATACCAAGTCTATTAAAGTGTACTTCCTGTAATCCTGCATAAAAACCAATAAAATTTCTTCAGCGTCATGCCTTCAAATGCCACTCGTCTACCATCTTAGCACTTTCTTGATGGTGCCATGGAATAGAAACGACATCGACAGTGCGTTCATTAAAAGATAATAAATCAAACAGTCATAATGAACAGTTAGATCTATCTTTCGCATTGAAAAAAACCATTCGTGGATATAGAAAAATCAAAGTATAATGAGACAGTCGTAGCCGTACCGAAACTATAATAATATCTTTATGGTGGCTACCTACCTTAGTTAGAACTAAGTGGTACTATGGGCGTACCGACCTGGTTTTCTAGTGGGTTTTTTGAAGTCTTCATCAAAAATTAAAGATCTACCGCTGATAGTTTTATTGTAATGATGTAACAAAGACAAAAGTGTTAAAATCGAGAAAATCTAAACTTTGACTTTGACGCCTCCTATTTTTAAAACCAATAAAGATATTAAATAGCGGTCTTCTACCAAATATTTCCACATCACTTCTTAACATTTTGGCATAACAAAATCGATAAACAACAACTACATGCATGCAGAATCATGTTATGAGCTGTCTTCTGACCACTGACCCGTCATTATAACCTTAAATAAAAAAATCGTGTGTAGGGGAGACTGGTGTCAAATGTAACAGGTGTCGATTGTTACAAAGTATTTTACAGAGACATGTACTTGACGAATGCGAAAACGCGACTACAAACTGAAGGAGAAAACTAACTACATTTGTAGCGATTAGCGGGTGGCGTCATTCTAAGCGAAATATCTGTTTAGTCAACAATTTTGTAAATCCCCGGTGAAAAGTAAATTTATGTAGTGCCGAGTTTATCGATGTAAATTAGTGTGTACGCTTTCTGAGATCTTACCAAGGTAGTTAAAAGATAAATGAATAAAAATCTTTATAGGGTATGTAGGTGTCAAAATTTTACTTTTTTCAGCTTAACAAAAATGGTGAAGCCAAGAGCACGGAAAACTAAAAGAGGAATGATACCTAAAACCATATATACGATGAAGCGGCAAAAAAAGTAATGAACAACAATCAATCATAGTTTTTGATGTTTTCAAATAGTATTTGTTTTTTAAACCAATAAATATTATTTTTTGATGTCTTGTTATTTTAACGGTGTTGTTCTTTTAGATACACTATTCTAATTAAAATTACCGATCATGTTACAATTGACACCAGTGAGGTGTCAGTTGTAACAAAGAACATGGGTACAGAAAAGGCTTAATTTTTGGATTTTTATAGTATTTAACTAAGTTAAACATGTAAAATCTTATTATTCAAGAACCATAGATTAGTATGAGCTGACACAGAAAGCTGTAGACAAATGCACTAACTATATAAAAATTGAAATTTATTTTTTGTTACAACTGACACCAGTCTCCCCTACTAAGTAATTTTAAACACTTAGTAGATAACACACTACAACTGAAAATTCCTCTAAAAACAAATGAAGAGATTTAACAAGCTGTTGAACACTTTAACTCGGTGATACAACAAGCTGCACGGAGCTCAACACTAATCAAACAAAAAGTGAAGATTATCCAATATCTATACGTGAGAAAATAATATAGAAGAGAAAACTGAGGAAGCAGTGGCAAGAAACTAGATCACCACAAATAAAAACGCAGTTGAACAATGCCGTAAAAGAACTAAAAATATTGATAGCAGCCGAAAAGAACCGTAGCTTCACCTAATAACTAAAGCAACCAATTACTCTCTATGGAAGGCTACTCGAAAATTAAAACGACCTCAATACCATATACCACCTCTTAGGAAAGAAGAGGGAGGTTGGTCAAAAAGTCAAAAAGAAAAGGCTGAGAAATTCGCAAATCATTTGAGAAAAATGTCTTCACTCCCAATCATACAACTGAACTTACCGAAGAAGAAAATAAAATACACCAGGCTCTCGAAGAACCATACCAGCTTGAACCTCCAACAAAAAGTTTTACAAAAACCGAAATAAAAAAATAATAAAATTTAACATTAACCCTAAAAAAGCTCCAGGTTACGACCTCATCACAGGCCAAATAATACAAGAAAGGGTTCCTAACTCAACTATTCAATGCAAAGTAGCTGAAATAACACTAATTCTAAAACCAGGTAAAGAACCTGAAAATGTAAAATCTTATCGGTCGATTAGCCTTTTACCAATACTTTCTAAAGTGTTTGAAAAGA
The DNA here is from genome assembly GCA_949320105.2 of Crepidodera aurea. Lineage (NCBI taxonomy): Eukaryota > Metazoa > Arthropoda > Insecta > Coleoptera > Chrysomelidae > Crepidodera > Crepidodera aurea. The sequence continues at coordinate 65,066,236 of OX439475.1, forward strand.
TTCTACTAACAAGACTGACACTTCTGCTAGAAGAAAGTAGAATATTTCCAATACACCAATTCGGATTTAGGCAAAAACATTCTACAATTCAACAAGTACATCGCGTACTGAACCGAATTCATCAAGATCTCGAAGCAACCAGATACTGTTCTGCAATCTTCCTAGACATAGGACAAGCATTTGATAAGGTGCGGCATCAAGGGCTGTTATAAATACTGAAGAGTAGCTTGCCATTAAATTATTATACACTACTGAAATCATACCTTGTAAACAGACACTTTAGAGTAAAATATGAAAGTGAAACGACAGACATCCTACCTATTCAAGCAGGAGTTCCGCAGGGAAGTGTGCTGGGACCTTTCCACTACTTGCTGACTTACCAGAAACGCCTGGCACAACAACTGCTACATTTGCTGATGACACTGCAATTCTATGTTCAAACACAAATCCAACCACCGCATCAGAACTTTTGCAAAATAACATACATCAAGTTGAAAAATGGTTATAGAAGTGGAGAATAAAACCAAACGAGTCAAAATCGGTGCATATAACATTTACGACCCGTAGAGGAACTTATCCACCCGTATGTCTTAATAACAAAGAAGTACCACAAAAAGAGGATGTAAAATATCTCGGAATCCACTTAGATAAAAAGACTGACCTGGAAAAAACATATGTTTTCCAAACGAAAACAATTAGGCCACAAGTTACGAAATCTATATTGGCTAATAGGCAGGAGGTCCCAATTAATAGTACAAAATAAACTACTGATATATCAAACCATATTAAAACCTATATGGACCTACGGGATAGAGCTATGGGGAACAGCTGCCAACTCCAATATAGAAATCATACAAAAGTTTCAGTCAAAAGTGCTAAGGATGATTCTCAATGTGCCGTGGTACATCACCAATAATGCCATACATCAAGACTGTGAAATTATGCCCATCAAAGAAGAAATCAAAACACGTATAAATAAATACAAGAATAGATTGAGAATGCACCCAAATCATCTTGCTAGGAATTTAATGCAGAAGTTATGTGCAGTGCGTAGGTTAAAACGAAAAAAAAAAACCAAAATTATAAAGTGCAATCCGCTCTCCCAGCGCCAAAATAGTTAATTAGACTAATAAAAGAAGCGGCATATCAGTGGATGTGCTCGCAAGATGTCAATATATATCTTAACATCTTCACCAAAAATTAAAGACCTAGATCTGATAGTTTTACTGTAAAGAAGTAACAAAGACAAAGATGTTAAAACCAAGAAAATCTAAACTTCCGACTTCCGCCTTGTATTTTCAAAACTATTGAAGATATTGAATAGCGTTCTTCAGAAAACTATTTTTACATCTCTTCTTAACATCTTCTTCAAACATGAAAGTTCTAGATCTGTTAGTTTAACGAACTGACACGGTGTTGTTTCAAATTACTTCCGGTTGCGTTAGAGTTCCAAGATAAAAGTTTCTCGTACGGCACTGAACAATAGAATAGATCGACATTCTTGAGAAGATGATAAACAAGAAGCAATACAGCGTATCGGTATCGACCAGATCCAATCAGATTTTATTAGAAATTAGGAGTAGAATTAAAATTAGATTGGCGAATGCACCACATATTTTCTTAATTATGATTGGGAATCGAGACAGAATGGTTTAGATGAAAGAGAGATATCGGGAACGGGTCAGGAGGTTTTTTTCGTGAATTTCAAACTATTCGACCATAACGATTTCTAACAATTGAAAATTAGTGCCTATAGTTATGTTCGGAATGAACAGTAATTTTGAACTGTGCTTTGACGTATTTGGGTTGATAAATATCCGTAAATAAAATAAAACATTTCTGCAAGTCAATGAACCGTTTCTGTAAAAAATAATTGATTAAAACTCTGATTAGTTTTATAGGGAATTTCATATTTATTGACGTATAATAAAAGTTTGGAAGTAGATTCGATTTTTGTAATAAATTTACTATTTACTCTTAGTTCGATATACCGGGTGTATCAACGATGCATGGGTGGACTATAGCTGCTTCCCTATTTGAGATAGGAAAAAATGTCTCAAATAAAAGTTGTTAAGAGCAATGAAAGCTATGTTCCAAAAATAACTACCAACATACAGGGTATCCGGTAAATGTGTGACCTATCAAAGTTGTTTTTTTAAATGAAACACCCATATATTTTCACTCGATTGAATTCCTTCGAAAGAGTGCTTCTCAAAAATATAGGGTTGTATGGGTTTATACCAGGTGGTTCTGAAGTTATGGTGACATTTATGTCCCAAAATGGGTTCATTCAACACCAAATATCTCAAATCCATAATTAGGAATAAGAAAATTTTTTCACTAAATATCCTCGAAAATTGTGTATTTTCATTTCATATTCATAAATTGACTGAATGGCTCTTTTCCCATACAGGGGCAACCAAAACTCTGGATCACTGTTTTCTCATTTTTTTTCAAATGGAACATCCTCTAAATAAGGTCATACCAGAATAGTCCAGTCCACTATAAGCTTCCAGAAAATGTAGGGTTGCCTACTTGATTTCCATTCCAATTCTTAAGTAAAGTATGAAAAATAATTAAAGGTCACGTTTGTTGATAATTCCTGTAACATTCAAATGTTCCAAAGGTGATTTGATATAATTAATAAAATGATCTACATTCCGGGTAGATGTTACAGAAGCTGATTTAGCCAGTAGAATGTATGCAGTTCGATATCGTGATTCAAGGACTCGAGAGTTTTCGAGGGAGAGGTTTGGGGAAATAAGAAGTGATCAAAACGTGGAAGAAAAAGAATAAATTAGCGATGATGTCAAGAAAGTGAATTTTCACGTAACTACAAGGGAAATTGCAAATGAAACATTTTTGGAGGGAGGGAGGGGCAGCAAGGTCCCAGACCTCATGCCCTTAAGATTTCTTTTATCTGGATATATGTTAAGGAATAGATCCACAGCGAGAGACCAACAACGCTGAAGGAAAATAGAAATAGAGGAATTTTTCGCTCTACTACAAGATCAACTTTAACTGAAGTTCGAAGAACCATCGTAGATAGACTTAATGTATGCTTATCTCAAAATGGGAGATTGTTTGAACATGTCGTATGAAATAATGTTTTTTTTTTTAATTTTTTGAGATTATTTTGTTACCATATTTGTCCATCATTGAGTACAAATATCTATCATTATTGTTTTTATTACATATTTCATATTTCTTAAGAATTAGATACATTTTGGAACAAAGCTTTCATTGCTCTCTACAACTTTTATTTGAAACATTTTTTCCTATCTTAAAAAGGGAAGCAGCTATCTTCCACCCACGCATCGTTGATACACCCTGTATAGGATATACTATGCAGCAGTGGTGGAGAGTATAGCAATAAGAATAATATACAGAATGACCAGAGAAGGATCCACCATGCACGTTTCGATTCCTTCCTGAAAATCCCCAAACCCAAGCCGCAAGATGAGATAAATAAGTTTAGCTTTGTGAAAGAATTCAACACAAAGCTAAGTAACAAAAGCAAATGGGACAAAGAGATCATTCCAAAACTCAAGAAAAGTGCCATTAAATATGACACAGATAGATCCAGAATAACAGAAGGAACAGGAGTAGGAGTATATGGGCCTGGAACCAAAAATTCAGAAAGTATAGGCAAATCTCCGAGCATTTTCCAAGCTGAAATCTACGCCATCTAAAAATATGTCCAGTTCAATATAGAGAGAAATATTCGCAGACAAGAGATCATCACCATGTCAGACAGCCAAGCAGTCATTAATGCTCTGAAAAAGGTTTGGGAGTACCTAGAGAAACTAAATGAACTAGGCAAGAGCAACACTGTTACCCTCCTATGGGTTTCAGGACACACTGGATAATGAAATAATAGACGTACTCGCAAAAAGGGGTTGAAATACCATTTCTGCTACCTGGACCCTTCTGTGGAATAACCACCACCACAAGACTTGAACTTAAAAAAGAAGTAAATAACAAAAGATCCCAATACTGGATAGGACTACAAGGAATGAGGCCCGCAAAAGAAGGCTTAAAGGACTTTGGTGATTGTACCTATTTTATTATTATGATTATTTTTTTCATCTGTCAAAACAGTCAGATTTTGTGGTTTCAGCCTAACCAATCATTGATTTTTATACTGATCAAACCGCCTCTTCGTTTTTGTTTTTTGATAAAACTTTGTTTACCTTTTTCGAAATGTCAAATATAAACATTTAACAACTTTTATTTAGTATTATTAATTTCATATTATACTAAAATGTATTACAAATCTCAAAATGTATTTGTAAACTAACCTGTTTTTATTCGTTTATTTCAAATCGCTTTAACACACATACCTAACTCACTTCAACACTCAACTTTTTATTTATTAAACATCAGTTTTTGAATACCTAAATACTTCAAATTAGCTAAATCAAAAGAAAGACTTTCCATATCAGTCTATAAACGCAGAAATCTTCTTCTTCTTCGCTTCGTTTATGGCTTGCATAGAAGTGCATTTGCCAGCCACAAATCCGTTTAAGATTGACAAGTCAATCAATTAAGCCCTGTACTTATATATTTGCCGTTTAAATTTAAAAAGTGGAGGCGAATACATCTGTGTGAAATTGATAAAGAAAATATTGAACACTTGTGTGTAAACTGTCTTTTGCATAAATGACTATATTCTCTGTTTTTAATACAAAATGAATCTTTCCAAATAACACTCGTCGGAACAAATTTTACAGATAAAATTTGGAGGACTCGTGGTATTACCTTTGATAAAACTCCTGAATGATAAAACCTTAGATATGACTGAAACCACTTTTGTGGTATACCGTGAACACCATAATGATCACCGCGCCCTCACCTACTTCAATCGCTTCTAAAACTTTTTGATAAAATGAATTAATTGCAGTTGTTGTATTACAATTTTTCCTAAAACCGTGTTGGTTTTCGTACCACAGAAAAAATTTTTTGTCTGCAACTAGAACTTCACTACTGTAACTAGGGGTTTTTGGGGTCGTTGAATCCGAATCCGAGGTCCGTCTGACCTCATCAGGTTAGGCCAAGGTCATTTGAAGGTCAAATTGAGGAAACCTAGAAAAATCTGAAAAAATTCATACATAGGTTTTCAAGGTCGCTGAATCCGAATCCGAGGCCCGATTGACCTCATCAGGTCAGGTCCTGGACCGGATCTGACCGACAAATGACCTTGACCATGACATGATGAGGTCAAGCGGACCTCGGATTCGGATTCAGCGACCCTGAAAACCTTTGTATGAATTTTTTCCCATTTTTCCCAGAAGGTTTCCTCAATTTGACCCTCAAATGACCTTGACCCTGACCTGATGAGATCAAGCGGACCTCGGATTCGGATTCAACGACCCCAAAGACCCCTAGTTACAGTAGTGAAGTAGAAAATTTTTTTGTGGGACTTAAGGCTATCGGCCTATAATTTTCCATTTTATGGGAATTTCGTTTTTTAAAGATGGAGTTATCAAAGTATTTTTTAATTTAGTTGGAAAAGTACCTTGAAGTTATTTCATTGGAAATTTTTTTCAATAAGATACTCGATAAATTATCAATACCTGACGAATGCTTATTTTTTAATAGAGCAATAAAATAAATAAATGTCATTTTAAAAAGTCAGTTTATATTATACTTTTTAGTTTTTAAGAAACATGCAAACAAAATTATTAATTTTAAGAATTAAAAAAAGCCACCAAAAAATTAAAGTGTCAATATTTCAACAAATTTTAATGTAGAAATGAAAAATCTTTTTTTTATATAACCGTGAAAATTTCAGTTTTTTTACTACAATTTTTGTCAGTCATTAGTATTACTTTAATAAAGAAAAATTTAATTATTTTTTTTAAATCTCGACTTATCTTAAATTCATATATTTAAATCAAATTACATTATTTATCGGTGGCCTTTCTGCAATTCCGCAAACCTCACACCAAAAGCAAAACATAAAAAAAATCCAAGCATAACCACAAATATGCACAATACCACAGTCACAAATACATAAATAAAGTTTAAATAGAGATAGAGACCTGTGCAATGATCGAAGCCACCTTGTCTTTGTCTATCGGCGCCGTCGTGATTCGTTTGTTCTTGAGATGGTGGGGTGTATCACGCCTGTGCAATCGGTTCGGTCTGCTTGACGAATCGCGTTCGTCGGCCGATGAAGCCGAGGACATGCCTCCTCCGACGAATCCAACGCGACGTAGCGTCACGTGGTCCTGTGAAGAGACACCGACCTCAGAAAATTGTGACAGTATGTAAGCAGAGAAGTGTTAGGCATGGTGCAGCAAACTTTGTTCGATTTGGAAGCGGGATGTTTTTGAAGTTCTTGTCTTTTTGTATTTCTTTTATGGTTTTAATAATATTGTGTAGAATAAAACAAACATTTTACCATTTTTTGTTAAAAATATCACGCTTCCATGTTAAACAAATTGTGTGTTTGTTAAAAATTATTATTTACCATTACCATTCTTATGGATGTAAGGATACCAAAATGCATGTGTTACAAGGTGTGTTAGATTATAAAGAATTCGAAAAAAATGGTTTTAATGAGAAAGAACGGCTCTTGGTTTTTTCTTAGATATTTTTAGGGATTCACACGAGACGAGACTTATGAAAATATCGCCTAGGACTAGTCAGATTTGAAAAAAAAAAAGTCTCGCTTCGTTCTCGGTCTCGTCAACAGTTGCTCGTTTCGCCTCGTGGAATATCGTTATGTCAAAAACTTAATTCTAATGATCCACTTTTTTCCTTTTGTTGTTGTGTTAAAGAAATAAATGAATCGGTAAAAAGATACAGTCCACTAATTTCAACGATTTACTAAACATTGTGGCTAAACGGTTAATATTTTGAAAATTTTGTTTATTCATGGATTTGTAGGTTGATAAAGGCCACATTTTAAAATTATTTTGAAATATACAGGTTGTCCCAAAAAAGTGTGGCGTATCAAAGTTATATTATTTCTTATGGAATACCCTATATTTTGTTGCATTTATAGATTATACGTTAAAAATAAGATAAATTTTCTTAAGTATTCCCTATACCTAAGCTTTTTACTTTTCGAGATATTTTGATATTTCTAAAAATGGAAGCACTTACAAGAAAACTAATAACTTCGAAACCTATGAAATCAGCCAAATCCAATTTTAACTGAAACAAATTAGACTAATAATTGAAAGCAATAATATATTTAGAGTTGTTTAATATTATACAGGGCGTCCAAAATGGGGCGATTCTCTAATGACATTCAAACGACAATATCGTTCTTATTTTAAATAGGACACCCTATGCCTAAATCTATTAATTTTGGAGTTATTTTTATTTTTGTTAAATTTTACGTTATTTTTCTACTGTAATGCCTAATATAACACCCTGTATTTTATCAGCTTAGACTATGATCCGAAAAAATTACAGATGAATCCACTTTTCATAATAATGGATTAGTTAACCGTCATAACTTTCATTATTATGATACTCAAAACCAGCGTTTGTTCCACACAATAGATCATCAGAACCGTTGGAACATTAATGTATACGGTGGAATTATAGGCGACCAAGTTATTGGCCCATATTTCTTTGATGGCCAATTAAATGGGAAAAAGTTTCTGGGAACTGTTGGAAAATGTATCATTAGAGTAAAGGTGCTATGAGACTTCCAGACCAAACCCCATGTTAAGGTTCGATCTGGTAATTTTTGACTCATTCAAGGTCACGCGTCGCGACAGACGAGAACAGGGTTGCCAACGTACGAACATTTGCCAACAGGGTTGCCAACGTAAAAAAATTATGATGAATATTAATTTAATTATTTTATTAGAATTTATTGTTAGAAATAATTGATTTAAATAAAAAATATTGATAAACCAAAAAAATAAATTACTACATTATTAGCCTGTAAATAATAAAATAAATAAATCTAACCTAACAGCCAGCCACCCGGGTGTCGCAGACGCCACCTGTCATCTGTCACCAGTCACCGTTACTGACATCAAGCCTAACTGGACTTTTGGATAAAATACATAAATCATCCCTCTTCACCCCCTCATCTGGCCCGTGTCACATCATCGAATACAGGGTGATTCATTTAACGAAAAAAATTGAAAAAATATTGGAAAATGTAAAGTAATACAGAGGGAGAACAATGCGTGTGATACATCATGTATAGAATAACGAAAAAATATTTAAAAAAATTCAGGGTAATATACGGGATGGTTCATTTAATGAAAAAAGTTGAAAAAATATTGAAAAATGTATGTGCTATGTAGTAATAATTTGTTTCCTTCGTGCTTTATTATATATATTAGATATTAGACAAAAAAATGTTGCAATAGTCTAAGCCAATACAGGGTGTTATATTTAGGCATTACGCTGGAAAAATAATGTAAAATTTAACAAAAATAAAAATAACTCCAAAATTAATAGATTTAGGCAAAGTAGACCTTTATAATTTTTAAAAGGTAATGGAATTTGCTTCATAATAGGATTATAAAATACAGGGTGTCCTATTTAAAATAAGAACGATATTGTCGTTTGAATATTTCATTAGAGAATCGACCCATTTTGGACGCCCTGTATAATTTTAAACAACTCTAAATACATTATTGCTTTCAATTATTAGTATAATTTGTTTCAGTTAAAATTGGATTTGGCTGATTCCATAAGTCTCGAAGTGATTGGTTTTCTTGTAAGTGCTTCCATTTTTAGAAATATCAAAATATCTCTTAAAACTAAAAAGCTTAGGTATAGGGAATACTTAAGAAAGTTTATATTATTTTTAACGTATAATCTATAAGATATAGGGTCTTCCATAAAAAAATAATATAACTTTGATACGCCACACTTTTTTGGGACAACCTGTATATTTCAAAATAATTTTAAAATGTAGCCTTTATCGACCCACATATCCATAAATAAACAAAATTTTCAAAATATTTGTTTAGCCACAATGGACCGTCGCGCCTACCATGACTCACCCTGTATTGTCAAATATCGTTGTTCATAGAAAAAAAGTTAAATGTTAGTTAGAGAGGCAAAGATTTTATGTTTCTGGTGAAAATGTTATGAAAAAAAAGTTTAACGAGACTCTCCGGTTGCTCCGTATGTGGTCTTGGTAAGGTCTAAACAATTATCAAAAATATCTTGTCTCGTTTTTTCGAGAAGCCCTAGATATTTTTCACAAGCTTTCTTTTCACGAAAAGTACGAATTTTTTATTGTAGATATTGTAGAATTCGAGGATGTTTCTATCCAGATTTCAAAGCAAAATAAAGGCAATAAATTTTCAAAAAATTGTGTTAATTTACTTTTTAGTTGATTATAATTATGTTAAGACATTTAACATATGTGCATAAATTAAGCCATTATTTATAAATACCAACACCTTGTTTAAACTACAACTATATAAAATTAAGATTCGAAGACGAATGACCAATTGGTCACTTTATTGATCTATTTCTTCCTCAACCTAGGATCTATTTTATCAGTGATGTTTCCGCAGACCTTCACTAGCATCTGTTTTAAATAATATAGAACCACATGAAAAATCCAGTGGCAGCAGATCCACCGTCTTCATCCAATCCGTCTGACAAAATACACTTCGTTTAAATAAATATATGTTTTAATAAAAGGTAATAAAGATCCTTCTTGTATATTTGCCAGATCTGTGGCCAACGGACTTTATGAGTCTATCCAAATTCACAAAAAAATATTTCAGTTGCCCCCGGAGCACTGAAAAAAACGAATCCCAGGCCGATTCCAGTTAAAGTGACTTGAGTTGAATGAACAGGAAAAACCGGTAAATATAGCACTAATAAAGTACTGTTAATTTATCAGGAATATTTCCTGTTCATATATTTTGCTATATTTGCAAGATATTATTGTAAACATATGTAGATGCAACCGAAATAAACCAACGTGAATGTTAGAGGAATATCCAGTAAATCCAACAATTCAATCCGCTACTCTCAGCAGTACGCGCTGACTCGTTATTAAGTCATTCGTCATTCGTGTTGGTTCGTTAAGCATTATGATTTCCCTGCAGAGTATGCAACCGGCCAAGGCCCCTGCAGTCTGCAGTTCCACAAGCGAGGGCGAGGTGTCGCCACGTTATTGCATTTCACTACGACGTCTCGCAAAGGCATAGGGACCACGGACAAGAAACATACGATATTCTCTAATTCTGATTTTGAATTCTAATTAATTTTAATTGTTATGAATTAGATACTTTTGTGTATTGAAATAAATATACTTTCTACAATAGGTAATGCAAGAAAGTCCAGTCAAATACTAGGTAACTACAGGAAATTCCTGTAAAAACTCAGGTTATGAGCTTCGAATACAACTAACTAGTACTGTAATCTATGAATGAAAGATCTTTAATGCAACAGAAAATTCCTGTTCCGATTAATTACTGGCGTACCCGACCGTTTTCCCGAATCGTTTTTTCCGACGACCTTTTTCCCGAATCGTAACGTGTCCTCTTTCCCGAAAGCGTTTTCTCCGAAACATTTTTTACCGAACACCTTATTTCCCGATTGTATAAAAATGAGTTCATACTTTTCATATCCAAATATATTCATACACAAGATACATCATTTTTTCTAGAAAATTATATTGTGCGCGATAGCTCTAAGAAATTCAAGAGAGTTCCTATCGTTCTTGTAATCTTCATATTCTTCTACAACCGATTTCAGCCTCTCGTGCATGTCGTGCCACTTCTTTTTTGGCTTGCCCTTGATAATTTTCCCAACACTTAATTCCATCAAGGCAATCTCTGTGTCAGCTTGTTCTTTCTGCAACTCTTTTAGAGCTGAGTACAGATCCGGGTGGTTTTTTCCGACTAGTAACCTAAAGCGGTTATTCCAACCTTCAGATGCATTATTTGTTGTTGCATAACCTGGTTTTGTAGCTTCATGTTGATTCCATAGACTAGGAGGATATCGAGGAGGAACAAGGAGGAACAGCGCGTCTTCTGCCAACAGCTTTTACACCAATAACGTATTTTTCTTGAAAATATTTCATAATTGGCTCAAGTCTGGGAATATTTTTAACCGCGTATTTTCTTAGAAGCTCGAAAGTTGTTTCAACGTTTTCCACTGGAACAAACGCTACAGCTCCCATCATATGAACTGTAGTTTTGGGTCATTGTAAGGGACTTAGTAGTCCTACCTGTTGAGTTTTGCGATAAATTGCTTGTTTAAGATGGAAGAAAGAACCTGCATATGTTGAGTCTGGGAACACGTCGGTACAAGCATTTATTATGGCTTTTTCAAAATCGCCCATTATTCTGTTCGGTGCACAATCATCAATGTCCAGATCTTCGGCAGCATCAGTAATTGCTTGAAATACTGCTGTGTACTGCTCTGTCTCTTTAGATGAGAGATAACAGTACACTAATGGCAATGCAAATATCTGAGTTTTTCCACCTTCATTTTGAGAGAATGATCCCAGTATTGTAAAAATTTGTGTGAAGATGGATGGAGCTGTCTCGAATGTCCCATTTACGTACCAAACATCACATGTAGCAAGTTGTTTAAGGTTGTGAGCGGTGGCGAAAACAAGGACACGACCTTCTTCTAGATCGCAGGAATCAGTCGAACAATAAGAACTTTACCTCACTTAGAGTTTTTTTTTAATTGATCGGGCAATTCTCCCAATTCTAGTACTGATTTGGGGTTGGCTGGGAGATTTTTGCGCCGAACTTTACGCATCGCCTTTTTTAAATTTTCTCTCTCGGGCAATTGTGCGGCTACTCCAGCAGAAACACCAGCTATCATTTCACGGATAATTTGAGCCGGAGGTTGTTTAGTGTGCTCTTTTGCTATCTTTTTAGGTTGTGCCTAACAATTTCTGCACCAGCTGCCTCCCGGTCAGGGGGATGATCGTGGTCCCCAACATTCACAACAACGGGATTCACAGGTCCCATAATCGTCCGCGCACGACATCTGCATTCACCCAGGCGAAGTTTTCTGCACTCCCATTACGTCATAGCACCACTTATCTTTGATCTTTGATCTTTGATATAAGAATCCGGCCAATGTCATCTTGGTTTCGCCAATAATTACTGGGATCTCCTCTTCAGCCATTTCACGCCTTCTGTCAATAATAAACAATAACAGTGCCATAGCAACACAATCATAGCAATGGAATCATCGAACAAAAGTTTCGAGGAAAAAGACGTTCGGTGTAATTGACTTCGGGAAAAAGGTTATTCGGGAAAAATGGATTCGGAAAAAAAAATCGGGAAAAAGGTCGTCGGAAAAAACGATTCGGGAAAAAGGTAGGGAATCATTACTGGAAATGCCTGTAAAAACTGAAGTTAGAAGCTTCGAATACAACTACCTAGTTTGTTTATTAAACAGGAAGTTCCCGTAAAAGTAAGGTAGTTCGTTAAAATAACTGGAATATTCCAGTTAAATCGATGTAACAATTCTGTAAATAGTACAGCATATTCGGGTTGTTTCTAGAGGAATTAAAAGACCGGAATCGTCACTTAAAATTAACAAATATTCCTGCTGTCGCTTATATAGGAGGAATTTCCTGTAGAATTCGCCGAATTCCTGTTGTACATACTGGTAAATTTCTTTGAGTGAGGGGAAATAACTGTATAATTTACGTAAGCAAGGGAATAACCATCGTCATCAATGAATACGTAAAAATGTTATTGTAAAATAACGAGTGAGCGGGACAGTAAAAGTGCAAATATACGATCAGAGATGGGCGTTGCAGAAATCAAACTGGCACCAGTTTCTATGACCGTTACAACAGTAAGCCTTCAGGAAACGGTATCTTTATTATTTAGTGAAACCATTTTCTATAAAACTGAGTGGTCATCTAAAAACAGACATTTAGAAATGTTCGCAATGGCGATCATAAGAAAATTTCTATAAAACCAATAATTTAATGTTGAGATAGATGGCCAGTTTGATTAATAGTCAAAAGTAAAAGAAATCTAGCACTGAAAATGCCAAAAATAGGCGAACCGGCAAAAAGATAAAAGGAAGATCAAGGACGATGTAGCTGAATACTAAAATAAAGAACCTTAGAAGCAAGAATATTCGGAATTAGAAAGATAAATCGTTAAGGGCTATTAAAGATTTGATAAAAAGATCTTTGTCAAAGAAATTTTACAATGGCTATATTTTATAAAAGATTTCTGTTAGAAAATATATTTTATGAAAGTTGGCTACATTCGACCAACTTTGATAAAAGATTTGACAACCAGTTTACAAAATGGCGTCAACCAAGTCCGCGTGGTCAATTGATGCTACTAAAACTTTAATTTATGAATATGAAAGTTACGAATTTTTGTATAATGTTCAACACGATGACTACAAAAATAGAAATAAAAGATTAGAGGCGTATCAAAAAATTTCCAATGTGATCAGCAGTGGATGCACACACATTGATACACTTTTGAAACAACCAGCTGAAATGTAGCATCATCCATTCTTAAATAATTCTTATAACATGAATTATATCTTCAACTCTGAGTTTCTTCAACAAGTTTTGGTGTGTACCCAGATCGCCACGTCTCGAAACCCAGTGTCTTCTTTGCTTTTTACTCTCAGAATTTTGTTTTTTTAATATTAATATTAACTAATTGAAGCCACACAAACATAGAGCTGTTGTTCATCCATGATGACAATTATGATAAAATATTTCAATTTGTTTTTTTAAACTTTGAGTCAAAGATATTTTATAAATTATTTGATGAAAGATCTTTTATCGAAACTTTATAGTCTAATACCGAACTAACAAAGGAGAGTAGAGGCGTGTAGGGTGGAATTACATAAATAATTAGAATTTTATTTGGCTACCAAAAAAAACGGTCAAGGTCTCCATGGCTTGTAGAGAGCATTGTAAATAAATAATTATTTAATTTAGGTTAAGCAAATTGACAAAAAAATTGCATATTTCCTATTCACGTAGCGTAAGATTATTAATGCTGTATTAGTATCTTTTTATTTTCATATATGAACGTTGGCATTTGACTTTTGACACGACAGTGATGTTTAAAGAGGTTGAAAGCCAAGATCTTATACCGAGACCGATATCTAAATGCGAATTTATATTCAGGTGTAAATTTTTGATTAATACTTCTATACCGACATTGGTTATAAACCCAACTAATCATTACGAACTATACCATAGAGAAGACAGTAATTACAAATTAATGTTTACCTGAAGAGTGATGTTAAGATGTTAATGTGCATATATATGTGTACTTAAAGTTCCGCTATAATTTGACATGTGTCTAGTATTCGTGCAGATTATCACGGTATCACGATAAAAAACACGATTTACGATGATATTATCACTAATAAAACATTTTATTTGATTAAACGTTCCTGTACTTTGGTTATGTCGAATTAATCAGAATCTCAGTTGAAAATAGTAAGAAATAGTTTTGATAAATATTAAATTTTTTTTTAGAAAAATATGACCGACTTGATTTTACTTTTTCTTAGTTTTCATATTAGTTGGGAATCTGAGGCCTTCTAGGAAGCGTTTTAAAGACGCTTTATACAACTCGCGAACATCCAGCTAAAAAACATGAAATTCTATGTAAAATGACCTGCCGGATTCGAATTTTTTGTTCGCCCTTTGATTCGGAATGGAAAAAACTGAAAATTTTCCTTAAAATAATATTTATTGCAAACTAGGGCGTTACTTTGTTAAATGGTGTCCGATCGTTATGAATTTTGGATATGATATTTTTCAGTACTTTCCTGACCCAGTTTCATAACAATAAAAAATATAGGACATCTCATAAAAGATACGTAATTGTTTTTTAGAATACACAAAATATCGTCATTTTGCAGAGTAAAATGGTGAGTCAAGAAAACTTTTTTATCTTTAGAGATAGTTAACTAGTATAAGCGAGAAAAATGTTGCCAATAGAGCAAGGAAACTTTTTTACTTAACTTTTTTTTCATACGACGTTTAGTTTGGGTTGTGTATTTTTTTAAAACTGAAGGAAATTGAATTGGCGCGTCGCATTGCCACTGTTAGGATGCTGTGGAGCGAATAAAGCGATCAGTGTGTCAGAGAGAGTAAATACCACAGCCTTCTTCAAACGTGCAACAAAGATGACGCGCATTACAATATTATTATGACACTATAGGGATTAAAACACAATATTATTATTATCTAATTAAAATACTTATTTTTCAATGTATTTTCCCTCACACTGGCAACTTATATTGCATTTTACATTTGCTTTCAGGCATTTGCACTTGTTAAATAATTTACATTTGCAAAATGGAGTAATTTTTAAAAATGTAGGTTTTGCCTCTTTGGACATTAATTTTGGCACTATACAATTATTGTCTTTGCGTTCGTAACCAAACTTGAGAATCTCAGGCAGATCTGGCTTTAACATTATATGCCGTTTTGAAAATTGCGCATTGTAAAAATGCCCTTCTCACATGAAAAATAAAAGAATCCCTAAAAGGTCATTATTAAAACCTTATTTACCAGTATAATAGTATAAACTTCAATGATATATTTTAAAAGGTAATAGGGACACAGAGTTCTATAGTGAGCAAGAATCGTTAAAAAATATCATTTCATATCATTGTAAACAAATGTTAAGCTTATTTAGACTTCAGACGTTTAGTTTGGGTTGTTTACATTTTTAAACCCGAAGAGAATTGAATCAGTGCGTCTCATCTCCTTGATCTCACTTATTGGTAGGTATATGGACGTTTCATTATTATAACTTTGTAGTTCACCCGCTTATGTGTGTTATTGTGACTTCCTGTCAAAGTCATCAATTATTTTTTTATTACGAGTCTAAATATTGATTTTATGTCAATCAAGTAGTGAGGAAACGGCACAGAGTGTCACAAAAGAAGCCGTACTTTACCTGTTTCAAGCATGTAGTGATAAAGGAGATAGTTATTCCCTAGCTATTAGATACTATGATGACAAAAGAGAACTGTTTTTATTATTAAATCCTGTTTATCACGCTAAATGTAGACGAGCGTAAGCCAGAAAAGCCTACACAAAAAGTCCTGAAGCTGAAGAAGGTGCTTCAAAATGTACAAGTAAACGAATTAAATCCTCTTATTCAAATATTTGCATAATATGCAATAAAAATCGCGACAGTAGGGGTTTCTTAAATCCAGATCTGCCTGAAATTCTAAAGTTTGGTTACGAACGCAAAGACAATAATTGTATAGTGTCAAAATTAATGTCCAAAGAGGCAAAACCTACATTTTTAAAAATTACTCCATTTTGCAAATGTAAATTATTTAACTGTGGTAACAAGTGCAAATGCCTGAAAGCAAATGTAAGATGCAATATAAGTTGCCAGTGTGAGGGAAAATGCATTGAAAAATAAATATTTTAATGAGATAATAATAATATTGTGTTTTAATCCCTATAGTGTCACGTTTGAAGAAGGCTGTGGTGTTTACTCTCTCTGACACACAGCATCCTAACAGTGGCAATGCCAAGAGATGCGACGCGCCGATTCAATTTCCTTCGGTTTTAAAAAAGTACACAACCCAAACTAAACGTCGTATGAAAAAAAAGTTTAAGTAAAAAAGTTTCCTTGCTCTATTGGCAACATTTTTCTCGCTTATACTAGTTAACTATCTCTAAAGATAAAAAAGTTTTCTCGACTCACCATTTTACTCTGCAAAATGACGATGTTTTGAATATTCTAGCCAAAAAAAAAATAACGTAGCTTTTATGAGACGTCCTATATTTTTTATTGTTATGAAACTGGGTCAGGAAAGTACTGAAAAATATCATATCCAAAATTCATAACGATCGGACATCATTTAACAAAGTAACGCACTAGTTTGCAATAAATATTATTTTAAGGAACAAAAAATTCGAATCCGGCAGGTCATTTTACATAGGATTTCATGTTTTTTAGGTGGATATTCGCGAATTGTATAGAGGTGGTCGAATTGAGCACCTCAGATTCCCGACTATATTGTTATGTTCAATTCTCCATTAGATTCGAGTGTAAAAATTAGAGCACCATAAAATACGACGCCTCTCGAATTATCTCGAGAGCGCTCAGTTTGGCCGGTTTAGCGCGCTCGAATTAACTCGAGCGCACAGCTCAAGCGGTTCATACAATTAATAAAATATGTTGTGGTTCGACTTGTATAAACACAATTCTAACCTTTTCAATGTCGTGCACTTGCATTTAATTTCATCTTTCACAATGAGTGAAATGCTAAAACGAGAAGTGCTCAAATGGCTCTTTGTTCCGTTGGACTTTATCCGACGTCGATCTTAATGTATGCGCAAATCACAAAATGCAAAGAAAAAAACAAATTCGTAACAATGCCTCGAGACGTTTCGAATACGAAAAATTCAAACGAAACAGTTATAAGGCAGGAGAGTTCGTCGAGAGATACCCGCGGATTATCGTGACATTACATGATACGTCATCGTCCTTTGTTGATGAAGTAATGTACAGGGCGTTTAAGTATACAGGAAGTTAAAAATTGTAAGAAAATTAAAAAAAAAAACGGCTTTAAAATCGTTTAAACGCTTAAAGTTTAAATAAGGAATACCTTAGGGTTTAATTTTAAGATCTTTACTATTTAATAACCTCTGATAAAAAGGAAGAAACTATTTCTTGTCTGAGTTGCTGTAATGGTGAGGCAATTCCCTGAAATTCCCCAGACACTGGCCCAATATCATGATAAAACTTTGACCAGCATTCAGTTGCTTGAGCACTATTTGTCATTTATCCATGTTTTAATAGACATTTTGTATTTATAGTTTAAAAATACTCAAATAAAATAATTAACTAATAGTTTAAACATAAACATGTAAAGTAAAACCGACAAAACTAATGTTGGACAAGTGTGTGGAGGCGTCACTTATCTACTGCGCACTTGTTTCACGCATATTGGCCTGCTTTGATGTGTTTTGAAAACTGCTCCGATAGCCCACACAAGCCAATACCCTGGCCCAACATGACCAACACAAGCCAACCCCTGTCTACACAGTGACCCTTAGTGTGGAAGGGCCTTTACATGTGAAACGTTGCTCGGAGTCTGTTTGATTTCCAATTACAAATTAAACATAATTCATTTCATTCATATTTAATAAACAAATTGGCAACCGCGCCAACCGCATCACTGACAACGAACAGTATTGGCAACCGCGCTACTACCAACTCGCCAAATATATTTAAATAAGACAATAAAATAAAGTTAACAATCTTTCGCTCGATACAAGTGGAAGAGGGACGAAATCGCCAACTTTGAGACGGAAGAACTACAGTTACTCATCTCGGACTTCCGTTTCCCCGAACACCTGCGTAGCATTCTTTCACGTACTCGCATTTTTGAACGTAACCAATTTGAGCGGGGCTTACTGCAAGACGCTTAGAAGTGCGAATTAGAACCTTATTTATTCAGTATGCATCGAGCTCCCATCATGAGCGCATTACTCCGGGGTAACGAAACCTCGTCAATATTTCTCTGACAAATTCTAGATAACTTCTATGGTGAAGCATCTCCCTTTGGCGCCATGTTAGGTCCAAGGGGTTGTAAACAATAGTGTAGTTTTGACTGTTCAAGTGACTGCAACTCCGTTACCTTAACAGTTTTTGAATACCTAAACACTTATTAAACACAAATTAGCTAAATTAAGAAAGACTTTTTCCATTTCAGTCTATAAACACGGAAATCTCCATAAATTAACATGAGATAAAATTAACAAATAATGTCAAACTTTAAACGCATTCTCACAGCTTTGATTTTTAAAATGTACCAGATAAGTATGTAGGCATTAGATTACATAAATTGTTGGATTTAGAATTTAGACCAAGTTAAACAATTCTTAACACATACAAAAATTTTATTATTTTGATTACCATTATACAGGGTGGTCCTTAAGTAATTGTACATAGAAATATGGTAGATTCCTCACTTTAAAATATTACGATTTGAACCAACTTGCTCTAATAAAATGTTGCTAATAAGGAACATACAGGGTGTTAAAGGTTAAATTTTAAGATTTATTTTTTGCAATTAAGTACTTTAGCGTTTTTGGATATGTATACATAAAAATTTGGAACTTGGGGTTTTTGGGCACGAGAAAACATAATCTAGTACATACTTCGATGTAATTTGTAGAGGGCGTGTTAGTCCAAATTTGTGGCATAAATGTGCGATAAACTTTTTTGCTCTTTAAGTTAGCGCTATTTCTGTAAAAACATTTTATTAGAACAAGTTGGTTCAAATCGTAATATTTTAAAGTGAGGAATCTACCATACTTCTATGTACAATTACTTAAGGACCATCCTGTATAATAATCTTAAATAATACTTCTAGACAGGCAACTTGTATTACGTTATTATATAAAACTATTAAATCAAGTGAGCGCTGTATTTAAAACTATAACACCTCAATATTTGACGTTTAAATTTGAAAAATGGAGGAGAATAGATTTAGTAATAAAAAAGATAAAAAATATTGTATACAATTTGTGTGTAAAGTGTCTTTTGCATAAATAACTATATTCTGTTTTTAATACAAAATTATTCGGAGGACTCGCGGTATTACGTTTGATAAAAAATCACTAATATTTTAAGGTTATGTTATTGAGTGATGTCCATCTTACGATAATGACGTTTTAGGTACATCTGACAATTGTAACCATAACTTACTGGACGCCAACTTATGTCAAACGGTGGAAACTTATTTGTACAACCTAATGTATCTTTTAAATGTTACTGCCCCAAAAATTATCAAACTATTTAAAGACTAAAAATTATAAGGTACGTATAAGGATACGTACACCATAAAAGAACGACCCTCAATTTACCAAAAATAATCATGCAGGTAAAAAACCAATTCCCAACTTCCTGTGTTTTGTAACAATTTTTTATTATTCTTCACGGTCCATATTTAACAACGTTTACAAAATAATGAAATATTTAAAGAATGTTTTATTGTGACTGAACAATGCATAACTAAAAAAAAATGAATTAGCATCTGATTTAATTATTGCGATAAACGCGGAATTTAAATGATTTGTGAGCATATTGTGGGTGTTGAATAAATATCTGTAATACATTTTAGAACACGCGCGATCGCAAAGTGAAAGATTGTTCAGGTTAAGGCCAAACTATGTCACCTCTCCATCGATCAGGACCGTTTCTAAATATTTTTTGAAAATTACCCAGAAATTTCAAGTAGAAGAAAGGAATCACTTTAAAAAGTACGTGGCATTTTACAAAAGTGTTTTTTGACTGATTTTGAAATCTGATTGCCGTATCCTAAAAACGACCCTATACTCGGGGGCGTACCGAGCCCCATAAGTGGGGGGGGTCATGTTGAAAATGCCGACTCGTCAAGGAAAATTTGGCGATTGTACAATACAGATTTATTTCATCTACACAAAAAGAATTAGCTGCACATAAAGAACTTGTGTATGTGTATGCGGAGCATGATGACTACGGCATGAAAATGCCGACTCGGTACAAAAGTTTGGGGGGGTCAGGTGTCACACCCCCTCGGCACGCCCCTGCCTGTACTTCAACCACAACGAGAGTAGATCACGGGTCGTAAATAAACAGCAAAAAGTTTATGCAAATGTATGTCAGATGGTTGGTTGACATTTATTTAGTTTTGGTTTAACATTTAAATTACATCCAACGGTACAATTTTAAATATGTTGCGATAGGTGGTGGAAGTAAATCTCCCATCAGAAATGTGTCAAAAAAAATTGATATAGCTGTTTCGTCGACAAAATTTTTATCGTTCAGCGATGCTATTTTAATATATTTTTTTGTAAAACTGGGAAATATTTACAGGTTTAAATAAGAGAGATAAAACCTATCCGACCCACACATTTTTAAATATCATTTTAGCCATCCTACGTCCTTTAACTCTTTAACGTGTGCGCTCGAGATAGTTCGCGCGCGATAAAAAGGCCAAACTGTGCACGCTCGAGATAATTCGAGGGCTGTAGTATTTTATGCAGCTGTAATTTTCACACGCGAATATATTCGAGCATTGAAAATAACAATATGAAAGCCAAGAAAAAAAATGTTTTATTGATATTTATAATTTAAATAGGATTGTAAGCTAAAATATTTGTTTATTCAAGAATAAAATATAGCCTTTTAGGTACCAGAGAGCAAAAAAAAACACCGGTGGCACGTCGTCTGCTATCGTGACGACTAACTGCGTCCGTCGTCGTATTTTCGTGAATTTATACAGGGTGAGTAACGGTGAACGCGACGCAAGTGGCGCGAAGCGCCACTGTGCCACCCAAATTGATGTACGCCCCTTAGGGTTGGGCCATTTGAGGTCATAAAATTTCCTATCGATCCCTCTTTCTCGATTTTTGCTTCGGATCTTCATTTTCGCGGAATTTGACTCCAAAAAAATAGATTTTTCGCACAAAAATAACCCTACGGAACACGAGATTGAAATTTTTTATGGGGAAATGCTCATCTGGGAAAGCCCTACAAGACAGTCCACTTACAATTCGGGGAGAAATTTTCCGTTGCCCTTAAAATGCCTACAATTATCCAAAAATTTTCACATATCTGACAAAAATTATTTGTACATATTCGGGGAATCCGCAAAAATTTTTCCAGAACTTTTGGGCACATTTTTGGGCATTCAAAAAAATGGCCACATACATAGATTTTCCCCATTAAAAATCTAAACTCGCAATAGATCGCAATAAATGTCCAAAAATGTGCCCAAAAGTTCTCGAAAAATTTTTGCGGATTCCCCGAATGGGTATAAATAATTTTTGTTAGATGAGAATTTTTTCCAATACTTTCCCAGTTTTCAGTAGAACGATTTCTGATATGTGAAAATTTTTGGATGATTGTGGCCATTTTAAGGGCAACGGAAAATTTCTCCCCGAATTCTAAGTGGATGATAGTCTTGTAGGGTTTTCCAAGACGAGCATTTCCCAACAAAAAAGTCCGGCAAAATCTCAATCTCGTGTTCCGTAGGGTCATTTTTGTGCGAAAAATCTAATTTTTTCCATGCAAACCCATTTTTGGAGTCAAATTCCGCGAAAATTAAGACCCGAAGCAAAAATCGAGAAAGAGGGATCGATAGGGAATTTTATGACGAACATTTAAAAAAAAAATCACCTCAAACGGCCCAACCCTAAGTGGTGTACATCAATTTGGGTTGCGCCACTGTGCGACGGTCCATTATGGCTAAACGGTTAATATTTTTAAAATTTTGTTTATTTATGGACATGTGGGTTGCTAAAGGCTACATTTTAAAATTATTTTGAAATATACAGGTTGTCCCAAAAAAGTGTGGCGTATCAAGGTTTTTATTTCTTATGGAATACCCTATATTTTATTGCATTTATAGATTATACGTTAAAAATAAGATAAACTTTCTTAAGTATTCCCTATACCCAAGCCTTTTAGTTTTCGAGATATTTTGATATTTCTAAAAATGGAAGCACTTATAAGAAAACTAATAACTTGGAAACGTATGAAATCAGCCAAATCCAATTTTATCTGAAAAAAATTAGACTAATAATTGAAAGCAATAATTTATTTTATATTAAAATTATACAGGGCGTCCAAAATAGGGTCCAATATAGGGTCTTCCATAAGAAATAATATAACTTTGATACGCCAAACTTTTTTGGGACAACCTGTATATTTCAAAATAATTTTAAAATGTAGCCGTTATCAACCCACATATCCATGAATAAACAAAATTTTCAAAATATTATCCGTTTAGCCACAATGGACTCACTCTGTATAAAGGCCACTGTTTTTTATTTTACGATTTAGTCGTGAAATATCAAATACTTGCAATGTTGGGCTATGTGCCCTACCTTGCTTCGAAATATGTCACACAAATTTTTTTTGAATAATTGTTCAAAAATAAATGCTATTATTATTATTATTATTTCTGTTGAATAAGTATAAATAAATATTTTTACTGATAGAAATATGTTTTTTCTAAACAGAAATTCGAAAAGAAACGTCGATGTACGTGCAAGGTTGCAATATTCGGCTCTTTTCTGCAATGTGGATCAAAATTCAAAATTAAAATAAAAATTTTGATTAATTTTCTATTTTTTTAAAATTTTTGTCCAAACGATAAAAAATCTTTGCTGCTTTAAAGTGTATGCTAAGTTCATGATTTCAAAAACAAAATCGACAATTTGGTTTTTCCGTTATATCTCGAAAAAAACAAATTCTAAAACCTAATAGCACCACGTGAAAGAGCGGAAAATTTTACTAAAAATTATATTATAAGTTATTAAAAAAAATTTTAATACTACTATAAAAAATTATTATAAATAAGTTAGCGAATTCGAAAACAAATATTCAAGCGAGAAGTATCTTTGCCTAAAATGTACTCAAAGAAAAAAGTAAAGCATTTTAAAGAGGAAATTATAAGCTTTCTCAGGAAGCCTTTAGTTTTTATTTTTTTTTTGTTTTCTCATAGAAAATTTGACCGGAAGTTATAATTTCTAATATTCTCACTGTTTTTTAAAAAACTAAAGATATTGTTACTTATACCCACGCTTGTAACGAACGAAATGCGTGAAACACTTAATTTTGTTGTCTTTGTACTATGTTTTAATTTATTTTGTGATAAGTAACTTTTTTAATTTTTTTAAAAGATTAATTTTACCTTCTGGCGTAATCTTAGCCAGAACGTATTTACTTTTGTGGGGTGGCCTTTTTCACCTCAGCCAGAAGCACAAAAACTTTGAATCTTAGACGTGCTTCAGTAAATTGACGTTTAAAATTGTAACCTTCAAATAATAACGACACAGTTAAAAGAAAATATGTGTGCATTTATTTACAATAATAAAAAAAAATAGAACTCAAATTGGCGATTACAGTATGAAATATTTTGGACAGAAGAAAGTAAGTGTATTGTTTATTATTATTATGAACTTTCAAATTTTGTAACTGTTATTTATTATGTGCAATTCTTTCTTACGTTATTCTGTCTTTGTTATTTTGAATTAAAGATATAGGTTAAATTAGTTGAGTACTCTGGCCTTATTGTTTATTTTAAAGATTTAAATATCGATATTTAACAAAAGGAAAGGTACCTTTATTACTTTCTGAATTCTTTTAGCAAACTTTAGTTGCTTGGTTGCAAATCGACACTGTAGTCCAAATGATTCTACCAGGTTTCAATCAGGAATACGTGATTATGTTCTACAGCATACATTAACTGGATACAAATTCAGGAAAAGTTTCAGGAACTAGATTACCTCAGGAACGGATGATGAAATGTTGATTGGAAAGTCTATTTTGGTTAAATTCCAAATCTTCAGATAAAAATTAATTCTAACCTCACTTTAGAAGTTGACAGGTAAATTTCTACAATTATTTCATCGATCTACAATGGCTTTGACATAGAATTTCATTTGTTTACGTTATGAGGATCGATGTGGACCGTTCGGTGGTTTTTTAGAAAAAGCCCCGCTTGATCCCGGAATTTGGTTTTTATGAACTTGC
This sequence comes from Crepidodera aurea, assembly GCA_949320105.2. Classification (NCBI taxonomy): domain Eukaryota; kingdom Metazoa; phylum Arthropoda; class Insecta; order Coleoptera; family Chrysomelidae; genus Crepidodera; species Crepidodera aurea. The sequence continues at coordinate 65,090,712 of OX439475.1, forward strand.
ATGTCACAGCATTCTAGATTGGAATTTAACATAAAATTCTTAAATAAATTATTATAATATAAAAAAAATTACTCTTAAACATCTTTTAACCATTACCAAATCATTCCTTAGATTAAAAGAATGATTTTGGTGTAAATTATTTGCTATTTTGACTAATATTAAGAATACATGAAGGTTTTTCTGTTTTCGTTATTATTGAAGTTATAATTCTGTTAAACTCTATTATTATTGTTTATTTTACAATAATATTATGATTTTAGCAATTCCCACGCTTTGTTTTCTAATTTTCATTGACTTTCCCTTAAATTTAGATTAATAATTTGTTTAAATTTGAATATTGCATTTTAAGGTTATGTGGAAATTCCTTTTTCACATAGTGTTTAAAATAATAACTTTTACTTAGATGTGACGATTGCAGACTTGTCCGAGACTATTCAGTTTTGATTTTTATTCAGTTTTGATTTTTACTATTTTATCATTTGCCAAAATATTTGTAATTGTCTTAAAATCGTCGATGCAAGTTGTTTATGGAGTTCCTGTGTTAATTTTAACCTTCAGAAATCTAACATTTTATGAATTAATTGCTACTTCAAGATTGATTTGAAATTGTATTTAATTAAACACGTTCTGTCTAACGTTGGTTCAGATTAAAATAAATGATTATTTAATGTTATTTACTTGTAGAATTCGATGATTATTATTATTAGACAAAAGTTAGGCATTTCATTCGTTTGCACCTTGTCTGACCGTTACAATATATATTAATAGAGGCATAATAAAAAAATCCTTGTACATTTATCATTATTATACTTTTACTTTTGAAGTAAAAATAATTAAAATAATGAACATTGTCTCTGTTTAATAGAAGAAAATAATCATTTTTTTACAGCATTCATTCGACGCCATTTTTATTTTCAAAATAGTGTTTATATGTATTGAGACAAATAATTACCGATGGTGGCGCCCCATTCCTCGATCAGCTGTTCAACGAAACGCGAAAGTTTTTATAAATAGTGCATTAAGTTATACTGAATGAATGGTTTATTTGTAGTATTTTAAGACTTTTTGTGATTGTTTGAGGTTTTTGATTTGGAAATTACCATAATATACCTGTACATGTAAGTATTTAGACTCAATTGAACCTGTTTTTTTTGTCGTTATTCTAAAATTGAGGTTATTTATTTAGCATATCTTACGGTTTTCAGAAATTTATTGTTTACTTTTGTTTCTGTGTGCTTTTTTTGTGTTTCGGGATGAATATAGCCTAGAGGTATTATCATCTTCACCTCTACTAATATAGAATGATATTGAAAGGGAGCTAAATCATATGTCAAAGGAACATACAACAGTTTTCTGCTGATAAATTTTATTTCAATTTTTTCAGGATAATAATTGTAAAAGTGATTTAAATAAAAAATGATTTCTAAGAACCTACTTTTGATTGATTTATATATCCGATTCCTTGATTCAAAATTATTTTCTTTAATCAATATCAAATTAAAATATAAAAAATTAAGAAAATTTTTTCTTGGCTTAAAACACTTGCAAGACTAATAAAAGGCCGAAACGTCAGCAATTTTTAATTAACAAGTTTGATTTATTGTCCTAAACCTCAAAAACGACCATCTGTTCAGTGTTTATATAAATCAGAAATTAATTTATTTTTTAAATAAAGTTTTTTTTTCCTTAGTTAAATGGCACTGGTTTGAAACTAAGTGGCCAAAGCTTTCGTTAATTTACATCACCATGTTTGTTAATATTACATTTATATAATAATTTTTTTTTTTAATTTTTTTTTAATAACATATGACACAAGATAGGAATTATGTTGAATGCCCACAGGACCTCCTAGGCGGAATTTGACTTGCACAGGTGATAATTCTTGGGTGGTTACACAAAAGAGAGGGAAATGAGATTAAATAAAGTTAAAAACACACTTTCTAATGTCTAATAATTTAGAAATTGATTTATATAAATAATTGATTTATATAAATATTTTAAAAATAAAAATGGCGTCGAATAAATGCTGTAAAAAATGTTTTATTAAACAGCGACAATGTTCATTATTTTAATTATTTTTACATCAAAAGTAAAAGTACAATGATAAATGTACAAGGATTTTTTTGTTATGACTCTATTAATATGTATCTTTAGTTTTTTAAAAATTAGTGAGAATATTAGAAATTATAACTCCCGGTTAAATGTTCTACGAGAAAACAAAAAAAAATAAAAACTAATGGCTTCCTGAGAAAGCTTATAATTTCCTCTTTAAAATGCTTTATTTTTTTTGCGTATATTTTAGGCAAAGATACTTTAGTTTTTTCACAAATTCCTTGCTCGTATAGTTGTATTTAGCGGCCTGGCTGGCGTAGAGTTTTCTTATTTATAATATAATTTTTAGTAAAATTTTCCGCTCTTTCACGTGATGGTACTAGTTTTTCGATTTTTTTTTTCGAGATATAATGAAAACACCAAATTTTCGATTTTGTTTTCGAAACTTTAGAGCAGCAAAGATTTTTTTATCGTTTTCTACACCCAAAAAAGTACCTAAGAGCGTAGTTTCAGCGATATCACATTTTATGAGAGCTTTTGATCTGAATGTGGCTCTGGCAACTTGCTAGTTCTAAAATGTGTTTTCTTAAATAAAGGTTTTTTTCAAAAAATGTGTGCGATAGGGGTTAAACTTACTGGCAGTTGAACATTTCAAATATTCAAAAAAATATACCTTCGATATTTCTATTCTTAACATAAATATTCACATAGAAAAATTTCACAATTTTTAAAACAAATTACGTAAAACATGCATTCTTTGAAGAAATTCATTACTCACCTCATCGGTATCTTCATCTTGACTGGGTTCGCTGCTTTCCTCTATCTGTCCATTGCCGATGCTAGAGTCCTGGTCTGGTTCTATAATCTATAAATAAACAATTATGGTTTTCAATTTGCAATATCTAAAATGGGTAAAGTTCCGGAGAATTTTGAATACTTGGTAACACTGCTAGACAGGGGCGTATCGAGCCTCATAAGTTTGGAGGGGTGAGTCATGTTGAAAATGCCGACTCGACAATGAAAATATGCCGACTGTACATACAGATTTATTTAATTTGTACTCTTCGTCTAAGCGTCTAAGCTCGTACTTGGTATACTCCTGTGTGCTAGTACGCATAAATATTTCCGCGCGCGTTAATTTGAATTCTAATTCTCTTTTCACAATGATTTTCATTGGGGGATAAGCTGAATCGGAAAATGTTTTTTCCGACTAGCCGACTTCCCAGTCATATTTCTCGAGCATGATAACTACGGCATGAAAATGCCGACTCAGACGAAAATGCCGACTCGGTACAAAAGTTTGGGGGGATGTCACACCCCCAACACCCCCGCTTCGGTACGCCCCTGCTGCCAGAGCATTTTTATTTGGATAGGGTGTATAAACATATGCCGAATTTAGAAAATGACCTTAATTTTTTCAATTATTAACTCTTTTGATAAAGTCTGGCATGAGGGCCTTAACCACAAGTTAAATTTGTTACTACCACGTCAGTATTCAGAACTCTTAAAATCCTATTTATCACACAGATATTTCAGAATAAAACAGGAAGATGTATATTCTGATCTAAGAGAAATTAAGGCAGGAGTACCCCAAGGTAGTGTACTAGGTCCAGTACTCTACTTACTGTATACTAGTGATATTCCTAACCTTGAGCAACTATTGCAACATTTGCTGATAATACTGCCATTCTGGAGAAGACCATGAAGAAGCCAACCGAAAATTACAAACATCTGTAGACCAGATTAACACCTGGACTAAAAAATGGCGTATTAAGTTAAATGAAAATAAATCTGTTCATGTTAACTTTACTAATAACGAAACCAACACATTCCCATAAGAATAAATAACGCTCAGATTCCCTATGCTAATACAGCAAAATATCTTGGAATGACACTCGACGCTAGACTTCCCTGGAAAGTCCTCATTAAAAAGAAACGTGAAGTGCTTGGTATAAAATATAAAAAGATGTATTGGTTATTAGGAAGAAACTCCAAGTTGTCCACACATACCAAACTGCTCCTCTACAAGCAGATATTGAAACCCGTTTGGACGTATGGTAGTCAGCTTTGGGGCTGCGCCAGTAAAAGTAACATTCAAGTTATCCAACGTTTTCAAAATAAAGTATTAAGGGCGCGGTCTTGTACGTCAAATATCAGCCAAATTATGTCAAATAAGATGCTGCCCGGGAGGTGCTGGTATCTCGTGATAAATGCTTAAATTAAACAAAATAGTTACAGAAACCTTCCTTTGAAATTTTCTCGTTACAGAAATCATTCTAGAAATTCACTGTTTATTATGTTTAATACAAGGGGAGAACAATATTTAGTATCATCAAAATGTATAATCTTAACTTTTTATTTTTCATTTATTTTCTTTGTAGGTATATTTTATTTATACAGAGCCTTTCAATGAAAACGATACTTCCATAAGATCTTTCTTTTAATTCTTAAAATTAAAATAATTTGTTACTGCGGCATTGATAATATCAAAATAACATTTTCTTTTCAGTTATTTGTTCCTCGTTATGAAGTACCTACTTATATGAGAAACGAAAGAAAAATTAACCACGCGAACGATGAATAATTACGATTTAGGTGAACATGTCAAAGATATTTACAAGTCGGAAACAATTCAAAATAAAATGCCCTTTTCAAATGTATAGATACAGAGTGATGTTATTGCTCATTTCAAAGTTAGTATATAGCTATGATAACTATCGACACGTGTCAAGTTGCATCGGCGCTTCTTTGTAGATCAAAGAGCCACTCTTTAAGTCAAGGCAGCAGGCTTCCTTTGAACTTTGGTTCAGCTCACGGTGGCCCTAGACTCCTAGATAATTGTATCAAAGGAGTAAGCCGCTTTAGCAATATTGTTTCCTCTATTGATTCAAATTTTCTCCCGAATTTTTTTTGAAGACTATTTAAACCCGAGATCCTTGATTTTATCTGATAAAAAGTAAGCTTTATCATCTATTTATATTTTTGTTGTTGAACTATGCTTATTATTTTCTAAACCTTTGAAAATGAATATTGACTATAGCTCAATGTTTAATTTGTTAATCCTTAACTAAGACCTAAATAGAATTAAAAAATGCAAAATCTCGCATCCCACTGTAATAGGTTATGCCGTTGTCTCTATAAAGGTATATACAGACAACACTCGTTATGCTATGGTTTTGTGAACATCTCAATCATGGAAGAATCACAGTATAGTTCTTCCATTATCAATTGCAGAACACAGTTATGTAAGGAGTGATCAATATTTAATATATACGCACGGCACTCATGCCAAGCTAAGAAACAAAAAATAATGTTTATTCCCCTTATAAAATGCGGTAAATATCAAACGAACCGTCAGTCCACGTTGACTTGATTGATGTGTGTCAAAATCCATCATATTCGTTGTTTACCAATGAAAACATCGAATCGTAAACTTAAATGCACGGTATTGGCCGAAGGTTTACGAAGGCACAACAGCTATAAATCATCTCGTTTTTGTTCCAAAACATATCAGTGGGGTAGTCTCGCGAGTTTGTTGGTGGGTTTAATTTAGAAATTTCTTTAAATAAATATGGCGTTCTGGAGACCATGGGCGAATGGAGATAATGAAATTACACAGTGTAGTGAGATTCAAGACAGGTATATATTTAACAATAAAGATTTAGATATACAAACACAACAAGCTATTTTAAATATATTCGAATGTTTAAAAAAGGAAAATATTCAGCAATCTGATAATGCTATCATAATAAGAATTGCCGAATTAACTAAAATAAATAAATTTTCCGTTTATCGAGTAGTCATGAAAGGGGTTACTGTGGATCATTCACAGATCCGAAAAACATGTAAAGAAAAACTGAAATCAGTTGACCAAACTACTCAAGATTTTATATGTAGGACAATTTATAGTTTATATAAGGAGAACACGGTTGCGACATTGGAAGTAATCCAGCAAAAGCTAGCAGATTATCCAGAATACAATTATACCAGTTTAGAGACATTGCGTCAAGTTTTGTCAGTATGTGGTTTTAAACACAAAAAACTGAATAAACGGATGGCAATCACCGAATCGTCAAGAATAGTTCACTGGCGACAAGATTATTTGCGTCAGATAAAAGAGTACAGAAGTTCTAATAGACACATAATTTATTTAGATGAAACATGGTTTGACAGTCACGATGTAGTAAATTTCGGTTGGGTTGACAATAGCAAAAATTGCTGTTTGAATGGGCCATGCTCTAAAGGGAAACGCATTATAATAGTACACGCTGGAAGCAAAGATGGTTTCGTGCCTAATGCTTTTTTATTATCTGCTAAAAAAATTAAAAACTGTGCAGCTGATTATCATGAAGATATGACAGCAGAATTATTTGAAAAGTGGTTTAATGAACAGTTTTTACCTAACATTCCACCACAGTCAGTAATTCTTATGGACAACGCATCCTACCACTCGCGGCAACTCCTTAAGATACCAAATAGTAGCAGTAACAAAGATTTTTATTTACCAGGTGTGATTCCTCACTCGACCATTCACTGTTGGGTTCTAATTAACAGTGATGTTCCTAAAGTGGCGCTGGGAAACAGTAACAAAGCCTACACAGAACACGAGGCTAATGGCCATAGTAGTCGATGCCGTTGACACAGAAGTAAAAAATAATAATAATAATAATAATAATAATAATAATAATAATAATAATAATACTTATCACATATTTTTAAAAATAATAAATTTATAAAATGAGGTATCTACGCGCGCCTGTGGCAGATCAAACAGAATTGTCGGTGAGGGTTCAGAACGAGTTTTTATATTCTGCAATTGATAATGGAAGAACTATACCTATACAATCTCAAATTTTAAATTATCCGCCAAGCCGGTGTAAGGTCGGAAAAGATTTCGTGAGCAATCGGACGGCGCCGGCGTTATTTAACTCGGGTTACTGAGGCAAATAATACAATACGCTTACCGTATTATAGATATTAACTTTTTACCTTTTTACTAATCCAAAATATTCACGAAGTGATAAATGGCAAAGGTCCGAAATTGCACAAGAGTCCTGCTGCCTGCGCATGCGTGTGTGAACTTAGGATTTGTTTTGATTTCAGTGTGTTTACAGTTTACACTGTTAAATTCTTTGGTCGTTTAGTGTTCTTTGAAGCCTAAAAAATCTTACTGCTGTATTTCTTGAAAAAAATATTCCATAGAGTGTACAAAGCAGCGTTGATAAAAGTACTATTAAAGATTAAAAAAAATTGTATGGAAATTAAATTTTAAATCCTATTACATTCGGAAATCAGTCGATTTAACTTTTGGTCTACAATATTATTGTTTCTGCACGGAAGACCGAAAAATATTTTTTTTTGTGAAAACGTTTTTTTTTGTGTTTTAAATAGGCAGCTGTAATTTTTTCAAAGCAAAATATTTATTGTTAGATTTTATACGAATTGAAATTCTATACGAACAATATTTTTTTCATATCATTTTAAAGCCGAGGTTTTACGAAGAAATCGAGCATCTCGTGTTCAGAGTAATAAAAAATATACATGCAAATATAAATGCTCTAAAATCTCGTCAACTTTCAGACGAAACGTTAGCTAACCCACGTTGCCAAATGAACTGTTTCAACCAACAGCTGTGAGTTCCCGCGAAAATTTAAATTCATGATATTATTATTAAATTCGTATAGGTACGTATATTTTGATTGTTATTTATATGAACCATTTCAAGAAAGAGACGCTTATTGAGATTTCGTTCATTATCGAGAATTTTGACATTATTATAGTCAATCACATGATCTTTATCTATTACATGTTCAGCAAGGCGACAAGATCTCACATTCCTTCTGCAGTCACTTTTGTGAATGCTTAAAGATAGAATAACTTCTCACAAAAGTGACTGCAGAAGGAATGTGAGATCTTGTCGCCTTGCTGAACATGTAATAGATAAAGATCATGTGATTGACTATAATAATGTCAAAATTCTCGATAATGAACGAAATCTCAATAAGCGTCTCTTTCTTAAAATGGTTCATATAAATAACAATCAAAATTCAATGAATAAAAGAACAGACATCAATGACCTGAGTACAATATACACATTTCTATTAAAAAAACATAAAGAAAATTTCTCAACTCGTCCTCCTTGAATTGATATTTATTATTTTTTTTTATATATATATATTTACACATTCTTATACTTTTTATAATCACACTCTGTATGTTACAATTGTATTCTGAAGTTTTTGGAAACTGTCATTTTGTCATTTTAAAATATTTTAACACCGATGTTTCTTTTTGTATTTAATTTTTTCCGTATTTCATGTTATTAGTCTTGAAAAAGAAAATAAACGTATTCGAAAGCTTGACCAAAACGAAGAAATCAAACTAATTTATTTTATATTGACTGATTCCCACGAATTTTTTCTACTTAAACTATAATTATATACATATATACTACGTACTTATGGACTAAGAAGTGTTAATCGCCATTTTTTGACCAAACTATCAATTTAATTCGAAGTTCCTATAAAATGACTTCAAAATTTCAAATCGACTGATTTCATATATTAAAGTATTTTGATGTATTCTGATTAAACCACATTGTAGATAAAGGTTTAACTTAGGTCAAGTTAATCTTTATTTTTCTTATTTTTTCAGAATCTAGTATATACAGATTGTTAAATGCCACTTTTAAGGTTAAAAAAATTGGATGATTTTAAAGCTGTCGTTTTCATAGAAAATAATAAATTTATCGATTTAAAATAGTAAGACTACCTAAGTTAGACCTTTATCTTTAATTTGTCTGAAAATTATATTTTAAATCCCATTACATTCGGAAATCAGTCGATTTAACTTTTGGTCTGCAGCATAGGATTTTATACACAGGAAGACCCCGCCCTTAAGGAACATAGTCGATGTACCCTGGTACTGTCGCAACAGTGATCTTCATAGGGACCTGGATGTAGAAACTGTTGACAAGACTATATCTAAATCTGCCAGCAGCCATGAACAACGGCTGCTCCAACATGGGAACGTTGAGGTCATCCAGCTCCTCGATAATACCAATTTAGTAAGAAGACTCAAGAGGACCAAACCTTTTGAACTAGTTCAGTGACAGTGTTACACGTTACCGGTAGTGTTACTAAAATTATCAGACCCTAAGGTACACTAGTGAGTAGGACCTTAGTATTTAAGAATTCTAGTTAAGTTAGGTTGGAACAAAATTGCTTATTGATCTTCACGATCAGATTGTAATTATAGAAAACATTCCCACAGAGTGTTTTGCTACGAAAAAAAAATAATTAACTAATAAATCTTGTATAATACCTAATAAATTATTTTAAGCGATGTTGTCAAGTTTTTAATTTTTCTTAAAATCTCAGTATCAAAATGAATGGTAATAAATTAGTGTTAGAATTTGATTATTATTTATAAAAACGTATTTACCTGTGGTGCTTCCCTTATTTCTCTCACATGTTGGTTTATAGCTTCCACCGCCGTAGTGCTGGTATCGTTAGAATGTGGATCGCTTTCTTCTAGTGAATTTTGACCTTTACCAAAAAGTTTGTGTGCTTTAGCTTTAAGTTCCTTTGGGTGCGGAGTATTGTGACGTACAAAAGGAGTCTGTAAAAAATATATAAATATCTTAAATATAGTGAAAAAGTATAGAGTTCCCAAATTTTTTAATTAAACATTCAGATGGTGGATACAAAAAATTGTGTTTACAAAAATCCATGTAAGTTTAATAAATTATATATTGGACAAACATTCAATCTTTTCAAATAAGACTTAATGAACAGAGAGTCACATGCTTGTTTTGGTTTTTAAAAGCTTGGCTGATGAAAAACAAGCCAAGTTTTCATAGTAGCCAAGCCAAACTTTTCTTACAGAAACCTTGAATTTTCAAGCCAAGCTTTTGAGGATAATATTATCTAAATGGAAGGACATTCATTATTCGTGGCTCTTCAAGTTTTTAAGTTGACAGTATTATCGCATAGAACGTTAATAGCATTTCTCAAATTTAGAGCCCAAGACTGCATCTCAAAAGAATGGTTCCATCTTCTAATAACATCTAATTTTAGCATTTTCAAATTTAAGGTATTACAAAACTTTTCAAAATTAATTTTAAGTTGCTCAGTCTTTTTGATTTTCTTCGCAATAGCTTTAATTTTGTCAAAAAAGGTGAATTACATTGAACTTTCTTCTGAACAATTTGGTCCCGCTTCGCCATCATTATTATCAGATTTAGAAACGTACATTTTTGTATTCGAATCATCAACATTCATTTGAAGAACATTTATTAAATCACGCGCCGCACAGTGCAAAAAATGACCTATGGATATTTAACGACATTATTTAACGATATTTCCCAATAAACAATTTTCGTAACTTATAGTAACGCCTAGTTTTATAAAACAACTGTAAACTCTAGTAATATAATGAAGTTATATAACTATTATATAACCAGTTTTAAAGAACTTATAGTAACGCCTAGTTTTATAAAGGAAATATAATATTAACGGGGTTATATAAGGAGTTTTATATTCTCACCTTTAGTAATATAGTTTTATAACGGGTTTATTACACAACTGTAAACTCTAGTAATATAATGAAGTTATATAACTATTATATAACCAGTTTTAAAGAACTTATAGTAACGCCTAGTTTTATAAAGGAAATATAATATTAACGGGGTTATATAAGGAGTTTTATATTCTCACCTTTAGTAATATAGTTTTATAACGGTTTTATTACACAACTGTAAACTCTAGTAATATAATGAAGTTATATAACTATTATATAACCATTTTTAAAGAACTTATAGTAATGGTTACCAATGTATTTATAAGAAAGGTATATAAAGGTTGTCAGAACATCTTCAATAAAACTGATGTATCCTGAGTTATCCAGTAGTGTTCTGATCTCCTCAATAAAAACTTGAAGACAGTAGTGTTTGCGAGATTACGTTATAAAACTTTTGGTGATCATGTTGGCAACGATCGTTTCTTTCTTAAAAACTACCGTTACCATTATCGATACCAATTACCCTCATAAACCTTGAAGTTTTGACAAATGATAGCACTTTAGATATGGATGAACCAAAAGCTCGTGATTTGTTGGATAGAATTTCCTCTGGGTTTTTTTATTTTATTTTTTTAAACAAAGTTAGTTTCTTAAAATGACTCATCACGTTATACAATACATTATTTTTTTAAATTATATGTGTAAACTTTTAAAATCAACCAATGTCGGAAAAGCAGGTTATAAAAGTATAAAAGAAAAATATCTATAGAGCTAAAACTAAAAGAAGTGATGAGAATTGTTAATGATCGTTTACCAAATATATTACCCCAAAATCGTAGAATATTGCTGGGAATTCCAACCTTGTAAATAAAACAATTATTGAAACAGATTGATAGTTTTTAATACATAAACCGCTCCTTTCCCACGCTGATGACAATGAGGGCAACTTGCGGTCTGGTTCTTTCGTTTGTACAATTTTGAAAGACATTTGCTGTGTGCGCACCTCTAACACATGCACAATGTTTACCGCATAAACAAATTTATGATAACATAAAATTTTTGAGGTTAGATCATACCTACCTCTTCAATTATGAGTGGCCTAACCTTAGATATATAACACCACTTGTAGTACAGTGTGTTACTATAATTTATATAATTGTTTTTAGAGGTTGTCAAGTTTTATTTCATTATTAGTTATATAATACCACTAATCAGAGGACCTACAAAATTTTTTGATTCTACCATGTATTTTGTATAACGATAAGAAACATTTACATTTTTCATTTAAAAAAACAAGTCACGATGTTCTTCGCCAAAACGATATTTGTCCGAAAATTTATTAAATTTAACAAAGTTTCAATATTAAAATCTAGCACCTGTGAAAATTTCACGAAAATCCCAGCCGGCCCCATATTCTTAACGTTTACTCAGAAATGTGCGTGTCAGTAGTTTTCAAAATTTGTAGGTTATTATGGCGAAATTAAATAAAGTCAAACCTTGACGTTGATATTTACAAAAATAGGTTATTTTCTTATGACGATTTTCCATCATCACTCCACCAACGTTTTCGCCGGCAACTTTCCATTAAATATTTACCTAAATCCATGATTTCTGAAATTGAATTGGCAACGTTGTATTTTCAACTTTGAACTTATGAGATGGCTGTCATTTGACAAGCAAATTATTTATGTCCGTCATATGAACATTTTTCCTTTTTTAATACTTTTCAGGCTTATTCTGGTTATAAATTGCTATTTGGGCACTTGTAGAAAAGTTATGTACCTATTCGTTTCTATTGGAAAAATATGTTAAATAATCGTTTCAACGCACTGAATTTGTTTGTCTTGGGAGTGAGTATCCCAATATATATATTTCTTTAAAAATGTGAAAAATATTTTTCCGCGCAAAAATTTCTATTGCTATATTGATTTTATCCTGTTTTATAGCATCTGTGGAAATTTCATGAAAATCACAGCCGGCCCCATATTCTTAACGTTTACATAGAGATGTGCGTGTCAGTAGTTGTCAAAATTTGTAGGTTATTATGGCGAAATTAAATAAAGTCAAACCTAGTGTTGTAAATTCAATTGTCAATTGTAAAAGATATCTTAGATTTAGTTAATTTTAAAATTTTTAAAACAGTAAGTTGAGTTTCGGTAAAGTGGGTTCGTCGGGTTTCTCGAAGTCGGAGACTTTTGTCTGGCTCATATTTATACTAACCTCATTAAGCAATCAACAATAACTAAAAGCAGACGGTAGATAGACGGCGGCAGTTGGGCAATTGTTTATGCGGTGTCATTGAGCACGTGACAGGGTACGTGTTCCACGGCCATCACAGCTGAAAGCTTGGTAATGCTTGATAAGGCTTGGAAAAACTTAAAAACCAAGCCAAGCCAAGCTTTCCTTTTTAAAAAGCTTGACTTTCAAGCCAAGCCAAACTTTTATATTTCAAGCCAAACTACTTGGCTTGGTGAATCTCTATTAATGAACACCAATCGAACTTTAGAAAAAAACAATTCTGGAAAAATGAAAAATATGCTTGTGATTTTAGCCATAAAGTACCGTGGAATTCTTCTGCTAGAATAATGTCAGGTAATTAAAAACTAATTTTTAAATAATTAGTTTTATTTATCAAATTCGAAAAATACCTGTATAGACAAATAATTTCTCGTGAACATTAGAAAATTTATAAAAGTAAAGTTTCCACGCTATGGAAGAATATTATGAATTCAGAAAAATCGTCCGTAACATCCTCCAAAAAAAAATTGCACATTTGGGACAGTTTTTGTTCGATTTCACGTGAAATTTCAAAAACAAAGTTTGTCAAAAAACTAAAATAAAATAAATTGTTTTAAATTTATTTTTTCTAATCCTCCGAAAAACATAAAAACACATATTTTCATTAAAATATTTATTACGAGAAAAGCACTAATTCTGTGACATGGTGTATAATTATTTTTAATTACCTTAACACCTCGTCTGTAATTATCGCAGAGTTTATCTTGAGCTCGATAATTAAACTGTGCAATGTTTATAAACATTTCACATTTTTATGTTTCCTGAAAAGTTCTGCAATACCGACGCTTTGGATACAAGATAAAAAAATGCGTTCAAGTAGGAATTTCAAAGCAGATTTAAATATAAAACTATTTTTTGATATGTAGTAACAATAAAACAACCAGTGAAGTAGTGTAAATATTGATTAAAATAATTTTTAAGGATTCATTTAACTTTTTTATGAAGGAGGAAGATTCCCAAAAATCAAAATTCCAATGAAACACATCCAGAGTAAGAAAAAAATTATTTTGCCATTTTCTCGATATTGCTCACCTTTTCACATCCTTTTTAATTTCTTACGATTTTTTTGTGAGACTTTCATTTTTCTTGTAATAAAATAAAAAATGGAAAATTCGTCCAGCCAAAAATTGTAGTGTACGTTTTCACTTCTCTACATTTAATGACACATGATGACAGTTGGTCAGTTTTTGTTTATAACCTCACTTACAAATTTCTGCCATAGAACAAGTAGAAGTAATGAATCGTTCCAAGTTTCATCTTTCCTGTGTCCCGCCGACTGAGAAAAAAGGAAAATAAAAAGGAGCAAATAAAAACATCTGAATTGTTTATTATTATTGTCTTTTGACTTTTTATGCTAGCAATCAAAATTTGTTAAACTCCAAAAGTTTATATCGATATTATACACTATTTAAAAAAACAAAATCTACACGTAGGATTGGACGCAATAATTTGGCGGATTCTACAAAAATAAGTTTGTTTTTATGCGATATACTCAAATTATTTATTATATTCCGTTACACCATTCAAAAACCAACTATTTTCTCCTAAAATCGATACATTTCTGTCTGAAACAACGAAATTTAGCAAAACTCTCTTCTAACACGTTTCCGAATCGATAACGAGCCCTCTACACTTGATCTTATTCTTACAAATGATGACCAGCTAGTGTCATCACTTGAAGTTAGCTCTCCTATCGGAAAATCCGACCATGCTGTGTTAACTGCGCATATTCAGTTTAATTTGTTCTTCACACGCAATAAAGAAAACTATGAGTATCGAGATGTAACTAATTTCGCAAAAGTGGACAACCTTCTTTCAATTAAGGACTGGACTAATGCATTTGATGGAATTAATGACTGTTCATCTATGTGGGATACTTTTCATCAGATTACAACTCAATGTATTTCAGAAAATACTTCTAGACAAAAAATTTATCGCAATAAACTGAAACTCTGGATCAGTATGCAAATCTTACAGATGATTATTTTTTTCATCTGCCAAAACAGTCAGATTTTGTGGTTTCAGCCAATAACAACTCAGGATCCTAACCAATCATTGTGTTTTATACTGATAAAACCGCTTCGTCGTTTTTGTTTTTTGATTAAACTGTGTTTACCTATTTGAGATGTCAAATGTAAACATTTATCAATTATTATTATACTAAAATGTATTGCAAATCTATGTTAATAACCAAATTTCAAAATGTATTTGTAAACTAACCTGTTTTTATTAGTTTATTTCAACATTCATTTAACATTTTTAGATACCTCACTTTAACACTAAACTTAAAATTAATTAAATTAAGAAAGACTTCATTTCATTCTTCTTCTTCGCTTTTATTTAAGGCGCCGTTTCGCGGGGTAGCCAGTGAAAAAATCGCCTTGGTGGCCCTGTATGTAAAACTATAACAGCTCAGGTTTCAATTTAAATTGGTAAAGAAAATTTTCAATATTTGTGTGTAAAGTGTCTTTTGCATAAATGACTATGTTCTCTGTTTTTAATACAAAATGATTCAAAAAATAATCCTTTCAAATACGACTCGTCCTCTGAAATTTTGTAGATTAAATTTTTGATCTTCATACTCAAACGCCTTTATTTTAGGCAAAACCACTCAAACAAACTGATTTAAGATAAAATCACTCGTCCTGCGGACTCGTGATTTTATCAATCAGTTTGTTTTCGTGGTTTTTCCAAATAACGCCGTTTTCGTGAAAACCAAAAATTTAATCGATAAAATTTGGAGGACTCGTGGTATTACCTTTGATAAAACATAAGAGAAATATGTGGAGGAAATACAAACGTTCTGAAAGCGTTGAAGATTTTGTAGCTCATAGGCAGTTCTCTAATAACATTAAACAACAATTGAATAGTGCCAGACAGAACTACGAACAGTCAATCGCCAATTGTGGAGACAGTAAGAGATTTTTTAAATATATCCGCTCATCACTCTCTTCCAAAGTTTCAATTCCATTTCTAAAACAAGAAGATGGTAATATATGTTCTTCCAATTACGAAACGTCCGAAACATTGTCATTGCATTTCTCAAAAGTCTTTTCCTTGGAACCTCTGGACAACCTACCTCTTTTAAATGGACCTCGTGTCCAAGCCTCGCTCAGCGATATTTCCTTATCTCCAAAACAAATTGAAAATCACCTTCTAAATCTCAAAAACAATTCCTCTCCTGGGCTTGATGGTCTAACATCTTTCTTCTTAAAAAAATGTGCAAAATCATTAGCGTATCCATTATCCCTAATAATGAGCGCTTCTTTCACTCAGTGCTGCATTCCAGCAGCCTGGAAGGGTGCTTCTGTAACCCCTATAATTATCGTCCCATTAGCCTTTTGCCTATCGTTTGTAAGGTAATGGAGTCTATTATCTCTGAATCCATGACAACATTTTTCCTCCATGAAGACGTTATCCCCAACCATCAACATGGGTTCGTAAAAGGTCGTTCTACCTTAACAAATTTGCTTCACTGTGTTAATGACTGGTCGAAGGCTTTAGATAATAAAATTCCAACCGATGTTATTTATTTAGATTTTTCCAAAGCCAAGATTTTCTCTGGAAAGACCTGTATCAAGCGGTGTACCACAAGGTTCTGTTTTAGGACCTCTCTTGTTTATTGCTTACGCTAGTGATCTCCAGTATTACATTTCAAATTTATTATCATCTTACGCTGACGACTCGAAAATATATGGAAACCCGCTTACCAACTATCAGAACCTCCAAGATGACCTCAACAAAATTCAGCAGTGGTGTACAGACTGGCTCATCCCTTTAAATATCGATAAGTGTGTTGTTCTTCACATCGGTAAGAATAATCCTGGTTTTTCGTACTATCTGAACGGACACGTGTTGAAAACTGTTTCTTCTCACAATGACTTAGGTGTAATTATGAATTCGACCTTGACGTGGAGTGAACATATCGCTGCGGTATGTAAACGGGCAAATACGAAGTTATTCCTTATACAAAAAGTGTTCTCGAAATCGTCATTTGATACGTATTGTAAACTATTTAAAACTTTTATTCGACCTATCTTGGAATATGCCGGTCCGGTATGGCATCCAGATTTAGTTCGCGATCAAGATATGCTTGAAAAAATTCAACGACGTGCTACCATACTCTCATTTGGTCGTACGAGGCCCTGTTATGAAGAACGGATGGTGATGGCAAATCTCACCACATTTCAGGATCATAAAATTCAACTATGGCGACCTACAGTCAATGCTTACACTCAATTCCGGATACTCGGCTGCGTGGGCATCCTCTGAAGCTAAAGAAAGAAACTTTCCATACCCGCACCAGACAGCACTTCCTTAACAACAGAATTTTTGA
The DNA here is from genome assembly GCA_949320105.2 of Crepidodera aurea. NCBI lineage: Eukaryota > Metazoa > Arthropoda > Insecta > Coleoptera > Chrysomelidae > Crepidodera > Crepidodera aurea. Next base: position 65,107,918 of record OX439475.1, read on the forward strand.
TGTATGGAACAATCTCCCTCCAACTGCAATCGATTCAGTGACTGTAAACCAGTTCAAAAATATGATTGACATTTGTCTTTTTAGTAGAGGCTAGTTTTTAAGTAGTTACAAGTATTCTTTTCACAATTTAGTTTTTTATAATTGTTTTTACCATAGGTATTTGTCATTCTTTTTATTTTATTAAGGGGCAATATAGGACATCTGTCCTCTGCCCTTATTCATATAAATAATAATAATAATAATAATAATAATAATAATAACCATTTATCATAGATGGTAGCAAATCTAATAACGAAATTTACCTCAAACTTAAAATAACGTGTCACATTTTCAAGAAAATCATGAAAAACTGAAATTCTTCGGAGAAAATTTAATCTGAGACGTGGAACATTCCCGAAAGTTGTAGAGGAACCAGTTAGTTGGCAGAGAAAGTGGAAATTTTGGTGGGAGAATTGTTTATAAATTTTGGTGAATACAACTAAATTAATTTATGTACTGTGGTATAAACAGGGTCCTGCGACAGTGGCGCGGTGTTCCATATCTATATTTAGGAAACAGGTAGGAATTCAATTTTCTATAATGTTACCTTATTGGTTGGTGGATGACGAGTTTTTTTCCAATATTCTTCACTCAGAATATTTGAAATTATAAAGTCATGCCAAGTCCCATTAAATTTTTTTTTGGTCAAATATTGTACATTGGTGACTTTCTCAAACGATGTATCTGAAATCGACCTGTGATATACGGGGTAACAAAAACAGCTTGCCACATATTGTCAATAAAAATTTACAAAATCTTCCTTTTTCAAATGGAACACACTGTATATTATCGATCCATAAGAAGCGCCAACAAAGGCTCTACAAATTTGATCAAGTATTCCCTACGGTTAAGTTCACTAGTTTTTCTTAAAACAGCTCTTTTTTCGAAAAATCGCAAGTATTCATATTTCTACGCTATAATCTCAATGAATGACTTTTTTGGCGACTGATAAGAATATACAAACGACTGATAAGAATATACAAAGATACCTTATTTTAATTATGTACACCAGATTTAACAAAACAGGATTTTTCTTATGGGGATACACAAAAAATATGTTTTTCGTCGAGCCACCAACTTGTTCCGAAAATATGCGACTTAGAATAACTAATGCTTTTCGCAGTACTACGCCAGCTGTCTTGTGCAGGGTGGAATAGTCTTTCAAACATAGACTTCAGCTCTGCATTCAAGAAAATGGAAGACATGTTGAACATATTTTGTAAAGTTTCATTAACAACTTTAATTAAACTTTTCCTACTGTAGTTTGCCAGTTGACAATTTAAATAAATACCTGGAAAATAATACTGCGAAAAGCATTCGTTATTCTAAGTCGCATATTTTCGGAAGAAGTTCGTGGCTCGACGAAAACCATATTTTTTGTGTATCCCCATAAGAAAAAATCCAGTTTTGTTAAATCTGGTGATCTAGCGGGTCACCTGAGAGCCCATTATAATGTACATAATTAAAACAGGATATCTTTGAATATTCTTATCAGTCGTCAAAAAAGTCGTTCATTGAGATTATAGTGCAGATTATAGTGTAGAACTGTAAAACTAGTGAACTTAACCATAGGGAATACTTGATTAAATTTGTAATAGCCTTTGTTGACGCTTTTTATGGATCAATAATATACAGGACAAGCTGTTTTTCATACCCTGAGTGACGAATATTGGAAAAAAACTTGATAAAAATCGCGAAAACCGTCAATATTTTCGAAGTAAACATAAATAAGTAAAGTATCTCTTATTTTTCAAGTAGAAACCGAAAAAGTGATAAAAAATACAGGTTGCCATTTAAAAAAACAAAGTTGGCTCCCGCCCAGAAAAAATTGAACATCCTGTGTGATCAAAATTTTTAATTAAATTTAATTACAGAAAATTGTATTCTTATCGGTTTCCTAAATAAACAATCGTGGTTCCTCACGCTCGCATTCTCTCGCGTTCGGAATCCTCCACTCGTGTCGAATTCTCATTCCAACCTTGTTACAGAATATACTATTCCGAGTGTGGCCCGTACAATATTTTTTGTGCAGCCACCAGTAATTTGATAATAATATAGAAACAGAATAATAATAATAATAATACACAAAGTGCATCAAAACGTCAAAAACATCTACTGACAGATGTCTACGGTATTGTCATGGCAACTGTGATATTTAACAAATTTTGACATAACAGCTCGGGAAAGTAGGTACTTTGCCGAGCAGTTATGTCAATTTTCCGATCTAGACCGGCAACGACGCACTTTCCGAACTAAAAAATGATCGGAAAACCGTAGTTTCTATGTATTATGTATTCTATTATTCCGTTACAACATCGAAAACCAACTTTTTTTATTACTATTTCATTTTTTTTTTTACTTAAATCGATACATTTCCATTTGAAAAATAACGAAATTTATCTGAAAATTTAGATAACGTATCAAATTTTCAAGAAAATGTATCTACGAAGAACCTTTCAGCTGAGACATGGAACATTCCAGAAAGTTGTAGAGGAACCAGGTAGTCGGCAAAGTGGAAATTTGGGTGGGAGATTCGTTTACAAATTTTGGTGAATGCACCTAAATTAATTTATAGTATACGACAGTAGATATATTATTTTATTGAAAATATTTCTTTTCCGGATTTGGGCCGAGTCATTTTGAGATTGTTACTTGACGTTTCTCCGGCTATTTTGTGGCTCGTTTTTTTGTAGATTTGTATTTCCCCGATCACAGAAACAGAAGTCTTAAATACTTATATTTGAATTGAAGAAATCTAATTCACGCGGAATTGATCAAATTAGTTCCGATATGCTTAACTACATTGTCCATTATATTATTTTAATTAACCGATCTTTTCAAGAAGGTGTTTTTCCTAAGATATTTAAAACTGCCAAAGTTATACCACTGTTCAAAAAAGGTGACGTATCATGTATGGATAATTATAGGCCTATATCCATATTGTCTAGTGTTTCTAAAATAGTGGAAAAAATTATGTTTAGGAAAATGGTAGATTTCGCTCTTAAATATAACGTGTTTCATGATAGTCAACACGGATTCAGGACAGGTAGATAGATCTACTCAAACTGCTGTCCTAACCTTCCTTAATAACCTCTATGATAATTTGAACAAAAATAAAAAAAGTGTAGGTATTTTCATGGATTTAAGCAAAGCATTTGATCTAGTAGATCATGATCTACATAATGTTAAACTTTGTAAGTATGGTTTTAGAGGAAGAGTTGGTGAGTGGTTGAGTTCCTGCCTATCTGACAGAAATCAGTTAACAGTCGTTAATTCTTGTCTATCAGAAACACGTTTAGTTAATTGTGGCGTACCTCAGGGCTCTGTTCTTGGGCCTCTTTTATTTTTAAACTTTATCAATGACTTAGCGCTGAGGGTTAATAATGGCAGTATTGTACTATTTGCCGATGATACTTCCTATCTATTTTGTAATAATGATATCTCCCAAGTAACTGTTGAATTTCAAATAAGAATAAATAAGCTAGTACAATGGTTTGACGAAAATAAACTTACTGTTAATAAAGAAAAAACTGTGTTTATTCATTTTACTCCTAGGGTGAATGATATACTTGAGAGTTATCTATTGAGAATAGATGGAAAATCTATTCATCAAGTACAGTCCACAAAATTCTTAGGAGTTCACATAACTCTTTAAGCTGGGAATTTCATATTGACATACTATGTAAAAAACTTTCATCTACATGTTTCGCACTTTTTAGGCTTAGAAATATAACTAATAAATCTGTTCTGTTGGCATATTATTACGCACATTACTATTCTCTCATTAGATATGGTTTAATTTTTTGGGGCTCATCAGCTCATGTATTGAGGGTTTTTAAACTTAAAAAAAAAAATTTAAGAAATATAGTGTCACTGAGGTATAGGCAGTCATGCAGAGAAAAGTTTAAGGAACTTCGTATATTACCACTTCCTTGTATTTATATTTTAGAACTTTTAATTTATGTCAAATCAAACCTAGAACATTTTCGTACTAATAACTTCTACCATAATTATTTAACTCGAACTCGAAATGATTTGATGATACCAACACATAACTCTGCATTTTTTGAAAAAAGCCCTCAATACATGGGTATTTTAGTTTATAATAAACTTCCTAATATTATGAAACCAATAGGACTCTTGAAACTATTTAAGAAAAAAGTAGAAAAGTTATGAGTGGATAACTGTTTTTATTCTGTTGAAGAATATTTGGCGTATACATTTTAACTGTTAAATTTTAGCTATAAGTTTATTTTTTCTTTCTCCTTCCTATATTTTTTGTATTTTTATGTTTTATGTTCCACACCTTATAAACTGTCTTTTGACTTGTCTTATTTCATGTATAACATCATATGGACAATAAAGTTATTATTATTATTCCATATTGGGTCACGGAACTATTTAAAATTATCATTTAATGGTTTACTATTGACTTTTATATTTATAAAAAATCTAGTGAATCAAATCATTAATTTTAAAAAATTTTCTTTTAACTTAGAATCTACAGACGACCTGCTAATTTTATTAATATTTACTTGATTTATACTAAAACCATATTATTAAATAAATATCGGCGTCAACTTCTGTCTTGATTACCAGGTATTATTCTGGTGTCAGGTACACGTTTCTCGTTTGTAATATTAGGTTTGTAAAACATTGACTAATGCATAGACAAACAAAACAACATTCCTTTAGTGGAGATAACGAAATTACACAGTAAAAACGTTAAGCAATGTCACACAAAACGGTTCATGTAGAGCAAAAATACGACGAAATATCAGTGATAAGATTCCCAGTAGGTAAATGATTACTTTTTATGTTAAATCCTTCAATAACCAAGAATTGGGCAATGAGAAAAAAGTAAAAAGGACTTTAAAAATTTAAACAGCAATTATCAAGCGCCATCAGGTAGGTTAAATATTATTTATCGTTTAAGAGTGTATTAAAGAATTTCGAAAATTTTCAAAATATTTGAAAAACTAATGAACGTACTTGAATTTTTTGATTACAGAATAATAACCTTTTATGTGTTTTTTATCAGAGAAGTAGAAACCGCGATAGGCACGTTGTAAAACATTTTGATAAATAGTTTATAAGAAAAACCAGTGAATTTAAACGGTTTCAATTTTTTTGGACGTTTTGACTTGTTAACTGTTCATGGACGAAAAATTCTATGCTTTTTAAAACCCATGACGTAGCAACAAAGTGATTTAGAGTTAAATTCAATCATTTTCTTTTTGGTACACGCTGTATACATGGGGAGTCATGAGGAACTGTACATACTCCCATCTCGTATTGAAGCCCCTATGGGGAATATCAAACGACCATTAAAAAGTATCTGCTCACATTGTTCTAATTTCTAATAAATAAATCAAATTTGACTATAAATTAAAAGTTTAGCAAAATGAACGATAAATTTCAAAAATATAATTTTTCTTGCAAAAATTAAATTTTTTGTACATAATTTAATTTTTATTTTTATTTTTAATAATACAACGTTTTAGTTAATTTCCAGAATCGGCTTTCAAAAGGTAATTTTGAATAATCAGTGTCTCAGGGTGTTGTTCTGGCGCCTATGCAATTTCTTTTGTACACTCTTGATTTATCAAATAAAATTGAGTTTTGTAGTGTTCAGAGTTTTGCAGATGTTACTCAACTTTATATCTATTTCAGTCCAGAAGATAGTGTCTCTGCTAACGAAAAAATAGATAAGGATCTTAACAGTATTTATAATTTTGCTCATAGCCATAACTTAAAGTTTAATCCTGACAAGTCGAAAGCTATTATGTTTTGTTCAAAAACTAAGCATGATGAGCTAAAGTCAATAGTGAAACCGAAGGTACGAGATCACATAATAAATTATACCACATCGTCTAAAAATTTGGGACTCTATATGGATGATCGTTTCCCATTTAACAAAGTCTTGTTACGGCGGTTTAAAGTTGTTGTTTGCCAATAGACGCTTATTGAGTTCTAAAAGGAAAAAAACCTTGTGTGAGAGTTTAATTCTCTCAAAAATTGCGTATTGTAATATCATTTATTACCCGTGTCTTGATCAGGTTTCTGCACGACGATTGCAATATATTCAAAACACTTGCTATAGGCTTATATATAACCTAAAAAAGTATGCTCACATATCTTATCATTTTAGTTGCAGTGGGTGGTGAAAGATAGAAAACACGTTTAAAATGTTTTCAATAAAAATTCTTATAACTTCGTGCCCTTCATATCTTAAAGATACCCACTCACTTAGTTTACGCGACGGTGATGTTATTGCACTGCCCAGATATCGCACTGCCGTGTTTCAGAGATCATTTACTTATAATTCCTCTAAATTATATAACTTTGTCAAGATACCTCTTGGACCAGCGATGTTTCAGATAGGTTTTAGATACAAATTAAAACGATGGTTTCTTGAAAACCAAGTAGATTAAATAAATGGTTTACCGTGCAGCATAGTCCAGCTTAGTTTAGGTGTAGTTTAGAATTTATAGGCCAGTAGAGATAGACATGATTTTTACAAAATTTAACAATAATTACAAAAGTTTTAAAACTTCAGTTGAATGAAAAGTAAGTTCAAATGATATTGTGTCTGATTTTGCAACCATTTTTTCTGAACGAAAGATATTGAAAATCACGATTTAATGCATTTTCGCATTAAAAGCGCGAAAAAAATTCCAAAAGTTCTGCAAACTTTCGAAGTTTTGTAAAATAGCATTTTACATCCTCTGTTAAATTTGCAACCATTCAAACAATACGGAAAGATTTCTTTTATCGAAATTAAATTGTTTTTCATCCCAATTTTTCGAAAAAAATTCCAAAAGTTCTGCAAATTTGAAAAAATAACTAAAATAATGTTCTTGAGAAGTGCTGTAATTTGCAACCTCTTGCGACAAACGGAAATAGTAGTTTACGTAACAAGTCCCGAAAGTGGTCTTTTACTGGACGAGTGGGCAAATTCCAGGGCGAGCCGCAGGCGAGTCCTGCAAGCCTGCGAGTCCAGTAAAAGCACTTTTGGGACGTATTACGTACAATATTTTTTTTAAAACGTGCAGTGTTGTACTATAAACATCATATTATTCAGTTTACATTTTTATAACAAGAACTCTTTATTAACTAATTTAATAATAAATCAAACGTTGCTTGGGTGGCCGCCTTAACAATTTCATCTGGTATAATTTCATCTTCCATTAATTCACAATCAAATTCATCATTTTGAATATCCATTTTATAATAAATGTCACGTTTTCAACTAAACGTCAAAATATGTCAAGTTATTTTATAGTTTTAAATAATACAAAACTCGGTTACTATAGAAACCAATTGACCGCTATCTTAGACTAACTATATTATTATTTTTTTCATTAAAGATAGGCCGGAAAGTAAATAAAAATAATAACAATTTTCTGGCTCGGTCCGACAAAATGAGATTTTCTGACCTAAAAATAAACCGGAAAGTATTATTTCTGGCCGGTTTTAAAAAAACATATTTTTTCATGAAATTGTTTTTTTCTATTAAAATAAACATCGAAGTTTTTACAAAAGTTTTGAATAATGGTTGCAAATGAAGATGTCCTAACGTACAATGTTTTCATTAATTTGCAACCTCGCCCGTAATCCGGAAATGGAGGTAAAACTAAAAAAAAAAAACATATTTTCGTATTTGTACTATACTAAAAAAGCAACTTGGCAACATGGCAGCGACTAAGCAGACGTGTGTGAAAATACAATCAACCAGTACAGCGTATAAGAAATGTACTCTATGGATAATCAAGTATTTAACTGGACCACTGTCGCCTTTTTTTGTGTTGCACTAATTTATTCAGCTATATTCCCAAATCAATGAGTAATCTTAAAACTATTTGCAAATAGTTTCCAATTTATGGTCATATGGCGAACAAAAAACAAAACAATTGAATAAAAAAATGTTCCGTTGAAAAAAGACGGTTTCACATCTCTCTCAAAATATTAGTTGTTATAATAGTCCACTCAATGAACGATTAAAGGGGGGGTGTAGAGTACGTGAGCGAACGTTAAGAAACGGACTTGAGGGATGTATTTGGAGTAGTCACTTTTTTCGGCTTTTCGCTTATATCTCGAAAAATATGCACCATATCAAAAAGTCACCCAATATCATAAAATTTACTACAAGTTTGTTTAAATTCATTTTTCCTATCTCTTTTGGTTCTAAAGATATTTGCTAGCAAAAAATGCAAAGTTTTGAAAAAAGTTTTTTTACCTCTTGCCTCAAGAGACTCAAGACAACTCAACATTAATTTCTTAAGTAATATTTTTTTAGTTATAGAAGATTATAGCACTTAAATAAATAACAAAAATTAGAATGTACAGTTTTTTTTGCGAATGTAGAAATTTGCTGTAGCTTTTGATTAGTTTGGGTTAAAATAATAAATAAATATATCAATTAAAAGGTCGTTAAATCCTCTACAACTTCTTTTAGAAAAAGTTTGCTGTAAAACTAAAAGTTTAGCCGCTAAATAATTTAAAAAAACGTAAGTTAAAAAAATTTTTATCAAAAATATGCATTTTTTTCTAGCAAATATCTCTAGAACCAGAAGAGATAGGAAAAATTGATTATAAAACAATCTTGTAGTAAATTTTATGATATTGATCATTTTAACTTACTGGCCTATTCCTTGAAAAAAAGAAAGTGTTTTTATAAGTCGTTATCTTATCTGTAGAAAAGTAATGTATAAAAAATGAATGAATAGCATTTCTTTAGAAATAAAAATTATAAGTTAAAACGATCAAAACAATTTGTTCAACTTATTTTGAAGGCAACTATACCTCCTAACTACTCCAAATACAGCCCTGAAGTCCTTTTTTGCATGTTCGCTCACGCACTCTACAACCCATTCATTGACTGGACTATAACTGCAATTGGCAGAATTAATATTAGTAAAAAAATTAAGGTTCCGTTTTTCGTATGGGGTTGCAAAGTTACATATCCACTGAGACCGATATTCTTTTTATTTGCAACCATGATAAAAAACTTTTGTAATTAGTTCGAGGCTTGTGTGTATTGAAAATGGCCGCGCCGAGAAAAAAGGTTTGACAAATAAATGATCCGTTTTTCAGAAATGGTTGCAAATGTACCAGTATATGTTACATTTTTTTTCCGTTTACTTACCCAATTTGCATAACTTTTGTAATTTTTTTAAACAAATTACAATAAAAAACTTATACAAATGAGAAAAAAACAAGGTTCCGTAGCTGTTGAAAGGTTACAAACTTAATGCATGTTGTAAAACATTATTACTAGCGATATTCCTAGTTTGCAGAACTTGTGCAATTTTCGGTGTAAAAATAAAAAAATAAATCGTTTTTTGTAATTTAAACTATGTTCCGTTCATCGCAGACTTCTGCAAAATTTTATAGTTTGTTTTCATTAATGCACTAATATACCATAGAAGTTTCAAAATTTTTGGAATTAATATTAATTGATTGTCTATATCTACTGGCCTATTAAGATAGCTTAGTTTTGGCCAGACTTCGCCATTTATACATGTACGTACTGTATGTTTAAAAAGACGTTATTATTATTATTATTATTATTAATAATAATACTAAAACATCGCCCTGTATATTATTTCTTTAGTCATTATTCGGTATATTCTCATTTTATCGAATTCTTAGAATTTTATTTCGAAAGATCTTTTTAAAATTAAAAAAAAAAAAGGAAAAAGAACATTAAAAATGAACGAATTTATTTACATTTTTAAGAAAATTTAAGACTACACAAGAATAAAAAATTATATAAAAGAACTTAAGGCACAACAAAACTAAAATGACATAACGAATACCAAAAGGAAAACTGTTGACATTTATAACAGATTTTCGAAATGTCAATTAGTTTTTATCGTGTATTTATATTTTCTCGATAAACCACTTCTTTCAATCGACCCCATATGGAATAGTCGATAGGATTAAAGTCATGGGATCTAGGTGGCTATGAATGAGGCCCTCCGCGGCCTATCCAACTATTTCCGTAGCATGAAGATGTTGACGAACAACAACTAAGAATTGTGGTGATGCCCCGTCAAGTACATACCTCGGACATTGGCTAGTAGATTCGGCAAAATATTTTGTAAAAAATCTAAGTACACAGCACCTGTCAGCGATGCATTAAAGGAATGGGAGTCTACTAGTTGTCTGTCTATTAGTTATATCCAAACATTCACTGAAAATCTCTACTGCAAACGAGATTCGCGAAACGCGTGAAGATTTTCGTCTGCCCAAATTTAATATTATTCTCATGGCTCACTCAAAATTTTGTATTCCAAAAAATATGACTCATTAGATTTTTTGATTGTACATTAAAACTACATTAACATTTCTTAGTAGATTTTTGCCAATCAGACTGAGATAGTATCCATTATTCAGAATGATAATTTATTTTCATTGTCCTCTTGTTTATTTTCATGATATACTTGAAGAAAGAAGCTTAAAAGAACAGCCCCAATTTTTTAAATCTCATCACCAACCCAATTTACTTTCCCCGATCTCGTCTCCACAATGCCCTCTGGGTAAAAGCATGAACAGAACTGGTAGATTTTATTTATTTTTATATCTCGACTCTCTTCTGAATGTTTCCGGACTTACTGTGGTTTGAAGAAAAAAAAAACACCAGACAAAACTTTGAAATACCGGATGTAGACGAAAAACCATAAAACCACAAAGAGACTGATGATTACAATTTTTTTAACGAGTTAAAAAACGGAGTCAAGGCCACATACATACAGGGTAATTCCCATGTATTATGAGCACATAAATACAAAAAATGTATGTAACTAAAAATGCTTCATAAGAGGAAAAAGAGGCAGAATATTTTTTAAACAGAGTAAGTTATCCATTTTTCTCAAATATGGCCAATGTTTCAATAAATAAAACGCCTCCAAGTCAGTACCACAATTTTTTTTTAATAATCATCAACATAGGGGGCAACTAGTTTCGGCACACTGCCATCATCAGGCCCATAGGGTACTGAAGTAAAAACATTAAAAAACTTTGTAACTAATTAACTAACTACTAATTAAGATGAAACATGTTAAATGAGGGCCTCCTCATGTACTGGTCTTTGGCCCTCATTTAACATGTTTCATCTTAATTAGTAGTTAGTTAATTAGTTACAAAGTTTTTTAATGTTTTTACTTCAGTACCCTGTGGGCCTGATGATGGCAGTCTGCCGAAACTAGTTTCCCCCCTATGTTTATGATTATTAAAAAAATTTTATGGTACTGACTTGGAGGAGTTTTATTTATTAAAATATTTTTTGTTTCATTTAAGATAAATGAAAAAGTGACAACTCGGGAGGAAAGATAATTGAAACAAAGATCGAAGGGAACAACAGATGTGGAAGACCACGAAAAATTTAACAAAAGGAATAAAAGAGTAGTATGGGCGAGGAGTATTTAATGGAGAAGTAGGAAACAGCACAAGAATACAGCTCTTGGCAACCCAAAATCATAAATTTTTGAAAATTGCAAAAATAGTTATTTTTGTATTAATGGCACATGAGAGTGTCAATTCTCGAATGTGCCATGAAAACACGAATTTTATACACGAAATACAACATTTTTTGTACAACTGTGAATGTGAATTTACATCGTCTGAAATATATTAAAAATAAATACTTCCAATACATCTTGACGTGGTTTTTTATCCCGATAAGTTATCGCACAATTTCACAGCATCCAGTGGTCTTTCTGTGTCGTTACTATAGAAACGGTTTGTTGGCACTCCGAGTGTTTGACTGTGTTTGCTCGTAGTTGCTTCAATTTCAAGTTATTTTCAAGAAGATGGATGTTGATTATGATAGTGGTAGTCCATCAGATATATCTGAGAATGCAAATGCAATAGTATCTAATATGTTACCGGCCAAATCCAAGTTAGTATATGAGAAAACATATGACCAATTTCGAGAATGGTGCGACAAGAAACATGTAAAAAAGGTTTCTGAAAATGTGCTGGAAATCTACCTCCGTAGCAGACGCATATATAGAAGATAGTTTGAATAACAAAATTGTGGAATCAACTCTTCAAGAAATATCTAACGTTTCTGATCAGCAGGAACATGGAAGATCTTCGGGAATTTATGTTGGAAGTAATTGTTCAAACTTTACTATCAATTATTATTCTAATAATTGAAATTGTTTTATGATGAATAATCAATTAATAATTGACTCTGTTAAAAATAAATCCTTCATAAAGTAATATTCCATGTTTATTTTGTGAATTATTTTCGCAGTGAAAAAAAGTCTTGCAGATGCCTGCCAAATAAGCACATTTTTATTATTTATATGTAGTTTTTCTCATGGGATACAAGTGCTTGTACCTATCTCTACATTACTTTATTCACTCCGATCATGTAGACATTTAATTGTATTTATTTATTCTGAATTAAGTTATTATTATTAGTATTGTAAATTTATTATTTTTTTTTTCATTATATAGAATCATTTTACGTTAATAAACAACTATTTTTTTACAACACTCTTTTATCTATTCGATATTTGTTTCTAAGCTTTTTTTAAAAAAAATATTTAATATATTATTTTTTGGTTGTACTAACTTTAACTTTATTTTTTTTACGTTAATTTAAAAAATAAACAGTATGGCGCCCCGTGCAACCCTAAATTAAATAGCTTGGACATTAGAAGTTTTAGCATAAGTACCTACTATAAATTTTAATTCCCATGTTCTCATGCTATAATTATCACGCAAAACATCTCACACATCACAAATTGGCTACCTTCTTCCTTAGGAGTAGTTATAAATTTTATCTTTAAGTGAACGAAAAAAAAATTATATCTGGCCATGCCGCAGATTTTTGACGTGTGTCGTCACTGCCTCGCTAAAATAAATAACCTTTATGTTCGATTGACCAATAAAACGCTTTTTATAGAACAGTTTTGGGTCAATAAAGTAGCACTTTATATTACTGTAAAATAAAGTAATTGTCAACGTCACTGACAAGTTGCAAGACAACAACAAATTTTTATTTTTTCAATTTATTATTTTTTAGTTGCAATCGAACATAAAATCATGTATATAACTCGTACATAAACAGGCTTTATGGACTCATCATTTTATAGCCTCTCTCACAAGCTCGCTCGGCCATAAAATTATTCGTTCAATAAAGCCCTTGTTTATGTACTTTTATAGACGCGTTTTTTCTTATATTTTATAATTTTTTTAAGAATTGTACCTACTTTATGGCGAAATGCTTTTATTAGACCAGTGCCGATAATTTTTGAAACCAAATAAAATAATAGTAGGATGAAACTCATTGGAAAAGGAAGAGAATATGAAAAAAATGATAGGAAAAATAATTTACGGGCGATCTGAGGTTGGGAAGTGAAAGGACGGAGTTTTTAAGGGTAGAAAACTGTTTATCTCGATTTCCGGCCAAACTACAAGTCCTATGGAAAAAAGTTAAATGGCAAAGTTGTAGGTAATAAAAAGATCTACTACATTTGTATTAACTCTTTTTTCACATAACCTCAAAATGTATGTAAAAAATTCAAATAACCAAGTTTTTGGTTTTTTATTTTTATCTTTTACAAAAAAAATTCTTTTCACGAAATTTGCTGAAAACTTACCTTTTTATGTCCCAAACACACTGTAATTTTTTGTTTTAAAATATTTATTTTTTTAACCTTATATTGACTTAACATCGAAAAAGCAGTCTAATTTTCAATCGAAAATTCTCACGTCAAAATATCTGCTTTTTTAAAAAACTCGGTGGGCTTTTTGTTCGTTGAAATCTCTACTTTTTGATGGTGTAAAAAAATTATACATTACTATGGTAAATGTTCTCAAAAAATGCAAATAAGAAACGAAGAAAACTCCGAATTTCTTTTTTTTTTAAATCATCATGGACAATTTTGAGCTATTTATTTAAATTTATACTTTAATTACTCTAAAAACGTAAGATTCCGTGTTACATTGATAAACAAAAGAGTAATTAAAGTATAAATTTAAATGTATTTTTTACACCATCAAAAAGTAGAGATTTCAACGAACAAAAAGCCTACCTAGTTTTTTAAAAAAGCAGATATTTTGACGTGAGAATTTTCGATTGAAAATTAGACTGCTTTTTCGATATTAAGTCAAAATAAGGTTAAAAAAATAAATATTTTAAAATAAAAAAATTACAGTGTGTTTGGGACATAAAAAGGTAAGTTTTCACCAAATTTCGTGAAAAGAATTTTTTTTGTAAAAGATAAAAATAAAAAACCAAAAACTTGGTTATTTGAATTTTTCACATACATTTTGAGGTTATGTGAAAAAAGTGTAAATACAAAAGTTGTAGATCTTTTTATTACCTACAACTTTGCCATTTAACTTTTTTCCATAGGACTTGTAGTTTTGCGGGAAATCGAGATAAACAGTTTTCTACCCTTAAAAACTCCCCCCTTCCACTTTCCGACCTCAGATCGCCCGTAAATTATTTTTCCTATCATTTTTGTCATATTCTCTTCCTTTTCCAATGAGTTTCATCCTACTATTATTTTATTTGGTCTCAAAAATTATCGGCACTGGTCTAATAAAAGCATTTCATTAAAAATCAATGTGTCGTAAAATTGTTCGAAGATAAAGCCGTAAAAGTAAAAAAATTGAAAAACATATGTGCTTCTGAATAATAAAGACTAAAACAAAATGCTAAAAGGAGGGTAAATTTTACTGTAAAAATTGTACCACTAAAAATATTGTAAAATACATGTACCACAGTTTGAGAACCGCTGCTGTAACATGAAAGTACAGTTCTTTACGAAAAAAAAGCGCCCCCGAACGTTTTTCTACGTCCACTCCGCGAGCAAGAGCAGTCCAGGCGAGAGGGGGATTCCCCCCGGGCCCGCAGTTCTCGATGGGGCCCGGGCCCGTACGTAAAATCTCTGTTCGCACTACGTTTTACTTTTGCCGAAAAAACTATTAGGTAGTAAAACCAGTAGTGATGCAGTAGTGCCCAGAATTGCGACTTGTAGTCTTCAAAAGTGCAACTTGTAGTGATGCATCTACACTACTGATCACTACGAGTTGCACTACCCAGTAGTTTTTTCGGCAATAGCGAAGCGTAGTGCCAATAGTACAAAATGAGAAGTTGTTAATAATAAATGTTTTTTTTCTATAGATGCGCGTAATTTTCTAAAACGTCTTTTTAAAAATATTTTGTAATTTTTGAAAAATGTATGTTTTTGGGTTGCCAACTATAAATATCAAGACATTATATGAAAAATTGAAAAAGTTAGTAAAACCAAGAAATGACGATTTTTTTCGATATATCTCGAAAATAATTCGACAATCAATACTTACAAGATGGCAGTGGCGTAACCAGGAGGGGGTCCACTATTTCTATTTCAGGGATGGGGTAAATATATAGGGTGACCCAGGGTTAAACTGTCAAACGTTCAGGATCGGTATTTCAGGAAAAAAAGATTTATTATTCCCATAATCCCGGGTCCTAACTTATTTTGATTTTAGAACAAAAGAGTTTTTTATGAAAAAAAAACAATTTGGTTGATTTTGATAAAACTTGGCACGCTTATTTGCGGCAATAATTTAAATATTATTAGAATTAAATTATTAATTCCAGTGACGTTCCACAAGGTAATTTAATTGATATTGGGACAAATCATTGTACGCCACTGTTTTTTTGTATGTTCGTTACTGTTCTTGGATTAAACAGTTGAATACACAAATTTTTTGCTTCTTCAATTTTATTCGTATATCGGGAGTAAAAACTCGGAAATAAAAATCTTATTTTTTTCCTGAAAACCCGATCCTGAACGATTAACGTTTAACTCTGGGTCACCCTGTATACAATGTAGGCTATTTAAATACATTATTTTATTTAACAACAATTTGTTAATTATTAAGACAAGATTAAAAGACAACTAATTAATAATATAAGATTGAACTTTGAATGAGGATTATTCAAAGGCAATTCTGCGAGTTTGTCTAACATCAAAGCTAAACCTGTTAATCAATTGGTAGATGTATTATTTCGAAAATATGTCAGTCTTTTCATCGTTGAGAAACTTCGTTCAGTTCGTTCTACAGAGGCAGTGGTAACGGGTAAAACGGCTAAAATTTGGAATAGCGTAAAAATGTTCGGAAACAAAACAAGGATCTGTTACATTTAAAGTATCGACTGCACTTTGAGGAAGACAGGCCTCTACTTTTTGACATTTCGCTTCCCAAATATCCCATTCACTGCGTAGAATAACCGTGTATATTGTTTGTAAATCATCTGAATGTAACTTAATCGCGGGCTCAAAAACGTAAAATAATTATGATTTATATAGTTACCACATTTTCTTATAAACTTATAGGAGTTTCGGGGGGGGGGGGCTTGGCTACGCCGCTGCAAGATGGTCAATCGAAAGATATTTTTATTATCTACAACTTCCTCAACGAGAAGTTTCTTTTTTATTTACGAATTTTTTAGGTTATGTTCGCCACTGAAATCCTTGGCTACTTTGCCACTATCTTTCTTAGAATTTTTTCCTACGTCATTGTATTTTTTGTTTTTTTTTTAGGTAAATTTCACATTCAATTGTGACAGATTGTTTGGGGTATATTCCAACCATAGTGCGCTATTAACACCGCCACCTACCAGAACTAACAATGAAAGTATTTTAAATCGCCCTGTATTACTAATAACCTCGCTTGACAGTATGTACATGGCGCTAGTTAACGCACGAAATCCCAAATTAATTATTTTAGTCTCGCTTATTTTCACTATTAGATCATGAAATGAAAGAACACACCTATGGATGGATATACCTCCTTGAAGTCTTCATTCATCGTTACGCTTTAAATCCCTTTAATGATTGTTAGGTTGTTACAATAACACATTACATCCATTAATTTAAGACGTAGTGATGCTATTTATATTTGTAGGCTTAAGAGGATTAGTTTGTAGTTCGGCCAAACAGAGATCCACAGACTTGGCTTGAATTCAAGCCAAGCCAAGCTTTTCTTATAGATAGCTTGAATTTTCAAGCTTTTTCAGGCCAAGCTTTCAAGGAATTGCATTGGAATCTAATCCACATGAAATTATTGGGAAATTATCTATTTCTAAGACAGTAAAAGTGGAGAACCAGAGCCGGCCCGAGGCCAGTTTTAGAATGAAGCGAGATCCAATTATGGCGCCCCTTTGATTACCCCTAATAGTCCAGTAAATTGACGCCAAAAAAACCCCAAACCTGGGCTTCAAGTCTGTCCGTCAAAAAATTTTTTTTTAATTTGCAGGCAAAAATCTCAGCTACGTGGAATTTGTGGAAGGGTGGGAAAATGGCACTAGAGTTCCCGAAAATCGGTTTTTCGACGATATCTGCGGAAATATGAACCTTAGAGAATTTTTGTTTAGACAAAAAATGAAGTTCATTACCTACAAAAGTCGTCCATATGATTTATTTCGCTACACTAATATTTTTTGCAAAAACGGCGTTTCAAACATTCGCAATTTTGAGAATCTGAAAATTCGCAAAATTATTGTGGTGAAAACGGAAAATTTGAATATCCTCCCAAAACTTGAGTATCCTCCCGTTTTTGTCTGAAGACAAAAGATAAGGCAGTAATAACCAACTTTTTTCACTTTTTGCACTTGATTAATAAATTTATTGTAAAAAAATCCAATTTGAGAAAGTTTGAAGGCAGAGTTTTTCTAATAGAAAGCCCCGCGCACCCCCGCCAACAAACAGACCTGTGTGCAGTAGACCGGAAAACGAAGAGAGTACATAAACCTTCGACAACGCTAAGAGAAGTCAGTTTAACTAGAAGCAAAGACCTGAAGATGGCACATGAGATTGTGCCGAAACGTCGTCAGTTGAACGATTCTATTGAGAATCAACCAGTGACAACACGGAGCAGATCCCGGAAGCCCAGCTATTCATATATATATATATATATATATATATATATATATATATATATATATATTGATTTTTAAGGATTATTAGCACGAAAAGAAAATAATCCTTAAAAAAAATGTCGATTTTTCATATAGGTGAGGATTTTCTCAATTTTCCAGAAAACCAAAAAAAATATGAACAAAAAAGAAAAATACCATCGACAAGGGGACAAGCTAAGCTTCTAATGATGTGCGTTGAAAACCGATATGGTCCTTGATTATCTATTAATTCCCGATAGACCCGAGCATTTTCGAAAACTCCGGTAATCCAAAAATAAATGCCCTACAAAAAACATGTTGTTGCAAAAACAAACTTTGGCTCGGTTTTTCAATAATCTAGAGAAATAGATAAAAGGAAAAAGTAACATGATATTATAGCTACAGATTCCTTCTTTCATCTGAACTTTGAATCATGAAAAAATATTAATTTTTTAGTGATTTATTGAAAAATTTGTAATCCGCTTGTGTCATTCTAAATGTAGGGCAGGGCTAAAAATGGGAGTGGCTTTTGGAGCCGGTTATGTCGAAAAGTATCTAATTTTTGACAAAAATGATAAGGATCATTTTTGAAGGTAATGAACTGATCTTCATTTTCGTGCAAACAAAAATTCACTAAGTATCATATTTTCGGAAATATCGGCAAAAATAAACGGAAAAAAACACATTTTTGAGGCCAATGGGCCATTTTCCCGCCCTTCCACAAATTTCAGACAGCTGAGATTTTTGGGGGTGAATGTACCCATGAATACCTGCAAATTAAAAAAAAAGGTGCCGGACAGACCTGATGACCAGGTTGGCACCTTCGTTTATTGGATGGAACTTGAAAGATCTCGACATCTTAACTTTGTGTTTAATTTATCAAATCGTCATGCTCATGTCGCTAGCACTGCTACGTCAGCTGATTAAAACTTCTGACGTACATGGAATGGAAATTTATAAATTTGAAGTATTAAAATAAATTCGTAGTCGTATGTGGCATGGCTTTGGCGCCCCCTGGGACTCAGCGCCTGGAGCGACCGCTTCGTTCGTCTCATTGTAGGGCCGGCCCTGTAGAGAACCTCTTATGTTCTTGTAAATCAGGAAACAGTGGGAAATGTAAACATTTCTCAACTTTTCATATTAAGTGAATAAGGTGTATTAAAGTCCAACCAAAAAAGCGTTATCGTTCAAAAATGAGTTTAACCATTACTTGAGCAAAAAAAAATTGGACGTTCCTGTTTTTGGAAACGGACGAAAACTTAGTTCGGAGTTTCTTTTTCTCCATGATGAACACTTATTTACACAACAATAATGATTACTCATTATAAAAAAGACCAACAAATCAAAATTATTTGTAAAAAAGACGAAAAATACTTAATAACGCTAAAGAAATAACCCAAAATGTAAAACTACTCCTGAGCTCGGGTTTCACACTTTTCACCAGAGGGCGTCTTAGTTAGGACGAGAAGCGTATAATAGTATACAGGGTGAGTCACGAGGAACTTTACATACTTCTACCGTAAGCAGAGGCACCTTAGGGGATTACCAAATGACCATTAAAAAATGTCTTGTTTTTCTTTAATAATGTACAGAGCGATTTATGCATTTGGACCAAAATAATGTTTGGTCATATCTTTTCAATGATTAAGTCGATTTGTCTCATTTTTTGGTAAAAGTGTGTATTGGTATCTAGCAACTAACTGACATATTCAGAACTAAAAAAGTCCAGGGCCGGCTTCGCGAAAATCTTGTTGAATTGCTATAATTCACCCTGTACATGATTTCTCTAAAATGTGATATGATTTCTCCAGAGGACATAAATAGACAGTTAAACCTGGACATTTGAAATTTTTGTTACACTTGCCTTACATTTTTAATTAAAGATTCATTTTAAAGTCAAATTGAAAATTGGCGATAATGAAATATCTTACTGTATATTAATGTTTAGTAATTATAAAGAAATCTTTAAAATAAACAATAACGACACACACTGTATTCCAGTATAGTAAATACCAGAATTTGAATCAATTTACAGAGCCGGATTTAAAAATCTGGCATGTCTGGTTCATGTCAAAACATTTAGATACCACCAAGATCCCCAGACTATAACCCAGTTGATTATTAAATTTGGGGGCATTTAAAACACCTGGTCTACGCAGAAAATATAAATACGCGGCAACAGCTCATTGATAGAATTATTCGGTGATGCAATATTATCAGAAATAACCAATTGACAATAAGAAAGTCCATTACACATTTAAACATTCGCCAAGAAAAGTGTATTGAGGCAAATGGATTTCATTTTGAACATCTTTTAAAATCAAAATATTTATTAAATTGTTTTTTACTTTGTTCCGCATTGTTAAAACTGTTTTGTTTTTGGTTATTGTTATTTATTTTATTTCTTAATTTATGAATAAACATTTCTTGGGGTTGTTAATTTCATTCCCATTAAAATAATTACACATGATTTTCGCTGAAAAAAATGACAAAACTAGGTTAATGCAAACATTTTCAATCCAATTTCAGTCCATTGCGGGTGGAAAAAGTTACACACAGGGTGAATTTTTGACATGAACCAGATATTCCAGATTTTTAAATCCGGCCTTGTAAATTGATTCAAATTCTGGTATTTACTATACTGGAATACAGTGTGTGTCGTTATTGTTTATTTTCAAGATTTCTTTATAATTACTAAACATTATTATACAGTAAGATATTTCATTATCGCCAATTTTCAATTTGACTTTAAAATGAATCTTTAATTAAATTGTAAGGCAAGTGTAACAAAAATTTCAAAGGGTCCAGGTTTAAATGTCTATTTATGTCCTCTGGAGAAATCATATCACATTTTAGAGAAATCATGTACAGGGTGAATTATTGCAATTATAGCAATTCAACAAATTTTCGCGAAGCCGGCCCTGGAATCGGCTTAATCATTCAAAAGATATGATCAAACATTATTTTGGTCCAAATCCATAAATCGCTCTGTACATTATTAAAGAAAAACAGAAGACATTTTTTAATGGTCATTTCGTAATCCCCAAAGGTGCCTCTGCTTATGGTAGAAGTATGTAAAGTTCCTCGTGACTCACCCTGTATTATGCAACGATCATGTAATGATAGCTATTAATACACGAGCTTAAGGTAAGTTACGACATGAGCCGCCCCTCCATTTATTTTAATTATTTTTAATTTTAGTCCTAAACACAGTTAAATTATTTTCTCTATTATCCCAGATTTTACGGCATGTTTTTAATATTTTAATATGGCAACAACGCGACTCTTGATCCTAAATCTTCAATAGAAATATTTTCAGAGCTTTCACTGCTATAATGCATTTTTATAATCGCTATTGGTTGAGGCTAGCCTCCAACCAATAGCGGTACGCGAATTTTATGATGTCATTGCCAATAGCCAACGAGTGGACTGGACATTAACTGTCATATTTTAATCATGCGCATAAAATAAACCACTTAAATCAGTTCTCTGTGAGTGTTTGAGTTTGCATCGTGAGTGGTTTTGAGGTTACGTCACAGAACTCATAGAACTAGAAGGCCAATACCGTTTTGCTGGAACGATCCGTACGGTAGCACAAGGAACAATGATGAGCATGCGCAGTGAAACATCTGCCGTGACAGGGGTGTTTTAAGTGGAATTCATAGCCACTAAAATATAGACTTTTACCGTGAGTACTTTCTAAAGAAGGAATAGTGAAGTAAGTACAACTGAAATTATGAGGATTTTCAGTCAGGGACCAATTAAAAGGAAATTTCGGTGGAATTATGCCTGAATAACTGTAAACTGGTAAATCTTTTCTTATCAAAAGTATGTCACCAAGTTTTCCATTTGTTGCATACTTTTACCTTATTCATGAATAGAACATAATAAACAAAGGTCTACTGTTCTTATAAAATTATTTCAAAAAATAAGACAGGAGGGTCATAGTAATGAAAATCCACTCACTTGAAGTAAGATATTCCTGGAATGTGTCCTTTGTTTTTACACGAAAGCACCATGCACTGAGACATCTTGAAAATACCGAACCCAAATAACTCTAATTATACTAAAAACTAGTGAGGTTTTTTAAATAATACACGATAACACAACGAAAACAACACAAAAAGTATATACCTAATAGGATAATGCGGAATGAAAATAAACACTGAAGCAAGAACGCAAGAACACAATTCAACAACAACAACCGACGCAAGACCGGCCCTGAACAAAAATGTCGTCACAGGTGTTGATGTTAAACAACGGCGTTGCCAGCAGTTGTTACATGCTCAAACTTGTATAGTATTCTCTTCTGAATACATATGAAAAAAAAACTTAATGATCCTAAAAATTGTGAAATGATGAGTTCGGGCTCTTTTGTGGATTATAATGTAATATATATGTAAATCAAATTGCCATTCTCTTAGATTTTCGTACAAGTACGTGAACAACTGGCAATGTTGTTGATGATCTGCGCATGATCACCATTGTTCCGTCTATACATGTGGTTACGAATAATATTAATTTTTTCCACCTATTTTAGCCTTCTAGTTCTATGTGTTCTGTGGGTTACGTTGGCTATCAAGTTCATAAGACTGAACTACGGCAAATTTCTTATTCTTATTCTCTAAAAGTAGACAGTAGATGGACGGCGACAGTTGGGCAATTGTTCATGCTATGTCACTGAGCACGTTACAGGATACGTGTTCTACGGCCATCATAGCTGAAAGCTTGGTAAAGCCTGAAAACCAAGCCAAGCCTCTATTCGCAAAAATCAAGCTAAGCCAAGCTTTCCTTTTAAAAAGCTTGACTTTCAAGCCCAAACCAAACTTTTATATTTTAAGCCAAACTGCTTGGCTTGGTGAATCCCTATGGCCATATGAGAGTCGACTTTATTAAAAAAAAATTGTTGCTCCCCTCGTATAAAAATAGGTACTTACCTTATTTTAAACTTAGCACTAGAAATTCGGAAAATCGCATGATTTAAAACTCTAAAAACAAAAGTTTTCAAAACAATATAAAATGTTTATATTATTTACGAGTCAAATATGTTCGAACAAATTAAAATAAACCTTTGTTTTTATGTTTTTTTTATTTATATATAAAAACTACTCTAACATAACTTACTGTTGGAAATGTAAACCATTTAGTAGTGCCACCACCAACTAACTTGAAACTGACACCAAAAAAATGAAAAAGTAGGTAATCACAAAACCGCATCAGAAAAACATTTGTAAAGTTGATAAACGAATTAAAAAAAAAAAAGAACAGTAAAATATTGTAATTTTTGAGACGGTTTTGCATTTGTAACGGAAAAATTAAACATCCATGCAATACGAAACAAAATTTATTACAAAAATGCATACAAAACAAAAACATATTTGGTTATGACAATTTTTTATGCAAGTTGTATATTTATATCTACTTTGGTCAATCAGTTATACGGTCTTTTCAATCAGAACTAAGAGAATTTGTGTTTTTATGTTATTTCAACTATTTTATGATAGTACATACAGGGTGGACCATTAATAATGAAGCATAAAGAAAGTAAATATTTTTTGGACCAGTAGATAAATACAGGGTGAGTTAATATTTTAGAAATTTTGTTTATTCATGGATATGTGGGTTGATAAAGGCTACATTTTAAAATTATTTTGAATTATACAGGTTGTCCGAAAAAAGTGTGGCGTATCAAAGTTATATTATTTCTTATGGAAGACCCTATATTTTTTAAAAATAAGATAAACTTTCTTCTATTCCCTATACCTAAGCTTTTTAGTTTTCGAGGTATTTTGATATTTCTAAAAATGGAAGCACCAATAACTTAGAAACCTATGGAATCACCCAAATACAATTTTAACTGAAAAAAATTAGACTAATAATTGAAAGCAATAATGTATTTAGAATTGTTTAAAATTGTACAGGGCGTCCAAAATGGGGCGATTCGTTCTTATTTTAAATAGGATACCTTTTAAAAATTATGAAGGTCTACTATGCCTAAATATAACACCCTGTATTTGATCAGCTTAGACTATTGCAACATCATTTTTTTGTTTAATATCTAATGATACATTTTCCAACAGTTCCCAGAAACTTTTTCTTAAAAATTGCGAAAATTTCTTCCCATTTTAATGACCATCAAAGAAACATGGTCCAATAACTTGGTCGCCTATAATTCCACCGTATACATTAATGTTCCACCGGTTCTGATGATCTATTGTGTGGAACAAATGCTGGTTTTGAGTATCATAATAATGAAAGTTATGACAGTTATGACGGTTAACTAATCCAATATTATGAAAACTCGATTCATCTGTAATTTGTTCGGATCATAGTCTAAGCTGATCACATACAGGGTGCTATATTTAGGCATTACGATGAAAAAATAATGTAAAATTTAACAAAAATAAAAAGAACTCCAGAATTAATAGATTTAGGCATAGTAAACCTTTATAATTTTTAAAAGGTAATGGAATTTGCTTCACAATAGGATTATAAAATACAGGGTGTCCTATTTAAAGTAGGAACGATATTGTCGTTTGAATGTCATTAGAGAATCGCCCCATTTTGGACGCCCTATGTAATTTTAAACAACTCTAAATACATTATTGCTTTCAATTATTAGTCTAATTTTTTTCGGTTAAAATTGGATTTGGCTGTTTCCATAGGTTTCGAAGTTATTGGTTTTCTTCTAAGTGCTTCCATTTTTAGAAATATCAAAATGTCTCGAAAACTAAAAAGCTTAGATATAGGGAATACCTAAGAAAGTTTATCTTATTTTTAACGTATAATCTGTAAATGCAATAAAATATAGGGTCTTCCATAAGAAATAACATAACTTTGATACGCCACACTTTTTTGGGACAACCTGTATAATTCAAAATAATTTTAAAATGTATCCATTATCCATGAATAAACAAAATTTTCAAAATATTAACCGTTTAGCCACAATGGACCGTCGCGTCTACCGTGACTCACCCTGTATACGGCTTATCGAAAGTTTTTTTGGAATTACCCAATAACGCATTAAGAGGAAGTTGTACTATACTATAAAACAGTGTATTCAAGGGTTTGGTAGTCCCTAACTTTTTAGGTTCATTTTTCATTTTGAGAGAATGAAAAAATAAGTACATATTGGTAAAGGTCTAACCTATGTTCCGACGAACTCACTTTTTCAAAACTTGATTTAGTTTTTTCTAAAAAAAATCGTAAAATTTCATGTTTTTTTAATAATTTTTCCAATTTTCTTTTAGAAAAGAACCGAAGCAAATGTCAAAAAGTGAGTTCGTCGTAACATAGATTAGACCTTTACCAATAAGTACAATTTTTTTTCATCCACTAATAATACAAAAGTAACCTTAAAAGTTAGGGTCTACGAAACCCTTGTATGACAACACTTTGCATCCGTATAGTGACGCCGCTCTCAGAATTTTACCAAATTTGATGCAGCCGTTTGTTGGAAACTAATAAAAATAATTTTTTAACATATCGTTAGACTTGATAAAGAATGTGTCAATTATTATTTTAAAAATCTAATAGTGAGCATCATTTCTAGGGAAAAAATTAATATGTAAAACTGTTTTCGAGAAAACTGCCTAAAATGCTACCGCACGAAAGAGTTGTTCAAATTATCGTATCCTTTTTTTAGATAGAAAAAATATGTCAGCAATAGATTTTATAGATAAAATCACCAAAACGTTTCGTCAATTAAAAAATAAGTAAAGTTTTTTCTTTGAGGTATAGCTTAAGTGGCGCCCCCTATACGAGCTGGTTGTAATAAAAAAATTATTGTTTATTCTCAACAAACATGCTTATGTAACTTTGGTAAAATTTAGCAACCGGATAATTAGGTAATTCCAAAAAACGAAAAATAAATTCAACTTTTTTTCACTATGGCACATTGTTGCTAGTCCATCCTGTATAATTTGAAGTTATAGTACAGAAAAATTAATTGAAAATAAAATTGTTAATAGATTAAAATTATTTTTGTGAAAATACCTATTAAATTTCTTTTAGAAATTTATATTTATAGAAGTATAAAAAGAAAATGATTAAATTTTTTAATTCATAGAAAATTAAAAAATTTAAAACATGTCACTGGTCGTTTAAAACGTTTCCAAAACAGGAAATTTATGAAAAGACCGTATTTTGGTAAATAAAATTCTATATAAAATTAGGTACAAGGTTTGAAGACATTTTCTAACTACTCATTCACTATTTTACAGAGGGTATCTCAAAAATGTTTAAAAAAAATTATTTAAAACAGAAACAAAAGACTAGCTTCAAAAATACGGACGTTTTAATTTTTCTGAAACACCCCGTATATTATTCTAGCGCTACAATGCATCAAAATATAAAAATAATTCGTCTTTTAGTGAAGCTTTTTCAATTTTTGATAAAGGTAGGAATTTTTAACGCGCCCTACATTTTTAAAGTCGTTAAAATAACTGTCACTTTACCAAAAATTGTTAGAAGACATTATTGATAAATTTAAACCTTCTGTCAGATTGAAAAATTAATATTCCTTTTAAGTTTTAAGTTATTCATATAAATACTACTAGTTTACAAAAAAAGAATTATATTGAATTTTCTTGAACTGTACAGGGTGAGAGTTAAACGGTTAATATTTTGAAAATTTTGTTTATTCATGGATATGTGGGCTGATAAAGGCTACATTTTAACCTTATTTTGAAATAGACAGGTTGTCCCAAAAAAGTGTGGCGTATCAAAGTTATATTATTTCTTATGGAAGACCCTATATTTTATTGCATTTATAGATTACACGTTAAAAATAAGATAAACTCTCTTAGGTATTCCCTATACCTAAGCTATTTAGTTTTCCAGATATTTTGATATTTCTAAAAATGAAAGCACTTACAAGAAATCCAATAACTTCGAAACCTATGGAATCAGCCAAATCCAATTTTAACTGAAAAAAATTAGACTAATAATTGAAAACAATAATGTATTTAGAGTTGTTTAGAATTATACAGGGCGTCCAAAATGGGGCAATTCTCTAATGATATATTCAAACCACAATATCGTTCTTATTTTAAATAGGACACCCTGCATTTTATAATCATATGTATCAATTTTGGAGTTATTTTTGTTAAATTTTACATTATTTTTCCACCGTAATGCCTAAATATAACACCCTGTATTTGATCAGCTTAGACTATTGCAACATCATTTTTTGTCTAATATCTACTTATATATTTTCCAACAGTTCCCAGAAGCTGTTTCTTAAAAATTGCAAAAATTTCCTCCTATTTAAATGGTCATCAAAGAAATATGGTCCAAAATTTCATGAAAATCCCAGCCGGCCCCATATTCTTAACGTTTACCCAGAAATGTGCGTGTCAGTAGTTGTCAAAATTTGTAGGTTATTATGGCGAAATTAAATAAAGTCAAACATTGATATTTACAAAAATAGGTTATTTTCTTATGACGATTTTCCATCATCACTCCACCAACGTTTTCGCCGGCCACTGTTAGACCAACATTATGTATCGCGACTACGTTACTGAACGTTTCTTCGGAACAAAAATATGATATGATTTCCATCGATGACCGATGATTGACAATTAAGAGTAAGAGTAAGAGTAAGAGTAGCCATAGGCTAAATCTCGCCTAACGAATTGTACTATTTTTTGTTTGTACAAAATGAAGACATTTTATTATTATTATTATTAACTACTTTTGACAATGCCAAAAACTGACAAATTAAACTAATATTTATCAGTTTCTTTTCTAATGGAAAGAAAACCACTTATTTTAATTAAATTGGGAAATTGGAACCTTTGGTTTTCAACTCACTTATTTTAAAGAAAAAGGGGGCTTTAATTGACGTTTTGACTTTCTTGGATGAATGTCGTTTTCAAAATGACATAACAAAATATATAATAAAAAATTTACTATAGAAACAGGTTATATTATCTCTGTGTTGTCTGCCGTGGCTAGAAAATAAACTAAAAGCTTAACTTTTCTTGTAAATATCTCGGAAGATCAAATTTTTACAGACATGAGACCTGCATTTTTTGCCGATTTAGATAGGAATTAGTCTACCCTGAAAGTTTCATTGAATTCTGACGAGTGGATTTTAGATCCTCCGGACACACATACATACAAACCTTGCAATTTTTCCGGATGATAGTCTAAGCTGATCACATACAAGGTGTTATATTTAGGCATTACGGTGGAAAAATAATATAAAATTAAACAAAAATAAAAATAATTCCAAAATTAAAGATTTAGGCCTTTA
Source organism: Crepidodera aurea (assembly GCA_949320105.2). NCBI lineage: Eukaryota > Metazoa > Arthropoda > Insecta > Coleoptera > Chrysomelidae > Crepidodera > Crepidodera aurea. The sequence goes on from OX439475.1 coordinate 65,136,129, forward strand.
TAATTTTTAAAAGGTAATGTAATTTGTTACATAACAGGATTATAAAATACAGGGTGTCTTATTTAAAATAAGAACGATATTGTCGTTTGAATAGGTCATTAGAGAACTGCCCCATTTTGGACGCCCTGTATAATTTTAAACAACTCTAAAATCATTATTTCTTTCAATTATTAGTATAATTTTTTTTAGTTAAAATTGGATTTGGCTGATTCTATAGGTTTCGAAGTTATTGGTTTTCTTGTAAGTGCTTCCATTTTTAGAAATATCAAAATATCTCGAAAACTAAAAAGCTTACGTATAGGGAATACTTAAAAAAGTTTATCTTATTTCTAACGTGTAATATACAGCGTGGCCCATTTGGTTCGGAAGCACCTCTGTAAAATTAGCATTTTTCAACCGATTTTAATTTAAATTTTTGTTAGATTCAGTATCAAAAACAGTATTTTGGCACAAATGTTCGTACCTTAATTTCCATTTTCAATGCCCTCTATGTTAATTTTTCGTTGCCAAAAAAGACGAAAGTATATTAGGAATTTTTTGTCAAATATGACTACACCACTGGATTCATAATCGTTACAAATGTAAACTACCAAAATTTTATAAAAAAAAAATTATTAACGACAAAGTTATAACAATATGAATTTGGAAAAAGTTGTATTTTAATTAATTTTTTACGTAGAATGTAGACAAATTTTAAAAATGGCAACATGGTAAACAAAAACTAGGACTCGAAATATAGTTGCATAGTAAAAATTCGAAGCCGATAGCTTAACCCGTTCTGGAGTTATAGCTTCTGAAAGTAACGTAAAATTGTGCTTAATAATTTCATTTATTAACAAAATGGTATCAACGAGTATGCCATGAAAATACAAATTAACAACTATTAAAAATAACTAATAATAAATTTTGATCAAAGCAATAATAATTTAGTTACTATGCAACTATGTTTCGAGTCCTAGTTTTTGTTTACCATGTTGCCATTTTTAAAATTTGTCTACATTCTACGCAAAAAATTAATTAAACTATAACTTTTTCCAAATTCATGATGTTATAACTTTGTCGTTAATAAATTTTTTTTATAAAATTTTGGTAGTTTACATTTGTAACGATTCTGAATCATATTTGAGAAAAAAAATGCCTAATATACTTTCGTCTTTTTTGGCAACGAAAAATTAACATAGAGGGCCTTGAAAATGGAAATTAAGGTATGAAAATGTGTGCCAAAATACTGGTTTCTATATCTAACAAAAAAAATTACAGGGGTGCTTCCAAACAAAATGGGCCACACTGTATAAATGCAATAAAATATAGGATCTTCCATAAGAAATACGATACACTTTTTTGGGACAACCTGTATATATCAAAATAATTTTAAAATGTAGCCTTTATCAACCCACATAACCATGAATAAACAACATTTTCAAAATATTAACCGTTTAGCCACAATGGACCGTCGCGTCTACCGTGACTCACCCTGTATATCAAATGTTTTATCTTCATTAAGAAGAATACTTTTTGCAGCTGTTTACGAGGTCGGCCAATGCAGGTTTTCCGTTAAAATGCCGCCTTTTTAAACACTGTTTGAACATCGTTATATTTGACTTTATTCTAAATTTTAAATTCGAGATCTAGATTAAAACTTAAGATGTTGGTTAAAACTCGACATTTTGATTCGAAAAATTCAACATCTTGCCTTTAAAGTTGAAATATGGTATATGGAAATGTTGCCTTTAAACTTGAGTCTTCGACTTTAATCTCCCAAATGTGTATTTTAAAGTCGATATCTTGACTTTAATATAATTTCTAAACTCAAAATCTTGTTTTTAAACACTCGAAATATCGACTTTAAATCAGAATTCTTAACTTTAGTATTCATATTGAACTAGATATATTTATTTTCACCTTTTAAATTCGAGATCTGAACCTAATCCTCAATTTCAAACCCAGTTTTAATAATCTTACATTTAACACCGAAATTTTTATTTTAATCGCAAATATCGACTTTAAATCCAATATTTTGATTTTAATCTTTATTTTAAAGTCGAAATTTTGATTTTAAACTTGAGTTGTTGACTTTAATATCAATTTTAAACTACTTTAATTTCAAACTACTTTAATTTCAAACAAAAGATCTCGACTTTAACTTCAATATTCAGACTTGAAAGGTCCCCGCACAAATCCTATGGGAATTGGCTCCCGATCAAATTGGCTGAAATTTGGATATGTTGTTCGTTTCGGCATCCTGAGCAAAAGTCTCAATGGGCATAAAGCTCAATTTTGCGTATTTTACTACTTAAAAAGGTAATCTTTTCAAAAGTTTACCATTTGCTGCGTTAAAAAAAGTTTTCGAGGTCGCTGCATTCAAATCTAATGCCAATATAATAATATTGACAGTTGACAGCTGTCAAACAGCATGTAACAATCAAAATTGATAAAATTAATATGTAAACATATGTTTTTAAGGTTGCTCAATTCAAATCTGTTGTCAAAAAGACAATATTGACAGTTGACAACTGTCAACTAGCTGTCAAACAACAAGCAATAATCAAAATTGATAAAATCCACATGTAAATTATGTTTTTGAGGTTGCTGAGTTCAAAACTGATGTTAAGAAATCGATAATGACAGTTGACAGCTGTCAAATAACTGTCAAACAGCATGTAACAAGCGAAATTGATCAAATATAAGCATATGTCTTTAAGGTTGCTTAATTCAAATCTGATGCCAAAAAGACGATATTGACAGTTGAGTACTATCGTGCGTGATAATGTGTCAAGATAGAGTAATAATTAGGTAGTAGCAAGCATGCTTCAGTTGTTTTTAAAATATCGTTTTCTTTACCTTCAGTTTTGAATTTAGCGATCTTAGAAACATATATTTACATGTGGATTTTATCAATTTTGATTATTGCTTGTTGTTTGACAGCTAGTTGACAACTGCCAACTGTCAATATCATCTTTTTGACAACAGATTTGAATTGAGCAACCTTAAAAACATATGTTTACATATTAATTTTATCAATGTTACATGCTGTGTGACAGCTGTCAACTGTCAATATTATTATATTGGCATTAGATTTGAATGCAGAGACATCGAAAACATAAGAGGATACTTTTTTTTTAACGCAGCAAATAGTAAACTTTTGAAAAGTTTACCTTTTTAAGTAGTAAATAATGTTAAATCGGTGGAGCTTTGGAGCTGCGTAGGAGCCGAAATACGCAAAATTGAGCTTTGTGCCCATTGAGACTTTTGCTCAGGATGCCGAAACGAACAAAATATCAAAATTTCAGCCAATTTGACCGAGAGCCAATTCCCATAAGATTTGTGAAATAAAATAATAGTAGGATGAAACCCATTGGAAAAGGAAAAGAATATAACAAACATGAAAGGAAAAATAATTTACAGGCGCTCTGGGAAGTGGAAACTTTTTAAGGGTAGATAACTGTTTATCTCGATTTCCGGCAAAACTACAAGTCCTATGGAAAAAAGTTAAATCGCAAAGTTGTAGGTAATAAAAGGATCTACAACTTTTGTATTTACACTTTTTTTACATAACCCCAAAATTTATGTGAAAAATTGAAATAACCAAGTTTTTGGTTTTTTATTTTTATCTTTTACAAAAAAAATTTTTTTTCACGAAATTTGGTGTAAACTTACCCTTTTATGTCCCAAACACTCTGTAATTTTTTTGTTTTAAAATATTTATTTTTTTAACCTTATTTATATATATATATGTTATTATCGAAAAAGCAGTCTAATTTTCAATCGAAAATTCTCACGTCAAAATATTTGCTTTTTTAAAAAACTCGGTGGACTTTTTGTTCGTTGAAATTTCAATTTTTGGATGGTGTAAAAAAAATACATTACTATGGTAAATGTTCTCAAAAAATGCAAATAAGAAACGAAGAAAACTCCGAATTTCTTTTTTTTTAAATCATCACGTACAATTTTGAGCTATTTATTTAAATTTATACTTTAATTACTCTTTTGTTTATCAATGTAACACGGAATCTTACGTTTTTCGAGTTTTCTTCGTTTCTTATTTGAATTTTTTGAGAACATTTACCATAGTAATGTACATTTTTTTACACCATCAAAAAGTAGAGATTTAACGAACAAAAAGCCCACCGAGTTTTTTAAAAAAGCAGATATTTTGACGTGAGACTTTTCGATTGAAAATTAGACTGCTTTTTCGATATTTAGTCAAAATAAGGTTAAAAAAATAAATATTTTAAAACAAAAAAATTACAGTGCGTTTTGGACATAAAAAGGTAAGTTTTCACCAAATTTCGTGAAAAATTTTTTTTTTGTAAAAGATAAAAATAAAAAACCAAAAACTTGGTTATTTGAATTTTTCACATAAATTTTGAGGTTATGTGAAAAAAGTTTAAATACAAAAGTTGTAGATCTTTTTATTACCTACAACTTTGCAATTTAACTTTTTTCCATAGGACTTGTAGTTTTGCCGGAAATCGAGATAAACAGTTTTCTACCCTTAAAAACTCCCCCCTTCCATTTCCCGACCCCAGAGCGCTTGTAAATTATTTTTCCTTTCATTTTTGTCATATTCTCTTCTTTTCCAATGAGTTTCATCCATCATTTTATTTGGTCTAGTTCTTTAGTCTTCAGATTTGATATCTCGATTTTACAGGTTTGAATGTACCTGTAAATTGCGAAATCAATTCTATCTTCGTGATTGATTGTTTTCTTAAGAGTGTGTAGTTTTTTATTGAACGACTATTTATTTTCGAAAAAAGATATTTTTTTGTGTAAACTAGGCGATTTTTTATAGTCCCATGTAATTTTAAAGTAACGTGTTAAATTCATTCTACGTTTTTTGATTTATTTTAGAAAATATAATCTACAATAAATAATTAGTATAACGAATTAATGCAGTACTACCACAACCTGTAGAGATAGACAACATGCAAACTATATTAGTCCAGTAAACGAAGATATCGACCTGTGCATCAGGTTGCACAAGAATAATTTTTTTTTAATTTGCAGCTATTCATGGTTACATTGAACTGTGAAAATCTCAACTCCTTTAAATTTGTGGAAAATCCGTTTTTGGCCGATATCTCCCAAAATATGACTCTCAGAAAATTTTTGTTCAGACAACAAATAAAGAGCATTTGCCTACAAAAATGATCCTTATCATTTTTCTCGAAAATGTAATGGTTTTCGACATAATCGGCCCCAACCGCATCTCGTATTTTTAGCTCCCGACCTGTATCTAGAGAGCACGTTCTAGAGGAATGCCACTCCCAAGCGGACTAAAATTTTTTAATAAATCGGGCAAAAATTAATATTTTTTCATAATTCAAAGTTCAGGTGAAAGGAGGAACCTGTAGCTATATTACCATGTTAATTTTTCCTTTTAGTCATTTTTCGGGACTATTGAAAAACGGGGCCAAAGTTTGTTTAGGTCGAAATTTTAGCCCTTCTGTCAATCTGTTTATATTCTTTTTATAAAGAGTAATTTAACTAAATCCTTTTGACCAATGAGGCTTGGGAAGGTCTTGAATACATTCCAAAAGATTCAATAAGGATTTTTTTCGTATTTTTATAAATAACGTGTTTTTTCAGGGTTGCTTTTTTTTTGGATTTTTGGAGTTTTCCAAAATGCTCGGGGCTAATCGGGAATTGATAGATAATCAAGCACCCTATCGGGTTTCAACCCACATCATTGGAAAGCTTAGATTGTCCCCTTGTCGACGGTATTTTTCTTTTTTTTTTATTATGATTACGAATTATGAATTTTTCAATCGCCGTTTTCGCACAAAAAATGATCAGGACCAATTTTGTAGGTAATAGACTACTCTTTATTTCTTGTCTGAACAATAATTCTCTGAGTGTCATATTTTGGGAGATATCGGCGAAAAACGGATTTTCCAGAACTCTAGGGCCATTTTCCCACCCTTCCACACATTTCACGGAGTTGAGATTTTCAGAGTTCAATGTACCCATGAATAGCTACGAATTAAAAAATAATTATTCTTATGCCCAGGTTGATACCTTTTCCGGCCTTCATTTACTGGACTATATTAAAATTAATAAATAATGTCGTTAGTTTTTTTACAGAATGTTTTTAAATACATTTTTAGATAATTTTTTCATGCAGTTTCGAAAGGTCGCAATTCAATCGAGTCCCGATCAAACCCATTGAAAATTATCAACAATCAGTATGTTTTGCAAATGTGCTAACATCTCTCAGTAAATTCCCAATTTGTAACCCTTAGGGGGAAGTGATACATTACAAGCTGTAACACCTGCGGGGGGCAACGGGTCAGTCAGAGGTATAGTACAGTCATTGAAGGTTTTCACCTCCGATTTCGTTAAACCTCCATCGATTTTCATGAAAATTGGTGAGTAGTTAGAGGATACCTCAAGAAACAAAAGTGACATGACATAATCCCAGGAATCGATAGAGGTACCAATTCTAAGCCAAATTTGTTATATAAAGTTATTAAAATAAATCAATACTTTTTGAGTTATTAAAGATCAAAGATTTTGATTTTTCGTGAAAAAAATGCATGTTTTAAAGCGGTTTTTCATAAATAACTCAAAAACTATAATTTTTTACAAAAAAGTTGTCATTACCAAAATTGAAGCTAATAAAAAATCGAATAAATTCCTTACTTGAAAAACCTTTTAATATTAATTCAAAGTGAGTTCTAGGTAATTGAATTTATATTTTTTTTTGGCGAGTACTCAAATCTAAGTATTCAAGCTTAAATGACGGGAAAACGATGCATTTTATAAAATATACTTACTGAACACTTTTCAAAGTACTAAGAAATACCTATCAAATGTGCTCTAGAAGAAGTTGGTAGCATCAAAATTAAGCAAGTTATGATGAAAATAAGAGGACCCTTTCGAATTTTTTAGGAAAAAGTGAAAGTAAAACATACGCCATTTCCACAAAAATTAAAATTTATAGTAATCCCTATAAGACTTTCTTTATTTTAGCAAGTAATGACCTCAAAAATTTTGACCTGTTTAGAATGCATATTTTTGAAAAAAAAATATGATTTAAAAAAATCAAGAATTTTTCAAATTTTCGTAAATTTAATTTTCTTTTGATAATAACTCCAAAAATACTCGATGTACGCAAAAAATGATAGAGAACGAAATTTGAGTTTTTTTTTAACAAAGATTTTACTTTTGTAGGATAAAAAATAACCGAGATAGAAAAGTTTAAAACCTAAATTTTACTGCGAGAACCATGTAACTGGGGCCCTTTAACCTTTTATCTTTTAAAAAATAATGGATTTAAAAGATTAAATTTAATACGATGTTATATCGCTTGAAATTACCTTTCAAATGGTTTTTGGATGAACCTGATATCATAAAAATTAACGGTTATTATAAAAAAACCAAAAACATTTTTTTGGAGCAGAGATTTTGTATGTATATATAGGAAAAAAGATAGATAGTAAGAAGTAGACGCGTCGATAGGTACATGCTCACAAAATATACATGTGTGGGTGTGTGTATGTATATTTTGAAGATAGAAAAAGTGAAAGGAATTCTGTATGTACATCACAAATTTTCCATTATTTTTATGACAAATAAATAAGGATTTTAATACTCAGTAAATGAGATTTCAATTCAGTAATGTATTATTCAAATGATTAAAGTTTCTTGAAACCAATTTTTTCAATGATTCTGCTTTAAGGGGGTGGTTTTTAAGAGTTGAAATTTCAGTCAACCAAAAATGCAAAAAGCGCAAGTCGAGCATATGTCATTTTTGAAGTTGAGGGTAAAATATACTCAATCCCAAATGTTCATGCAAATCGATGGAGATTCACCGAAATCGGAGGTAGTAGTTGATTTTTACCTTCATTCACTGTAGTAGTATAGAATTCGGTATTGATGAGCCTAACTACTACCCAAAGATTAATTCTCGTTCGTACATCCTTTCCAGACCGATTTCGAACACTTACGAGGGGGACTTTAAATACGGTGAATCCAGCGCGCATTCATGTCTGATTGCAAATAGCAAGAAAACATATTACGATTTTTTAAATTGATGCAAACTCTTTTTTTTTCAAATCTCATTTACGAGGTTGGTTTTCAGTATTATTATAGACATCTGTCTACACCTCGTAAACATTTAGAAAAGTGAAAGTATTCATAAATGATTATTTCCTTTTGTCGTATTTTCAATGAAAAATATTACAATATTACATTGGTAACACTAACCAACACTAATTGGTAACAATAAATAACTATAAAATGATTTGTTACTATTAGACACTCAGAATGAACTTGTGTTTTGTGAAAAGAAATATTTTAACGTTTCATTAACGGAGATTTAGTCAGTTGAACAATCAAAGCCACACTGAATAAGATATTTTGCTAATTCGCGCTTCTTCGCGTTTAGTCTAGCCTTGTTCTAGAATAGTTAAGTCCCGCCCCTTTTGCTTACGCTCAAGAATGTGTGTACGTGCTGGAATTCGGATGCAGGTGTTCATGGAATTTTGCGATTTTTTAGAATAAACAATCAAATTTTGAAAAAGCGAGAACATAGAAACATATATTAGACCTTTACCAATATGTAAGTAGGTAAGCTAAGGGGATTGTAAATCATTTAAAACTAGGGGGATTCTAACTCAAGGAAAACTAGACAGACGCAAGGTGGCGCGAGGGTACGTAAACAAAAATCATGCGCAGTAGCGTTACCAAAAAGGCCTTAGCTAATATCTCTGCTATTATTGGTCCGATTTGAACGAGGAAAACTGTATACTACTGTATGGAGTATACATATTAAATACGTAAACAAAAATCATGCGCAGTAGCGAGGTGGGCTTAGATAATATCTCTGCTATTATTGGTCCTATTTGAACGAGGAAAACTGTATAGTACTGTATGGGGTAAACAGATTAAATACGTAAACAAAAATCATGCGCAGTAGCGAGGGGGCATAAGCTAATATCTCTGCTATTATTGGTCCAATTTGAACGAGGAAAACGGCATAGGGTGGAGTATACAGATTAAATAGGTAAACGAAAATCTTATTTTTTCATTCTCTCAAAATGAAAAATGAACCTAAAGTTAGGAACTACGAAACCCTTGCACACAATTTTATAGTATTATACTTCCTCTTAATGCAAGTTGGGAATTTGTTGTTTTATAAAGTTGTCAAAACCCACTTCTAAGCTTAATTTATCACTTTTACGATAGATGGTAGCACATTTGCGAATTTTATCTTATAGCGGATATAGCTATTGACTTACGTGTGATTGGAATTTGATTTATTGGATTCGAAAACCGAAAAACAGGTCTTAGGATGTCAAATCGAATACATTAAATTCCTAACTCGCTTGATTAATATTTTTTTGGTTTAGGGACTCATTTGAAACGCAGCCTTTTTGAACAATGGAATTAAATGACAGATGCTTTTTCATTTTCAATATAAAAATAATCGTTTACATTTCCAACAATTAAGCTTTCTATAACTAAAGTTAGTACGTACCTATATAGCTAATAAAATCTACATAGATTTGACTTAAATATATTTGGACTAGTTTTTCACATTCGAAAATTACGTTATTGTATAATTATCCGCAAAAATATGTAATTGGAAGGCACTAATTTAAATAATGCTTTGAAAGATCATAACGCGATTATTATTTAATAAATATAATCATATATTTTTCATAAAATACCTGTTTTATAAAAAGAGATCATTACTTTTTATAATTGTACGAAAAACGTGTACAATACTTTTGGTTTAAAAATACTATAAAACGCAGTCTTTTACTATTTATAGTGCTTTCTGTGCACTTTATTAATGAATCATTTTACCATTTTGAGAATAACATGTTTTTAAGTCGAAAATACAATTATATTGTATTTTTCTTCTTCTGAGAAATATATTTTCTGTTTACATTTAAAATGTTGGCTGCAAAGATATTATGAAACTCAGCTAAATTTCAATTTGCGAGGAAATCGTAACATCAGTTTGTTTTCGCGGAAACTGTTGAAACTTTATACGTAAAAGTATGTCTATTGGGTGTTCCATTATTTATAAAACAATATCTGGGCTAGACTTTATACAAACCTAAACTTTATACAAGATATGCTATAAGCATAAATACATAAAAGAAGTCTTCGAAAACTGCCGAGCATTGAAACACAACCTGAACCTAAAGGGCTCTTCGATTATAGCCCAGTTGTCAGAGACTTTGACCTCTCACAAAATGTGATATCGATGAAACTTGGCACTAAGGTACTTGAAAGGGTGTAGAAAACGATAAAAAAATCTTTGCTGTTCTAAATAAAGTGTATACTAAGTTCACAATTTCGTAAAACAAAATTGAAAATTTGGGTTTTTCATTATATCTCTAAAATTTTTAAAAATAACGAAGTAAATTCGAAAACTCTAGGCCACATGGAGTATTTATGTCAATTACTAAGCTTTTCATAGCTGCAGAATCCATTTTTGGGGTGTTCCAATAATCCTCATACTTATTTACTTCTACTACTGAACGAAGGTGGAATTTTTTGTACCTTAAAAATTCCAAAACAGTACCTTGGGAGTGACAAAACTGCACGAATGATGTGAAATGAAATCACACAAGCTCCCAAGAACAAGAACATTAAAAATGTCCTACACTGCACCAGCGTCTGGACTTCAACAACTATATTATATGCCCCAACAGTTGAGTTACGAAGGTACCGTCGTGGTTTGGTGCCCGACCAAGTCGGGGCTTTAACCCGAATACTCCAATTTGGCATTAAAGGACCTTGCCATTCTTAGACCGGTTTCGGCATTATTGTGCCTCATCAGTAAGAAGCAGACAAGCTCGACATCCTATCTTTAAAGGATGTCTGAAAATGAATTCGACTCGCCTCGTTCTTGATAAAAGTGGTTGCGTTATACCAAGATGGCGTTGGGCTCCCCTCGTTCGTGATACACTTGCTATAACGTAACCACTTTTATCAAGAACGGGGCGAGTCGAATTCATTTTCAGACATCCTTTAAAGATAGGATGTCGAGCTTGTCTGCTTCTTACTGATGAGGCACAATAATGCCGAAACCGGTCTAAGAATGGCAAGCTCCTTTAATGACAAAATCGAAGTTTCTGGTTTAAAGCCTCGACTTGGTCGGGCACCAAACCACGTCTGGACTTTCGTAATTCAATACCTGGGGGGGGCATATAGCCCAAGGAGTAGTTGTTGAAGTCCAGACGCTGGTGCAGTGTAGGACATTTTTAATGTCCTTGTTCTTGGGAACTTGTGTGATTTCATTTCACATCATTTGTGCAGTTGTACTGAAGTCTACGTGATGCTCATAGTGCAATTGATAAATTCGAATGATGGTTTATATTTTGAAAATTCGTCGCAGCCTATTTCTTGAGATATTTGGTAAGGATTTTTTTTAAATCCATTATTATTGCATAGATGACTGATCTACTACTTATAAATAAATATTGAGGGCCCAAGAATAGATGTTGTAGTATGATTGTTTACTGATATAACCTAAGAATTACGGACATATTAGGTTATATTCTACATGGTCATTACAGAAGAAAGATGTTTTGCTCTTCTCCATTGTGGGTTTGAAGAAATCTAGTTATGGTCATACTTATAAAATACCTACTGTAATGTGCATTTAACATGACGAGGAATACATCCCTAGTGTCGTTACATCTGACAGATGGGTGCAGTATCATGAATTGAAAAATGAAGAAAAGGTGGAACAGCAGAAATTGAAAGATCAGCTAAAAAGAGAAAGAGAACGAAAAAAAAAGAAAGAAATGAAAAGATCACGGTGAGTAAATCTTTAAAAAAGAAACAAATAGGGGAGACCAGTTCAGAGGAAAAAGATACAAATAAAAAAATCCCTGCCAATAAATCTTTGAAAAAGAAACAAATAGAAGAGACCAGTTCAGAAGAAGAATGGTTAGAAAGTGGAAGTAGTATCGACGACATTGATGATGAGATTGAAGAACCAGGTGAAATACATATCTTTTTCGTTGGAAGATTTGAGTCTTGGTGATTATATTTTGGCGTCATTCATCGGAAAGGGCCATGGCTGTTTCGCTACCTATCTCTATCGGCTAGGAAAAAGAAGTAGCGACGAATGCACATACTGTGGTATGCCAGATAGCCCAGAGCACACAATGATACGAGTATAGTAGATGGGACAGTCTGAGAACTCAGATAAAGAAGACATTTGGGGAAGTCCAGACAGCGAGTGCCATTATAAAAAAAATGTTGAATGACCCAACATACTGGTTGGCCAGCGAGGAATACATAGTGGCAGTCATGAAGAAAAATGGTGAGGAGGAATGACAACAGACAGAGGAAGGAGAGATAGCCGTTTAGCAGCTGTATGCATCTGAGGCAGGTCGGAGACGATGATTCCAGGTGCATATGAGCTTGGGTGGAGTTTTTAGTGAGTAGACATGCAAAGGGGAGTCTCACACTACCTTGGTGCAACCCGAGGTGTCCATAAAGGATTTTCTCCACTGGAAAAAAAAAGTCATCGGCAAGAGGGTGTCTTCTACATATAAATATGCAAGTTCTGCCTGAAAATGAATACGAAATACAAGGTTTGCACAGTTTGGATAATAGTAAAGTCGCGTTCAAATATGTAGACAATGATGTGTCTGTCATCAACAAATTAGATATTCTAGGAAAACTACCAGAGCCACAATGTATTCAAGATGGACGAATATTAAAGGTGGGTTTTCCGGCCTCGGTCGATGTATATGATAAGTAATAATAATAAAATAATAAATGTGGTGGTCATAAGTTGCAAAAGTCGCCATTTCTCTTTCAATATTTTTTTTTCCGAAGGGGTGAAACATAAAGGGTTAGTTCAGTTTCAGATACTTTAAGGGAAGTTTGGTAATTTTTGCAAAATATCTTTCTGAAAGTTGCTAAATATTAAACTAATTTAGGAATAACATTTGCTTAAGGTGGCCATAACCGGTGTATCCACCCTACGCAAAGAAAACATTTTAAAGAGAAGCCTCTATGCTTTCTCAGGAAGCAATTAGTTTTTATTTTTTTTGTTTTCTCATAGAAAATTTGACTGAAGATATATATTAATAGAGAGTAGTTATTCTATACCGATACTCAGCCAAGATGACGGCCGTTTCCGGTGACGTCATCCCGAAGGTCGTTACCGGTGACGTCGGTCAAGGTCAAGGTCGTTACCGGTGACGTCATTGCCGGTCAAGGTCAAAATCGTTACCGGTGACGTCATATTGCCGGTCATTGATCCCGCCGGTGACGTCATTGGTCCCCGCGGTGACGTCGGTCCCGGTCATTGATCCCGGTCAAGGTCGTACAAGGTCAAAAGGTCAAAGTCGTTCAAGGTCAAGGTAGTTACCAGTGACGCATAACAAAAAAATTCTTGTACAGTTATCATCATTATACTTTTACTTTTGATGTAAAAATAATTATAATCATGAACATTGTCTCTGTTTAATAAAACTTATGTTTTAAAAATTATTTTTTTAAATCAGAAATTGATTTATATAAATAAATAAATCTGATTTTTTTCATCATTTTCTACACCCTTTCAAGTACCTAAGTGCCAAGTTTCATCGATATCACATTTTGTGCGAGCTTTTGGTAACTGGTCTATTATGTGATTTATTTAAAATATTTTGTTTAAGATCAGGTAGAAATATATCGATTTTATAAATAATGGAACAATTAAAAATTATCAAAATTATGTATAGGCTTTTTATTTTTGGAACCTTTTATATCACAGAAATATGCCGTTTTTTATAATTAATAAATGTATAATTTTGTATTCCGTAGCAATTTTTAATAGAAAACTTAATAATACAGAACGTGAATGAAGAATTTCTGAACGATAATGTTTAATAAAAGTATTCGATAAAATTGAAACTCATTTACTGAAAACAATTGTTTTAATAAATTTTATTCATACGAGATTTGTTAGTTCTTATACACTTTAAAAACCAAATACCACCAAACAAGCCGTAATCCCTTTAACTTTCCAACAACGACTCTCTTATCCAAGTTGTCAGATCTAGACTGCCCTCTATACACAAGTCTTAAATTTTAAATAAAAAAAATTCAGTGGTGTAAAGTCAGGCGAACGTGTTGGCCAACGAAAGGTACGATATCTGTTGTTGTTTTTGTACTCGACTAATGGGTCGAATACTCGACATTGACTGAGACAAAGGATGCCCTCTTTCGTTTAAAGGGTCAGGTTTTTTTGGTAGCATCAAAGGCGCCGCGTTTTAAAGCTGTTAAATTGGGGATACTATATGTATTGTCCGAAATATACTAGAGGATAGTCTATCTATCTAGTCTGACAACCTAGAAAGAAGGTTGGCAAACAGAACGGCATTTAATGTAGACAATTTTGATAAAACTATTCCAATTTATGTTTGAACAAACATTATGGTGTTTAAAATTTTAAGGTTAACCAAGTAGATAACAACAAAAATGTCGCTAAAAGATTCATAGTTACTTTAATTAAAAAAATCGTTCAGATATTTCACCGACATCCTGTACGGCTAGACCAGAGCTGAAGCCTTTGAAAATGGTAAAAACTGAAAAAAAATAATAGTAGGAGGAAACCTATTGGAAAATGAAGAGAATATAACAAAAATGAAAGGAAAAATAATTTACGGGTGCTCTAAGGTCGGGAAGTGGAAGGGGGTGAGTTATTAAGGGTAGAAAACTGTTTATCTCGATTTCCGGCAAAACTACAAGTCCTATGGAAAAAAGTTGTAGGTAATAAAAGGATCTACAACTTTTGTATTTACACTTTTTTCACATAACCTCAAAATTTATGTGAAAAATTCAAATAACAAAGTTTTTGGTTTTTTATTTTTATCTTTTACAAAACAAATTTTTTTTTCACGAAATTTCGTGAAAACTTACCTTTTTATGTCCCAAACACACTGTAATTTTTTTAATTTAAAATATTTATTTTTTCACATTATTTTGACTTAATATCGAAAAAGCACCCTAATTTTGAATCGAAAATTTTCGCGTCAAAATATTTGCTTTTTTAAAAAAAACTCGGTGGGCTTTTTGTTCGTTGAAATCTCTACTTTTTGATGGTGTAAAAAAATACATTACTATGGTAAATGTTCTCAAAAAATGCAAAGAAACGAAAAAAACTCGAATACGAATTTTTTTTAAATCACCATGTACAATTTTAAAACAAAAAAATGTGTGTTTGAGACATAAAAGGTAAATTTTCACCAAATTTCGTGAAAATTTTTTTTGTAAAAGATAAAAATAAAAAACCAAAAACTTGGTTACTTATTTGAATTTTTCAGATAAATTTTGAGATTATGTGAATTAAGTGTAAATACAAAAGTTGTAGATCTTTTTATTACCTACAACTTTGCCATTTTTTCCATAGGACTTGTAGTTTTGCCGGAAAACGAGATAAACAGTTTTTTCCCTTAAAAACTCACCCCCTTCCACTTCCCGACCTCAGATCGCCCGTAAATTATGTTTCCTTTCATTTTTGGTATATTATCTTCCTTTTCCAATGGGTTTCATCTTACTATTATTTTTTTTTTGGTTTCAAAAATTATCGACCATGGTCTATGCGATCAAAATTCGAATTAATAAAAAATAACCTAAAATCCAAATAAAACTCAATCGTTCGCATACTCAGTCCTAGTATTATAAATTTCATCGAGTTCCCTCATAGTATTCAGCATATAATAGCTGTTACTCCTACTTAAATTTCCCGATTTGTCAGCACAACACTTTCTCATCATCCAGTTTTTACCGCTATTGATAACCCTCACCGCATACCACAATGTAGAAGACAAACTGTTCCTCACCTCTCTGTTATCCCTTTCTTGAGGATCCGTGAATTTGACAGAATGCGTTCGACTAGCTTCTTGCTCTCGCCAATCATCGTCGTCTTCGTCTTCCGTCGCAGCGCCATCTGTACGGGATAAGGTACTACCGTTAGAACAAAAGCCTGGCGTAATCTCACGAGGGTAAAAGCGGCCATCGGAAGCTAGCAGGTGCACATAGAGAGACAGACAAAAAGTGGTGCGTTACACAACAACAAAAAAGAAGAGAAATGCAAAAATATAAAACAAATAAGCTGAACGTTAGCGACAAGTAAACATTTCATTTATACGAGTAAAGGTTTTTTTTAACAAAAATTGCAAAAAAAATATGCAAATTTGCTTTGCAAAAAATGTTTAATGTTACGATTTTGAAAGCACATACAATACGTTCCAAGTTAATATTAAATCAGAAAGTAGATTTTAAAACAAAAAGAATTGTCCCCCCTGAAAAAACTTATTTTTTAACATAGAACGTATTGCGTAACAGCATATGTATTTTTCAAATTTACAGGGTGTCCCAACTAAAATTTGCACCCAAATATTTTGAGTTTTGTTTAAATTTTGAAAAAATGCCAAAACAGGTCAATTTTAACCTAGAGGGGGCTCAATTTTTATCGCAGTTTCAAACTTCTTTTTTCATCCCTCTAGCGCCCAGAACCACCCCTTTTGAAGCTGCTTTCATTATCTAATGCAATCTCCTTTTTTTATTTTGAATGACTCTTTTTTGAGAAAACTGCTTAGATTACACAGCCCCACAAAAAAAACTTTTGTGTGTGCCAAGAACTTCACTACTGTGTTCTAAAAAAACAATTTAATTTTAACGAATGTACTGTTCAATTCAAAGTTTTTTAATTTAAATACCTTTGTATGAATTTTTTCCGATTTTTCCCAGAAGGTTTCCTCAATTTGACCTTCAAATGACCTTGATCCTGACCTGATGAAGTCAAGCGGATCTCGGATTTCGGATTCAGCGACCCCAAAAACCCCTATTTACAGTAGTGAAGTTCTTGGCGCAGACAAAAAAAAAATTTAAGGGACTGTGTAATCTAAGCAGTTTTCTCAAAAGAGTCATTCAAAATAAAAAAAAGGACGGTGTTGCATTAGATAATGAAAGCAGCTTCAAAATGATGTGTCACTTAACACCACTTGCCATTTAAGATTTTTCAAGGGGTGGTTCTGGGCGCTAGAGAGATGAAAAAAGAAGTTTGAAACTACTATAAAAATTGAGCCCCCTCTAGGTTAAAATTGACCTGTTTTGGCATTTTTTCAAAATTTGAACAAAACTCGAAATATTTGGGTGCAATTTTTTAGTTGGGACACCCTGTATAACTTGCTATGTATTTTCGTTGAAGAAAATTAATTTGGCAATGATTTTTGGATTTGATTTTGTAATGTAAAAAACGTCCCGATCAAATTTTCTGAAACTTTGGTATGTTGTAGAACTCGATGCTCTGACGAAAAGTGTCCATTGGCCCAAAGCCATCCTACGGCTAGTTTTCGAAATACAGGGTGTTAAACATCGGAAATACCACTTTTTTGTAACCAGATTTCTCATAACAGATCTGTTTTATTGGCGTTTGTTGTGGAAAACATGAATTATAGATTATTTAGCATTAATATTTTATAAACAATTACCGTAGAATTTGGTTAGTTACAGGGTGGTTCGAAAGTAAGTAATACGGTTTTTTTGAAGAAATCATTTTTTTTATAACACCTTTAAAAATACGAGCAAATACGTAAAATTTTTGTATTATATTAAACAAATGTACGATCTGCCACTCTATGTCATACAGGGTGTTAAACTGATTTCAAAAACTTTAAAAATTAGAAAAGCTGTGTTTTGTGCACTACCCTGTATTTTAAAAGTTTCTCTCATCTTTATAAATTAATACATTTTCATATTAATAAAGGTTTACTATTTATTTAACTTAGCAAAATTTTGTTGTAATCCTATGACCAGTGTTCCTAAAATGTGTACCCATAGATTTAAAAACATCTTTCAACTAGTAAATATCTGTCGTATTTCTATTATTTTCTTATTGTACAGGGTGGCCAAATAAGAATGCGAGGTACTGTATCTGGGAAACTATCCATCTTAGAGGCTTGCGGAAAAAAAAGTTATAACTAAAACGGCCAAGAGAAAAACCTGGAAAATATTTTCAAGTTTCTAAAATGGCCGCTAGGTGGCGTAACTGCAATCTTGAATCTAAGAAAGTGATGTTTCTGTGAATTTCGCTATATTAACTTAACAAAAAAATACATGATCTTTAAAGTAGAGGATAATCTGAATCTTTTTTGTTTCGAAACGGCTGAGCCGATTTTAACAAACTTGGGCTAGTTGAAAAGAGCTATTCTTTGGCTAAAAATGCTATAATATTTGAAGTTTTGTTAGTTTCAGATGTCGCCGCTAGAGGGCTTATTTCGACATTTCGACAGAAATGGTTAATTTTCTCAAAAAAATTAAATGCATTAGTATGATTTCTTTTTCATGAAAAAGTAGCTAAATGATGCCTAAACAAGCTCGCGAAAACCGCATCTCGGTATCTTGTTCCTAACCTAAAATTTAGGCCAAAGAAAATTTTATACGGAAATCTCTTAAATTTTTATTTTTTAAACTAATTAATTCCTTTTATTATGTAAGTTGTGGCCCTAAAAAGGACCGAATTAAAAAAGAAAGGTTTTTAATGTCCCCGTAAATGCTCGAAATTCTGAAGCCTCTCATGGGTAGACAAAACTGCAGCTTCAATTTCGGCTCTCGGTATGTTACGTAATGCATTACGAATCCGATTTTTCGTATCTCTCTGGTCGTAGGTTGAGTCTGAAAATTCAAGACAAGTTAAGTCTGGTGATCGTGCAGGTCATGGAAACAGACTTCCTCTTCCAATCCAACGCTGTTGTAATACTGCATTAATATGCTCTCACACAATAATGGAGAATTTTTATTTCTAATTCTTTGGACCGATGAAGTCACCTTTAAAATCTGCACAATATGCATTATTGGTCTGCAGAAAATCCGCATTGGTTGCGTGAAGTTCAGCACCAAGGACGTTGGAGTTTAAATGTGTGGTGTGGCATACTGGGAGGCAGAATTATTTTTTTTTAGCAATCCCTAAGTGGCAATATCTTTCTTGACTTTTTGGCCAATAAATTACCGTTGTTGTTGGAAGATGTTTCACTGGAAACACGTCAAAACTTGTTTTTGCAGTTGAATGGTTGCCCAGCACATTATGCTATTATTGTGCGAGAGCATATTAATGCAGTATTCCAACAGTGGTAGATTGGAAGAGGAAGTCTGTTTCCATGGCCTGCGCGATCACCAGACTTAACTTGTTTTGATTTTCAGACTCAACCTACGACCAGATACATATGAAAAACCGGATTCGTTAATGCATTACGTAACATACCGAGAGCCGAAATTGAAGGTGCAGGTTTGTCTACCAATGAGAGGCTTCAGCAATGCATAGAGCGTGATGATCAGCATTTAGAGCATTTACGGGGGCACTAAAAATTTTTCTTTTTTAAATCGGTCCTTTTTAGGGCCACAACTTACATAATAGAAAAAGGAATTAATTAGTTCAAAAAATAAAAATTTAAGGGATTTCTTTGGGCTAAATTTTAGGTTAGGAACAAGATATCGAGATGCGGTTTTCGGGAACTTGTTTAGGCATCATTTAGCTACTTTTTCATGAAAAAGAAATCATCCCAATGCGTTTAATTTTTTTGAGAAAATTAACCATTTCTGACGAGATGTCGAAAAAAGCCCTCTAGCGGCGACATCTGAAACTAACAAAACTTCAAATATTATAGCACTTGTAGCACAAGAATAGCTCTTTTCAACTAGCCCAAGTTTGTTAAAATCGGCTCAGCTGTTTCAAATATACAGGATGTTTTTTACTGAAACCTTTGAATACCCCCCACCACTTTATTTTTTAGAGATATAGCAAAAATTGTTAAACAAAAAAGGTTCAGATTATCCTCTACTTTAAAGATCAGGTATTTTTTTGGTAGGTTAATATAGCGGAATTCGCAGAAACATCACTTTCTTAGCTTCAAGATCGCAGTTACGCCCCCTAGCGGCCATTTAAGAAACTTGAAAATATTTTCCAGGTTTTCCTCTTGGTCGTTTTAGTAATGACTTTTTTTTTCCGCAAGCTTCTACGATGGATGGTTTCCAAGATACAGTACCTCGCATTCTTATTTGGCCACCCTGTACATATAAAACTTACAGATTTATTTGAAAGATATCTATTAATGGTGGTTAAAAGCAAACATTTTAAAATTATTTTCATGTATACAGGGTGGTCCATTAGTAAACTAGGCAAATTATTTAATTTTTTTCAAATGGAATGCAATACTTCATTTTTAGAATCTATATAGTTTCTTAGTAAGCTTGCTTACCTGCACAGCTTGATTACTAGCATAACGTGTGGCTTTTTTAGTTAAAGAAGTAATGTATAAGTTGTCTCTGATTACTTAGTAAAAATGACTTGAACTTATTCCTATAATGTTTCAGAATTGGAGACGTTGATAAGGTAACTTTCTTGGTCCTAGAAACTCAAGACATTTGGTACCCACTGTTTTATTAGCTTTAGGGGTTTTTACCTTATTTGAATATTTAGCCCTTGTTGGGTAATTTTGTCCTTATCATTATTACAAAGGTACGATTTATTTATTTATTTTTTATTTACCTTTATTTGAAGTATTGCATTCCATTTGAAAAAAATTAAATAATTAAGAAAATAATAGAAATACGACAGATATTTACTAGTTGAAAGATGTTTTTAAATCTATGGGTACACATTTTAGGAAAACTGGGCATAGGATTACTACAAAATTTTGCTCAGTTAAATTCTGAACTTCTGTTAATGTGAAAATGTATTAATTTATAAAGTTGACGGAGAAACTTTTAAAATACAGGGTGGTGCACAAAACGCAGGTTTTATAATTTTTAAAGTGTTTGCAATCAGTTTAACACGCTGTATGACATAGAGTGGTGGTAGAGTGACCGGTCGTACATTTGTTTAAGGTAATACAAAATTTTTATAACTCATCGTTTATACGGGGCGATTTCGTTAAAGCTAAAATACGTTATATGCCTTCTCTAACTACATTTATGAGTCACCCTGTATAAAATATGATTCATCACCAAGAAGTAATTACTTAAACTATATATTCATGATGCAGCTTGTATTTTTAAAGCTGTTATAAAAAATATAATTTCTTCAAGAAAACCATATTACTTATTTTCGAACCACCCTGTAAATAACCAAATTGTACAGTAATTGTTTATAAAATAAATTTATATAATTCACGTTTTATAGAACAAACAACGCGAATAAAACAGGTTTGTTATGAGAAATCTGGTTACAAAAAAGTGGCATTTCCGATGTTTAACACCCTGTACCTCTAAAACTAGCCATAGGATCGGTTTGGACCAATTGACACTTTTTGTCAGAGCATCGAGTTCTACATCATACCAACTTTTCAGAAAATTTGAGCCATTTTCCCATAAGAAAGGTGCCTGGTCCTTTGTATTCAAAAATGTTTTTCAACGAAATTTTTCATGGAGATTGTTCCTCAACTTTACTTTCAAATAATTTAAAAGAAACAATTTTGTTTCCGAAGTGGATATTTAGTTTTGTCAATTTAATGATATACTTCAATTATATTATTATTATTATTAATTACGTGTTTACTCTTATTTTGAAAAAAAGGTTCAAACCCAGACAATCCCAAAATCATTGTCACTAAATTTCATAAAACTCATAAATACCGGGTGGCAATGAGACTAGGGCCATGCCTATATCTCGGTCATTTTTCAACCTATTTGAATAAAATTTGGAGCATAGATATAAGACACAATTTTGTATTGACAGTCGTATAAAAACAAAATTGCGGACTTCCGGTTTCGCCAGAAATGTCACCAACTTCGATTTTTTAAATGGAACACCCTGTATATTTGATGTTTTTTAGATTCTATGGCTCAAACTACATATGACAGTGTTGCCGAATTTTTTATTTTTCAATAAAAAAATTCAAATTTCCAAATTTTTTTTTAGCACAGGACGACTTTATATGGTCAAAATCTATTCTAATTGACATCAGTAATTCATAGTGATAGACTTTTCATCGATATGATCAATAACAAATCCTACAGCGGGAATTTAAATTTTATAAATTCATTTTTAACGAATAAATCGTTTTTTTCAAATGGTACCTACCGAGGGCCATCTTGTCATTCGATAGAGAATTTAATTACCAATTCAACGATATACATTATGTACCAATTCCTTTTTGTTCAAACCTAAATATGATGGTTTATTGAATTTGTACAATACCTATTTCGTACCATGTCGTCGAATTCCAATCCGTTAAGGTTTGATGAAATTAAAGATAGCCATGGAATAACAATACGTGTTTAATATCACGTCAAAAGTCAAATAGGTACCAATTTTACTTGTCATCTCGTTTTGTTAATAAGTTTTTTCGAAATGGAAAATAATAATCGTTACTCGCGAAACGAACAAACCGATATGTGATTTACGGAGAATCTCAGAAGAACACTGTCAATGCAAGTATGTTATACGCTGTTCGTTATCCGTTGAGACGTTGAGAAGAACTTATTTCAGAAAATTGAAAATGATGCTAAGGAAAGAACCAGCTGATCATGACCACATCAACTTCATCGTTAGTGAAGAAGCGGAAACTAATGTCTTAGCGTATGTCCAATTTTCTCCATCTGCGTCAGTGCGAGAATTGGGAAATGAATGTGGGATCAGCAGGGAAAGTGCCAGAAAAATATTAAAAAATCATAAATGTCGCTCCTATCAATACAGTTTGCAACAGCATTTATATGAAACTGACTCAGAACGGAGACTAACGTATTGTAATTGGCTTTTGCGTCATAACGATTTTGTCTCGAAGATATTGTTCACAGATGAGTCTAGGTTTATGAATAACGGTATGTTCAATAGGAATAATACGCGTTATTAGGCTAAAGAAAACCCTAGGTTGCTGGGAGAAGGTAATTATCAAGAAAGATTTAGATTCAACGTCTGGGTGGGAATCATAGGTACAAAAATCATTGGACCAATTTTTTTCGACGGGTGTTTAACAGGCCAAAGATATTTACAATTTTTAGAAAACGATATTCAGAATAATGTTAATGATTGACCTGAGAATATCAGGGAAAATATGTTTTTTCATCAGGATGGTGCAGGACCTCATAACGCTAGTATTGTTCGGCAATATCTTAATGATATTGAAATAGGAGATGAGAGAAAAATAGTAAATGATAGCTTAGAAATAGCGCGAAGTTTTAATAAATATTTTGTTGAAAGTATTGGAAATATTGTTGATAGTATCAATAGTACTGAAACATGGTGCAATTTAAACAGTAACTTATACATACAATTTGAGAATTTTGAAATGCTATCTATGAATGATTTGCGAAAAATAATTAACAATTTGGATAATAAATTCTCGTTACACGAAATTTTAAACTGTAGAATGCTAAAAGTAGTTTTCGAAACTATTGGTCATGTCATATTAAATCTAGTAAATACGTCACTTGATAGTGGCAGAATTCCTAATTCATTAAAAATTAGTACAGTTATACCTATCCCAAAAATAAACAATACCAATAATGCTGATGAATTTAGACCAATTAATACCTTGTCTCCACTAGAAAAAATTATAGAAATTGCTGTTTATGATCAATTAATGAATCATGTTTCTGAAAATTCGATCCTAATATGTAACCAATCTGGTTTTAGAAAAAAATTTTCATGTGAATCAGCGCTACAACTTACACTTTGTAACATTCAAACTAAATTAGACGAAAATAAATATGTTGTAGCAGTATTTTTGGACTTAAAAAGGGCATTCGAGACAATTGACAGACAAATTATCTTATCAAAATTGAAACAATATGGTATTGGGGGTAGAGTATTGCAGTGGGTTAGTAACTATTTAAATAATCGCAAGCAGAGAGTCCGTTTTGCTGACCAAACATCCTGTGACATAAATAATGATATAGGGATTCCTCAAGGGAGTGTATTGGGTCCTCTTCTTTTTATTTTATATATTAATGATATTGAACTCTTTGTTGATTGTGAATTCATTAATCTTTTTGCTGATGATACTTTATCTGATTGGGCAGAGATGGATTGGAACAAATGGTCCAGTCAGATGGCCAGCCCGATCACCCGATTTAACCCCTATTGATTTTTATCTATGGGGTCACATCAAATCCAAAGTATATTCAAGAAGTTAAACACCTGTCGAAAAAAATTGGTCCAATGATTTTTGTCCCTATGATTCCCACCCAGACGTTGAATCTAAATCTTTCTTGAAAATTACCTTCTCCCAGCAACCTAGGGTTTTCTTTAGCCCAATAACGTGTATTATTCCTATTGAACATACCGTTATTCATAAACCTAGACTCATCTGTGAACAATATCTTCGAGACAAAATCATTAGTAAAATAGTTATGACGCAAAAGCCAATTACAATACGTTAGTCTCCGTTCTCAGTCAGTTGCATATAAATGCTGTTGCAAACTGTATTGATAGGAGCGATATTTATGTTTTTTTAATATTTTTCTGGCACTTTCCCTGCTGATCCCACATTCATTTCCCAATTCTCGCACTGACGCAGATGGAGAAAATTGGACATACGCTAAGACATTAGTTTCCGCTTCTTCACTAACGATGAAGTTGATGTGGTCATGATCAGCTGGTTCTTTCCTTAGCATCATTTCCAATTTTCTGAAATAAGTTCTTGATGGGTGCCGTCTCAACGGATAACGAACAGCGTATAACATACTTGCATTGACAGTGTTCTTCTGAGATTCTCCGTAAATCAATATCATATCGATTTGTTCGTTTCGTGAGTAACGATTATTATTTTCCATTTCGAAAAAACTTATTAACAAAACGAGATGACAAGTAAAATTGGTACCTATTTGACTTTTGACGTGATATTAAACACGTATTGTTATTCCATGGCTATCTTTAATTTCATCAAACCTTAACGGATTGGAATTCGACGACATGGTACGAAATAGGTATTGTACAAATTCAATAAACCATCATATTTAGGTTTGAACAAAAAGGAATTGGTACATAATGTATATCGTTGAATTGGTAATTAAATTCTCTATCGAATGACAAGATGGCCCTCGGTAGGTACCATTTGAAAAAAACGATTTATTCGTTAAAAATGAATTTATAAAATTTAAATTCCCGCTGTAGGATTTGTTATTGATCATATCGATGAAAAGTCTATTACTATGAATTACTGATGTCAATTAGAATAGATTTTGACCATATAAAGTCGTCCTGTGCTAAAAAAAAAATTTGGAAATTTGAATTTTTTTATTGAAAAATAAAAAATTCGGCAACACTGTCATATGTAGTTTGAGCCATAGAATCTAAAAAACATCAAATATACAGGGTGTTCCATTTAAAAAATCGAAGTTGGTGGCATTTCTGGCGAAACCGGAAGTCCGCCATTTTGTTTTTATACCACTGTCAATCCAAAATTGTGTCTTATATCTATGTTCCAAATTTTATTCAAATCGGTTGAAAAATGAACGAGATATAGGCATGGCCCTAGTCTCATTGTCATCCGGTATACTGATGATAAAATAAACAAAAAAAAGATATTTTAATTTAATTTTTTTTTAAATACTAAAAAAAAATATTTATATTTAACGCAACTTAGTAAAACTATTGTGACAAATAATGTGACTATTTGGGATAAACAAAAAGTGTTTTTTGTGATTGACATGGGAATATGTATTTTTTGGTGATTAAAATAAGAATGCTGTGGATAAATTAAAAAACAATTAAATTTCAACAAACAAAATGCATACCTATATAGAAGTAACATTTAAAGCAAAGCTGTGACAAGAACATCAAATCTACCATGTGTACATATTCTATAATAACTACATTTAAAGGTTATACATGATGTTTCAGAATTCAATGAGCAAAGTACAATGTATCCCACCGAGATTTGATTAAACTTCTACATTTTTTTTTGTTTACATATACAATACGAAAAAATTCTGATAAAAATCACACAGAAAAATTGAGGGTGACTTTCGTCTTTCAACGTAGTTTATTATTTATTATCACTTTATCAGATCTCAAAATTAAAAAAATATATTTCTGAGCAAACTTTGTTGTCACTTTTTCCGTTATTTGGAAGCTCATAATCTTAAGTTTATTTTCAGAACATGATAACAGCCATTTCAAAAAAAATTGGCAGGTGGCTCTGCAATTTGGATAAAAAATGGCGACCACGCATAACGCGGCCATCTGGAAAAAGAGGCGTGGCCGACATGTGACGACATTATCACTTTCTCTTTCTAATACACATTGAATTCCCTATGTGGTCCTGTACCGGCATAGTCCTTCTACTAACCTTTTTTAAATCGACTTTAAAGATAAACTTTTTCTTTTGGGATTGTTTTAATTTTAGTTTCACTTCGATGCAATTCGATGTGAAATCATTGAATTCTGAAAAACACGTTATATACTATTTATTGGGTTGTATGAAAACTTTGACCTTACGAACAACTTTAATTACTTTTTTTGATTTTTTTTTTATAATAAATCGATCATTATTTTCACACACCAAACTGGCGATTAAAATTGTTTTTTTTTACATAAACAACAATTAAATGAATTATTTATAAAGAAAGCCATTTAATTTAAATGTTTCCAAAACATTTTGGTGTAATTTCTTGCACGTGCTTCGACTTATTATGTTTTCATCAGAGAGAAAATCGAAGTTTTCTGAAATTGGATCATCGTGTTATATTATTTAGCCTGGCATGGGCCAAGTGCTCTTAAAATTCCTAGAAACTAGATCTATTATGAAATATTTATAAAATTTGTAATAAGTGGATATTTTCGTGACTGTTCAATAGTAATTTATGTAGATAAAATTAGTGGGAAGCAGTAAATAGTAAATAAATTAGTAAGATTTCTTCGTTTTTATGTCGAGCTTTCGAAAATGTTTATTTTCTTTATCAAGACAAATAACGTGAAATTCAGAAAAAAATACGTACAAAAAGAAACATCAGTGTTAAAATTTAAAATGACAATTTCGAAAAAATCAGTATACAATTGAAACATACAGAGTGAGATTATAAAATGTATAAGTATATGAAAAATCAATTCAAGGAGGATGAGTTGAGAAATTTTCTTTATGATTTTTTAATAGATTGTATGTGTATATTGTACTGAGGTCATTGATATCTGTTCTTTTATTCATTGATTTTTCATTGTTATTTATATGAACCGTTTCAAGAAAGAGACGCTTATTAAGATTTCGTTTATATCGAGAATTTTGGCATTAGACAAGATCTCACATTCCTTCTGCAGTCACTTTTATGAGAGGTTATTCTATCTTTAATTAGTCTACTTGTTTGACCAATGTATACTTTTTGACTGGTATAGGAGTTTTCAATTTAGAATGTATTTGTGATATAGTTTTCAAATTGGTTTTAGTTATTTTAATATAGTCATCATTTTTGAACAAACGTATGAGTTTTGATGTCAAACCCTCTATATGTGGTAAAGATTTAAAAATTAAAATTAGGTCAGTTGTTGGTGGATGGTTTGAATTTGAAATAGAAATAGAGGTACTAAATAGAATTTTATTCACTAAAGATTTGGGATTTTCCTCAAGAGATATGTAGATTATCTTATCCTCTCTGTATCAGGAAACTGTATCGATGAAACTTTAAATATTTTAAACAGTTTCGATCCAAATATTCAGTTTACTGTTGAAAAAGAAAATGATAATTCAGTTCCATTCCTGGATTTAAAACTAATAAGGACGAACGACAATAAACTCATTACTAGATGGTACAGAAAACCAATTAATAGTAATCGGTTCCTAAATTTTTATTCAAACCATCCCATGAAAATCAAAATAAATTTAATTAATAACCTCAAAAACAGAACTTCAAAACAAACTTTTAGAAAACTATATCCCAAATCTTTAGTGAATAAAATTCTATTTAGTAACTCTATTTCTTTTTCAAATTCCAACCATCCACCAACAACTGACTAAATTTCAATTTTTAAATCTTTACCACATATAGATGGTTTGCCATCAAAACTTATATATTTGTTCAAAAATGAAGACAATATTAAAATAGCTAAAACCAATTTGAAAACTATTTCACAAATACATTCTAAATTGAAAACACCTATACCAGTCAAATATAAATCAAATATACATTGGTCAAACAAGTAGAATGCTTAAAGATAGAATAACCTCTCATAAAAGTGACTGCAGAAGGAATGTGAGATCTTGTCGCCTTGCTGAACATGTAATAGATAAATATCATGTAATTGACTGTAATAATGCCAAAATTCTCGATAATGAGCGAAATCTCAATAAGCGTCTCTTTCTTGAAATGGTTCATATAAATAACAATGGAAAAATCAATGAATAAAAGAACAGATATCAATGACCTCAGTACAATATCTATATCTATTAAAAAACGTAAAGAAAATTTCTCAACTCCTCCTCCTTGAATTAATTTTTCTTACATTTATACATACTTATACATTTTATAATCTCACTCTTTATGTTTCAATTGTGTTTAATTTTCAAATAATTAAACATGTAAACTCATATTCGTTACTCGTAAAACCGGCAACGATGCACCAAAATATGTTGACGAGCGGCATCACAAAGACGCGGTGTCAGCAAAAACAATTTTTTTTATTGCTCCATTTCATAATTGCGGTATCAAACCCGGAAGCGCGGCTCATCAAAGTTATTTTTTGCTCGATGTTAATAATGGTATTGGGCAAATTTAACCGTCGAATCTAGACAATAAAAAAAAGCTTACACGTGTTGCGCAATCTGGAAAGAAAGATTTTGAAGCGACGGAGGCTGTCGAATAAAGAGAGAAGTGGGGCTAGCCATGATCAAGCTAGGACCCTTCAGTGTCTAATTATCACTCACGCAGAACACACGCAAACAATATTTTCTGAATGATGTGATCATTTTTATTTTAACTCATTTTCATTAATATGTGTTAGTGCTTGTTAAGCACATATTAATTATAATACTTGTTCATTGATTACTAGTTTAAGGTAATCCTTTGTTATGTTGTTGTTTGTTTTATTTAACAAGTTTAATAAATAGTTAAATAAAAGGGTTCATAGTTTTTGTTGAATGAAGTTGAGAAGCAATCCTTATACAGTCCATTTTTTTACGAATACAACGATGCAGTTTAAAAAGGCGATAACCCAGTGTTGGTCGTCCTGGGAAACTGGCACAACATAGGGTTTATTCCAGAACCCTCAACATGGTCCAAACGATCCGGATTTAAACCAGAGATTCTTCAAAGATCCTGAGCGACTCCAGAGACTCTTCAATGATCCTGAGCGATCCCGTCCAACTCTTCAACTTCATCAGTAGGCCTATGGTGGCTTAAAAAACTTCAAGCAACTTCAAACCTTCAAGCAACTCTTCACAGCAAGAAATTGTAAGGTATTTTTTGTAAAACTCATTTAAACTCGTTGTAACCACTTAAAAGCGGTCCGATAACAATCGTAGGCTTGTGGTAAATTAATGCACACATTTTTTCGTTACATTTACGTATAAAAAACTTTCATTGTATTTTAAACTTACCAAATTCTCGGCGCATGCGCTAACTAGCCGGCCGTAGATATTTATTTACTTACTTACTGTAAACTATCAAACATTTATAAAAAAGAAAACATTTCGTACTTGTGTGTTCTGCATATTTTAGCTGTAAAGTCGAGATACATGTATTTTTTCATTTTTTCTTAACATATAAAACATTGTCGCATTCTATACATTTTTTCTGTAAGAATTTGTATTTATATAATTGTCGCATATTTTTAACCAATAATACATTGCATCTACTTGTATTTACGTATTTTTATCGTACACATTTTATGTTCTAACAGAAAGAACAAATTTTCACACAATCAAAATCTACAATTCAAAAATGAACTCAATTTTCATATATACAAACATTTCTCTGTCAAAAATTGAAAAATTGTTCTCGCTACCAAATCTCTTCACAATCATTCAGAAAATATGCATTCGTATTTTTACATTTCGTGTAAACAGCACGAAAGTTTATTAAAAAATAACTAGGCTTTTAAAACGCCACCTTTCCAAGTTAAAAATCAACAATTCAACTCGTTCACTATACAAACACAATTTTAAAAAACTCGTATCGTTCGTAATTAAAACAAATTTTCGTACAAGAAAATCGCACTAATAATCAAATCGCATTTATTCTTAACTTACTTTTTCCATTTGCCGACGGCAAAAAATAATTCTCGCATTTTCAATACTTTCACAACAAATCATTTCGCAACAAATTCGTAAAAAACCCGTAGATATGGTTCTACGATTCTACAAATAAATCGCTAAACAATATTTAAAACTCAAATCATAAACATTCGCTATTTTTACAATCAAACTTTATTCTTAAAATTCACTTAAACAACAGCTGATCGTTGTTTCGAGATCTAATATCTCACTTAATAAATAAAAATCATTTTTTAACTTACAACTCAATACTATAAAAACATTTTACTATTTTTCCATTTTTTATACAAGGTGTTCTTCAAAAATAAGACACCTCCCTTTTATTCTAGAAACTAGCGCCGCATCAGAGGTACAAAGGGCTGCATACCCTTATATTTTTATTCTCGTTCACAGGGAAAATTATCCCTTAGCAACAGGCTCTCCATAGCCAAACAATTTTCAATCTATCGTTCATTGCACATACCTTTCTATTTTTTCGTTTTGCACTCAAGAAGAAGTTCTTTATTTAAAGACTTCTTGTATTTCGTTCATTTTCGCATTTTTCAATCTAAAGGGAAGTCCTTCATTTTATAGCAAGGCTCCTGTACTATTTTTATTCGCATTCGTTCGCATTATTTTTCATATAGGGTGATCTACTAAACGATTATACTCTCTTCTAACAAACATATTTCAATTTTCGTTGACAATTTTATACTTTTTTCTATAGGGTGATCTACTAAACGATTATACCCTCTTCTAGCAAACATATTTCAATTTTCGTTGACAATTTTATACTTTTTTCTATAGGGTGATCTACTAAAAGATTATACCTTCCTTTGCAAATATATTTTGATTTTTCTCTAACAACAAACATTTAAATTTCTAGCAATTCTACTTTTCATTTTCGCACAAGATGTTCTATATGGTTAGACATCTCCCTTTGGCACCTTACTAGGTCTAAGGGGTTGTATGGGGGAAACTACCCTCAGGGATATTGGATGCCCAGACTCTATGACAAACATAAGATGATCTCTATGGTGAGACATCTCCCTTTGGTATCTTTCAGATCTAAGGGGTTGTATGGGGAAACTACCCCCAGGGATATTGGATGCCCAGACTCTGTCAATCAACAATGCCAGGTGATCTCTATGGTGAGACACCTCCCTTTGGTGCCAAACTAGGTCCAAGGGGTTGTAGACGGGATACTAAAATGCCCAGTTATGTATCGTTTTAAAATTCATTTGCGAGGAAAGTTATTTTGGGCCGAGGTAGTCGTTATAGAGAGAGGGCTAAGGGGTTGATCTGGGATACCTCTGCCAGCAGATCTGAGAAAAAGCCAACGCCTGGAGTTGCAATTTTCGCAAATTATGTTAACAAAAAACTCTTGTCAACTGTATAGGGAAACTACCCTCTTTAACAAATAAAAACTTTAAAAATGTCCTTCTAATAAGGCTCTATTTTCAGGATTACTTATCCATTTATCACACTTTTTCATGTATTCAACTTTCAGGGAAAACTACCCTCAAACAATTATTTTTATCATAAACATTCTTTGACATTTCTACTTCACTTTGTACCAAAAATCCTCTGATGTGGCCAAAAAAGGTGTTCGTACATTCATTTCAATTGTTGTACTGGAAAAAACATTCCACAACAAAAAACTATTCGTTAAATCAAACCTTTCTACTTTTATACATACAAGGGATCAATAACCCATCATTTTAACAAACCAAACAAAAATCAATCAAATAAACTACATAAATAAATCTTAAAAACAAAATAAAACAAAACGCATTCATTTTAATTGTCGCTTTCACGAAACATATTTACATTCAAAGTTCTTGAAACCTACCCTGACAGAGATGGTAATATTCGTTCGATTAAAATTTATCTAACGGCAGTGCTTACGTAAGACCGATTACTAAAGTCGTCCCTATTGGTGGCAACGACATTGATCAACCCCAATAAACGCTTTATTTTACTTTCCTTTTGTTATATTTTTGTCTGTGTACAGGCATTAATATTTGTCGCATCTAACCGCACATGTAAATTCACGCCTTTCTATCCTCTCCTTCAAAACCCCATCGACATATACAAATGTAACATTTTGTTACACTCGGATCGCACACCAGCAAAGGTGACGTTCCCTTAAGCGTTTACGCAATTTTTGAAAAAAAAAAGAGTCCATGGTGGGTACTAATTTAAATTTTAATAGCCGACCCCGGGGGCTATTGGGGAAAATAAATATATATATATATAGGAGTCTCAGACAGGTTGTCAAAGGAGCTCCTAGGGTTTTTAATGAAGGATGCCATTATGCTGACAGCAGGCATACCTTCAAATATTTCATACGTTTTATCTTTTCTTTTTATACAAGGTGATACGAAACCTTTAACGGGAGATACTCCTGCTATTGCACTTCTGCTTGAATTGCACAAGGCACTTCATTTTATAGCAAAGACCTTAAACAAGCAGTGATGCAATTTCTATTTTTCATTTTTTTCTTTCTTCATTTTTTATATATCCATCATTCAGAAACCTTTACATTTTTTTTTCACTTTTCATACAGGGTGATCTCATCCAAAGATTATACCCTAGGGACATTTCGTGTCCAAATATTTTAAACAATTCTCTTTTATACAGGGTGAGCAAATACCCTTAGGATTTTATATCCATCCCAAATATTTTTAAACCTTTTTCATTCATACAGGGTGAGCAAATACCCTTAGGATTTTATATCCATCCAAATATTTTAAACAATTCTCTTTTTATACAGGGTGAGCAAATACCCTTAGGATTTTATATCCATCCCAAATATTTTTAAACCTTTTTCATTCATACAGGGTGAGCAAATACCCTTAGGATTTTATATCCATCCAAATATTTTAAACAATTCTACTTTCATACAGGGTGATAGTATACCCTTGAGATCTTTTTGCCCATTTTCGTTCAAACATTCATGTACTATTTTGGCATTCATTTGTAGGGAAAAACTATTGTAGGCTGAGGTAGTCGTTATAGAGAGAGGGCTAAGGAATTGATCTGGGATATTCCTGCTAGCAGATCTGGGAAAGCCAACGCCTATAGCGGCAATTTTTGCAAATGTTGCTAAGATTTTGGCATGTCTTGTTTGTTAATTCCAAATAAGGAACATGGCTCGGTGATGCCTAATCACAAATCGTTTGTACAAATCATATTTTGTAAACTATGCGCCCACAAGCGGCCAGGATTCAAATATCCAATTTTTAAAAAACTATGCGCCCACAAGTGGCCAGGATCCAAATATCCAAACATTTTAAAACCCTTTACATTTTTCAAACTTATTTCAATTAAATTCATTCCCAAACTACAGGGTGATGACCCAAATTACTAAAATTTTTTTTTTAAAAAAAAAAAAACTTTCAATACCAATGCGTCCCTATACTCCGCCTCTTTTCGCGGGGGGAGAATGTTTAATTTTCAAATAATTAAACATGTAAACTCATATTCGTTACTCGTAAAACCGGCAACGATGCACCAAAATATGTTGACGAGCGGCATCACAAAGACGCGGTGTCAGCAAAAACAATTTTTTTTATTGCTCCATTTCATAATTGCGGTATCAAACCCGGAAGCGCGGCTCATCAAAGTTATTTTTTGCTCGATGTTAATAATGGTATTGGGCAAATTTAACCGTCGAATCTAGACAATAAAAAAAAGCTTACACGTGTTGCGCAATCTGGAAAGAAAGATTTTGAAGCGACGGAGGTTGTCGAATAAAGAGAGAAGTGGGGCTAGCCATGATCAAGCTAGGACCCTTCAGTGTCTAATTATCACTCACGCAGAACACACGCAAACAATATTTTCTGAATGATGTGATCATTTTTATTTTAACTCATTTTCATTAATATGTGTTAGTGCTTGTTAAGCACATATTAATTATAATACTTGTTCATTGATTACTAGTTTAAGGTAATCCTTTGTTATGTTGTTGTTTGTTTTATTTAACAAGTTTAATAAATAGTTAAATAAAAGGGTTCATAGTTTTTGTTGAATGAAGTTGAGAAGCAATCCTTATACAGTCCATTTTTTTACGAATACAACGATGCAGTTTAAAAAGGCGATAACCCAGTGTTGGTCGTCCTGGGAAACTGGCACAACATAGGGTTTATTCCAGAACCCTCAACAAATTGTATACTGATTTTTTAGAAATTGTCATTTTGTCATTTTAAATTTGAACATTGATGTTTCTTTTTGTATGTAATTTTTTCAGGAATACGCCCTGGTGGAACAATGAACTCTCGGTGATGAGGAAACATGTAAGAAAGAAGTTCAGACAGGCCCAAATAACTGGAGGGTGGGAAGATTGCAGGACCACACTGAGAGAATACAATAAAGCCTTAAGGAAATCCAAAAGAGAAACATGGATAAAACACTGTGAGGAAGTAGAAAGCACTCACGAATGTGCTAGGCTCCAATGTGTACTCTCTAAGGAAAAAACGCAACCAATAAACTTTCTTAAGAATGATCTGGGAGAGTATACAAAAACGGGGGATGAGACCTTAAGGGAACTCTTTAAGGTGCACTTCCCCGGGTCACAGATAATCCAACCACACATTGACTGGGACCCAGGAGGACTAAGAGCTCAAAGTAGAGCCCTTAAACCAGACTGGAAAACAGCCACGAAAGTGGTGGACTATGAGAAGATAAAATGGGCAATAAACTCATTTGAGCCGTATAAATCACCGGGAATGGACGGGATTTACCCAATATTGCTACAAAAGGGCACGGACCTTCTGTATCGCAAAATATTTAATATACTTAGAAGCAGTCTAGTCTTCGGGTATATACCAAAAGCATGGAGAAATATTAGAGTGACTTTCATTCCGAAACCCGGAAAAACTGGACGGAAACGGCAAAGTCCCTAAGGCCAATTAGTCTTATGTCCTTTGTACTTAAGACGTTAGAAAAACTGCTAGATAGACATATAAGGGATGATGTACTGGCAACAAGCCCACTACATCAAGAACAGCATGCATATAAAGCAGGGTATTCAACAGAAACAGCTCTTCACAAACTCGTTGACGAAGTGGAGAGCACAATTACAAACAAGGAGGTGATGTTAGCGGCATTTCTGGACAACACTTCCTTGGATTCTATCACCAAAGCTCTAAAGCATAAAGGAATCGAGGAATCTTGTCTGCCCTGGATATACTTATACTAAGGAATCGGGTGATAAATGCAACCATACTTGGAGAGACTGCATCGGCCCGGGTAATACGACGATGCCCACAGGGTGGAGTATTGTCTCCCCTCCTGTGGAACCTGGTAATGGACGGGCTGATAGGGACTCTTAAAGAAAATGGGCATACAACTATTGGATATGCAGATAATCTGGGCATCATCGTACAAGGTAAATTTAACACAACGGTAAGAGATCGTATGACGCAGGCTCTTAACCTAGTGGACGAATGGACAAGTAGGGATGGGTTAGGCATAAGCCCTCAAAAGACTACGGTGGTGGCGTTCACACGCAGACGAAAATTAGAGGGATTAGGTCCTTTAAGACTGAGCGGAACGAAATACAGCTAAAGGGGGAGGTGAAGTATCTCAGGGTGATTCTTGACTCGAAACTCACCTGGAACCAGCAAATAGAAAAAGTAGCGAATAAAGCGGTGACCTCCCTTATGGCGGCCAGACGACTTTATGGAAAGAAATGAGGGTTAAGACCAGACATGTTGTATTGGTTATAGAACATGGTGGTCAAACCCTCAATAACATATGGAGCAACAGTGTGGTGGCCAAAGACACTACAATCAGCTGCCAAATCAAGAATAAGCAAGGTGCAAAAACTTGCATGTCTTGGCATAACAGGGGCGATGAAAACCACGCCCACAGCGGCCATGGAAACACTGCTAGGTCTGCCTCCTCTGCACCTGGTGGTGCAAGGGGAGGTAGGCTGAAAAATTTACTGAACCCCCGAATGGAGGGAACAGGGCATATGAGTATTGTCAGAACTGTGTCAAACGACATATTCAATATGGAGACTGACCATAGGACAAAACTGTAATGAAGTTATTTTTTTTAAACATTCAATTTCCGATTAAATCAAAATTTATTCCAAATTAAATAAAATGTTCGATTTTGGCTAGCTCACCCAGTACATTTTTAATTCTTTAACAAAACAGGTACGGTCTAATCGGCGCGCGCGCGATACCTTTGTAGAAATAGTAGGGAAATTATCTGGAGAAGGGACTATTTAGAGTAAATGTTTTACGAATTTTAAAATAAGATTCACTCTTTTCTTCCGCTTTAAAAATTGCAGTACAATAAATAATTTAGTCCGTCGTGAATTTTTCCGCCGTTAAGCAAAAAAGAACACGAGGTAAACATTGATAAGTTTTTCACCGTAAAATTCCGTCGTCAATTTGAAGCCAAAAGAATCGTTTTATTTTACACGCGTTTTTAATTATTTTGATTTTTAACAACGAAAGACATTTTAGAATCTTATTTGATTTACATTTTTGCCGTGATTTAAGATTTGTTTTTAAGATTAATTTAATTAATTAAATTATTTCTGATTTAAATTTTGGGATTTTGTTTTTGGAAAAATTAAATTATTTTCAATTCCGTCCGCGTTTGATTTTCGAGATTTTTTTTTGTTTTTGGAAAATTAAATTTTTACTTTGTTGTTCGAGTTGGATTATTGAAATTTTAATTTTGTTTTGGAAATTAATTCAGAAATGTTTTCAAGTTAACTGTTTTAGTTTCACTTTAATTGTCGTGCCGTGCCGCAAACGTTTGATTTTTAAATTTTCCTTTTGTGTTACAATAAAAGCCGATTAGTTTTTCTTTTTAAGAGCCGGAACGAGGCTAGATACGACTTTACCAGGTTATTACGAATTCGTATTACTTTTCTTTATTATTTATATTCACTATTATTAATCAAAAACCGTACTTTGGATTTATTCATTGAGGTCTAAGGTCTGACGGGACTTTTATTGATTTTCCTGGTTAGCTATCGTTAATCAATATTCGTCCTGTCTTAGGCTTGCGTCAACAGAAATTAGCATTCCTGGTTAGCTATCGTTTGCTAATGAATGGTACGCTAAACGCCTAAAAAGGGGTCTGACAACCTCAAGCGTGTTTTTGATTTGTATTTGGACTTGCCGGGATTGGTATTGATTTTCCTGGTTTGCTATCGTTAATCAATACCAAGGGGTCCATTGGTAACTTCACCCGCCGTGTTCCCCTTTAGAGGATTGTTGGAATTGATATTAATTCTCCTGGTTAGCTATCGTTTATTAATATCTTTTTCAAACTAGGCTTGCGTCAACAGGCATTAGCATTCCTGGTTAGCTATCGTTTGCTAATGAATGGTACGCTAAAAGCTTAGGCCAAGACTCCGTTTCTGGCTAGAATTGCCGTTATTTAATAGAAACCTGGTAAATTCGATCGTAAGTCTGTATTCCCGTTTCTCCCGGTTGATTGCGTAGATAAATCATTTAAATATATTTTTCCGGTTAATTTGAATTAATAAATTTAATGAATGCTTCCGCCGAATATTAGTATTTAATTAATTCAATAATCTTTTTCCTTATTATCTTTAACTTAGTCTGATTGAGTCAGTCCGATTACGCGAAATCAGTTAAGTAAATTCCGAATCGAACATTTAATTTAAATTATGTTTGTTCAGGGGTTTGAGGGTTGGGCTTTGAAATATTGACTTATTTTGAATTGTAAATATTATTAAGCAATAGACGAGTCAACGTTATTTTCTGGTTTATAATCACACACCTCTTCCCTTTTCAGTTAAAATAATATATATAAATTCTTTCTGAGATCAACAAGACCCCTGGAGATTCCGTATCTCCATATGAAGCTACCTGTGCCCCACAGACGCCGTTTCTGAGGGCTGTGAAGTAAACCACATTAAATAATCTAGCGCTCGAGCTAGGGTGTCACTCGTAAGGCATAATTTTCTTAGTGGCAAGAAAAAGCCTTACAAAACAATACAACTTCAACAGCCCATTCAGAGTGTCAATTATAGACAGGACTGAATGGACTGACAAAAAATACTACAACCTTCAAGGTAGGGTCTGGTATACAAACGGATCCAAACCCAAGGAGGGAGTAGGAACAGGGATATACTCCAAAAAGAGTTAGCCACAGCTATGCCTTAGATAGAAATGCTACGGTATTTCAAGCGCAGATATACGCAATTCTGCAATGCGTCAGAAAAAGTAATAGGAGAGGTCTCAAAAACCAACAGATCCTAATCATGTCAGACAGTCAGGCGGCACTGAAGGCAATTTCAAGCCAGGAAGTGACGTCTAAACTGGTATGGGAATGCATCGAAGAACTGAAAGTCCTAGGAGACCTGAACAGATTAGTGCTGGCCTGGGTACCTGGACATCAGGGTATCGATGGAAATGAAAAAACTGATCAACTTGCAAAAAGGGGAGCAGGAGAAATAGCCGATACAGAACTGACCCTCGGAGTACCGAAGTACCGAATAAAAACCTGAATCAGAGAAAGACACCTTCAACACTGGCAAAATGTGTCAGGACAAAAGCACGGACGGGCCCAGACGAAAAAAAAACAATGAAAAATTAATGAATAAAAGAACAGATATCAATGACCTCGGTACAATATACACATATCTATAAAAAAAAACAAAGAAAATTTCTCAACTCGTCCTCTTTGAATTGATTTTTTATATATTTATACATACTTTTTGTATAATCTCACTCTGTATGTTTCAATTGTATACTGATTTTTTCGAAATTGTCATTTTGTCATTTTAAATTTTAACACTGATGTTTCTTTTTGTATGTAATTTTTTCTGAATTTCATGTTATTTGTCTTGATAAAGAAAATAAACATTTTCGAAAGCTCGACATAAAGACGAAGAAATCGTACTAATTTATATACTATTGACTGCTTCCCACTAATTTTATCTACATAAAATTTGTAAGGTCGTTCACGTACTGAAAATTTATTTTACACGTACTGAAAGACCCAATGCGTCGTAAAACGTTTCAGAAATTAAGAAAATCAAGTTTGAATGTGACTCAATTTTAAAGAAAAATAAAAAACTCGAAAGTCAGTACCACATGAATATAATATAAAATTATATTCCCAAATTGAACGCGTCTGAAACGAAAACAACTAATCCTGGTATTGAATTCGAAGATCCAGAAGCGTGTTGAAAGCTATACTAGCCAATCGAACCTTCTGATTTTGTTATCCAAGGAGCCTGTCATTTCCAGACCGGTTTCGGCATTAGGAACTAAACAGCTCGACATCGCATCTCTAAGCAATGCCCGAAGAATGCATTGGACCCAGCCAGGTTCTTAATAAGAGGGTTGGATTGGCTAGTATTTCTTCCGACACGCGTCTGGATGGTCGTGATTCAATGCCTGTGGGGACTTTAGCCCCAGGAGTAGTTGTTTTCGTTTGAGACGCGATGCAATTTGGAAATATAATTTTATATTATATTCTTTTTAATTTATTTGTTTCGACATCTAAGACCGGTTTCTGTCTATCGGGTTTTTCAGCTGGTCATTCGAATCTAATAAAAATAAAAATTGGAAACATTTAAATTCAACGGTTTTCTCTATAAACTGTTTATGAAAATGTTTCACAGGGAGTCCAAATTTTTCAATAATTTTAAACGCCTCTAAAAACATAATTACAAACTTACCGATAGTAGGTTGGTACTCCTGTTGCGGCAGCAAAAAACACGTTAGCACTGTTTTTCCAGTATCCGGATCGTTATCGGTTTGAAACGTCAACAGAGGTTGTGCCTGATTATCGCTCAACCACACGGCTTTAAGGCTCAATTGAAGCAAAGTGTACGGAAGATAAGGAAGTCTATTCCCTGAAACGTCAAGCACGTGAAGTCTTATACAGTTACCTAAGGTATCGGGCAACATAGTAAGTCTGTTATCTCTTAAACTTAGGACGCCGAGTTCTTGAAGATTGCCTATTTCTTCGGGTATCGAAGTTAGGCTGTTCCTATCGATATTCAGGTTGGTAAGCTTTACTAATTTACCGACCTCTATAGGCAATTCGCTCAAAAAGTTCTCCGTTAGTATCAACTCTTGTAAATTTCGACAATGTCCTACGTTACTATTCAACGATGTCAATCTGTTTTGATCTACTTTGAGGATCGTCAATTTTTCTAACTTCCCTATACCATCTGGTAAGGTTTCTAATACGTTCTGTGACAAATGGAGGTCAGTAAGGCTTTCCAAGCCTGCGATATCTTCCGGAAGATATTCTAGGCGATTTTCTGATAAATCTAGGCAGGTTAAGTTGCTGAGTTGGCCGATTTCAGGCGGAAGGTTTTGTAGTTGGTTGTGATCCAGCCAGAGTTCCTGTAAGGCTGGGAGTTTGCCTATGTGGGAGGGCTGAAACAATTGTTATGATGTGCTTCTCGTAAAACCAACACTTTACTACTACTTACCAATTCCTCGATTTCGTTATCGCCCAAATCAAGTCGCTCCAGATTGGTCAGCTTCGCGAGCGAGGCGGGTAACTCTTTGAGTAAGTTCTCGCGAAGTTCCAACGACGTGAGCGAGGTGAGTTGGCCGAAATCGTGCGGCAACGACGTGAGCGACATGTCGTTGAGTCCCAAGACGGTAAGGGACTTAAGTTGACTGAAGGCGGGCGGAAGACGTGGGATCGGATTCGAACTGAAGTCGGCGACGCGGAGAAGACGGAGCTGGCCGATGCTTTCGGGAATGTCCGGGATATCTGCAACAAACAAAATAAATTTTAATAAATATAATATATTGTTATGGTTTAAAAAATGACCCAAAATTATGGAAAGTTTATTTTAAAAAAGTACATAACATTTTAAAAAATAAACCTTAAAATTACAAAAAAATTTCAATTTTAATACCAACATAAATTAAAAATTTTGAAAGGAACTAAAAATTTGGTAATTTGATTTTTTAAGCGGGGATGTTTTTGTTTGGTTTTTGAAGGAGGAAAAAAAATTAATATAGTTGGAAAAAAAATTAATTATTAAAATAGACAAATCAAAATTAGAAAAATAGATGTACCCCTAAATTTTAGTATTAAAATAGCGAAGAATTAAAAGAAAAGGTTTCCAGATAAGGCATTATAGAAGATAGTACCTTATTCTCTTTCGAAAAGACAGAATTAGTGATAGAGAAGGAATTATAGAAGATAGTATTAATTCTGTTTCCAAAAGACATAATATTAGTAATTTGTTGTGACCATTTCCCTCGTCTTAATTTCCACCCATCACAAACGCGCAATTTTGAATTACAAATGGTTTCTAGATGAAAAACTGTATGACAGCTCCTGTCGGCAGTTTTTTCGAGTTTACCCGCGGCAAAACTTGACAGCTGTTGTCACCAAAAATTACAATACCTTTGATAACAAGTAATTACGGTCTCCTAGGACACCAGAAAACGAGGCAAAACAATTTTTCTGATTTTATTGTGAATAAATTTTGTAATATTGTTTTTAAACAGTGCTAGTCAGCTTATGTAGTGAAAATGAGTCGCTTTGGAAGTGATTCTATGACTAATATTGATCTGGCGATTGAGAAAATTGTACCGTACAATACCGTTAAAACCCATACTTCAATATGGAAACAGTTTACGGAATTCTGCAAGGCAAAGAAATACGAGCTTTTGGATACTACAATTTTAGAGCAACTAAACGTAATCCTGAAAGATTGGGCGTGGAATATGAAGAAAGAAAACGGTGAAAATTACAAAGAACTAGTTGTGAAGACATAATTTTTGATCCATTTAAAGATATTATCTTCAAGTCTAGTAGGGAAGCTCGTA
This sequence comes from Crepidodera aurea, assembly GCA_949320105.2. NCBI lineage: Eukaryota > Metazoa > Arthropoda > Insecta > Coleoptera > Chrysomelidae > Crepidodera > Crepidodera aurea. Next base: position 65,178,088 of record OX439475.1, read on the forward strand.
ATGCGAAACGAAGGAATTTGCAGATGTGCGCCAATAAAAGGAAATCGAGCTCTGCTTCATTAAAATTGGAAGAATACTACGCAATGGTTTGGGACGAAGACACTCCGGCGGGACTCCAGCGAAAACTTGCCTGGAGAGGTGGAAAAGCAGTCATTTGCAGAGTTCATTATTTTAAAGAGGAAGTGGATAATTCTGGGATTAAAACAGGTAGATCATAGTTACATATTTTTTTAAATTACTGATTTTCAAAAATCCTACTTTTTAGGAAGAGTAGAATATAATCTTCTTCAATAAAACGGCCCAGGGTGGATAAAAAAAATGGCCGATAGTAAATGGCTGATCCCCAACACAAAGAACCCTACCTTTTGTGCAGTCCGTCTTTTTAAAATTCTAATGGTTAAACGTTCATCTAGAATAACAACTGATAAATTATTCTTAACAGTAAACCCATCATGGAACAAAGAATAATCAAGTGGATGGTACAAAAACACTCCAGTGGGAAAAAAAGAACTTTCGAAATTGACTAAAGATGCAGCAGAGAAGGCAGGATTAAATACAAAAGAAATAAAAATAACAAACCACTCTATGCGGTCGACAACAGTCAGTAACCTGGCTAAAGGAGGGTTGGGTGAACAACAATTAATTAAAATTACTGGCCATAGTTCAGCCAACTCAATTAAGCCTTATCTGCAAATGGATAATGAGCATTATTCCAACATCATAAACACCCTTAGAAGTGACGCCTCAGAACCTCCAGCTAAAAAACTGAAAACAGAAGATCCGGCAGCTACTCCTCGAGCTTCTCACTCTCACTCACTCTACAACATTAATGATTTATCTACACCCAACGTTATCAATCAGTTAACAAAGATTTCAAACAATACTCCTACTGTGTACCAAAATTGCAATTTATATTTTAATTGTACAGGGTGGCCAAATAAGAATGAGAGGTACTGTATTTTGGAAACCATCCATCGTAGAGGCTTGCGGAAAAAAACAGTCATTACTAAAACGACCAAGAGGAAAACCTGGAAAATATTTTCAAGTTTCTGAAATGGCCGCTAGGGGGCGAAACTGCGATCTTGAAGCTAAGAAAGTGATGTTTCTGCGAATTCCGCTATATTAACCTACCAAAAAAATACCTGATCTTTAAAGTAGAGGATAATCTGAACCTTTTTTGTTTAACAATTTTTGCTATATCTCTAGAAATAAAGTGGTGGGGGGTATTCAAAGGTTTCAGTAAAAAACACCCTGTATATTTGAAACAGCTGAGCCGATTTTAACAAACTTGGGCTAGTTGAAAAGAGCTATTCTTGTGCTACAAATGCTATAATATTTTAAGTTTTGTTAGTTTCAGATGTCGCCGCTAGAGGGCTTTTTTGGACCTCTCGTCAGAAATGGTTAATTTTCTCAAAAAAATTAAACGCATTAGTATGATTTCTTTTTCATGAAAAAGTAGCTAAATGATGCCTAAACAAGCTCCCGAAAACCGCATCTCGATATCTTGTTCCTAACCTAAAATTTAGCCCAAAGAAAATTTTATACGGAAATCCCTTAAATTTTTATTTTTTAAACTAATTAATTCCTTTTATTATGTAAGTTGTGGCCCTAAAAAGGACCGATTTAAAAAAGAAAAGTTTTTAGTGCCCCCGTAAATGCTCTAAATGCTGATCATCACGCTCTATGCATTGCTGAAGTCTCTCATGGGTAGACAAACCTGCACCTTCAATTTCGGCTCTCGGTATGTTACGTAATGCATTAACGAATCTGGTTTTTCATATGTATCTGGTCGTAGGTTGAGTCTGAAAATCAAAACAAGTTAAGTCTGGTGATCGCGCAGGCCATGGAAACAGACTTCCTCTTCCAATCTACCACTGTTGGAATACTTCATTAATATGCTCTCGCACAATAATAGCATAATGTGCTAGGCAACCATTCAACTGCAAAAACAAGTTTTGACGTGTTTCCGGTGAAACATCTTCCAGCAACAACGGTAATTTATTGGCCAAAAAGTCAAGAAAGATATTGCCACTTAGGGATTGCTAAAAAAAATAATTCTGCCTCCCAGTATGCCACACCACACATTTAAACTCCAACGTCCTTGGTGCTGAACTTCACGCAACCAATGCGGATTTTCTGCAGACCAATAATGCATATTGTGCAGATTTTAAAGGTGGCGTCATCGGTCCAAAGAATTAGAAATAGAGAGAGATTATTGTGTGAGAGCATATTAATGCAGTATTACAACAGCGTTGTATTGGAAGAGGAAGTCTGTTTCCATGGCCTGCGCGATCACCAGACTTAACTTGTCTTGAATTTTCAGACTCAACCTATGACCAGAGAGATACGAAAATTCGTATCACGTAACATACCGAGAGCCGAAATTGAAGCTGCAGTTTTGTCTACCCATGAGAGGCTTCAGAATTTCGAGCATTTACGGGGACATTAAAAACCTTTCTTTTTTAATTCGGTCCTTTTTAGGGCCACAACTTACATAATAAAAGGAATTAATTAGTTTAAAAAATAAAAATTTAAGAAATTTCCGTATAAAATTTTCTTTGGGCTAAATTTTAGGTTAGGAACAAGATATTGAGATGCGGTTTTCGGGAGCTTGTTTAGGCATCATTTAGCTACTTTTTCATGAAAAAGAAATCCTACCAATGCATTTAATTTTTTTGAGAAAATTAACCATTTCTGTCGAAATGTCGAAAAAAGCCCTCTAGCGGCGACATCTGAAACTAACAAAATATTGTAGCATTTTTAGCCCAAGAATAGCTCTTTTCAACCAGCCCAAGTTTGTTAAAATCGGCTCAGCCGTTTCGAATATACAGGGTGTTTTTTACTGAAACCTTTGAATACCCCCCACCACTTTATTTTTAGAGATGCAGCAAAAATTGTCAAACAAAAAAGATTCAGATTATCCTCTACTTCAAAGATCATGTATTTTTTTGTTAGATTAATATAGCGGAATTCACAGAAACATCACTTTCTTAGATTCAAGATTGCAGTTACGCCCCCTAGCGGCCATTTTAGAAACTTGAAAATATTTTCTAGGTTTTTCTCTTGGCCGTTTTAGTTATAACTTTTTTTTCCGCAAGCCTCTAAGATGGATAGTTTCCCAGATACAGTACCTCGCATTCTTATTTGGCCACCCTGTACCATAAATAATTAAGTTTGTAGTATATTGATTATGTATGCATATACAGGGTAGGTCATACATTGAACCACATATTCTGGGGTCAAAAATAACTCGATTGAACATAACTTACCTTAATGTAAATGTGCGCACAAAAAAAGTTACAGCCCTTGGAAATTACAAAATGAAAATCGATTTTTCCAATATGTCATGAACTGTTTAACATTTTGTAATGAAAATGGATACATGGCATTCTTATTCTTATTCTGACTTAATACATCATTTTTGAAATTTTTTTTCCTCTTAGCACTTTTTCGAAAATGCAGTTTTTATCGAGGTGCGGACTATTTTTCTTTATCCTTCAAAAATTTTGAGTATACATGTTATCCGCAGGTATAAAAAATATGTACAAATGTAGTATTTACTATAATAAATGTTCAAAATGGCCTCAATTTTCATGAATACACATACGCCACCATTTTAAAAAGGAAAACCGAATTTTTTGGAAGATCATTGGCTTCTGACGAAATCGATTTGCACTTTCAATGATTCGATGCATCAGTTGTTGTTCGTCGATTATTTCAACAGTATATACGTCCTCTTTCATAAAACCCCAGAAGCAAAAGTCAATAGGGTTAAGATCTGGACTTCTGGCTGGCCAAGAAATAGATGCACAAGGGTCCCTTCCAATCCAACGTACAGGATACAGACCGAAAAGATATTCCCGAACTTCGTTCTCGAAATGTGCTGGAGCTCCATCGAAATTTACCTCTTCCAAGTATTCTTGTAAATCATTTTGTAAGAACTGCAAGTTATTTGCACCATTTATATTATTTTATTAAAGGTCCTTTGGTAATCAGGATTTTCTTTCGGCCCATGGAGATTCATAATGCCATTTCTATTGAAGGTATAGCTTCATCGGTAAACAAAATATGTTAAGAACCAGTCGCAAAATCCCATTCTTTTAGGATAATCTTCATCTAGTAATTCTTGAACGGTTGTTGAACAGCCAACTAACGAATTGAAGGAAAATGAAAAAAAAGCCATATCTCGATAAAAACTGACTTTTCGAAAAAGTGCTAAGAGGCAAAAAAATTTCAAAAATGATGTATTAAACCAATGGTGTCACAATACTTATTTAATTGTAACGCATAGAAAAGTTTCGGGGGTTTTAGGGGTTCAAAACCCGCCTAAAATTTTTATGGGCTGTACAGATTTCGTGGTTTTATATGAAAAAAATGCTCTTACGATAAGAAAGCCATGTATCCATTTTCATTACAAAATGTTAAACAGTTCATGAAATATTTGAAAAAATCGATTTAAGTTAAGTTCAATCGAGTTATTTTTGACCCCAGAATATGTGGTTCAATTTATGACCTACCTTTTTGTTACACCCGTATAATAGGTAAGCTATCAAATTACCTCAGGCAATTGCAGTCCATCGGGACAGAGGCCCTTGGGATGTAAACTTTGCCTTCGGCCCTTATAATTCCCTTGATACATAAATTACTATTATTGATTTCTTTAAAAAAAAATTAAAGACATTTAATTTCGCCATGTGTCACACAGACAAGTAGCACATGAATGTTATCTAATTTTAGGGTATGAATGTTAAGGATGAATGATCAAGTTTAATAACGTTAATAATGTAACTTTTAATGAAGGTTACAGGAAGATCTTTGTTAATTATTTAATAATTAAATAAATTATGTATTTCATTGGTTTATTTGATAAATTTTATTTCATTTAGTTATTTACAATTTTGAACACTTGAACCCTCCTTGAGAGAGAGGGAGATAATATCTGCTCTAGTTTGAAGTTAATTTATATTCAAATTAAAATCTATAAATTAAATTTTTAACATAATAATTTTGGCGCACAACGTAAATTTCAAAGTTTTATAAAATATTATTTTTCTTTACAACATTATCATAATATTCGTAACAAAATATTAGTAGTTTGGCAATACATAAATAAGTAGGTAATCAAATACTATTAAACGAGCAAGGTTTGTATGTGTGTGTGTCCAGAGGATCTCGAAATCCACTCGTCAGAATTCAATGAAACTTTCAGGGTAGACTAATTCCTATCTAAATCGGCGAAAAATGTAGGTCTCATGTCTGTGAAAATTCGATCTTCCGAGATATTTACAAGAAAAGTTAAGCTTTTAGTTTTATTTCCTAGCAACGGCACATAATAATAACTTGTTTCTATAGTAATATATAATATAAAGGATAGATGAGTACATTCAAAGTGGGGATATAACGTCACATTCCATAGGCGTACTTTGCAAAATAAGTTTCTATAATATAAATAAGGTCACAGCATATAAAATATATATACGCACTTCTTAGATTAAAGTTTGAAGTTATATTATTTACAAAAAATAAAAATAAACTTTATGCATCCGACACTTTAACATTGAACGAATTAAATTTAACCAATAAATAACAAGGAGGATTATATGTTGGGATTAAATTAAATCTCTTGGCATTAAAAGTAACGCTTCAGTACTTACCTAAACTCAAAGATTAAAAAAAAAGTTAGTTCAAGAACTACCTTTAAAAGTCACTGTCTTCACTAAAACTACTGGCATCACTATACTTGTCTTTTCTGATGTTTATTATTATCGGTTCTATTAAATTATCCATTGATATATCCACTTTCCTAAATGAATTTTCCACATTTTTAAACATGATCAATGCATTTTCCCCAATGTTCTCTATTTACATCTGAAACTGCCTTCAAAAACAAATTTCGCACATCAGGAAATTTAAATGTTTTATTGTTTTGAGAAACATAACCTTTTAATAATTGAGACCAGATCAGTTCAATGGAATTTAACTCTGCGTGGTTCGGAGGAAATCTGAGAATTTTAATTCCTTTTTCTCTGGCCATCTCATCCATAATATATTTTTTGAATTTGTTTTTATGTTGCCTTGCTATTACTAATAATTCTGCCTTCAAGGATTTAGGAGGACTGATAATATTTTTAGAATGAGGCCATTTTGAAATATATATTAATACAAAATTCTGAATCAATTAAAATACATACGATACGGCTATGAATAAATAAAGTCTGACTTATCTGTCAAAAGAACAAATTTATTACAGTAAAAACCATGGAAACAAGAATCTAGACAAAAACTATATTAGGCCGATCAGATGTATTAAAATTTAAATTTTAACTACAAATAAGCATTGAAGGATGAGGTAAAAATAAAATTTCTACCTCTTGAACCTGTACTACGTTCTGCAAATTAAATACTGCACTCCTTTCTTCTGTATAGTATAGTAGTAAAAAGGTTTGACTTTATTTAATTTCTGGCGTTTTAATCAGAAAGAATTCGATTTTAAATTTGTCGCTTTATATAAAAAATGAAAGGTTCATTTGACGGACATAAATAATTTGCTTGTCAAATGACAGCCATCTTATTAATTCAAAGTTGAAAATACAACGTTGCCAATTCAATTGCAGAAATCATGGGTTTAGGTAAATATTTATAGGAACGTTGAGTAACACTGTTAAAATGGACACCTGTCTTCCATTCCCCGATAGTGTGAGACTACCCCTTACGGCTACTATTTTATTATGCGGACTAGGCAACTTTAATGCATTTAACTAACCTCTGTGACAAGCAGTTGATAAACGTCAACAACAGCTGCAGCCAATTGAAAATTAACACTGACAGCTTTTTTAATTTTCCCGCCTACTTTCAAGCCAATCGCCAATCAACTTTTTATTTATCTCCCTATCAGGAGTTCAAGTAGATGTCTCCCACTCCGTGATTTTCGCGAATTAATTAATAATTTGTCATGTTATAAATATACTTAAATTATATACTCATTGGGCTGCTTAAAAATGTAGATTTGAATATTAAGAGCGAAGCTCGGTGACCAGATATTACTAATAATAAATGTCTATTATCTATCACATTTTGTCTTATAACTTTACTGTACTAAAAGTAAAATGATAAATTAATAACTTGGTTATAATTTCTTTGGCAAAATCTATTCACTCTCCTCCACTTATACATAACTTGGTTAAGTATAAGTTTATTTTAAACTAATAATAAGGACCCCCGGATCTATAAAATTTGTGACATAATATGGTACATTACACGAGAAAACGGTTCTATGAAGCAAATTAACTGAGCATTTCCCTCAAATTTAGTGTTTACTATAATTGCTGCAACATAAATAATGTTTCGTCGTCGTTTTATACTTCTATCCCGTTTTTTTTTTCTTAAGAGACGTTATTTACGTACATACTTCCGCGTTTCTAAAGCACTTCTCTTTAATCTTCAAGCCTTCTTAACCTTTTACAAAGCAAAAATTATGATGGCGAGTCTCGAGATTCTCGAGTACTCAAAACGACACGTAAATATCGGCGAAAATGTTCGTTTAGACGAAATAGAAACCAATTAGGTCGGCTAAAAGGAATTTGTAAACATTTATAGACATTTAATTAATTTCATGTAAACACCAATATAACGACAAGATAGAATCTAATAAAAACACATAAAATCAATTGTTTATAATCAACGATCGAATGAGTTTGTTCTTAGCTACAAGATCTATTAAACTAAAACTAAATTATGGCAGTGATGCATTGGCGTACGCGATTAGAACATTCATATTTCATTTAAAGTCTGAGCAACCGGAGAGTTGCCACCTTATGGACTGTTTTAAAAAATTAACTTTTAGGCGCCCCATAAATTTTTAAATTAAAACTATTCTGTATACACAAATTTTAGAGGCTTATTAAAAATTATTAAATTCAGGGGAACGCTTGACAACATCGCATTTAAGATTCATTTAAACTAATTTTGAATGCTGTACACATGGGAATATTCGATTAGAGGAAAATAAGTTTCACAAAGGTACAAGTATTGTAACTAACAATGAGGCTTACCACTAGGTTGGAAATTCTAAATGAATTTATGCAGAAAATATCTCAAGATATAATTACCCGTTTCCAGAGAAATTGCAATTTAAAGAATAATTAGTATTAAATCTCCCGGCTAAATCTAACCAATGGCGTGGCGATCTAATGCGATTAATTTCATCGATGTTGTCATTTCTGGGTTAAATTCTCTTAGCACGTGCTTGCACCAGTCACCAGTTCGACGTAAGTCTGTCATAGGAAGAGTTGATTACTTTGTTATTGTCGAATGTGAAATTCTGGATTGCTGTTTGCTGTGTAATTTTTTTATTTCTTGACTATTTGTGTGATTTTAGTGTAATTATTTGTTTAAATTTTCCGAAAAAACCACAGTATTTCGGAATAACATTACAAATAAATGAGGTTATATTTATATTCAAATGCCACGGCCGTCAGCTGATTCAGGTCAGTGTCTGGTTGGTTCTTAATCATGTTGTACTTTCTACAAAAAGGTTCCGAGAAAGAGATTAGTAAATAATTTTATAATTTTACTTTGAAGGTTTAGCATTTGTGTTTCAAAAGTCTCTTAACAGTTTTTAATTTTTTTAATCATTTAATTATGATACTTATAATTGCACACATTAATAAGGTATAATGGGCATTATTTTTTATCTCTGATACTTATTAAAGAACATTTTTAGTAATATTGTATAAACTTTCTTTGGTTTTTGCCTACAAATATAAATTCAGAGTTTAACATCATTACTACAGTGAATGAAGGTAAAAATCAACTATTACCTCCGATTTCGGTGAACCTCCATCGATTTGCATGAAAATTTGGGATTGAGTATATTTTACCTTCAACTTTAAAAATGACATATGCTCGACTTGCGCTTTTTGTATTTTAGAGGTGAAATCCACCCCTTTTGCTAAAAATGATAAAAAATGCAGATTTACGCATTCTGGCGTAAGTAATCTCGTTTAATTAAATAAAATAAATATTTTTCAACATTTATATGCATGATTTATGATTCTAATTAATTTTTCAACCCTTTTAGCAACCACCACTTATATCGAAAATCATGAAAAAATCATTTTTTATAATTCATTTCGGAAGCTCATAGTGGTTTGTATTTTAATTTCTCTCTCTCTTTCCACTGGATTAAAACCACTTAGTTGTTAAAAAAAGTTTTTTTATTGACGTTTCGGCTTTCTATATCGAAAGCCGTTATCAAAATGACGTAAAATAAATAAATTTACTAGAAACAGAACCCTTGATAATCTTGCAAAAATATGACATCAACATAGTATACATAGAATAAGATTTTGAGATTGAAGATGTCAAAATCTATTTCAATCATATTTTTGTGACGTTTCTGGGAACGAATTTTTAAAGGATAGCGCATTTGCATATTATAAGAGAATTTATACTTCGTCATAAATGAAGTTTTCTTATTAATATTATCATAAGAAAAAACCAGATAAAAACTTATGATACTATCCCGATATAGAGGGTATCCTTTTTGCAATTAACTCTTTTTGTAAAATAGGTATCCAAAATTTTGAAATATCAACCGAACAATTAGAAACACATTCGTTATTATTTAAGCATATCAATGCTGCTTCTTTAACTTTGCGGTTATAATTATTTCTTTCTTTTAATAATCTAGTTGAAAAATGCCATTGTATTTTATGACCAGAATCCCATGCGTGTTCACATATTTTGGATTTTTCGAATTGTTTATTTTTGATGTACGATTGGTGTTTATTATTTATTACATGCGAATGTAATACATTTTATATAGGAGAAACATCTAGACCTTTTCATATTAGACTTAATGAACACCAATCGTACATTAAAAATAAACAATTCGAAAAATCCAAAATATGTGAACACGCATGGGATTCTGGTCATAAAATACAATGGAATTTTTCAACTAGATTATTAAAAGAACCGAATAATTATAACCGCAAAATCTCTGCTCCAAAAATTTTTCCAAAAAAATGTTTTTGGTTTTTTACAATAACTCCGTTAATTTTTATGATATCAGGTTGATCCAAAAACCATTTGAAAGGTAATTTCAAGGGCTATAACATCGTATTAAATTTAATCTTTTAAATCCCTTATTTTTTAAAAGATAAAAGGTTAAAGGGCCCCAGTTACATGGTTCTCGCAGTAAAATTTAGGCTTTAAACGTTTCTATCTCGGTTATTTTTTATCCTACAAAAATCTTTGTTTAAAAAAACTCAAATTTCGTTCTCTATCATTTTTTACGTATATCGAGTATTTTTGGAGTTATTATCAAAAGAAAATTAAATTTACGAAAATTTGAAAAATTCTGATTTTTAAATCATATTTTTTTTCAAAAATATGCATTCTAAACCGGTCAAAATTTTTGAGGTCATTACTTATGCTAAAATAAAGAAAGTCTTATAGGGATTACTATAAATTTTAATTTTTGTGGAAATGGCGTATGTTTTATTTTTCACTTTTTCCTAAAAAATTCGGAAGGGTCCTCTTATTTTCATCATAACTTGCTTAATTTTGATGCTATCAACTTCTTCTAGATCTCATTTGATAGGTATTTCTGAGTACTTTGAAAAGTGTTTTATAAAATGCATCGTTTTCCCGTTATTTAAGCTTGAATACTTAGATTTGAGTACTCGCCGAAAAAAAATATACATTCAATTACGTAGTACTCACTTTGAATTAATATTAAAAGGTTTTTCAAGTAAGGAATTTATTCGATTTTTTATTAGCTTCAATTTTGGTAATGACAACTTTTTTGTAAAAGTTTTTGAGTTATTTATGAAAAACTGCTTTAAAACATGCATTTTTTTCACGAAGAATCAAAATCTTTGATCTTTAATAACTCAAAAAGTATTGATTTATTTTAATAACTTTATATAACAAATTTTGCTTAGTATTGGCACCTCTATCGATTCCTGGGGTTATTTTTAATAAAATAATTTCCACCCCCGAGAAGGGGTCGCATCCACCCCCAGGATAAAAGCGCAAGTTGGCACCATGTTACTTTTGTTTCTTGAGGTATCCTCTAACTACTCACCAATTTTCATGAAAATCGATGGAGGTTCAACGAAATCGGAGGTGAAAACCTTCAGTGACTGTATAGACCAGTGCAGATAGCTTTGAAAACGGTAAAAAGTGAAATAAAATAATAGTAGCATGAAACCCATTGGAAAAGGAAGAGAATATAACAAACATGAAAGGAAAAATAATTTACTGGCGCTCTGGGGTCGGGAGATGGAAGAGGGGGAGTTTTTAAGGGTAGAAAACAGTGTATCTCGATTTCCAGCAAAACTACAAGTCCGATGGAAAAAAGTTGTAGGTAATAAAAAGATCTACAACTTTGGTATTTACACTTTTTTCACATAACCTCAAAATTTATGTGAAAAATTCAAATAACCAAGTTTTAGGTTTTTTATTTTCTTTTACAAAAAATTTTTATTTTCACGAAATTTGGTGTAAACTTACCTTTTTATGTCCCAAACACTCTGTAATTTTTTTGTTTTAAAATATTTATTTTTTAACCTTATTTTGACTTAATATCGAAAAAGTAGTCTAATTTTCAATCGAAAATTCTCACGTCAAAATATCTGCTTTTTTAAAAACCTCTGTGGGCTTTTTGTTCGTTGAAATCTCTACTTTTTGATGGTGTAAAAAAATATACATTACTATGGTAAATGTTCTCAAAAAATGCAAATAAGAAACGAAGAAAACTCCGAATTTCTTTTTTTTAAATCATCATGTACAATTTTGAGCTATTTATTTAAATTTATACTTTAATTACTCTTTTGTTTATCAATGTAACACGGAATCTTACGTTTTTAGAGTAGAAAAGTAGAGATTTCAACGAACAAAAAGCCCACCGAGTTTTTTAAAAAAGCAGATATTTTGACGTGATAATTTTCGATTGAAAATTAGACTGCTTTTTCGATATTAAGTCAAAATAAGGTTAAAAAAATAAATATTTTAAAACAAAAAATTACAGAGTGTTTGGGACATAAAAAGGTACGTTTACACCAAATTTCGTGAAAAAAATTTTTTTTTGTAAAAGATAAAAATAAAAAACCAAAAACTTGGTTATTTGAATTTTTCACATACATTTTGAGGTTATGTAAAAAAAGTGTAAATACAAAAGTTGTAGATCTTTTTATTACCTACAACTTTGCCATTTAACTTTTTTCCATAGGACTTGTAGTTTTGCCGGAAATCGAGATAAACAGTTTTCTATCCTTAAAAACTCCCCCCTTCCACTTTCCGACCTCAGATCGCCCGTAAATTATTTTTCCTATCATTTTTGTCATATTCTCTTCCTTTTCCAATGAGTTTCATCCTACTATTATTTTATTTGGTCTCAAAAATTATCTGCACTAGTCTAGTATTATTTGCAAAACAGAAAAAAGTAGATACTGTAAACTTGTAAAAATATACTTGTTAGCTACAAACTTGTACGTTTGTGAAACGGGCCCAAGAAGTAATTCAGCATCATAAACATACGATGGACTAGCCATGTCGTCTTAGCAGGATGGTCTTGTTGTCTGAGTAACTCTAAATTGACCAAATATCTGCGTCATTAATGGATCCAGGATATCTAGCATCACTGTGTACACATATTTGATAGTTGATGCTATAATAACCTTTTCTTGAGTTAATTATTTAGAGTTTGCACTGAAAGCATTGGTAGTTTTTTAAGTTATCATGATTTCGGAAAATACACTGCTGAGGAATCCTCTTTGGATTAATTACCAGTAAAATCTAAAAAGAGATATGAAAAAATATATGCAAAATTCATAATCAAGTAAATTCATTTTCGGAAACTGTGCTGCTTGCGTATGTTGGATGAGGCCAGGCAGCAAGATATACGTTTTAAATTTTTTTATTTTTTTATTTAATAAAAATGAAAAAATCGATTCCAGTTATAAAACACATTAGCATATTATTATGATATAAACGGGGTTGTAGAAAAAGTATAGTGTTTCACTCGTCGAAAGCATTTTTTGAAGCTCGCGAAACTGTTTTCTCTCTTCAAAAAATGTTACTTTCGTCACTTGTAAAACAATATACTATTTTATACATGCTGGTTTTGCTATATCCTTTTACATTTTGACAGAAGTTGGGTTACAGAATCGACACCAATATCGTTCCTTTATTAATATTATTATCTATTATTGGTAAAATAAATCAATTTTTTATCTGCTACGGTAAAATGATAGTGAAAATGATTAGTGAAAATGTAATATAATCGAAAGTAGTAAGAATAACCTGATATTTTAGTTTTGTATCTCGCCCGTATGCGTCGCGCCAGTTAACTGAAAATATATGAGCTGTTGACTTTCTGAATCTGTATCATTTTAGCAATGTCGTCTGAAAGTTCAGTTGAAAACTTTTCGATATCCTCTATTAAGAGTACTTACTTTCGACTTTCTGTTGTATATCCTTTATATTTTTTCTTCGTAAACGCTGTTAATTCGAAATTATTTTATATTATTTTATAATATTGGGTATGGGTCAATCCATATCAAGTGGTCCAGCAGTAGTTGCTTGACCATCTCAGAAAAAAATTAATATTTGGTATGTAATATATTTTTGAACCCCCAAAACATAAGGGAAACTACCTACCAAATATTAATTTTTTCTGAGATGGTCCAGCAACCAATTATTTCGATGCAACAGTAAATACTTCAATTCATTTCGGAAGCTCATAGTGGTTTTTATTTTAATTTCTCTCTCTTTCCACTGGATTAAAACCACTTAGTTGTTAAAAAAAGTTTTTTTATTGACGTTTCGGCTTTCCAGATCGAAAGCCGTTATCAAAATGACATAAAATAAATAAATTTACTAGAAACAGAACACTTGATAATCTTGCAAAAATATGACATCAACATAGTATACATAGAATAAGATTTTGAGATTGAAGATGTCAAAATCTGTTTCAATCATATTTTTGTGACGTTTCTGGGAACGAATTTTTGAAAGGATAGCGCATTTGCATATTATAAGAGAATTTATACTTCAACATCAACTAATTTCGATGGTATGTCGTCAGTACACGCCCGTTTGCCCTCAGAAATCACGTGACCTCTAAATTTAAATTTCGATATCTATTGGGTATATATCATTGAGTAAAAAAAACATTTATACATTGTTTTCTTTTAATATTCTTCATATGTACTTTTTTAAAGCACTTTGTCAAATTGCGTCTGACTTTACTTAAATTTACTCGGCATCTTCTCAATATTTTTAATTGTTTTGGCAGCATCAGTAAAATGCATTGGTATGCAATTGGTATGTCTAAAATTGAGTTGAAACATGGCAGGCATCGATTAAGACGAAAAGTAAAATTCCAGTTGACACAAAATTTAAATTATTCGTTTAGTAAACGGTGAAGTAAATATAATTACACAATTTCGGGTTTAGGTCAATTATGTGTAAATATTTACGTTTCTTAAATTAGGAAGCAATTTTCTAATTGAACAAATACTTTGTTAAACAATTTTTTTCAATATACCTATTATGTTGAACACTAAATACATATTATACAGTGTAGTTATTTATAGAAGAATTTTAAATTAGACAAATTATTTACGTATGTTTGAAGTTTCAAATTATGTTGTTTCAGTGGAGTGAAATTCGAATTTTATATGGATGTAAGAGATAAGTTAATTTTTTCAATAAATTTGGGGTAGAGCTTTGCGAGATATGTGCCAAAAAAGGTATTTTTGGTATTTTTCGAGTGGATTGCTTCTCTATTTTTTAAATATCTCTGGCTCTAAGAGTCGTGGAAAAATAAAAAAATAAATAAAATGAACGTGATGAAGTAGAGTATCGATCCGTATATAGTAGGAGAGCTGGAGCCGAAAAACTCTTGGATCTTTGATATGGACAAACTTTTATTAAAACTCATTGTATTACTAAACAGGATTACATATCCGAGCTCTCCGACACTTTCAGTGGTGCAGGACCAAAGTGGCCATTTTTTTCTTAAACGCAAACTATAGATGATACGTGTGATTATAAGCTACTTATTATATATTCCAACTCTCCGACAGCTACGGTGGTGCAAATTTGGTGGCTGACAGGGGTGAAGTTGCCAAAAATTAAAAAAAAAAAACAAATCACAACTGATATGTCGGAGAAATTGACTACTGCTTTCTCATTATATAATAAATCATGTGTGAAAATCTCCGACAGCTACGTTGGTGCATAAGGCAGTAAAATGGGATTTTATAGACGCGCCCCCGAGCCTCGCGCCATTCACGTTTATCATATGCATACGTATTTTATCGATAAAAACTCGTACAAATTCAATTTTTTATCTGAAAATTAACATTTTTATGTTTATTGGGTAATTTAATAATAATTTATAACATAGGTACTATAAGTATATCATCAGATAGATATAATATTAAATCTCCAAGTATATTATTCAACCACTAAATTCGGTACTATAATCTTCTTTGTTCCAAAGTTGTAAAATTTAAAAATATATAATCTCTAAAAATGAACAGATATACAAAATATTACTGTAAAAGAGTTTTTTGTTTTATTTTGTTGATTTATTATAATATACCTTTATACACAAGCGTCAAGATCAGTAGCTTTTTAAAAACCATTGCTCATATAGATAATTGACACACGCTTGCTTAGACCTAACAAAACAATAATTTTTTTTATTAAAATTGCGTGTATTTTTAAATTTTGCAAGGAATAACGTGCAATATTAAATATAGTGGTGAGGTTCTACCGGAAGAAATTGACAATTTGCAGGGTATCATCGAACCTGCTACAGATTGTTTACGACTGCGAATAAATTAGTCATAGAGCAGTATAAAAAAATTAAATGTAATATTAGTAAGTAATTGTCAATTGGTTTGAAGGTCCTAAATTACCAGAAACAGTTCGGGATATTATAATCGAGAGTGAATCTGAAAATGAGAGTGATTATGAATGCGAAAGTGATGAAAATGACGATCTAAGCGATAATGTTGATGATTCTGTAAGCGACGAAGAAGGCTGTTAAAATATTATAAAATGTATTTAACAATATTGTATTTTTAGATGTGCTACCATCGTTTGCTAATATTGTATTTTATTATAAATAAAATTTTATACTGTTACATTTTTTATTTTATTTTTTGTTTTACTTTTTAAATCGAAGAAAAAATTCTCATAGGAGAGCTCGGATATGTAATCCTGTTTAGTAATACAATGAGTTTTAACCGAGTTTGTCCATATCAAAGGTCAAAGAGTTTTTCGGCTCCAGCTCTTAGACTAATAGTAGGGTTTTTTTTAATAGCAAACTAACCTCAAAAAACGAATTAGCGCACATTATTTTTTTACTGAATTGGCAATAAATAACCAAAGAATCCTCGAATTTTCTTAAAAATTGGAGAACATATGTATTTTTATGTCGGGAAGACATGGTAAAAATGAAAAAAAAAAATGTATTTGTCCAGCCAAAATCGGTATTTTTCGAAAAACAAATTGACCGCCATTTTTGGAAAAACAATGGTAAAAAAAATATTTATCTTAAAAAGAAGGATTTTGTGTTTCTTTTGTCTAAGAAAATCCAACATTTTATTTCTTTATTTAAAGTGCCCAATTTAGGGAATAAAAAAAAATCGATTTTTATTTTTTATATTGATTTATATTGATTCGTTCCCTCACAAAAAACTTACTTTAGAACCTGAAATATTTTTTTATTTTTTTAAACATATTTTGGAATGAAAGACAGTTTTTATAAAAGAATCAAGCATAAATACCGCGATAAAAAATTGAAAAAAAATGAAAATCGAATTTTTATTTTTTATTATTCCCTAAATTGGGCACTTTAAATAAAGAAATAAAATGTTGGATTTTCTTAGACAAAAGTACACACAAAATCCTTCTTTTTAAGATAAAACAAATCGGATGTGGCCATGCACATGACTTTACCATACTTTAACGGCCATACGGGCTCATAATCCAATTACTCGTACATATTTAATGCAGGCCATGCCTGGCAAGAGCGTACAATTGTCGCCATGAAACAAAACACTTCTACTGCGCTTGCGCTATTATGCAACTATGTTATTCCATATTTTATTTTTAACTCGGTTATAATACAAAATTTGAAAAAAGTTTTTAAACAAAATTTATAGTAAATTTAATTTAAAATTCTTTCTCTTAATATTTTTACATAAACTTAATAGAAACGATAATAATTGCGAAAATCTGAAAATTCTCAAGAGTAAACCCCTACTTCCGGTTGTCCGATTTTGCCCAAAATCTAATCAGCTCATTAGCATGTTGTAAAAATGCTAAATATAAAATTTGGTTAGGAAATTTCAATCGCAGTTGGAGTTAGAGCGCACACAAATTTTTCCGGACTACATACTCCATACATATATTTTCTGGAAATGGTCTTAAATGACTTAGGGGGTCTCAAAACATGTAAATCCACTGAAAGCTGAACTTTTTTTTTGCGATTACAATACTTTACCTATGGTAAAGTAAAATTTTTCTCTACTATTGTTTTTCCAAAAATGGCGGCAAATTCAATTTTTTTTCGAAAAATGCCGATTTTACCTGGACCAATGCATTTTTTTTTATTTTTTACCATGTCTTCCTGACATAAAAATACACATTTTCTCCAATTTTTAAGAAAATTTGAGGATTCTTTGGTTATTTATTGCCAATTCAGTAAAAAAAATAATGTGCGCGAATTCGTTTTTTGAGGTTAGGATACATTTTTAAAAAAACCCTACTATACGGATCGGCCGCATCCGAAATCCCTCCCGAAGAAGGGTTTCTTACCTGCTTCTAATCTTTATATGAAGTGGAGACGTTGCCGGATTTTCGTTCCTTTGTATATTTTTGGCAAACTTTTTATTTAATTTATTTTATTTTCATCTTTAATGAATTAAATATTATGAATATAATATTATATAGTTTTATAGATAACCCAATAATAACCATTATTTTTTGTTATTAATAATTTGACAAAAAAATATAAAGACATAATAAGTATTTTATACATTTATTAAAAAAATCATCAGAAGAAACAAAATATAGAAATATAAAATTACAAAATGTTTTTCTTAAATTTATACGATATTAGTTTGACAAATTCCAATTTATTTATTTTACCTTCTCTTAATTCTAACATTTTCTCATTTACAAAGTTTATTTTTAATATATTTTCCGTCTTTGACTGGAACACATCGTTGATTCCATAATTTCGGATATTATGATTTAAACACAATTTGATCTTGAAATCGACAAATATACAATACAAGATACAAGAACTAATAAACTTACAAGTATTTATACAACATTTAAGTCATCATAATTATACAAAATAGATTATTAACAATCAATCAATAAATTTAGTAAGTAACTACCTATTCATGGGATCATTGTAAACAGATTTATTTGATCCTTATACTAGTGCAAATCAGCAAAACCTTAAGAAATCCATTAAGAAGAGATTAGAAACGTTTGAGGTTAAGAATATTGGAGTATTTAGACTAGAATTACACCAAATTTAAAGTAAAATGAAATCTGATTATTAGATTAAGTCAGGTAAAAATTGGAATTTGAAAATTTGTTTTTAATTATAAACAACTTTCCTTTCTAAAAAAATGTGTAAAATAATAAATAATGGTACTTCTCTCTTGAGATATTTTCATGTTTTCTTAATTTATTAACATCTTGTACATTAAATTTAAAATTTTTGAATGTTAATCTCATTTTAAAAATAAACAAATTTTTTATAAAAAAATAAGTTTTTGTCGTAATATTAATAATAAACATTTTTCGCCTCTTGTCAATTCCATCCGTGGTTTTATGAAATTGAAAAAATGTCGTACTGTGAAATATTCTTGTTAACATATTTTATGTACCAGTGCATAAAAATTAGAAAAATAAAAAATAGATACATACCTATTTAAATTATAATTTGGCAACATTGTGTCATTATACAGAGATTAAGCAGACAAAATATCACCATAAATGATTAACGAAACGGAGGCATTTCGATTGTACCCGGGAGGGAATGTATGCTTGAAAAGATTTACCTGAAAAAATCGGAGGCATTTCGACATCGCCGTACGGATCGATACTCTACTTCATCACGGTCATTTTAATTTTTTTATTATTTTTCCACGATTCTTAGAGCCGGAGATATTTAAAAAATAGTGAAGCATTCCACTCGAAAAATACCAAAAATGCCGTTTTTGGCACATATCTCGCGAAACTCCAGCCCGAATTTATTGAAAAATTTTTTACAAGCTTCTCTTGACTTAGCTCTTACATTCATATAAAATTCTAATTTCAGACAGAATTTCATTTACGTCCTTTTTTTAGAATCTACTTTTCATAAAAGCAAAAGGCAATAAGTGTCAACAGAGGGCTCAAAAGAGCGACAGACCGAATCTTTCAGCAGCCAGTAATCCATCCACGGCAAACTCAAAACTATTCATTCGACTAGAGATGGATTTTCTGTGCTGGTGCAATCCGTCCCAGACGAATCGTTTTTAAATGAAAAGAGACGACTCAATGAACACAGTTCTGTCACTCTGTCAACGGGGTTGGGTGGGTTCGGTCAGTTACAAAATTAGAAATAAAGTCACGAAAGAGATTTTTAGAATTTAGATTTTAGGAATGAGTCAAAAGATACTATATTTCATTGGTTCATATGTCGTCAGTTTGCGACTTAAAATATACAACCGCACAGTAAAATATTGAGACTTACAGGGTGATTGATTAGTGTCATAAATTTCAGTATCTCTTATATCCTTTGATACAAAAAAAAATTGTAAGATTGTAGCCCTTAAGCTTCACTGTTTAGAATTAGTTATATTTTTTAAATTTGATTTCAATGGTCAAAAACTGCAAATAAATGAGTTTTGCTGATATTACGCATGATTTTTGTTTACGTTCCATTCCACATACAATGTCGATTGTCCCGCTCGATCAAATCGGACAAATACTGATGTAGTTGTACCACTTTTAGTTTGCAGCATTGAATTCCCTATCTCTATCTCAAACTCTGATCAAATAATAATAATAATAATAATAATTTTGGCCCTAGAAATACGTTAATAATGAACATCGCTGTATCTAAAAGTTGTCTGATTAGTTACATTCAATTTGTCTGTTATCATTTTTTTCGACATCTGGCCAATGTATTCAACTTATGACCAATTTAAATTGCTATGATTATTACTCAGTAGAAATAGAAACGTTTCCAACTAATCTAAAGGTAGGAATTGTTACACCAGTACATAAAAAAGTAGCCTTCTTAATCTTGATAATTATCGCCCAATAACCGTCCAAACTGTTGGATGTAAAATAATAAAAAAATGTATTTATAAACAAATGTTTTCTTTCCTTGAAAAACATAATGTTATATCAGACCAGTAACATGGTTTCTTACCTGGCAGATCAAGGGAGAGGGCATCCATAGCCCTACTTCATTTTATCCACACCTCATTGAATAGGAAAAGGTATGTGGGTGCACTCATCTTTGATCTTTCAAAGGCTTTTGACTCGGATAGTACTGATATAACAATAAATAAACTACGAGATTTAGGATTTCGGGGTAAATTTCTATCGTGGCTGAAATCATACTTGGAAGATAGAAAAATTATTGTTAGAATTGAAGATCAGAAGTCCCTTCCCCGACCTGTAGAAATTGGCGTATCTCAAGGTTCAATCTTAGGTCCACTGATATTTTTGTTATACATAAATGAACTCTCTAAATATGTTAGCACTAATCATTTGATACTATATGCAGATGACACAACATTAGATGACACCAGATGAGCTAATCTTAAAGATGAATATTTTATCAAAAGAATTTATCAGTTGGTGTGAAAGGAATTCTCTGATAGTAAATTCGACAAAAACCATCCTTATGCATTTTTTACGATGACAGATATTTCTGAAGATAGTAAGTATTTCAGATAAGGATACTGATGTTTCTTTTTCGAGTTCTACCAAATTTTTAGGTACCTATCTTGATAAGAATATGAGTTGGAATACCAATATCAATCAGATTTGTAAAAAGTTAAATAGCAGTTACTTTGCAATACTACAGTTAAAAAATGTTTACAACTAGGCAATTGATTAATGTCTATTATATAATAGTATACTCCAATATTTCGTATAATGTCATACTCTGGGGAGCTGCGGCCAATGCCTCAAGGGTTTTTATTTCCCAGAAAAGGATTATCCGTCTAATTTTTAATCTAGATTATAGACAAACATGCAGAAATTATTTTAAAGATTTTGGTATCCTCACATTTTATTCTATTTACATCTACAAGTGCATATTATACACAAAAAGTAATTTTAATGATTTTAACCTTAATTCTGATTTCCACGATTACCCGACCAGGTCCGGAAAACTTATCCAGCCACCAAAACATGTTTCCTCAGTATTTGAAAAAAGTCCTGTCTATAAAGAAATTCAATTCCTAAATCATTTACCTACCTGTATAAGATATGAGAGCAATTTCAATGTTTTCAAACAAAAACTTAAAAAACTTTTAATTGTAGAATGTTTTTATGATGTACCAGAGTTTGATACGGTTCGTTATTAAAAATAACTTGAGTTATTATTCTGTTGAATAGATTCAGATTAATCCATTTAAATCTTTTGTATCCATCTAATTAATAATTTAAAAATAATAATTTAATAAAATATTTCTTACCATTTTCTTTAAAATTGAAAATAGAACTTTGATAAAAAATAAAATAATTTAACACAACTAAAATAATTTATTAAGTAAAAATAAATATAAAAACATTGTTTATTTAGATTAAACAGGTATGTCAAAGTTCACTAGGTTAGGAGGAAACCTCTTCTTCTAGTCTTCAATTTAATCAGTTTTGCCTATTTAACCACTGGATTTTAATAAAAATCGCCACATTACCAGGCTTAACTTTTGTACTTTAGACCTATGACCTTTTTTTGTTCTTGGCATTGTTCGGAAGCATATGGTTCTTCGAATATCGAATTTTATTTCGGATTTTAAGCCAAAAATTAAAAAGGTATTATAAGACATTGGGATCCTTAACTTCTTTTTACATACACTTCATTGTGGATCTGGATCCAGTCTTTTTCACTTCTTGGCTACATCTTCGGTAAGTCCATAGATTGCCAAGGGTTTAAACCCAAATTCTAGATAAAAATATTAAGTTTACTAAAAAAAGCATCCAGCTTTTCCTGCATTCTAATTTCTTCTGCTATTTTTCTTAACCTGCTTTTCGGTATTATTTCAATCTTGTACCACTGGCATTGGCACCTGCTTAACTAATTTGGGGACAGCTTACTCTACTTCCACACCATCCTGCACACTTAACGCTTGCGTGTGCCATCGCTTAAGCGTACATTTGAGGTAGTTGCTCCTACGGGTTGGCTATTATACCCTTGGGCTTTGCTCATATCTGCCTGCCTTTAACACCTGGATGAACTCAAGTAAGAAATTTTCATTTTTTTACCTATCCATCACTGTGAACCAGCACTAAGAACCTTCAAGATACCACCGTATTGTTCAACTCTATTTTGTTTAATGTAACTATTATTTATTATATGAACTGAATGGTACCACTCGGAGATTTTAATTTAACTAGCTTAAAACAAACGATTTTAATTTAACTAGCTTGTATGTAAGTAATATATTAAGGTGTATGCTGTTTAATGTAAAATGTGCTTCGACCTGTATTATGATCAAAAAGGCTGAATTATATTGATAATAACGAATATATTGCCTGATATCATTAAAGAGTATGTCAACAAAATGAACTTTTTATGAAATCAGCCCAATAAAATTATTATCGAAATGAAATTGTCGATTATCCGACATGGGACAGATTAATACACAAATTATTGTGATAACTGTCGCAATTGTCCAACATCCAGATACCAACGAAGTTTGTATTGGATTTTTTGACCTGTACCAGCTGTACCATCCTGTGGCCGCCCTGATCACCTGACTTATATCAATTGGATTTTTTCTACTGGAGCTATTTGAAAGAACTAGTTTACGCCACACATATAACTGACGTGGAACAATTGAGGCGCCATATTCACACTGCCGCTCACTGATTCGAGAGCTAAAACGTAATTTGAAAGGGTCCTTCTTGAAAAGATAATGTCAAAGTTGTTAATTGCATCAATTTCTGAAAAACAGTTTTGTACGTCTGAAAGCATCACTCATCAGTAATCTTCAGCAGCAAAGTATTTGAATTAGTCTTCATTTGTAGACATAGCACTCAAAATTCCTAGGTGAGGAAGCGAATTTCTAGAAATTTAGAAAATGCCCATTATCTCGAAAACGGTGAAATTCTGATATTCTGAACAGTCATGTCCTGGTCTATCTCCAGCTTCAAAATTGTACAAGGTTTACCGGACAATCTGTATATATTTGTACCTTTAAATACCGCTAATAATCCGCAGAGGTTCATGCAGTGACAATAAAAAAAATCTCCATCGACAGTATAAAATTCTTTCGTCTTTTTTATTTTATCGGTGTAACAAACTACAATGTACTCCCATAAAATTTTATATCCGACTATTATTCGAATTTACGAGTTGAAAAAGACTTGTGTTCGTCTGTGACTTTGTATCTATCAGTTCAATGATTTCGGCACCGATGATGTAGGTCAAGAACTCGAATGGTGCCAAGTCTTTCTGGCTACTGTCAAATTATAAATTATATGCCAGTTTGAAATACGTTATATTTCTCATTCACAATAGATTTTCTTTAAATTAATAATTTATTTTTATTAAAAAAATTAATTACCGTCAAAAATGAACATATTATTTATCATACAGGAAAAAAAATGGATAGATGGAAGAAATTACTGTGCGCCTTTGTCGATGTTTAGTGATCCATACCGGCTCAGTTCGTTTTCTGGCACTTGTCAATGCGTAAATAAAAATCCACCTGACTGGATTGAAGTTAAATTGAAAAGAGAAACTTAAAAAAAAATGTTGTCGACAAAATTATGTGGAATAGGGACGTCGAATGAGTTGTTTTGACAGAAATACTGACGAATAAATTCTGGAAATGTGTAAAAAAACGTTTCAAAGAAGCCAGAAAGTTTATGGATGGATTTTCATGTATACAAAAATATGAATAATTTTAAAAATATCGAAATGAACAGTTGAAACGAAAATCTAGAAATGTTCGTATTTTTAGATGACGCTTGGATAAATCAGAATTTTTCCTGCTTGATATTGATTTGGATTTATTAAAATAACAATCTGAATCATCAATTTTTACCATGAAATAAACGGAATTTGAGAAAATTAATGATTAGATACTTTAAAATTAAGCAAATATGTTTTTATGTTGTTTTGATAATAAAGAAAATCATTTCTAGGTCAACCCTGTTACAAATCAATCAATTAATCTTAAAGTTTCGTGTTGTCAGATACAAAATAAATATAGCAGTTTTAAAAAATCAAAAAAAGGAAGATCCTAGTGCTGTAATGGCTTTAGAAAACAATAATACGAATGAGATATGAACATCTCATAATAGATTTACACAAATACAATAAGATGTTCCAATGGAAAAAAGTTCTACAGTTACACGGTGGTCTTGTAAATTGTTTTCCGTGTGTAAAAAAAATATCGTTATTTTAGACTTCCAAACCCTAAAGTTTAGAAAAGTCTGTCCGTCCGCATTTATAACTCAGCTTCTAGAACTGATAGAGACTAACTGACAACGGATATGAACTCAGGATACCTTGAATGTGTGCACGTCTAAATTTCAGCTTTCTGTGACTTTTTTTTCAAATTTAATAAATAATTTTTTGTTTAGTTTAGAAGTCTATTGTTCCCGCTCTCTAGCGGGTGCCGTTACTACTTGTTTTATTCCCACACGTCAGTTGTTGATTTATAATTATTAAATATGTAAAAACATGCATGAATTCACGGAGAATTGAAGTTTTACACAATACATAATTGGAACAATAGATATTAAAGTTACAGCCACATGATTTAAACCTTTTTCAAAGTATAAAGAATATTATAAATATTAATTAAAAATATCAAACTGACATTTTCTACCGCACGCAGCTACACGAAATTACATATAGAGTCGCATCTTTGCAGTCCATTCAGCTGAAAACCAGTTCGTTCGCACGGGGGTGGTTATAAATGTCAATTTTTTCCAACTTTTCAGAACAAAAACAATACCTCAAGTAGAGAACTGCCATGTATCGATAACTAAATTAGCCCTAAAAAATAAGCATAATTCAAAGTCAATAAGTGGCAAGTGCGCCAATGAAAATCTTAGTTTATCTTTTTTCGTAGTCTAGAATCATATAAAATAACTGATAATCAACAGAAGTGACATATAGTTGGGAATCTGAGGCATAGGAAGGGTTTTAAAGATGCTCTATACAACTCGCGAACATCCACCTAAAAAACATGAAATCCTATGTAAAATAACCTGCCGGATTCGAATTTTTTGTTCGCCCTTTGATCCGGAATTGCGAAATGAGTCAAAATATGAAATTTTTGAAAAAACTGATAATTTTCCTTAAAATAATATTTATTCCAAACTAGTGCTTAACTTTGTTAATCGGTGTCCGATCGTTATGAATTTTGGATATGATATTTTTCAGTACTTTCCTGACATAGTGTCGTAACAATAAAAAAATGTAGTAGTTAGTTTGGGATGTGTACTTTTTTTAAACCAAAGGTCATTAAATCGGCGCGTCGCATCTCTTGGCTTTACCACTGTGGATGCGAATAAAGCGATCAGTGTGGCAAAGAGAGTAAACACCACAGCCTTCTTCATACGCGCAACAAAGATGACGCGCATTACAATATTATTATGATACTATAGGAGGTATAGTGCGATTTATGAGATTGAGAAATGATAGGAATAATAATAATAATTTTTTTACAATCATAAAACACAATATTATTATTATCTAATTAAAATATTTATTTTACAATGCATTTTCCCTCACACTGGCAACTTATATTGCATCTTACATTTGCTTTCAGGCATTTGCACTTGTTACCACGGTTAAATAATTTACATTTGCAAAATGGAGTAATTTTTAAAAATATTATTTTGAGAAAAGAAAACAAATCTGAATTCTATAAGGCTGTCTTAAGAGAAATTAAAAATGTACCTGTTGAGCTTTCCTGCATACCAATTGAAGAAAGCGACACTTTTAACACAGCTTATATAAAAAATATGATGGCACTTATTCAGCGGTATCAAAATTTTAATAGCAGAAAATTTCGAGAATTATTTTTAAAATACGTGTCTTTACTATTAAAGTTAAAGCCTCAGATCTGTGGTACAATAGGCATGGGTGATCGTTACGATTTTGAAGAAAGCTTAAAGCAAACAGAAAGATATAGAAGATCGAAAAATTGTTATTTTGAAACATGCGAAATACGAGACGAATTTGATATACCTGATTGGAAGAAATTTATATCAAATCCTTATAATAAAAAGAACCGCTTGGCATATTTAGCACAAAAACTAATGAAAGAAAATTATGGTTTACCTGAACAAATGGAAATTGTATTGGCAGGAATGTCAGAAGATAATCACAGAACAATAAAATGGACAAAAATGGAAGTGGTTGATGAGTTACAATTTACTATGGGCAAGAGGAAGCTGATTCTAGAATATTTGCAATTACTAATTTTTTTACAGACATGTTTAATGTATTTGTTATTTACTCATTGGACACAGATGTTTTTACTTTATCAACGTTTTTCTCGGTTACCTTAGATGTCGAAATTAGGATGGAAAGAGAAAAGAAATTTATCCCATGTTTCTCAATCATTAAAGCACTAGCAAACTTAAAGCACCTGGATGTTAAAATATTAGCAGACAATTTGTTGTCAATATATTGTTTATCTGGATGTGATTCTATTACCTTTTCGTTTAGAAAAGACAATAAAAGAGCTCTAAAAATACATAGTGTTGTCTCAAGAACTAGATGAGATGAATATTTTGGAACCAAAACATATCATTGAAGTTTATAGGTACTATTATACTGGTAGGTAAATAAGGTTTTAATAATGACCTTTTTTTTAGCGATTTTATTGAGAAGGGCATTTTTACAATGCGCAATTTTCAAAACTGCATATATGTTAAAGCCAGATCTGCCTGAAATTCTAAAGTTTGGTTACGAACGCAAAGACAATAATTGTATAGTGCCAAAATTAATGTCCAAAGAGGCAAAACCTACATTTTTAAAAATTACTCCATTTTGCAAATGTAAATTATTTAACTGTGGTAACAAATGCAAATGCCTGAAAGCAAATGTAAGATCCAATATAAGTTGCCAGTGTGAGGGAAAATGCATTGTAAAATAAATATTTTAATTAGATAATAATAATATTGTGTTTTATGCTTGTAAAAAAATTATTATTATTATTCCTATCATTTCTCAGTCTCATAGATCGCACTATACCTCCTATAGTGTCATAATAATATTGTAATGCGCGTCATCTTTGTTGCGTGTATGAAGAAAATTGAAAATTCATAACGATCGGACACCAATTAACAAAGTTAAGCACTAGTTTGGAATAAATATTATTTTAAGGAAAATTTTCAGTTTTTTCAAAAATGTCATGTTTTGACTCATTTCGCAATTCCGGATCAAAGGGCGAACAAAAAATTCGAATCCGGCACGTCATTTTACATAGGATTTTATTATTTATTATTTATTATTATTTATTTTAGGTGGATGTTCGCGAGTTGTATAGAGGTCGTCGAATTCAGCACCTCAGATTCCCGACTAATATGGCGATGACAAAATTTTCAACTTGTGGTTAATTTTACAATTTTAATCCATTAGAACCTGGCGTGTGACTCAAAATGTCAGTTCTCAATTTTTTCTCAACACATTTACTTCACTCTTTTAAATAAACAAAAAAAACTGAGGTGTGGTGATAACAAAAATTGATCAGATTTTTTACATGTTTAAAGGTCAATTCCGACCTTTCGAATGACTAAAAAAATCCGTCACCCTGAACTTTTTTTCTCAATTCTCCGAGAACTGATGAAAAATACTTCAAATTCTGTGTGATAAGTCGAAAATTACTAGGGCCAATCATTTTTTAAACAAAAAAAAATTCCTACCAGTAAGTGGATGGTCGGAAAATTTAGGTTAAATTATAATTGAATTATTAAAAATCAAGAAGACTGAGTAAAAGTTCCGAAAAAGGGAGGGTGGGGGGTAAAATAAATGTTAGGAGGGTTGAAAACAATCTTTTTTGTATTTTAAATAAGCTGTAATTTCTTCAAAACAAAATATTTATTTTTCGATATTATACGAATTTAAATTAAAAAAAAGCTTAATTTTTCCATACCAACAATATATTTTTTCATATCATTAAAGTCGAGGTTTCAACGAAGAAAATGAGCAGTGCTAAACTTAAAAAATTGTAAATTTGTAAGTAAACCAACTTTTTCGATTGACCAAGAGCCTTTTGCGGATTCTACTTTATTGATTCTATTCATCTAAGTATTTGAATTATTTTCTATCAACGTTTTTTATAAGGATAGAATTTATTATTTTTTTAATATAAGTTGTCACTCACAGTCATTTCATGTCCGAATCTTGATGTTATACAGTGTGAAAGGTAACAAATGTTAAAATTCTCTGCTAACGAAAATAGCATTGAAAAATATTTTTTCTAACACCTTCTTTGAAAATTGACTTTTCTCCCTAATTTTATGGTTGAAAGTGACACTTTTCCTTCTTAAGTAAAATAATAAAA
This sequence comes from Crepidodera aurea, assembly GCA_949320105.2. NCBI lineage: Eukaryota > Metazoa > Arthropoda > Insecta > Coleoptera > Chrysomelidae > Crepidodera > Crepidodera aurea. Next base: position 65,206,890 of record OX439475.1, read on the forward strand.
AATTGAAAAATAACTTTTGAGCGAATAAAACTGATGGGATAAAATATATTATTATGATTTAATAAATGTAAAAGTTTAACTTTAGTTTTATTTATTTTCAAAAATTCTGATAACCTTTCTTTTTTATATATCACCATATCAATCAAAAACAATTTTCTTTAAATAATTTTTCCCTTCAAACAACCCAACCCATATAAAAAAAATTACAATTTTTATATCATTACCATATCGCATAAAAAAATGTTTTATTTATTATCATTTGTTTATAAATAAATCAAACATTAATTCACTTATAAACAATTATTAAACATATTAACATGTTTTTAAATTAAATTTATATAACTGATTAATATTAAAAATTACTCTTATTTTTTTTTATCTTCCATTTATGGTAATTTATTTTGCTTTTATTTCTTGACATTTAATTAAAAATTTTGAGTTGCAATTTTTTTAAATCTCCATCAAAGTTTTGTTGTACTTGTCCACTCTGACATGCCATAATTACTCTGGTCTCTATACTTTTATTTTTTTTCTATTTCTTTCAAAATCGTTTCTCTTTACTTTTCCTATTGTTGTTTTATTCCTTCAATTTTATCTTCAATCTGGGGTAATTTTATTTGTGAAATTTCATTAACTTCTTCCGTCCTGTTTTCATTCTTTAAAATTTCTTATTTTAAAAATTCGTTTAACCTTTCAACATTTTCCCTATTCTTCATTCCATCCTCTTTTATTTGACATATTTCTTCAACACACTCCGTTTCTATTACTTTCTTAATTTTCTGCTCCTGAAACTCTTCTACCTCTGTTATTCTTTCCTTGTTTCTTCTATTTTTTTATCTGTATACAATTTTAAGTCTTGTGTTATTTCTTCTATTCTATTTTCTATACCTTTCATTTGTTCGTTCATCATATTCCCCAAATCTTCTTTGTTTTTATTCATTTGCTTTCCCATCATCTTTATTAAAACATCCATTTGGTCGTGATTTAATTTTTCTTTTTCAGGTTCTTCTATTATCGTATTGTCTATATCTTGTTCCTTGTCTCTTGCTTCTTGATCTCCTTGTCCTATTTGTACTTCTTGCTGTCTTGTTAATCCTATTCTTTTACCATCTCTCAAATCCATGTTAATTCTTTTAAATTTTAAACCACTATTCAATTTTAACTTTATATAGCCTTCTTATTCCTTATTCTAGAGCCCCACGTTGGACGCCATTTATTATGATTTAATAAATGTAAAAGTTTAACTTTAGTTTTATTTATTTTCAAAAATTTTGACACATAATTTTTCCCTTCAAACAAACAACCCAACCCGTATAAAAAAATTACAACTTTTATATCATTATAATATTTTATCCATGAATTACTGGAAGAACATAATATTTCTGTAATTCCATACTTTCTATACGTACGAAATTATGAACTTATTTCTGATGAAATAAGTGGAATTCAGTTTGGTAAATACAATTTTTATGTCTGAGTGAACAAAAATTCTTCAGATGATACAAATACCCATTTATTTAAAAATTTCTTTATAACTCCGAACAACTTTGTTCGAGAAAACCTTTTTAAGTCTTACTCAAGGTTAACAATATACGTGATTAAAAAAATAAACTTTTTACTCGGTGAACGTAAGACATCTGGTTTCAAACGGCCATAATTCCCCAATTTATCCGACTTTATCCCGTTTATCTTTTGTTGTGTGTGGCTTCTGGTTTACCTTCTTGATAAATTTAATATCCTTCCGTTCTTTCTGTTTTTTTAATTAAGCACAGATGATCGGCTATATCTATATCGTGTTTCCACAAGAAAACCTTCTAGAGATCCAGTGGCGTTGCTAAAGGGCTAACAATTCGACTTTTTTAAGGGGAGCAATCTCTTTAGAAGCGTGAAATTTTGACAGAAGTTTATAACATCCAGGGCCGGTCCTACAATGAGGCGAACGGAGCGGTCGCTCCAGACGCTGAGTCCCAGGGGGCGCCAAAGCCGTGCCACATACGACTACGAATTTATTTTAATACTTCAAATTTATAAATTTCCATTCCATGTACGTCAGAAGTTTTAATCAGCTGACGTAGCAGTGCAATGCCATGAGCATGACGATTTGATAAATTAAACACAAAGTTAAGATGTCGAGATCTTTCAAGTTCCATCCAATAAACGAAAGTGCCAACCTGGGCATCAGGTCTGTCCGGCACCATTTTTTTCGAAAAAACTACTGACAGCCGCTGTCATACGGTTTTTTCATCTAGAAACCATTTGTAATTCAAAATTGCGCGTTTGTGATTGGTGGAATTTAAGACGAGGGAAATAGTCGCCTCTAACGGTCCGCTACCTAACTCATGCTGTCTATTCGCTCTATATTAAATGCGATAATTCCACTAATAGTCAATATTTCGGGTTTTCCTTTGGTCAGTATATTCTTTGGGTATTATACTTTCAAAATATGTAATTAAAAAAATCGACTTTTTTGAAAATTCTAAAAGGATTGCTCTCCTTAGGAGTTCAAAATATTTTTTCGGAAGTAGCTTATATCGCATAAATAAATATGTCAGAGTTAACAATATCCGTCACATTTAAAACAGTAATGATATGAACTTAAACCTGTTACGATATGAATATTTCATATCAGTTTTGAATTTTGCATTTCTATCTAGAAGGCAGGAACTGTCAAATCAATGACACCAAGTTTAAAAGTAAGTACTAACTTATTAAGTTCATTTTTATTGTTTCTTATTAAATAATTTTTATCTTTGGAATTTGTTTTAATTATTAGTTGTAGGAAAAATATTGTACATAGCGCGTTAGAAAGTGATTTTCACACTTGTTATGTAATACACTACTTTTATGGATGAATTTTATAATAATAAAATTTTGAAAGCCGCAAATTCTAAAACAAAGATAATACCTCTTTGTTCAGCAAAAAATTCCATATACCTAACCAACTTCGTATCTCTTGTGGTTTACAAAATCCCATTGTGAACTAATAAAATTTAAAAAACTCGTATATACAGCATCCTTTAGAAAAAAGCCAGGGGGAGACATTAAGTGCTGTACAAAAAAGTCCTTATATCCTTTAGGGCGTCGTTCTGAACATAACGTACAGTTGACTGAGACGGCAATAAGTGGTGAATAAAAAAAGGCAGATGAGCCTCTTCCGGTATTCCGGAATCCAGAAATAGGATTAGGGGAATTGTGGCTATTCCCAATACACGCTCTCTTCATCAACTTCAAAATAGCTTCCGGGTTCGAGAATGGGTCGACTTTAATAACCGAGTTCTATTTGACCCATCAGACGTTGAATATGGACAGAAGACGTATTTATTTGATGAAAGATTCCTTGCATTCATTCAGATAAATGCAAATAGAGTCATCATAATGAAATTGTTGTTCATTTCTATAGTTCATAGTGGCTTGGTACTTCAAATACTCTTTCTGGATATTAAAACCACTTATTTTATCAAAAAAGTTTTTAATGTTTCGACCTGTAAATCTAAAGTCGTCCAAATTGATATAACAAAAGATATACCTAATAATAATTTACTATAGAAACAGATCACTGGATAATCTCACAAAATATGCCAACATAGGACAGAGAAATAGATTTTGAAATTTTAAATGTCGAAATCTGTTGCCAACATTTTTGTGATGTGTCTGGGAACAATAGCGCAGGATAGCGCATTTGCATATTATAAGAGAATTTATCTACACCCGTACTATAATAATACACTTATATGCCCATAATCCGTTTCATAATGAGATCCATAATGATACAGATTTTTCATTACGATACAGATTTTTATTTTGCAATAAATCTCTAGTTTTACAAAATAAACCCCACAAACCCTATATCAGCAAAAAGTTCTTAAAAAATGCCATGCAATGATGTAATAAAATATAGGGTGATGTATTTGAAAAAGTCGAGTTATTGCTATTTGTAATTTGTCATCTTCAAAAAATCGTAGTAGGCGAATTCGCCTATATCTCGAAAGATGCGCTAAAGCTTAAAGAATCGACTGAAAAAAGTTGATTAAGTTATATATCAACGGTTTATGGACTGGAGAAATACAAATTACAATTTTGTAGAATTTTTATAGAAATACGAGTAATTACTGTTATTGTGTTCAATACAAATATAAATATAATATTTATAGTTCTTCATTATTTATCGGGTGTAGATAAAATAGCGTATGCAACTCTCATGTAATGGTTATTAATACACTCGCATAAACCATACGAAACTCGCCTTCGGCTCGTTTCGTATCCCGGTTAATGCTCGTGTATTAATAACAATCATTACATGATCGTTGCATAATATACTATTTTGAGCAGGTCCATTGTATTTTATGATCAAAACTCCCAAGCATGTTCACATTTTTGATTTTTCGAATTGTTTATTTTTAATGTATGATTGGTGTTCATTAAGTCTTATATGAAAAGGTCTAGATGTTTCTCATATATACAATTTATTACATTCGCATGGACTTTCTGTGAACTAAACCAGAAGAAGGTCTTAAATTTTGTTTATTTACAATTTCTATTTCAAAATCCTCCATGAAAATATCACACAATTTTGGTACCGTATAGTAGGGAATCTGGGGCCTTCTAGGAAGCGTTTTAAAGATGCTCTATACAACTCGAGAACATCCACCTAAAAAACATGAAATCCTATGTAAAATGACCTGCCGGATTCGAATTTTTTGCTCGCCATTTGATCCGGAATTGCGAAACATGACATTTTTGAAAAAACTGAAAATTTTCCTTAAAAAATTATTTATTGCAAACTAGCGCTTAATTTTGTTAATTGGTGTCCTATCGTTATGAGTTTCATAACAATAAAAAATATAGGACGTCTCCTAAAAGCTACGTCATTTTTTTTCGCTAGATGACACAAAATATCGTCATTGTGCAGAGTAAAATTGTGAGTCGAGAAAACTTTTTTATCTTTAGAGATAGTTAACTACTATAAGCGAGAAAAATATGCCAATAGAGCAAGGAAACTTTTTTACTTTAACTTTTTTTTCATACGACGTTTAGTTTGTGTTGTGTACTTTTTTAAGAACGAAGGAAATTGAATCGGCTTTACCACTGTGGATGCGAATAAAGCGATCAGTGTGTCAAATAGAGTAAACACCACAGCCTTCTTCATACGCGCAACAAAGATGACGCGCATTACAATATTATTATGACACTATAGTAGGTATAGTGCGATTTATGAGATTGAGAAATGACAGGAATAATAATAATAATTTTTTTACAAGCCTAAAACACAATATTATTATTATCTAATTAAAATATTTCTTTTACAATGCATTTTCCCTCACACTGGCAACTTATATTGCATCTTAGATTTGCTTTTAGGCATTTGCACTTGTTACCACAGTTAAATAATTTACAGTTGCAAAATGGAGTAATTTTTAAAAATATTATTTTGAGCTTTCCTGCATACCAAAAGAAGAACACAGCTTATATAAAAAATATGATGGCACTTACTCAGCGGCATTAAAATTTTAATAGCAGAAAATTTCGAGAATTATTTTTAAAATACGTGTCTTTACTATTAAAGTTAAAGCCTCAGATCTGTGGTACAATAGTACGCATTGATGATCGTTACGATTTTGAAGAAAGCTTAAAGCAAACAGAAAGATATAGAAGATCGAAAAATTGTCATTTTGAAACATGCGAAATACGAGACGAACTTGATATACCGCCTTAAAATAAAAAGAACCTCTTGGCATATATAGCACAAAAACTAATGAAAGAAAATTATGTTATAATAATAATAATAATAATAATAATAATAATAATAATAATAATAATAATATACGCCCTGCAATTCACTCCCTTACGAGTGAACCCCAAATTGAAATTGTATTAGCAGGAATGTCAGAAGATAATCAAAAAGTGGTTGATGAGTTACAGTTTACTATGGGCATGAGGAAGCTGATACTAGAATATTTGCAATAATTAATTTTTTTTACAGACATTTGTTATCAATATATTGTTTATCTGGATGTGATTCTGTTAGCTCTCCTTTTGGAAAAGGCAAAAAAAGAGCACTAAAAATAGTGTTGTCTCAAGAACCAGATGAGATAAATATTTTGGAACCAAAAAAATATCATTGAAGTTTAAACTATTATACTGTTAGGTAAATAAGGTTTTAATAATGACCTTTTTTAAGGGATTTACCGCCGACTGAATATTCTTTTATTTGTCATGTGAGAAGAGCATTTTTACAATGCGCAATTTTCAAAACGGCATATATGTTAAAGCCAGATCTGCCTGAAATCTAAAGTTTGGATACGAACGCAAAGACAATAATTGTATAGTGCCAAAATTAATGTCGAAAGAGGCAAAACCTACTTTCTTAAAAATTACTCCATTTTGCAAATGTAAATTATTTAACTGTGGTAACAAGTGCAAATGCCTGAAAGCAAATACATTGTAAAAAAATTATTATTATTATTCCTATCATTTCTCAATCTCATAAATCGCACTATAGTGTCATAATAATATTGTAATGCGCGTCATCTTTGTTGCGCGTATGAAGAATGCTGTGTTCTTTACTCTCTTTGACACAATCATCGCTTTATTCGCATCCACAGTGGCAAAGCCAAGAGATGCGACGCGCCGATTCAATTTCCTTCGGTTTTAAAAAAGTACACAACCCAAACTAAACGTCGTATGAAAAAAAAGTTTCCTTGCTCTATTGGCAACATTTTTCTCGCTTATACTAGTTAACTATCTCTAAAGATAAAAAAGTTTTCTCGACTCACCATTTTACTCTGCAAAATGACGATATTTTGTGTCCTATATTTTTTATTGTTATGAAACTAGGACAGGAAAGTACTGAAAAATATCATATCCAAAATTCATAACGATAGGACATCAATTAACAAAGTTAAGCACTAATTTGCAATATATATTATTTTAAGGCAGGTCATTTTACATAGGATTTCATGTTTTTAAGGTGGATGTTCGCGAGGTGTATATAGGTGGTCGAATTCAGCACCTCAGATTCCCGACTAATACCAAAATTTTGCTGATAAAAATCACTCATTAATTGAAAATATGTAGTTTTAATATATAATTCCAACAATTCTAGAATAGCTGAGACGTTTAATTTTGTTCTATATTTTAATGTATTATCACTTTTTTTTTCTCACATGAACATTTGGAAATCAAAACTAACCATTATATCTGAATTTGTTAATTTGATTTTTGATAATTTATCTAAAAAATGTTTTGTATTTTTAATAAAGGAGTTAGTATTTCCTGATAACGGATCTATTATTTTAAGTAGAAATCTTGCTAAATTTTAACAAGGTGAATTTATAGAACTTGGTCTTAATTGTATTTTTTGTTTATGTATTTTAGGTAAACCGTAAAAATGTGGAGGTTTACTATGAGAAGTAAGAGATCTTCGTTCTTTATCACTAATTTTTTTTTTATTTTTTCAATACTAGTAGTTGGATCTTTGTTTAATTTCTCCATAATTTCGTTAATTTTGCTATCATAATCTGTTTTGTTCATGACAACCGTCGCGTTACCATTATCTGCCGGTAAAAGCTTAATTATTTTGACATTTTTTAATTTTTTAATTATTTTAAAAGGTTAATTTTTGATTAATTTTATAAGATTTTTCTAATTCGATTTTGCAATGTACCTTGTATTCGTTGCTTATGTCAGTTGGCAAATTTTGAGAAGCGTTTTCTATAGAACTAATAATATCGAATTTTGGTAGGTACATATTATTTATATCTTTTGTTATATCAATTTTACGTTAAAATAAAAACTTTTTTGATAAAATAAGTGGTTTTAATATCCAGAAAGAAGAGTAAATCAAATTTCAAAAAAGTAAATTTAAATTAATTTTACTTTTTTAAATGACTTTTTAACAAAGTTACTGTTAGCCAAAACTTAATATTTTCTCGTGAAACAAAAAATGCCGTAAAATTTGGTCATAAACCATTTAAAGCCAAAGTGAATTTGCCGGTGATTCATCTCATCTACTTGATCTAATTGATAATGTACAATTTTAAAACTTACATTTGCATTTTAATTTTACCAGAATTTTAATGTAGAGGGACGATTTATTTAAAAAAAAAACCCATATGAAAAAAAAATCGTGTTGAAAGTTCAACGTACAATCAGGTTCAAAAATAGATACCCTACAATTCGATATCAATAAACAGTTAGACACTCAGGCATCCCGTTCCGTTCATACTTCAACTTTTAAGACATCAGGGCAATACAAAAATAACCAACTAGCTCTATTAATAATAAGAGAGGAAACGCTGACAATGAAATAACAGCGTTAGGTTAAAAGCGAAGAAATAATCAGGCTTTTAGAATTCAACTTTTGTTTTTTACATATTTCCAGTGGTGTGCACTTTTAAGAAACTTAATTTGCTAGTCCATCGGGATAAACTTAAAATTAAAGTAAATAAAATTCAGACCATATTTATTTAAAAGATTTTCATTTTGTTTTGCATTCACACCCGTAAAAATAATACGTTCTAATAATTTGACGGCGATTTGCCATTGTATTCGTTCATCATTTGATTTTGCAAAGCAAATTTGAAAATTAGGGGTGCTGCGGCCTCATATGACATACGGAATATGTTATCTGGCATTACAATATTCAGCAGGCGTTAAAAATATGTCGATTTTCGGCGATTCCTAACTCTGGCTCGTCTTTTCCTGCTCCTAAAAATTACTGACCAACTCGTGCCCAAGAATTTTAATTCTTAATAATTAAAATATTGCAAAAAATATTCGAAACATTTTCTATTATCTTCATTACGTAGACATACTGAAGGTATATTCATATATATTCAAAATAAAACAATAAAAAAATATGTATAAAATTACTTATACGAACATAAAAATTTAAAATTTAATATTATTGTGTACCTACTATTACAATACCATCAAGGGCGGATTTACGGGGGGTACAGGGGGTAATTATTACCCCCCCCCCATGATTTTAATTTATAAAACATAATACACACAAAACTCTTTTACATAATAAAGAAAGTGGTGCTTCTTATAACGCGACAAAGAAAAATGTATGCAGCTTCCTTATTTTACTAGACTTTTAATAGTAGCAGTCTAAAAGTGTTTTTTTTTGTTTTAACCATTTCTAAGTACTTTTCTAGTCTCTTTGTGATTATAATTTAGTATTAATAAAGTTTTTTTTAAACATGTTGTCTTTAGTCCAAGAAATGAAGTAAAATCATTGAGCAGAAACAGATCCGACTTGAAATTTTTTGCAAATTGTTCAGAAGTAGAAAACTTTCGATAGTGGCGTTTTTTTTTATCAAAAAGTGAGAGAAAAAAAGAAAATAAACTTGTGCAATCGATAAATTATCCTTTGTTAATGAATTAATGTTAAATACAATTTTTCATGAAAAGAAACCCCTCCCGAGTTATATGGCGTAGAAAATTACGATTTTCACCATAAAAATCGTACATTTCTAGTTTTTTAAATATAACCGAAAATCTGATATTATTACGTAAAAATTGATATGAACTAATTTTATGGCCTTGAGCTAACAATTAAAATGATTTTTTTTATTTTTCTATACGATTAATACGAAGGAAGATCTGGCAATTGAAAAATGGGTGTTTAAAGAAACTGGATTGTTCTAGCGCAGGAGTTCTAAAACTGTGGTACATTACAATGTTTTAGTGGTACAATTTAACATTTAACATTTTGTTTTCAGAAACACATATATTTTTCTTAAAGTTTTTGACTTTAACGGCTCTAGCTTTAATATTGAAATGATGACTTTTCCAAAAACTTCGAACAATTTCGCGACACATTGATTTTTAACGGCGAAATGCTTTTATGGTGGTACATATATTTTTGTTTCATATTTATGTCGTACAAAATTTGAAAAGTTTCAGAACCGCTGTTCTAGCGTAAATATCTGAAAAAATTTGGCTTTCACAAAAAAATGTATATAACATCTTAATGAGAGAACAACATTGTGAACATTTTAAGACCATCCAGAACCGTTTAACATAAGCAGAAAAAAAGTTGTGGACAAAATAAATTTTTTTCAATTTTTTTACGCCATTTTTTTAACCTTTTGCAGAAAGTCGTAACATATGTTTTTACAATTGTCTAGTAATTTTTAGCCCTATGGATAATTTTTTTTAAGTTTTGGTCTGTTAAAGTTGAGCTAAATTTTTGATTTTTATGACATTTTCAATTTTTGGTCAATACCGTGAAAAGTATTGATTTTTGAAAAAAATTAAAGAGAGATTTTTTTTAACTTTGCATTTATAATCGTCAATGTCATTTTTTCGGGTCAAATATTGAAAAAACGGTCATTCCAATGAAAAAGTTTGTCATAACATAACAGCAAAAAAAAGTTACGGGCAAAAAATAATTTTTTTTAGAAATGTACGATTATTGTGGTGAAAATCGTAATTTTGTGCGCACTATAACTCGGGAGGGAACATTAATTCATTAAAAAAGGTAATTTATCAATTACGAATTTTTCTTTCTTTTTTTTTCACACCCCCACCTGCCCTCACTCAAAACGCAACTAACGAAAGTTTTCTACTTCTGGACACATTTACTAGCAATTTGCAAAAAAATTTAAGTCGATCTGATCAGTTACTAGTTTCTGCTCGATATTACAAAAAAATTTACTAGCTTTCTTGGACTACTTGGTAAGTTTTACCCCTCCCATAAAAAAAAGCTAAATCCGCACTTGAATACCATGATAGTATTTTAACAAAATTAAACGTTATTTTTTATTTTTAAAGTTATCAATAGTAGATTTTAGAAAAAAAAATTTTTTCTACAAGACGAATTTTTTACAATTTTAGTCTACATTTCGACCTTTTATATAGGTCTCATCTTGAGTTTTAGCAATACGTCAACAAAAACAAATAATGAGATAACGAGGGATGTGAATTATAAAAAGAACTATTCAAATAGCTATCAAATGATTTGCATGCATTTAAATTTATTAGTTCCTAGATTTAAATTAGATTGGATACTCAGGTATATTTTTCAAACGGGTACGAGTTGGGCATACGGATTATAGAGAACTTTACACTTTTACCTTTTAAAGGATTAGTGGGCACGAGTAGGGATGTGCCCGTCGATTTTTAGTAATTTCCGAGAATTTTAGGTATATAATTATATAATATATACCATTCGAGAGTTATTATAAAGTTAGAAAACTGGGCGTTACAATCATCTCCATAACTATTTCGGGTAAAAAGTTATAGAAGGGTTGTGGAAGCCTAAGACACCACAAGACCATTTTCTCGCGATCCGCTTGAGTTAGAAAATTCTAGTTTGTGCTAGAAAATAATTAATAAATATTTGGAAAAATTCTGTAATATTTTCGGTTGATTGTGCCGAAACGGCTGTCAGTTTGACATACGTAAAAATAATGGGTGCACACATGAAACACCCTGTATTATTGCATAATTAATTATATAACCCTTTAACGCACTCATTTTTTGAAATAAAACCGGCAAAAAAATCAGTTTTTTATATTTTTATTGCTGTATTTTTATCAAAGGTAATACCTCGAGTCCTCCAAATTTTATCGATAACATTTTTGGTTTTCACGAAAACGGCTTTATTTGGAAAAACCACTAAAACAAACTAATTTTATCTCAAATCAGTTTGTTTGAGTGGTTTTGCCTGAAATAAGGGCGTTTGAGTATGGAGACTAAAAATTTAATCTATAAAATTTGAGAGGACGTGTGGTATTTGGAATGTGTTTTTTAAATCATTTTGTATTTTGCAAAAGACACTTTACACACAAATGTTCATTATTTTCTTTATCAAATTAAATTGAAACATCAAAAAATATTGAGCTGTTATAGTTTTAAATACAGGGCCACCAAGGCATACGTGATTGCGTTTGGCTTAATTCGGATATAGAGTTTGACATTTGTCAGTTTTAAAGAGATTTATGGATTTTTAAGTATTTGGGTATTCAAAAACTGATGTTGTGTGTGTGTGAATAAACGAATAAACAGGTTAGTTTACAAATACATTTTGAAATTTGGGTATTAACATAGATTTGCAATACATTTTAGTATAATAATAATTGATAATGTTAAATAAAAGTTGTTAAATTTATTATTTGACATTTCAAAAAAGGTAAACACAGTTTAATCATAAAAACAAATAGGAAGAATCGGTTTTATCAAAGGTAATACCACGAGTCCTCCAAATTTTATCGATTAAATTTTTGGTTTTCACGAAAACGGCTTTATTTGGAAAAACCACGAAAACAAACTGATTGATAAAACCACGAGTCCGCAGGACGAGTGATTTTATCTTAAATCAGTTTGTTTGAGTGGTTTTGCCTAAAATAAAGGCGTTTGAGTATGAAGATCAAAAATTTAATCTATAAAATTTCAGAGGACGAGTCGTATTTGAAAGGATTATTTTTTGAATCTTTTTGTATTAAAAACAGAGAACATAGTCATTTATGCAAAAGACACTTTACACACAAATATTGAAAATTTTCTTTACCAATTTAAATTGAAACCTGAGCTGTTATAGTTTTACATACAGGGCCACCAAGGCGATTTTTTGACTGGCTACCCCGCGAAACGGCGCCTTAAATAAAAGCGAAGAAGAAGAATGAAATGAAGTCTTTCTTAATTTAATTAATTTTAAGTTTAGTGTTAAAGTGAGGTATCTAAAAATGTTAAATGAATGTTGAAATAAACTAATAAAAACAGGTTAGTTTACAAATACATTTTGAAATTTGGTTATTAACATAGATTTGCAATACATTTTAGTATAATAATAATTGATAAATGTTTACATTTGACATCTCAAATAGGTAAACACAGTTTAATCAAAAAACAAAAACGACGAAGCGGTTTTATCAGTATAAAACACAATGATTGGTTAGGATCCTGGGTTGTTATTGGCTGAAACCACAAAATCTGACTGTTTTGACAGATGAAAAAAATAATCAGTATAAAACACAATGATTGGTTAGGATCCTGAGCTGTTATTGGCTGAAACCACAAAATCTGACTGTTTTGACAGATGAAAAAATAATCAAAGGTAATACCACGAGTCCTCCAAATTATATCGATTAAATTTTTGGTTTTCGCGAAAACGGCTTTATTTGGAAAAACCACGAAAACAAACTGATTGATAAAATCACGAGTCCGTAAAAATGAGCTGCTCTGTAAATCCATATGTAGTTTTCTCAAAAAAAAAAAAAAAATCCTTGACATTCCTAAAGCAATATACTGTATTGTATTTAAAAATTGTTACACCCTATATAAAAAAAAAGAAAAACAAATTTTGAAATGATATGTTGTCAAATCATTTTCAAAAAATTCGTAGAATTTTGTCAGAAACCCTCATTAAAACACTGAGATTAAAAATATTTGGTGCCTTATTATCACAACAATACATTCTTCGCCACTGATAAACAACAGACCAAAACTAGTTAAGTAGATGGTACGACGGAATGCACGTAGCAGGTTACTGTACAAAATGACTGTTGTGCTCACTGTTACAAAATTGTCCGTCTCATTATAATAATAATTTGCCATTCTTCAACGTCCACGTCGATTTAAATCAGCATCCTGTACAATCTGTACTTTCCAATTTCACAACTAATTGAAATCGTCCGTTAATTTTCCGGAAAAGATCTATCATTTTACTATATAATTCGTAGATCTAGTAGAACGGCGTTTCTCAACCGATGGGTCGCGACCCCTCCAGGAATATCGCCAGACGATAGTCAGTGTGGTCCGGGGGATAAATAGAAAGAGGTAGGCATAAAATTTTATTTAAAGCTAAGGTGTACAAGTTTCTTGCACAATGGGCTGGTTCGACATTTTTTTATTTTAACTGAAATCGAGAGATTTTATGATTAAAAAATGATGACAAAAATTTCGAGTGCAAATTTTAAGATTTACGTCCGCTATAAGCATTATAAAACCAAGGATCAGCGCGAGGCTAGAAAACGTACCTGTGCGCGAGACTAGGCCGCGTGACGTCAGTAGCCCGTACGAACATCGATATGGACGCATCACAGCATCAAAATTATATGACGCGAGTGTTTGTAAAACCGTTTCGGTTTCTTTAGTTAACGAAATCATGGGCGTCTAGAACTGACTGACGTCATGCGGCCTAGACTCGCAGACAGGTACGTTTTCTAGCCTCTCATAGATCCTTGGTTTTATAATGCTTATAGCGGACGTAAATCTTAAAATTTGCACTCGAGATTTTTCTCATCATTTTTTAATTATAAAATCATTCGATTTTAGTTGAAATAAACAAATTACGAAAAATGTCGAACCAGCCTACTGCGTTTTTGTCTAAATTTGGAACCCCTTAACGTGTGCGCTCGAGTTAATTCGAGCACGCTAAACAGGCCAAACTGTACATACTCGAGATAATTCGAGCGGCGCACCGTGGTCGGAAAGTCGAAAAAAGTGGGATTTAATATAAGGAACCCTCGAAAAATCCCCAAATTTTGTACATAGGCGTATTTTGGATTCCTAAATAAGAATCTGAGGTGACATTTTGGAAATTCTAAAAATTTAAAATGGTAGATCCAATATGGCGCTCGAAAATCTAAAATTCTGGTCCAATTCAATTTCTGTATTAACAATAATTGCACCTATTAACAATTTAAAAAAGTTTTCATCATTTTTATCTGAAAATTTCCATTTTTTACTTTTTTCTTTTTTTTAGGATTTTCTTCACTATATTAAGAAAATTAAGATTTGTTTCTAAATACATTTTAACATCACGTTTATCATTATTTATCCAAACATAGATTGATTATACAAAAAAATGTACGTTTTACCAAAAAAATACATTTTTTTGACAGGCTGTAGTTTAACGGGGGCAGCTAATTGTTTTGGAAAAAAAGACTTTGTACTTTATATTTTTTAGTCGCTTAGCAATTTTAGGGGAACTCTAAGGGACCAATACTATCGCTGTTAATGTTTATATTGTTACGTACGATGCTGCGTGCTTGTACCTAATTTTGTTGTTTTAGTGTTGTATTTTAATTTGTTTTATGATACGTAACTTTTTATTTTATTTTTTTAAAAAATTATTTTTACCTTCTGATGTATTCTTAGCCAGAACGTGTTTAATTCTGTGGGGTGGCCTTTTTCACCTCAGCCAAAAGTAAACTGACTTGCAAATTATAATCTTCAAATAATAACGACACAGTTAAACGAAAATATGTGTGCATTTATTAACAATAATAAGAAAAAAAAAAAACTCAAATTGGCGATTATTTTGTTGAATAGTTTGGACAGAAGAATGTAAGTATAACGTTTATTATTTTTATTAACTTTCAAATTTTGTAACTGTTATTTATTATGTACAACTCTACCTTACTTTATTTTGTCTTTGTCATTTAAATTAAAAATATAGGTTAAATTAGTTTGTTGAGTATTATTTATTTTAAAGTTTTAAATATCGATATTTAAAGAAAGAAAAAGGTAGCTTTACTATTTTCAGAATTCTTTGAGCAAATTTATTTGCTTGATTGCAGTCGAAGCTGTAATCCAAGTGATTCTACCAGGTTTCATTACAGGAATACGGGATTATGTTCTACAGGATACATTAACTGGATACACATTCAGGAAAAAGTTTCAAAAAACTGGAATTACCTCAGGAACGGATGGTGAAATGTTGATTGGAACGTTTATTTTGTTTAAATTTCCAAATCTCCAAATAAAATTAACTCTAACCTCACTTTAGAAATTGACAGGTAAATTTCTACAATTATTTTATCAATCTAGAACGACTTTAACATGGATTTTCGTTTGTTTATTATATGAGGATCGATGTGGACACTTCGGTGGTCTTTTTAGAAAAAGCTCTCGCTACTCCGCGAATTTGGTTTTCATGAATTTGCATGTCATAGCATTCTAGATTGGATTTGACATAAAATTTTTAAATAAATTATTATTATATAAAAAAAAATTACTTCTATACATCTTTTAACCATTACCAAATCATTCCTTAGGTTAAAAGAATGATTTTGGTGTAAATTATATGTTATTTTGACTAATATTAAGAATACAGGAAGGTTTTTCTGTTTTCGTTATTATTGAAGTTATAATTCTGCTAAACTCTATTATCTTTGTTTATTTTAAATTAATAATATGATTTTAACAATTCCCACGCTTGGTTTTATAATTTTCATTTACTTTCCCCTAAATTTAGATTGATGATTTGTTTAAATTTGAATATTTCATTTTGAGGTTATATGAAAATTTCTTTTTCACATAGGGTTTAAAATAATAACTAAGTTGTTAGATGTGACGATTGCAGACTTGTCTGGGACTATTCAGTTTTGATTTTCACTATTTTATTATTTGCCAAAATATTTGTAATTGTCTTAAAATCGTCGATGCAAATTGCTTATGGATTTTCCATGTTAATTTTATCCTTCAGAAATCTAACATTTCATGAATTAATTGATACTTCCAGATTGATTTGAAATTTTATTTGATTAAACATGTTCTGTCTAATGTTACTCAGATTAAAATAAATGATCATTTATTGTTATTTATTTGTAGAAATTTGATTATTATTATCATTAGACAAAGTTAGGTATTTCACTCGTTTACACCGTTACAATATACATACATTTCATAAAATACTCTATTTGACTTAATTATTTGCATTTCTATGAGTATTTAATGTTATTTAACAAATTATAATTTATAATGACAATGAGGTTCTGTCATTTTATTCAATTGTTTAAAATGATAAACGTCAGTGAGTGTGACGAAAATAACCAGACGAAAAAGAAATTGCTGAACAAAAACAGGTACGTTCAATTCAATACTCTAATAAATTGACAATGCTAAAATAGATATAAAAAATGTATTTTTTTTTTGTAAAACGTGCATTTATTTGTATAATCTATATATGTTTGGATAAATAATGATTAAAGTGATGCTGAAATCTATTTAAAAACAATACAAATCTTAATTTTCATAATATAGTGAAGAAAAATCTAAAAAAAAAAAAAGAAAAAAGTAAAAAAATGGAAATTTTGTTGCCCAAAAAGTGTTTATACATTCGCACAGTACATGTTTCACTGTCTCTGGCTCCTTGTTTCATAGCCTGCACCTAAGGTCTCCATTGTACAGTCCAATTTTGTTTAGGAACTCTTTTACTGGTGCAGGACCAGTCATCAGTCACTCTCAGCTTACTTCTGCCCAATAAGAGTAGTTCAGCTGTTCATTTAGAACACGGTCTTCCTATGAAGGATTTTCCGTGTTTATGTCCTGACACATTTTGCCAGTGTTGAAGATGTCTTTCCCTGATCGTTTTTTATGGCCCCTCAGGGCCCCGGGGGTCTGCTCTGTTTCGGGTATTTCTCCTGATCCCTTATTTGCAAGTTGATCAGCTTTCTCATTCCCATTGATACCCTGATGTCCAGGTACCCAGGCCAGTTCTGGTCTCCCAAGACTTTCAGTTCTTCCAAGCATTTCCATACCAGTTTAGACGTCACTTCAATGCCGCCTGACTGATAATAATAATAATAATATTAACGTTTATTTGAAGGAATACCTACTATTACAAATATTTAAAAAATAAAACTAAACGTTGATACCTCGCTGAGGCATTTTAATGCCTGTGTGCCTGTCTGATATGATTAAGATCTGTTGGTTTTTGAAGTCACTCCTGTTACTTTCTCTGGCTCATTGCAGAATAGCTGTGGCTAACACTTTTGGAGTATATCCTTGCTCCTACTCCCTCCTTGGTTTTAGATCCGTCTGTATACCAGACCTTACCTTGAAGGTTCTAGTGTTTTCTATCAGTGCATTCAGTCCTGTCTACAATTGAAACTTTGTATGGGCTGTTGAAGCTGTATTGTTTTGTCATGTGATCAGTCTCCATATTGAATGAGTCGTTTGGCACAATATTAACACTAGGTGCAGAGGATGCAGACCTAGTATGCCAAGACATGCAAATCTTTGCACCTTGCTTAGTCTTGATTTGGCAGCTCCTTGTAGTGCCACCACATTGTTGATCCATATGTAATCGAGGGTTTGGCCACCATGCTGTATAACCGATGCAACATGTCTGGTATTAACCCCCATTTCTTCTCATAAAGTTGTCTGACCGCCATAAGGGAGGTTACCCTTTATTCGTCACTTTTTCTATTTGCTGGTTCCAGGTAAGTTTCGAGTCAAGAATTATCCCGAGATACTTGACCTCCCCCTTTAGTTGTATTTCGTTCGTGCTGTACCTTGCTTTGAAATATTATATCACACAAAAGATCATTTTGAATAATTTTTAAAAATAACCAGTTGAGAATGCTTTTCTAGCATTGCCATATGCCGAATAAATTGTAATGAAATTATTAATACAATTTTAGATTGACAGTTCTCATTCTAATCAACACAGCCACAGTCTACTCACTTTTACCAAAATCGTCATTCACTATGTGTCTATTTTAAATTCAATGTCATTTTAAACTTCAAAATTTTCATATTTTGGACCCCATTTTGAAGGTGTTCTCGAAGAGGTACGGAGGGGCACATCAAACCCTAAGCTTACTTTTTGCTCTATCAAAATCTGAAGTCAGAATTTTAAAATTCATAAACACAAAGAATCAACACACACGCACACACACACAGATCGAATTCAGATTTATTCGGTGAATATTCCTGTTATTATTATTTGTGTTGGAAAAGTATAAATAAATATTTTAACTGATAAAAATATGCTTTAGCCGGTTTCTTTTCAAAAAATGTGTGTATTAAGCACTAAGGGGTTAATGATAAGGAACCAAACTGTTGAGAATGAAATAATGCCATAATCTTACTTGGAGGTACAGTTTTTGGATGACCATTGGTTAGATTTTAGAGGATACACTTAAAAATTGTTTATTTCTAATTATGAAAATACTAGAAAAACTGGCTTAAAATACAAAATTCGCGGTAAAAATCTCATACTAATATTATTTCACGAACCGAAAACTGAATCATTTGACTAAGCAATACATATATTTATTCCGAGATTGCCAAATTTAAATTTCCTTTCATTCACAAAGCTAACATTTTCCTTTAATTTTATTCCAAAAAATTCCCGCATAACTTCAAACAAAGTTTTTGATTAGCCAAAAAATCGCGTGCCGGTCGTAAAATGTTTTGGTTCTGGCTGTTCAGACGACACCCGTAACTATAAATATAGACACAGAGTGTACGTTCATTTCTGTAGCTCAACGAGTCTACTAAAGTGTTTAAAAAAGTTTTGTTATTAATAAAAGGGAGAAAGAATACTCGAAAATGAGACCTAGTGAATCCTTTATGTATTTTATCCTTTATCCAACATCAGCGGAGTTGTTTTAGCCAAAAATATTTTTTTTTTACATTTTATCCGAGTTTGACCTAAATACCGTTAAATTTCTAACGTTTTTTTTTTAATAGGAATCACCCCATTATTGCATCGATAAAAAATTTATACGTTCGTAGTTACGACCTTCGTGATCTGATACACTTCCAAAATAAAACTCGAGTAGCTTATGCTCGTAAAACATTTGAATTTATTGGTAAAAGTCGATCTATATTTTTAATTCAGCGTGTGTAGTTTTGACGTTAATGAAACGTCCTTAAACCCGAAAGCAAAATAAACATGGTTTATATGATAAGACGAAAATGCCGACGAAAAATTTATTTCATTTACTTTTTGGTGTGGATCATAGGATTCTTTGTACAAATAACGAAATATATTAATAGGAATATTGATCATCAAATCCTACATATAGTGGAAGTATATTTCATATTATCCAAAAAATGGCAAAAATATGTATCCAAACCGACCACTCGATTTTTTAAAATCTAAATTTCGACTACTTCAAAAGTTATTGACAAAATACCTACAAAATTGTTGTGTCAAAATTTTTTTTAATTTATTTACAATAATTCAAAATGACATTTTTCTGTTTTTTTGGTATTTGTTTGCCAGAAAAATGAATATTACAATATCCATCTTTTGCCCTTCAATGTATAACTTTCCACTTTCAAAACAATTCACTAAAAAAATTCAAAATCAGCGAAAAAAAAAAATAAAACAAATTGGTTTTTCCATACCCTTGTTGGTTCCATGATTACAATCGCGACCCTAAAATGATAATAAGATTACGATTAAACGAATAAATTTTTGTTTGTTTATTGGCAATTTCGCCGTCCATAGCGTTTCGGCAACAATCAGACCTTTTTATTGCATTGTTGTCAGATCAATTGTTTTTTCAGCAGATTTACTGATTCTCTCTTTTACTTAATAATTCGGTTTTTTTTTTTTACTTCTGTGTCAACGGCATCAACTACTATGGCCATTAGCCTCGTGTTCTGTGTAGGCTTTGTTACTGTTTCCCAGCGCCACTTTAGGAACAGCACTGTTAATTAGAACCCAACAGTGAGTGGTCGAGTGAGGAATCACACCTGGTATATGAAAATCAATTTCTAAATTTCTAAATTAAAAATCAGAAAAAGATTTCTGCCTTTGGTGTGATTCGAACCCACAACCCTTGGATTATGAGTCCAGTGCTCTACCGCTAAGCCACCCACCCCCCTAATAATTCGGATTTATTTGACTTTTTGTTCTTCCGATTTTACTCGCAAAATGAAGTATGATTTGGCAATACTCTTTCACATGCATAACAGGATTACCAATTATTTTTCTTGCCTGAAACAACACATACACGTAAATAATAAAAATACTGGAATTAAACTTTTCTCTGTTAATGTAAAATAATCATAATATGGGAATGTAAATTGAGTGGACTAAGGTTTGATTTTATCAATTTTATTAATACTGTGAAAATAAATACAAAATATATTTTATTTACCAAAAAAAAGGAACATGAGTTATTTGTTCCCATATTCATATAAAATTAATACAATCAGCAGCAGGAAATCGGACACCGTGGCTCAGTTGGTTAGGGCACCAGCCTTTAATCTCTGGGTCACTGTTCGAAGACTAGGTTCGAATCCTGCCGCATTCAAGTGGAATAAAAGTCAGATAAGACTTTGGGCAAGTGCAAACAGGGATTTGTGTCATACGCAGTTTCATTCACGCCGGTAAACAGGCCGGATGAGATCGGATATCTCGTGGAACTGATAGGGGTTGGAGGCACATTTACACACTTGTTAGTCGGTAGATCACCTGCATGACAAAGGCATAGTCCTGGGTTTAAGGTGATTGAGGACCGTGGTTCGGAGCCCACGATAAGCTGTAGGTCCCGTCCAGATTAGCCTTAGTTGCAGAAAGCAGACGTTAAAATTGACCAAACAAACAATAGCAGCAGGAATTATCTTCTATGTTCTATAAAAAATTGATATTGTCAAAAGTCAAATCGGCAGCAGATGTTAGGGCACTTGAGCGTAGGAAAATTTTGGATAACAAGTGACAGCTAACAGCTAACACATGGCAAGGACAGATGACAAGTGACAGCTAACAGATGGCAAGGACTGATGACAAGTGACAGATGGCAAGGGCGGGTGACAAGTGACAGCTAACAGATAGCACGTGACAGATGACAGCTATCATCAGGTTGACAATCTAACCTGACATCACAGGGTTGCCAACTTCTTGAGGTTACTAACCTAACATCACAGGGTACAACGTAGCTAACCTCATATAGCCTAACGGAACCCCGCATATAGGACTTCGGAGCTCCAAAAACGCAAATGTCAGAAGAAGAAAAAAAGTACTCTTTTACCAAGACAATGCACCCTGTCCAAAGTCGATGGCAACAATTCGAAATTTCATGAATGCTTTCCCAAGCACCGTATTTTCCGGATCTGACCCCCAGCGACTACTATACAGGGTGTATCATATGGAATGGTCAATATTTTAATCATAGGTTCAAGACATCGAAATATTAATATTTTACTTAATAACTCTGGGTCAAATGTTATCTACTACTAAGATACAGGGTGTTGAAGATAAAATTTATTTTTCGTTTTTTTGAAATATTTTCTTTATTACTTAACATATTGACTTAAAATTTGGTATGGTTATATTTTTAAGTTAGTAAATCATAAGCGTGTTATCAATTTTGAGATTAGATAAAGAGAGCGCCACCTACACTCTACCAGATGAAGAAAAGTATCAATTTTGTTTATTGCTGACCTTTTTTGAATTTTTTTTCAAGTCTTTATGATACGCCCTGTAAATTTGAACAAAAAAGGTATACTTGTTTTAATAGCATAAATTCAGCTCATTTCGAGATATTTGCATTTAAAATATTCTAGCCACAGTATCTATTTAATCTACTTTAACATATGTCAACATAGTAGGCTTTGAAACGAAAATGAAAATGTACAGCTGTCAAATAATTAATTGTTAGATGGCAGCAGCAAGTCCAGAAAAATTTTTATTTGTGCATAAACACAAATCATATCTCTCATTTCTGAATTAGAGAAATGGTAGAGTCGTGACATTTTCATTACCTACTTAGATGGAATTTAGTGAATAAAATTACATAACAATTAATTATTTGACAGCTGTACATTTTCATTTTCGTTTCAAAGCCTACTATGTTGACGTATGTTAAAGTAAATTAAATAGATACTGTGGCTAGAATATTTTAAATGCAAATATCTCGAAATGAGCTGAATTTATGCTATTAAAACAAGTATACCTTTTTTGTTCAAATTTACAGGATGTATCATAAAGACTTGAAAAAAATTCAAAAAAGGCCAGAAATAAAAAAAATTGATACTTTTCTTCATCCAGTAGAGTGTAGGTGGCGCCCTCTTTATCTAATCTCAAAATTGATACTAAGCTTATGATTTACTAACTTAAAAATATAACCATACCAAATATCAAGTCAATATATTAAATAATAAAGAAATTATTGCAAAAAAACGAAAAATAAATTTTATCTTCGACACCCTGTATCTTAGTAGTAGATAACATTTGACCCAGAGTTATTTAGTAAAATATTAATATTTCGAGGACCTGAACCTATGATTAAAATATTGACCATTCCTTATGATACACCCTGTACATTTAAAGACTTAAAAAGAATGCTACAGGGAAATGTTAGAGAACCGTTGGAATGAATGTATCACTCTTGAAAGGATGTTGATGAATATAGTCAAATTTTGCCTAAAACTAATTGATTGAGTGACCGTTCATCCGGAATAATATTTATAAACTGTAAGTGTAAAGTTTTAGAATTGTTTCGCATAGAAATGTTTCTTGTAGAAGATTCACAGGAAATAAAATACTTTTTCAATGGTATATGAAATAGGCCAATTAATAATATTAATAAGATACTCGCAATTATATTTGTAACAATTTAAAAATAAATCATTCATATTCTATAAACATTTAATGCAGCTGTAATGACAAAACGATATGAAGATCTAGTACTTTCATGAATACCAACCAATCAAAAAAAAACATACCGTGAGGTGGATAATAATCAAGTAAAAATTACAGTGCAATTATCCATTTAATTCTAGATCTCGAGCATACCTTCTGGTGAAAACTATGTCAATAAATTACTATGTAAATATTTAATTACAACTTAGAGTTAACCGGTACTTAGTCACTCATTATAACAGGAAAAAAAATCACCAGAGACAATTAAAGGCAAATTTGTCTTGAATTTAAACTGTGAGAAATTTTTGTTTTATTTTGAGACTGATTTCCGTAATTAAAACACTTGATAGATCATACAAAGGTCTGTTATTACGCCATTAAAAAAGATATATTGTTTCCTAAGATTCTTAGCTTGATGACAAATCACTTATAAAATAATAAGTGCATTCATTCATTCGATAATATTTTTATTAAAAGCGTGTCGTAGAAGATAAGAAAATTATTAGCGCCGACAAAATAATAATTAAGATAAAATTATTTGAATTTTGTTTTCTTTTTACTTTCCATCGATGTTGTAAACTTACGAAGGGCTTTATCGTAGACGCGAAATATCTATTTGTTTAACTAAGGAGCAGTGGCGTAAATTCGACAGAGGGGGCCCTAAGAGCACCAGAAAAACGGGGCCCCCAAAACTCAAAATTTTTCGCATTCATTTTTAATCTTAAATATCAGAGCTGGGGAGGATTCGAATCCTTTTTGAGGATCCGAGGCCGGTGATTCGAATCCTTTAAAAAAAGGATTTGTGATCCGGATTCGCCGAAGAAATCCTAAAGGATTCGTATTCGTTATTTTTCCACCGTAATGCCTAAATATAACACCCTGTATTTGATCAGCTTAGACTATGATCCGAAAAAATTACAGATGAATCCACTTTTCATAATAATGGATTAGTTAACCGTCATAACTTTCATTATTATGATACTCAAAACCAGCATTTGTTCCACACAATAGATCATCAGAACCGGTGGATCATTTAAATGGGAGGAAATTTTTGCAATTGTTAAGAAAAAGTTTCTGGGAACTGTTGGAAAATGTATCATTAGATATTAAACAAAAAATGATGTTTCGCCTAAGCTGATTAAATAAAGAGTGTTATATTTAGGCATTACGGTGGAAAAATAATGTAAAATTTAACAAAAATAAAAATAACTCCAAAATTAATAGATTTAGGTATAGTAGACCTTTATAATTTTTAAAGGGTAATGGAATTTGCTACATAATAGGATAAAATACCGGGTATCCTATTTAAGATTAGAGAATGGCCCCATTTTGGACGCCCTGTATAATTTTAAACAACTTTAAATACATTATTGCTTTCAATTATTAGTCTAATTTTGTTCAGTTAAAATTGAATTTGACTGATTCCATAGGTCTCCAAGTTATTGGTTTTCCTGTAAGTGCTTCCATTTTTAGAAATATCAAAATATCTCGAAAAGTAAATAGGGAATACTTAAGAAAGTTTATCTTATTTTTAACGTATAATCTATAAATGCAATAAAATATAGGGTGTTCCATACATGGGCGGATCCAGCCGATTGTCAAGGGGGGGCTGTCTTCTACATCAGTTGGAGTTAAGGGTAGGGAGGCTATGGAATATATTAAAAAACGTAACCTAAAGGGGGGGCTGCAGCCCCACAGCCTTCCCCCTGGATCGGCTTATGGTTCCATAAGAAAAAATATAACTTTGATACGCCACACTTTTTTGCGACAACCTGTATATTTCAAAATAATTTTAAAATATAGCCTTTATCAACCCACATATCCATGAATAAACAAAATTTTCAAAATATTAACCGTTTAGCCACAATGCTCCGTCTCGTCTACCGTGACTCACCCTGTATATTGGGCGATCATATTTTTCAAGTAATATAATAAATAAAATAACCACTAACAAAGCTAAAATAGCCACTAGATTAAAAATAAA
This sequence comes from Crepidodera aurea, assembly GCA_949320105.2. Taxonomy (NCBI): domain Eukaryota; kingdom Metazoa; phylum Arthropoda; class Insecta; order Coleoptera; family Chrysomelidae; genus Crepidodera; species Crepidodera aurea. The sequence continues at coordinate 65,232,212 of OX439475.1, forward strand.
ATAAAATTCAAACCCACTTAATCTATAATTATAGTCGTTTCATGACGTTTCATTCGAATCCGTAGTTACGTATAATAAACATTAAACATTTTGACTGTAATTTTGACGTCTATAGGCCAGCCCCGCATCGGCTGGCGCGACGCGAGCACCGCTCTACCGGCCGGGAAAAACAATAATTGATTGTCGATTTAAATCAAGGCCGTAGCCAGGAGGGATCAAGGGGGATAGATCCCCCCCCCCCCCCCAATTTAAAAAAAAATATATTTCTTTAGTAAGTACTAAGTAGTATGTTTTTCTACCCCAAGCAGCATTATAGTGACAGTAACTGATATCGCAACTTCGATTGGGTGGCTATTACGTAATAATGACTAAATCTACCCCTACACAGTAAGAATAACTTAATTTTATTTATGCCTAGTTGTAATCACGTAAAGTACACCGCTGGGAGCCACTTAATAGTTTTATAATATTTTGGTGCCACTAAAGGTGTTTGAAATGTTACGCGAGACTACCTCAAAGTTGCAGAAACGTTAAAGTAGAAAATAATAGTTACGGCCACCAAACCATATCACTTAAACTTAAATACCACTTAGAAGTGGCAGTGATCTTAAAGTGGGCGTAATAGTTTTAGTGTCGTTTTGGGAACCATTAATATAACTTTAAAGTGGCGGCACTTGATTATATGATTGCCACACAAAAATCATTTTAAAATTTTATTTTCTAAACGCAGACATTTGCATCAATTTTGAGAAAAATAAACGTGCTATTTAAAAAACTTTTTTTCGTCAATACAGCTTCAAATTTACTACATTTCCATACATAATTAATGATTTTAATAACAAAGATTGATTGAAGCAGTATTTAATTTCCATGATGAAAAATTTACAGATTTTAACTTTTTTCTTAAATTATGAAGTATTGCAATGGCGCGTGGGCTGGAGCTTCGCGAGATATGTGCCAAAAACGGCATTTTTGGTATTTTTCGAGTGGATTGCTTCACCATTTTTTAAATATCTCAGGCTCTAAGAGTCGTGGAAAAATAAAAAAAAAATAAAATGACCGTGATGAAGTAGAGTAGGGTTTTTTTTAAATGCATCCTAACCTCAAAAAACGAATTCGCACACATTATTTTTTTTACTCAATTGGCAATAAATAACCAAAGAATCCTCGAATTTTCTTAAAAATTGAAGAAAATATGTATTTTTAAGTCGGGAAGACATGGTAAAAATTAAAAAAAAAATGTATTTGTCCAGCCAAAATCGGGCACTTTAAATAAAGAAATAAAATGTTGGATTTTATTAGACAAAAGTACACACAAAATCTTTCTTTTTAAGATAAAATTTTTTTCTCTACTATTGTTTTTTAAAAAATGGCGGCCAATTCAATTTTTTTTTCGATTTTGGCTGGGCAAATACATTTTTTTTTTTAAATTTTTACCCGACATAAAAATACATACTTTCTCCAATTTTTAGGAAAATTCGAGGATTCTTTGGTTATTTATTGCCAATTCAGTAAAAAAAAATAATGTGCGCGAATTCGTTTTTTGAGGTTAGGATACATTTTTAAAAAAATCCTACTATACGGATCGATACTCTACTTCATCACGGTCATTTTAATTTTTTTTTATTTTTCCATGACTCTTAGAGCCGGAGAAATTTAAAAAATAGTGAAGTAATCCACTGGAAAAATACCAGAAATGCCGTTTTTGGCACATATCTCGCGAAGCTCCAGCCCAAATTTATTGAAAACATTTTTACAAGATTCTCTTTATGTATAAAATCGAAAAAATTAAAAAAAATTGACTTAGCCCTTACATCCATTTTCAGAATATTTTCGTCTAATTTCACTCCACTAACATGCGCAGTGAACAAAGTTTCATGTTTAGTGTCGACCACCACACCACCACGTAGCTGCCACCAAAAAAGTGTTCCTCATTTTAGGCACCGCCACGTCATAGAACCGTTTCTATTACGTGGCAAAGACTTTGGCAATACACTTTAAAGTTTCTAATGTCGTGGCCGCCACGTTCCGTCCACGAATAATGCTACTTGGGACTGGCCGGCCAAACCAAACCCCCCCGAAATTATTTCCTCGCTACGGCCTTTAAAATTATGCACTTAATTAGAATAGAATGCGTTTATTGTTTTAGGAGAAAAAAACAAGGGTTGCAATTTAAATAAGGTATGAAAACAGGGGGGAAAATGGGTTAAATTACAAAAAAATAAAAAATCGTACAAATCAGTTATGTTGTATTAAATTTATAAATTTTTTAAATTACATTAAATAATTTAATGTAATATTTAAGTTAGTGCCGTTTTTTCCCGTTGTTTATTTCTTTGGTATGTTATTTAAGCCAATTTTGATTTTTCGTATTTTTGTGTGTATTCACTTGAGATACCAAGTATGATACATCGATGAAATTAGGTTGTCATGTAGATTCCAAAAATGTAACAATCTACAGGTGCCCCTTTTAAAATTCAAAAGTTGGTATCACTTCCGGTAAAACCGGAAGTAGTAAAAGTGAAACAAACTGACTAAAATGAGGCCACTAAGGTCCCATTTAATGCCTTAAAATTTTATAATTTTATCTTGAGAAACACAGATACTGTAGCCTGTTACATGGTTGCTGTGTCACCCTGTATACCACACATTTTTTGTCGGACCCGGTTGCCCAGATGTCGCGTCGGGAGATGTGGGGTTGGCGTATATTAATTAATACAGGATATTCAAAAAAATTTGGTCAAGATATGATATCATACAAATATCTTCATTATTTTCAATGGATCATGTTTCGGCACGATTCTAACTCTTCAGTTTTCCAAAAATGCATAGTTTTTTAAACCTGGCACTCATTGTTAAACCTATCATATCGGCCACTAACAGGAATACTTTGTTCTAGATCAGTGTTTCCCAACCTTTCTCAGCTGGCGACTCACCTTTCCTTATACCTATCCATGGTGAATTTGAATTTTAAAATTCTGACTTCAGACTTTTTGATATAGCATCACAAAGTAAGCTTAGGGTTTGATGTGCCCCTCCGTACCTCTTCGGGGACACCTTCAAAATGAGGACCAAAATATGAAAATTTTGAAGTTTAAAATGTCATTGAATTTAAAGTAGACACATAGAGAATGACGATTTTGGAAAAAGTGAGAAGACTGTGGCTGTGTTGATTAGAAGAACTGTCAATCTAAACTTTTATTAATACTTTCACTACAATGTGTTCGGTCTATGGCGATGCTAGAAGAGCATTCTCAACTGGTTTGTGATGTATTTTTTTAATTTCAATTTGAGCTAGAAAAAAATTTGGTTTTTGGAAGAAAAATATTAAATAAAAAAACACCAAAACCACAGAAAAAAATTACAAATTGAATGCAAAAAACCGCTTAATTTTGTGTCATAAATTGACTGAAATTTAATTGTAATATACAGATCTGGCAATATTTTATCGGAACATAGAATTTTCAATGTATTTTGGACAAGAGCTCACGTAGAAGTCGACCAGCACAAAATCTGAGAAATACGCGCGAAGGCGTATCAAGTATTCAATTGAACCACTGTTCCCCTTCCTGCCCCGAGCAACTGGCACGTGATACTTGTCACTCAGTCTACTGAAAGTCAATCGCAGTAGTATTAGTATTAAGCCGATAACGATTGAAAATAAAATGTTCACGTTCACAAAGGAGAAAAAGTGGTATTTTGGGGGCCACTCGATTCGAGATACAATAAATTTATTTATTGTTGCATTTGAAAATAGAACAATTCCGACACAGTCCACCATTTCTCGAATTATTAAAAAGTTCGATATGAGATTATTTTCATACTGCTGCATCTTAGTTCTAATAAGCTAACGCACACTCGCGCTCTGCTAACCGAGAGTAGGGATACAACAATGTAGAGTGGTTCAAATGAATAGTTAATACATCGTCGCGCAGATTTCTTATATATTGTGCTGGTCGACATCTACGTGAACTCTTGTCCAAAGTAGATTTAAAAATCCTATGTTCCGTTAAAATTTTGCCAGATCTGTATAACAGATTCACATCTTAGACAAAAATTAGTATTTCGTGAAGATTTCCTGATAAATTAATGAGGTCGTTTACTTTTAATGCAGCCTCTGTGTACAATTGTCTGTCTAGGGAATACGGAAATCGTTCGTTAAAATTCTTAAAACAGAATTTTTAAAATGTTACTGCTGTGTCAATTATAAAGGAGAAATGCATGTCTATTTTTCATTTATTTTTGTAACTCGAGATTAGGTTGAGTAGCATTAACTAGAATTCGCATTCAAAATTACGTTGTTTCTTATTATATTTATTTCAACATCACTTATCAATTGTAAACTACATTGTAAGTCTTTGCCTTTAATTAATCAATCACAATTAACATTAATCACCAAATTTTAATTAAAATATAATTATTTACTACTTATTCAAGTATTGCCTAGAAGAGTTGGAAAATATAAATATTTATATTCAAAAAATAAAATTATCCAGTCTAGTTCAATTATTTTTAGTTTTGCGGGAAGTGTTTTGTTTTGGATTAGCAGCTTCCTTACAAATAGAATTCATACAATTGAAGCATGTTCTGGTGTTCCCCAAGGTAGTCACTGTGGACCATTATTTTTCAATATCTTTATTGATGATCTTATTAAACATATTACTAACTCAGATCTCAAGATATACCGTGTGATTGAATCTTATGCTGATTGTTTGAAACTTTTAACCAATTGGTGTACAAATAATTGCTTAGACCTAAATTTTGACAAATGTCTTGTTATGTGTTTCATTCGTTCTCAGGTACCAATCACATATGAATAGTGCATAAACTCTTTGCCTTTGAACCAAGTTGATGAAGTAAAAGATCTTGGTGTTACATTTGATAAAAAATTATCATTCTCAACTCATATCAATAAAATGTCCTTAAAATCACTTAAAGTTTTTGGATATGTAAGTAGGATCGCTAAAGACTTATCAGCTAACACAATGAAAATTCTATATTGTTCATTAATAAGGTCACACTTACAATATTGTATGGTGTCCCTCTTACTCAGTGTATAGTTCGTGTAATATATATAGTAGCCCCAATTTAACAGCTTAAAGCGGCGCCTTTGTTGCTACCAAAAAAACTTCTAACGTAGCGGCATCCTTTTTGAGACTGCCGCAAAGGATGCCGTTACGTTGTCCAGAACGCAAAGACCAGTTAAACTATGATTTGGTCGGTATGTCGAGCGATTAGTCGCTTCGATTACATCTTAGTGAATGCATGTTTCTATTTTATCAACTCGAGAAATATTCTCTGGCTTCCGAGCTATATATTAAAATAGAACACTCGACATCGACTTTAAAGAAATTTTTAGATGGCTGGACTATAGGGATTACTTAAACTATGCAAAACGTTACTGGAAAGGGTCCAAAATACATTTTTGCTTAGTGCTGCCTACAAAATGGGCTTTCAAATGGACCAGCGACATAACTATACTGATATTCGTTCCACACTACACCTAACTACATTGGAAAACAGACGGACTCAAGCTGACCTAATATTTCTATTTAAATTACTGTCAGGTCAATTTAATTCCCCAGAACTTCTCTCTTTAGTTGGCCTGAGAGTTAAGCATAAAGTAACAAGGGATGATAAAACTGTTTTCGTAGAGAACTCACATCCTACCAATTATGGATTTAATAGTCCATTGTCAAGAATGTTAAGGGAAACTAATGCATCATAACTTGATTTTTTTACTAATTCCTTAGAGGCATTCAAAAAGTCTGCCATTAATTATGTATTTCACTGTAGATCTATGTTTTTATATGTTTGTTAGTTTTTATTACTTAGTGTTATTTTTATTTGTTTTAGCAGTTAGTTTTAAGTATATTTTTTATATATTTCAACATCTTTACTAATTTTGTAACTGATTTAGTTTTAAGTATTTTATATATCAACATTTTGCTACTTTGTAACTATATGGGTTTTCCGTTTATACCAAAATAAATAAATAAATAAATTATTTCTTCTATTTTTAAGGTGTTCCGTGGCGAAGTATTTGTAATAGTCGGGAATCTGAGGTGCTGAATTCGACCACCTCTATACAACTCGTGAACATCCACCTAAAAAACATGAAATCCTATGTAAAATGACTTGCCGAATTTTTTGTTCGCCCTTTGATCCGGAATTGCGAAATGTGTCAAAACATGACATTTTTAAAAAAACTGAAAATGAAAATGAAAGAAAATTATGTTATACCTGTTCAAATTGAAATTGTATTGGCAGGAATGTCAGAAGATAATCAAAGAAAAATAAAATGGACAAAAATGGAGTCGAAAGTGGTTGATGAGTTACAGTTTACTATGGGCATGAGGAAGCTGATACTAGAATATTTGCAATTATTAATTTTTTTACAGACATGTTTAATGTATTTGTTATTTACTCATTGGACACAGATGTTTTTATTTTATAAACGTTTTTCTCGGGTACCTTAGATGTCGAAATTTGGATGCAAAGAGAAAAGAAATTTATCCCATGTTTCTCAATCATTAAAGCACTAGCAACTTTGAAGCATCTGGATGTTAAAATATTAGCAGACAATTTGTTGTAAATATATTGTTTATCTGGATGTGATTCTGTTAGCTTTCCGTTTAGAAACCAAAATATATCATTGAAGTTTATACTATTATACTGATAGGTAAATAAGGTTTTAATAATGACCTTTTTTTAGGGATTTGCCGCCGACTGAAGATACTTTTATTTTTCATGTGAGAAGGGTATTTTTACAATGCGCAATTTTCAAAACGGCATATCCGTTAAAACCAGATCTGCCTGAAATTCTAAAGTTTGGTTACGAACGCAAATACAATAATTGTATAGTGCCAAAATTAATGTCCAAAGAGGCAAAACCTACATTTTAAAAAATTACTCCATTATGCAAATTATTTAACTGTGGTAACAAGTGCAAATGCCTGAAAGCAAATGTAAGATGCAATACAGGGTGTTTCATAGTTAAACCGACATACGTTAATTGTAAATAGAGGGAACTTAGGCGATTCCAAATAACCTTGGTTAATTGGTCTAACGCCTTTAATAACCGAGATACGGGGTGTTTTATCCATTTCGACCAATATTTTGATAAGCCGTAACTTTAGAACCACCCTGTAGATTTCTCTCATACTTGGTACAGGTATAGTGTGTTAATAGCCCAATCCTGTAGTGTAAGAATACAATTAAAATCCAGATCCGGATTAAGAAGAATTTATAAAATTTGAAAATCCCCAAAACAACACCCTGTATATCAGATTTTTTAAAATTGGGACGGATATTTGAAAAGAACGGAAAAAAATGAGAAAGTGAAAAAAATTTTTAAGTGCTCATCCCATTCGACTACTGGAGTTTTAACGTCAAATTACATCAAATGCATTTTTTTCATTTTCACAAGCAGTAACTTTCGAAATACCTGGTAGATTTCTTTCATATTTGGTACAGGTATCATTTTTTAGTACCCCAATCGTATAATGTAAGGAATACACGACAGTTAAAATCCAGATACGGATTAAGAAAAATTTGTAAAATTTGAAAATTCCCAACGCAACACGCTGTACATCAAATATTTTTTAAATTGGATCAGACATTCGAAACGAATGGAAAAAAGTGAGATATTCTGACATATTTTTATAAATGCACATCTCGTTCTACGTATTACTAAACTTTTAAAGTAAATTCAATTAGTGCAATACTTATTGTCGTTTTCATAAGCCGTAACTTTGAAAACACCCTGAAGATTTATTTCATATTTGGTACAGGTAGATTGTTTAAATAGCCCAATCATACAATACAAGAATAAAGTTAAAATTCAGATCCGGATTAAGAAAAATTTGTAAAAGTTGATAATGTCTAAAATAGCACCCTGTATATCAGATTTTTTAAAATGTAATCGGATACCTATTTGAAAAAAGAAAAAAGATGTGTTATTGCCGAAGCTTACTTGATAGTTTAATAAGTTTTGTATCCGGAATTAATCCGAAAAATTAAATCTGTATTTTTTCTTTGTAGAACGATCTTGTGCACTTATAAAAATATTTTAGTATAACACATCTTTTGTCTTTATTTTTTTTTTTTTTTAAATCTGATACAGGATGCTATTTTAGAGATTACCAACTTTTACAAATTTTTCTTAATCCGGATCTGGATTCTAATTTTAGTTCTTGTATTGTACGTTTGGGCTATTTAAACAATCTACCTGTACCAAATATTAAAGAAATGTACAGAGTGTTTCCAAAGTTATGGCTTATGAAAGTGACAATATGTATTGCATTAATTGAATTTACTTTAAAAGTTTAGTAATATGTAGAACGAGATGTGCATTTATAAAAATATGTCAGAACATCACAGTTTTTCCATTCATTTCGAATGTCTGATCCAATTTAAAAAATATCCGATATACAGCGTGTTGCGTTGGGGATTTTCAAATTTTATAAATTTTTCTTAATCCGTATCTGGATTTTAACTGTAGTAGTAGTAGTCCTTGCACTATACGATTGGGCTACTAAAAATGATACCTGTACCAAATATGAAAGAAATCTACTGGGTATTTCGAAAGTTACTACTTGTTAAAATGAAAAAAATGCATTTGATATAATTTGACGTTAAAACTCCAGTGTGCACTTAAAAAAAAATCACTTTTAACTCATTTTTTTCCGTTCTTTTCAAATATCCATCCCAATTTTAAAAAATCTGATATACAAGGTGTTGTTTTGGGGATTTTCAAATTTTGGAAATTCTTCTTAATCCGGATCTGGATTTTAATTGTAGTTCTTACACTATAGGATTGGGCTATTAACACACTAAACCTGTACCAAGTATATGAGAGAAATCTACAGGGTGGTTCTAAAGTTATGGCTTATCAAAATATTGGCCGAAATGGATGAAACACCCCGTATCTCGGTTATTAAAGGCGTTAGACCGATTAACCAAGGTTATTTGGAATCACCTAAGTTCCCTCTATTTACAGTTAACGTTATGTCGGTTTAACTATGAAACACCCTGTATAAGTTGCCGGATCAAAGGGCGAACAAAAAATTTGAATCCGGCAGGTCATTTTACATAGGATTTTATGTTTTTTAGGTGGATGTTCGCGAGTTGTATAGATGATCTTTAAAACTGATATTAGATTTTAAGTAATTTAATTTGTTTTCCCATTTTTTTATTTAGCATTGCAGTAGCGTCCGTAAGTGAAGCAATTATTTATTTGAGGGACATCGCTTGGGTAAAGCGGGTAGAGAAGAGGTGCCAGTATGCTTCCTTAAGGCATACTTGTTTTTATTTCCTTCGCTTTAGAAGGTTGAAACCCTACAGTTAGCTTACCAGCCAAACTATGTCTAAAAAAAGTAACATAAATGTTAAAATCAATTCTTTAATTATGGGATATACACTGTTGATCAAGTCGTACGTATTTCTTGTTAATCCACTTTTAACCCGCTTGCTTCAAATAATCACTCTTATTCCGCCTAATGATTAAAATTATGGAATACAAAGTGTATAATACCCTCCTAGTCATGCTGATCTGAATACATATTAGGGAAGCTTATCAGTGACTCTAATCTATCTGTAAATAACGCTAATACAAATACAAATTTCTAGGTATAAGTACTTTTTTAGCTTCTCTTAGACATAATTTTAGTAAATTAAATTATAATATAATCAAATGAGCTTTGTCTATGTACTTTAACGTGAAATTAGTTGTTTTACCGTATACTGTAATGCCGACCGACGGTAAAACTAACTTGACATAAAAAATGCTTTCCTCGTATACCATACGGTTTAGAGTTGAAGTGGATAGATAACCTTGAAACTAAAAATTGATATCCACCAGGCAATGCACAGTATACAGTTTATAGGCGTCGATTTCATAGGGGCTAGAGGGGGCCGTTTATTTTTTATAAATAGATGTTATTTACTAGAAATAATTATAATTTTATCCATTTTAAAAATCAGTTAAGCGGAAATACTTCTCAACAGTCTGATGTAATACGGGTGTCCCAGAAGTTCCTGACCTATTATATTATAACTGCAATTATCTCGGAACTCAGAAACGAAAGGGAGGTGCGGTTTTCACAGTGAAGCATAGTGCGAACAGGGATTTTTCGTACGGGCCCGGGCCCCATCGAGAACTGCGGACCCGGGGGGAATCCCCCCGTTGCCCCCCCGTCTCGTCAGGCCTGGTGCCAACCCGGGCATCAGGTCTGTCCGACACCATTTTTTTAAATTTGCAGGTATTCATGGGTACAGCTCTCTGAAATTTGTGGAAGGGCGGGAAAATGGCCTATTGGCCTCAAAAATGTGTTTTTTTTTCGCCTATTATTACGTTTCGTTCCTAGCTTGTTCCAAAAAAAAAGGATGTCGGAACCCGCTAAGAAGTTACTACCTTCACGGGGGTGGGTTGTATAGTTACTAAAGAAAAAAAAAATGACTGATTTGACAGTGACAATTGAAGACTATTTATTGGTTAATAAAAAAATAATATGCAGGCCAGAAAATTTATATAAATTGTGATTTAATTCTAATGTGCACTATGCCAAAAGGCTTACTAAAGTAGCGACTCCCTAATAGTACTATTTGTTTACAGTAGGTACGTATAATTTAATAACTATTGCACACCTTAATCATTAATACGGCAACTACCTATCTCTGAAATTACAATTTAGAGACCTGTCTATTACCAACGCATAAACTTAATAGTATATTGTGCAACAAGTTTTGAAAATAGCACTTTTCACACGAGTTACACACTATACTTTTCCTACGGCTGCGACTTTATTATCATATATATATTTTTATTGGTACCTATTTATTGTTAGGTAAAGCAAATCTTATTTAAAACGACCAGATGTTTATAGTGCTTTTCAACATAGAATAGTGCGACCACAATGTTGAAGATTTATATTTTTGCGCTAATTCTTCAAAATAAACAAGCAGAACATTCTCTGATAACGAGTTTAGGTTTCGTTCATTTTTCCATTTTATGAATGTTTCATAAGAACTTTCATACCTCTCTTTGAAAATTAATGGTAAAAGATTTTGCGTGATGGAGGCCCTTTCAAGTATTTCTGGAGGAGTACAGTTAAATTCATCTTCTATCATCGTGTAACACTGCTTTTTTAAAATTTTGCAATAAATTTGACTTTATTTTAATGAGAAATGAGAACTGTCAGTAGTAACAGTGTCCGCATGCTAGATTTCATCTCGATTCATTGATATGTGTTGTTAATATGAGTTGTGTTGTCATTTTACTTTGCACACAGCGTGTGTAAACGTTTACACACGCTGTTTGAAATTGACGTTTTTCAAGGGAAGTTGACATTGCGTTTTTATGCATATTCTAAGCAGCCGTAGGAAAATTAATAATATGATTTCCTATAATTGTAGATAACAGATAACTGAGCGATAAGCCTGGATGGCTGGACGGCTGATATTACCTCGGGAGGTTAGGGCCCTCGGTAGAGAAAATAAGAAAGATCTTACTTGCGGTCCTGTTTCTGCGTTGGGCCTATCAACGATGGGCCTGGCATAAATTCAGCGACTTCTCATACAGGTACGTGTAGCATTAACGTAGGGTTACGGGCTGGTTAGGGGTTGGGGTATCTACCCTTGATGTACTCATACAGAATGGTTTTATTTCACTTTTTCCTTCACTTTTTAAGAAAAGAAGAATTTTGACACTTGAGAGTGACAGAATAAATGTAAACAAATAAAATAAATAAATCTGTCCTTTTTAAAGTTATTTATTATTTACGAGTTATTTAGTATAGTGTTTTGGACCAGATAATATTTATTGGATGCATCGATCACATAAACAATAAAGAAAGGTTAAACTATATTTTAACACAAAGATAGAATGTCAAAATAATAAGGATATTTTGTGGGTTTATTAGCCGTACTTCTTTGAAACTAATCCCTATAATTAAACATGTAACACTATTTTCGCCGATATTTGCGAAAATATGACACTTAGAGAATTTTTGTGTGGACGTAAAAATTAATATTTTTTCATGATTCAAAGTTCAGATGAAAGCAGGAACCTATAGCTATAACATCATGTTAATTTTTCCTTTATCTATTTCTCTGAATTATTGAAAAACCGGGCCAAAGTTTGTTTTTGCTCGATATTTTGACCGTTCTTTCAAAAACAACATGTTTTTTATGACATTTTTTTTTATTTCCGGGGTTTTCGAAAATGCTCGGGTCTATGGGGAATTAATATATAATCAAGGACCTTATCGGTTTTCAACGCACATCATTAGAAAGGGGACAACTTGCCGATGGCATTTTCCTTTTTTTAATATTTTTCATATTCATATATTATAAAAGGAAGAGAAATCACAAGTTTGGAAGAAGAGATGAAGAGAGAATTGGAAGAAAATAGAGATGAAACGGAGAGAGAATTAAATATAAACAGAAGAAGAATGGAAGAAGAAATCAAGAAGATAAAAGAATTGTGTGAAATGTATAATACAGGAATAATGGAAATTGAAGGAAGAACACGTCTAGGAGAAGACCAAGAGTAAACAGGAAAATAAAATTGCTTGAGAAAGAAACTAATAAATTAAGAATAGAAGAAGAAATGAAGATCCAAAAATATTTATTAAAAGTTTAACAAATAAAATCAAACATTACCTTAAAAAGAAAAATAAAAAAATTACAAAAAATGTGAAATTTAAAAAAAAGGAGACTTAGTAATAGTAAAGGCACTTAGGGTAGCAAATTATAAAAACAAAATAAATTTAAGATAACTAAACATTAGAGATAAATTAGCATTAATTTGTTGTTTTTTCCAAAAATACCAAATGAATGCAAATTTGGGGGAATTTGTTATGATGTTAAAATTTTGAAATTTGGGGAATTATGTAAAAGGGGGCTTAAAATTGACAGGGTTGTTATGGGATGTTTATGTTGATATAGTTAGTTTGTTAGGGGATGTTTATGTTGATATAGTTAGTTTGTTTTGAGTTTTTATGAAAATGTCACATTTCTTAAATTATAAAATAAAGATTAAAAAAATAAAGAAAATCTATAGAATTTTGATTATCTTCTCAATATATATATATATATATATATATATATATATATATATATATATATATATATATATATATATATATATATCAAGTATTTTATCAGATAGAATAAAAATATATAGGGTGTTTCGTTAACAAAATCGATGATATTTTCATTTTAAAAAGACCGTTTTTTTAAACACCCTATATAAGATTTCACTAAATCAACAGTTATACTGAACAAAAACTTGATATAAAAAGAAATTGTTCGGTGAAAACCGCACCTCCCTATCGTTTCTGAGTTCCGAGATATTTGCAGTTAAAATGGGTCAGAAACTCACGGTATTAACAAATATTGAATTTAAATGTATTCAAAAATAATGTAACTTCTTACACATGTTTCTTTATCTGAGAGTGAATTGAAGTTTTCTAGTTTATCTAGAGATTAAATCCGAATGTTTTAAATTTCTAGAGCTGAGAAAGAAGAAAGAATGAGGAATGAGGAATAAGAAAGAAATGAGAATTAGTTCTAGATTTCGCTATCTTTGATTAGAAAGAACAAGTTAAATCATTTATTTTTAATAACCATCATCTACAAAAGGAATGGGGTTAGAAGTTTTTCGGTATTAGAAACTTCCCTAAAAATGTTTTAAAAGTTGACGCCAATGATACAGTAGCGCGGTGTTACTAACATTTTAGAAACGCTAAACAAATATTACTTTATTAGTTTTTTGAGGTCGTATTTTAAATTCGATCTGTGGGTGGGCGTTTACTGATGATTTTTTGAACGATCACACGTTTAATACCTTGGAATAATATACGAATTTTAAATGATATACTAGTTTTTCAATTATAATTTTTGTATTTGTCGAACCAATAGAGATATTATTCTTATTAGTATTATACATACAATAAAGCTTTTTAAGAATCGACTTTAAAAAGAAACGCGCTAAGTTGAAAATACTATTTTATGAACCAACTATACTTTAAATAGTAAAAAATCATTACCGATCTTTTTTTATTATTTACACCACCCAACAGAAATCCATTTACAGGATGGGAACTCACAGATACAAATGACATTTATAAATCAGTAAATAAAATACAAAAAGTATTAAAATCTGATTTTTTTTAATGAAGCAATGCTGCAAGAGAAGATGTCACAGCTATCATTGATAGCATTGTAGTTGTTGCAAATTCTGAATAAAGGTGAGTTTTTCTGTACATTTGTTCTAGGGGGCTTAGAGATAAAATCGATTGTTCTGCCTTGAATTTACTCTTGGAAACAGCATTACTGTCGATTTGGCCATGGATCACCTTATAAAGAAATATCAAAGCAGCTGTGTTCCTCCTACTTGCAAGAGAAGTAAAGTTATGTCTATCTAATAAAGCTGTATTGGGTATTCCTATAGCGTAGGCACCATTTTCCATGAAAGAGAGATATTTCATAAAGCGTCTATGAGTTCGTTCAAGGCCATTTGAATGGACATTATAATGTGGACACCAAACGATAGATGCATACTCTGTTTTAGATTGAATATACGAATTATATAACAGGAGCAGTGTTTCTGACAATGAAACCTAAGGCCCTTGAACATTCATTGGTGACTTTATTTATGTGAGTTGAGAAAGATAATTTATGATCGAAAGTAATACCAAGGATTGAGTAATAAGTGATTTTATTCTGTTTTCCAGTGAATGTCACAGTTGAACACTTATTAGCATTTAACAGAAGGCGGTTTTTTGCACGAAGTATTTGCTTTATCTAGGGCATTTTGTAAAGTGGCACAATCATTCAAGCAGTTAATTTTTTTATATAATTTCAAATCGTCCGCATATAATAAACAAGTGACTTCGAGGCCCTCAATAATGTAATTTATGAATAAATTGAAAATAAGCGGTCCCAAAACAGAACCTTGTGGAACGCCAAATGTTGGTGTAAATACAATGAAATTCTGACAATGACACTCTACGTAGAGGGAGTGGTTTCTCAGATAGGAAGTAAAAAAAGGCATTCAATTTACCGAGTAATATATTATGATCAAGCTTATCGAAGGCCTTGGAGAAGTCCGTGTATATGACATCAACCTGGGCATTATTTTCGCATGTGTTAGTTATGTACTGGGTAATACAGAAGAGATTGGTGGTAATTGACCTACCTTTGAAGAAGCCATGTTTGATTTTTGACATGATTGGAAAGTGGTTTGTTGAGCAGGATTTCAAAAGATTTTGAGAAATTATTAACTATAGTAATAGGGCGATAGTTTTCAATGTCATGTTTGTCTCCTTTTTTGAAAACAGGTATTAACTTAGACTGTCTCAAAACATCAGGGAACTGTTGGTATTTTATTGAGAGGTTGAAAATTAAAGTGTTGCGAAAGAATTATGAAAATACTCCGCAAATGCATTTGCGGGGTCATTATGTTGATAGTTAGATTCAATTTCAGACTTTACTTCTGTCCTGATCGTTTGGAATTCCAAGCTCTGTGCTTATGTTTGAGTTTTCTTATAATGCTCGAATTATACCAAGTCGGATAGTTTCTTGTACAGGCCTTAACTGCGGGCACAACAAAGTGAATAATAATTTTGAAATGATATGCAGTTGGTGGAGCCCAGGCCGAATCGCGGCTTTTGTGGCTAATTTGTAAACAATGCAATTATATTTTGTCAATAATAAATTGTACCACCTAGCGGAAGACAACATACTAAAAAATATTTTTAACCATTTTTAATTTTTCTAGTTCTAGGACATATGAATCACCCGGTATAGTAGTGTATAGAGAACATTCACAAAAATATAAAAACTAACTTTACGGATAATAAAAGAACAAAAGAATAAAACGAAAAGAGGCAAAAATAAAGTTCGAAACTTAAATAAAAGACAACTGAATATTGGATACATTACAGTTAAGGTGGTTCGATAAACTTCAATGTTTCTATTTACTTGTGTCTCCTCCAGCACAATGTCGCCAGCAAAAACATGCAAGTTTCTTTTTTAATTACTTACATATTTCTGTATCCTACAGCATTTTATTCGTCTTCATTTAACTCTCTTTTGTTGCCTTATATAAAAACAAAAAACAACACCCCTCCTTGTCTCTACGTAGTCAAATTTTATTAGAAATTAATGGGTAACAAAAGCTTTTAAGAAAGTTATGAACGATTTTCTAATTTGTTCTTTAACTTATAAATTTTTAAGTTAAGCAATAATAATAATTTTCACAAATAAAAACAATGGTGAAATAAACGATTATAACCCGGGATATTATAGGGCAGAGAGAAATTTCTAAAAAGTTTATGTTAAACCCGCCAACGGTCGCGTCATTTAGCCAAAAACAAATTAGAAATATGATTTTATTTTATTAATTCTAGTAAATAACGTTTTCTGATAGCGCGGATCAAAAAAATGTTTGTTTATTTGTATGACTAGCATATCTAATAGCGTAGAAATCATTTAATTACTGACAATGCCATATATTATCTAATATTCGTGTCATACCAAACGAATATGACGATACTTCTTAGAAAAACCTATGAATAACGACCACGAAACTTTTCGACATAAATAATGCAACATTTTCATTTTTATAAAGCATACGAACAACAAAACGTTTTTGGAAAGCAAATATAAACGTCTTCCTCCTACATATACATAATTCATAATTTCATATGATACGATTGAGTGCCCAGATTTTATTTAACTCACTGGCCAATTATTTCAATTTCGCATAAGCAGGTCTAATGACAGAACTCAAGTATGTTTCATTATTATTATTATTGTTTCATGCTTTTTGTTATAAACAACAAATTATTGCATGATAATCAATTTTGCCACTAAGAAATTGCACCATGTGCCATACTACTTAGTTCTCGAGATAAACTATTCATATGTCTCCTGAATTTAAAAGCAACTGTTCCAATGAAATTTTGAAAAAACGAACAAGAATTTTTGGGCCATTAATTTTCGTTTTGAAAAATTTTAATTATTCCACCCTAACGTTAAAATGAAGTCCGAAAATGGAAGGCAAATTAACATTTAGATATATACCTACCTCAAGCAATCTTTCACAATTCAATGTGAAAGAACCCCGCACCATTCTTATGGAAACGGGAGCACCGTCAAATTGTCTGAATGTTTGATATGTGGTAGTACTTGATGTCCTGATCAATAGTATCCATGGGCCCAATCCTAGCCTATGGCTAGATTTCGATATACAGGGCGTTAAAGTTCAAAATCCCGAAATTTTAAAATGTGTACCAAAAAGTTCCTGCAAAATATTTTTAAAAGTTTCTGAAGGACATATGTAGTCAAAATACACACGTAATAAATAAAATCAAAATATATTTCCTTACAGGGCGATTCATGTTTCCACAGGCCTTTTTGTTCAAAGTATGTATTTTTAACATGCAGAAATAGCCTGAAATATCGATAAAAAAAGTCACCTTCAAAGTTTCTGGATATTGGATATAATGTAGCTCTTGACGTCCTCGTTCAAAATTGTAATAGGTTAAATTGGCTCCTATGGCATGTTTTAGAGAAATTAAACGATTAAACTGTAAAAATATCAATTATTGCCAATAGCAACAAAAAATAAACGAAATATAGTAAACTAAATATTTTTACACTGTATTAGATTATATTGCACCGTTATATTAATTGGAGGCAGGCTAAAAATTCATACTTACAGAGTGATCTCACTTGAGCTTGTAAGATGACAAAATCAACAAATCTAAAACAGCTGCCAAACAATTAAAAGGTTTATTGTTCCAATAAATAAAAAAATAAGTAGGTATATTTGGTTTTTTTTATCGAACCCATAATTCATATTTTAAGCTCGTTTCTACAACACCAATGCGTTAGAGCCCTAGCGTTTTGGTTTACTTGTTATCCCTTTTTAGGAATATTTCACTGATATTTTTGGAGAATCATATGCAATTGTGGAAAATCGATTATTCCATCGAGCTTTGAAATACCTCAATTACACCACCCTATACATTTATTTAATAGCGTTTCCTAATTTTTACGAGAGATTTTTCACGTGAAAATTATATTTTTCCTATGTAGTTTATTAAATCCAATAAATAATTGAATAATCTGAAAAAAATACAGTGTAAATAATTAAACAATCTACTATGTATGGGATATGAGTTTAAAGCTTTATTATGATATTAAAGCTGTTTCTAAGACCATTATTTCATTTTTTAATTATCAAAGTATCAAAAAAAATATACTGAGCAACCCTGTATATTGTTATGCTCTTGAAAATTCTTCTAAATACTTTTTAATGCTTTTAATCTTTATTTTAATAAATTCACATTTGACATTTTATAAAAATTATTAACATCTCACATCTTAAAATCATTAACATTCACATCTGACAACTTAAAAAAAATAATTAACATTCTCATAAACTTCAAACTTTTTTATCAATCTGTCAACAAACTATCACCTTTTTTTTTATTAAGTCTTTTTCACATAATTTTTCTTTTATAATTTATTTTAACATACTTACAAATTTTGCCCCATTTTAACATCATAACAACATTCCCTAAAATTTCGTTAAACTTTTCTTGCAAAGTAATGAATAAGAAAAGCTCAACGAATTTTACAAATTTTGCCCCTTTATATTCATCATAATAATATATTTCATTTCATTTATTTATAATTCTTCCCCCCATTTCTATAATTTTCCCTTTATTTCATTTTTAATACCTTTTATATCTTCTATATTACAATCTTCTTCCTATATCACAAAACATATTTAATTTTTTTAATTTTATCTTCCATTTGTGATAGTTTTGACCTGACCTGTTTTTATTCTTTAAAATTTCTAATTTTAAGGATTTATCTAAATGTTTACCATTTTTCTTATTTTTCTGCTCCTGTAATTCTTCTATTATTCTTGCCATCATTTCCCCTTTATCCTCTCTTCTTATTTCTTCCAATTCTTTATCTGTATCATTTCTTACATCTTGTCTGATTTCTTCCAAGCTATCTCCTACCCTTCTTATTTTCTTTCTTATAGTTCTTATTTGTTTTCCATTCTTATCTATTTCTTGTTTTATATTTTCCATTATGTCCTGTCTCATAAGAGATGTCTTGCCTCATATTTCCCATTTTTTTGTCCATATTTAGATTTATGTTCTGTTCCATACTTTCCATTTTATTTTCTATTTTCCCCATGTCTTGTTTTATATTCTGACCAATATTTTCCATCTTCTCCATAAGACATCTAATCATTTCCTGGAAATCCATTTTGATTTATAAATTGTTTTAGGCCCTGTTTTTTTTTAAGCCCCACGTTGGGATGCCAATTGTTATGCTATTGAAATTACTCTTCTGTAATACTTTTTAATGCTTTTAATCTTTATTTCAATAAATTCACATTTGACATTTTATAAAAATTATTAACATCGCACATCTTAAAATCATTAACATTCACATCTGACAACTTAAAAAAAATAATTAACATTCTCATAAACTTCAAACATTTTTATCAATCTGTCAACACACTTATCACCTTTTTTTTATTAAGTCTTTTTCACATAATTTTTCTTTTATAATTTATTTTAACATACAAATTTTGTCCCATTTTAACATCATAACAATATATACAGGCTGATTGATTATTCTGACAAAGCTCAGTAGATCTGTTATAATAAAAGATACGGAAAAATGTTATTTACAAAAATTGTAGGCAGCTTTACGCTTTACATTTTAAAATTAGTTACAATGTTACAGGGTGTTTCATAATGCCCTGCCAAATCAAAGTTTTTAATGGAACGCCCTATGTATTTGAACATTTTTAAAATCTCCGCCTACTTATTTTTCTATCTATTGGAACAATAAATTTTTGGCAGCAATTTAAAATTGTTGATTTTGTCATCTTACAAGCTCAAGTGAGATCACCCTGTAAGTATGAATTTTTAGCCTGCCTCCAATTACTATAACGGTGCAATATAATCTAATACAGTATGTAAAAATATTTAGTTTACGATATTACCTTTATTTTTTATTACTAAAAGTTGCTAGTGGCAAAAATTGATATTTTTACAATTTAATCGTTTAATTTCTTGAAAACAAGCCAATTTAACCTATTACAATTTTGAACGAGGACGTCAAGATCTACATTATATCCAATATTCAGAAACTTTGACGGTGACTTTTTTATCGATATTTCAGGCTATTTCTGCAAGTTAAAAATACATACTTTGAACAAAAAGGCCTGTGGAAACATGAATCGCCCTGTAAGGAAATATATTTTGATTTTATTTATTACGTTTGTATTTTGACTACATATATCCGCCAGAAACTTTTAAAAATATTTTGCAGGGACTTTTTGGTACATACACATTTTAAAATTTCGGGGTCTTGAACTTTATATCGAAATCTAGCCATAGGCGGGGTCCTTTTGACTAAATTGCTACCAAAAACAAAAAAAAACAGTGATGTAGGAATAGTATATACTGTAACAAGGTTGGAATGAGAATTCGACACGAGTGGAGGAACCACGAGTAAAAATGACGGTTTTTTCGATATCTCAAAAAATAATTCGATAAATAATCGATACTTACAATCATTTTTTTAAGACTCCACAAAATATCTACAACTTATTTCTGTTTATTCTATATTACTTCCAAATCAAATCAAATTAAAGAATTAAACACTCCGGAATAGTTTTAATCGCACAAACACAATATGTCATGGCTCCTCTACTATATCTTAAAGGGGATATCGCGTTAGATCCTTTCACTATATCAAATGAGAGAACTTATATGTATTTCAAAGTAATTATTATGTTATGAATAAAAACAAGAAGTTTATTGACCACTTTTAAAAATATAATGTTTTTGTTTATATAATTAATTAAATATCTTATTTATTTCGTACAGTTATAAGCATTAATTAGAAGATAATGAATTACAGTAATCAATTAGTAGTAATGAAACTAGTCTTGTAATAAGGTTTAGTTAATGTTGGTACTTTTCCTTTAACAAACCAAAAGCGGGTACCATCAAAACTATGTTTTTATGAAAGTTCGTTCAATTCTCAGGTAAAGATCTTAAGTCCCATCAAATTGAGTATCTGTTTTGTAATTCTTATGGAATTTAAGCGTTTCAGCGGGTATAGCGAACGATCTTTCGTCCTTGGTACGCCATTATAGAAAATTGGATTGCGCTATTTCTGTGTACCCTCAACAGGGGGTAATTAACCCCCCATTCCCCCATGATCATAATTTATAAAAAAAATTATAAAACATAATACACACAAAACTGTTTTACATAATAAAGAAAGTGGTGCTTCTTATAACGCGATAAAAAAATGTATGCAGCTTCCTTATTTTACTAGACTTTTTTAATAGTAGCAGTCTAAAAGTGTTTTTTTTTGTTTTAACCATTTCTAAGTACTTTCCTAGTCTCTTTGTGATTATAATTTAGTATTAATAAAGTTTTTTTTTAAACATGTTGTCTTTAGTCCAAGCAATGAAGTAAAATCATTGAGCAGAAACAGATAGACTTGAAATTTCTTGCACATTGTTAGGAAAGGTGTTTAGTTCAGAAAGTAGAAAACTTTCGATAGTGGCATTTTTTTCATCAAAAAGAGAGGTAAAAAAGAAAATAAACTTGCGCAATCGATAAATTAACCATGTTAATGAATTAATGTTAAATACAATTTTTCATGAAAATAAACCCCTCCCAAGTTATAGGGCGTAGAAAATTACGATTTTTACCATACATTTCTAAAAGTTTTTTAAATATAACCGAAAATCTGATACGTAAAAATTGATATGAACTAATTTTATGGCCTTGAGCTAACAATTAAAATTATTTTTTTTTATTTTTCTACGATTAATACGAAGGAAGATCTGGCAATTTAAACGAGGTATTGTCAAATCTCTTTCCAATAGAGCAAAAACAATTTGTGCAAATGACAATATCTTAAATAATGAATTATCACTTGTTAAATCTGTCTTTATTAAGAACAACTACCCAAGTAAATTTATAAATCGTGAACTTTACCGAGACATCAAAACTAAAGATCAAAATTTAAATCCCCCAATAATTCATTCAAACATAGTAAAAATCCCTTATATTCCAAAATTATCGGAAAAAATTAGGATTGGCAATAAATTTAATTTAAAAACAGTTTTCTAACTAATAATACATTAAAATCTTTAATAGTAAATACAAAACCTTTTAATGAAATTCAAAACACAAAAAATTGTGTTTACAAAATTCCATGCGAATGTAATAAATTTTATATAGGAGAAACATCTAGACCTTTTCATATTAGACTTAATGAACTCCAATCATACATTAAAAATAAGTAATTCGAAAAATCCAAAATATGTGAACATGCATATAATGCCGTTCCAAATGAATTACTTGAATTAGATAGTGTGCGGTTGCGGCAGGGTTTAAAAAAAATAATTTTCATCTCAGACTAAACCCACGACTAAGAAACGGTTTGAAATCTTTTGAAAAACGAGTGCGGTTATGCAGAGGAAAATGGTCATCATATTGAGCATTTATTATAGCATTTTTTTTCATAAATGTTTAAGTCTTGATTCTAGTTTCATTTCTAATCAAGTTTTGATCCCATACCTATTTATCAACAACAATAAAAAAATAGAAATTTTAGAGAAAAATCTTAATGACTTTTTAATCGTTAATTTTATACATATGCATTATTCATAGTTTTTGATAGAAAATGAAAAGTTATTTCATATAGGATAAAAAAATACAGGGTGGTCCATTTAAGTGAGTTTTTGATGTTTGAAAAATATAAAATTAGAATCCTTTTCCTAAACACCCTGTGCAAAATATCGAAATCCTACATAGTGCAAATGAAAGCCCTAAAAGTCAGAATAAATCGATATAAATTTGTGTTACTGAAAGTAAGAGGTTTCTTCCATCTTTTTAGTTCTTGTTTAAATACAATATTTTTCTTAAAATCACGATTTTCTCAAAATTGGAAAGAAATAGATATAGGGAACGTTGAATAAAGTTGACTTAGTTTTTAACGTATAATCTAAAAATGTCATAAAATACAGATGTTCCATTTAAAAAAACCTAACTTTGATAAATTACAATTTTCTGGATCATCCTGTGTAGTTACAAATAATTTAAACAAGTGGATCTTATCAATTTACATATGTCACCAAAAGGTTAAGCTGATATCTTGTACCGTTTAGGCACAAGAGAACGAGGGAATAGTCGTGGGACACCCTGTATTGTTTTTTCTTTTTGGTATTTTACTTGTTTGAATTTTACTTACATATTTTTTTTTTTTTTTTTTAGATTTTCATGTTACGAGTAGGTGAGGATCAATTTTTATATTTCCTTCAATTTTTAGATATTGTTTCCTTTTTGTTTATGTAACTTACAATTACTTAAAGCTTAATATTATAATTAGTTATACCAATTTTTATAGTAGGTAATGAAGTTGAGTGGAGTAGCAGCTTGCTAGACCTCGCCTCATTTTTGAAATATGTATATTTGGAATATGAATAAAGGCAATTTTTTATTATTATTATTATATTTAATATTTGAAATATGTTTTTTAACGTATCTTTACATTTGAGACATCACATAAGTATACCTAGTTTTAATACGGTAAATCACTAAATAAAAGTTCCTCTACGCGACCTTGCCGCTCCGTACGGTTCTTAATCCTAAAAATTAGGAGCACAATGCCCCCTTAACGATATCATTACCAGCACAATGGAATCCGAGCAAGGCCTGCTCGGAACCATCGCCTGCGGAATCTTCGAAATCTTTTCTTACGACTCGCCCACTATTCAAATTTATCTTTAATTTCAAAACCGCTTACTATCTCTTTTACAGAACCGTATTCAATTTAAATTCCAACTAATAGCTATTATTTTTCATATAAACTAACATTTTTTTTATTTATTTATTTGATTCTGACTTACCAGAGTTTTTTAAACTTTTATTATCCATTTACCTTAACTTTGCGTATTCGATTCATTTTACTTTTTTATCAAACCTCTCCAAGTAAAGTTTTATTTTACAATTAACAAAATATAATATCAAAAACCCTGTGCTGAGACAGTGTAAACTGGGCGAAATTTTCCAAAACAAGTAACAGTCTGATCTGTAGACATCTTTATAAATACGTCCCTGTTCATTACGCTCATCATCAAGTTTACTTTTAAGGACAAGTGCCGAATTCAGGTTTACCGTCATTTTTATTTTTATTTATAGCATTTCTTTATTTACTTACCATTATCGTATTCCTGTTTGGTTATATATAGCCAATCAAATGGCAAAGGTGCATCTGACATATTTTTTAAATCACAACAGTATTGAAAAAGTTTATTTAAGTGACGTTGATTAATTAATTAATATCTGGACCTACAAAATTTTTTGATTCTACCATGCATTTTGTATAACGATAACAAACATTTACATTTTTCATTTAAAAAAAAAAAGTCACGATATTATTTGACAAAACGATATTTGCCCGAAGATTTATTAAATTTAACAAACCGAGTTTCAATATTAAAGTCTAGCATAGACATACGAATATTTAACTCGGAAAAAGATGATTAAAACCAAAACTATTACACATATCTTTAGCTCATTTTGACAAGTGTCCATTTTAACAGAGTTACTCAACGTTCCATTAAATATTTACCTAAATCCATGATTTCTGAAATTGAATTGACAACTTTGAATTTATGATATGGCTGTCATTTGACAAGCAAATTATTTATGTTCGTAAAATGAACATTTTTTCCTTTTTTATTACTTTTCAGGCTTATTCTGGTTATAAATTGCTACTTGGGCATTTGTAGAAAAGTTATGTACCTATTCGTTTGAATTGGAAAAATATGTTAAATAATCGTTTCAACGCACTGAATTTGTTTGTCTTGGGAGTGAGTATCCCATTAGGCCAGCCCCGCATCGGCTGACGCGACGCGAGCGCCGCTCTACGAGCCGGGAAAAACAATAATTGATTGTCGATTTACATCGATCGGTTAAGTTTAATTGAAAAACTCGCTTATTTATTCTTATTAACCGTCCACAATGTCGGTTTTGCTAAGATGTGGGTTTAAGCCGGTAAATTTAACAATTTTTCGAAAGAAAAGCCTCACTAAAGGCAAGAAACTCGTCGAAAGCCATTATGTTTCCGGCGTCTACGAATTAAAAACTGATGGATCATCTGAGATTATAGGAACTGTTTTGCGCTAAGCCTAAGCACCAAAACGAAAACAAACCTTTACAAGCCGACAATCGAGCTATGTACATAATTATAATACCCATAATGCGACTCTGTGTACTAGAACTGTCACTTTTCTTTATCTTGGAAATATACCACACAATTTTTGTCGGACCAGGTGGGGTTGGCGTACATATACAGGGTGCGCCAATTATTTCCACTCGATCTCTAGCACCAAAACTAAAAGAGATATCAACAAGATTTTTTGTAGGGGTAGACAGTGTCACTCGGACTACAATTTTAAAATATTTTATGTATACAGGTTGGCTAATTTTTGTGGAATGAAAATTAATTTGGTTTTTTAAATTGAACACCCTGTATACGATTATGTCTTCTGATTCTACTTAATATTAGATTTACGGTAGTTTTTTGCATTTGTAAATCCGACGCGGCGTTATTCCTATTTTAAGCAGATTTAATGAAAAAACAGAAATATTAGCACAAAAACCACATTTTTTAAAAAATTCCTCAAAAAAGCTACAATGATGTAAATGAAACACGCACCTATCACAATAATCACACAACATCTTCACCTGTTGCACAGGGTGTTTGCCGATGGAGTGCCACTAGTCTAGTTTTCAAATGGCAATAACTTAATTTTTTCAAATGGGACACCCTTTATATTTTTCTTCAGTTAGAAGCTCTCCCTAATACGCATTAAAAAAATATAGGGTTTTGCACATCTAACTTTACTATTTACTTTAATAATTGACGTTAAGTGACAAACAACATATTTTACACAATTTTTAGTAAGTACAAAATTTTACAAAGTTTAATCGTAAGAAAACTACAATAGTGAAAGTTAAAATTTATAGTAGGTGTTCAAAATGTCTTCCATTTTCATTTATACATTTTCTTGCCCTTTTTTTCATTAATTTACGCACATCTCTTAGCATTGCAGGGGTCACCTGTCTAAATGCTGCAGTAATTCTTTCTTTCATATTTTCTTTTGTGATAACATCTTCTTTGTAAATATTTTTAATAAAACCCCACAAGAAAAAATCGCAAGGTGTAAGGCAAGGCCATCTAGTAGGCCAATTTATAGGTCCTCCCCTTCCTATCCAACGATCTTGAAATTCCCTATTTACCCAATTGCGAACATCTAATAGGTAATGTGGTGTGGCACCATCTAATTGAAACCACATTCCGTTGCGATAATTTTGAGGCACATTTTGCAATAAGTTGCAAAAATCATGTTCTAAAAAATCTAAAAATATAGCTCCATTTACAGTCCCATCACAGAAATAGGGACCAATTACATAATCACCTATTATTCCCGCCCACACATTCAAAGACCATCGATACTGTGATGTGGTTCTAAATAAATGTTCATTGTGGTCCGAATAATAATGGAAGTTGTGTCTATTTACACAACCGTTTTTATGAAACGTGGCTTCGTCGGAGAATAAAACTTTGTTTAAAAAGTTACGCTCTGTATTTATCTTGTTTATTAACCATCTACAGTATTCCACTCTACGCGCGAAATCACGTGGTAACAATTCTTGGTGAAGCTGGATATGATAGGGGTGATTTATTCTTTTTTATTATGCGTCTAATTGTGGTATTTGAAATATCTAACTGATTGCTTAATTGCCTTGTGCTTATATTGGGATCTGCAACTATACTGATCATTACCTTATATTCGTTGTCAATAGTAACAGCTGTAGTTTCACGTGAATGTTTTTCATACTTGACGGTTCCTGTTCTATCAAATCTATTCTTTAAATTCTCAAAAGTATCCTTTTGTGGATGACGTCTTTCTGGGTATCTTTGACGATAGACCCTACTAGCAAGAAACGCATTTTTTTGACATTCACCCAGTATCCATATCATGTCAATATTTTCTTGAACACTGTAATTCTTATTAAAATCCATTTTTTATACACAATACCGATTAAATATAGTAGACGTGATACAATACAAAATTTTATGTTGACAATTAATGCCATAACAAAATATACCTACTGTCATTTTCATAGGTAACTTGATTTCTTATTAAAAATTGTGTAAAATAGTAAAGTTAGATGTGCAAAACCCTATATTTTTTTAATGCGTATTAGGGAAGAAAAATATACAGGGTGTCCCATTTGAAAAAATTAAGTTATTGCCATTTGAAAACTAGACTATTGGCACGCCATCGGCAAACACCCTGTGCAACAGGTGAAGATGTTGTGTGATTATTGTGATAGGTGCATGTTTCATTTACATCATAGTAGCTTTTTTGAGGAATTTTTTAAGAAATGTGGTTTTTGTGCTAATATTTCTGAAGTGCTGTTTTTTCATTAAATCTGCTTAAAATAGGAATAACTTGTCATCGCCGCGTCGGATTTACAAATACAAAAAACTACCGTAAATCTAATATTATATCGGGACTACGTTACTGAACGTTGCTTTGGAATACCCCTCGTACAAAAATATGATATGATTTCCATCGATGATTAACTACTTTTGACAATGCCAAAAACTGACAAATTAAACTAATATATCTCTTCTAATGGAAATAAAACCACCTATTTTAAAGAAAAAGGAGGCTTTAATTGACGTTTTGACTTTCTTGAATGAAAGTCGTTTTCAAAATGACATAAAATGTATAATAAAAACTTTACTATAGAAACAGGTTATATTATCTCTGTGTTGTCTGCCGTTGCTAGGAAATAAACTTTTCTTGTAAATATCTCGGAAGATCGAATTTTCACAGACATGAGTCCTGCATTTTTTGCCGATTTAGATAGGAATTAGTCTACCCTGAAAGTTTCATTGAATTATGACGAGTGGATTTTGAGATCCTCCGGACACACATACAAACCTTGCTCGTTTAATAGTATTTGATTTCATTTTATTTCTGATAGGTGATTAAACCAGGATTGCGATAATTTATAGTTACGGAACTGTGTATTCAAGAGAAATTCTAAACGAGCTGGAGTATCCGAAGTAGTTTTAGTGACACTAGAATCTTTGAATTGTATGAAATTCTCTTAAAATCTAAAAAGTGGCGTTGAGTGTCTGTAGTCACACTTGTGTGTCTGTAGTGACAATTGTGTATCTGTAGTGACACAGGAGTGTAAGTAGTTAGACTTGTGTGGCGTTTGAGGGTCAGCGGGAGTTATTTACTTTTCGTTATTCGATTGGGTCACATTGTATCGTGGCTAACGATGCACGATAATTAATGCTCTAGTTTTCGATGATCACTTTTTTTAAATACACTTCCGTTAATAACAAATTTACAAAACATGTACAAAATAATTCCATAAATAAGTAAACTTGTTTTGAAACAATCTGGCCAAGATAAAATAGAAACCATAAAGATATTGTAAACTTCCGAAAAATATATTTAAATGTGTAATTAGCGACGCACTAATTTATAATTAATAAAATAATCTTTTTGAGCAAATAAAAGTTAATACAAGTTTGAATATAAAAGCAACACAAACATTATTCAATCTACATCTGTATAGTTAATGCAGAAATTAATTAGTCATTATTAGAAAAATCCGTTAACGGAAATTCCCAAATTAGCGACTAATATTCCATGATAGTAGAGATACTTTTCAATCCAGACATTCTTATCGCACGGTTTTCTCATCTTCCTCATTGTTCTCGTCTCCTTAATTGTTGCTTTCCCACGACTCGCCACGCTGTCTTCACTCCAGAGGCTACTCGTCGGGACATGTGAAGCAAAAGAGGTTTCCAAGTTTTTTTTTGCAATTCTGCGGACTCGTGGTGTTTTCAAGCAATTCAGTTTCGTTAAGAAATAAATGGACAGACTTATAAAATAAATTCAATCACGAGTGGTATTTTATTAGACTATTTCACGAACAAATTCGGCAGAATGAGAGGAAGAAATCTAATTTATAGTTGCGTTCCACACAGAACGTCATAAATTATCTCCATATATAAAAGATTTTGATTTTTTTTGTGTTACTGGGTATATTTTCATCAATATTTTGGTTGATAACCCCTTTTGAATGCAGCTGTTGTAACGAATACATCGATAATGTTGCAGGGGCGTACCGAGGCGGGGGTGTTGGGGGTGTGATACCCCCCAAACTTTTGTACCGAGTCGGCATTTTCATGCCGTAGTCATTATGCTCGAGAAATATGACTGGGAAGTCGGCTAGACGGCAAAAACATTTTCCGATTCAGCTTATCTCCGAATGAAAATCATTGTGAAAAGACGAATTAGAATTCAAATTTTTAATGTAGATAAATAAAAAATACTATTAAACAAAGTTGTTGTTTTGGTATATTTTACTTTACCATACAGAGGTAAAGTATCGTATTCGCAAAAAAAAAGTTCAGCTTTCAGTGGATTTACATGTTTTGAGACCCCCTAAGTCATTTAAGACCATTTCCAGAAAATGTATGTATGGAGTATGTAGTCCGGAAAAATTTGTGTGCGCTCTAACTCCAACTGCGATCGGAATTTCCTAACCAAATTTTATAATTAGCATTTTTACAACATGCTAATGAGCTGATTAGATTTTGGGCAAAATTGGACAACCGGAAGTGGGGGTATACTCCTTTGAATTTTCAGATTTTCGCAATTATTATCGTTTCTATTAAGTTTATGTAAAAATATTAAGAGAAAAAATTTATTTTAAATTAAATTTACTATAAATTTTGTTTAAAAACTTTTTTCAAATTTTGTATTATAAGTGAGTTAAAAATAAAATATGGAATAACATAGTTGCATAATAGCGCAAGCACAGTAGAAGTGTTTTGTTTCATGGAGACAATTGTACGCTCTTGCCAGGCATGGCCTGCCTTAAATATGTACGAGTAATTGGATTATGAGGCCGTAGGGCCGTTAAAGTATGGTAAAGTCATGTGCATGGCCACATCCGATTTTTTTTTAATTTATTTTTTTTCGTGTGATAGATTTGTCTACTCTCTTTTCGTTCCACTTCACTCTTACTCTATTGTATTCTTCTACCTTTCTTCCTCTTTCTCCTTGTTCTCCTTTTCCCTTCGTTCTCTTTTATAACATGATAGTCTTAGTGAAGAGTAGATCAAGTGTTCGCATTTCCCTTACATTATATTGTTGACTAATACCTACTATTTTTCTCTTTTAATTTCGTTTTTTGGTTTTTGTTTTTGTTTTTTTTATATATTTAGTTTTTTCCAAAACATGTTTTATTACAGGGATACACAGAAGGGGACAGTTTTCTTCACCCATAGGGCCTCCCGGGCGGGTAAAAGATATAGGAACGAAAGTCACAGGTCCCTTAAATTAGCACGACAGAAATAGCACACATTAAAGAAACTAGAGTACTAAATTCGGGCCTATTTAGTGCTAATTTAGTACGAAAAAAAAATTTATAACTCTATTTTTAAAAAAATTACGTGTATGTGTGCTACCTTAAGATTTAAGCTGACATACTCTCGTTAGAAACGGTCAAGTCTTCAAAAATCTGGTGTCTCATATTTAGTGCTAATTTAGTATATGCATAACACACCTTAAAAACGAACAATACTGTATTTAGTATGGAAAAAGAATAAAAATGCGCTAACTTAAGACTTAAATTAGCACACATACATCGAATCGATGGCGAAAAAACTGAATTCGCATGTGCATATTTAGTGCTAGTTTAGTACTATAAGAACAATGACTGAAAACTGATCAGAATTTAATTAGCACAAAGCTACTAGCGCTTGTGTGCTAGCTCGGTGTTTAAGTTGGCACACATCGTCACCGATGACAGGACGAAACTAGAGTACTAAATTAGGACACATTAAGTAAATTAGCACCAAATTTAGTACTCTAGTTTCTTTAATGTGTGCTATTTCTGTCGTGCTAATTTAAGGGACCTGAAGTTATGCGAAAGCGGTTCCGGATTTTAGTGGCTAAAAAATCCCAACTTCGTTTGAAATAGATCCTCAATAATTTCTTCTCGACCCTGGTAAAACATCCAATATCGAACTACACGAGCCATCCCTATATCGAACAGCATGTCAGCCAACCCGATAAGTTTTAGTTTCAATTTTAGAACTTATCGTGTAATGGATGTATCGATCATATCGATTGAAACTGTTGTGTATGAATTAATTTCTGAACAGGAGTATCAAACGAGCCATCGTAGAGTCGCTACTGTGTTATCTTTAACGTTAATGTATTCGAGCTCGTCTCTGTATGTAGACAAAGCGCACTAATTACATTGCGACCTAATTAAATGATCAAAGTGATCTGTGCGAAAGTTGAACTGCCGGTGTCCGTTAAATACGGTGGGAAAGAACTCAGAAACGTGGAAAGGGTTGAGCATTTAAAATCACTGTTAGAGTGGCACGCTAAGATTGGGAAAGTTTAATATTGGGAGGGTTTCATCTTTGATGGTTTCTAAAATACAATAATTTTTTAAATTTTTACGACGTGGTAAATGATATTTGATAGTTCTATCTGTTTTGATGATTAAAAATTTAGCCCTTTAAAGCGTTGTAAAGGAATGAAATTTATGCAAGTATAGTTCGTGTAATACATATAAAAAATATTATTTATTCAAGTTTAGATTATCACCAGAACACAACAGCAGAACTCTTTGAAGATTGGTTTGGAAACTATTTTTTCTACTAGCGTGCGGAAAAGTCCACTTTTCCGCACTCATTTTAGTGTTGAAAGAGTAACTATTTTCCGCACTAGTAAATTTGTTAAGTTTTTGGGGAGTATACTAACATTATTATAACTTATTAGAATTCTGCTATAATTTTTAATAAAAAGAAACGTACGTTTCAATAATTTTTTAATGGCCCTGGTATAAGCCTCATCAAATGAATGTCAAATAATAATAAACATCTGACATTTTTTATTTGTCACTTTGAATCACTGTAGCAACAAAGAAAAAATAAACCTGTCAGTCAAAACACTACCTTGTCAAAACCAATTTTACCGTCGCATCTTTTTCTAGAAGATAATTTTTCATGGATTCTTCAGACGAAGATCTGCCAGAGTCAGTTTTGGAAGCGGCTAGAACTGCAAACTACTACCATCAAAATCCCGTTATAGGTATGAAAAGGAATATATTTTGTTTGAAAACTGGTGCCAGAATAAGGGAATTAAAACTTTTAAAGAAGACGTTTTTTTGACTTATTTCGCTGAAATTTCCAAAACATGCAAGCCAAACACTCTTTGGTCCAGGTACTCAATGTTGAAAAGTGTAATTAAATTCAAAAAAGACGTCGATTTAAGCAAGTTTTTCAAGGTCACGGCATATATAAAAAAACAAAACATTGGATTTAGACCCAAAAAGGCAAAAATTTTCTCATAAGAAGAAATTTTTAAGTTTATAAATGAAGCGCCTGACAAAATTTATCTTCATATAAAAGTCGCTACGATTTTTGGTTTGGCGGGCGCATGTAGGCGAGAAGAATTAACAAAGATGTCTTTAGATCATATTGATGACAAAGGAAATATTTTATTGATAAATATCCCAGACACAAAAAACCACTCTTTCAGAAGCTTTGCGATTTCTGAGGAAGCTGAAAATGGAAAATTGCTAAATTTGTTTAGAAAGTATGTGAGTTTAAGAAAGCCTGAAACCCCACATAAGCGATTTTTCGTGAAATATAAGAAAGGAACTTGCACTGTACAATGAATCGGAATAAACACCTTCGGAAAAATTCCATCAGAGATTGCAAGTTATCTGAAGCTTCCAAATCCTGAGTTATATACGGGCCACAGTTTCCGACGGTCCGCCGCCACAATTCTTGCAGATTCCGGAGAAGGAATAACAAATATTAAACGCCTCGGAGGTTGGAAATCTTCTAGCGTCGCAGAAGGTTATGTAGAAAGCTCACCAAGTTTCCAAAAGAGCCTATCGAATAAAATATTAAACTTCAGTGACGCTGTCGCTGGTCCTTCCACTAGTCAGCAGCTGTCGCCAGTAAAGCCTTCCAAAATGACCTCTTCCAGCCAAGTTCCCATCGCCACGGTTACAACAATTAGTGCTGACAAAGCGGTGGAAAACCGAAATCTGACTTCATTGGAAAACATTTTAGACTCTGCAATTAATTTGCAGAATGCTACAAATTGCACGTTCAATATTAATATTAAGAATAATTAATTTGTTGATATGTATTTAATAATAAATGTTTCTTTATGTTAACTTTTGGGTTTTTTCCGCACCCTAGTAGAAAAAATAGTGTACCTAACACGTGCGTAAAGTGACTTTTCCGCACTTGTTAGGTAAACTACTATATTGCCGAATATACCGGAAAACAATATTATTGTGATGGACACTGGAAGCTATCATATAGCCGTCAATTAAAGAAAGCGTCAAATAGCAAAACCAGTAAACGGGAAATTCAAGGGTATTTGTTAAACAATGACCTTTATTTTGAAGAATACTACAAAAAAGCAAATCTTTTAAAAGTTTTAGAAGCATTCGATATTAGAAAAGAGTAAGTTTGTGATACTATCGCTAACAATATGTCAAATCAGAAAACGTTTCACCCAAATGGGGGAGTTCTTTCCAAGTTGCCAACCTAGAAAAAGGTCTACCATCGGGTAAGCGTTATTTTTTGTCAAAATCTACTTCATTACTTCCGTAATGATTTAATATGTTCACAAAAAACTACTGAGCTCTCCAGAATATATCGTTTTAGAAAAATAATGATTTTAATAAACTCCATTTCTGATTGGTTAAAATTAAAGTTGGTATCGTGACTCGGGGTGAAAAACAAGGCTAATATCGTGCTTCTAGCATCCGGCTAACGAAAGGAATGACATAGGTAAAATGAAATTTGACAAAGAAACATGTCAACTGTCACATCCAGTCTCGATACCAACTTTAATTTCAACCAATCAAAAATGGAGTTTATAAAAATTATTCTTGCTAACGATACTTTTTGCAGTACATTTTATAGCAATAAAACCCTTCCTCGTTGGTAGACTTTTTTTAGATTTTGAGGTTAGTAGGAAACTACCCATTAAAGCCAAGTGTAATAGAGTTAATTAGAACTGTCACAAATAATGTTTCTATAGTCAGGTGGAAAAATTCGGTTCAACATGTTAAGGTTGAAGATACATATCGAAATGCTAAAACCACTGTTAATAATTGTGATGATATTTGATGTTTATTTGTGAGTGGCTCTGCTAACTTAATAGTTAGCAGAGCCACCCCCTAGAAAAAAAACTAAGAGCGCGACAAATTTCTTTCGTTCACGACAAATAATTATTGGAATATGTTTTATCGATCTTTTTGCAAGTGGCCACACCATCGAAATTCGAGTTTTGACTCATTTGTTAAGGGGGGGTTGGCAAAAAAATGCAACTATTGGGCAATACTGGGCATAACTTGGGCAAAATTTATGCAATAGTCTTTTTTCCCAAATTCGGTGTTTTCATTAGGCAAATATCAATGTAATTTATGTATCATTGTAAAATAGGAGGTTGATATCAATCAGAACTTGTACTTACTAAAAATTGAAATTTTTGACGATTTATAATGGAATATGAGTTTGAAAGTTTGAAGTGTGATTATTTTGATTAGAGTCGCTTTGTTATTTGTTTCAAATGAATCATTAGCTGGATTTATTTAATACCAACGAAAAATGACGTCAGAACGGTTCGTGAAAGCATCTTCAAATAATTTATAAATAACGGATATGACAGATGCTAAGGCATATAGGCTTATCTTGAAATGATCTTCACAGCAGAAAAACATTGATTTCGATTTTGGTATATCTCTTCTGGCTGCTTTAAACCATTTTCTTTTTCGAAATGCATCTTGTGGCATACAGAGAAATGTCTTATGTGACGTACTTAGAGAAGTATTGGTACAACTTGGCACAAAACACCACTTATTTTGTGATTTCAGCATTTTGATGGATGCTTAAGGTGTTTATTGATAAAATCAGTCGAAACTCTTGAAATTCAGAAACAGAAATCGACCATTAACTTTCTCACTAATTCGCTAACGTACTGTTTACAATTGAATGCCGACTTGTTAACTAACCTCTATATGAGCAGTGACGTATAACCATGCCGCCATCTTGGCGCTGATCATTTACGCGGCAAGAGTGTCAATTTGAAATCAAATTTTATTTTTTTTTTCAATTTTTTTCTTGCATATGCCATCTAAGGGTTGTCTTCTAGCATGGCTTTCAAAAAAATTGAAAACACCGAATTCTCACCTGGGTGTGCCAACTTCATTCGCGTTAGAAACAGCAATGACGGGAACACGTTCAGGTGATTTTTTCAAGATCTAGAGAAGTACAGTGATTCCCAAAATGGGTTTGAGGTTTACAGAATGGAGTAAAAAGGCGGTGAAACTTTTATATGTCCGCATATTCTTAAGGTAAAAACATAGTGAAGCCTCACACCAAGCCTCGCCTTAAGCATCAAAAACAAATACATGTATTAAACGGTAACCGTTCATAGTGAAGACTCGAGCATCGACTAAAGCAAAGCATCGATCATCGCCGTTTTGGGGAATCAAAGCAGTTTGATTTTCAAGACTCTTCTCAGGACTTATGCCCGAAATGTGATGTATGATTGGTGCGCTCAAGGTCGTGTGAAGCCCAGCCACTATACGTATTTTGTCAGTATCGTAGTTGTTAAAGTGAAAAGAGGTAAAGTATATTGTTGTGTTCAAAATATATGTAAATGTTTTGAAAGAGTTTCTCTCATGTATTCTCGAAATTTGTCAGGAAAACGTTTTCGTTCAGTGAAGAGTCGATGATATTCACCAAATTGCCTCCGCAATTGGTTCACCGGGTGGACATTATATTCTCGTCCATTATAGTTATCAGTTATCCATCATTTTAACGATTCACTTGCATATATATCGCAATCACTATCACTAAATTAAATTTACTATAAATTTTGTTTAAAAACTTTTTTCAAATTTTGTATTATAAGCGAGTTAAAAATAAAATATAGAATAACATAGTTGCATAATAGCCCAAGCGCAGTAGAAGTGTTTTGTTTCATGGAGGCAATTGTACGCTCCTAGCCAGGCATGGCCTGCCTTAAATATATAAGAGTAATTGGATTATGAGCCCGTATGGCCGTTAAAGTATGGTAAAGTCATGTGCATGGCCACATCCGATTTTGTGTACATTTAATCGAATTTTTTAAATATTTTTCTATCTATCGGAGAACTGTCAATATTGAATCACTTAATTATTCAATTATTCCGCCGCGTGCTTGAATATTTTCTTGGTAACTTCACTTTCCAGATGATTGTTTCCATGATAAATATCGATCGCCATAAATTGGTTAATATTAATTTTGGTCCATTTTATTTTATTAAAATAACACGGAAATTGACACTTCGACGAACTGAGAAATGAGCGATTTTTCATACATACGTTAACTGTAAATAGAGGGTACTTAGGTGATTCCAAATAACCTTGGTTACCGGGTGTAATGCCTTTAATAACCGAGATGCGGGGTATTTCATCCATTTCGGGCAATATTTTGATAAGCCGTAACTTTAGAACCACCCTGCAGATTTCTCTCATATTTGGTACAGGTATAGTGTGTTAATAGCCCAATCCTATAGTGTAAGAACTACAATTCGGATTAAAATTTGAAAATCCCCAAAACAACACCCTGTATATCAGATTTCTAAAAATTGGGATGGATATTTGAAAAGAACGAAAAAAAAATGATTTAAAGTGAAAATTTTTTTTGAAGTGAACATCCCATTCTACTACTGGAGTTTCAACGTCAAATTACATCAAATGCATTTTTTTCATTTTCACAAGCAGTAACTTTCGAAATACCCGGTACATTTCTTTCATATTTGGTACAGGTATCATTTTTTAGTAGCCCAATCGTATATTGTAAGGACTACACTACAGTTAAAATCCTGATACGGATTAAGAAAAATTTATAAAATTTGAAAATCCCCAAAGCAACACGCTGTACATCAGATTTTTTTTAAATTGGATCAGAGATTCGAAACGAATGGAAAAACTGAGATATGCTGACATATTTTTATAAATGCACATTTCGTTCTGGACATTGCTAAACTTTTAAGTTAAAATTCAATTAATGCAATAGGTACGTACTTATTGTCATTTTCATAAGCCATAACTTTGGAAACGCCCTGTAGATTTCTTTCATATTTGTACAGGTAGATTGTTTAAATAGGCCAACCGTACAATACAAGAACTAAAATTTGTAAAAGTTGATGATCTCTCTTCTTTTTTATCCCTTTCAGAGATTAATACATCCTAAGACCGGTTTCTGCCTTTCGGCTTCATCAGTTAGGCTTTTCGAATCCAATAAATAAAATTCCAAACTCGTACAAGTCAATAGCTGTATCTGCTATAAGATAACATGTTTAGATGTGCTACCATCTATGGTAAGAAGAGAGTATTGACATTAAATTTTGACTGAATCTAGTCAAGATGTCACTCTCTTCTTTTTTATCCCTTTCAGAGATTAATACAAAGTGAGCACATCTAAAAATGTTAACTTATAGCAGATATAGCTATTGACTTGTACGAGTTTGGAATTTTATTTATTGGATTCGAAAAGCCTAACTGATGAAGCCGAAAGGCAGAAACCGGTCTTAGGATGTCGAATCTAATAAATTAAAATTCCTTACTGGTTTAATTAAATCTGTATTTTTTTTTGTAGAACGCTCCTGTGCACTTATAAAAATATTTCATTATAACACATCTTTTTTTTTCTTTTTTTAAATAGGTATCCGATTACATTTAAAAAAATCTGATATACAGGATGCTATTTTAGAGATTACCTACTTTTACAAATTTTTCTTAACCCGGATCTGGATTTTAACTGTAGTTCGTGTATTGTACGATTGGGCGATTAAAACAATGTACCTGTACCAAATATAAAAGAAATCTACAGGCTGTTTCCAAAGATATGGCTTATGAAAATGGCAATAAGTATTGCATTTATAAAAATATGTCAGTACACCTCAGTTTTTTCCATTCGTTTCAAATCTCTGATCTAATTTAAAAAAAAATCTGATGTACAGCGTGTTGCTTTGGGGATTTTCAAATTTTACAAATTTTTCTTAATCCGTATCTGGATTTTAACTGTAGTGTGGTCCTTACATTATACGATTGGGCTACTAAAAAATGATAGATACATGTACCAAATATGAAAGAAATCTACCGGCTATTTCGAAAGTTTCTGCTTGTGAAAGTGAAAAAAATGCATTTGATGTAATTTGACGTTAAAACTCCAGTAGTAAAATGGGATGTGCACTTAAAAAAAAATTCACTTTAACTAATTTTTTTCCGTTCTTTTCAAATACCGAAATATACCAATTTTAAAAAATCTGATATACAGGGTGTTGTTTTCTGGATTTTCACATTTTACAAATTCTTAATCCGGATCTGGATTTTAATTGTAGTTCTTACATTATAGGATTGGGCTATTAACACACTATACCTATACCAAATATTAGAGAAATTGATGAAACACCCCGTATCTCGGTTTTTAAAGGCGTTAGACGTATACCCTCGTAGTGTTCCAATTTTGAATTCAAATACCACATCTCTTTCATTGTTAAAATGGATCATCATATTTAATTTTTTCCTAAACACAAATCCGTTTTCAGTTATTATGATTACTTACATCAGTTATAAACAAAAAACAATATTAATTTAAAATGGGCGTTGCTAAGCACATTCCAATCCGCTGACATTTTATTTACACAACAATAATACCTTTATAGTATGAAATAACACCCAACAATATATCCACAGATACCAAATAACTGCGTACCAAAGTACTATACATCCTTACAAATGCAGGTACAAGAAACTTCCTCAGTTTTCACGTTTTAAAAATCGGTAGAATAATTTTCGACTAATAATGTATGTATTATTTAACGTTTAAAGTAGGTTACATTGGTATTACACGTTTACTATGACAGTGTCTAATAGTCCGCCTATACGGATTTTTACAATTTACAAAGTACGAGCTTCAAAATGTATCAGTAAGTAGGGATGCAAATAACAAGTACATATAAAAAGAACATACACAAAAAATGTAGTAGTTATTTTTACATCTTATATCCAAAAGGTTAATATTTTTTAATTTGAAGATTTCACAGTTAGATATGTTTTGTAATTGTTTTTGTCTAATGCACATTTGAAAGTTATCTTTGTAAATCGATTATCTCTAAAATAAAGATACTGTCGGTAAATTGGTGAAGCCACAAAAATGTTTTTTTAATACAACTGTAATAGTTCGTTCAACTATCAATAATACCAACAGTAATTAAAAAAAGGAAGTTCCATACAATATTGAATGATCTTTTAAACAATTTTATATTGATCCTCATGGCTGTTTAAGTTTAAATAATACTAGATTTTACATTAAAAAGTGTGAAGGGGTTAAAATTTTCAATTGATATTCAATTATTTAAAATAAATAAAGAAAATATACAGATTAAACAAACAATCGTGTTAAAGTTTCGTGTGTTTGGATGCATAGGCACTTCCTGTTAAAAACAAATTTATGCAAGTACAATGATGTGAAAACAGTTACTCATAATGGAACCATCTTATAGTTATCCAAAGGAATAAATAACATGCAAAAGTGACGTTTTTATTTAAATAAAACACTGTCTCAAGTTATTTGCTTCAATAAAACATGAATAGTTAGTCTGTATATAAAAGTAATAATCGGGAAACAGGTTTTCTTACTGGTTGAGCAACATAATTTTTCTTTACATGAAATAAATCATTACTTACCATTTCTGGAAACATCAAGCTCAACGAGATGTTCGAAATTTTGAATATCCGATGGCAAATTATTAATTTCATTATCACTTAAACCAAGTTTTCTTAGCCTATGTAGACGAAAAAAGTTCTGCAAAAATAAATTAAACAACAATTAAAAACTTAAATTTAGTTATAGAGAATATAAATACCTTCGGAAGAACTTGTATCCTGTTGGCGTCTAATAAGAGCTCCTCTAAACTCCTCGAATACCTTAAAATATCTTCAGGAACATTTATTAAAGAACAATGTCTCTTATCTACCGTTTCAACTTGTCTGTTGCAGCCTTTAAAAATAGGTATACACCGAAACATGTCTATAATAACTTAACGCACATTCTTTTCAAACTAACATTCACTGGAAATCACTTTTGATTTACTTTATATACATTTTTTTGATAAAACACGAATTTTTACAATTTTACCGAACATCGCTGTACACTATTTCAGTCACAACACGGCAATCATAAAAGCATGAAACACCACTCCCGCAGCACTGATAAAAGAAAAACCCTAGCCTACAGCTTAGCACTTGAGCCATAAACCACAGCTACCAACTTGTTTTTTTTATTCTTTAAACCCTACAAATCGCCATCACGTGTTTTTCTTTTAAAATATTCACCCAAAAGATTGATTTAAAATACTCAAAAAGCAACAATTTCTAGAATAAAAGTCGCTTTTGTCTAAAATGAACCACACAAATAGTTGTTAGAGGGCAGCATTTGGCAACAATTGACCAACCTGTATCCATGACAGCTGTCAAGCAAGTTGACAGTGCTATCTAATGTTGCCACTTTTTAAGAAATATAGTAAATCGACAGAAATAATAAAGATAATAAAATAATTAGATTATAAATATAGTCGTATTAAAGAAAACATTATCTTTCTTTATTTTTAGTATTATTTGAGTAAAGAATTCGTAACTTTTATACTTTACTGATGGTGTAAA
The DNA here is from genome assembly GCA_949320105.2 of Crepidodera aurea. Lineage (NCBI taxonomy): Eukaryota > Metazoa > Arthropoda > Insecta > Coleoptera > Chrysomelidae > Crepidodera > Crepidodera aurea. The sequence goes on from OX439475.1 coordinate 65,273,153, forward strand.
TATATTTTAAAGGATAAAATAAGTTGCTAATTTTTGGAGTGGATTTGTATTTATTTTTACGGCAACAGTGCCTGAATCTGAAGTTCCATAATCTATGTAGTGTTTATATGGGCGGAGGCATATTCGTCCTTCAATAAAGTTTGTTGCACTTGTCCAGATAAATTCCTATCCTTGCATAGTGCATTTACTCCTAAATCTACACCTCCATGTCAGTGAAGTGCTAGAAAAAAATTTTAAATGATTTCGTTTTGGACTTCCAATTCTAGTAAACAAACAGCCATGTCTACCGTTTAGTTTCAGCAAAAAATGTCACAAGCTAGTGGTGATTTTTTGCTTTCATCCGAAGATATGCCTGAGGCCGAGTCTTCGGGATCTTTAGAACATACCAGCAAGAAGAAATTTTCTTCGGGGTCCCTTTCAGGAGATGTTACACGCCCCAAAGTAGTAACTGTCAAACACCCTGAATCAAATAAATTAAAACCCACTGCAAAAAAGAATAAGCAACCAATTCAGGCGGACTTAGACGTATCTAAAGAGTTTATACGATGTAGAGAAGAAGGTTTAAAAAGATTAGATCTTAGTAAATCTAATATAACCTTACTTCCACCTACTGTAAGAGATTTACATCATTTATCTGAACTGTACCTCTATGGTAATAAGTTAGTATGTTTGCCAAATGAAATTGGATGTTTAACAAACCTTCAAACTTTAGCTTTAAGTGAAAATTCCTTAACCAGCTTACCAGATTCTTTAGAAAATCTAAGGTCACTGAAAGTATTAGACTTAAGACACAATAAATTGAATGATATACCAGATGTGGTTTACAAACTAACTTCCCTTACAACTTTGTTTCTACGATTTAACAGAATACGGTATGTTGGCGATGAGATAAGAAATTTAACTTCTCTAACAATGTTAAGCTTGAGGGAGAATAAAATCAAAGAATTGCCCCCTGGTATTGGGTGTTTGGTACATTTGTTGACATTTGACGTTTCCCACAATCATCTGGAGCATCTGCCTGTTGAAATTGGACAGTGCGTTGATCTGTCTACTTTAGATTTGCAACACAATGAATTATTAGATATTCCTGATTCTATAGGACAACTGCAACAGTTAACTAGGTTAGGATTGAGGTAAGAATTTTATGTTTTGTTTATTTCTATCTCTGAGGACACTTTTGAATCAACAAATTAGAAACCATCGCTATCTATGACTTTGGGATTCAGAATTTTGGACTTAAAATAACACCAGCAGGTTGAGATCAACTGAAATCAAATTGGGTAATTCACAGATCATGTTTATGATAAACGTCACAATTTTTCCGTTAAACATCTCATAATTAATATTTACAGTAAAGAAAAAATATAAAGAAATAATGCGGATTTATCTTTTTGTATCAACTCGATTAGGGAATCGACTTCCGACAAAAAGTACAAAATTGCTTATAATTTTAAAACTAGTTAATATTTTATACAATAAATTTTTTGTAAAACGCGAATATTTTGGAAATTAAGAAGCAAATTAAATGAAATGTTCAAAACAGATTTTTATTGATATAATAAATAATACTTATACCATCTTCAGGACCTAAAAAAATATTTTTCAAAATGGTGAGAGCATCTCTTAAAAATATTTGACTTGCCAATACATCAAAGAAAGTCAATGAAAGGCTCACTCCACTAAACATTACAACTTACAAACACTTCCTGGGAGTTTATTTCCGGCTTGCAATTCAAACTTATTTTTAAACTTGTAGTAATCTTATTTCTGTGCACTTCTGTGTAAGAGAAAGAATAGAAGAATAGATTCTTGAACACTTTTTAGTTTCTGGAATACTAGGGCATTTTTAAGCCCATTGACTGTGTGAATAATTTTATTTACATGTTTCATGCGAAATTCATTCAAATAACGACACATTACTTGTCGTCAATGTGTCGCCCAATCAGAAGACAGTTGTGGATAGAGATTCAAGATACTTTTCAAATATAATATATTGTAACGGTTAACTAAATTGACCAGCTCAAAAAGAGAATACAAAATTTAATATTCAATACGAAGAGTAAAAAAGAGACAGATAATTTTATTAATACCAATAAAATAACTATTTATTATACTTTAATTAATCACAGGACAGAATGTGATTTCAAAAATAATGTTTTAAACTAATTTTAACATAGTAATTGTAAAAGAAACTAAAAAAAATTTCATGTGTCAAAATTTAACATGGTAATCCCATAAGAGATTTTCATCAACAGATTTAGGGTATTTACAAATAATCTAGCAAAGAACTGAATAGGAAAATTTAAAATAATATAATCTCAGATAAGTCTGCGATCATAATAACAATGAGAACATTATTATATTAAGTGTTTGGAGAAAGAGAAATTGTAAACTTAACCTCAATATCAATATTTCAATATCATGATACATCAATATAATCAATTCAAATTCAAGGGAAATAGTGTAAATCGGGGAAATAGTGTTGGGTCTTCTAAAATTGAAGAAATACAGTAAAAAAGGGCAATAATAATAAAGTTTTATGAGATTTAAGAAATCAATAATAACGAACATAAAAAGTCTTTGTATAAAGTTAATATAAGCAGGAATTGTACAAAAAATACATCAAAATTATTCTTTTTGTCTCTAGAATAATTTGGTGCTAATTAAAAATTGTATAAAAAATAATAATTTTCGAATTTTGTAAAAATTTAAGTTAAAAAACTCAAATTCCAATCTAGTGAGCTATGACTTGGGCTTTTATAAAAACTATTTCTCGCTGTCAAACGAGGCTTTTTGCTTAAAACAGTTCACGTCGCTCTGCATGACTAAAAACAAACGAAGTCAAGTCAAAGCAACACTGTTAAAAGAATAAAAAGCATTACCTGTCAAAAAGTGACGCTATTTTTCAATAAAAAAGAATAAATTTTAAATCAAGAGACGAAGCCACCATTATCCATCCTGTCCTGTATCCCGATTAAGAGATCCAGAGTATCCTGATCAAATTGTATCCTAACTAAATTTATCCAGTTTCCGTTTTGAAAAACATTCCATTTGTATTTTTGAAGAACATCCATTTAACAACAATAACTGTAGGAATAAGGAAGACTTAGTCTTAAATAAAGGTACCAATTTTCATTAAATATCAATATTTAAAAATATTTTAAAACAATAAAAGGCCATAACTAATTTTTCTGAGGTTAAAAATTACTTAACCTATAAATAACTTAGGTTAGAGTATTGGAGAATAAGGTGAGAAAATAACAATACATTTCACTTGTAACTGTTAATTTTTCTTTGTTATTAATAAATGTTTATGAATTTATCTCAGTAGTCGTTATTATTGATTTTTAAAATTATAAGCCAATTAGAAACATACCTGAGATTAAGAATCTCTACTCTGCATAGTAGATGGCGCCCAATGCATTCTGTCAAACGTACGAATTTACATTCTGTCTGAGCTTACGAATGAGGTAAGAATAAAAATATTTTCCATAAATTTTAAATTTATTTAAAAAGAAAAGTTGGTTAATAAAGTAAGTAAATTAGAAATAAATTAAATTAAATAAAAAATGAAAAGAGCTGTAGTCGAGGTTAGTTGATTCAAAAATAAAACAACAAAATTTTATAGGTTATGTACTAAAATTTAAAATTAAAAGTCAATAAAAATAAAATAAATTAAACAACATCCTATCACAACCAAGTGGGAGTACGTAACAATATACCTTTTCATGGCTAGTTCAGCGCAAGGGTACCCGCCATGTTTAAAAGGCGGCAATATAAAAGTGTAGAGCACTTTTTATAAATATGGGCAGACAACAAAGATCGTTACCCTTATTACCATTAAATGAGGAATTAATTTATATTCCCTGAAATTCGGCAAATTTTTAAAACCTTGTCCTTTTCAATAATAAACAGGCTGATGGGGAAGGGTTTGTTAAACTTCGGCCCAATCCCTTTGGGTTGGCCGAAGTAATAGATATTTGTGCAGTGTACAGACATCCATGGTTATACACTAATATTTAATCCTACAAAACCAGCAATAACATAAATTTGACGGTAACAGTTCAAGTGATTTTTTTAAATTTATTTTAATAACAAAGGAAGAATTAAAAACAAAAATGGGTTTTTGTGTCTTTGTCCAATATATTTGGAATTTTATAGACCATTTTGTTAGCACTTAAAAACCAAACAATTGTTTCCATTTAACTGACATTGTATCTCTTATGGTTTCCGATATAGCAATACTGTCCATTTTTGGTTGGTATATGCACTCATAGCAAACCGCAACTTCCAACATCAAACGAAAAATTATATTTCGCAAGAGCGTTTTTTAAGAAAAAATGTATATATTTACACCACTTAACATTGTACAAACTGTGCGAAGAATAATGACACTGGCATGTTTGAATATTTACTTAATGATAGATGGTAGTGTACATTAAATTCAGAAACAATTTGAGATGTCAATTTAACATTTTCAATGCTTTTAATTGGTCAAGAAAACCGTCTATCTATGGGTATTAAATACTATTTTTTCAATAGGTACAATAGACTAACGCAAATACCTACATCTCTGAGCAACTGTAAACATATGGACGAATTTAATGTTGAAGGCAATGCAATATCCCAACTACCAGAAGGCTTGCTTTCAAGTTTAAGTGAGCTTACCAGTATCACATTGTCAAGAAACAATTTTTCAGCATATCCATCTGGAGGTAAAAGCACCATGATTCTTAAAAGTATTTGTACTTTTATCAAATAATTGTTTGACTTTAAAATGCTTTAGACCACTTTATTTAATAATACTTTTTATTCCAAGGTCCCTCACAATTTGTCAATGTAGACTCTGTTAACTTAGAGCACAACCAAATAGACAAAATTCCATATGGGATATTTTCAAGAGCCAAACATTTAACAAAACTCAATATGAAAGAAAATCAGTTGACTTCTCTGCCGCTAGATGTTGGTACTTGGACAAATATGGTGGAGCTAAATTTAGGAACGAACCAACTGAGCAAGCTACCAGATGATATACAGTGTTTGCAAAGTTTAGAGGTAAGTTATAAGTAACTATAAGTTTTTTAAATGCCAATGGCAGCATAGTTTTTGACTTTCCTGAAAAAATATCAAAGGAAGGTAAAACAACTGTTCAATTTCCAATTACAAATTGAACATATTCATTTCATTTCATATTATTACATTCGTTACCTTACCACTGGAATGGAAAAGGGGTATTGAAAAATACAAATAATAATAATTTTAATAAAGTTTAAACCCGCAGACCGCCGGCACTGCACAATAAAATTAGACGCAATTAAAAAAGTCAAAGCTATCTCAGAGTGAGACAAATTCGTATAAAAGCGAGATGAAAGCAACACCTGCAGTTAACTTAATACGGTCCAGACAAGGTCAACGATTTGAAATTCAGCCAATCATTGCGCACAACACATCGTGCGATTCCACCTCGAGAATTCTAGAATATTTTCACCCCCGCTTAGAGCCGGAAATAAATCTAAAAAAATCAAGCAGTCTTCTCGCAGCCACCATCGACTCGTATATCGATATGAAACACCGACTCTTAGATCGGGTTAGTAATTTCATACAGTCTTCACAATCAGCCTCCATCGACTCGTAGATCGAAGATCGATGTAAAATAGATTTCAATCAAAATGAATCAACTTAAAAATATTACATATTCAAATCAAAATTGCTACGTCTCTTAAGATAGCAGAACAAAGTCAGCAGAGTTAAAAATCATTACATGCACAATTAAATGCTAATTAAATGCCCTAATTTAAAGTTTTCTGCTCTGCGAATTTTTGTAATAATGATTGTTCTGCCCGCTTAAACTTAAGTGAGCAGAACATGACCGAAAAAGTGGTTGAAACAATAAAAATTGGAATTTTCTTTGCACAGTTATTAATGGCTCATTAAAGGCTAATTAAATGCCCTAATTTAAAATTTTCTGCTCTGCGAATTTTTGCAATAATTACTGTTCTGCTAGCTTTATCATAAATGAGCAGAACATGACCGAAAAAGTGGTTGAAACAATAAAAATTGCAATTTTCTTTGCATATTTATTAAAAGCTAATTAAATGCCCTAATTAAAAATTTTCTGCTCTGCGAATTTTCGCAATAAATACTGTTCTGCTACTAGCTTTATCTTAACGGAGCAGAACATGACCGAAAAAGTGGTTGAAACAATAAAAATTTCAATTTTCTTTGCACAGTTATGAATGGCTCATTAAAGGCTCTAGGGATACACTAATCGCGAATTTCAGGCTCGATTTATTTCTTTGCGAAAATGGAAAAAGTCACGACGTGGTGGTAAGGTTTGAGGAGCATGGCGGAAAAACAATTTTAACAATGAAAACCAGTGTTTCGGTAGTATAGCAGAAAATTTGTAATTGCCTTTTTTATCAGCCATTAATAAGTTTTCAACGACTACACTACCGACACACTGGTTTTCAGTGTTTCAATCGTTTTTCCGCCATGCTCTGCAGACCTTACCCCTACGTCGTGACTTTTTCCATTTTCGCAAAGAAATAAATCGGGCCTGAAATTCGCGATTAGTGTATTCCTAGAGCTGTTAATTACTGGGCAAAAAAATTGCAATTTTTATTGTTTCAACCACTTTTTCGGTCATGTTCTGCTCACTTAAGTTTAAGCTATCGCAGAAAATTTTAAGTTAGGGCATTTAATTAGCCTTTAATGAGCATTTAATTGTATTAATTTTTAATTCTGCTGACTGTGTTCTGCTAGCTTAAGAGACGTAAAATTGCTATCAATGCATTTTGTGAGCGATTGTTATAAGTAGAAAGACAAACCAAATGTAACTAATTTCTTGTTAAATTGTGAAAAAAGTGTTGAATATAAAATTATCAGTAGCATGTTCTTCTATTTATTTATGGGATATTAAAACAAACTACAGTCCACTATAATCAAGACATGGTCCAACGAACAGGCATTATGATATGCTCCAATTCACCTGGATTAATCCAGGAGCATACCTACATAGATCCTTCTTCAATGGATTGATGCATTTATGACATGGTCAATCGAGTCCATAACAACAACCTTCTCTGTTATTGAACACACTGATCGGTGTGTCTCCCATCAAAATTGAGTGGATTATTTTGAAATGATTTTTGATTTGTTTAATTATGTTTAAATACGTACAATGCTTTAATTTTTAGGTTCTAGTTCTGTCAAATAACTTGTTAAGAAGGATTCCACCAAGTATCGGCAACCTACGAAAATTGCGCGTTCTTGATTTAGAAGAAAATCGCCTGGAGCAGCTGCCCCAAGAAGTTGGTTATCTGAAAGACCTTCAGAAACTCATCGTTCAATCAAACCAATTGACTTCTTTACCAAGAGCTATTGGTCACCTAACGAATCTCGTGTTTTTGAGTGCAGGTGAAAATAATTTGGCTTTCCTTCCAGAAGAAATAGGAACCCTAGAAAATCTAGAGTCGCTTTACATAAATGACAACCCTACTCTACATAATCTTCCGTTCGAGCTCGCTCTATGCTCCAATTTGGGCATTATGAGTATCGAGAACTGTCCGCTGTCGCAGATACCGGGAGAGATAGTGGCGGGCGGACCGTCTTTGGTGATACAGTATTTAAAGATGCAGGGACCCTACAGGGCTATGTGATGATGTGATTACTTGCTTTAAAATCTTCTTTCATCGAGAAGAGACTTTGTGATTTTAAGACAAGGCGACTGTAACGAAAAAAGGCTTGGCGAGAATTCATTTTCACTTTGATCTGGGATGTTTTTAGCCATTCATTAAGTTTGGGGGCAAAAAATGATCAAGACATTAAATTTGGCAATGAGAATTTTTCTATGAAATCTCCACAAGAAATTTCTAAGGTTAAATTTTACCCGCTTCTAAACAATTCCTATACAATAATTCATTTGTTGACATAACCATTATGTACATGAAACTACATGTCTAAACGGCACATTTTTAACATTTAATTTTATTTTTTTTTTTTCATCTGGGCCCTTCTGATCCAAGATCTCCGATATCGCTGAAGCCTACTGGCTTATTGTATTTCCTGTCCATTAAGGTTACTCCACCCAGTCTTTGCACCTTGCTTAGTCTTGATTTGGCAGCTTCTTGTAGTGTCTTGGGCCACCACACTGTTGCTCCATATGTAATCGAGGGTTTGACCGCCATGTTGTATAACCAATGCAACATGTCTGGTCTTAACCCTTATTTTTTCCCATAAAGTCATCTGACCACCATAAGGGAGGTCATCGCTTTATTCGTCTTGTTTTTAATTTGCTGGTTCCATTCCGAGTCAAGAATTACCCCAAGGTGATATCGCACCTCCCCCTTTAGCTGTATTTCGTTCCCCTGCAGTTTTATAAGACCTTCTTCTTCTTCTTCTTCTTCTGACTAGGATTGCTCCTGTTTGTCTGCCTCTCATTCTGTTTCTGTTGTTGTTGTCAGTAGGTTGTCCTTCCATCTTTTCTTTGGTCTTCCTGTTGGTCTTTTGCTGTAAGGTTTCTTATTTTTGCAGATGTTAGCTAATCTGTCAGGTGCCATTCTATTAACATGACTATTCCAGTCTCTTTTCCTTGCTTTTACCCATTTGTTGATGCTCTGGATCTTACATTGCTCCCGTATGCTATAAGACCTAATCCCTCTAATTTGATTTACTTTTTTAGAGTTTCAAAACTGACTTGTATTACGTCAAATGTTAAAGTTTTCATAAAAACATGACATTTGACGTTTCATGTAGATCAACCTTGTAACTGATGCTTGACTTTGGAATAGACAAAAAATTACCTTAGCTAATTCTTACAGAGATTTAAATAGGAATTTACTCTTAGTCTCATATCCCTTTTAGGAAGTAATCTTTTATTAATATGACAAATTTAATATTTTACAAAATTAGAGTTTTCTATTATTTTTTTATACAAATACCAATATCGGCCTAATATTAATACTTCCATGTGTATTTTAAAGTTTTTACGTCAATTTTTTGTTTTTTATTTAATGAAATATCTGACATCCTGACATTAATAATATGGAGTAAATTGGGATCTGACATGGCGTGGCCTATCCAAGATGGCGTCAATTAGGGTGAAGATTTAAATGTGACGTGAGTGCTAGTCGCGTATTAACTATAAAAAATGAGTCTCACGATTGACCAAATTTGTGAATGGACTGCAACAGACACTGGCAAACTACATTTTAAACAGTCTTGGTTAAATGCGGGAAAAAATTAATGAAAGTGACAGTGGCTGTGTGGACGTAGTGGTTTTCGGTTTATTAACGTCGATTTTGCGAGGTCATCCCCATAAAATTAATGGGAAAATTGCAGCAGATGGACAAGTGATGAGTGTTGTTTGTTCCTGCAAGGTTTCTATGTCAACAATGGTTAAATTCTGCTGATTCTGTAGGTACTTCTTCGTTTATTTTCTCACTGGATTCATCAAGTTTCATTTTCTTTGTTTCAATATTCTGATTTCTTTCTTCTCTTCGTGTTGATCAATTTTTTTCTCACACTCCAAAATGGTTTTGCTTATGTAATGAAAAAAATGAAATACAACGTCCAGACATTTATTAGAGTTATTACACCCTGGTACGAGGGTGGTCCGGAAAGTTTCCGACCTAACAAAGATACAAGACATTTTTTCTGAATTTTTATTTTTATTTTTCAACATAGTCTCCTTGTAACTCTACACACTTCTCCCAGCGATGCTCCCATCTCTGTAACCCGTCCAAATAGTACTCAGCATTTTTCTCTGCAAAATAATTGCCTAAGGATGTGAAATAAAATCACACATGTTCCCAAGAACAAATACATTAAATGTCCTACACCGCACCAGCGTCTGGACTTCAACAACTACTCCTTGTGCTATATGCCCCACCAGGTATTGAATTACGAAAGTCCAGACGTGGTTGGGTGCCCGACCAAGTCGGGGCTTTAAACTAAAAACTTCGGTTTTGTTGTTAAAGGAGCTTGCCATTCTTAGACCGGTTTCGGCTTCATTGTAGTTTTCTATAGTTTTGCAAGCTTTGATTTTGTTATGAAAGTGAAGATGGCGTTGGGCTCTCCTCGTTCGTGATACACTTGCTGTAACCCAAACACTTTTATCAAGAACGAGGCGAGTCGAATTCATTTTCAGACATCCTTTAGGGATAGGAGGAACAGTAATTCCGAAACCGATCTAAGAATGGCAAGATCCTTTAATAACAAAATCGAAGTTTTTGGTTTAAAGCCCCGACTTGGTCGGGTACCAAACCACGTCTGGACTTTCGTAATTCAATACCTGGTAGGGCATATAGCCCAAGGAGTAGTTGTTGAAGTCCAGACGCGGGTGCAGTGTAGGACATTTCTTGTTCTTGGGAGCTTGTGTGATTTTATTTCACATCCTTTGTGCAGTTTTGTCACTCCCATGGTCCTTTTTTGGTATTTTTATGGTTCAAAAAATTCCACCTTCGTGGTGCAAAATAATTGTTCACGAAGGTGATTGCTTCTTCATTTGACGAAAATTTTTGTCCTCCGAGCGCAATTTTTAGATGAGGGAACAAAAAGAAGTCGCTTGGAGCTAGATCTGTTGAGTAAGGCGGATGGTCAAGCAGGATTTTCTTTTTCTGCAAATGTGGCCGTTTTTCCGCCTTCAGCTTGTCAAGTAATGATGCATGGTATACTCCTGTAATGGTTTTTCCTTTTTGAAGATAATCGATTAAAATAACTCCATGACTATCCCAAAAAACAGTCGCCATCACTTTTCTAGCCGAAAAAAGTTTTTGCTTTTTTGGAGCCCGTTCCCCCTTTGCAGTCCACTGTTTGGACTGTATTTTTGTTTCGGGCGTATAATGGTGTATCCAAGTTTCATCTACAGTAATTAATCGGCGCCAAAACTCGGATTTATTTCGCCTAAACTTCCTCAAAAGTGCGTTGGAAATGTTAAATCGAACACGTTTTTGGTCTAACGTGAGCTTAACGCTTTCTCATGCCTAAATGTTGATTTAATATGTGACAAACACGTTCTTTTGACATGTTCATAACCTCTGCTATCTCACTTTAATTCGGCGGTCGTCTAGCACCATTTGGTGAACTTTGGCGATGTTTTCGTCGGGAGTTGCAGTTTTTGGACGTTCCGAACGTTCATCGTCTCCCAAGCTCTTACGGCCACGTTTAAATTCAGCAGCCCAAAATTTCACTGTGGTAAATGATGGTGCAGAGTCCCCATACACAGAATCCAACTCATCTTTGATTTGCGAAGGCGTATTGCCTTTCAAAAACAAATATTTAATGACAGCTCGATACTCGATTTTGTCCATTTTCACAAAAAACTCACATCAACTCACTCAAACGACTGTTACATAAAAACTGCGCGTCCAAAATGTCTGAAACTTTGGTGAGTAACTGTCAACAGATGAACAATGAAATTCAGTAGCTTTTATTTACGAGTGCTGCCATCATCACGTTGAGGTCGGAAACTTTTCAGACCTACCTCGTACTGCGTAGTACACTTTATTTTTCGATTTTTCACGGTGTTTTCCTACAATTTCTGTCATTATTTATCTCAAAAATCGATTTTCCCGTTTGACGTAATATATTTCTTATGGAGTCTTCACCCTACTTTGTGTTCGAAAACAAAGCGCCAGATGGCGTATCGCTGGATGTCAGATCCCAATAGAAGCTTCATAAATAATTAGTGCCTTTTTTATCGTTTATTACCTTGAAAGTATTATTGACATTTGACAAAACTATAAACAGTTGACATAATGTCAGTATTAGACACTGTAGATGCATTGACTGATGCTAACTGACAAAGCCGAAAGGCAGAAACCGGTCTTGGGATGTCCAATCGAATACATTAAATTTGGAAAGTACAACCCTAAGCATTTTATTTATTATTAAAACTTTAACTACGATGATAAGTGACAATTTAGTTATTTATTTTTTAAATTTACCGGTAATTTTACTTTGCTACTAATATCTCCAGATTTAAGTTGAAAATTATTTAGGTAGATATTTTTTTTAGATATCTCGCTTAGTCTAGTAGATTTCTTTTTTTCGTTTTTTATCTTTGTATTGCAATGAATTTTATATTGAATAGTTTTTAAAAAGATGATTACTGGTTTTAAAAATACTCTGTTTTTATTTTGTAAAAAGTCCCAAAACAGTTTTTGTTTACTTATTAATGTTTTCTTGATTTTTGCGAGTTTTTAAATAAAAAGTATATTGAAAGATATTTTTCTAGCGAAAATCTACCAGTGGTCTTCTTTAAGCTAACAGTATTGTTATTAGAGATATTTCAAATGGAATCATTTCGAAGATATAATAAAATTGAACAAAAAAATGTATCTTCTAGGTAATTCTATTTTATATTTTTCTCAGAACCCGTACGTGTAATATTTATTGATAATTGCTATTTGACAGACACATAGCCAAGAAATTACCTGCATTTTTTGTTGGTTTTTAATTTTTTATGTTTTACTAATTCATTATTGTGTAATCGGTGAAATAGAAACATACTGCGGTATGCCCCTTATGAAACATTTTGATAAATAGTTTATAGAGCAAACCATTTTAACATTTAAATTTAATGGTTTTCTTTTTTCTCAAACTACTCATTATAGTAGGGGAGCCCGGGATGCTAAAGGACCCGCACAAAAAGATAGGAATTGACCGCTCGGTCAAATTGTCTGAATTTTTGATATGTTATACATTTTGTCATTCTGAACAAAAGTCGCAATGGGCACTAAGCTCCAAAGTCCATGGTTTGGCTGCTATGGAGCTCCGAAGCTCCGTGACTCCACGATAGTATAGAAACTTTTAAAACGCACATCACCTTTTTAAAAATCTTATTTTAATGTATGACCTTAAGTTTTTGAGGACGCTGATTTCAAATAAGATGTCAAATCGATAATATTGACAGTTGACAGCTGTCAAATGCTCTTAAAAACATAAATCTTACGCTAAGGAATAAGAACTTATATTTTTGAGGACGCTAAATTTAAATGTGATGTCAAATCGATAATAGTGACAGTTGACAGCTGTCAAATGCTCTTAAAAAAAATGAATCTTACATTAAGGAATAGGAACTTATGTTTTTGAAGACGCTGAATTCAAACATGATTTTAAAATACATTTGTTGAAACCAATGAAATTGACAGTTGGCAGCTGTCACCTTATAGTCAAATGATTTTTTCCAGCAGACAATTTTTCAGTATCACAGTATAAACATGTGATAACATTCTTTAATATAAGATTTCTTTTTTCTTTAAAGCATTTGATAGCTGTCAATTGTCAATATTATTGATTTGACATTACATTTGAATTCAGCGTCCTCAAAAACATGCTTATATTCTTTAATATAAGATTTCTTATTACTAAAAAGCATTTGACAGCTGTCAACTGTCAATATTATGGATTTGACATCATATTTAAATTCAGCATCCTCAAAAACTGAAGGGCATACATTAAAATAATTAAAATATGATTTTTAATGGTGGAGTCACGGAGCTTCGGAGCTCCATAGCATCCAAACCATGAACTTTGGAGCTTAGTGCCCATTGAGACTTTTGTTCAGAATGACATATCAAAATTCAGACAATTTGACCGAGCGGCCATTTCCTATCTTTTTGTGCGGGGTCCTTTGCAGTTACTAAAGCGTCATGGGGACCTATTGGATTGCGAAGATTAGGTTCTAAAACGAAAAAAAAAATTATGTTAAGTTTTCCGTTTTAGTGGGGGGAAGAGCGTGTGAAATTTTCAAAAAACAGTCACATGGAAATACTCGAGCGCGTCAGACATTCATAGTGTATACGCGTTTTGTCTTTCTGATAACTGATTAGTTATTAATCTGACGATTAACCAGTGGGGGGTGGCCGTAAAAAGGGGTCAAAAAACAAAAAAAAGTTATTTGAGCATGTCAGATATTCAGAGGGAATGTTAAGTGAACTCAAAAAAGTGTCCTATTTCTATCTATCTATCTATCTGTGATGGGAGTGTCGATACACTGCGACCTATAAGATCTATTGTGCCCCCTACTGTTAAGGATGTCTCAACGATTAGAGCAGTTCCTCCAGTCATATTGCTTTCAAAAAGTTCAGGATGTCGGTAGGCTTCAGGTTAGGTAGATCTTCCTCTTCTATTTGATATTCTCCGAGGTATCGTACCCTTGGATTTTGCAGGGTAATGCATTCTGAGAGAATGTGGATAGAGGTTTCCCCCTCTTCCTCGCAGAATCTGCATTCTTCTTTATCTACTACTCCGAGTTTCTTTAGGTGGCCTCTCAGCCGGCAGTGCCCTGTTAGGATACCCGTTAGTATTCTGAGCTCATTTTTACTTTTACTGATGTAGTCGTCAGATCTCTTCAGGTTATAGTTTCCCAGTAGTGTCTTGGCCTGTCTCATTCCTTGTAGTCCGATCCAGTATTGAGATCTTTTGTTACTTACTTCTTTTCCAAGTTCATCAAGTATTGTACTGGTGCTTATTCCGCAGAAGGGTTCAGGTCCCAGAAATGGTGTTTCAGCCTCTTTTTTACGAGTACGTCTGCTATTTCATTACCCTCCACTCCAGTGTGTCCCGGAACACATAGGAGGGTAACAGTGTTGTTCTTGCATAGTTCATTTAGATTCTCTAGGCACTCCCAAACCATCTTGGAGTTGATTGCGTGGGAGTTCAAGGCACTAATGGCTGCTTGGCTGTCTGACATGATGATGATCTCTTGTCTGCAAAAATTTCTTTCGATGTTGAAATGGACACATTTTCCGATGGCGTATATTTCCAGGCCAATATACTCCTATTCCTGTTCCTTCTGTTGTTATAGAACCATCTGTGTACCATTTAATGGCACTTGAGTTTTGGGATGGTATCTTTGACCCATTCGCTTAGCTTTGTCTTGAATTCTTTCACAAAGCTAAACTTCTTTGTCATCTCATCTTGGGGCATGTCCCAGGTTTGGTGATTTCCAGGAAGAAGTCGAAACTTGCCTTTGGTTGATCCTTTTCTGGTCATTCTGTAGGTTGTCCTTATCGCTATACTCTCCACTACTATATGGAGGGGTGTAAGGCTTAAGATTACCTCCATGGCGGCCGTTGGGCACGTTCTCATTGCACATGTTATGCAAACGCAGGCCTAGTCTTTGGATTTTCGCTAGATTTGCCTTTGTACTGGCCAGCTTAGTTCTGCTGCCCCAGACTACTGCTCCATAAGTGATGGCCGGTCTCACTATTAACGTGTACATCCACTGCAGGATCTTTGGGTTACATCCCCAGTTTTTTCCCGCAAAATTTCTGCACACCATTAGAGCTTTCGTGGCTTTACTGGTTACTTCTTTTTCGTGCTTATTCCAGATGAATTTATTAGGGAGGTTTTAAGCCACCTATTTGAACGCAAATATACTTTAAACGTTATACATCGCATGCGCAATAGCGCTAAAATAAGGGAAACTTTATTAACTGATATTGTTTTACGTTATTAGAGGTGAAATAAGGTTCCCTTAATAACGGATATTGATTTCGCCATGGTGCCGCCTGTGGAACATTTATATTTAAGTTTTATCGTGAACTCCAAAGTCTATGATAAATACATGTGAAATTTAGAAGATTTGAGTAAGTTTATAGTTTTCACCATTCTTACCACTTTTTTTCTTAAATATGAAATGAAAACATTTCATAAAATTAAATGTTATGGCAACATAGGATATGGACATTGAAGAGATATCACAACAAGTCTTTTACCTAACCTATCTTTTGTAGTATTTGTTTCCTTCTGGCTTCATTTAAAAAACGATTTAAGGCAGTTAAAATAAAAAAAAAATCGTAAATGATTATTTAAACTATCACAAAGTGAGGGTTATCATTTATAAGGTTATAAATGTTTCTGGCATCTGTCACGTAAATAACGGAAGAGTGGGATGGCTTAAAAACTCATTTTCGAAATACGTTATTAACGTTCTGTGTTTACTTTAATAGCGGATAAAGGGATATAACGTATGACGCTCAAGTTGTGGCTTAAAACCTCCCTATTATCATGTATTGGTCCCAGATATTTGACATCTGGCTTCCATTCAATAACTTTCCCGTCCAATTGGATGGATTTGAGGTTAATGTTTCTTTTCCGTGTAAAGGCAACTAAGGTAGTCTTGATGGGGTTGACGCTAAGTCCCATCGATTGACACTATTCATTAGTATAGTCAAGCCCTCTTTGAACTATCAATCCACTGTTAGGCTCCACATAACACGGGAGGCCACTCCTCCTTGTTGGCATCCTTTGGTTGTGCAGATGGAAACAGTGTCTTGTCCCATTTTAGTTTCTGCTAGTCGCTACATCTATCTGGTTGTCGTGTTGTCTACTCCTCTTTCTTCTAGTGCTCTTTTGACGGCTTCGTGTGGTATGTCGTCAAAAGCCCCTTCTATGTCTAGAAAGGATCACACTACGGATTCTTTGTTCTCTAGTGCATCCTGGATTTCATCTGTCAATTGCACCAATGCGGTCTCCGTGGATTTGCCCGTTTGGTACGCATGCTGATGAGGGTGCAGAGGCACCCGATCCATGATTTCTGTTCTGATATAGTTATCAGTTGCTTTCTCCATCGTTTTCAGAACGAACGATGTGAGACTAATTGGTCGAAGGGATTTAGGATTGGTTATATCCCTGTTTTAGGAATGAAGGTGACTCTGGCCCTTCTCCATACTTCCGGTATATATCCCAGTTCTAGACTGCTACGACATATACTCACTAGGTGTGGGGAATATTCCATCAGCTCCTGCTGATTTAAACGGTTGGAAGGTGTTCAAGGCCCATCTTATGTACTTAGCTTACCTTTTCTTAATCTGACGGGCTTAGTATATGCTTTCCAACAGATTTTGTCCAGATGGAGTCCGAGGTATTTATTTGTTTCCTAGAAAGAGTTTTGACTTACGGTTTATTAACCATGACATATTTCTCATCTTCAAATCTAATTGTTGTCTTTTTGCTTTAATATATGCTTTCCAACAGATTTTGTCCAGGTAGAGTCCGAGGTATTTATAGCCATTATTAGCCATTAGTAGCCGTTACTAGCCATTAGTGAGCCATTACCGGACATTACTAGGCTATAGTGAGGAGCCATTAGTGTACAAAAATTTAACTCGCGGTTTACCCCTCGGGATAAGCTGAGGACATTCAGTTCTTCTGGTTGTAAATGTAATTTGGCACAATTTGTCTGTATTTACGTTGATCCTCCACTGCTTCAACCATATTTGGACTTCATTTAAGTGGTTTTGCAGTTTTTCTGAAGCCAATACAGGATCTATGTCTGCGGCAAGTATTGCTGTATCGTCAGCAATTGTCAGGTATAGAGTAGTGGCCCGAGGAGTGGTATTGTGATAGACTATCTTCGTACTTCACTTGGAACTTGCGGTCACGCAGTTACTATTTGAGGATCAGGTGTAACTGATTCGATAGTTTTTGTTTTAATTTGTAAAGTAAGCTTTTGTGCCTGCTTTATGTCCAAAAAGGCTGTTGTACACAGTTGTTTCTTTTCCAGACTTTCTTTTATTTTATTGACAAGTCTGTGACATTGCTGAATAGTCGAGTGACTGTGCCTGAAACTGAACTGGTGATTGGGTATTAATTCCTCGAAATTGGTAGTTTTTTCTACTCTTGTGAGAATGAGCTGTTCTAGGATTTTTGACATGATTGGAAGTAGACTTATTGGTCTCTAAGAGCTTACATCCGTGCGAGGTTTGCCAGGCTTTGGTATCATGCATATTGGTAGTAATATTATCTTAATATGTAGTTATATATAGTTGTCAACAGTACAACTGCTTTTTTAGGAAGATTTTTTAATATTTCACCTGTTATAAGGTCATATGGTGCCTTGTAAGGATTTATTTGGTCTATTTCTTGCTTGACTTCTGTTGGAGCTCTAGTTGGTAGAGATAACTGACAAAAAATGTTTCTACCTCATTTTGATTTTCATCGTGGATTTCCACAGTAGAAAATACGCTGGCCAAATGTTCAGCAAATCTTTGTAAGCTTACAGAGGTTTTATGTTAAACTCTCCCACATCGTCAACATTTTATATCAGTGGTTACTGCTTTCATACAGTTGTTAGTTACAGCTAGTATCGTTGTTCTTAGCATGATTACTCATATTATAGTTCGTGTAATACATATAGTAGCCCCGATTTAACAGCTTTAAAGCGGCGCCTTTGTTGCTACCAAAAAAAACTTCTAACGTAGCGGCATCCTTTGAGACTGCCTTAAAGGATGCCGCTACGTTGCCGAGGACGCAAAGACCAGTTAAATTATGATTTGGTCGGGTGACCGAGCGATTAGTCGCTTCGATTACATCTTAGTGAATGCATGTTTCTATTTTATCAACTCGACATCGAGTTTAAAGAAAACTATAACAATTTCTGTTTCAAGTATAAGTACTGACGATTCGCGTCTACTTGTTTCGCTTTAAATTTTTGAAGGTTCAGTAATGAACTAGTAAAACATAAAATTGTATGCACTAAGAGTATTGCTTGAAGCCTGAGGTCCTCGGGTTTGTAAGCCTGTCGCTTTCAGAGTATAATAAACATCATAATACTCTTGGTACATTATATTATAAACAAAACATTTAACGGGCTTAGAAATCAAAACCAAAAGATCCACAGAAATAGTACTATGTGTCTGCTCGATGTTTTTTCAAATTTTTGGTGAGGAACTAACGCGCACAAGATAATTATTATCCTCCAGTTATTTTTCGATTTGGTTCAATAAGCAACGAAAAACGTTTTTTTATATAGGAACTGAAATGTTTAAATAACAGTACAATTTTGAATTTAATTTCATATATACTACTTAGATGCATAAATGCATACAAAAGTGCGGGAAATTTTCAAATTTTAGGAACCAATAAAACGAATCGTAATAAAAAAAAGGGTTTATTGGAAAATTATAAAACCTTGAAAACTCTTCTGTTTGTTACTTCTAAATTTACAGGTTACAGATATTTACAGATTCGGAAAAAATATATTTGTTGGTTTACGGTTTAACGTGAGCATAATAAAATAGTGGCGGCCATATTATCACAACTCTGCATGTTTACTATTCTGTTTCATAGATTATAGGATTAACATTTTCTTTTTCATATTGAATTTATTGGTTTAAGTTGATTTATTAGATAAATATGGTTCATCAGTGTGTTGCATGCAGCAAACTGGATTATTTATATCCCGATTTCTCATTTCATTGGTAAGTTACATGTAAGATTATAAACAAAGCTCAGGAGCGTAGAATTAGTATTTTATCGACTGTATAAACTCTTTAATAATGCCTAAAGGATTATTTTAACTTATTGCAACGACTATAATTATGTAGGTTTCATATATTTTGTTAAAAATTAAATCACACTTTGTTTTTCTGCCAAACTACCTAAGTATTTAGGTAATATTAATTTTTCATTTACAGTTATACGAGGACATGCCTTTTAGGTTTCCTGCAAATGTTGAAATGAGAAATATTTGGTACTCCTTACTGCAGCGTTATTTTTTTATAAGTTTCATCCAACATAAAGGCCGGTTCAGACGCAGCAAATAGTTTAATCGAGTAATTTAGTAATTGACCTTCATTTTAGTTGAGTTTACTGGCCTTGTCGAGTTATCGGTCGAGTTTAGTAAATAGAAGTCTATTCTATTTTTCGGGGCGAATAGCAGCCCCCACCACAAAAGACAACCGACTAGCGCAGCAACTAAACACGTCTGGACAGGCAACAAATTAGTTTAGCCGGTTTAGTGAATAGCCGAACAAGAAAATATTCGCTTGGATCTTCTAAAGCCAGTTCTTTAAAAGGCAACTGGAGGAACTCATTTCTTCTACTAATCCATTTTCTTACCTGGTCAGTAGTTTTAATTAAATTAAACTGGGAGGAAATCCATTCACATTTTGCGTTCGATACAGGGAGGCCGAGCCTTTGTTTTGCAAAATTAGAAATATTTTCATATTTCTAATTTTTAGCATGGTCATGTAACTCGCTTACTTTATACTAAAAAGTAACTACCTACTATTTAAAGAAAAACCTACTAAAATTTCTGCCGGGAAAGCCAAAATCTACTAAAAAAGTAAAAATTTACTAAAGGTGGCAACGCTGTAAGTTGAAGATTCTTTAAGAGCCAAGTGGGGTCAACAGAGGAGAGTGTAGCATTGTGTCTCTCTCGGTTATATATTTTTTTAACATTTATTGTCATTTTACAATCTACTTCATTACAAGAGTATTTAGTAAAAGAGTTGTATCTTATCAAGCTTGGAAGTGAAATGCCCATTGGCATTTTCACTTATAGAGCACTATTAGTGTTGCTGGAGAAGATCTTCGGGCCAGTTTTTATTTAATCTTCGGTTGATTGGTCCATCTCTGTACAAGTTTTCTATTTGGTCGTTTGGGTGGCCAGTCAGTCTCATTTGGTAATTGGTGGAAACTGTTCTAATTACTTCTGTGGCATACGGAATTTGAAGGTCTTCATGGAGAGTTTGATTGCTAATGTACCAGGGAGCATTAACAATTGGTCGTAGTGTTTTCGACTGGAATCTTTGGATTGTTTTTATTCTGGTAGGTTTTGCACAGCCCCACAGTTGCACACCATATGTCCGGTTAGGTTTTAGCATTACTTTGTATAGCAGCAGCTTGTTTTTGGTTGATAGTTTGGATTTTCGGCCCAATAGCCAGTACATTTGTTTGGATTTGATGTCTAGTTGCCTTCTTTTTGTTTGTACATGTTTCTCCCAGGTTAATCTCCGATCTAGGTGCAGGTCCAGGTATTTTACATCACTGTTTGCTGGTACTGGGACACCATCAATGGTGACTGGTGCGCAATTATTGTGGCAGGTAGTGAATGTCAACTGAACAGATTTGGATTGGTTCATTTTAATTCTCCATTTTCTATATCAGTCATTCAATTGGTTCAGATGAGTTTGCATGTTTGTTGAAGAGGTTACTGGATTACTTCTGCAGAGAGGATGGCAACATCATCTGCAAAGGCGGCTATCGTTGGGTTGTCTGTTTCAGGTAGGTCATTAGTGTACAGGAGGTAGAGGAGTGGTCCTAACACACTTCCTTGGGGCACACCAGATTTTATAGGATAGTTGTCTGATATTGAATCATTGTGTTTGACTGAGAAGTGTCTTTCAGTTAGGTAGGACTTCAGCAGGACGTAAAAGTTGTTGTTAAGGGTATTTTTTACCTTATAGAGCAGACCTGCATGCAATACCTTATCAAAGGCCTAGGATACGTCTAGGAATACTCCATTGCAATACTCTTTTCTTTCTAGAGTTTGGCTAATGGTGTTGACTAATCTGTGAGCTTGATGGGTGGTAGACATGTTCTCTCGGAATCCAAACTGGTAGTTGGGTAAGATGTTGGCAAGGTCGTATTCTTCTTGGATTCTTTTGAGCAAGAGTCTTTCAAATGCTTTTTGCTAGGGATGGGTAATAGACTGATCGATCTGTATGAGAGTGTTTCTTGTGGGGGTTTGCCGTTTTTGTGAATCATTATTATGTGGGCGTATTTCCATATAACAGGAAAATAGCACGGGCTCAGCGTGCGGTTTGTTTGTTGTTGTTTGTTAATTTTAACGTCTCTTTTGTGACCTAATGGCCTAAACTGGACGGGACCTACAGCTTATCGTGGGCTCCGAACCACGGTCCTCAATCACCTTAAACCCAGGACTATGCATTTGTCATGCAGGTGATCTACCGACTAACAAGTGTGTAATTGTGTCACCAACCCCTATCAGTTCCACGAGATATTCGATCTCATCCGGCCTGTCCGGCGTGAATGAAACTGTATGACACAAATACCTTTTTGCACTTGCCAAAGTCTTATCTGACTTTAATTCCACTTGAATGCGGCAGGATTCGAACCTACTCTCCGAACACTGACCAAGCGGAATTGGCAGACGCCTTACCAACTAGGCCACCGTGTCCGATCAGCATGCGGTTGTAGATTGTTGTAAGGAAGACAATGGCTTTTCTAGGAATCTTTTTGAGAACTTGTGCGGTTATCAAGTCATAGTCGTAGTCGTTGTTGAGTTTCCGTATTTCCATTTTGACTTCCTCTGGGCTAATGGGTTTGATGGGTGGTGACATTTGACACGGCACATCCAGGAATTCATCAATGTTGTTGTCGTAACCAGGCGTTGCTTCTGGTGGCTCAAAAACATGTGAAAGTTGGTCAGCAAAATTATCAGCTTTTTCTTGATTTGAGCGTGCCCATTTGTTGTTGGAGGTTTATATAGGAGACACTGGCGGAGTGGGTCTTTTGAATTTCTTTGTGAATGACTCGAACGTTGAGTTTTGGGCATCTCTGAGTGTTTTAGAGAGTTCACGTGATAGCCTTCTGTATTGATGAAGATCATTGTTATTACGTGATCTTTGCCACTTTCCTCTACTCGCCTTTTCTCAGTTATCAGTTGTCGGATATGCAATGGAGTACTGATACATCTGGTGGATTGTTGTTCATCCTGAGGAGTAGCGTACCATGCAGCTTGCTGTATTGTGTTAGTGTGCGGCTTCGTCAATTTCTTCTGGGGTTTTTATACTTATATTTGGATTTAAGTTGTCTGTGATATGCGCTTGGAAGAGATCCCACTTGGTTCGTGCTGCGGTTAGTTTGGGATGAGCGTGCTTATTTAGGATTGTAGAGCATACATTTACAGTGACAGGTGTGTGGTCCGATGTTAGTTCATAGTGAGATTCTATTGTACAGTTTTGTGTGGCTATACCATTTGCTATGAAGAAATCCAGGAGATCTGATACTTTCCTGGGGTCAGTTGGCCAGTCTCGGTTATATGACCATATATTATTATTGCTTTTCTTTTTAGTCTTTTAGATTTCGGTCCATACCCAAGATATATTGTTTCCGAATCTGTATTTAAAAATAAATTCGTAATACGTGTATTTTTAAAAAATTGTGGTCGGTTTCTTGTTTTAGCGTTTTATTTATGTTAACATTTTTTATGAAATATCCGTTAATTTTAAGTGACTCGCCAAAAAACAGTGCCATACATTTTAAACCTCCAACGTAATTTGTTGTATTTATTGAACCAACATACGAAAATTGAAAAAATATATATTTCTAGTCCCTAGTACTCTCATATCATGTGAATAAATTATTTTTTAGAAAATTAGTGAAAAAATTTCCACACGTTTTAAATACGTGGAAAAACTAGATCATGATTGAGAGAATAGGTTTATGGAATTGTCCTTTAAAAAAAATGTATGTTTAAATGTATACAGGGTGGAACAAAAAATTCCGGTCCATATTTAAAAAAAAATGTGAAATAATGTTGTATGCTTGGAAAAAGGTTCTTATATAGGATTGTCAAATATGTACAAACATTCTATATAAGAAACGTTACAAATTTTCTTCTAATATTTCCAAGCCAAAATATATATACAGGGTGAGTCACGATAGACGCGACGGAGCATTGTGGCTAAACGGTTAATATTTTGAAAATTTTGTTTATTCATGGATATGTGGGTTGATAAAGGCTACATTTTAAAATTATTTTGAAATGTACAGGTTGTCCCAAAAAAGTGTGGCGTATCAAAGTTATATTTTTCTTATGGAATACCCTATAATTTATTGCATTTATAGATTATACGTTAAAAATAAGATAAACTTTCTTAAGTATTCCCTATACCTAAGCTTTTTAGTTTTCGAGATATTTTGATATTTCTAAAAATGGAAATACTTACAAGAAAATCTATGGAAACAGCCAAATCCAATTTTTACTGAAAAAAATTAGACTAATAATTAAAAGCAATAATATATTTAAAGTTGTTTAAAATTATACAGGGCGTCCAAAATGGGGCCATGACATATTCAAACGTTCTTATTTTAAATAGGACACCCTGTATTTTATAATCCTATTATGTAGCAAATTCCATTACCTTTTAAAAATTATAAAGGTCTGTTATGCCTAAATCTATTAATTTTGGAGTTATTTTTATTTTTGTTAAATTTTACATTATTTTTCCACCGTAATGCCTAAATATAACACCCTGTATTTAATAAGCTTAGACTATTGAAACATCAGTTTTTGTCTAATATCTAATAGTACATTTTCCAACAATTCCCAGAAACTTTTTCTTAAAAATTGCAAAAATTTCCTCCCATTTAAATGGCCATCAAAGAAATATGGGCAAATAACTTGGTCGCCTATAATTCCACCGTATACATTAATGTTTCGCCGGTTCTGATGATCTATTGTGTGGAACAAATGCTGGTTTTGAGTATCATAATAATGAAAGTTATGACTGTTAACTAATCCATTATTATGAAAAGTGGATTCATCTGTAATTTTTTCGGATCACAGTCTAAGCTGACCAAATACAGGGTGTTATATTTAGGCATTACGGTGGAAAAATAATGTAAAATTTAACAAAAATAAAAATAACTCCAAAATTAATAGATTTAGGTATAGTAGGCCTTTATAATTTTTAAAAGGAATGGAATTTGCTACATAATAGGATTATAAAATACAGGGTGTCCTATTTAAAATAAGAACGATATTGTCATTTGAATATGTCATTACAGAATGGCCCCATTTTGGACGCCCTATATAATTTTAAACAACTTTAAATTCTTTGTTGCTTTCAATTATTAGTCTAATTTTGTTCAGTTATAATTGAATTTGGCTGATTCCATAGGTTTCGAAGTTATTGGTTTTCTTGTAAGTGCTTCTTCCATTTTCATAAATATCAAAATATCTCGAAAACTAAAAAGCTTAAGTATAGGGAATACTTAAGAAAGTTTATCTTGTTTTTAACGTATAATCTATAAATGTAATAAAATATAGGGTGTTCCATAAGAAAAAATATAACTTTGATACGCCACACTTTTTTGGGCAACCTGTATATTAAGATAAGATAACTTTATTTAAAATAGGTACATCCTAATATACAAAAAAGATAATAATATTAAACATTAATATAAACACAATTTAAAAATATCTGTTTATAAGTGCTAAATTATTAAAATACAAAAAATACAACAACAAAAAAGACATTAAATATCATAATTTGATATTTTAATGGTTCATTAAGTGGTTTAATAAATTCCTTTTAAACAGAATAAGACTGGTAGAAGACTTTGCATTATCAGGTAGAGTGTTGTAATTAATAAATCCTTTAAAAGTTAATGTTTTAGTATTTCAAAATAATTTTAAAATGTAGCATTTATCAACCCACATATCCATGAATAAACAAAATTTTCAAAATATTAACCGTTTAGCCACAATACTCCGTCGCGTCTACCGTGACTCACCCTGTATATCTTTTTTTAAATGCTAGCAGGGATGCGTGGGAAAATTTTTTCACAGCTCTTGTGACAAGCCTCGTCCCTTTTTCAAGATGGCAGCCTCCCCCTCCACTTTTAAGGCACGCCCCTTCTGTCATATGTCACATGCCATTTGTCAACTATCATATCGCGACCTGTCCATAAGTGTCGGAAGCATACGTAGGAATCTGTACACAGTGTCAATGAGAGCTGTTGACAAAATTTTCCCACGCTTAAGTCCCTGCAAATGCTATTTTCAGTTTTTTTCTTTTTTGTAATTTTTTTATATGAAGTTGAAATTCTCATTCTTTATTGATATAGTTCAACCATTTGTAAATTTATCAAAGTCTGGCAACAATAACAGAAATATACAAAATACTTTCTAGTATATTTAAATTACTTGTGGTGAAACTGTAAATAAAAATATAGAATATTTGCCCAAGAATGGATGAAATTGGCATTTTCATATTTTTGATGAAAATTTAAATCAAATAAAAATCTGAAATTCGCTGTGGTGTCAATTGATGTTTTTGTTTTGCATCAAATTTTATGTTCCTGGATAACTCAAAACATTGATACAAGTTGTAGAGATCATCAAATAATTTAATTTTTAAAGGTATATAGTTGTATAAATAAAATATACTTTTTATAAATTAAGTCTACTCTCCTGTTGGAGTTAACAGAAATTGTGAAATTCGGAATCTCCACTCAAACTGCAAAGCTACTAGAATGAATGCATTGGAAAATTGGTAGAATTTAATGACGTAGTATAGTAAGAACGGGAGATATAGTATCCCAAATTTATCAGCTTTAAAACTCTGCTCTTTTGATACTACCAAAACATGACCCTTTAATTGTAAGCTTCATTCTTTGTGTCTTTGAAATGCAGCTTCACTGAAATCTAAAAGTCTGCCTCCACGCCGTGGACTCGACTCTGTAGCTAATGACGAATAGGATCGCAGAGATAAGTCCACCGCCGCGTGAAATGCATTTGGTCCAGTAACCGACCCATTGTTCGATTGCACATGTTTTATTTTTTTCATTCATACTCTTTTAACACTTCTTTTCGGACATATAGACCCTGCTCTATATCTCCTGTTCTTACTATACCTTAATTTTGCTTACACTGATGAGCACCACCCAACATAAACATTGAAGCACGGACTTTTATGGTAAATTTTCAAAAGATGTAATGAATGCCCTATCAAAAAAAATTTTGTCAAATTGATGCAAAGCTTTTAAACAATGACTTATTGTATGTTAGAGAAAACGTTGTTAAATGTGAGAAAAAATTATTTTAAAACGAGATACCTCGACATTTGTTGTATGAAACTAAAAAAAGTTATTTTTTTTATAATTGAGACAATTCCTTATACAAAAAAAAACTGTTTATCGTGGTTAAGTCATTGTTGCATGATACATACCTGTTAGTTTGCTAAAAATGCTAATAAAATATTTTAAGTGAAAAAGGATTTTTTTTGCAATAGTTTTAAAAAAATAAGAGTTATTTCGGGCGGTTTTTTCCAAAACTTTTGTCACATACAAACTTTTAAAAGTATTTGAATACTGTATACTAAAACGTGTGTCTTCAGTCACAAATTGCAAACATACTTGACTACAGCTTCTATGTTAAACTCGAAGATTTCATTCAAAAGTATAATTTACTACCAAACTGCCCACATGGATTCATAGTACAGTCACTGAAGTTTTTCACCTCCGATTTCGTTGAATCTCCATCGATTTTCATGAAAATTGGTGAGTAGAGGATACCTCAAGAAACAAAAGTGACATGGTGCCAACTGACCTGGGGGTGGATGCCATCCCTTCTCGGGGATGGACATTATTTTATTAAAAATAACCCCAGGAATCGATAGAGGTACCAATTCTAAGCAAAATTTGTTATATAAAGTTATTAAAATAAATCAATACTTTTTGAGTTATTAAAGATCAAAGATTTTAATTTTTCGTGAAAAAAATGCATGTTTTAAAGCGGTTTTTCACAAAAAAGTTTGTCATTTCCAAAATTGAAGCTAATAAAAAATCGAATAAATTTCTTACTTAAAAAACCTTTTAATATTAATTCAAAGTGAGTTATAGGCAATTGAATGTATATTTTTTTTCGGCGAGTACTCAAATCTAAGTATTCAAGCTTAAATAACGGGAAAACGATTTTATAAAATATACTTACTGAACACTTTTCAAAGTACTCAGAAATACCTATCAAATGAGCTCTAGAAGAAGTTGATAGCATCAAAATTAAGCAAGTTATGATGAAAATAAGAGGTCCTTGTCGAATTTTTTAGGAAAATGTGAAAAATAAAACATACAAAAATATTTATAGTAATCCCTATAAGACTTTCTTTATTTTAGCATAAGTAATGACATCAAAAATTTTGACCGGTTTAGAATGCAGATTTTTGAAAAAAAAATATGATTTAAAAAAATCAAAATTTTTCAAATTTTCGTAAATTTCATTTTCTTTTGACAATAACTCCAAAAATACTTGATATACGTGAAAAATGATAGAGAACGAAATTTGAGTTTTTTTTTAACAAAGATTTTACTTTTACTTTCCCGGCCCCTCGCCAAGGGAAAGTATTGTGAACGCGCTAAAAAAAAATTGAGATAACAGAGAGTTATTGCAAAGCCAAACTTTATTAAAGGATCCTGTAATAAAGTATCCTGTATTACGAAATAGAGAGTTATTGCAACCTCTTTTTGGCCGATCTTTTTAAAAGATCCCTTATTTTGACTTGTACGCATGCGCAGTGAACAGTTTTGCTTTTATTAAAATACAGGCATCCTGTATTTAATTTAAATACAGGACAGGTTACCTTTAATTAAAGAAACTTTATTTTGACTTATGAAGGGCGGTTCTGCCAACTTAATGAAATTCAAACTGTTAAAAATCAACAGGCACCAAATAAAATAAAAAAAACTTGTAAGTATTGAGACGAGCACAACTTTGAAGCGACACCACCGGTATTAATTTGAACCTTCACGAAAAGCATAATTTTGTTTATTTACCTGCAAGTCGAACGTGTGTTTTGATTTTGTGCTTCGTGTATTTTGCTGTTATTTGTTAGTTAAACGTTAAAAATGCCCAATAAAAATAATACAAACTATTGCATTTATGGGTATACCTCTAGGAAATCTAAAAATCCGGAATTACACTTTCATTATGATTCACCCAAGAAGCAACAAAAAAGGTGTCATCGAGGAAGTTGATCGTCCTAAATTCCGGAAAACGTGTAATCAATTTTAAATCTGAAGATTATATTACAAAATCAGGTAAGATAAAGATTAGCTCTGAGATTATTTCTTCATTACTACTGAAATGTTTTTAGGAATTATTTCAAACAAAATAGCACCCAAGTAGTGCAAAAAGTGTGTGCCATCACATCATTTGCCCAGTAAGCCACTTGATGTTAAAACCATTAAATGTGCAAGGAATGATGGTTAGTTAGAAGACAGCAAAGTGTTGCCTATAAACTAAGTAAACTTGTTCTTACAAACTGTCGAAACTGTGTACAGTTGTACTTTTATATATGTAAACGTAAAATCTAATTAGGTGTGCACATCATTGCTGATATTTCAACTTATCATTTTTCTAAAGGTAATATTCAGTAAAATAAAACCTTTGTCACATCATAATTTTAAAAATACCATTATTATGTTCCCCTCTTGTACAACACCTGTTTTCAATAATTATACAGTTACAATTAGTAATGAATTATTATAATAAAATGTTAAATACTACTAAAACTGAATAATTCAAAGTTAGCTTTGAACTTATGTTAAAATAAAAGATTAAAAAATATACATTTTGTGTTTATTTTGAAAAAAACAAAGTAGATAAACGAAATAAAAAATTTTTGCAACAGATACATTTGATGGCCTATGAAGTGTTTTAAGCCAAGAAAAAAATTTCTTAATTTTTTATATTTTAATTTGATATTGATTTAAAAAATAATTTTGAAACAAGGAATAGGATATATTTTACCATAAATCAATCAAAAGTAGGTTCTTAGAAATCATTTTTTATTTAAATCACTTTTACAATTACAATTATTATCCTGAAAAAATTGAAATAAAATTTATCAGCAGAAAACTGTTGTATGTTTCTTTGGCATATGATTTAGCTCCCTTCCAATATCATTCTATATTAGTAGAGGTGAAGATGATAATACCTCTAGGCTATATTCATCCTGAAACACAAAAAAAGCACACAGAAACAGAAGTAAACAATAAATTTCTGAAAAACAAGATATGCTAAATAAATAACCTCAATTTTAGAATAACGACACAAAAAACAGGTTCAATTGAGTCTAAATACTTACATGTACAGGTATATTATGGTAATTTCCAAATCAAAAACCTCAAACAATCACAAAAAGTCTTAAAATACTACAAATAAACCATTCACTCAGTATAACTTAATGCACCATTTACCAAAAATTACGCGTTTCGTGTGACCAGCTGATCGACGTGTGGCGCCGTCATCGGTAATTATTTGTCTCAATAGGTATAGTAGAACCCACCGCTTTATGAGAAAGAAAAAACGCTATAAAAACAGCAAAGGATACCGCCAATAGAACAAATACTGATTGATCTGGACATTTTTGAGTATTTTAATGTCGAAAACACCGCGCACTGTCCATATACATAAAAATAAAATGATATTTTGTCTATTAGGACCACTGTGCAAAGATTCAATAACCAAGTTACTGGAGATCGTTAGGGGTAATTTGCGTAAAATGTCTATAACGCATATTAGATTTGAATAGAGGTTGACCACTCCACCTGGCCTAGAGCTTCATTTTCTGATCTCTTGTGAGATTCAGAAACGTTGCTAATTAAAATTTTGTCTCAAATTTTAATTCTAAAATTAAAAACACGGTGAATAAAGTCATAAATATTATAAATTAATTAAGCTTACCTACCCTATCTCAACCCTCACCATCGGAATCACTGTCATCAACATTGATAATAAATTTGGTCGGACTCGTTATATAAGAATTTTCTTCTTTGATGACATGTTTGATTTTTTTCTGCCAATCATCAGCTGAAATTTTGTTAATTTCTTCTTTTACCAAATTTGCTATCAACCCATCAAATTAATTCTATGGGGTTAAATACACAAAAATAGGGCGGAAGGCGCAATACCTCCTGGCCCCTTTTTGATGCCAGGAATCTTTGGGATTACAACTTGATACCACATAATCCATTGGAATATCAGTTAGTGATTGTTCCGATTCTTTAGATCCACTTAAAAAAACTGTATTTTCCCAAGGACGAAAGATATTGAAATTGACACCGAATAAATAAATAAGAAGTACACTGTAACAATGTTTCAAAATAAAAAAAAGCATGTATATACACGGAAGCCAAGAATAATATTAAGTGAAATAAACTAACGCCACAAATCACCTACCACCTACTATTCACTAAATCAAAAATCAAGTGCGAACACAAGCACAGTGTATCACTGTATGAATATTTTCCTAGCCCTCACTACTGAAGACAATATTTGTCTAACTTCCTACTTCCTACTTTAATTGCAGAACAAAATCATCCCGCTTTATACAAGTCGCTAATACCGACAAAGCCACTTGTCGGCACATCTACATGCCGTTAATACCGACAAAGCCACTTGTCGGCACATCTACATGCCGCTAATAACGACAAAGACACTTGTCGGCACATCTACATGCCGCTAATACCGACAAAGCCACTTGTCGGCACATCTACAAGCCGCCAAAGTAACCTGTCTGCACATCTGAGAATTTTGTTTCTGCAATTGAAAATATAAAAACTATAACCACACTTCCATTGTCGCCTCTTATGAGTGTAACCTCACAGTTTAGTTAAATTAATTTAAGACAAAATTTTAATTAGTAATTCAAATCTAATATGCGTTATAGAAATTAAAATGTAAATTCATAATTAATAATTATACGCCATTCTCCCCTATAACGATATGCAGCTAAGTTGGTTATTGGATCTTTGCACAGAGGTCCTAATAGACAAAATATCATTTTATTTTTATGTATATGGACAGTGTGCGATGTTTTCGACATTAAAATACTCAAAAATGTCCAGATCAATCAGTATTTGTTCTATTGGCGGTAATCCTTTGCTGTTTTTTCATTCTCATAAAGGATTGAGTTCGACTATAACTCGGATTAAGATTGCAGCGCTCATGCGGTGAAATTGGAACTGTGCTAATGAGTAGCAGTTTGTTTACTTCGTGCTTTCTTATGGGATATTTCATGTGTATATAAGTTGTTTATTTGGTATCAGCTTTGTTTTTTTGAATTATTTCTAGGTGTAAATTGTGTATTGTTTTTGTCTAGTGTTTAGTGTGACATTCA
Source organism: Crepidodera aurea (assembly GCA_949320105.2). Classification (NCBI taxonomy): domain Eukaryota; kingdom Metazoa; phylum Arthropoda; class Insecta; order Coleoptera; family Chrysomelidae; genus Crepidodera; species Crepidodera aurea. The sequence continues at coordinate 65,304,814 of OX439475.1, forward strand.
ATTTATTTTATAAACTATACATAAACATTTATTTTATATCTTTAAAAGTGTGATATTTCCAGTTTTATTTAGGTGAGTAGTAGTCAGGAGTTTTACTCAAATACATTTTAGTCTCAAATTATTGTTTCCATTATTTTTTAGAAATGAAGTTAAGCATTTTAGAGTACATGAACTATTTGGGCGTATCGGATAATTCTGAATCTGTAGTTGAAGGTGAAAATGTCCTGAATGCAGGACATCTTATTTTAGCGGGAAAGACCATAGAAACTTATGAGTGGATAGAAATATATATATCAGCTCCGGACATACCATTCTCCTGTGTTGAGTGGAGTAAAAATGATTATAGGTCCACTTACAAAGTGTCTTTTCCCTTCGAGAATTTGGACCAAGTTTATAATCCACAAATTTGGCCCAAAGAAGCAGCTATAAGAAGATTTAACTTCAAAAGAAATTTTCACCAACACCAGACGAACGAAGAGGAAATCTAAACCCAAACAATTTAAATAGTTTTGACAAAAACAATGTTCTTAGTGTTTTAAAAAAATGTCACCAGCGGAGTGCGGTAAGTAAGCTCCATAGTAATGTACAATGCGTCTCCAATAAGGTGGAAACAATAAATGCTTTCCTTTCTGATCACCATTTTGATATTGTTTGTTTCTCAGAACATTGGCAGACCGAGAACTGTCTTCAGCATATAAACATATCTGGATATACTTTAGCCAACTTTTTTTGCCGTAATAATAAAATTCACGGAGGCGTCGCTATTTATATAAAACAAAACAAGGATAGTTTGAAATACATTTCAATCAATATGAAGGATTTCAACAGTGAACAAAATGCAGAATTTTCAGCAATTTATTTACCATCCATAAAAAGAGCGGTTATAGCAGTATACAGATCTGGTAAAGGCAACATCGATGTGTTTCTTTTGAATTTTGAACATGTATTGAACAACTTATTAAAAAATCATGAAAAACTGGTAATTTTAGGCGACTTCAATTTAAATTTTAAAATAGAAACATGCATCTTGAATAACTTAAAATGTCTGTTGCAATCGTACGGCATGGTGATCACAATTTTAGAGGATACGAGGATTACAGCTACTTCGTCCAACTGTATTGATAATATAATTACCAATATAGCGGAACAAAGATTTTTGGTCGGTGTCTTCGAGCCTTGTTTTTCCGACCATCGGGCTCAATACATTGTCATAGACAGTATGAACCCTATTAATTCAGTTCAATCTGTTAAGAGACGTTTTATTTCAAATAAAGGAATAGATAAATTTAAACATCATTTAGCTATTGTAGACTGGAGTCTTTTTAACATAGGTTTATCAGATGTAGACCTTTTGGCCACTTTTCTTGTCAATACTTTCCATAATTTAAGTTTAAAATGTTTTCCTCTAAGAAAAGCTAATCAAATCATTAGACATTCGCCAGTATCTTGGTTCACGGATGACTTGAAATACTTAAGAAATCAACTTTCTTCTGTGAAGTTAATAGCAGATGTAACAAAACATCCAGACGACCAAAAAACATATAGGGTATTAAGGCAAGACTATAATAACGAGCTAAAAATCGCTAAAAAATCTGCATACGACAATTTTATAATGTCATCTGAAAATAGAGCAAAGGCTTGTTGGAAAGTCATTAACTATGAAAGAAATAAATCTAATAAGCAATCCGTAATAACTCCTGAATTGTCACCACATGAAATAAATAACTTTTTTTGCGAAATCGCGGTAAATATTATTCAATCTCTACCTAACATTACCAATGACGAACTCTTAAGTTTTAAAACTTTTCCAGCCCCGTGCAGTTATTTTGATGTCTCCTCAGTCATTAAACCTTTAAATAACTCTAATTGTCTTGATATTCATGAACTTAATAGTCGGATCTTGAAGGAAGCAAATTTTATTGCTGTAAAACCTTTTACTGAACTCATAAATCTCATGTTTAATACTGGTATATATCCTGATATTTTTAAATTATCCAAAGTGCTACCTCTTTTTAAAAAAGGCGATACTTCTGTAATCGACAATTATCGACCTATTAGTATTATCTCAATATTTAGTAAAGTCATTGAAAAATTAGTCAAAATACAGTTGTATGACTATTTTGACTCAAACAATTTCTTCAATAATTCCCAATTTGGCTTTAGAAATTCCCGCTCAACAACTCAGGCAGTTCTAAAAGTTGTGAGTGACGTAGTAGACTCTCTTGAACATGACAATCGTACAGCTATAATGCTGTGCGATCTTTCGAAAGCCTTTGACTGCGTTTCACATGACATTCTCATAGAAAAATTAAGTTACTATGGTGTCAGAGGAATTCCGTTGAAACTTATAAGTTCTTATCTTTCCAACAGAAAACAATGTGTTACAGCAAATGGTATAACATCAGATTTTCAGTCTGTAAGTCATGGTGTGCCTCAAGGATCGGTTCTTGGCCCCCTTCTTTTCATCATTTATATTAATGATCTGAGCTGTTTCATGTCACCTTCGAAGTCAGCTATGTTTGCAGACGATACCACTTTTGTCATTTCACAAAAAGACGACGTCAATTTAGCCGCCTCTCTAGATTATGTAACCGACAAGGCAAATGAATGGTTTTCAACAAACAAACTAAAATTAAATAATGATAAAACTCAAATCATGCAAATATCAGCAAATAACCAATTCTCAGTTATCCAACAAACAAAAAGTGTAAAACTACTTGGAATAGTTCTTGACAACAGATTAAGCTGGCAGGCACATATTGATCATTTAGTTAAAAAACTTTCGAGTTCCTTATTTATTTTACGACAGTTGAAAACAATTACTAATTCTAGTACTCTTAAAACTACATATTTTTCACTCTTTCATTCGCACATTAGCTATGGCATCACCCTTTGGGGTAATTCCTCCCATGCGTTAATCATATTTAGAGTGCAAAAAAAGGCAATAGGGCGCTCGCCGGTCTGGGTTTTAGAGATCATTGTCAACAGTTTTTCATAAAACTTAAAATCATGCCATTACCATCTTTATTTTTATTTCATATTTTAATTGAAATTCATGGAATTCAGTCAATGTTGCCAAAAAATTCAGATATCCACAGCTATAACACGCGCAGTGCTCACCATATCAGAAGCAGCCGCTTTCGTTTAAATACTTCGCAGTCAAACTCACCGAACTATGAGCTTTTTAATATTTTGCCGTCAGATTTAAAAAATTTGGGCATTAATGCATTTAAAAAACACTTAAAAAAGTTCATCCTTAAATATTGTTTTTACTCTGTTGAAGATTACATTGTGCATTGTCGAGGCAATCACAACACCGTATCTCTGCTGTGATATTTTTACTTCCTTTGTTTTTTTTTATATCATGTCTGTAATGTAACGTATAAAACTTTTTGTATGTTTATTTACTTTCTTCTTTTTTTGACGTGCTACAAACTTTTGTAAAGTAAAAGTAGTTAATAAAGATCTATCTATCTATCTATCTATCTATGGTTTGTGTTTACAAACGAGTGCATTGGAATCTAATCCACATGAAATTACTGGGAAATTATCTATTTCTAACACTGTAAAAGTGGAGAACCTCTTATGTTCTTGTAAAGTTATAGCATGAGGCTTTAATGTTCTCCGTTTTACTCTAACTGTAAATAATAAATCAAAGCAAAGTGGTAAATAATAATTAAATATTTTTACCATACCTTTTTGAATAAAATCACTTTCAGCAAAATGTAGAGAACACACTCTCATGGTATTTGAAACTTTCTTGCCAATTTTTAATGTTGTGATCCACAATCTTTTCCTATCCACTAATTCTCTATTGCCAAGTTTGGTTTCAAAAAAAACTTTGGACGTTCCTGCTTTTGGAAACGAATGAAAACTTAGTTCAGGGTTTCTTTTTCCCCATGATGAACACTTAGGTACACAACCATAATGATTACTCATTATAAAAAAGATCAACAAATCAAAATTATTTGTAAAAACAAGACAAAAACACTATGAAAATTACTTAACAACGCTAAAGAAATAACCCAAAATGTCAAAACTACTCCTTAGCTCAGTTTTCGCAGTTTTCACCAGAGGGAGTATCAGTTAGGACGAGAAGCGAATCATCACTGTTTTAAATGTGACAGATATTGTCAACTTTTTGACGTATTTCTTTATGCGAAATAAGCTACTTTCGCATATAGTCGTAGGAAAAAAAATTATAACATGACATTTTCTTAAGATACCTATTTATGGCACAAATGAAACGTGTGGACCCATCTCATATCTCGAATTTTAGCTAGAGCTTGTGCGCGAAAAAGCGGCGGGTGGTTTGAATCTAGTAACTTTTATACCTATCCTTGTCTGATTTTACCCCAATTATTTTTATTGGGTTGGCCGTTTTGGTACGTGTATGTGCTTATTGTTATTGTTGATATTGTAATAAATAAAAACGAAAATATGGATATACAAATTACAAATACAAGAAAACGAAAGCGTACACATAAACCAAAAGAGTTATTGTACAATCCAAACGCATCGCTTCAACAGTATACTACAAATATTCAAGGGAAACGACAAAAAAAATTGCCTTGTTAGAAAGTATTTTTGGTGGCTTTTGAATTCTTTTTTAGGTCTAAAAAGGGACAAATTGGAGTTGTTCAAAAACATTTATACGAGGGAAAAGTCACAAACTAACCCCTTTAAATGAATTTTTCCTGACATTAACGAAATGTCAGATATGTTTAATATTTCAAAAAGTGCTGCTGGCAAGATTTTTTTGGCGTGAATAAACTTAATGTACGTCAGATTAGCAAAATTAAATACAAAGGAACGTCAACATTGAAGGCTCTTATATAATAATAGCCCCAGCAGAGCCATAATTTTCGTTTCAGCCTTTTATACAGGTACACATTTTCATCGTAATTTTATTTCAACTATAATACAAAATAATATATTTTCAGGTTCCATATCAGACAAAAAAAATGTTGAAGAAAGTTCTTAAATGAAAAGTGGAAATTGGGGAACTGAATGGAGAAAATGTAATTTTAGCGGATAAAGGGTTTGACATTAAATCAATTTTAGAAGATATTGGTATATGTTTAAATATACCAACTTTTTGTATAACTGGTATACAATTCGGACCACCAGAAATTGAATACATAAGAAAAATAGCGAGAGAAAGGATTCATGTAGAGAGAGCTCTCTGAAGAATAAAAACTTAAAATTTTATCAAATAAAATTCCTATTAATTTAATAGGTTGTATCAATCAAATTTTTACTGTATGTGTCTTGCTTACAAGTTTCATATATGAATTAAAGAAATAAAATATAATTATGTGTTTTTATGTATAAAATTACAAAAACAAAATATGTGTAATCAATGCACATCTTTTATTTTTAAAAATAAATTGTCGCCCTGAGAAGAGCCATTTGCATTTACAGTTTTTTAAAACAAATATTAAAGCCTTTATTAAAAACAGATACTCTAAATAAAAATGAATTTCAATTAATTTTATTGGTTTTAGATGAAATAGCTTAAATGTATATGTTAGGCAGAATTGGTGAGGATTTTTTTTTGCATTAATTCAAATATCCAATTATATTAAAAATTGTGGCTCTAGAAAGCGCCTGTTGAATTAAAAATTATTTTCTTTTAATTAAACAGAAATCACTTTAAAATAACCTAACATAACTGACAAATGTTAACAATTTTGAAGTATGTCAAATTCTTCAACGAAAAGATATGAGATGGGTCTGTTGCTTGAACTTCAGTTACATGAAATTAAGACAAATTAATAGAACCTTCAGCAGTCCATTTTTTTTTGCAAATATTCGTGATGATAGGGCCACTTTTTTAATTTATAATAATTATATCGAGTCTCCATATATACCCAAAGAATATGTTCCTAGGATTTTAATAGTATGAAATAAACATTTACATTACTTTGGTGTGAAATTTTCTTACCGAATCTCCCCCGTTCTTGAATTACTATCTGGAAATATCTCAAGCATGAATTTTTTTAAATTTATCCCGAGTCTAAAGACGGTCCCAGACAATCGGCGAATACGGTAGTCGCGAGTTGTGTAATACATACAATATACTATGTGCGAGTGTATTGTCCCACACAACTCGCGATTACCATATTCGCCGATTATCTGGGACCGGCTTAAGACAAGGGATACTTTCTTAAAAAGATTCATGGTCTCGGAAATATTTCCGATAGTAATTCAAGCACTAGGGAGATTACTAGTAAAACTATTTTTTAAGTTAATAAAAGACTGCAATAAGAATTATATGTATTTTAAAGACATTAAGGGCGCGGTCTTGTACGTCAAATGTCAGCGAAATTATGTCAAATAAGGTGCTGTCCGGGAGGTGCTGGTATCTCGTGATAAATGTTTAAATTAAACAAAATAGTTACAGAAACCTTCCTTTGAAATTTTCTTGTTACAGAAACCATTCGAGAAATTCATTGTCTGCTATATTTAATACAAGGGGAGAACAATATTTAGTATTACCAAAATGTATAATCTTAACTTTTTATTATTCATTTATGGGCAGAAGGACATAAAGAACATACTGATAAATAATTATTCATTTATTTTCTTTGTAGGTATATATTATTTATACAGACCTTTCAATGAAAACTATTTATCCATAATATCTTTCTTTTAATTCTTAAAATTAAATTAATTTGTTACTGGGGCATTGATAATATCAAAATAACATGTTCTTTTCAGTTATTTATATGAAGTGATTTTGTTCCTCGTTATGAAGTATATGAGAAACGAAAGAAAAATTAACCACGCGCACGATTTATTTATTTATTTTATTTATTTATTACGATGAATTACGATTTAGGTAAACATGTCAAAGATATTTACAAGTCGGAAACAATTTTTTACTATGGTATTATTGGTATTAAATTTTCGAAATATTCCAGAATCGACACGTGTGTCAAGTTGAAGACTATTTAAACCTGAGATCCTTGATTTTATCTAATAAAAAGTAAGCCTTTATAGCAATTCTATTTCCATTTTTAGTTTTTTATCAAAATGGCTTAACTGTAAAAACCAAGAATTCAATTAACTCTATTTACAAATTGTAAAAATGAATATTTGTTGTGAACACTTTAAATTGTTATTGTAGATAATAATATATTCGATAATGCCGCGATCAATCAAGTCCAAGCACTTTTGAAAACGAATATTGACGAAAGCTCCATGTTTAATTTTTTAATCCTTAACTAAGACCTAAATAGAATTAAAAAATGCCAAATCTCCCATCAAAACACTGTATAAAGGTAAAGACAACACTCGTTATGCTATGGTTTTGTGAATATCTCAAGCATGGAAGCACACAGTAGTATACAATCTCAAATTTCAAATTATCCGCCAAGCCGGTGTAAGATCGGAAAAGATTTCGTGAGCAATCGGACGGCGCCGGTGTTATTTAACTCGGGTTACTGAGACAAATACAATACGCTTACCGTATTTTAATCCAAAATATTCACGAAGTGATAAATGGCAAAGGTCCGGAATTGCACAAGAGTCCTGCTGCCTGCGCATGCGTGTGTGAACTTGGGATTTGTTTTGAGTGTAAGTGTGTTTACAGTTTACACTGTTAAATTGTTTGGTCGTTCAGTAACAGCGATTAGAGGGATGTATCGATAAATAAATGTTAAACAATTGAAAATTTGTAAACCAACTTTTTCGATTGAAAATTAGGGTTTCTTTTAAATTTTTGCACAGTTGGACAAGGTGACGGGTCACATTTTTTAAGATAATCAGCTAAAATCTGAACTTCAAACTCAGCCTACTACGAATTTGACAAATAGGGCAGATTCTCGATATTTTGTTTCGCGTTAGAGATATCGAAAAACATTAGAAAAACTTGTTTATAATATTATTTTAACCCCATATACCGATTTTCATGACAAAATTCGCATTTTTAATTTTTTCATTTAGCGTTCCATGGAAAGTAATAAATTTGACACATTCACAATTTAATAGTGATTATTAACTGATTAAATTTAGGAAAAAGTATGCAACAATCCATCGATCCATTTTAGAGACATCATTATAACAAAAATTATCCACAATGATATTATAAAATACTTTTATCAGAAGAATTTTCTTTAATTACAAATAACAGAAATATAGAAAAAGTAGACAAAATCATGATTCCTACACATTCTAACTATTAAAAAGTAAAAATTAATTTATTATGAAAGTCATACAAAATATATCAGTTATTTTTAATATATTCTTCTCGTTTACTTTATATTACCTAATTCTTTTTTAAAATACTTCCTATATTTTTATTCTGATGGATAATATATCGACAAAAATAATTTTGAATTCTTTTTAAAAATTTCCGCGTACATTATGGTTATGACAGTTAAACGAAATGCGCAGCCCCCAATGTCGTTTAGAATCTCGTCCTAAGAGTAATAAAAAATATACTCTGAAATCTCCTCAACTTTCAGACGAACCGTAATCTAACCCACGTTGCCAAATGAACTGTTATCAACCAACAGCTGTGAGTTCCCGCGAAAATTTAATTTCATGATATATTATTATATTCTTGTATATTTTAAAGTTTTATTGCGTACTTAGAATGTTCCTTTCTGATTATAGTTTTTTAAATGTTTGGAGAGCAAAAACATTATAGAAATGGTCATGTCACCTGTTTATGAGAATAAAAAAATTGCATAAATATAAAAATGACAAACCCCATAAGAAAATTTTATTTACAAATTCAATAAATACAATTGCAGCGTTCTTTTTGTGCTATATTCTAAACCATAACAGATAGGAATACGATGAAATGGGAAAAAAATTGATTTTTTTGGAAAAATTAAGAGATAAAAAATCTACAGGGTTTACTGATTTTCTTGAGTTGTACAGTAAAACCAAAAATGGCATTTTTATAGATTGAAATAAAATTTGCTATAAGTATCAACATACCAGTAAACCGTCGATAGAATAGTGACGTTTATAGTTTGAAAAATATCAATAATTTATTCTAGAATAATGAAAACAAGTCATTGAATAAAATAAAGCAGTTAACAAACAAAATATAAAATTAACAATATAATTTGAAAAGAAACATTTAAGTATATTATTACATTAAAATAAAATGAACAAATGTTATCTGAAATATAAATAATAGTAAAATTTTCTGCTCTTTCACGTGGTGTGAGATTTTGTTTTCGAAATTGTGAACTTTAGAGCCGCAAAGATTTTTTTATCGTTTTCTACACCTTCTAAAGGGATATCACATTTTATGAGAGGTCAAAGTCTCTCACAACTGGGCTAATTATGGTATCACCCCGCTAAATATCTCAGCTGATGGGTTGGCATCCATTGCAAATTTGATTTGCTTCGGGCACCATCTTTCTTACAGTGTTAAAACCTATATGATCTATATATAATGATATATATATATACTGAATACCTATGGATAAAGAATTTTTAGTCGCCATTGTTTGACCAAACTTTCAAATTAATTTGAAATTCCAATAAAATTTCAAATCGACTCATTTCATAAATTAAAGTATTTTGATGTATTCTGATTAAACCACATTGTAGATAAAGGTTTAACTTAGGTCAAGTTAATGTTTATTTTTCTTATTTTTTCAGAATCGAGGATATATAGATTGTTAAATGCCACTTTTAAGGTTAAAAAAATTGGATGAATTTAAAGCTGTGGTTTTCATAGAAAATAATAAATTTATCGATTTAAAATAGTAAGACTACCTAAGTTAGACCTTTATCTTTAATTTGTCTGAAAATTATATTTTAAATCCCATTATATTCGGAAATCAGTCGATTTAACTTTTGGTCTGCAGCATAGGATTTTATACACAGGAAGACCGCGCCCTTAAAAAATAATAATTTCAATTCTAACAACAAACAAAATATAAATTCTTTCAAAATATATTCTAATTCCATTATTCAATATTTTCATACTGTTTAGCAAATTCATCTGATAACTTTTGTAAAACAGTCAGTCCAGCATGTTTCTCCATAGCAGACAACAGAGCATGCGATTCTCTTGCTTCTTTAGTGATTTGGATTAAACTTCTGCATTCTTCAGCTAACTTATGAACGCCTTCAAAATCACGACTGCAATTAACAATTTTCTCACTAGCAATAGCAAGTTTTTTAACAGACTCTATCAATCTGTTATACTCTTCCTGATTCAATGGTTTTATATTTTTTAAAATTAATGTACCACTTTTGTCTTTTAAAGCTCTCTGAATAGTTTGTATGTTTTTATGAGTTTGATTATTTTCATAAAGACATATAATTTTATTAATATTTTCTTCTAAACAATTAATCATCTTAACTATTTCTTCTTTTTTTCTTAGCAAATCAGTATTTTTTTTAATTTGATTTAAAGTTTCCTGTTTTTTTCTAATATTTTTTTCCTGTAGTAATATTTGTCCTTCAAGTACTTTTTCTTGTTCTTTTATTTTATTCTCCAGTATCTCCTGCTTCAGTAATGACTGTAGATAACTATTATAAGTTAAATCGCATTCAGTCTGCATACCTTCTGATGTTATAACTCCACTAACAGAAGCTGTAATATTTGGATTTTCTTTATGTCCAGTACACAGTGTTTCATTTAACCTTGGTACCTTTCTTGAGGAAGTAGGGCGTCTAACAAAGCTTCTGGAAGCGTTTGGTTTTTTTTCGCTCATTTTGTTCTGCTTGTTATACTGAACAAAAAGATAAAAGGAACACTTTCTCTCAGACTTATTTCAAATTTAACGTACTAATGGCCACGTGGGTAGAGTAGAGATGGGCGTTTTAACAATAACGATATTGGCATCGGATGCCACTATTCGATACCCGCATCGGATATCGATATTGAAATTAACGATGCGACGGGTTTTATGTTTATGTTATTTCACGTTAATACTTTTTTTATTTATTTGTTAGAACAATGGCGGATTTACGGGGGGGTACAGGGGGTAATTACCCCCCCCCCCCCATGATTTTAATTTATAAAACATAATACACACAAAACTCGAAAGTGGTGCTTCTTATAACGCGATAAAGAAAAATGTATGCAGCTTCCTTATTTTAGTAGACTTTCCTAATCTCTTTGTGATTATAATTTAGTATTAATAAAGTTTTTTTTAAACATGTTGTCTTTGTTGTATATGTTGCGGAACGCACCTGCTGAATGTTAAGTCAACTGTCTGTTGTCAATACCGGGGGGAAGGCATTAGAACGCCGATCATGATATTTATAAGATCGTTGTATAAATCATAAAACTTAATAAAGTTGTTAAAGTAATAATTATTATTATTTAATAGTGCTGTCCGCACTAGAACATGGTGTCAGAAGTTTAAAACACTGAACGTAAGAAATTCTCGATACCTTTCTACGTTCAAGTTGATTGGAAGTCTGGTGAAATACAGGTTAAGTTAACACGTGCAAGAAAGAAAAAAAATTGTTGAAAAAATGGAATTTAAGTTACCAACTGAGTTTGATGTTAATGAAACCGGCCAATGGCAAAAATGGAGACAGAAATTTAGCATTTACCTAACAGCCAGTGGCAAAAGTACTGCTGATGAGGGTACCAAGATTGCTTTGCTATTGCATGCTATAGGAGATTTAGGAATTGACATTTACAATACATTTCCAAATGACAAAATAAAATCTTTAGAGGATGTGCTAGCATGCTTTGATGAACATTTCATCCCAAAAGTGAACATAACAATGGAAACATTTAAATTTAACAGTATGCAACAAAGAGAATCCCAGAATATAGATAGTTTTATTACAGACCTAAAAAGTCAGGCATCAAAATGTGGATTTGTATGCACTAACAATAATTGCAAATTATCCTATGTGGACAGAATGATCAAAGACAGGGTCATCCTAGGGGTCAAAGATCACAACATTCAACAAAGACTAATTAGAGATTCAGACATGTCTTTAGAGAAAATACAAGAATATTGTAAATCAATTGAACTGTCCAAAGAACACATAAAAATATTAATACCTGAAGAACAATTTAATGCAAATTCTGTGAGTCGTATGATAAAATGTACAAGGTGTGGAACAGAACACATTTATGGAAGATGTCCAGCCTACAATAAAACATGTGTGATGTGTCATAGAAAGAATCATTTTTCTTCAATGTGTTTTATGAAAAAAGGACAACCAACCACGTCTAGAGAAGTTGAAACCAAGAGAGAAGAAGAAGCTAGTAATATGACTACTCATGGTCCAAGAAACGAAGTGGGCATCAAAAGTATACAGTTAATCAAGGGAAATCATCAGGACGCTGAGTCAAATCAAGAATCCAGTGAAATTGTTTTCATATTAGAAAACAAAATCAGTTTGTTAGATGACCGAAATAAGGTTTGTTGGTATCAGGATATTTATGTAAAGGAAAAAATAATTAGATTTAAGTTAGATTCTGGAGCAGAGTCTAGTATTCTGCCTGTAAAGTATGTTAAGTTTTTAGGTCTGGATAGTTCTGAGATTGTTCCATTACATACTACATTAATCTCATACGGTAATTTTAAATCAAAAACAATGGGGCAGTTAAATCTTAATTGCACATGTAATGAAATCTCCTTTAATGTAAAATTTCTAGTTGTTGACCTAGAAGCTGAACCATTGTTAGGCTTGAATGATTGTTTAAAGTTCGGTCTAATTGCTCGGGTAAATAATGTTATTTTAGAAACACTCCAAAATAAAGAGTTTTTGCCTAAAAACAAGGAGGGTCTATATGAAAATTTTAAAGAACTTTTTGAAGGATTAGGTTCAATTCCGGGATTAATTGATATCAAATTAAAGAATGACGCAATACCTATTATTCAAGCACAGCGTAGAGTCCCATTAGCTGTAAACAATACATTAAAACAAGCTTTGGTCCAGTTAGAAAAGGACAATATTATATCTAAAGTTGACTACCCTACTGAGTGGGTTAACTCACTTGTAATTGTAGAAAAGTCAAATGGGTCACTTCGTTTGTGTCTTGACCCTAAACCTTTGAACAAATATATTTGTAGAGAACACTATATGATTCCTAAAACAGATGATATATTGCATAGACTTGAGAGTAAAGAAATTTTTACGGTCATTGATATGAAGGATGGGTTTTGGCAGTTGCAGTTGAATGAGAGATCATCAAATTTATGTTGTTTTAACACTCCATTTGGTAAGTACAAATTTAATAGATTGCCTTTTGGAATATCAACTGCACCTGAAATTTTTCAGCGTAAAAATTTTGAGATTTTTGGGGATATACCAAATGTTGAAATATATTTTGATGACATAATAATATCCGGAGCTACAGAATATGAGCATGACTCAACGTTAAAGAAAGTATTACATAAGGCACTGGTACATGGAATTAAATTTAATTATAAAAAACTGCAGTATAAGTTAAATAAAGTGACTTTTTTGGGACAAGTTATATCTAAAGAGGGGGTGCAACCTTCACAAAAAAATATTAAGGCAGTATTAGCAATAGAGAGTCCAAATAATAAAAAAGAGCTATTAACAGTTTTAGGGCTGTTTAAATTTTTTACCAAATTCATCCCTAATATGTCTCAACTTACACATAATATGCGTAATTTAACAAAGAATAATGTCAGCTTTGTCTGGACTGAAAGTCAAGAACAAGAATTAGATTTTCTAAAGTTATTAATAACAAGTAAGCCAATATTAAAAAATTTTAATCCTAACAAACCTATAATAATTCAAACAGATAGCTCTAGTAAAGGTATTGGATGTGTTCTCCTTCAAGAAGATCAACCAATAGCTTTCGCATCTAGAGCTTTAAACAAAGCCGAAGAAAGATATGCTCAAATTGAGAAAGAGCTTCTGGCTATAGTAACAGCATGTGAGAAGTTTCATTATTTAATCTATGGACAAGAAGAAGTATTAATTCAAACTGATCACAAGCCTCTCATTCCTATTTTCTTAAAAAATATAGATCAAAACACTATGAGACTCCAGCGTATGTTACTTAAACTTTTAAAGTATCGCATCAAACTAGAATATCTACCAGGTTCAAAAATGTATGTGGCTGATGCATTAAGTAGGTCTTATCAAAAAGAGACTGAACCTATAGATGATGACATGGAATATGCAGTGCATTCCCTGTCAATTACTGTTCCTATGAGTAATGAAAAGAAATTGATTTTTGAACAAACCATAAATGATGATCCCATCTTATCAAAAGTGAAGCTGTTTTGTTCAACCAAATGGCCTGAAAATGACAAAAGGTTAGATAATGAATTAAAGGCATATTTTGGTCTTAGAAATGATATTTTTGTATCAGGTGAACTTTTATTTTATAAGACAAAAGTAATTATTCCAGCTAAACTAAAAATTGAAATGCTTAAATTAGTGCATGAAGCACATTTTGGCATTCAAAAAACTAAACTACGTGCTAGACAAGTAATGTACTGGCCAAAAATGTCTCAGAATATTGAAAATTTTATAGCATCCTGTGAAGTGTGTCAGTTGAACAAACCTGCAAATCAAAAAGAAACTCTAGTTAGCCATGATATTCCTACTCGCCCTTGGCAATATCTATTTTCAGATTTTTTAGAGCATGATAGAAATAGTTACCTATTAATAGTTGACTCATTTTCAAATTGGCTAGAGGTATATCCAGTGAAAAATAAGTCTGCAGAAGTTCTCATTGGAGTGTGTCAAGATATCTTTTCTAAGTTTGGTGTGCCTGACAAATTTTTTGCAGATAACGTTCCCTATAATAGCAACAAGTTTAAAGAGTTTTCAAAACTATGGAATTTTGAACTGGAGTTCTCCAGTCCATATCACCACCAGTCAAATGGATTTGCAGAGAAATATGTAGACATCACAAAAAGAATGTTGAAAAAAATGAAACATGTTAATGACCTACCTGCTTACCTCTTAGAATATAGAAATACTCCTCTTCCTAGTACAGGTTTTTCTCCCTCTCAGCTACTTTTTAATAGATTGGTAAAAACAAAAATACCAATCTCAACAGAGGAACTACGACCAAAAATTGTTGAATTGGAAACTATCATTGAGAAATTACAATCAAATCGTGAGAAACAAAAAGAAGTTTATGATAAGACTGCAAAAGACCTTCCAAATTTAAATGATGGAGAAAAAGTATTATTTCAAAAAAATAGTAAATGGGAAAAAGGCATTGTTACTCAAAAATATAACGAAAGATCTTATCTTATTAAAGACTTACATGGATATGAATTCCGAAGGAATAGAAAACTAATTAATAAAACTGTCATACCTTTTAATACTGAGTTATTAACCCAATATGATAATCTGTTTTATGATGACCTTATTGATACAACAGTTGTACCAAATAATGTAGTTGTACCAAATAATGTAGTTGTACCAAATAATGTAGTTGTACCAAACAATGTAGTTGTACCAAATAACGTAGGTTTAAGGTCTGTGAAAGATAAGCTGGACATTGAGATATATATAAAAAGTGAGGTTATTCCGTCCATTCTGAACAATGTGGAAGACATAGTTAGTGTTTGTGGTGCTCGTTTGAATAAACGAGTCATAAAAAAACCAAACTTCTTAAAAGATTACGAATTAGGGTCTCCTTAATTTTTTTTTAATTTTTTGTGAACATTAGAAATAAGATAGTTGTTGTTTGTGAACATTAGAAATAAGATAGTTGTTGTTTGTGAACTTTAGAAATAAGATAGTCGTTTTTCGTATGCAAAAAAAAAAAAAAAGAAGAGCGTGTTGTATATGTTGCGGAACGCACCTGCTGAATGTTAAGTCAACTGTCTGTTGTCAATACCGGGGGGAAGGCATTAGAACGCCGATCATGATATTTATAAGATCGTTGTATAAATCATAAAACTTAATAAAGTTGTTAAAGTAATAATTATTATTATTTAATAGTGCTGTCCGCACTAGAACAGTCTTTAGTCCAAGAAATGAAGTAAAATCATTAAGCAGAAACAGATCGACTTGAAATTTTTTGCAAATTGTTAGGAAAGGTGTTTAGTTCAGAAGTAGAAAACTTTCGATAGTGGCGTTTTTTTTTTATCAAAAAGTGAGGGAAAAAAGAAAATAAACTTGTGCAATCGTTAAATTATCCTTTGTTAATGAATTAATGTTAAATACAATTTTTCATGAAAATAAACCCCTCCCGAGTTATAGGGCGTAGAAAATTACGATTTTCACCATAAAAATCGTACATTTCTAGTTTTTTAAATATAACCGAAAACCGAAAATTTTATGGCCTTGAGCTAACAATTAAAATGATTTTTTTTATTTTTCTATACGATTAATACGAAGGAAGATCTGGCAATTGAAAAATGGATGTTTAAAGAAACTGGATCGTTCTAGCGCAGGGGTTCTCAAACTGTGGTACATTACAATGTATTAGTGGTACAATTAAACATTTAACATTTTGTTTTTCTTCAAGTTTTTGACTTTAACGGCTCTAGCTTTAATATTGAAATGACGACTTTTCCAAAAACTTCGAACAATTTCGCAACACATTGATTTTTAACGGCGAAATGCTTTTATGGTGGTACATATATTTGAAAACTTTCAGAACCGCTGTTCTAGCGTAAATATCTGAAAAAATATGGCTTCCACAAAAAAATGTATATAACATCTTAATGAGAGAACATTTTAAGATCATCCAGAACCGTTTAACATAAGCAGAAAAAAAGTTATGGACAAAATAAATTTTTTTCAATTTTTTTACGCCATTTTTTTAACCCCATCTAGACTGTGGTATTTGACAAAAAAATCCTTTTGCAGAAAGTCGTAACATATGTTTTTACAATTGTCTAGTAATTTTTAGCCCTATGGATAATTATTTTTTAAGTTTTGGTCTGTTAAAGTTGAGCTAAATTTTTGTTTTTTATGACATTTTCAATTTTTGGTCAATACCGTGAAAAGTATTGATTTTTGAAAAAAATTAAAGAGACTTTTTTTTAACTTTGCATTTATAACCGTCAATGTCATTTTTTCGGGTCAAATATTGAAAAAACGGTCATTCCAATGAAACAGTTTGTCATAACATGATATTTCGGCGATATCCTAAGCTTTAAAATGGATTATTGTACATTACTTAATATTATCAGCAAAAAAAAGTTACGGGCAAAAAATACATTTTTTTAGAAATGTACGATTATTGTGGTGAAAATCGTAAATTTTCTGCGCACTATAACTCGGGAGGGAACATTAATTCATTAAAAAAGGTAATTTATCAATTACGAATTTTTCTTTCTTTTTTTTTCACACCCCCACCTGCCCCCACTCAAAACGCAACTAACGAAAGTTTTCTACTTCTGGACATATTTACTAGCAATTTGCAAAAAAATTTAAGTCGGTCTGATCAGTTACTAGCTTCTGCTCGATATTACAAAAAAATTTACTAGCTTTCTTGGACTACTTGGTAAGTTTTACCCCTCCCATAAAAAAGCTAAATCCGCACTTGTGTTAGAATGTTAGTTATCATTAACAGAATAACTGTAACATTTTTATTAAAGTGGTAAAAAAAATATGGTGTGTCTTATAAGGTTTGTTCCAACAACAATTTTGTGACTGTACGTAAACTTGTCCACAACTTATTGTCGACGACATGTCACCGACTGTTAGTCGATGACCTGTCGAGGATCGGGCACTCAATTCGGAAGTGTTCCTAAACATTTTTTTTCAAATTTATACTGTCAATAACGTCACAACCAATGTCAAATTTTGAAATTGGGAAATAACAAAAACTAATGAAAATATTTATAAATTTGGATGTCTACAATCCTAAATAATAATGTGTTTACACAAGTGTACCTATTAAATAATATGAATGTTTACATACTAAAAATACAATCATAAAATTTTCAGGTTAGGATGACGTTTACGGACGTTTTACAAACTCGTTTTGCGCAAGTCTTGACAATTTTTACCTACTCAAACCCAGGAACAGATTTGACAGTACATAAACTGGTTTGTGATTAGTTTTGGTTGTGTTGGAACACTAAACTTTTGTACAGGTTTGAGTCCGAAGTTTGTTGGAACACCAAATCTAGACTGCGCAGAATCCCGACAGTAAGCAAACTGGTTTTGTGTTATGTTGGAACAAACCTTTACTTGCAAAATGCTTCCAAATTATTGGCTTCGCATGAAGTTGTCATTTATTAAATTTTTAAATCTTCGATCTGATAACGATGCCGAATAACGATGCCAAAAACCGATGCGAAATTTTAAATATCGATGAGCATCGATACTAAAAAAATCGGAAAACGCCCATCTCTACACGTGGGTCATTTGACACACAGGCTCACCAACGTTTACTGAGCTTAAAAATTTGTACGCGCCCTTAACAATCTTGTTCTTCAGTCATTGAATATTATACATTTTATATCCGCAGGCCGCAGGTAATTATCATATAATTTATTGTTAATTTTATCTTTGTCCTTTCAGTTACTGTAATTCCAGCGTTGCTATGGTCTAAAGAATTTCACTGCTCATCCAGTTTTATTATAGGTCAGTGGTTTGATTATGTTCTATGTTGGCAGCATTAGATAGATTGTCGTTTTCACGAATCACGTCACGACCTTTCAGTTTGTCTCATAGATAAAATAAGTAAACTTTATTTGTCTTGGATAGTAGAAGTAGAGGAAGAGCTTTTTACAAATAAGATGGGATCTCAAAAAATAGACATTATTTCTCAAGTCCAAATAAAAATTGAACCGGAATGGGAGGATGAAATAAACATTAACCAACTAGAGAGGCATATAGAAGAGAAATTTGATGATACAAAAGATACTTGTACAGTTCAATATACAGATATTGAGAGAAAATTATTCAGTGATCACAGTTTTAAGACTGAAGAACATATTAAGGATGAAGCTGAACTACGTTTACAAGAAGTTGATAAGATATACAGGTATTGCGATAAAATTATTCAGTGATCACAGTTTTAAGATTGAAGAAGAAGAAATACATATTAAGGATGAAACTGAACAACGTTTAGAAGAAATTGATGAGAACAGCAAGAATTTTGAAGAGGGGAGTTGCCAACAATGTTTTACTAATGAGGGAGAAAAATATAAGAGCAATATTTGTATACATACATGTTCTAAAGAAGGCAATCTTGAAATGCGTTTATTAGTTCACACAAGTGAAAAAGTTTATGTATGCCTCATTTGCAAAAATCATTTACTCACAAAGTCAATCTAAATCAACATTTACTGAATCACTCTAATGTAAAGAAAATCAAGTGAAAAATCATTTACTCACAAAGGTAATTTAAATAGGCATTTACTAATTCATTCTGGTGATAAGACTTTTAAATGCAACACTTGTGAAAAATCATTTAGTCAAAAGTCACATGTGAAAAAACATTTAATAATTCATTCTGGTGATAAAAAATTTAAATGCAAGGTTTGTGAAAAATCATTTACTCAAAACTCACATCTGAAAGACCATTTACTAATTCATTCTGGTGTTAAGAATTTTAAATGTGACGTTTGTGAAAAATCATTTACTCGGAAGTCAAATCTGAAAGAACATTTACTAATTCATTCTGACGTTAAGAATTTTAAATGCAACGTTTGTGAAAAATCATTTACTCAGAGGTCATCTTTCAGAAGACATTTACTAATTCATTCTGATGATAAGAATTTCAAATGCAACATTTGGTGATAGCAATTTTAAATGTAATGTTTGTAAAAAATCATTTACTCATAAGTCACATCTGAACATACATAAACCAATTCATTCTGGTGTTAAGAATTTTAAATGCGACGTTTGTAAAAAATCATTTACTCAGAAGTCAAATCTGAAAGAACATTTAGTAATTCATTAAAGAATTTCTATCAGACGGATAATATCAAAAAAATTAAGGCGAGTTTGTCAATTTTTATTTAAAATATTTAATAAAAGAAATTGTAAGAAATAACGAATGTAATTAAATTTTATTTTTCTGCGATTTTGTTTTATTTTAAAAATATTTTTAGCAGCAAAAATAATCGTTCGGTTCTGTCCCAAGAGTGATAATTTTGAAGTTCTTCAAGAGCCATGTGTATGTTTTTTTAATTTAATGTAATGTAATTTTGAAGTTCTTCAAGTGTCATGCCGTTATATGCTAAAAGTGCGCATGTGCATTGCTCCATAATGTCATTACGTCAGGGAGCCATTTTTACCAGTGGAGGCGTCGTTTTACTTTGTTAAATGTTTTCAGTTTCCAAGTAGATTTCAGTGAAATTCATCAAAATTGACATATAAATTATTCAAAACGAGTATATTTTGGGACTTCAAGACTCTAAATGCAGTATGCACGTTTGAGAAAATGTCCCAACAATTTTAGAGATCATTTTCAATGCGATTAAAAATGTCCCTTAACCCTTATGAGACGCCTATGCTTGACATATAATCAATGCGCATGTGCCCTGCTCCAAAATGTCATATACTAGTTGCCTCAATTTTATTATATCAATGTGCTCATCCAGTTAGATTAGAAGTCAGTGTGTTGACCGGTAATGTTCTGTGCACTTTCGGCTCCCTACTTCTCTAGCAACGCAGCAAATTCGTCTTCTTGTTCGATTTTGTAGCAAACTTATTTCTTCATTTTCTATAATTTCTATTTCTGCATAAACAATCAGAAAGCAATTTTAATGTAACGTAATGCTCGAAATGGGTAGTGAGCAATAGAAAATTGGGTAATTTTAGAAAAATATACTATTTTGCTACCGAAAATATATGAGAGATTATTATTAATACAGTATTAAAGTAAGTAATCCAAAATGTACCAATTAGTTATCTAATGCTTTAAATTTTTAGTGAAAAGGGGCAATAAAAATGAGCAGTAGACCTGATCTTGAAGTTGAATCAAAGAGAGATTTTTTAGCCCACATAAATTTAGGTTTTAAATCCGAATATGAATTTGGAAATGGAAGTGATTGTTTTGAATTTATTTCTAAAGAATTAGGTGTAAATGAAATTGAAGGTTATGAAGAACCAGGAAACATAGAAAATGAACATCTTTTGTCAAAAAATAACCTAAAAGTGAGAAACTGTAAAAGTAATGATAGCGATATAAATCACGTAGAACATTCTAATTTGCTTAAAAAACATTTAAAAGAAAAAAAGTTTAAAGGTGATGTTGGAACTAACAAAAATGTTAAAGGAAAAAAGATTTCTATTTTTAAAGGTGATATAGACAAAGTTGAAACTAATATTGTTAAGAAAGGAGTTGCAGAACAAAAGTGTATTAAAGATGATGAAGATATTTCTACCTTGAAACAAGAAACAGATAAAAATATATTGGAAAGCATTACGACAGCAATCAATTTCAACAACATAGAAATTATTTATGATCTTGAAGAAAACGAAAAAGAACCATTAAATGAATTAGAAGCGAGTGCAAAAACTCTAGAAAAACATGTAGGATATGAATGCTATGTTTGCAAGCAAAGTGAGTTATTTTCATATAATACCTACTGATAATCTCTATTTACATTATTTATATGCATTTAATCTTAAAATACATTATATAAAGGTCCAATCCAAAACACTACAATAAACTAAAACAATCTAGGCTTAATTTTTTTGTCAGGTTTGAATTATTAATGGCTTTACTCTTGTTTTTATGTATAATTGCTATTATTTTATGACTAACTTCCAGCTGCACAAAGTCGGGGTTTTAACCCAAACCCTTTTTATTCTTGGGAGCTTGTGTGATTTTATTTCACATCCTTTGTGCAGTTTTGTCACTCCCATGGTCCTTTTTTGGAATTTTTATGGTTCAAAAAATTCCACCTTCGTGTAGTTTTCTATAGTTTTGCAAGCTTTGATTTTGTTATTAAAGTGAAGATGGCGTTGGGCTCTCCTCGTTTGTGATACACTTGCTCCAACGCAACCACTTTTATCAAGAACGAGGCGAGTCGAATTCATTTTAGTGACAGGATGTCGAGCTAGCCTGCTTCTTACTGATGAGGCACAATAATGCCGAAACCGGTCTAAGAATGGCAAGCTCCTTTAGTAACAAAATCGAAGTTTTCGGGTTAAAGCCCCGACTTGGTCGGGCACCAAACCACGTCTGGACTTTTGTAATTCATTACCTGGTGGGGCATATAGCCCAAGGAGTAGTTGTTGAAGTCCAGACGCTGGTGCAGTGTAGGACATTTTTAATGTCCTTGTTCTTGGGAGCTTGTGTGATTTTATTTCACATCCTTTGTGCAGTTTTGTCACTCCCATGGTCCTTTTTTGGAATTTTTATGGTTCAAAAAATTCCACCTTCGTGGACTAACTCCCAATTCGCTTTAATTATTTGTACAATTTAAATTGTCTTGGTACAGGCCTGATTGAAATCTCTGTATTTCTCTTATTCCAAATATTTGAGCTGTAACACCTCCTTTTCTAAACTGATATTTACTTATTTCCTACATTCTTTTACTGAATCTGTTTTTATCTTGATGGCTCAAATTTTGTGGGCAATATAATTAATAAAGCTGTGAAAACCAATACAACTTTGCCAGTTTCTGAAACTTTTGTTCATGTAATTTTATACTTAGTCAATTATTCTTCTCTACAAAAGTTCCAACATTGTTATCAGTTCTGTTGGATGTATTCTTAAAGGAAACAATACAATTAAGTGACTTTCGTCCCTTTACATATAGACCAGGGCCAAACTTATTATAAAAATACCCGAATTTATAAAAAATTCTTAGCAAAAATCAATTAGACAATTTGAGGGTTGGATATTGGTTTTTTACGTTTTGTGGCTGAAATATGCATACTATCGAAAAAAATTGTAGATAATAAAAAAATCTAAAACTTTTGTATCAATCATTTTTCAACTGAACCTCAAAATTATTGAGAAAATCGTTAAAAACCGTATTTTTAATTTTTATCTCCCGCAAAACTTGTGAAACTTGTTGAAAACGTTCTTATTTGTGTTTTAAATAAGCTGTAATTTATTCAAAACAAAATATTTATTTTTCGAATTTAAATATCAATTTCAATGCTTATTTGCAATAAGAAATAAAAAATTGTCTGGATTAACTGAAAAATCGAGTATGAAAAAGTCGTTTTTTGATTTTCTGCATTTTTAACGATATTTTTCCATATTTCATATCATCTTAAATTGGAGGTTTCAAGGAAGAAAATGAGTACCGTAAAGTTAAAAAATTTAAAAGGACCCGCAATAATCTTATGGAAATTGACAGTTGACGGCTGTCAATTAATTGTCAAAGTAGAATAAAAAAAGTAAATATTCTCTTTTGACATTGAAATTTTATGTTTTTGACAGTTAATTGACAGCTGTCAACTGTCAATTTTTCAAATCTGACATCAGATTTGAATCCAGCGACCTCAAAACCATAAACTTATATATTTAAATAATTAAAATATGCTTTTGACATCTATAAATAGTATTAAAAATGAATAGTTTTGTAACGGATCTGTGGAGCTTTGGAGCTCCGTAGCTGACAAAATATTGAATTTGGAGCTTTGTGCCCATGGATACTTTTGTTCAGGATGACAAAATATACAACATACCAAAAATTCAGAAAATTTGACCGAAATCCAATTTCCATAAGATTATTGCGGGGTCCTCTGTATTGGGACTTTTTCAATTGAGAATTAGGCTTTTTTTAATTTAAATTCGTATAAAATCGAAAAATAAATATTTTGCTTTGAAAAAATTACAGCTTATTTAAAAAACGTTTTCACAAAGTTTCAAAAAAAATATTTTTGCGGGAGACAAAAATTAAAAACGTAAAAAACGGTTTTTATCGTTTTTCTAGATAATTTTGAGATTATGTTGAAAAATAATCAATACAAAAGATTTACATTTTTTAATTATCTACAACTTTTACATTAAACTTTTTTCGATAGGATTAATATTTCAGCCACAAATCGTAAAAACCAATATCCAACCCTAAAATTGTATATTTAGCTATCCCCACCCCCTTCCGAAACTTTGAATTTGTCCACTTGATTTTTGATCAAATACAGGGTGTTGTATTTAGGCATTACGGTGGAAAAATAATGTAAAATTTAACAAAAATAAAAATGGCCCCATTTTGGACGCCCTGTATAATTTTAAACAACTTTAAATACATTATTGCTTTCAATTATTAGTCTAATTTTGTTCAGTTAAAATTGAATTTGGCTGATTCCGTAGGCTTCGAAGTTATTTCAAAATAATTTTAAAATGTAGCCTTTATCAACCCACATATCCATGAATAAACAGAATTTTCAAAATATTAACCGTTTAGCCACAATGCTCCGTCGCGTCTACCGTGACTCACCCTGTATATATTTATAGTCAGTATTGTATATGTACTTACGAATATACAAATATTAAAATAGCTTCACTTTTAAAATCTTCCTTATGACACTTTATGCTTGGCTTGGGTTTGGAGACTGATCATTGACCTGCCCAAACAAAGATGGTCGCGTGACGTCACTCTCCTGGCCTTCATTTGCCCATTGCTGGCTGGATTATAGGTATCTGATTACAGTTTGCCATACACCGGGCCATCATTTTGCCGATGTAGCTTTGCTGTTGCCAGCATTGGGCCAGAAGACGGCCAGAGATTCATTGTTTGCTGGGTTTGTACAAGAATGTAAAATTTAAAATTTACCAGTCAATTTATACCAAACAACAAAATTGCGAAAACCTTAAAATCGTGGAATGATAACTATTTTAAAGGTTAGTAAATATACGCCTATACAAGACTTATTGATTGATTGATTCTGACGATGATTTAAATGCCTCAATAATACTGCAGCCTTAAGACTTATTGTACTGTCAGGTGAAAAGGTTTGTTACCTTTATCTGGCTGACTAGCCTTTTCACCAGATTTTCTTTTGGAAAGTCCTACTGTGGGTTTACTGGCCCCAGTAGGTTATAACTCCAGTGTATGAGTGCTTGGCATTCTACTATACTGTATTTGAAAATCAAGAGAGAGTAAATTCCCAGAATAAAAAGTAATTCGGTATGCAAAACTATAGTACAGTACGTGCGGTAAAACTTCAATATTTGTAATGCATTCTAAATTGTTTTTGTTAATTTCAATACAAAATTTATTAAATTTCTTGGACTATTACATTATTTTATGATCTTTCATTGTTACTACAGTAGGCCTAAGAGGATTAACGTGCGTCATAGGCGTAACCAGAATAGAAAGGGATAATTGTTATTTAACGACCTCCGAATGGCAACAGCTTCTAATGACAGATATTTTGACTTAAATAGTTTCTAGAAATGCAGTTATTTGATTTTCGATAAACGTGACAAATAGTAGTGACTAAAAATGGAAGCAGTTTGTGAGTATACGCCAGTGAAAAAATTAAAACTAGACCATTTATCGCTCAATGAAAAGAGTGCTGTAGTGAATGTGTACCACTATTTTAAACATCAAAATCCCTCAAACACTATTGACAGTGTAGTTGAAACAACATCTAAGGCAATGGGATATGGAAAATCTACAATATATAGAGTTCTAAAGGAGGAAAAATCAGGTGGAGTAACCTCACCAAAGCCGAAACCAGGTAGACCAAAACTATTAAAAGTCAACGTGGACGAGTTTTTTAAAAATGCTATTCGTAAGCTTGTTCACTCATTTTTTATAAACAAGCAAATACCAACTTTAGATAAAGTTTTGCAAGCCATTACGAATGATGTTGATTTACCCACAATAAGCCGGGATAAACTATGGAAAGTGTTACATGAGTTAAACTTTAAATTTGAAAAAATGGGCAGACACTCAATGCTAATTGATTCTGAAGAAATTGTATGTTGGAGAAGACAGTACCTCAGAAGAATACAACAAGTTAAAGCTCAAAATAAAAACATTTATTATTTAGATGAAACATGGGTTAATGAAGGACATTGTGTAGGAAGAGTTTGGAAAGACAAAAATATAAAATCATCCCATCAAGCTTTTCTAGAAGGATATACTACTGGTTTTAAGGAACCTATAGGAAAAGGTAAAAGATTAATTATTTGTCATATAGGCAGTACAAACGGTTTTTTTGAGAATGGTTTACTCTTATTTGAATCAAAAAAAAACCGTTGATTATCACGAAGAAATGAATGGAGACGTGTTTGAGGAATATTTTGAACAGATGATTCAATTCATACCAAAAGGATCGGTTATTGTAATGGACAATGCAAGTTACCACTCCAGATTACTTGAACCTTTACCAACCACTAAATGGAAAAAGGGTGAAATTGCAAAATGGTTATCTTCTAAAAATTTAGCCTTTGACAATACAATGCTGAGGCCAGAATTGTTAACTATTGCTAAAAAACATAAGCAAAATTATAAAAAATATAATATTGAGGAGATAGCCAAAAAACGAGAAATTGAAATCCTTCGTTTACCACCCTACCATTGTGAGCTGAATCCGATAGAATTAATATGGGCTCAAGTTAAAGGTTATGTTGCCAGAAATAACACTACTTTTAAATTATCAGATGTTAAAAATCTCTTCAATAAGGCAATATCTGAAGTAACAAGTGAAAATTGGCAAAAATGTATTAGACACGTTACAGAAATAAAAAAAAAATGTGGGAGCTAGATAACATAATTGATATTACTATAGAGCCCATTGTAATTTCTCTAGAATCAGATGGTGAATCTTCTGACACAGAGTGCGAGGAACCATAACTTTAAAATTATTAATTTATGTACTTTAATTTTATTTTTAGATTTTTATTTTTTAAGATTTAATATTGTCGTATTTTTTGCATGTTGCTCGTCAAATTTTATCCTTGCGGTTGGTTTTTTTTTTCTCATATACCTACTTAATTGTTTTTTTAGCTCCTCATATTAATTTATAAATAATTGTAATTATCTGTACATATTATATACATATTTTGTAAATAAACATATGCCTAAAACAAAATGCCTAAAATAATATTGACTTTTTCTTCATTTTACCCAAATTAAATTACTACTTACGAATTATGTTTATCTATCTAAAATTGGTAATCTAGGTATAAATAACTAAAACAAATTAAATATTTCTATTTCCATATTAATTTAATTTTGAAAACGCACGTCTATGGTTTACTGCCTTTAACACTGATAACTGCAAAACATTTCTGGGAATTTACTCTCTCTTGATTTTCAAATACAGTATATGATATGAGAGGCTGTTTCATCTTCCTCATTACATATGGATTCATCTTGAAAGGTGCCCATTTTATGTAGGTGTTCCCTAAGGTGACAATATCCTAGTCAGCGAGAGCCGTACTGAGGATTTGGGTATGCCAAACGTCGGTCAACCAAATATCTTGAAACGAACTATACAACTCTGGTTTCGACATTCCAATACTTCCTTGTTTGAAAAAACGACACATCAACTTGTTCCTAATAACTGATAATACAGTTTGTATGATTTGTTTTAGGTTTTTCCAACAAGGCTAGAAGAAGACAACATCTTACTTTTCATTTTAGAAATCAAACAAAACTGACGACATGTCCATTTTGTGGTAAATCTTTCACTAGCAAATCGGAACTTTCGCAGCATTTTACTACCCATTTAACTAAAAATATTGATGAAAAAACAAATAAACGATGCAATATATGTCTCAAAATTTTCAGTAGATCAACAAATCTTACTAGACATATAAAATCAGTACACAATAAGGAAAAAGAAAATATACTTTTCAAATTTAATTGTGAATCGTGTCCGAAAGTATTTAGTAAACAGGAATATCTTCAAAGGCACATGTTGAGTCATGGAGGTAAAAGAGATTTCAAATGTAATATCTGTCAAAAGTCATTTCTAAGAGGGTACCACCTAAATTGCTTCAAAGAATTTACGACTAATTTTGCTCTCCAAAAACACTGGATCAAACAACATAAAGAAATTGCTAAAAATAGATATAATTGTCATATTTGTAAAAAAAGTTTCTTTTTCCCTAATTTACTAAGGCACCACATGAACAATAAACACCACGGGCAAAAAGATTTCAAGTGCAAAATTTGTTCTAAATTAATTTCCACTGATTTTTTTCTTAAAAATCACGAATCGAAACACGATCTCGTGCAAACTAAGAAGTTTCAACTCCAATGCCAAGAATGTCGAAAACATTTCGGTTCAAAGTATCATTTACAAAGACACATGGTGGTGCACACTGGATTGAGAAATTTTGAATGTCCCGTTTGCTTGAAAGATTTTACCACAAAATATCAAATGAAACGTCACTTAAGAGTGCATACTTTACCGAAAAAATACAACTGTATGCTGTGTTTTAAAACTTTTTATACCCTTAATAATTACAGGAGGCATTGTAATGAACATAATTGTGAAGTGAAATGTTAATATCTGTTCATGTGTCAAGAGTTATTTTTAAAATTGTGATACGCCAACCCGACATCTCTCGACGCGACATCTGGAGGCCAGTGGCGACAATAATTCCCAGTCAGTAAGTTTGTTTGCAAAATACGTTTATTTATTGTTATTAACTGTCCACCAATGTTGGTTAAAAAAGCCTCACTAAAGACAAAAAAACTCGCCGAAAGCCATCATGTATCCGACGTATAACAAAAATTGACGGATCCTCTAAGATCAAAATGACTAGTAGTGGACTGAAAAAGCCACAAAATTGTTTAAAAATTTTTGTTTAAATTATAACTAAATGGGACCTTCACAGATCGATAGAATAGGTCCGTGGTCATCCGAAATGGCCAATTACGACATTTTTATGTAGTAGTATTTTTGTAATGAAAAATGTCATTAATCTGCCAAAATTCAGTTTTCATACTTTTTCACAGAAAGCGAGAAACTTTTTTGCTTTGAAGATTTTTGCCATACTATCAGCGAATAAAATGAAGGTAAGATATTAAGGAAGTTTTCAAGATATTGGGGCGCTACATCAAGTCACAACGGAATAATACTCTCTAGCCTCAGTGCCTACAATCCGCTTGTTATTAAGCCACATTTAAATAAAAATATACTAATTATTAGAATAGTAATAATAGAGCTTATATCAGAAATGTCCCAATTCGATTTCTGAATCTGAAAACATTTCGGATTCGGGAGTAGAAATACGTAAACTGTTATTACATTACATACATACATACTTGCACTCACTACAACATTTTAGTCATTGAGCTACACAGGCATACACCGACTGTTATTGCAGTTTTTATCGGAACATTTTATAGCTAAAGTTTTTCTTATACAATCGGGTACAGGTTCTTGAGAGGAAAATGTCGCTTTCCAGAGGTTTTATTCAAATGTCCAACCATGGCCAGTTGGATCTTCTTGCAAAACATCTTGTACATGGCTGTTGTACCAAATTTTCAATTGATACCTACACCTGATAAACAAAATTACATTAAGGTATCTTGTTAAAGATTGTTAAAAAAACCATTACCTTTTTAAATGTTGCCTAAAGGCATGATCAGTAGGAGGCAGTTCAGAAACTGGACGATTGGATTCTGTTGTAAGGTGCCATCGCAGTGTAATATTTCTGTTTTTATTTTTGTATAAATAAAGGGTATATTTGACACCTACTTCCATGGCTTCATCTTCTGTTAGGAACGAGACGTTTTCCAGGTCCTTCAACTCATTTATATTTTTATACAACACATCAAAAGCAGTTTTCTTTCCCACTTTGTACATAGAATTAGTGGTGTCACAACCAGTTAAACAATGAAATGTTAATAGTTTTCGACAAATTTCTTTTCCCAAATTTGTTGCTATATGATATGAAAAAAAATATGTACTTTTGCCATGTCCCATCAGTATAAATAAATTGCTTTGTGTCATTTCTGGTACTGTGCAGTAGAAATGTAAAAGTAGAAGTAGGACATCGGTATCCACAGATTTTACCAAAATAGTGTTGCCTGATTTGAGTTTTGCCAACGCGTGGAGTATTAGTCTGGTATCAGCTTCTTCTTGATGACTATTCAATTTTGACAAATTTCTGGATCCTTCGGATTTATTTATTTCGAAACAAAGATTAGAACTCTCAAAACCACCTACGATTATGACCGTTTCTAGATCATGTAACAGATTTGGTACCACTTCCATCGCAAATATTAATAATGATCGTTTATTGGCAGAGCATCGAATAAATTCTCGAAACTTTGGAACTTTTCTAGCGCCAGCCACTTTAAATTCACTATCTGAATCACCACGTCTTTGCCTTTCTATACTTTTTAAAGAATCCGCTAAGTATGTATCAAATACTACCGTTATTCGTTTTGCGCCATGTTTTCGTCCTTCTCTTAAAATTTTAGTGACAAATATGTTTGCTAAATCATTGACGGTAACAAAAGCAGAAGGTTGTAATTCTTGAATTGATACCGTACCATCAATGGGCGCTTTCACATTTGGCGACACGACAACGGCAACGATGCCGGTGGTATTAAATTTACATTGAAATAAATGGAGTGCTTTCACATTAGACGACATGCCGTGCTGGTATCGTCCCCGGCAGCCGTCTTCCCACTCGTGTCGTCCCGATTTTTGAAACAAGATGTTTAGTAAAACAATAAATAAATAAAACTGATTAGCTCAACTCAGTTTCTTAAAGTGTTTTAACATGGCTTTGATAGTTACCTTAATTGAACTGCTCGCCCACATTTCTTTAATGCAATTTTGTTTTAGTTTTTTGCCTTAAGTTCTATTATGTATTCTTCTGTTTTCTTAAATTTTCTTAAAAATATAAATAAATTCGTTCATTTTTAATGTTCTATTTTCTTTTCTTTAAATTTAAAAAGATCAAACTATATTTTTTTTTTCGAAATGAAATTCTGAGAATTCTAAAAAATCACAATAGCGATGAATCACTAAAGAAATATTATACGGGGCGATGTTTTAGTATTATTTAAAACAGCTTGTTCTTTTTAGAAGCCGATTCTCGAAATTGACTAAAACGGCTGTATTATTAAAAATATAGCACAGCACGAGCTGTGGTGGAACTAGTAATTAAAAATTGTCTATTTCTGTACTTTGTAAAATCCTTATTAGAGTTTTCAAAAACCATATACAGTGTGAAATGTTTTATATCAACAAAACGAACTAATTTTTTAATATCGGACCTGATTTTTTCTAGCTTCGGTTAATTAGATGGTAGTAGTTTTGCCAAAATGAGACAAACCAAAAAATATTTCAGTCAAAATTCACAATCCTTCTATATATTATTAAACAATGAGAGCAGACACTTTTTAATGGTGATTTGATATTCCCCATAGGGGCTTCAATACAGTTCCTCATAACTCACGCTGTATATCAGGAAGAGAGTTGTAAATTTTTAGTGCAGACGTATTTACGTATTGATAGATTTCTTGCCAACATTTTTCTCTTAATATCTTTTTTATTATTTTCATATAATTTTTCAACAGAGGGATTTTTTAAACCAGTTCAATTAAGATAACAACATCAAACTTAAACGCCATTTTAAAGCACATGAAGGAACTGAATTGAACTAATCAGTTTTATTTAGTTATTGTTTTTACTAATTATTTTGTTTCAAAAATCGGGACGACACCCGTGGCCAGAATGCTCCTTGCCCGGCTGTCGTTTGCCGGGACAGCAGTCTTTATTGGAAGGTATAGTAGAACCCACCGCTTTATGAGAAAGAAAAAACGCTATAAAAACAGCAAAGGATACCGCCAATTGAAGAAATACTGATTGATCTGGACATTTTTGAGTATTTTAATGTCGAAAACACTGTACACTGTCCATATACATAAAAATAAAATGATATTTTGTCTATTAGGACCACTGTGCAAAGATTCAATAACCAAGTTACTGGAGATCGTTAGGGGTAATTTGCGTAAAATTTCTATATTGATTAACTTTCTTTAATATGAATTTACATTTTAATTTCTATAACGCATATTAGATTTGAATAGAGGTTGACCACTCCACCTGGCCTAAGTATACCTTCATTTTCTGATCTCTTGTGAGATTCAGAAACGTTGCTAATTAAAATTTTGTCTCAAATTTTAATTCTAAAATTAAAAACACGGTGAATAAAGTCATAAATATTATGAATTAATTAAGCTTACCTACCCTATCTCAACCCTCACCATCGGAATCACTGTCATCAACATTGATAATAAATTTGGTCGGACTCGTTATATAAGAATTTTCTTCTTTGATGACAGGTTTGATTTTTTTCTGCCAATCATCAGCTGAAATTTTGTTAATTTCTTCTTTTACCAAATTTGCTATCAACCCATCAAATTTGGGAAACACGTTATGACGCCTTATTCTTTTTTTAAGTTGTCCCCAAATTAATTCTATGGGGTTAAATACACAAAAATAGGGCGGAAGGCGCAATACCTCGTGGCCCCTTTTTGATGCCAGGAACTTTGGGACTACAACCTGATACCACATAATCCATTGGAATATCATTTAGTGATTGTTCCGATTCTTTAGATCCACTTAAAAAAAACTGTATTTTCCCAAGGACGAAACATATTGAAATTGACACCGAATAAATAAATAAGAAGTACACTGTAACAATGTTTCAAAATAAAAAAAAGTATGTATATACACGGAAGCCAAGAATAATATTAATTGAAATAAACTAACGCCACGAATCACCTACCACCTACTATTAACTAAATCAAAAATCAAGTGCGAACACAAGCACAGTGTATCATGGTATGAATATTTTCCTAGCCCTCACTACTGAAGACAATATTTGTCTAACTTCCTACTTCCTATTTTAATTGCAGAACAAAATGATCCCGCTTTATACAAGTCGCTAATACCGACAAAGCCACTTGTCGGCATATCTACATGCCGCTAATACCGACAAAGCCACTTGTCGGCACATCTACATGCCGCTAATACCGACAAAGCCACTTGTCGGCACATCTACAAGCCGCCAAAGTAACCTGTCTGCACATCTGAGAATTTTGTTTCTGCAATTGAAAATGTAAAAACTATAACCACACTTCCATTGTCGCCTCTTATGAGTGTAACCTCACACCCCACAGTTTAGTTAAATTAATTTAAGACAAAATTTTAATTAGTAATTCAAATCTAATATGCGTTATAGAAATTAAAATGTAAATTCATAATTAATAATTATACGCCATTCTCCCCTATAACGATATCCAGCTAAGTTGGTTATTGAATCTTTGCACAGTGGTCCTAATAGCCAAAATATTATTTTATTTTTATGTATATGGACAGTGTACTGTGTTTTCGACTTTAAAGTGCTCAAAAATGTCCAGATTCATGAGCATTTGTTCTATTGGCGGTAATCCTTTGCTGTTTTTTCATTCACATAAAGGATTGAGTTCGACTATACTTAGTAGGTACTTAACAACGTCGTAAAGCAATTTCGGACCAATAAACCTTATAATAGATTCTTAATAACTTTTATTGGGGTTTATTCTGCTATTTTGATGAATTACATGCTAATCGAATATTTAGAAAAATGTTTATACATCTCACCTCGTTTTAATCATTCTGTATGATTAATACAGGTAGGCGCAAATCTCATACAGCGAAATCTGATTAGTTTAATTCAGTTCGTTCGTGTTCTAAGACGGCTTTTAAGTTCGATATTGTTACATTAATTGAGCTAGTTGAAAAAAATACATGTATTTGGGATAAAAGTAATGAAAACAATAAAAATAAAATATTAAGAGAAAAGTTTTGGCAAGAAATCCATGAATATTTGGATAATGAATTTGATCAACTGTCAGTTGCAGAAAAGAAAATAAGAGGTTATTATTTGTAATTTGCCCAGTTGCAAGAGCCAAAGGACCAAAAGTTTAACCAATTATCTGAATCTATATAAAAAATGTACCATTCTTAATAATTTTAAAATGTTACTTAAAGAACATATCAAAAACTTTTTACTAATTTATGTTGTTGCCTAAATTTTAGAATGTTTTTGTTTAAAATTCTTTTTTAATTTAAGTTTGTTTAATGTTAGTTTGTTAATTTAAATTAATCGACATTCGACTACTTTTAGTATCATTTTTCTTTATACCATCGTGTAATTTGCTCAATATATAATCAAATGTATCAGCGGCCATCTCTCTCCTATCGATTAAAAAATAGTTATTAATTATCTCCATTAGTTTCGGAGATATCGCGATGTATGTGTGAAAAAGTATGAAAACTGAATTTTGATAGATTGATGACATTTTTCAGTACAAAAATTGTCTGACCTACAAAAAAATGTCGTAATTGGCCATTTCGGGTGACCACGGACCTATCCTACCGATCTGTGAAGATCCCATTTAGTTATATAAATTATTCAAGAAGGAAGCGACTTTTTTCCTGTTTTTCAGTCCACTATAGTACACAAGGTCAGGGGGTGGATACACACTTTCGGTTTGGGGGGAGGGGGCACAAAGTTATTTTCATGGTGGGTATAACATCGAAAAATACTTTTTTGATTCAGATGGTAAACGCAACCCCAAAAAAATCAGGTCCAGGCTTAAAAAATTAGTTCGTTTGGTTCATATAAAAAATTTCACCCTGTACATGGTTTTTGGAAACTCTAATAAGGATTTTACAAAGAACACAAATAGACAACAAAAATGGCGTATTTATTTTTTTCCCCAAACGATTACTCAATTTCTAATAAAAAAAAAAACAAATTTCACTATAAATTAAAAGTTTAGCAAAATGAACCGTATATTTCAAAAAATATAACTTTTCCTGCAAAAATTTAATTTTTTGTGTACAAAAATTAAATTTTTAATTATTAGAGCCACCACAGCTCGTTTTCTACTTTTAATAATACGACCGTTAGTTAATTTTCAGATTCGGCTTTCAAAAGTTCTATCTATCTGTGATGTGGGTGTCGATTACACTGCGATCTATAAGATCTATTGTACCCCCTACTGCAACCTAATCGTTAAGGATGTCTCAATTAGAGCAGTTCCTCCAGTCCTATTGCTTTCAAAAAGTTCAGGATGTCGGTAGGCTTCAGGTTAGGTAGATCTTCCTCTTCTATTTGATATTCTCCGAGGTATCGTACCCTTGGATTTTGCAGGATAATGCATTCTGAGAGAATGTGGTTAGAGGTTTCCTCCTCTTCATCGCAGAATCTGCATTCTTCTTTGTCTACTAATCCGAGTTTCTTTAGGTGGCCTCTCAGTCGGCAGTGCCCTGTTAGGATACCCGTTAGTATTCTTAGCTTATTTTTACTTTTACTGATGCAGTCGTCAGATCTCTTCTGGTTATAGTTTCCCAGTAGCGTCTTGGCCTGCCTCATTCCTTGTAGTCCTATCCAGTATTGGGATCTTTTGTTATTTACTTCTTTTCCAAGTTCATCAAGTATTGTACTGGTGCTTATTCCGCAGAAATGGTGTTTCAGCCCCTTTTTTGCGAGTACGTCTGCTATTTCATTTCCGTCTACTCCAGTGTGTCCCGGAACCCATAAGAGGGTAACAGTGTTATTCTTGCCTAGTTCGTTTAAATTCTCTAGGCACTCCCAAACCATCTTGGAGTTGATTGCGTGGGAGTTCAAGGCATTAATGGCTGCTTGGCTGTCTGACATGATGATGATCTCTTGTCTGCGAAAATTTCTTTCTATGTTGAACTGGACACATTTTCCGATGGCGTATATTTCAGCTTGGAAAATGCTCGGAGATTTGCCTAAACTTTCGGAATATTTGGTTCCAGGCCCATATATTCCTATTCCTGTTCCTTCTGTTGTTCCATTTAATGGCACTTCTCTTGAGTTTTGGGATGGTATCTTTGTCCCATTCGCTTTTGTTACTTAGCTTTGTGTTGAATTCTTTCACAAAGCTAAACTTCTTTGTCATCTCATCTTGGGACATGTCCCAGGTTTGGTGATTTCCTGGAAGGAGTCGAAACTTGCGTTTGGTTGATCCTTCTCTGGTCATTCTGTAGTCCTTATCGCTATACACTACTTTACTATATGGAGGGGTGTTGGGGGGCCGTTGGGCACGTTCTCATTCCACCTGTTATGCATACGCAGGCTAGTCTTTGGATTTTCAGTAGTAATACCCCTAGGGCCTTGATAATACCGAGATAATTTTGTCATAGAAAATGCTGTAAGCGTGTTGCTTGATAATAGGCCGAAGGCCGAGGGCTATTATCCTTAAGCAACACGCTTGAAGGATTCTCTATGACAAAATTTTGAGGATTTATCAAGGCCCGAGGGGTATTCGATAAGATAATTTTTTACTTTGTAGATTTCAAAAAATTGGTTGTCAATCTGACGTTTAATATTTACTCATTTTTATTTAACAAAACTAAAAACTACAGGTATTAAAAGTATCCTGCTTTAATCTTTTACGTTTTGCATTTCTTGCATCTCGCGCATTTTTGAATATCACACTGGGGAAAAATTTTACTATCGAGGCTCAGCCCCAATTTTGATGGGATATTTTTTTTTAGACTAATTTTGGGTCGCTGATCACGAATCTGCTATCAGTTTCTTGCGGTCTCATCAAACAACAAAGTTATGAATTTTTTTTAAGTAAAATGGTCACCTGAATAGCGGTCAGAACGCAAACTCTTGTCATATTTTTCGCTGTGGCTAGGGTCCCGTCCCTCTCTAATAAACGCATGCGCATTGCGTAACATAATAAATATATTTACTTGAAATATTACTTTGTACCTCATTAATATGAGCACACCTGAACTTATCTCTTACCTGACCTCATATTATTTTGTACATCATTAATATGAGCACACCTGACCTTACCTCTTATCTGACCTTATTATTTTGTACATCGTTAATCTGATCACACCTGACCTTATCTTATCTGATCTTACCTGATCTGTTAAATTCTGGTTTATTCAGACGTCCATTGGATATTGGTTATTTTTCAATAACCAATAATCATGACGGATTCCTATTCAGGTGCACATTGAAAGTTGAAACACAACTGACATTAGTTCTTCAATAGCCCTATTCAGAAGATCATTTTTAAGCAAGAACAGATAATTGAATATTGGATTTTAAAAATAGTGCTCAGGCTACTATTTTGAGTATTGGTTATTTGAATTTTGTCTGTTACACATTTGTTTTGTTGTGTTTACTTTTGCGCCCTCTACTATACCATAGAGTAAAAGTAATGTAATCGTGCAAAAAAAAAGTCCAAAAAATATTTTTTTTGCGTTCATTCATCGTTATTTGGCTTGAAAAACACGAAAAAATACGTATGGAACCAATCGGGTCGAGATCACTGAAATGATACAAGGATGACGCCTATTGATTTTGGGACAGGTCGTATATGTCCATACAAAAAAATTCTTGGAAAAATTTAACATTGAGGAATCCTGATAACCAATAACTAACAGTAACAAATAACTAATTGTCGTCTGAATAAGCCAGATAATATTAATTTCAAGTAATACGCAATACAGATGCATTCATCACAGACGAGAAAATAAATTGAGTCCCGGAAGGACGGGACGCTAGCCACAACGAGAGTTTACGCTATTCGCAACTCAAGTGACCCTAGTATTGCCAAATGTCAGTCCGTCAAATTGCTGTATGAATTTTTAGGTTATCTTTTACAATTTAATATATTTAGCTGAAATATTACTGTGTACATCATTAATCTAACCAGACCTGGCCTATCTTGTACCTTAAGTCTTTTGGTTTTAATATATATTTATATAAACCTACTTACATACATATTTATTTGGTAAGTATTAAAGAAAAGTTGACAATTTATTTTACTTAAAAAATTCATAACTTTTTTGTTTGATGAGACCGCAGGAAACTGATTGCAGATTCGTGATCAGCGACCCAAAATTAGTCTAAAAAAAAATATGCCATCAATATCGGGGCTGAGCCCCGATAGTAAAATTTTACCCACACTGGTAAACGGGTCGAATACAATTTTGAAGTCATTGAAGTATTTTTCCTGGAGTAGCTTACTCGTAGTATTCCAAATTGTTTTCACAGTCGCTTATATTTAGTTCCGTCAGCTTTTCTCATATTTACCGCATAATCTCTCAATATATTAGCCAAATTATGCAAACTCGTTTCAGCTTTCAGTTCGTATTCTCTGGTCGCACAAAACTCGAGAAATATTTTCCATATATATTTTTTTGATTTGGTTGTATTTTTTGGTATATTACTTGATATAATATCATTAATTGCATCGTCAGATGCATTACCAAATCTTAGCGACATTTCTAAACTAGTTGTCAGTTTGACGTTTAATTAATTTTTAATCAAAAACTTGACTTGTTGAAAACACCAAACTGAAAACACCACATGTAGGGTGTTATCGCTGTAATCCATAGCTGATTGGATGAACTTTGACACATGACTCTAAATTAAGTAATTTGATTGGTTACTATAGTTAGTAAAAAATTATCGCTAGATTTGCCTTTGTACTAGCCAGCTTAGTTCTGCTGACAACAAAAATGGCGTATTTATTTATTTTCCCCACACGATTACTCAATTTCTAATTAAAAAAACGAATTTGACTATAAATTAAAAGTTTAGCAAAATGAACAGTATATTTCAAAAAATATAACTTTTCCTGCAAAAATTTAATTTTTTGTACAAAAATTAAATTTTTAATTACTAGTGCCACCACAGCTCGTTCTCTATTTTTAATAATACGACCGTTAGTTAATTTTCAGATTCGGCTTTCAAAAGTTACAAGCTGTTTTGAATAATACTAAAACATCGCCATGTATAATATTTATTTAGTGATTCATCGGTATTGTCATTTTATCGAATTCTCAAAATTTTGTTTCCAAAGAAAAATACACTTTGATCTTTTTAAAATTAAAGAAAAGAAAACAGAACATTCAAAATGAACGAATTTTTTTTACATTTTTAAGAAAATTTAAATATACACAAGAATAAATAATAATAATAAGGCACAAAAAAACTAAAACGACATAACGAAAACCAAAAAGAAAATCGTTGACATTTATTGCAGCTTTTCGAAATGAAATCCACCAGCTTCTATACATCTTCTTTGTCGGTACATCAAATATCTAATAGACTTACTGAGTGTTAAGTGATCATATTTCTTTGAATCGACCCCATATGGAATAGTCGACAGGGTTAAAGTCAGGAGATCTACGTGGCCATGCATGAGGCCCATTTCGTAAGTAGCATGAAGATGTTGACGAACAGCAACTAACATGTGGTGAAGCCCCGTCGTGAATAAATTACCTACATACCTCGAATGGCTACATTGGCTAGAGATTCGACAAAATATTTTGTAAAAAATCTAAGTACACAGCACCTCTCAGGTCAAAATGGTGTACTAAACACAAACAAATAATAACTTCGGGAAAGGAAAAGTCAAGTTATGTACCTAAACAATTGGAAACAACGAAAATGTCAAATTATCACAGCCTCCTAAGATACACTTAAATTTTCAACATTAATAAAGGGGGGAACCAAATTGCGTTAATATTTCCTGTTTATTTTTATAGTTTATGTTTGGCTCCTTTTTACAATTTCTCAAATTTAAAAACAAAATGTAAGTTTGCAGGTTGTTTTAAAGTTCAATTTTATTTTTCATTAATTCTAAAATACTCTGTAGCTTCTTTTTTGAACAAAGTAAAAGAAAATTCTGATAATTCGATAAAATGACGATACCGATGAATCACTAAAGAAATATTATGTTTTGGAATTATTCAAAACAGCTTGTACCTTTTGAAAGCCGATTCTGGAATACTTTAAATTCTATTTTTATTGTAGCACGTATTATATTATGTACAGCGTGTTTACTTAAGTTGCCCCATATAGAAAACTTTTTTATTATCAGTTTTACGAAAAAAAAATTACTCTTTATAAAAAGTTCTGCATCATGTAAAACCCACGATGAAATAATAGTAATGTTTGGCAAATCGTATAAAATTTTTCAATAACGCTAATAAAATGTCTTCTTTTTCTCTCTCTTCTGCCAGTCTACAGAACTTTTTATAAAGATTAACTTTTTTCGTAAAACTAATAATAAAAAAGTTTTCCCTATGGGGCAACTTAAGTAAACACGCTGTACATAATATAATACGTACTACAATAAAAATAGAATTTAAAGTATTATTAAAAAATAAAAAAAAATATTTTTTATGAAATCGATTACTTATTTTTATAAAACCCTTAATGCGACCCTGTGTACCAGTCATTTTGATCTTAGAGGATCCGTCAATTTTTATGTTATACGTCGGAAACATGATGGCTTTCGGCGAGTTTTTTTGCCTTTAGTGAGGCTTTTCTGTCGCAAAATTGTTAAATTGACTGGCTTGAACCCACATCTCAGCATAACCGACATTGTGGACAGTTAATAACAATAAATAAACGTGTTTTGCAATAAAACTTATGCGTGACCAGCACAATCGGTCTAAATCTGCACACAATTATTGTTTCGCCCGGCCGCCAGAGCGGCGCTCGCATAACGCCACCCGATGTTGGGCTGGTTCATTATAACTTTGAAAACTTGAAATGCAAATCTCAGGTGGTTGGATTTATGTTATTGGATATAAAGGGTGTTTCTAAATTACAGGGACAAAATAATTAATTAAGTTTATAAATGTTAGTATAACCAAAATTTGCTGTAATTTTAATACAAAAATGATGCACCTCACGTTTTTCAGTGGATAGAGAGAGAAGATGGCTTACCTTATTTATATTTTATGGAAGATTTTTTTTCCTTTCTTTCTGGGCTCGTCTGATCTAACATATCCATTATCGCTGAAGCCTACTGACTTATTGCGTTTAGTGCCCATTTTGTTACTCTACCCAGTCCAGTATTTTTGTATCCTGTACCAGTTCGTACAGTTCCTTTGCTGGTTGTTTGTTAAAACTTTCTGGGTCTAATGTTGGTTGCCCAAAAAGTGTTTGTCTCTTGGGATCCAATACCTCGCATTCGCACAGTACATGTTTCACTGTCTCTAGTTCCTTGTTGCCCTTAAGGTCTCCAGTGTAGTCCTATTTTGTTTAGGAACTCTTTTACTGTTGCATGGCCAGTCATGAGTCCTGTTATCACTCTCGGCTTACTTTTGTCCAATAAGAGTAGTTCACCTGTTCTTTTGGAACGCGGTCTTCCTATGTAGGATTTTCCGTGTTTTTGCACTGACACATTTTGCCAGTGTTGCAAGTGTCTTTACCTGATCCAATTTTTTATGGCCCATCGGACCGCGTATTTCGGTACTCCGGTCTGCTAGCTTTAACTTAAGTGAGCAGAACATGACCGAAAAAGTGGTTGAAACAATAAAAATTGCAATTTTCTTTGCACAGTTATTAACGGCTCATTAAAGGCTCTAGGAATACAATAATCGTGAATTTCAGATACTGACCTTTACACCACGTCGTGACTTTTTCCATTTTCTCAAAAAAATAAATCGAGCCTGAAATTCACGATTAGTGTATTCCTAGAACCTTTAATGAGCCGTTAATAACTGTGCAAATAAAATTGCAATCTTTATTGTTTCAACCACTTTTTAGGTCATGTTCTGCTCACTTAAGCTAAAGCTAGCAGAACAGTCATTATTGCGAAAATTCGCAGAGCAGAAAATTTTAAATTTAATTAGCCTTTAATTGTCCATGTATCGATTTTTAATTCTGCTGACTTTGTTCTGCTAGCTTTTTGCAAGTTGGTCAACTTTCTCATTACCATCGATACCCTGATGCCCATACATCATGGAAGTTGATTTAACATTTATTTTGTAACTAAGTTTCTTTTAAATTAAGTGTACGTCGTGCACTGTGAGTGGTCGGATTTAAATATCCTGATAAATTACAGGATTATATCATACAGGGTGGACCAAACCTCTGTCGTCGGAGGATTACGTCGTTGTGGTAAGAGATAAAACTTCCAAATTTTGTGTGAGCTAGTACAGTCACTGGGTGCATATTTTGAAAATAGTTTCTATTATACAGGGTGTTCCAAAAACTCGTGGCAACACAAACTTACATTTTTTTAAATGGAACATACTATATTTCATTCAAGAATCGAAAAGATCTCACCGAGATACCATTTAATTTGTGTACGTAAAATGCGTGATTTTTCCTTTATCATAAAATATTTACAGTTTTCCATTAACTTATACCCTAACTATACTATATCGTTTGAAAGCTTATTAATTGTACTAACAAATTGTAAAAAGACTTATAGGGTGATCCATTTGAAAATTTTGAGATATTGCTTGATTTGAGTTCTGTTTCACCCTGTATTAAAGAAGCCACGGATAAACAAAGTAATTATTAGTGAGCACAGCCAATGATATGTGAATGACATTTGAATACAAAGACCTGTTGATTTATTTTGATTTACTGTTTTACAGAGTATTAAAGATGGGGTAATTTTTGCTAATAATTGGCCATATCTTTTTGAAACACCCATATAATATATTAACATGCTATATTTTTTTAACGCTCTCGGTCAGATCTTTTCGATTCTTGAATAAAATATAGTATGTTCCATTTAAAAAAATGTAAGTTTGTGTTGCCACGAGTTTTTGGAACACCCTGTATAATCGAAACTATTTTCAAAATGTGCACCCAGTGACTGTACTAGCTCACACAAAATTTGAAAGTTTTATGTCTTACCACAACGACGTAATCCTCCGACGACAGAGGTTTGGACCTCCCTGTATATTAATATAATATATGCGAGAAAGTGGTAATTATGGGCTAAATATTCATTATTTTAGAAACATCATCTATATCAAAATTGGTTAAAGTCCGAGGATTTATACCTATAATGTAATCAATTTTTCTTGATTTTTATGTTGAGCAACATATCTGCGGTTGTGCATTTTAACCGTTTCAAAAAAATATTTGGGGTCGGTCATTTTTAGAATTACTTTTGTTTGTTACAATTTTGAAAATTGTGTTTTCATTGAACCATTTTATTATAAAAAAATATTGAATTTTCAATTAGGTACCCACAGCTCAGGGGCTGTTAAAATGAATCGTATTAAAAAAATTAGTACTTTACATTATAGGGCAATATTAATTAAAAAGATGATTCTCGGAAATATATTTATTTTTATGTAGGGTATTTAATTAAATTATTTTTAATGGTTGCTTACGCAGCCTCTGGATTATGACTATACTATATCAAACTTAAAGACAAGCTGACAAGACGAGCTGAGATCGTGACACTTCTAGTACATAGGGTCGCATTAAGGGTTTTAACTATCTAACTAACTAGTTCATATAAAAGAAAATCCTATTTAAAAGTGAATCCTTAATCCACATCTGTTGCAAATTCAGCTTTTGGCCGTAAACACGCACTGTGCAGATGTTTTCGGTGTGTTTACATTGCTTGCCTTTAAGTTGGATATACTTTAGAGTCTTTTATAAATATTTAGTAATTAATTTTGTTAGTTAGAATTTTCTTATGTAAATAAAATGATAAAATAATTGTCTTCAGTTTCGTTTGAGAGAAGAAGTATCACCCTTCACCAGGGGCGGTCTGGCCCGGTCGGCTGATCGGCGATCGCCGATGGCCCCAAGCTGAAGGGGCCCCGCTTCTTATGATTCACTCTTTGATGCTTATTAAAATGAAATTGAAACAGATATTATATCGGTATACAACGGTCAAGCAGCGCGGTGCCATACTCTTAATCTGATTTTCTTATTCATGGACCTGAACTGAACAATGTCAGTCGTCAGATATTCCACCATGTATTGTTTCTTAAAATATAATTTTAAGGTATGATAAAACTATAGCCTCCCTTAGAGTGCCTTACTAATTTGCACGTCATAAAACTAATACTGGTAAGGTAAACAATAGAGAAATTTTCACCAACATTTTTATAACTTTAAACTAATTTTAAGTGCTACAATAGCGTTAAAATCAATTTTCAGACATGCAGTTTTCAAAAATTTTCCGGGGGAGGGCCCGAACCCCCTTTTTGCTGGGGGGAATTCCATACCCCACGGTAGGGGCCCCGCAAACAGTGTAAGCCGAGGGCCCCCAACTGAGCCAGGCCGCCCCTGTCCTTCACTCTAGATTCCTTTTTAGTTTTAAAAGAAAAATTTCGTATAAAAAAATGTGTTTAATACGGCATAACGTAACCAAAATTGCCTGTTATCGCCACAAGCTTTATTTAAGTATAAGTCGATAGATTTACACAAAAACAATAAGATTTTCCCATGGCAAAAAGTTCTACAGTACCACGGTGGTCTTGTTAGCGATTTTTCGTCTATAAAAAATACCGTTTTTTTTTGTTATTCCCACACCGTCAAGTGTTGATTTATTATTAAATATAAATATAATAGATATAAAAGTTGCAGGGAAAAGGGTCTAAAAAAGTTATACA
The DNA here is from genome assembly GCA_949320105.2 of Crepidodera aurea. Classification (NCBI taxonomy): domain Eukaryota; kingdom Metazoa; phylum Arthropoda; class Insecta; order Coleoptera; family Chrysomelidae; genus Crepidodera; species Crepidodera aurea. The sequence continues at coordinate 65,349,001 of OX439475.1, forward strand.
GCCAACATTTTTTAAATTATAAAGAATATCATATGCCATCTCATACAGAAGTGCCCTAAATATACATGTACTAAAACATACAGGTGATCAAAATTTCTAGTGCAACTTCGGTGAAAAATCATTTACAGAGAAGACCTATTTAAATAGACATTTACTAAGAGATGCAAGTAAAAAAATGTCAAGTGTTAATAATGTTAATATTGTTACAGTTAAAAGAAAATAAAAATTGTATTATTTATTTTTTTTGCGGGAAAGTTGCTCCGATTAACGATTATTTGGTGTCAAATAATCAAAAATGCCGCCTTTTTCAAATTGACATTGACAGTTTTGATAAGTGGTTTCGTCATGTACAACACATATTTCATTTTTTAAGGAATGAGTGACTTCCATGTAGGTTACAGTAAAATGGGAATTAAGAGGGGCCTTGCAACTGCCGACCTCGTTTTCAGTTGGCAATACTGAATATGCATAAAAATTTGACGATTTTTTGGAGAGTTAATCTCGAGAACGGAATTTTTGTTTGTGGAAATATTTATACCCGTTATAGCTTATACCTTGGAATAGGACATCTCCTTTTTTGAGTCAATTTTAAGGATTAATAAAAAAGATATCAGCCTTTTAGTGGAGGTGTGTTTTTGACAGTTTTGACAATTTTTGATCACCAATTTTAACGTGAAAAGGAGATGTCCTAAATGAAGGATACAGAATTAATTTCCGAGAATACCAATTCGCAAAACTTTATAATTTTTGAGATTAACTCTCCAGAAAAAAAAAATTTATGTAAGTTGCCTATATCCCAGTAAGATTTTCTCTTTCCATAGTTCAGGGGTTTTCCGCCTCACACTTTGAGACAGTGGCTCTTTTTGGTTTTATTTTGAACGATGTATGCAACCAGTTTTACGAATACGAATAAAGAAAGTTTCGATGTTTAGAACTGACATTTTAGGTTATGTCGGCTAATTTATTATTTATTCGTGTGTTTTGCAATTTTTTTTAATGAGTAAATTAGTACTAACTAAAACCAGTTCTTCAGTTTAAAGTATTTCAATTAATGCCGTATACCTCATGTAGGGCATGTTTCACTTTAAAATTGGTGATCACAAATTGTCAAAAGCACACCTTCCACTAAATGATTAATATGTTTATTATTCTTTAAAATTTGTTGAAAAATGGAGATGTCCTATTCCAAGGTGTAAGCTATAACGGGTAAAAATATTTCCACGAACAAAAATTCCATTCTAGAGAGGCTGTTCAAAAAATCTTCAATTTTTATGCATATTCGAAGGAAGTCGTCAGTGTTAAAAATTAGTGATTAGTAATATGGAGAATGAGCAATTCAACTATAACAGTTTTTTGTGATTTTTATTCGTGCATTCAAAATAGTGTCTGCATAGTTGGGAATCACAGACATTTGCAGAAATTAATATTTACAGTATGTCTCACATATTAACCCGTCCATGGGACTCTTGATGTAGGTTTGTTACACATTTTATTTGCTATTATGTCTTTTGTCCATTGCTAAAAAGCAATGCAGTTTTTTCATAGTATATTGTTTTGTTTTTGTTTTAGTGAATAACTGTAATTAGGTACTTTTAAATAAAGAAATAATTATTAATTATTCAATTTATTTTCTTACAAAAATGATTTTATAATATTTAATGATTTACAATAAAGTTAACATTAAAGAAATGAGTTTACGATTAATACATGCAAGTATATTAAAACTAAGAATCTGAAATAAATTTATGATTAATAAATGCAAGTACTAGCACTTATTTATTTATTTATCGTATCACTGCATATGGTTGGATTAAATGTCGCGTCAGGCATCATGTGCTTTAGCCGGGAGATCAAAAGATTGTCCGGCTGCCAAGTTTGTTAGCTCTTTAGCGTTACCCAGGGTGCACCACGTGGAGGCGAGCTAACTTTACACCCCTGAATCTGAAATAAATTTATGATTAATAAATGCAAGTACTAAAAATAAGAATCTGAAATAAATTTATGATTAATAAATGCAAGTACGCGAACTGAAAATCTGAAATAAATTTATGATTAATAAATGCAAGTACTAGAACTAAGAATCTGAAATAAATTTATGATTAATAAATGCAAGTAGTCGAACTGAAAATCTGAAATAAATTTATGATTAATAAATGCAAGTACTCAAACTGAAAATCTGAAATAAATTTATGATTAATAAATGCAAGTACTAGAACTAAGAATCTGAAATAAATTTATGATTAATAAATGCAAGTAGTCGAACTGAAAATCTGAAATAAATTTATGATTAATAAATGCAAGTATTCTATTTGAATGTACTTACTAAGGGTCACAATTACTATTAATATTTAATGGGCTTCAACTTCAATTTTATAGACTGCATTCTAAAAGATAAAAGAATAAAAAAACTATTTTCTATTTGAATGTACTTACTTAGGTATGTAAGGGTCACAATTACTATTAATATTTAATGGGCTTCAACTTCAATTTTATAGACTGCATTCTAAAAGATAAAAGAATAAAAAAAACTATTTTCTATTTGAATGTACTTACTTAGGTATGTAAGGGTCACAATTACTATTAATATTTAATGGGATTGTTATTATTTATATTTCAATAAGCTTTTCAAACATTAATTTTGGATACTGCACTCTGAAAGATAAAAAAAATTAAATATTCTGCAATTTTTTCATTCGGGTAGAGACTTACTTAGATTTGTAAAGGTCACAATTGCTATTATTTATATTTCAATGAGATTTTCAAACATTAATTTTGGATACTGAACTCTGAAAGATAAAAAAAATTAAATATTCTGCAATTTTTTCATTCGGGTAGAGACTTACTTAGATTTGTAAAGGTCACACTTGCTATTATTTATATTTCAATGAGATTTTCAAACATTAATTTTGGATACTGAACTCTGAAAGATAAAAAAAATTAAATATACTGCAATTTTTTCATTCGGGTAGAGACTTACTTAGATTTGTAAGGGTCATATCGTATATTGATAATAAAGAAATATCTAGGTAGGTATTTTCGACACTGTTCTGATGCTGCGGTAAATAAATAAAGTATAAAGTTTAGTATGGATACTAAATACGTGTCACTGGTTTTTTGGGTAAAATTTTAAAGTAGGTTTATTGTTGTATATTATTCTTATATGAAAAATCACACTGAATACAATGGTGACATTAAAAAATTTATAAATAGCCGTCTTCATTGTTAAAAGCTATCGTTTGTGAGCATTTTAATTTTTCAACCCTATTTTTTGGACTTTTTAACGAAAATGGTGACACGGACAAAAAAAATTTCAAGGGATGAAACATGAACAGTTTATCATAACCCATGGTTTAAGACTTGCAGCGATTTTTTATCTGTAACCGTTCAATTGTTATATACAAATTAATGCTCCAACAATAACAATTTTTTTTTATAAAAGGACTTGCAGATAATTTATTGTGGTTACAATGTTGCATTTTGTTCATAGAACGCAGTTTTTTGTGTCGATAACTCATGTATTCTGCAATTGTTTAAACAAATAGATATTGATAAAAACATTTTGCGTTTGGGGCCGCCAATTATTTATTAATTCATTTTTTAAAAAAATTCTTGCTTCACCTTAAAGATTATACATTTATATAATTCTCAATTTTCGTATGAATCCATTGATGTTTAAATATTTTTTTTATGTTAGAAATATTATTTTCCGAGCTCCATTCCTATCTGATGTATTTAATGAGATTAGTCGCGTGGCAGCGCTATTCATATTAAAATAAACGGATTTATACGAAAATAATTGAAAATTAATTAAATTAATAAAATATAAACTCTATTTTGATGCTAGAAAAAAAATAGTAAACAAAAAAAATGAAATTTCCTAAAAATAAAAAATAAAATTTCTGTCGAGGCTGAAGCAGGTATCGAACTCATGACAAATGGATTATTAGCGCTCTCTGCGACAAGACCAATCGTGAAAATAAAGAAAATTTATTCTCAGATCCTTAGATATCCCAAATAATATATTATATTTTAATACTAGCAGCGCCACCTAGGATACAGGAGATTCACTGAAGTCTTAAGATATCTATCTCTCTTCATTATTGCAGAAAGACAGTGATAAAAGATAAAGATAAAAATGGGGATTTTTGGTGTTTGTGGTTTGGCATACCTGTCGCGATGCCCCTCTTAATAATGTGAATCGAAAATAAATAAAATACCATGGAAGACTACCAAAATTGTTTGGAATAATAATAATAATAGCTTTATTGCCCAACACAAATCCATTTATAGGACAATTTACAAAATTTCACTATAAAAAAATTATCTCACTAAATACATGACGAAAATATTAGTCTAGAAAGATAGAAGCAGTATTAATGGGGGTATTTATGGAACAAGAAAAGATATCGCAATATACGCATATTTGATTATAGTTAGTGCACATAACATTAATTGGGGATTTTAAAAGTATATTTGTTCTTGCTCTAGAACACCTAAATGTCGCCTTATTTCTTGAATTAAAACTTGGCACTTCCATATTAATTTTTGAAAGAATATCAGCGGAGTCAATTGAATTATGAAGTACTTTATATAGAAATTTCAATGAGGAGAGGTCTCGCCTTAAATCTAAACTATCATAATCAAATAATGCATTATAGTCAAAACCACGCTCTCCATCTATTTTAAAAGCCAAATATTTCAAAAGTTTCCTCTGAACCTGATATATAGCAATGGGGTGCCAAATAATACTTCCGTATTCCAGCTTAGATCCTACTAACGAGTTAAGTAATAGTTTGATGGGAGTTGTATTTGTAAAACTTCTACAATTTCGAATAAGAAAGCCGTACATTTTCATGGCCTCAGATATTTTAAGTTCAATATGGTTTGAAAAAGTTAAATTTGTATCAAAAACAATTCCCAGGTCCTTAATAGTACTACATTTTTCAAGCTCGGACATTTGGATAGAGTAAGTGAAATCGATATTTTCATTCTTTCTACAAAAAGTTAATACTTTACACTTTTTAGCATTTAAATTCAATCTATTACTGGCGCACCAAGTTTTTCTGTATCTCTTTACAATCATTAATGTTACTAATCTTTGCAAAAATTTTAAAGTCATCAGCAAAACCTAATCTTTCACAGTCTAATATTTCTAGCAAATCATTCACGTAAATTAAAAATAATAAAGGCCCAAGGTTGGAACACTGGGGAACTCCAGAAGTAACAGAAATAGTTTTATATGCAACAAACTGTTTCCTATCTTCTAAATATGATGAGAAGAGCTTTACAACATTGTCTTCAAAACCTAAAGTTGACAGTTTATATATTACATCAACCTGACCCTGTTTATCTAAAACCTCTGAAATGTATTGAGTTAGAATTAATAAACCGAAATACAATTGCTAACTGAGGAATATACACGATTATACATGACCGTCTCAAAAACCTTCGAGAAGTTGCAAAGGAGAGACACTGGCCTGTAATTTTCCACATCTGATTTTTTCCCAGTTTTGAATATTGGACAAATTCTAGCATTTTTCCAAACTTCAGGATATTTACCATTTTTTACTGACAATTTGAAAATTTTTAACAATGGTTCTACTAGTACTTCTGAACAGTCCTTAATGAAAAATGATGGAATATTATCTGGTCCAGAAGTCATTTTATTTTTCATCTTTTTCAAAGCAGTTTTAATCTCTGCTTCGTTGACTAAATCGAAAGTGATTACAGGAAAATTACTTGTAAGAGCATCATATGTGTTCTCCGAAGCTTCTTGGTCAACAGGAAGATACACTTTTTCAAAGACTGATTGAAATGCATCAACTATGTCCTGCGGCTCAGACAATGTTTTTTCCCCAAATTTCATTTCACCGGGTATCCTTGATGATCTCTTTTTTGACTGAACAAAAGACCAAAATCTCTCAGAGTTTCTAGAAATATTATGGAATGGGAATAATATGAGAGGTTGAATACCATCATCTTGCGCTTCTATTTATTTCAAATGCTATATCTTATAATATGCTTTATGTATCTAGTAGTAGATGTTATGTTTATGCCATACATAATTGTATAGCAATAGCAATAGACCCATATATTTGAAAATAATCATACATTCTATTCACGTTGTGACTAAATTTTCTTGGCTAATTTTATCTTGATATCAATGATCGCCTTTATTGGTTTCAAATCGTTTGTTGCCAAAACAATAATTAAACCTAGCAATTATGTCAATTCAATCAACAACTCAAATATTTTTTTATAGCAAATTAAAAATCCCATTGATTATAAACTCGTTGATACAGAAAAAACAAAATGAAAAATTGGTAAGTATATTAATACAAAAGATATACGTCAAAATGTACCTTCGTATAGATTGGGTTGAGTAATAAATGAAAAATTTGCTGATGAACATGGCTTATTTTAATAAAACTTAAATTGACATACAATATTTAAACAATTCAAATTAAAGTAGGTATACATAATTTACGTTTAGTTCTTATTTTCACTTCCTGTCCTATCCAACAGCACGCCTATGGAATACATACCTATGAAAAGATCTGACAGCACCTTTCTCAAATTTGATGTTGTACACTTAACAAGACTTTGGCATTTTGTTGAGAAGTGGTTCTCTAAACTAATTGTACATAGCAAAAACTATAAAAATACACAAGATTAGCACAATAATTCCCAAAAAACAAAATATCTGACATCTGTCAAACTTTACGATATAAGCGGGTATCGTCGAAATTTAAAATCGACCAATCAGTGGATTAGTACGCTAAACTCCCCCTTGGTCCCCAAAACATCATTTTTTTACAACGTTTTATTTTCAAAATAGTGTTTATATAATAAAATTAATTTTTTTTTAAATAATTTAGAAATTGATTTATATAAATAAATAAACACTATGTTGAAAATAAAAATTGTGTCAAATGAATGGTAATTTTTGTACAAGGATTTTTTTGTTATCTCTATTAATATATATCTTCAGTTTTATAAAAATCAGTGAGAATTTTAGAAATTATAACTTCCAGTCAAATTTTCTATGAGAAAAAATAAGTAATGGCTTCTTGAGAAAGTTTAGACTCTCCTATTTAAAATGCTTTCTTTTTTTTCTTGGCGTACATTTTAGGCAAAGATACTAGATACTTTAGTTTTTTCCGAACGCCTCGCCTGAATTTTAATAATTTTTATGGTAAAAAATTTTTTTTAAATAACTTATAATATAATTTTTAGTAAAATTTTCCGCTCTTTCACGTGGTGCTATTAGTTTTTCGAAATATAATGGAAAAACCAATTTTTCTACACCCTTTCAAAAGTACTTAAGTGCCAAGTTTCATCGATATCACATTTTGTGCTAGGTCAAACTCTCTGACAACTGGGCTATATATAAATAAAATTTTCTTATTTGGTTTGTCATTTTTATATTTATGCAGTTTTTTTATTGTCATAAACAGATGACATGGCCATTTCTATAAAGTTTTTGCTCTCCAAACATTTAAAAAACTATAATCAGAAAGGAACATTCTAAGTCCACAATAAAACTTTAAAATATACCTACACGAATATATCGTCACCCGGATGCAGAAACATCCTAACTCCATTTTTTGCCAAAATCGGATTATTGCACTATTCCATGTATTTTATGATTATATTTAGAAGCAGAAGAATCGTAAGTTCAATTTCCTATTATGAATTTCATATAAGATGATATTATGAATTTCATAATAGGAAATTGAACAGGATTCTCCTGCTTCTAAAGACAATCATAAGAAACATATTTTGGCAAAAACGGAGTTAGGATGTTTCTGCACGATATAATATATCATGAATTTAAATTTTCGCGGGAACTCACAGCTGTTGGTTGATTACAGTACATTTGGCAACGTGGGATCTGTCAGACAAAAGTGTATGTGAAAAAACTATGAATTCACAAGAAGTTAAATTAAATTTTAATTTTAAAATTGCTGAAAGTCAAATAAAATACGAAAATGATCTAAATTCTGATTTCAAAATTGCAAACGATAAATACAAGTATCAACTTGGAGAATATATTAAGACTGAGATCGATAATACACAAACAGAAAATGAAGAAATGTTGGATGTTAATGGCCTTGCAATAAAATCTGAAGAAATAGATATTAAGGAAGAAAATAAGGAAAGCCATAATGATCAACAGTTACCACACAATTATGTAGAGGATGATAAAACTTTTAAATATTTATTAACTAATACTGGTGAAAAAAACTACAAATGCAACATCTGTGAAAAGTCATTTTTTCAATGTTGTAATCTTAAAAAACATGTACAGGTCCACGGAAATAAAAAGTTCAAGTGTAACACTTGTGATAAATCATTTATTCAGAAGTGCAATCTAATGACCCATTTACTAATTCATTCAGGAGAAAAGAATTTTAAGTGCAACACTTGTGAAAAATCATTTACTCTGAAAAACAGTCTAAATAAACATTTACTGATTCATTCAGGTGAAAGGAATTTCAAGTGTAATGTTTGTGAAAAATCATTTACCCAGAGAGGTAATCTAATAAAACATTTACTATTTCATACAGGTGAAAAGAATTTCAAGTGCGACATTTGTGATAAATCATTTACTCAGAAGTGCAATTTAATGACCCATTTACTGATTCATTCTGGGAAAAACAATTTTAAGTGCAACATCTGTGATAAAACATTTAATCAGAACAAATATTTAAATGCACATTTGCTGATTCATACAGGTGAAAAGAATTTTAAGTGCAACATTTGTAAACAATCATTTACTCAGAAGTCGAGTCTAAATATACATTTATTGATTCATAAGAATTTCAACTGCAACATTTGTGAAAAAGCATTTGCTCGGAAGGACTATTTAACTAGACATTTACTGATTCATTCAGGTGAAAAGAATTTTAAGTGCAATGTTTGTGAAAAATCATTTACTCAGAAATGCACTCTAAAAAGACATTTACTTACGCACTCAGGTGAAAAGAATTTCAAGTGCAATATTTTTGATAAAAAAGCTCAAAAGTGAAACCTAAATGGACATTTACTGATTCATAAAGGTGAATAAAATTATAAGTATGTGAGAAATCATATTATTGTCACGAATGATTCCTGAAGCATTTGGAAGAAAATATTTTTTTCATAGGTAATATAAAAATTATCATGAGTCTAGCACTTGTTATGATGTCACAAGAAAAAAAATGCTGGTATAATATGGTTTACTTCATGATCATACTTATAGGTTTAATATTGTATAGGTAACTCGGATTAAGATTGCAGCGCTCGTGCGGTGAAATTGGAACTGTGCTAAGGAGTAGTAGTTTGTTTACTTCGTGCTTTCTTATGGGATATTTCATGTGTATTTAAGTTGTTTATTTGGTATCAGTTTTGTTTTTTTGAATTATTTCTAGGTGTAAATTGTGTATTGTTTTTGTCTAGTGTTTAGTGTGACATTTGGTTCGGCCTCATTTGACTTTTTTATTTTTTTTAATTATAATATCGTATTTTTATATAATTTGGCAACCTCGCATATAAAATATTATCGGTAGCAGGGGATGTCAAGCAGTTTTTTGTTTTTTAATCATTGTTAACTGATTTGTCATATTGTCAAGATGTTTAATAAAGTTATTAGTAAGTGTTAGAAAATGTTTTAATCATCAAAAAATATATAATACAAAGAAAGTACAGTCCACATTAATCCCGAAAGGGACACGAAAGTTAAAACAACACATAATGGTCCATCGAGCGAATTATTTACTTGCAATATAATTGCAACTCGTCAAAAAAAATATTGGATGAAAAGCCGACACTTGTGAAAGAAGCCGTTGTATGGAGATTCAAGGTTGATGACAATATACAATCAGATCGAGGGAGGTGCGGTGAGTGCATAACTGTTCCTTATTTTCATTTTTTACCAAGAGAATTATTGTAATTTGGAATTGCTTTGTTTGAGACGATAATTTGAGGTTTATTTTTGTTGGTATTAAAATTAAATTAGAAATATGACTGATTTGGCGACGCTAAGGCAGAAACGTGGTGCCTTGAAAGGCCAAATCACACGATTTAAAAATTTTTTAGATGGTATAAACACTATAAACAATGATAGTTTACAGCAGTTACGCGTTAGATTAGAAAAGTTGGAAGAAAGCGTGTTAGATAATTTTAATGAAGTACAATTGGGAATTGAGTTGCTAGAACCTGCAGAATTAGAACTTAATACCCGTGACGAATTTGAGACATTTTTATTTGAGAATATAGCCCAAGCAAAACAGAAATTCGCAGAGTATGACGCAACAGTTCAGGCGCAGATCACTCTAAATACAAATGGCTCAAGTAGAGGCCAAAGCATTGATTTGGAATTAAAAAAGTTTAATTTGCCCTTTTTTAGTGGGGAATATGATAAATGGTTTAAATTTAAAAATACATTCATTTCATTAGTTGACAATAATGCAAAATTTGATAATGTTCAAAAGTTCTATAGATTATTAGAATGTTTAAAAGGGGACGCAGAAAAGGCACTGTCCGAATTAGAGGTGTCTGATGGAAATTATAAAGTAGCTTGGGACATGTTAATAGAAAGGTTTGAGGATAAACCCGGTATTATCCAAAAGCATCTAAAAAGTCTTATAGATATGGATCCAGTAAATGACATAAGATCATTTTTGGATCAACTAAACAGCCATTGGAGAGCATTAAAATCACTTGGGGAGCCTATTGAGCATTGGGACAGAATTTTAATTTTATTAATGTCCCGAAAATTATTGGGACAAACGAAAATATTGTGGAATGAGGCGCGAATAGGTAAATTTAAGGGGGAACCCACTATGGATGATTTTAAGTTGTTTCTAACTGAGAGATGCAAAAGCATAGAGGCGTTAGAAGATAAAGATAAACAAAAGAGACCAGGTAACTCAATGACGCATTTTTCAAATCATAAAAAAGAATTAAAATCGTGTGTGGCTAGTTTCGATAACAAATGTAAATTTTGCAACGGTCAACATCTTATTTACTTTTGCGATAAGTTAAAAGATTTGGCTGTCGAAAAACGTTGGCAAGAAATAAAAATTTTAAAATTATGTATAAATTGTTTGAGACCTAATCATTTTGCTCGAGAGTGTCGATCCGAAGGATGCAAAAGGTGCGGTAAAAAGCACAATACGTTGTTACACTACGAAAATTCAAGAAATGCAAATCAAACAAATTTTTTATCAGTTGGAAATCAAGGGTCCTCACATTCGGAATTAGAACGATCAGCTGAAACTGCGGCGTTGCCGGTTCAGCTAGATGTAATAAATCACGAAGTATCCGCTCATTGTTGTACTCCCGAATCACAAATTTTATTAGCCACGGTTGTAGTTTATGTCACAGGAAAAAATGGTGAGCAGCATAAAGTAAGATGCCTGCTTGATAGCGGTTCGCAAGCTTGTTTTATAACAGAACGCTTAGTAAAAAAGTTAAATTTGCCAATTACTAAATTAAATTTGCCCATAGTGGGAGTTAATCAAGTTAGAAATACGATAACAATGCAAACTAAAGCTACGATTACATCAATTTTTGGTAACTACCAAACATTTGAAAAATTTTTAATGTTAGAAAGAATTACTGCAAGTATTCCTAATTATTCCTTTAATACGTCACGTTTAAATATTCCTAGAGATATTTTATTGGCTGACCAACACTTCAATTTGGCCAGTGAAGTTGATATTTTATTAAATGCTCGTATATTTTATGAAACCTTAATTGAGGGTAAAATAAATCTCGGAATAGGTTTGCCTATATTGCAAAATAGTTTATTCGGTTGGGTAATAGCAGGTCCATTGACCATGACACAAGAAAATAAGCAAAATGAAGTTAAATGTAATTTATCGGTATTCCAAGAATTAAATGACATTGAGAAATTTTGGAAAATTGAGGAAAATGAGCCAAAAAAGGTACTATCAATCGAAGAATTGGAATGTGAAAATCATTTTTCCGAAACGGTTACTCGCGACGCAGTCGGGAAATTTGTGGTTACTTTACCGACGCGGGAAAATATTTCGGATTTAGGGAACTCGTTAGGAATTGCTGAGAGGCGACTAGTTTCAGTCGAGCGAAAATTCTTGAAAAATCCTTTATTCAAGGAAAAATATGTTAAGTTTATGAGGGAATATTTGAACATGGGTCATATGGAAAAAATATCGGACAAAGATATTAATTCACGAAGTATGGGTAATGAAAAAATTTATTATTTGCCACATCATGGGGTATCAAACGAGGCTAGTAGTACCACAAAATTAAGAGTGGTATTTGATGGCACTGCGAAACCGTTTGTCGGTCTAGCATTAAATGAAGTACTTAAAATAGGGCCGTGTATTCAAGACGACATTTTTTCAATTTTGTGTAGGTTTAGATGGCATAATGTAGTTATTATTTCTGATATCGAAAAAATGTATAGGATGATAAATGTTAATGAGAAACAACAAAATTTGCAGCGTATAATTTGGCGCGAAAGTCCCGATGACGAAGTTCAACATTTTAAATTAAAAACAGTTACTTATGGCACAGGGCCGGCTTCATTTTTGGCTACTCGTTGCCTTAAGCAAATTTCTGATGATATTGAGGATGAATTTCCTCAATTAAGCAAAACCATATCACGGGATTTTTATGTAGATGATTTGATTACTGGATGTGAAACAGATAAAGATGCAATCGTTATAGCACAGGAAATTACGCGTGTTTTTAAGCAATACGGATTTAATTTGAGAAAATGGAATTCGAATAAAATATCAGTTTTAAATCAGTTGTCTGACCGGAAATCAGATAATTTGGGGCATTTTTTAACAGATAATGATAATTCTAAAACTTTAGGAATATTTTGGAACGCAAAACGGGATGAACTTGAATATGTCATTGATACCAAAGTAAGGGATTATTCTCCAGTGACAAAACGCGTGATTCTAGCTTCTATTGCTAGGATCTTCGATCCACTTGGTTTAATCGGTCCGATAATTACCCGAGCAAAAATACTAATGCAGAGACTGTGGCAATTAAAGATTGGATGGGATGAGAAAGTCCCTTCTGAAATATTCACAATTTGGGTGGAATTTAAAAATCAATTACAATATTTACAAAACATAAAAATTACAAGACACGTATCAGTGAATGCTAATAAGAGCATTGAATTTCATGGTTTTTGTGATGCTTCGGAAAAGGCTAGCGGAGCATGTATTTATGTACGAACGATAGATTCGCATGGTACAGTTAATGTTAAATTATTGTGTGCTAAATCACGTATAGCGCCTTTGAAAACAATTTCATTACCGCGATTGGAGTTAGTAGGGGCTCTTTTATTGGCGCATTTAATGAATAGGGTCCAACAGGCATTTGATAATGTTATACCAACCTTTTATTGGTGTGACTCTAAAATTGTACTATGTTGGTTAGCTGAAGAGCCACATATTTGGAAAACTTTTGTAGCCAATCGTGTTAGCGAAATACAAGGTATGAGTGACGTTCGTAATTGGAAACATGTGGAATCTAAAGAAAACCCTGCAGATGTAATATCTAGAGGTGTTAATCCGCGAGAATTGTTAGATTCAGACCTGTGGTGGAAGGGACCACAATTTTTAAGTGAAACCATAATTGGAAATGTAAATATAATAAATTCTAATATCACTGACATTCCTGAGAGAAAAAAGGTTAAACCTATGACTTTGATTAATCAACTTGAACCATTTTCACTTATAGATAGATTTTCTAGCTTAACTAGGCTACAACGCCTTACTGCATGGATTCTAAGGTTTGTTAAAAATTGCAAATCAAATGCGACATCTAAATTGAGCGGCGAATTATCAATGTTAGAATTAAATGAGGCTTTAAACAAATTAATTAAAATAGCACAAACTGAATCATTTGAAAAGGAAATAAGTTCTTTAGTAAAAAATAAATCTGTTTTCAATAAAAGTAAAATTAAATCATTGGATCCGTTTATCGGTAAGGACAGTTTATTAAGGGTAGGTGGTAGGCTACGAAAAGCGCCTCTGCACTTTGATCGAAAATTTCAAATTATCTTACCGTATAAACATAATCTGAGTAAATTAATTATTCAAAATGAGCATCATTTACAATTGCATGCAGGTCAACAGGCTACGTTAAATTCGGTAAGACAATATTATTGGCCAATTAATGGCAGGAGGGCAGTACGAAGTGTTATTTCGAAATGTATGACATGTTTTAAATGTAAACCTGTCTCATCTTCTCAAAAAATGGGTGATCTGCCCCTTGATCGCGTTAATCAGCCCATCAGGCCATTTCATGTTTGTGGAACTGATTTTGCAGGTCCGTTTCTTATAAAGGATGGGAAATTAAGGAATCGCGCTATAATTAAAGCATTATTGTGTATTTTTGTCTGTTTTGCCACTAAGGCGGTTCATATTGAAGTGGTTAGCGATTTATCCACTGAATCTTTTTTTAATGCCTTTAAGAGGTTTATTTCGCGTCGAGGTATATGTAAGCGGGTGTATTCTGATAACGGTACTAATTATGTGGGCGCTAGCAATCAAATTAAAGAGTTATTTGAATTAGTATCTAATATTTCGGACAATGAAAAATTTTCAAGATTTTGTAATGATAATAAAATTGAATGGTTGTTTATACCTGCTAAATCGCCTCATCAAGGAGGACTGTGGGAAAGTGCTGTTAAATCAGCGAAATTTCATGCTAATCGTATTATCGGAAATTATCATTTGACATTTGAGGAACTTTCAACTATATTTTCTCAAATAGAAGCAGTTCTTAATTCTCGTCCTCTTACCGAACTCTCCCATGATCCTTCAGATTTAACCCCATTAACACCTGGTCACTTCCTTATTGGAGCCCCACTCACCGCTCTACCAGAGATGAATATCCAGGAAGTTCCTGACAACCGTTTGCCCAAGTATAGGCTTATCCAGAAAATGTACCAACATTTCTGGTCCCGTTGGTCCCACGAGTACCTTTCTACTCTTCAAAGGAGAAACAAATGGTCCAAATCCTCCAGCAATCTAAGTGTTGGTCACTTAGTTTTATTGAAGGAAGACAACATTGCCCCCCTACATTGGAGATTAGGGCGCATTATTGAGACTCACCCTGGCACGGATGGTATTGTTCGCGTAGTGAGTGTCAAAACTTGTTCGGGTGTAGTTAAAAGGTCTATTCAAAAAGTGTGCGCTTTACCAGTGAATTCTGACCTTTAAACTTTATATACAATTTTTTCTGTTTGATAATTATTTATGTTTTACTTTATGTTTTATGTTGAAAGGCAATCCTTTCAAGGCTGGCGGCTATGGTTCGGCCTCATTTGACTTTTTTATTTTTTTTAATTATAATATCGTATTTTTATATAATTTGGCAACCTCGCATATAAAATATTATCGGTAGCAGGGGATGTCAAGCAGTTTTTTGTTTTTTAATCATTGTTAACTGATTTGTCATATTGTCAAGATGTTTAATAAAGTTATTAGTAAGTGTTAGAAAATGTTTTAATCATCAAAAAATATATAATACAAAGAAAGTACAGTCCACATTAATCCCGAAAGGGACACGAAAGTTAAAACAACTATACATAAACACTTATTTTATATCTTTAAAAGTGTGATATTTCCAGTTGTATTTAGGTGAGTAGTAGTCAGGAGTTTTACTCAAATACATTTTAGTCTCAAATTATTGTTTCCATTATTTTTTAGAAATGAAGTTAAGCATTTTAGAGTACATGAACTATTTGGGCGGATCGGCTAATTCTAAATCTGTAGTTGAAGGTGAAAATGTCCTGAATGCAGGACATCTTATTTTAGCGGGAAAGACCATAGAAACTTATGAGTGGATAGAAATATATGGTTTGTGTTTACAAACGAGTGCATTGGAATCTAATCCACATGAAATGACTGGGAAATTATCTATTTCTAACACTGTAAAAGTGGAGACCATGGTAAAATTTTACTATTGGGGCTCAGCCTATCCCAAAATCAATAGGCGTCATCCTTGTATCATTTCAGTGGTCTCAACCCGATCGGTTTCATACGTATTTTTTCGCGTTTTTCAGGCCAAATAACGATGAATGAACGCAAAAAAAAATATTTTTTGGACTTTTTTTTTGCACGATTACATTACTTTTCCTCTATGGTATAGTGGAGGGCGGAAAAGTAAAAATTTTACTCACAAATATCAATTATTATTCTTCTAACATAACAAAACAAATGTGTAACAGACAAAATTCAAATAACCAATACTCAATAGTAGCCTGAGCACTATTTTTAAAATCCAATATTCGATTATCTGTTCTTGCTTAAAAATGATCTTCTGAATAGGCTATTGAAGAACTAATGTCAGTTGTGTTTCAACTTTCAATGTGCACCTGAATAGGAATCCGTCATGATTATTGGTTATTGAAAAATAACCAATATCCAATGGACGTCTGAATAAACCAGAATTTAACAGATCAGGTAAGATCAGATAAGATAAGGTCAGGTGTGATCAGATTAACGATGTACAAAATAATAAGGTCAGATAAGAGATAAGGTCAGGTGTGCTCATATTAATGATGTACAAAATAATATGAGGTCAGGTAAGAGATAAGTTCAGGTGTGCTCATATTAATGAAGTACAAAATAATATGAGGTCAGGCAAGAGATAAGTTCAGGTGTGCTCATATTAATGAGGTACAAAATAATATGAGGTCAGGTAAGAGATAAGTTCAGGTGTGCTCATGTACCTACAAAATAATGAGGTCAGGTAAAAGATAAGTTCAGGTGTGCTCATATTAATGAGGTACAAAGTAATATTTCAAGTAATATTATGTTACGCAATGCGCATGCGTTTATTAGAGACGGGAAAAAATTGGAGTTCCGAGGGACGGGACCCTAGCCACAGCGAAAAATATGACGAGAGTTTACGTTCTGACCGCTATTCAGGTGACCATTTTACTTAAAAAAATTCATAACTTTTTTGTTTGATGAGACCGCACGAAACTGATTGCAGATTCGTGATCAGCGACCCAAAATTAGTCTAAAAAAAATATCCCATCAAAATTGGGGCTGAGCCCCGATAGTAAAATTTTTCTAAGAGTTACAACTCAAATATCTAGACGAGTGTGAGAATACAGGTGAAAAGTGCTATTTTAAAAAACATTTGTCAGTTCACAGTGAAAAAAAATTCAAGTGCGGCATTTGTGATAAATCATTTACTCACAAGTGTAATCTAATGACATTTACTGATTCATTCAGGTAAAAAGAATTTCAAGTGCAACATTTGTGAAAAATCATTTACTCTGAAAGAGCATCTAAAAAAACATTTAGTTATGCATACTGATGAAGAGAATTTTAAATGTAATATTTGTGAAAAATCATTTTCTCACAAGGACTATTTAACTCAACATTTACAGATTCATATAGGTGAAAGGAATTTCAAGTGCAACGTTTGTGACAAATCATTTACTCAGAAGTGCAGTCTAAATACACATTTATTGATTCAATCAGGTGAAAAGAATTTCAAATGTAACATTTGTGAAAAATTATTTACTCTAAAGGACCATCTAAAAAAACACTTACTAATACATACCAGTGAAAAGAACATCAATAGCAACATTTGTGTTAAAAGTGGTGAAAAGAATGCCACATTTGTGAAAAATCATTTTCTCTGCTATTTAAATCAACATTTAAAGCTGCATACAGGTGAAAAGAATTTCAAGTGCAATATTTGTGAGAAATGATTTAGTCTGAAGGGTTATCTAAAACTACATTTACAAATACATACAGGTGAAAAAAATTTTATGTGCAAAATTTGTGACAAATTATTAAAACGGAAGGGCAATCTAATGACACATTTACTAATTCATTCAGGTGAAAATAATTTCAAGTGCGACAATTGTGAAAAAACATTTATTGATACATACAGGCGAAAAGAATTTCAAGTGTAACATTTGTGCTAAATCATTTAATCGAAACATGAATCTAAATACACATTTACTGGTTCATGCAGGTGATAGAAATTTCCGATGCAACATTTGTGATAAATCATTCACTCAGGAGTGCCCTCTAAATACTCATTTACTCATTCATACAGAACTGTAACTGTTAAAAATATTAGTTACTAAAAACAGCTGATAAAACACAAATCTTCATCTGCTGTTAACCTTTTTGAACAATGACGTTGACAGTTTTTTAAAGTCATTTGTGATTGTCATATTGTGTTAAACTAAATTGTCAGTGATTTGTCCAAATTGTCTAAATTCACATTAAACATCCAAACAATATTCTTCATATTACAATATGTGTAACGCCATGTAAGGAAAACATAATATGGGCAGTACCTGTCCAAATTCCAGACGATCATTCGAGCTGCCTCCCTTCTGACGATATGTTTGTCAGGTAATGAACAGTTCTACTGTTGGGTTAAATATTTTCATATCTAATATTGCACATCCAGTGCTAACACATGTGGACTAGTTAACTAGTCCTCAGTAGTCAACTGGTTAAGAGCACAAATATTGTATCTCCAAATGACACACTTTAAAATATATACCATATACATACAATTTAAACTTACTTATAGATTAACTTTTCTCTTTTAACATCAAAATATTTTTTTAAGCCGAACATGGTTTTAGTTTTTTATTTAAAAATAATGCTTTAAGCCACTCTCACCGTTCGACAATGAATGTCGAAGTGTACTGTAACCGCGTCTGGACTGCAAACAACTACTCCTGGAGCTAATGCCCCCACAGGCATTGAATTACATCCACCCAGATCACGTGTACCTCTCACTAAAAAAACACTTTGGATTTTTCCAAAATATTTCATTTATCTGGTGCCTATACAGGTATAGTAGAACCCACCGCTTTATGAGAAAGAAAAAACGCTATAAAAACAGCAAAGGATACCGCCAATAGAAGAATACTGGAGATTTTTGAGTATTTTAATGTCGAAAACACCGTACACTGTCCATATACATAAAAATAAAATTATATTTTGTCTATTAGGACCACTGTGCAAAGATTCAATAACCAAGTTACTGGAGATCGTTAGGGGTAATTTGCGTAAAATCTCTATATTGATTAACTTTCTTTAATATGAATTTACATTTTAATTTCTATAACGCATATTAGATTTGAATAGAGGTTAACCACTCCACCTGGCCTATAGCTTCATTTTCTGATCTCTTGTGAGATTCAGAAACGTTGCTAATTAAAATTTTGTCTCAAATTTTAATTCTAAAATTAAAAACACGGTGAATAAAGTCATAAATATTATAAATTAATTAAGCTTACCTACCCTATCTCAACCCTCACCATCGGAATCACTGTCATCAACATTGATAATAAATTTGGTCGGACTCGTTCTATAAGAATTTTCTTCATTGATGACATGTTTGATTTTTTTCTGCCAATCATCAGCTGAAATTTTGTTAATTTCTTCTTTTACCAAATTTGCTATCAACCCCTCAAATTTGGGAAACAAGTTATGACGCCTTATTCTTTTTTTAAGTTGTCCCCAAAATTAATTCTATGGAGTTAAATACACAAAATTAGGACGGAAGGCGCCATACCTCGTGGCCCCTTTTTGATGCCAGGAATCTTTGGGACTACAACCTGATACCACATAATCCATTGGAATATCATTTAGTGATTAATCCGATTCTTTAGATCCACTTAAAGAAACTGTATTTTCCCAAGGACGAAACATATTGAAATTGACACCGAATAAATAAATAAGAAGTACACTGTAACAATGTTTCAAAATAAAAAAAGTATGTATATACGCGGAAGCCAAGAATAATATTAATTGAAATAAACTAACGCCATGAATCACCTACCACCTACTATTCACTAAATCAAAAATCAAGTGCGAACACTAGCACAGTGTATCACTGTATGAATATTTTCCTAGCCCTCACTACTGAAGACAATATTTGTCTAACTTCCTACTTTAATTGCAGAACAAAATGATCCCGCTTTATACAAGTCGCTAATACCGACAAAGCCACTTGTCGGCACATCTACATGCCGCTAATACTAACAAAGCCACTTGTCGGCACATCTACAAGGCGCCAAAGTAACCTGTCTGCACATCTGAGAATTTTGTTTCTGCAATTGAAAATGTAAAAACTATAACCACACTTCCATTGTCGCCTCTTATGAGTGTAACTTCACACCCCATAGTTTAGTTAAATTAATTTAAGACAAAATTTTAATTAGTAATTCAAATCTAATATGCGTTATAGAAATTAAAATGTAAATTCATATTAAACTCATAATTAATAATTATACGCCATTCTCCCCTATAACGATATCCAGCTAAGTTGGTTATTGAATCTTTGCACAGTGGTCCTAATAGCTAAAATATTATTTTATTTTTATGTATATGGACAGTGTATGGTGTTTTCGACTTTAAAGTGCTCAAAAATGTTCAGATTCATGAGCATTTGTTCTATTGGCGGCAATCCTTTGCTGTTTTTTCATTCTCATAAAGGATTGAGTTCGACTATACAGGTTTCTGTAAATCTGCAAACTTTGATTTTGTTATTCAAGTGAAGTTGACGTTGGGCTCCCCTGCACTTACTTCGTCTCAACCAGTTGTTTTAAGTACTGGTGGGTCCAATGCAGTCTTCAGACATCGCATCGTTTAAAGATACGATGTCGAGCTTGTCTACTTCTTACTGAATGAGGCACAATAATGTTGAAACCGGTCTAAGAATGACGGCTCCTTTAATAACAAAATCAAAGGGTTGGATGCTATTGTATAGCTTCCGACACGTGATTTGGGTGGATGTAATTCAATGCCTGTGGGGGCATTATCTCCAGGAGTAGTTGTTTGAAGTCCAGACGCGGTTGCAGTACTCTTCGATATTCATTGTCGAACGGTGAGAGGGGCTTAAAGCATTACTTTTAAATAAATTTCTACGTCTCACTAAATAAACACTTTCAATTTTTCCAAAATATTTCATGGTTTTAGTTAACTTATTCATATCAAAAAAGATAAGTTCAAAATACAAAGTTTGCTAAAAACGCTGTTACCTTACTAACCATTGAATTTATTAATGAAAATGAATTTGTTCTCAAAATTTAGAATGGTTATACTTTAGAGAAGCAATGAAAGCTGAATTTCCAAGAAAAAAAATCATCAATAACTTTCTTCATAATCTATAAAATATTAGTATTAAATCAGCGAACTTAAAACACCTTGTGTTTTTGAGCTCTTAATCGGCATGACAGTCCTTTCACTATCCGAATGATCCCAAATAATATAGAAATAAAACTCGGTGAAAATATCACACCGCCTCATAACTGTATGTCACCGTTCTTGGTGTCCACCTTTAATCTAAGTGTGGTACACAAAAATAAAATGCTTATATTTTAAAATATTGAATATTTTATTGTTTTACTGAAATTTAGTTTTTATTTGTGTTTACATGAACAATAGCCTGATATTATCATTGTACTGGGTATTAAAAATTCTGGAAAATCATCTATTAAAATTGACTTACCTTTTTAAAAACAAACCTTTTTTTTGCTCCTTGTGCATTTTTACTTTTAATGATAATATAAAATAATAATTATACAGGGTGCGCCAATTATTTCCACTCGATCTCTAGCACCGAAACTAAAAGAGATAACTACAAGAGTTTTTGTAGGGGTAGACAGTGTCAGTCGGACTACAATTTTAAAATATTTTGATGTATATAGGGTGGCTAATTTTTGTGGAATGAAAATTAATTTGGTTTTTTTAAATTGAACACCCTGTATACGATTATGTCTTCTGATTCTACTTAATATTAGATTTACGGTAGTTTTTTGTATTTGTAAATCCGACGCGGCGTTGACAAGTTATTCCTATTTTGAGCAGATTTAATGAAAAAACAGCTCTTCAGAAATATTAGCACAAAAACCACATCTTTTAAAAAATTCCTCAAAAAAGCTACTATGATGTAAATGAAACATGCACCTATCACAATAATCACACAACATCTTCACCTGTTGCACAGGGTGTTTGCCGATGGCGTGCCAATAGTCTAGTTTTCAAATGGCAATAACTTAATTTTTTCAAACGGGACACCCTGTATATTTTTCTTCAGTTAGAAGCTCTCCCTAATACGCATTAAAAAAATATAGTGTTTTGCACATCTAACTTTACTATTTATTTTAATAATTGACGTTAAGTGACAAACAACATGTTTAATTTTCAGATAATTAAACATGTAAACTCATATTCGTTACTCGTAAAACCATAAAACCGGCAACGGTGCACCAAAATATGTTGACGAGCGGCATCACAAAGACGCGGTGTCGGCAAAATAATTTTTTGCTCCATTTCATAATTGCGGTATCAAACCCGGAAGCGCGGCTCATCAAAGTTATTTTTTGCTCGATGTTAATAATGGTATTGGGCAAATTTAACCGTCGAATCTAGACAATAAAAAAAAAGCTTACACGTGCTACGCGGCTCAAGTTAAAAGGATTTTTCGGGAAGGTGCTGCGCAATCTGAAAAGAAAGATTTTTTTGAAGCGACGGAGGTTGTCGAATAAAGAGAGAAGTGGGGCTAGCCATGATCAGGCTAGGACCCTTCAGTGTCTAATTATCACTCACGCAGAACACACGCAAAACAATATTTTCTGAATGATGTGATCATTTATTTTAATTCATTTCTCATTAATATGTGTTAGTGCTTGTTAAGCACATATTAATTATAATACTTGTTCATTGATTACTAGTTTAAGGTAATCCTTTGTTACGTTGTTGTTTATTTTATTTAACAAGTTTAATAAATAGTTAAATAAAAGGGTTCATAGTTTTTGTTGAATGAAGTTGAGAAGACGATCCTAATACAGTCCATTTTTACGAATACAACGATGCAGTTTAAAAAGGCGATAACACAGTGTTGGTCGTCCTGGGAAACTGGCACAACATAGGGTTTATTCCAGAACCCTCAACATGGTCCCATCGAACCGGATTCAATTAGCAAAACTTCGTTACTTCTCCAGGACCTCATCATGGTCCAAACGATCCGGATTTAAACCAGAGATTCTTCAATGATCCTGAGCGATTCCAGAGATTCTTCAATGATCCTGAGCGATCCAGTTCAACTCTTCAACTTCATCAGTAGGCCTATGGTGGCTTAAAAACTTCAAGCAACTTCAAACCTTCAAGCAACTCTTCACAGCAAGAAATTGTAAGGTATTTTTTGTAAAACTCATTTAAACTCGTTGTAACCACTTAAAAGCGGTCCGATAACAATCGTAGGCTTGTGGTAAATTAATGCACACATTTTTTCGTTACATTTACGTATAAAAAACTTTCATTGTAATTTAAACTTACCAAATTCTCGGCGCATGCGCTAACTAGCCGGCCGTAGATATTTATTTACTTACTCCACTGTAAACTATCAAACATTTATAAAAAAGAAAACATTTCGTACTTGTGTGTTCTGCATATTTTTAGCTGTAAAGTCGAGATACATGTATTTTTTCATTTTTTCTTAACATATAAAACATTTGTCGCATTCTATACATTTTTTCTGTAGGAATTTGTATTTATATAATTGTCGCATATTTTTAACCAATAATACATTGCATCTACTTGTATTTACGTATTTTTATCGTACATATTTTGTGTTCTAACAGAAAGAACAAATTTTCACAAAATCAAAATCTACAATTCAAAAATGAACTCAATTTTCATATATACAAACATTTCTCTGTCAAAAATTGAAAAATTGTTCTCGCTACCAAATTTCTTCGCAATCATTCAGAAAATATGCATTCGAATTTTTACATTTCGTGTAAACAGCACGAAAGTTTATTAAAAAATAACTAGGCTTTTAAAACGCCACCTTTCCAAGTTAAGAATCAACAATTCAACTCGTTCACTATACAAACACAATTTTAAAAAACTCGTATCGTTCGTAATTAAAACAAATTTTCGTACAAGAAAATCGCACTAATAATCAAATCGCATTTATTCTTAACTTACTTTTTTCCATTTGCCGACGGCAAAAAATAATTCGCGCATTTTTCAAATAGTTCGCAACAAATCATTTCGTTAAACAAATTCGTAAAAAACCCGTAGATATGGTTCTACGATTCTACAAATAAATCGCTAAACAATATTTAAAACTCAAATCACAAACATTCGCTATTTTTACAATCAAACTTTATTCTTAAAATTCACTTCGTTACAAACACAAAACAACAGCTGATCGTTGTTTCGAGATCTAATATCTCACTTAATAAATAAAAATCATTTTTTAACTTACAACTCAATACTATAAAAACATTTGACTATTTTTCTACTTTTTATACAAGGTGTTCTTCAAAAATAAGACACCTCCCTTTTATTCTAGAAACTAGCGCCGCATCAGAGGTACAAAAGGGCTGCATACCCTTATATTTTTATTCTCGTTCATAGGGAAAATTATCCCTTAGCAACAGGCTCTCCATAGCCAAACAATTTTCAATCTATCGTTCATTGCACATACCTTTCTATTTTTTCGTTTTGCACTCAAGAAGAAGTTCTTTATTTAAAGACTTCTTGTATCTCGTTCATTTTCGCATTTTCAATCAAAAGGGAAGTCCTTTATTTTATAGCAAGGCTCGTTCGCATTATTATTCTATAGGGTGATCTACTAAAAGATTATACCCTCTTTGACAAACATATTTTAAATCCTCGCTAACAATTTATACTTTTTTCTATAGGGTGATCTACTAAACGATTATACTCTCTTCTAACAAACATATTTCAATTTTCGTTGACAATTTTATACTTTTTTCTATAGGGTGATCTACTAAAAGACTATACCTTCTCTTGCAAATATATTTTGATTTTTTTCTAACAACAAACGTTTAAATTTCTAGCAATTCTACTTTTCATTTTGGGGGAAACTACCCTCAGGGATATTGGATGCCCAGACTCTATGACAAACATAAGATGATCTCTATGGTGAGACATCTCCCTTTGGTATCTTTCAGATCTAAGGGGTTGTATGGGGAAACTACCCCCAGGGATATTGGATGCCCAGACTCTGTCAATCAACAATGCCAGGTGATCTCTATGGTGAGACACCTCCCTTTGGTGCCAAACTAGGTCCAAGGGGTTGTAGACGGGATACTAAAATGCCCAGTTATGTATCGTTTTAAAATTCATTTGCGAGGAAAGTTATTTTGGGCCGAGGTAGTCGTTATAGAGAGAGGGCTAAGGGGTTGATCTGGGATACCTCTGCCAGCAGATCTGAGAAAAAGCCAACGCCTGGAGTTGCAATTTTCGCAAATTATGTTAACAAAAAACTCTTGTCAACTGTATAGGGAAACTACCCTCTTTAACAAATAAAAACTTTAAAAATGTCCTTCTAATAAGGCTCTATTTTCAGGATTACTTATCCATTTATCACACTTTTTCATGTATTCAACTTTCAGGGAAAACTACCCTCAAACAATTATTTTTATCATAAACATTCTTTGACATTTCTACTTCACTTTGTACCAAAAATCCTCTGATGTGGCCAAAAAAGGTGTTCGTACATTCATTTCAATTGTTGTACTGGAAAAAACATTCCACAACAAAAAACTATTCGTTAAATCAAACCTTTCTACTTTTATACATACAAGGGATCAATAACCCATCATTTTAACAAACCAAACAAAAATCAATCAAATAAACTACATAAATAAATCTTAAAAACAAAATAAAACAAAACGCATTCATTTTAATTGTCGCTTTCACGAAACATATTTACATTTAAAGTTCTTGAAACCTACCCTGACAGGGATGGTAATATTCGTTCGATTAAAATTTTATCTAACGGCAGTACTTACGTAAGACCGATTACTAAAGTCGTCCCTATTGGTGGTAACGACATTGATCAACCCCAATAAACGCTTTATTTTACTTTCCATTTGTTATATTTTTGTCTGTACAGGCATTAATATTGATCGCATCTAACTGCATATGTAAATTCACGCTTTTCTATCCTCTCCTTCAAAACCCCATCGACATATACAAATGTAACATTTTGTTACACTCGGATCGCACACCAGCAACGGTGACGTTCCCTTAAGCGTTTACGCAATTTTTGAAAAAAAAAGAGTCCATGGTGGGTACTAACTTAAATTTTAATAGCCGAACCCGGGGGCTATTGGGGAAAATAAATATATATATATATATATAGGAGTCTCAGACAGGTTGTCAAAGGAGCTCCTAGGGTTTTTAATGAAGGATGCCATTATGCTGAGAGCAGGCATACCTTCAAATATTTCATACGTTTTTATCTTTTCATTTATACAAGGTGATACGAAACCTTTAACGGGAGATACTCCTGCTATTGCACTTCTGCTTGAATTGCACAAGGCACTTCATTTTATAGCAAAGACCTTAAACAAGCAGTGATGCAATTTCTATTTTTCATTTTTTTCTTTCTTCATTTTTTATATATCCATCATTCAGAAACCTTTACATTTTTTACCTTTTATACAGGGTGATCTCATCCAAAGATTATACCCTTGGGACATTTCGTGTCCAGTTACTCTGACAATTCTTTTTATACAGGGTGAGCAAATACCCTTAGGATTTTATATCCATCCCAAATATTTTAAACTTTTCATTCATACAGGGTGAGCAAATACCCTTAGGATTTTATATCCATCCCAAATATTTTAAACTTTTTCATTCATACAGGGTGAGCAAATACCCTTAGGATTTTATATCCATCCAAATATTTTAAACAATTCTACTTTCATACAGGGTGATAGTATACCCTTGGGATCTTTTTGCCCATTTTCGTTCAAACATTCATGTACTATTTTGGCATTCATTTGTAGGGAAAAACTATTGTAGGCTGAGGTAGTCGTTATAGAGAGAGGGCTAAGGAATTGATCTGAGATATTCCTGCTAGCAGATCTGGGAAAGCCAACGCCTATAGTTGCAATTTTTGCAAATGTTGCTAAGATTTTGGCATGTTTTGTTGGTTAATTCCAAATAAGGAACATGGCTCGGTGATGCCTAATCACAAATCGTTTGTACAAATCATATTTTGTAAACTATGCGCCCACAAGCGGCCAGGATTCAAATATCCAATTTTTGTAAACTATGCGCCCACAAGCGGCCAGGATCCAAATATCCAAATATTTTAAAACCTTTTACATTTTTCAAACTTATTTCAATTAAATTCATTCCCAAACTACAGGGTGATGACCCAAATTACTAAAAAAAAAAAAAAACTTTCAATACCAATGCGTCGCTATACTCCGCCTCTTTTCGCGGGGGGAGAATGTTTAATTTTCAGATAATTAAACATGTAAACTCATATTCGTTACTCGTAAAACCATAAAACCGGCAACGGTGCACCAAAATATGTTGACGAGCGGCATCACAAAGACGCGGTGTCGGCAAAATAATTTTTTGCTCCATTTCATAATTGCGGTATCAAACCCGGAAGCGCGGCTCATCAAAGTTATTTTTTGCTCGATGTTAATAATGGTATTGGGCAAATTTAACCGTCGAATCTAGACAATAAAAAAAAAGCTTACACGTGCTACGCGGCTCAAGTTAAAAGGATTTTTCGGGAAGGTGCTGCGCAATCTGAAAAGAAAGATTTTTTTGAAGCGACGGAGGTTGTCGAATAAAGAGAGAAGTGGGGCTAGCCATGATCAGGCTAGGACCCTTCAGTGTCTAATTATCACTCACGCAGAACACACGCAAAACAATATTTTCTGAATGATGTGATCATTTATTTTAATTCATTTCTCATTAATATGTGTTAGTGCTTGTTAAGCACATATTAATTATAATACTTGTTCATTGATTACTAGTTTAAGGTAATCCTTTGTTACGTTGTTGTTTATTTTATTTAACAAGTTTAATAAATAGTTAAATAAAAGGGTTCATAGTTTTTGTTGAATGAAGTTGAGAATACAGTCCATTTTTACGAATACAACGATGCAGTTTAAAAAGGCGATAACACAGTGTTGGTCGTCCTGGGAAACTGGCACAACATAGGGTTTATTCCAGAACCCTCAACACAACATATTTTACACAATTTTTAATAAGAAATCAAGTTACCTGAAAATGACAGTAGATATATTTTGTTATGGCATTAATTGTCAACATAAAATTTTGTATTGTATCACGTCTACTATATTTAATCGGTATTGTGTATAAAAATGGATTTTAATAAGAATTATAGTGTTCAAGAAAATATTGATATGATATGGATATGGGTGAATGTCAAAAAAATGCGTTTGTTGCTAGTAGGGTCTATCGTCAAAGATACCCAGAAAGACGTCATCCACAAAAGGATACTTTTGAGAATTTAAAGAATAGATTTGATAGAACAGGAACCGTCAAGTATGAAAAACATTCACGTGAAACTGCAGCTGTTACTATTGACATCGAATATAAGGTAATGATCAGTATAGTTGAAGATCCCAATATAAGCACAAGGCAATTAAGCAATCAGTTAGATATTTCCAATAGCACAATTAGACGCATAATAAAAAAGAATAAATATCACCCCTATCATATCCAGCTTCACCAAGAATTGTTACCACGTAATTTCGCGCGTAGAGTGGAATACTGTAGATGGTTAATAAACAAGATAAATACAGAGTGTAACTTTTTAAACAAAGTTTTATTCTCCGACGAAGCCACGTTTCATAAGAACGGTTGTGTAAATAGACACAACTTCCATTATTATTCGGACCACAATGAACATTTATTTAGAACCACATCACAGTATTTATGGTCTTTGAATGTGTGGGCGGGAATAATAGGTGATTATGTAATTGGTCCCTATTTCTTTGATGGGACTGTAAATGGAGCTATATTTTTAGATTTTTTAGAACATGATTTTCGCAACTTATTGCAAAATGTGCCTCAAAATTATCGCAAAGGAATGTGGTTTCAATTAGATGGTGCCACACCACATTACCTATTAGATGTTCGCAATTGGTTAAATAGGGAATTTCAGGATCGTTGGATAGGAAGGGGAGGACCTATAAATTGGCCTAGTAGATCGCCTTGCCTTACACCTTGCGATTTTTTCTTGTGGGGTTTTATTAAAAATATTGTTTACAAAGAAGAGGTTACCACAAAAGAAAATATGAAAGAAAGAATTACTGCAGCATTTAGACAGGTGACCCCTGCAATGCTAAGAGATGTGCGTAAATCAATGAAAAAAAGGGCAAGAAAATGTATAAATGAAAATGGAAGACATTTTGAACACCTACTATAAATTTTAATTTTCACTATTGTAGTTTTCTTACGATTAAACTTTGTAAAATTTTGTACTTATTAAAAATTGTGTAAAATATGTTGTTTGTCACTTAACGTCAATTATTAAAGTAAATAGTAAAGTTAGATGTGCAAAACACTATATTTTTTTAATGCGTATTAGGGAGAGCTTCTAACTGAAGAAAAATATACAGGGTGTCCCATTTGAAAAAATTAAGTTATTGCCATTTGAAAACTAGACTATTGGCACGCCATCGGCAAACACCCTGTGCAACAGGTGAAGATGTTGTGTGATTATTGTGATAGGTGCATGTTTCATTTACATCATAATAGCTTTTTTGAGGAATTTTTTAAAAAATGTGGTTTTTGTGCTAATATTTCTGAAGTGGTTTTTTCATTAAATCTGCTTAAAATAGGAATAACTTGTCAACGCCGCGTCGGATTTACAAATACAAAAAACTACCGTAAATCTAATATTAAGTAGAATCAGAAGACATAATCGTATACAGGGTGTTCAATTAAAAAAAACCAAATTAATTTTCATTCCACAAAAATTAGCCACCCTGTATACATCAAAATATTTTAAAATTGTAGTCCGAGTGACACTGTCTACCCCTACAAAAAATCTTGTTGATATCTCTTTTAGTTTCGGTGCTAGAGATCGAGTGGAAATAATTGGCGCACCCTGTATACATTCTATGAATCGGAAAACACCTCGAAAAAACACAAATATTTTAAGCAACCAAACCACCTAGCCCCCCCCCCCGTTTTCGAGGATACTGAACAAGATGGCGGCGGTGAAAATTCTTTTGGAGTTAACCCTCTACAGGTTGATTTTTTTTTTGCAGTAAACAAGAAAAACCGCGTCATATCCCGTTTTTGAGGATGCTAAGCACAGTGGTGATGCTAGATCTGTGCACCGATTTGGTCACATCCCCCAAACGGCCAACAACCTTCTACAGGGTGAAATTTTTTTTTGAGCAAACATGAAAACCGGCGAAAATTTTTCACCTTGTAGACGGTGATTTTTGACCGTTTGGGAAGTGGGACTAAGTCGAAAATAATTTTGAATACCGCTATGGTGTTCAGCATCCTCGAAAACGGGGGAGGGAATATTTTACCGATGGAATATGCAGAATACGCGTTGTTTTTGGCCGTTTGGGTCAACTCCAAAAGAACTTTAACCACCGCGGTTGTTAAGGAAGCTACGCCGTTGCTAAAAAGGAGCGACTGGGTCTATGACGCGGTGTGATATTTTCATCGTGTTTGGGTTTTAAATATCATATTTTAATTAGATGTAAACCAGAAATCCAGCCACATCTTGTTTACGCAGATTTAAGACATTCAACCCCAACTACAATCATGCAAAACGTCTTAAAACCTTTAGTGAAAAAACAGTAATTTGACAAGAAATACTAGAAACTTTGAATTATCAACGATTATCCAACTGGAAGAAACTTCGAAAAAATTAAACACCCAAGAAATTATAAATTTAATTTTCCCATAAAATTTGTCCAATTTTAAGGTGAAGCTAATTTTAAAAATGCGTTCAAAAATACCAATAAGGTTCATTTTCTTAAGACCTAGACGTAGTATAGAAGTTGTAGATTGGTTAATTATGGGTATTCAGTTTACAGCTACTGTAATTAGCTTGTGCTTGGCGATTTTGCTATTGTACGGGTAAAATTCTTTATTGTATATATTTATTCATTTTTTATAGATCAATTTTTGTTAACATTGCTTAATAAATAAATTTTAGAACATCGCTTTTTTTAAATTGTTTTTTCTTATAAAGTACAATAAACTCGGAGACCAGTATATTTGGTGTCACAAGTTTATTTAACAATTACTCAGAAACGGCTAAACATTTTTATACGAAATTTCTTCAAAATTTCTACCAAAAATCAAAGATGTAGAGCAGCTCGTTTAACAATAATCGAGTAACTAAATACAAACAGATAGATCTACGAAAATCTAAAGTTCGACTTTGTCGCCTCGTTCTGAAAAAACTAATACAGATAATAAAAATCAGTCTTGAACAAAACAATTCTACAATCCTTTCTTTACGTCTTTAGAGTTATGACGTAACAAAGACCGGAATCTAAACCTCGATTTTGTCGCCTCCTATAAAACTCAACCCACATATTAAAAAGCGGTCTTTAACAAAACATTTCTACATCGTTTCTTAACATCTCTTCCAAAAATGAAAGATCTATAGTCGAACTCAATCCTTTATGAGAATGAAAAAACAGCAAAGGATTACCGCCAATAGAACAAATGCTCATGAATCTGGACATTTTTGAGCACTTTAAAGTCGAAAACACGGTACACTGTCCATATACATAAAAATAAAATAATATTTTGGCTATTAGGACCACTGTGCAAAGATTCAATAACCAACTTAGCTGGATATCGTTATAGGGGAGAATGGCGTATAATTATTAATTATGAGTTTAATATGAATTTACATTTTAATTTCTATAACGCATATTAGATTTGAATTACTAATTAAAATTTTGTCTTAAATTAATTTAACTAAACTGTGGGGTGTGAGGTTACACTCATAAGAGGCGACAATGAAAGTGTGGTTATAGTTTTTACATTTTCAATTGCAGAAACAAAATTCTCAGATGTGCAGACAGATTACTTTGGCGGCTTGTAGATGTGCCGACAAGTGTCTTTGTCGGTATTAGCGGCATGTAGATGTGCCGACAAGTGGCTTTGTCGGTATTAGCGACTTGTATAAAGCGGGATCATTTTGTTCTGCAATTAAAGTAGGAAGTAAGACAAATATTGTCTTCAGTAGTGAGGGCTACGAAAATATTCATACAGTGATACACTGTGCTTGTGTTCGCACTTGATTTTTGATTTAGTGAATAGTAGGTGGTAGGTGATTCGTGGCGTTAGTTTATTTCAATTAGTATTATTCTTGGCTTCCGTGTATATACATACTTTTTTTTATTTTGAAACATTGTTCTTATTTATTTATTCGGTGTCAATTTCAATATGTTTCGTCCTTGGGAAAATACAGTTGTTTTTAAGTGGATCTAAAGAATCGGATTAATCACTAAATGATATTCCAATGTGGTATCAGGTTGTAGTCCCAAAGATTCCTGGCATCAAAAAGGGGCCATGAGGTATTGCGCCTTCCGCCCTATTTTTGTGCATTTAACCCCAATTTGGGGACAACTTAAAAAAAGAATAAGGCGTCATAACGTGTTTTCCAAATTTGATGGGTTGATAGCAAATTTGATAAAAGAAGAAATTAACAAAATTTCAGCTGGTGATTGGCAGAAAAAAAGGTAAGCTTAATTAATTTATAATATTTATGACTTTATTCACCGTGTTTTTAATTTTAGAATTAAAATTTGAGACAAAATTTTAATTAGCAACGTTTCTGAATCTCACAAGAGATCAGAAAATGAAGCTATAGGCCAGGTGGAGTGGTCAACCTCTATTCAAATCTAATATGCGTTATAGAAATTAAAATGTAAATTCATATTAAAGAAAGTTAATCAATATAGAAATTTTACGCAAATTACCCCTAACGATCTCCAGTAACTTGGTTATTGAATCTTTGCACAGTGGTCCTAATAGACAAAATATCATTTTATTTTTATGTATATGGACAGTGTACGGTGTTTTCGACATTAAAATACTCAAAAATGTCCAGATCAATCAGTATTTCTTCTATTGGCGGTATCCTTTGCTGTTTTTATAGCGTTTTTTCTTTCTCATAAAGCGTTGGGTTCTACTATACATCTATTAGTTTTAAAGTTATGACTAAAGACGTCACAGGTGGGCGGCCAGCCAGAGGCTGCAATTTTTAATTGTTTTGCGTTAGGAAGCCATATATGCAATTTACATATGGCAAACGTATTTTTCGTCGAGCAGTCGAGCGCTAAAATGACTAGCCGAGATGCGAAGTGCCGAGGTTAGCTATACCGCGAGACTGGAATGACATTTTCCACCGAGGTTACCCAAAAATTTTATTTGACCAATTTTTTTTTGAACAAAATTTTATTTGACTACTCCGTTTGAAAATGCATGATAGCACAGTTTTTATGGCAAAGGTCTTTATACCGGATTGTTCAATGCAGAAAAAAAGTAAATGTTCATTACCTTATCTGAATTTTCACTAGATGAGCACCCCGAAAAATCTCGAATACAGTACATCATAAAATGTAAATAAGCAAACCCTAAGGGATTAACCAATAATTCTATACCTCAGTGACGGGGAACACGAAATTACTTTAATATAAAAAATAGTAAACTGTCAATATTAAGTACCCACATTTATTTTTATAAAAATAGTATACCTACTACCTACTAGCAGAGCTGGGACGAATCCTCAAAAAAAGGATCAGAATCACGAGATGTGATAGGAATTACGGATCCAATGACCGAATCCTTTTTACTACAAAAAGGATCCGAATCAAGTGATTCGAATTTATTTTTCGGATCACGAATCACGGATCATTTAGAGTTGACCCCACCCCTCAAACGGCCAAAATCACCCCGAAAGGATAAAAAATTTGTTTATCGCTATAAACGAGAAAACACGAGTCATCTCCCATGACGTTGGATCTTCTCCCCAAGCCGACTCTAACCCCCAAACAGCCAAAAACCACCCCCAAAAGCGCGATTTTTTTTGCTATAAACAAGAAAACGGGAGATGACGCGGTTTTTCCCCTTTATACAGAATTAATCAGTTCAACTCACTAATGGGTTAGTAGAAATAAAAAATATATTTCCTTTAAAAATTGTACTGACTTTAAAATAATGAAACCGGCCAAATAAACATTCTAGTAATATCATTCAAATGATCATCTGATTATTAGTTTAATTCGAATACAGTGAAAATTCATCCGATTATTCCATCACTACTTGAGTGGGCTTGGCGCGCCGGCGCAGTATGATCTGTAAAAGGATCAGAACCTAACACTGGTGATTCGAATATGAATCCTTTAGGATTTCTTCGGCGAATCCGGATCACAAATCCTTTTTTTTAAAGGATTCGAATCACCGGTCTCGGATCCTCAAAAAGGATTCGAATCCTCTCCAGCTCTGTCTACTAGATATTAGGTTAGAACATTTCCTTAAAATTTAATAAATATACACACAACCAAATTTATATGATATAGATACTAAAAAAAAAATCTTTGCAAAAAAATATTTTCTCATAAAACACTCATATTTCGTTTTTAGAAATACGAGGTGATTCCATATAAATTTGTTTGTATTTCGGGTACTAGCGTCATATAAACTTATTATAATTAATATAAATATAGTTACATACCTAAATAAGTAAGTCGTTTTCTCCCGATAAGGAGTCATCATCATCAGTTTCCTCACTTCCCACAGAAATAATAATTGGTTCTATTGTTTCCTCTATTAAAATATCAAGTTTCCAGAATTTCTCTTCCTCTGCTATGACATGTCTTATAGCGCGTTTTGCCAATTGTTCGGTGAAATTTTTGATATGGAGTTGAAGTTTAAATGCTGTATAGTTTCTCGCGACATATCCCTTCATTTGAACCCAGATTAGTTCAATGGGGTTAAGTTTACAGTAATAAGGTGGTAACCTCAACACTTTAACTCCATGTTCTTTTGCTACATAGGATTCGAATTCTTTTTGAGGATCCGAGGCCGGTGATTCGAATCCTTAAAAAAAAGGATTCGTGATCCGTATTCTCCGAAGAAATCCTAAAGGATTCGTATTCGAATCACCAATGTTAGGTTCGAATCCTTTTACATACCATACTACGACAATCTGATGTCGGATTCTCTGTATTCGAATGAAACTAATAATCGGATGATCATTTGAATGCTTATTTGGCGGGTTTATGTGGACCTATGCCGCGTTTACCCAAGAATTCTAAAGTCAGCTCAATTTTTAAAGGAAATATTTTTTTATTTCTACTAACCCACTAGAGAGTTGAACTGATTAATTCTGTATAAAGGAGAAAACCCGCGTCATCTCCAGTTTTCTTTTTATAGCGAAAAAAATGTTTCACGCTTTTGGGGGTTGGAGTCGACTCGTGGAGAAGATCCATGTGATGATTAGGAATCATACAATCTTACATAATACATGGTATTACACTGACATGATCAGTGATCTGAAAAATGGATTCGAATCCTTTTTTTAGTAAAATGGATTCGAATCCTTTTTTTAGTAAAAAGGATTCGGACATTGGATCCGTGATTCCTATCACATCTCGTAATTCGGATCCTTTTTTTGAGGACTCGTCCCAGCTCTGTTACATAACTGCAATAGCTCTTTTTTGAGTAATCCCTCTTCTGCCACTATTTCTTTGGTTATTAGTCAATCGAAGAGATCTTGCTTTTTCCATTTAGTGTTAGGTAACGTTTTCTTTAATCTTGAATGATAACTGGCATTGTTCATAACTATTACAGAATTGGTCGGTAATAAATCTATCATTTGACTGAAATATTCCTCAAAAACATCAGCAATTATTCCTTCATGGTAGTCTTTTGTAGAATTTGAAACAAATGAGCGCAGATTTTCTATCGTTCTTCTCCCAAATGAAGTCTAATTCATGTAGTTTTCCACAATTTGTCTCTTTGAACGTTTGGCAAAGTTTCGTCTCCATTAATGTCTACTAAAAGTTTATCCAAAGTAGGTATCTTATTTTGTAAATAAAACGAATGCACTTTTCTTCGGATCAGTTGTTTCGTAGTACCGTCTATTTGAGTGGGTTTTCTCCCAGTTGACGTTTTAGGTGCTACTGTAATACTTCCATCCTTTCGTTGCTTCAAAAATCTATAAATGGTTGCTTCTACAACTCCGGTCATATGTGAATACTTAGAAACTATACTCCGAACAGTACTATTGAAATGTTCATGTACAAGAGCGTCATGTACATTTAACACAAAGTTTTTTTATGCACGCTTAAATTGCACTTTAATTACAGGAGTATAATTAGACGTTTGTGCGATTTTTATTTGATCAATATTGCTTTTTATCGCCTATTATTGCAGAACTAACAATTCTGCGCGGACTACACAAACAGAAATGTACATTTTTAACTAAAATAATTTACAATCGGTACAACACTTTCTGCCGATTAGAAATTTTAATCATTTCTAAGAAAGTTGAGGGCTACTTAAATTGATCTTGAATTGTAAATATTTTCTACCTGTAGAGATTACATACTTAACAAGAATTGAAATAAATTGGCATTTTTAAAAATTTTAGGAAGAAAACCCAAGATTTCATTTTGGAACAAATAATGCTAAACATTTTATTTTAGAAATTATCCGCCACTGATTTGTTATATTGGGGTTTATCTTCTGGGTCATAAAAAATTTGCTATCAATCATTTTCAAACAGCGTATAAATTTTATTTGACCAAATTTCGTTTTTTGAACAAAATTTTATTTGTCCAAATTTTGTTTTTTGAACAAAATTTTATTTGTCCATATTTTGTTTTTTGAACAAAATTTTATTTGTCCAAATTTTGTTTTCTTGAGACGATTCTTGGAAATAAAACTAAAGAATAGTCTTAAGTGAGTTTTTAATTAATTTATTTAATACAAAGATTAAATTAATGTCATAGACAAAAAGTATCAATCAATAAAAAAATATTTCAATTCCGATAAACATTAAACAGTCCTACTTGGTTGGGAAATAAAATTGAACATACACAACACTGATTATATACGTAATACAGCAGGATCCTAAATATTCTTCAAACCATTACACCGAATATGGTTTTCTTTATTCTTAAACTAACGGGTTTACTGAAAACTCTGAAAAATTACATGAAAAATGATTCTTGTCACAAAGATACACAAATATCTTAAAAGTATAATCTTGCATCAATCATGCGCCCATCTATTCGAGCTTTGTCCAAATTTTTGATAGCTCTCTCTGCTTGCCAGTCAGATCCGTATGTTACAAGAACACTGCCATGACTTTTTTCTTCAAATCCGTGAACGTCCCCGAATTCTGAGAACTTCTCGTTCAAGAGTTTGTAACTGGCAGTAGGAGGCAGCTACAAAAATAACATTGACAATTAAGGAACGAATTGAGGCAAAACCATACATTATAAAATTATTGTATAAAATTAATATCGTTTTATATTTACATTGGAAATCAAAACTTTCTTAGAAAAACTCTTTCCTCCTCCTCCTCCTCCAACCACATCTTGTCGGTCAGGTCGGGTAAACCCAGATCCATTGTTATTGGAAAAATTATTTCCGTATCCATTACCACCGCCCATATTGTTATTACCACCCCCTCCGCTCAAGTAGTTTCTGCCTCCTCCTCCACCACCGCCGCCCATATTGCCAGAGTATGAATTCTGAGAATTCTGAGATTGTAAGTTTCCGTACGAGTTGTCCCCTACAAATTAAAAATACTAATAGTTCACAAATATCTTTAACTGTCACTTTACGTTTCAATTCCAATCGATTAGTATGATGTCACGATATAGGGAACCGACAAAAAAATTAAAATTATTTCACATTTTTGTTTTTATTTAAGTGATTCGAAAGGCCGTGTAATAATATCTAAATATGAGTAGTAACTAACATAATATTTTGATGTATACAGGGTGGCTAATTTTTGTGGAATGAAAATTAATTTGGTTTTTTTTAAATTGAACACCCTGTATACGATTATGTCTTCTGATTCTACTTAATATTAGATTTACGGTAGTTTTTTGTATTTGTAAATCCGACGCGGCGTTGACAAGTTTTTCCTATTTTAAGCAGATTTAATGAAAAAACAGCACTTCAGAAATATTAGCACAAAAACCACATTTTTTAAAAAATTCCTCAAAAAAGCTACTATGATGTAAATGAAACATGCACCTATCACAATAATCGCACAACACCTTCACCTGTTGCACAGGGTGTTTGCCTAGTTTTCAAATGGCAATAACTTAATTTTAATAAATGGGACCCCTGTATATTTTTCTTCAGTTAGAAGCTCTCCCTAAGACGCATTAAAAAAATATAGGGTTTTGCACATCTAACTTTACTATTTACTTTAATAATTGACGTTAAGTGACAAACAACATATTTTACACAATTTTTATTAAGAAATCAAGTTATCTATGAAAGTGACAGTAGGTATATTTTGTTATGGCATTAATTGTCGACATAAAATTTTGTATTGTATCACGTCTACTATATTTAATCGGTATTGTGTATAAAAAATGGATTTTAATAAGAATTATAGTGTTCAAGAAAATATTGATATGATATGGATACTGGGTGAATGTCAAAAAAATG
Source organism: Crepidodera aurea (assembly GCA_949320105.2). Classification (NCBI taxonomy): domain Eukaryota; kingdom Metazoa; phylum Arthropoda; class Insecta; order Coleoptera; family Chrysomelidae; genus Crepidodera; species Crepidodera aurea. The sequence goes on from OX439475.1 coordinate 65,387,493, forward strand.
CGTTTCTTGCTAGTAGGGTCTATCGTCAAAGGTACCCAGAAAGACGTCATCCACAAAAGGATACTTTTGAGAATTTAAAGAATAGATTTGATAGAACAGGAACCGTCAACGAATATAAGGTAATGATCAGTTTAGTTGAAGATCGCAATATAAGCACAAGGCAATTAAGCAATTAGTTAGATATTTCCAATACCACAATTAGACGCATAATAAAAAGAATAAATATCACGCCGATCATATCCAGCTTCACCAAGAATTGTTACCACGTGATTTCGCGCGTAGAGTGGAATACTGTAGATGGTTCATAAACAAGATAAATACAGAGCGTAACTTTTTAAACAAAGTTTTATTCTCCGACGGTTGTGTAAATAGACACAACTTCCATTATTATTCGGACCACAATGAACATTTATTTAGAACCACATCACAGTATCGATGGTATTTGAATGAGTGGGCGGGAATAATAGGTGATTATGTAATTGGTCCCTAATTCTTTGATGGGACTGTAAATGGAGCTATATTTTTAGATTTTTTAGAACATGATTTTCGCAACTTATTGCTAAATGTGCCTCAAAATTATCGCAACGGAATGTGGTTTCAATTAGATGGTGCCACACCACATTACCTATTAGATGTTCGCAATTGGTTAAATAGGGAATTTCAGGATCGTTGGATAGGAAGGGAAGGACCTATAAATTGGCCTACTAGATCGCCTTGCCTTACACCTTGCGATTTTTTCTTGTGGGGTTTTATTAAAAATATTGTTTACAAAGAAGAGGTTACCACAAAAAAAAATATGAAAGAAAGAATTACTGCAGCATTTAGACAGGTGACTCCTGCAATGCTAAGAGATGTGCGTAAATCAATGAAAAAAGGGCAAGAAAATGTATAAATGAAAATGGAAGACATTTTGAACACCTACTATAAATTTTAACTTTCACTATTGTAGTTTTCTTACGATTAAACTTTGTAAAATTTTGTACTTATTAAAAATTGTGTAAAATATGTTGTTTGTCACTTAACGTCAATTATTAAAGTAAATAGTAAAGTTAGATGTGTAAAACCCTATATTTTTTTAATGCGTATTAGGGAGAGTTTCTAACTGAAGAAAAATATACAGGGTGTCCCATTTGAAAAAATTAAGTTATTGCCATTTGAAAACTAGACTATTGGCACGCCATCGGCAAACACCCTGTGCAACAGGTGAAGATGTTGTGTGATTATTGTGATAGGTGCATGTTTCATTTACATCATAGTAGCTTTTTTGAGAAATTTTTTAAAAAATGTGGTTTTTGTGCTAATATTTCTGAAGTGGTTTTTTCATTAAATCTGCTTAAAATAGGAATAACTTGTCAACGCCGCGTCGGATTTACAAATTAAATAAACTACCGTAAATCTAATATTAAGTAGAATCAGAAGACATAATCGTATACAGGGTGTTCAATTTAAAAAAACCAAATTAATTTTCATTCCACAAAAATTAGCCACCCTGTATACATCAACATATTTTAAAATGGTAGTCCGAGTGACACTGTCTACCCCTACAAAAAATCTTGTTGATATCTCTTTTAGTTTCGGTGCTAGAGATCGAGTGGAAATAATTGGCGCACCCTGTATAAATGACTATCCATTCGTAATTACAATGTTTGTTAAAGGATAAACAAAGGAGTCTATATAAAATCATTTGTAAAAGTGCATGAATTCATGAAGGGAATTAATAAGAAAAAGGCATATGCATTCAATGAAGAAAATTTGCGTAAGTTTTTCTTAGATCCACCAGACATTAGACATAATTATTAGTTATTACTATCCGACCATCTAAGACAGCGTTTTACTGTAGCCGACAGTGAAGCAATTAGTTTATGTGTATTTAGTGAAGCAGTATTTATTATCATTGTGCCCCCAAAATGTAAGTACAGACAGAGTTTTCTTACGATATGCTAATCAGAAATGTGTCAATCAAGTGGTTGGTATTAATATATTTGGATCATGTCCTTTGTAAATCATACGTTATCTTAAATTGGATTATCCTGAGAAATACACGGGACATGCTTTTCGAGATACGTCCGCTACCATTATGGCAAATAGTGGTATGACAATAGATCAAATCCAACGACAAGTAGGACGGAAATCAGCAGCTGTGGCGACTGGTTACGTTGAAGAGAGCATTAGCAATAAGAAGAATGTTTCAAACATTATTGGGACTGCGATTAATGGAAGTTCAACCTCTTGGAGTTCTGAGAATGTTAACAGTATTAATTTAAATACCATTTCCACCGATTTAAAAAATCGAAATATTAATATCTCAAGCAATATTAACCGTATATTTATGTTTGAATAAAAGTTTTGCATTTGTTAGTAATATTTTATTTGACGTAATCCTGTCAGATCAATCAAAAAAAGTTTGTCTACTTATTTGGAGCTTTAAGCGGGGAGCAAATAAAGATAATAACAAAATAAAGATAATAACAAAATAAAAATAATTTAATTTTTTTTAAAGACGGTGCTTTAGTGTGCCTATATCGTGACGGCAGAACGAAATGGAACCATACATGAATCTGTTTTTACCTGAGCCTACGGATCCTCGATTAAAATTTCCCATATTATTTGAAGCGGTATTTTGTGCAGCTAAAGCTGCCAACTGTTGCTGGGTCGCTGTGTTTTGGGCTGCAAGGGGATTCTGAACCAGCGACGAGAGATCAGTAGCCCCCAACCCGTTTCCCAACAACGTATTGGCGAGTCCTGTGAAATTTGACGACTGCAAAACTTGGCTATTAAGGTTGGCTAAGTTACCGACACCACCAAGACCTAAAAGGATATTTGTATTTGTAAAACTTATGGATTCTAAAAATTTCTTAGCATAATATAACCAAAATCAAAGTAATTTCATCATATCTTAACATGTGTTAGTTTTGTAGACAAGAATCTCCTCCACAGAACATCCGTTTTCTAGAATGTTTTAAAAATACAAAACGTATCAAATTATGTTTTCCACTTTCAATCAGTTTCCAAAAAAAAGTAAAGCCCTACAAATAGATCAGTAAAACACTAAAATTTGCCAAATAAAAATTGTGCTATTCCTTGTGACAATTCTTTGACGACGAAAAGATTTAATCCTCGACGAAACATAGGTTACAGAGAATTGTAGAGATCCAGCCCCATTTTTTGGTTGTTCTAGTTCTAGGCATAATATCCTCACAAAAATCACATCAAACTTACAATATAACATACAAAAAATATGTTTTAACGACCTACCTGACAAAGCATTAGCCAATTGCAAAGAATTATTCGGAACGGCCCCCAAAATTCCTGTACCCACACCTCCAGAAATATTTGTACTATTACCCAAAGACGGCAAATTATGAGCAACATTCTTCAAGGGTTCCCCGTTGGGGCCCAACCCCATGCCGATAGACCGCAATCCATCAGGCAACTTCATAGACTCGTTTACCCTATCCATACGAACTGCCAAAGTTCTTTCGTTTAAAACTTGCCCTTGGAGCATGGAAATAGCTTGGACAGCTTCTACGGGATGGTCGTACTCGATGACGGCAAACCCGCGAACCTTGCCGTCTTTATCAAGCGGGAGGTCCACGCCAACGACGCGACCCGCTAGCCGAAATACTTCCTTTAGTTTTTTCTTGTCTATGTTGTAGTCCAACTAAAAAATCAACGGCAGAAAACAAAAGCAAGTTTATTTTTGGTACACACCTGAATTTTATCTGTAGAATAACTATTTTTATTTCTGCAAAGGAAATTTATTGACCTGATAGTGTGGGAAGATAGTTTGAATTTTTTTAGAAAATATTTTACAACCTATCAGCAATCGGAGAAAACTAGCTTCTTTTATATTAAAGGAATGTTATCAGTTAGAAACAGGAATTTTTTTAGCAGAATTTGAGAGAAGCATTTAACAACTTAAAAATTGTTAGAATTTCAACTTTCCGTCAAATCACTTGAAATGTTTTAAATAAATTCATAAATTGAATAATGAACTAGTATCTGTCAAAAATAATAATGTTAACTCTGACAGTAAGATCCATCCGAGTAAAAATAGACTCATTATAAAGGGATACCAAATAAAAATAGATTAATCATAAAGATAGATGCACGTAACTTAGTGGCCTAATATTGACCTAAATCAAATAAAAAAATAATGATATAATGGTGCAAAATAGACCTCGTATTCAAAGTTGCAGCAGCAGCAGCATCATCAACATCATGTTACTTTTGGAATGTATTAAAGCCCTTGTATATTTAAAAGTGGGATCCAATGACAATATATTTTTTTTAATATACTTGATACCCTACTAGTAATCAGAAACCACTCTACTCCAAATTTGAATCATCAGATAAACTAACAAAATTAGAGAGATCCTTTACAATGGTTCCCTTAATTCTTATCTCCATAACCGCAATAATAGAATATTTTACAGATCCTTATAAAAAGCAAGTGGAATAAAAAAATTTACAATTTTTTTTTAGTTAAAACAAAAATCTGGTGGTAAAATCATCAACTAATAATTGCCATTCCGATTGACCCCCCTTACGACAAACCTCTGAAGATTTTGCAGGGAAGAGCAACTATAATTATTATATCATCAGTGTTCTGGCAATACCTAGTTTCTATAAAAACACAACTTTACAGGAGAGACAAAAACGGTTGCTTAAAAATTTCTACAAGAACCTGGGACGCACTATAACCTGAAAACTACCAGACAATACTATTAAATACGAGATATTTCATCCAGATTGACACTGGAGGCAATTTCTTGCGAGTTACCAAATTCGCCAAAAATGTAGATACGAGGTATTGCCAGGACACTGACGATATGTAATCTGTCCACCACCAAAGCCATCTATCGTTGTTTCACAAATAACAATTCAAATATTCAGTAGGTATTACTAATATGTCAGATTGATCCTACACAGTTCCCACACATCTTAAATAACAAAAAAAAGTAATCACTTTTAAGAACATTTCTTATACATTCCAAAAAATAGACCGGCCTTCATAGGCGTAGTTTAAATCCATAATTGCAGAAGTGGAGAAGTTTTAGGAAAATAGTATTAGTTTTAACATTTCATCATCGTAAAATTTAAGTTACATATATTTGATAATAACTAAATAAAAATTATACGTCAGGCAAAGTACAAAAAGGTTTAATAATTATACTCCTTATACAACAAAATTGGTTGCACGTCATCAATGATGTCACAATAATTTAAAAGTACTACCACCTACAGAATATTTAACAATAAAACTAATCATTAATATAAAATATTTGAAAATAAAATTCTCAAAAATTATTTTTATAGATATATCATACTCCATGCTGAAAATTCTAATGGATTTATTGAAAGAGCACAAGTTATATATTGTTCAAAAATTAAATTAAGGGGGTTCTATACCCTCCGCCATATTGGAAATGCTAATGTTCAATGCGGGCTTAATACTAAAAAAAATATTTTTTTGTATCCGAGCTTATTATTCATCGTAGATTGGCGGATGATCACATTCTTTTATATACATAAAAGAAATAACATGAAAAAATACAAATAACTAGCTTTGAAACGAGGTACATTTTCTGAAAGCCAAGTGAATAATAGACGTGTTTGTTCTAGGCATTTTATAACAGGTATCTTTGGCGATCTTTTATATGTATTTTTTTATTATTACTTGTGTAAATTTTCGGTAAGCCTGCTCTGTTAAAACACTAGTGACAAATTTTTGACAGAAAACTGTGGTTTTTTTTAAATTTAATTTTACCAGGTGATATTGTTTTAGCCTACAGAGGTTTTTTAATTCAAGATTCTCTACAAATATTAGGTGCGAATTTAAATATACCAGCCTTTACAAAGAGAAAAAATCAACTACATCCCACTGATTTGGAAAATACACCTAATATTGCCACTGTACGGATTCATGTAGAACGAATTATTGGTCTTTTAAAAAAACAAGATTTTTCATTAAACAATACCAATGAGTATGTCGTCTAAAAAAAGAGGTGGTTAGTTATATACTGCATTGGACAAAATTGTAGTAGTATGCAGTGCATTTATAAATATGTGTCCCTCGCAAATACCATTAAATTAATTTTTTTTCATAATTTATTTTATTTTATCAATATATAAACATCTAAGATTTACAATTTGTTTTATTTGTATTATTTCTATACCTATATTAAACACAATTTTCACAATTTGGCTAAAACACTATGAACAGCCCTGACCTCGTACTGCTTATAGGCTTGCAAACTTTTGTAAGCTGTTGTCCCGAATAAAAACTTAGTATGCAAAATTTATAGAAAAGAGGTTTCTATACAAGTTACTCATATTAGTTTCGTTCGCGCTCAAATTCAAATGCTCAAATGTCAAACTGCAGATCAACAAACAAGCAATACGCGTTTCGGGCAGTTCAAATTAATACCGCTAGATCGCATAAAGTTGTGTTCATGTCAATAGAAATCTAATTTCCATCCACGACCGAAACGTCTAGATGTCGTCCTTATCCGAGAATTGGTAACTATGCAACCGCAAATACACAATGTATTTCATGCTGCCTAACAATTTCTTTAGAGGGGGTTGTTCAGCGAAGACGTAAGGGGCGAGGATTTCGAGGTTATGTATGAAATTGACAGAGTTGATAGGTATAGAACACTCTTAAGTGATTATCATCGCGAAATGAATAAAGACAATTTTTTACATCGGTTTGAGGCTCAACCACTGAATAAACATTCACTAATTATTATGGACAATGCATCATACCATAGGTTACTAGAGAAGACTCCAAACAACAATTGGTAAGCACATAAAATAAATTTGATCTTAAGAGATTTTTCTATTTTCTACTCTTTCACTTTGACAGTATTCTCCTTTTTTAGAAACAAACCACCAAAAGTATACATAGTCGATAGGTTAGCAGAGCAATATGGCCACAAAATACTACTACGCCTTCCTCCCTATTATATATTTAACCCTATTGAACTTATTTGGGGTATTTCAAAGCAGTACTATAATAAACACAATGGTAGGGATGGTAACAGGGAAGATGATTGCTTAAATATGTGGTCTGAAGCACTTCAAACTATTAATTCTGAAGTATGGCAAAAGTGTATTAAACACTCAGAAAAAGAAACACAAATGGTATGAGAGGGAAAGAGTTTTTGATAGGTTAGAAATTAATTATATTGCCATAAACCCTAATAGAGATGAAAGCGACTCCGAGACAGATTTAAACTTTTCAAGAATGTTTAAATCTTTTCAAATTTATTTGCAGAAATTACAAATTAATTTTGTTTTCAGCAGAAGTTTTTGGTAATAAATAATAATAAGAAATGTTATATAAGAATAATAAATTTAATAATACATTTTTGACATTTATGTCATTTTTACGTAATTAATAACATGCAACCAATTTTGTTGTAAAAAGAGTACAGCACGGTTTATACTGTTTATGATTTTTAATTATAAACGCGTTATTTTCATACTAAAACCTTCCTGATTACGAAAAGTTTCGAGATCAAATGCATCAAAATCCAAAATTAAAATAAAGCGAACAATTTGACTACAAAAACACTTTTCAGACAAAAAGTTTCCTAAACTTTGGAGCTGATACACATTATCTTTCTGAGATTTTCTATACGTTTCCAACTACGCCTATTTCAACATTTGTTTAATAAAATATCCACCATTTTATTTTGTAATACAGAGGCCTATAATTACAATTCCAATGTCAACTACAATCCACAATAACATAACCAATTAAAGTACTTATCAAAAATACTTACATTCGCCACAAATACTTTATTACTAAGTGGGGGTTCAATTTTTAAAGACTCAAGAAATTGGGGGCTCAAGCCGTATGTGTTTCCCCATTTTGACTCGTCGTTCCTTAAAGACAAGCTATTACCCAAGTCGCGATGATCATCTCTAAACCTATCGTTGTCGCGGTTTCTTCTACCAACGTTGCCCATTATTGAACCGTATTTGTCGCGAGTTATGCCTCCGTCGTCCTTTACAACCAGCTTGCGACCTTTTACTTCATGCCGTTGCATTACCTTTCAAAAATTAGGATTATTTCAATCAATTTTACACTAGATAAGTTAGCACGACCACAAAAATTATGAAAACTCACTTGGCAAATTAAATTTACATTAATACTACATGTAAGATTTGGACACACCAATTTTTTTTGGCAAAGTTCGATATCTTCCTTGTTGTAAAGAGATAGGAGACACTACGCCAGCTAGCTGGAGACGTCTAGTAGTCGAGCATTTAAGCTTGTAAATTTAATTATTTATTGTACAGTACACTACAAGGCCTAGCTCTAAATGGTATATACAGTCTAAATAATTTTTTTTAAAAAGACATTTTTTTCTTATTTAATATTTAAAAATAAATCATTTAAATCCAATTAAAAGAATTAAGCAATAGATGAGAAAGAATTAAAGCAATAGGTACACAATATCGTTCAATAAATTATTAAGTAGATTTTATTCTTTCTTTTAATACAGTCGTTTTTTTTATAGCAGCAAACAAAATGGATGACAAATTTACACAATTTTTGTTTTATTATATGTATTTAAACTTTCCATCTATTATGAACACTACAGAAATACTATTGTGAATCTAAAATCCATCGCCAGTAGTTATTCACTAGGTCAGCGGTTTTCAAACTGTGGTACAGGGTTATTCATTATAAATTACCCACCCCTTAGTATCGGTATTATTGCCTACAGAAAAAAGTTTCAAATAAAAGTTGTGTGGTTATAATAGTGGAGCCGATCTGGCGGAAAAAACCCGATAAACGAAGTCGCTCTTTTCGAAATTTTTTTTTTTGTGATTTCGTAGATTCGAGGTCTCTCTTTCATGTGATCACTATATGAAAGCTAAGGTAGGTGTGGAGGGGGGTAAATTAATATGTAAAGATATGGAAAATCGGTTTTTCGCACGTAACTCGTTGAGGTTTATTCGGATCGAAACGACTTCTATATATAAAATAAAGTTCTCGCGAAAACGCATAAACTGAATTTTAACCCGTCCAAATCGGTCTAGAGGTTATCGAAATATTGAGATTTTCACCGCGGCGAGAACACACCTAGAGCCATGTTCGCGTTTTTCGCGTGGAAGAAAGTGACTTCGAGACTTGATTTTTTTTTCTCCCATAGATAGTCATGACCCAAGCATTGTGTTCAACCCGCTAGTTTAATTTGGGAGGGAGAGGCAGGCCAAACACTGATTAATTCTTGACCAATCCGGGTCATCAAAATGGCAAATTCTTTCATGAGGACACAGTTACAGGATGTATTAAGGAGATGATAGTTTTCGCGAAAACGGACAAATGGCGACCGAATTTCGGATTTTGCAAGTTTTAATTTTTGATTTTCGCAACGAAAGAGTAAAATGAGGAAACTTTTTTATTCGCCATCGGTTGCGGAATTTTTTTCTCTTTGATTTGAGCCCTACAAGAACTGGATCCGATAATCAAGAAGGATGGGAGGGAGGTGAAAGCGTTTTGCCCTGTAGAAGGGCAAGGGATAGTGTTAGTGACTTCGTGCTAGGCTCATTTTCAAGGGAAATCAGTTCTCTTTCAAGATTTTTTTACCACAAAGAGGACTGCAGGTACGCGTGATATATTTATAAAAGCGAGTGCGCTCGTTGAGCCGCTGTAAAATTAGATGCCGGGATAGAAGCTAAGCGCTCCCTTTCATCTCTGGTCTCTCTCACATCATCTCTCTACTCTCTCACAAATAATATTCCGGCATCTAATTTCACGGTGGCTGAGCGAGCGCACTCGTTTTTATAAATATATCACGCACTCCCGCAGGCCTTAATACAGATAGAATTTTGGGATAAAAAAATTTTGAAAGAGAACTGATCGTCCTTGAAAATGAGCCTAGCATGAAGTAACTAACCCTATCCGTTACCCTTCTACAGGGCAAAACGCGTTTACCCCCCTCCCGCCCTACTTAATTATCGGATTGAGTTCTTGTAGGGCCCAAATCAAAGAGAAAAAAATTCCGCAACCGATGGCGCATAAAAAATTTTCCCCACTTTACTCTTTCGTTGCGAAAATCGAAAAATAAAATTTACAAAATCCGAAATTCGGTCGTCATTTGTCCGTTTTCCCGAAAATCATCATCTCCTTAATACATCCTGTAGCAGTGTCCATGTGAAAGAGTTTGCGATTTTGCTGACCCGGATTGGCCAAGAATTAAAAAAGTTACCTCGAGTCAAAGTAGCGGGTTGAAATTTGAACACTATCTATCGGAGGAAAAAAAATCAAGTCTCGAAGTCACTTTCTTCCATGCAAAAAACGCGAACACGGCTCTTAGGAGTGTTCTCGCAGCGGCGAAAATACATATACTTTCAAATCGCAATATCTCCATAACTGCTCGACCGATTTGGACCGGTTAAAATTCAGTTTCAGCGTTTTCGAGAGCACTTTATTTTATATATAGAAGTCATTTCGATCCGAATAAAACTCAGCGAGTTACGTGCCAAAAAACCGATTTTCCATATCTTTACATGTTAGTTTACCCCCCCCCCTCCACACCTTCCTTAGCTTTCATATAGTGATCACGTGAAAGAGGGACCTCAAATCTATGAAATCACAAAATTTTTTTTTCGAAAAAGAGTCTTCGGTTTCAAAACCAGATCTACTCCACTATAACTTGTTTGTTAAAATGCTATCAAATGTGCAGTAGCGTGCAGATTTCAGGGGATACAAAAAATATTTTTTTTAAATGGGATACCTACCCTGTATATTTTTACATTTTTATAATCCTCTCGACGAGCTGATTTCAACGATGCATCATACTTGCTGTCTAATCTGGATAATAAAGGATCTACAGCCACCTCAAAAATAACATTTTTGGAAATTGGAAAATCTCATCTGATTTTTGACTCAAAAAATGTGATTTTTCAGGTGGCTGTAGATCTTGATTATCCAGATTAGACATCAAGTGTGATACATCGTTGAAATCAGCTCGCTGAGAGAATTATAAAAATATACAGGGTATCCCGATTAAAAAAAATATAATTTTTTTGTATCCCCGAAAATCTACACGCTGATGTACATTTGATAGCATTTTAACAAAAAACAGTTAAAACCACACAACTTTTATTTGAAACTTTTTTTTTAATATGCAATAACGATAATAAGGGGTGGGTAATTGATACTGAATAAACCACTGGTGGTACATTATAATATTTTTAGTAGTACGATTTTTACAGAAAAAAATTAAATGAATGTAACATGGCGCCCAGAAACACATATTTTTCAAGTAATATAAATTTAAAGTGTTTTTTATTCTTTGATTATAAGCACTCCATTTAGGATGCATTGATTTTTAATGGAGAAATGCTTTTATGGTGGTACATATATTTTTGTTTCATATTTATGTGGTACAAAATTTGGAAAGTTTGAGAACCGCTGCTCTAGGTTTTATCTTATTTTAAATGTATTTAAAATGTTCTTGAGTTTTTTCTCTCATTTTTTTTCGTATTATTCGGAGACGTGTTAAAAGATTGAAAGACCTATTATATTCTCAGTAACTGACCCGTGTTTTTTATTTCTTTTTAATAAAGGACACCCGGGAATAAAAAAATAAAAAAAGAGGTCCGGAAATAAAAAGGAGGCCCGGGAATAATAAAAGGGAGGCACAGAATATAAAAAGTAGACATGGTGAGGATTTAAATCTGAAAAGAGGCTCCATAGTCAATAAAAATGAGGCATTAAATAACAGCAGACCTAGGAAGTTATTGAGATGTCAACAGTCTACCCCGGAAGGAAGCTTTTACCACAAAGGAAAATAAAGTTATAACTATAGTGTCAGTTATTTGTCAAATTGGAGATTGTCGCTATTTTCATCTTTTTTTGTATCGAGTAACTATTTACTAAACTATTTAAACCTGGTCATTTTTCTATTTCAATTTTAATTCATTATAACATTCATTGTAATCTTTTATTATTTATTTCATTAAATAGTATTTTTCATTCTATTAACTACGTGGCGCCCAAAATTTCTCTTTTCTCTTTTGTAATCTTTTTGCCAGTATAGCTTTAACAACCATATCTTATAACAAGAAAAATATCGAACTTTGAGACCCTGTATAATAATTTAAAAAACACTGAGGTTTTTAAGAGGAAGTGCTTACTTATTTGTAAATCTTTTTTAAAATAAACAAACTTTTGGAAATTTTCCAGGTAAAAAAAAAAATCAAAAGCTAATAACCTCCAAACACTTCTTAATAGCATCGGAATCGGAAAATTCGACAATACCGCTACCCTTGGGCTTGTCATTATCATCAACAAAGAGTTCAACAAAAGCAACGTCCCCAACTCTACTCCTAAATAAATCCTTGATGTCCTGCCAACGATACTCATAGGGGATATTTGAGACAAACCTATGAAAAAAACCAAGAAAATCAGTCACTACTAATAAGACAGCAACATCAAAAATTATTTAAAAAATTGACATATTTCGGTTTTTTTATGTATTCAAGAATTTCATTATCAAAGTTGCAACCTGAAATACTGGTAAATTTAAAAAAAAAAACACCAGAAAATTTCAGAACTCCCAAGCAAGACTTCTGAAACCAGTGACGAGCGATATATTGCGAACTATTTCATCACTAATATTTCTTGTAACTGATTCAAATATCTTCCAAAAGCATGAAGTGATCAACCAAGACCATTTTCATTTCATTCAGTGTTAAGCGGACCGCACACTATCAATATATTGATCAATACAGGATAATATTGATCAATATTATTGACAATATTGAGATATTGAAGTAAATTTAAATTTTTTATCAGAAAATGGTGGGAATATTGATCAATATACGATCGTACTTTAACATATTGATCAATACTCAGTTTAGTGGAAGATTTTACACTGTGAGGTTGTACAATTACCAACTTGTAACAAGATGATAAATATTATGCGAGAGTCGGCAACGCCGCCAACCCCGTATACGTTATCTCACTCTAATTGTTTCTTTCACATTAACCAGTTTTTTTAACATCAAAGCATAAAAAACAGCTTTGGATTTTAGATGTATTGGTTCTTCATTTCACAAACAAGAACGCGAATGTGTATGACCGTTAAAGTCCAAAACATGAAACAAATACACCCAAACAATGTGCTTGCAGACAACTTAACCTTGAGCTTGAATGATGCAACAATAATAAGGGCGATTGTCTTATGTTTTTATAAATTCGATTCGGTATTGGAGAAATGGGATTTGGAATAAATACAGTATCCCTAATAAATTTTAATCACTTCTGAACAAAAGTGATATTGTTTATGCAAAAATAAGTCACTAATACTTTTTGAACTAATGTCTGCCACCACGTTGGGCGCCAGTGTGACAGTTGAATTCTGCCCTCATTATCCAAAACGCCGTATCTGCAGAAAATTCACAATTGAATAAAATTAGCTGTAGATTAGATGTATCCATGCACAGTTTTGTAGATACGGCATAAAATGTAATGATTTTTATGTGATTTGACTAGACTTAAGACATTTCTACTATAATATAATGCAGATATTCAGATCTTGACCAGAATGATGTAAAAAGTTAATTTCAGAAACGGCGTTTTGGGTAATCAGGGCAGAATTATCAAATATTATTTGGGGTGAGGTTTAGACAATTTGCCGAATTAGCACTAAACACTTTATTTCACAATTTGAATAACACTGAAATGATTAAATAATGAATTGAGAGAAGTATTGAATTATTAAAAACAAGTTTAAAGTTTTTAATGTAAAAAGACTAATTACTGTGAAAGAAACAATTAGAGTGAGATAGGTTAATAACGTCTACGGGGTTGGCGGCGTTGCCGTCTCTCGCATATTATCTATCGACTTGTTACACATTTTATTTTGCTAACCTTATTATTTAAAACCTGTTACATTTAACCGCCATATTTACATTCAGCAGCACAGCCAATGCAAATCGTTTCTATTCAACTGTTGTCAAATCACACCACTTAAATCTCAAAGCTAAACTGTGATTACGTCACGTTCTAGAGTAAATGATATTAAAAAAATCATTGTATCAAATATGTCGCCCACCACTATTTGAAACATTTTATTATTATCAAAAATAAAATTAGAGCAGGTTACAAAACGGCCCTGGACAATTTTTTTATTAAAATTAATAGGTAAAAATTATTTTTAAAATGTTTTCAATTACTCGTATCAAACTTAAAATTTTTCAAATATTATCATAAAAAAGGAAAACATTTTTTAATTGAACAAAAATCTTTCATTGTAATGTTTCCAATATTTCTTAAAAGGCTGATAACTGATGAACTCCCCCTATTTGGAATAGAAAAACTATTTGACCCGACACTAGACTAAGATTTTTTTAATTTCCAGAAACGTGGTAGCCCATAAAGTCTTTAATATTTGTATGCTATATTCAAAACAGCTAGAATAAAAAAATATTTGTTATGCAATTTTTAGTTTATATGTTTTCTGACATTTTAATTTAGTTTCCTTTTGAAATTTAATATTTTTTAAGCTACTTAAATACTTACACTCTATTCTGCGATGATCTCATACTGCGAGGCTCCCTGCCACCGCCACCTCTGTCATTGCTGCGGTCTCGACTGTTGTTGTTGTCAATACGGCCCCCGCCACCGCCACCCCTATCGCGTCTGGGGCGATCCCTATCGCGACCTCTGCGATCCTTAGGTGAATCTCCCATTGTTCTATAGAAAAGAAAAATGTTTCAATTTTCTGTTTCGAGTTTCTTATGAAAGTCGTTTTCGAAAAATGGCAATGACGAAAAAATAGTAAATTATAGATATAAATCACTGAATATTTATTTACATAGTAGTTGCATTTTCATACTTAAAATATGAGATTAACCCTGAACTGATAGTTGTTCACCTTTTCATAGTTTTCAATCTTTAAAAATATACTAATATCTACAAAGTACAGTGGAATTCAACTAGATTACTACAAGAATCTAGCAATTATAAACGAAAAATGTAAGAAACGCTATTGGCCTAAACAATAATTAACATGTTTCAAATGTACATGCCTCTTACAAAAAGGGTTAATTGGTGAAAAGATATCTTATATATCAGAAGTTTTCTTAGATCACTATGAAAATTTCAGTTCAATTTTCATAATTGCATGTCCTAGAAAAGTCACAAAAATATGTCAACAGATTTTGCATACCTACTTAAGTTTAAAAAACCTTTCTTTATTATACACAATATACCTACTGTGAATGATTTTATATGAATAAAACACCTACAAATTTCCAAAGAACGAAAACTATTAATAGTTGGGGACTCTACCTGCTACACTTAAAAATATTCTTATTTCGCCCAGCAATTATTTTGATACCTTTCTAAATCCTTGGGTTTCTTACTTGAGAGTGTAATTAGGAGGATTATTGACCATAAGTAACATTTGGTTCAATAACTTCTAAAGGGCTTCATTAAAAGACATAAGGAAAAGTGCATAATTTTACCTGACAAAAGAAGAAGAGGTCAAGTAAGAATTTATTTCAAAAGGCTAAGTAAGAATTATTTTAGCTAAAAATGGACAAGTCCCCAACTAAGAGTATATCGTGAACGCGTATTCCAATTCGGTATATAATATTTTAAGTAAGACAAATGCGTAAATTATAAATGAATTAGTTTACAAATTTTTCAACAAATACTCCACTTAGTTATTGATTAAATTAGGGGCAATGGCCGTGGAGATTTGTAGCGCTATTATATGTATTTAATTCTTATAAGAAATTATTTCATTTTTGTTGTTTATCCGAATTTTCGAAGTACCTATGTGTTTTTAAGACTCATACTTTGGATTAACTTGAACTAAATTACTTCATTTGATAACTGCGAATTAAATAAAGATATGCAATTACTTACATGTATTCAAAAAGACTTAGGAGAATGCAGTACTTTTTCTAAAAACACCAAGTTCAAAAATGTATCAACCACTCTCTCTTCGCAAAATGGAAGAAGGAAACATTAAATATTAATCAATGAAGCAATGTAACCAACTATAAAATAGCTAGTTACCCTAGTTACATTACTGTGATGCTGCCAACTATTTAAGTCTACGTCCCAACCGTCAGTCGTGTACCCACTGTTGCCAAACTTATTGCATAACCCAATGCACGAAATATCTTATCAAAAACTAAAAAAGTAACCGATCAATAGTTTACAGGGTGAGTTCAGGTAAGATAAGGTTACGTCACATCAGTTCAGCTCAGAAAAATTATGTGCAAAGTAATATTTCAACTAAATATTGGCATCATTAGGCAACACCGTGTGGACCCGAGTGACTCTTGTCAACAAATACTCCACATAGTTATTGATTACGTAGGGGGAATGGCCGTAAAGATTTTTATGTATTTAATTCTTATAAGCAATTATTTCACTTTTGTTATTTATCCGAATTTTTCGAAGTACCTATGTGTTTTTTAAGATTCATACTTTGGATTACCTTGAACTAAATTACTTTATATAACTCGAATTAAATAAAGAGATGCAATTACTTACATGTATTCAAAAAGACTTAGAATAATGCAGAACTTTTTCTAAAAACACCAAGCTGAAAAATATATCAAGCACCCTCTCTTCACAAAATGGAAGAAGGAAATATTAAACAAGCAATGTAACCAACTATAAAATAGCTAGTTACTCTAGTTACATTACTGTGATGCTGCCAACTATTTAAGTCTACATCCCAACCGCCACTCGTGTGCCCACGCTGTTGCCAAACTTATCGCTTAACCTAATGCACGAAACATGTTATCAAAAATTAAAAAAAGTAACTCATCAATAATTTACAGGGTGGGGTCAAGTAAGATAAGGTTACGTCAGGTCAGTTCAATTATGTGCAAAGTAATATTTCAACCATTGTATATAGATTATAATCTATATACAATGTTTCAACTATATTGTATTGGGACTAGGCAACACCGTGGGGACCAGAGTAACGGTTGGGACGAAGACTTGTCTGCCAACTTAACAATGTAAATATAAAAAAACTCCTACTTACAGCATCTAACTCCAGCTAATTGGAGTACGTCCTTTTTGCCAAAGATAGACTATTTACATTAGAAGCTAAAATGCATTAATTAATAATTTGTTCGTATATAAAATATCTAGAATCGGTTTGTATCAGACACATTATTTGGAAGTAAAATGGGTTCCAACCAAATAGAAAATATTTCACAAATTCAAGCTCAAATAAAAATAGAACCAGAATGGCAGGACCAGATTTTAGATAGTAAGGAACAATTTGATTTAGAAAATATTAATACCAGTAAACAACTAGATGTGAAGTTTCTCAAGATAGAAGAAACACCTCATGTTACAAAAGGTTATTGTACATTTCAATATACAGATATTGAGGAAAATTTCATTATTCATAACAGTTTCAAAATTAAAGAAGAAGAAATACAAATTAAAGATGAAAGTGAGCAACGTTTAGAATATGAAAAGAATTTTAAGTGCAACATTTGTGAAAAATCATTTGGTCAAAAAAGGTTTCTTAAAAGACATTTATTAAGTCATACAAGTGAACCCAAGCACAAGTGCAGTTTTTGTGATAAATCATTTTCCGAAAAAGGCAATCTTAAAAAACATTTATTAATTCACACAGATGAAAAGAATTTCAAGTGCAATATTTGTGAAAAATCATTTACCCAAAACTACAAATTAAAAACACATTTATTGACTCATTCAGGAGAAAAAAATTTCAAGTGCACTATTTGTGATAAATTATTTACTCAGAAAGGCAATTTAAATTCACATTTAAAGATTCATTCTGGTGAAAAGAATTTTAAGTGCGACATTTGTGAGAAATCATTTGGTCAACAAAGGTTTCTTAAAAGACATTTATTAAGTCATACAAGTGAACGGAATCACAAGTGCAGTTTTTGTGATAAATCATTTTCCGAAAAAGGCAATCTTAAAAAACATTTATTAATTCATACAGATGAAAAGAATTTCAAGTGCAACATTTGTGAAAAATTATTTACTGCAAAAAGCACCCTTAATTCACATTTATTAATTCATTCAGGTGAAAAAAAATTTAAATGCAAAATTTGTGGAAAATCATTTACTCTGAAGGGGTATTTGAATACTCATTTACTCTTTCATACAGGTAAAAAAAATTTCAAATGCAACATTTGTGAAAAATTATTTACTAGAAAGAGCGATTTAAATAAACATTTACTGATTCATTTGGGTGAAAAGAATTTCAAGTGCAACATTTGTGAAAAATCATTTACTCAGAAAGCCAGTCTAAATTCACATTTACTCTTTCATACAGGCGAAAAAAATTTGAAGTGCAACTTTTGTGAAAAGTTATTTACTCGCAAAAGCTATTTAAATTTACATACGCTCATTCATACTGGTCAAAAGAATTTTAAGTGTAACATTTGTGATAAAATATTTACCAGGAAAAGCAATTTAAATAAACATTTACTGATTCACTCAGGTGAAAAGAATTTTAAGTGCAACATTTGTGAAAAATCATTTATTCGCAAAAGCAATCTAAATTCACATTTACTTATTCATACAGGCGAATTTTAATTGAAACAATTGTGAAGAAAATGTACTGGGTAGTCAAAACTTTATTACACTAACATTTTTTCAGGTCTCTTTAAAGTACTTTCTGTAAAATGATTTTAAATAAAAATTAGTCATGTAAACTGACGTTTAACTTTATTGTAATACTACCAAAATTTAGTAATTACTCACATTTGTCCATTGAAATTATTAATTCATTGTATTGCTTTAATAAACCAGACTATTCTGACTATATAACTAGTGCTTACTCTGTCTAAATAAAAATTGTTTCTTGATCTTATGGAATATTTATATGTCTTTAACAAACCTACAATTATTTACAAGCTGAGGCACTATAGTTGATTAATCATTTTGTATAAAAATAACATGTTTTAAGGGTCACTCAAGAAGTTACTAAATATTCGTTTTTGTTTCATTCCAGATTGGTTTATTTGATTTATATAATTTTGAGGAAATGACGATATGTACTAGGAATTTAAGTGTGATTTAGAAGTTTTCAAAAGAATTTCTTTATTTTTTTGTTATTAGATTACATTCAGTTAAGAAGTTACTAAATATTCGTTTATTATGTTTCTAAAGGTTTATTTCTCATATTTCAGTAAGATAATAAAAAACTTTCAAGTTAAAACATTTTTATTATGTAAATATCATCAGAATATTCAATTTCCCAAATATTATTAAAGCTGTGGAGGCTCAATCGCCCATAAAGCTCTGCTCGATTCCCAACAGGATCATTGTTGAATATATGTAGCAAGATTACCTCATCCATTTCATCTTCTTCGAAATCTGAATCCCAAGTTGTGCTGCATGAAGAATACCTTCCATCTTAAATGAAATCAAAGTATGAAATAAATAATAAATAGAGCCTAATGTATAAAGACGTGCTTACCATAAAAATGTATCTTCTATTTTAGTAGAATTTCAAGAAATCCAATTCCAATATATATACTGTTTTGTTTTTCATTTCTATGACTCATTAGTGGCTTTGTACTTCAAATACTCTTCCATTCAAAGTAAAAAAATTGTGATTTTAAATTGATATTAGTTTTTCAATGAAAATTAATGGGCCCTCAACTGAATATTACTAAACATGTAAAATGTAAATTATATTGTTTAGAATACATTATAAAATATATTTACCGAATACTGCTGCGTGCTGCTGCCATACTTACATTCATTTCTTCTTCTTCTTTTTGGGTATATAGAAATGAAACTAACTTTGCACATGTTGCATTCCACTACAAACTTTGATGAAAAACCTTTTTTGACTTCATTTATTAACTGGCAGTTAAGAAAAGAACATGAAAAGTAAGGAGAATGCTCTATGTTCTGAGTTTCAAGAAGTACGCAATGTCTATTATGCGTTTACCTTCGACGATATAATCTTTTTTCGTTACTTCTACTTCTATGGAAATATCTGAAGAATCATCCAATTCTGGAATACTGACAGTAGAATCCAAAGATACAGTATCTTCAACTTTAACAGATTCTTCCAATCTCAATACGTTTTGGGGTGGTTCTCTCCACCGTGATAATGCCGCCCTAAAGAAACAATCACCGTTATTTCACTTATTTTTATTAAAAAACAACGCATCTTAAAATTGTTTTTATCATCCTTACCGTTTTTTTAAATTACTCATTGAACTAATTGAAAGTTTATTAAGCTGTTTACGTTTCTTTAACTTATTTCCCATATTTCACAAAACACACTATTATAATACAAAAACAAAATACTGCTCCACTAATATCAAATTCAGAAATAAGAATAAACAATATCTTCGTAATAGTAGGGGAGGCCGAGATGCTAAATTTGCAGTTACTAAAGCGTCATGGGGACCTATTGGATTGTGAAGATTAGGTTCTAAAACGAAAAAAATGTATGTTAAGTTTTCCATTTTAGTGGGGCGAAGAACGTGTAAAAATTTTCAAAAATGTAAAAAAAAAACAGTAATATGGTCCATGGTGGCTAAACGGTTAATATTTTGAAAATTTTATTTTTTCATGGATATGTGGGTTGATAAAGGCTACATTTTAAAATTATTTTGAAATATACAGGTTGTCCCAAATCTATTAATTTTGGAGTTAATTTAATTTTTGTTATATTTTTCTACCGTAACGCCTAAATATAACACCCTGTATTTGATCAGCTTGGACTATGATCCGAAAAAATTATCTTTGAAACTATGTGTTTGGTTTTGACATTATTAAAAATGTTTCGAGATGCATCAAAATCTGTATGGAAAAGACGGATAGATTTTTGTTTATGGGCATTGGAGAAGGTTAGTGAAGATGATTTTTTTATAATATGCTGTTTACAGATGAATCCACTTTTCATAATAATGAATTAGTCTGACGGTATTTAATAATGTAAAAACCAAACACATAGTTTCAAAGATAATTTTTTCGAATCATAGTCTAAGCTGATCAAATACAGGGTGTTATATTTAGGCATTACGGTGGAAAAATAACGTAAAATTTAACAAAAATAAAAATAACTCTAAAATTAATAGATTTAGGTATAGTAGACCTTTATAATTTTTAAAAGGCAATGGAATTTGCTACATAATAGGTTTATAAAATACAGGGTGTCCTATTTAAAATAAGAACGATATTGTCGTTTAAATATGTCATTAGAGAATCGCCCCGGTTTGGACGCACTGTATAATTTTAAACAACTCTAAATAAATTATTGCTTTCAATTGTTAGTCTAATTTTTTTCAGTTAAAATAGGATTTGGCTGATTCCATAGGTTTCCAAGTTATTGGTTTTCTTGTACGTGCTGCCATTTTTAGAAATATCAAAATATCTCGAAAACTAAAAAGCTTAGGTATAGGGAATACTTAAGAAAGTGTATCTTATTTTTAACGTATAATCTATAAATGCCATAAAATATAGAGTATTCCATAAGAAATAATATGACTTTGATAGGCCACTTTTTTGGGACAACCTGTATAGTTCAAAATAATTTTAAAATGTAGCCTTTATCAACCCACATATCCATGAATAAACAAAATTTTCAAAATATTAATCTTTTAGACACAATGGACCGTTTTTTTTACAACTTTGTGACTCGTCCATTTCCTTATGCCACGCTCAAATTGACAGATTATTGAAATCTACTCTTTTCTGGATGTACTTAACTTACCTTTTCTTAATCTGTCGCGCTCGAGTTTTTTTAAGGATCGATTTTTTTTACTAATCTGACGGGCTCAACGCACCCCCCTATATTAAGAGTTCATATATGGTAGGGGTACATTACAGGGTGCAAGGTTTCTCCCCATATGTATTTCTGACGCGCTCGAGTAACGCGGAAAATCCCCGCTTGGCTATAAGATACACTGAACAAACACGGAAGGGGTATAAATTGTTATTCGGATTGTACTTGCTCCGCCTATCGATAGTTTCCGGTGATATTTCGCTAGGTGGTGCAATTATCAGCCCCAAAAATGCGTAATTTTCAAAAAATTCTGGTAAGTAAAGTAATTGAGATTAAGAGCTCAAATTCGAAATACGGATTCTATATATGGTTTTTTAGGATCGTGTGCATAGGCGCTGACAAATATTAATTTTTACTCATTTTTGTAGTCATTTCTCAACTATGAATAAATGTACAGCCTTGTGTATGCACTTATCCCTACTTCATTCTACCGGAATTTTAACTTTTAATCTTAAACGGTTTAGAAAATATGATTTTTTGAAAATTCGCCTAGGTACTATAATCCCCTTAAGTATTATATTATTGTTTAAACAATGTGCTCGGTAATTTCAAAACCATTAACAATTAATGGAATGTAAATGATATTATATTACATGAAAATTAATCTTTTTCATCAATTTCAATGCTTATTTGCAATAAGAAATAAAAAATTGTCTAAATCAGCGGTTCTCAAACTTTTCAAATATGTTGTACCACATAAATGGGTGATTGTCATGAAATGGGGGTTTTTGAGATTTGCTGGTGAACAAACAAAAAAGTGCTGAAAAAAAATTTTCTCATGTGTTTTCAACATTATTTTGAAGTACTTTCTGTATATTTCCACATAAATACACACGAGGAATAGACAGTGAGAAGTTTATATAGAAATTATATGGCTTCGGAGGCGACACAAAATCAATGGAATTCTATTTCATAATGTAAGCGGAGTCCCGCGTTGTTTATTAATCCAATAACATTTATACTTGTTTTTTATGATGAACATAATATTCTAAATCTTAATAGGCGAGAATTTTTATATTTTGATGGGAGGAAAATAAAAAAAGAAGGTAATTATTTTAATCTACAAAATGAAGACCCTGGAGGTTTATCTGAGCCATTGGGGTGACGATCAGTTTCGGAACGCTGCTGCTATCGTTTGAGACCCTAGGCGCGCGGCAATAGTGCACTGTTTTTCCGTAAACGTAGTGCCGTGACGTAAAAGCGGAAAATGGACAGGTTACGGAGGCGACAAAAACCCCCATTTCATGACAATCACCCAAATATGTAACAAAAAGATATGTACCACCATAAAAGCATTTTGCCATCAAAAATTAATGCGTCGCGAAATTGTTCGAACCTAAAACCAAAAAAATTGAAAAATATATATGTTTCTGAATAATAAAGATTAAAACAAAATGTTAATGTATTTATTTAATTTTTTTCTGTAAAAATTATATCACTAAAATAAGCACTAATAAAGTTAAAAAATTGAAAATTTGTTTGGGAACTCTTTCGAAAATTAAGCTTTTCTTTTAATTTAAATTCGTATAAAATCGAAAAATAAATATTGTGCTTTGACATAATTACTGCTTATTTAAAACACAAAGAAGAACGTTTTCACCAAGTTTTATAAAAAATATTTTTGCGGGAGATAAAAACAAAAAATACGGTTTTAACGAGTTTCTCAATAATTTTGAGGTTATGTTGAAAGATGATAATACGAAAGTCTTAAGATTGTTTAAATATCTACAACTTTTACATTAAACTTAAAACAAATCATAAAAAACCAATATCGAACCCTCAGATTGTATATTTAGCTACCCCTACCCCCCTTCCGGAACTTTTAATTTTTCAAAGTTATTTTTTTTAATTTACTTATAATTTACCATAAATTTTCCGACCATCAACATACTACTAAGAATTTTTTATAAATTTGGGTATTTAAAATCAGTTTAGCCCTGGTCTATAAGAAAAAATATTTATAATACGGAACAAAAATCAAATTTCAAATAAAAGCTTTTTTTGTATTTTTTTTTTCTGTAGAATTCAATGGAGTAATCAGTTTTTTAAATATATTAAAAATTTAAACAAATTATCAATAATTACTGAAAAATTCGGTATTGCAAAAATCATTTTTTGAGCATGTTTTTATTTATTTTTTTTTATTGTATCAAAAACTTCACGTAAAAACAAAAAAAAATGAGCACCTAAAGAACCATGTACGATGATATTTTGCAAACTTTATTTTTGAAAAAAAAAAATGTTTTTAACCTAAAAACTTTAATAACCACAAAATTTTATAAACATTAAATTATTTTTGCGGAAATCAAAAATAAAAAAAATTTTAAATAATTTTTTGCATTTTCCGCAAAAATGTTGAGGTTATGGTAAAAAATGACTCGCATAGAAGTTGTACATTTTTTCTAGATCTCCAACTTTCCCATTGGATATTTTTTGATAAGACGTCAAGTTTCGTGAAAAATCGCAAAATACCATTTTGCCCCCCTTTAACCACCCTCAAATTAACCCTTTAGCACCCCAGTTGTTTCACGAATTTTTTACGTTCACTGTAAGCCCCTATATCACTTCCAATCATAAAAACCCTGCAGAAAATTATTGTACGTTTTTGCAATTAAATTACCTATCTCGCCTGCACTATAATTCCAATCAACATTATTTTCAAATGACATTTTTTGTATTTAAATTTACAAGCACTGCTCTTCACTGAATATTTTACAAATTTTTATTCTCGATTGATTTTTACTAAAAATAATTTTTTTTGTAAATCTTTTTCATACAAATTTATTTATAAAACTCGTAGGTAAAAAATCAATTGAACAATAGTTTTCATCTCTTTTCAATAAAGTCATGAAGGTGGTAAATGAAACTCATAAATGCAAGTAAAAAAACTGTTATTAACTAAAATAAAAAAGCATAAAAGATTACGAAATAGTAGTTTTTGTCAGTTTAATATTCATCGGCTCCTTCACCTTCTCCTTCTCCAGAGTCCATGCCAACTTCTTCGTAATCCTTCTCGAGGGCGGCCAAATCCTCACGAGCTTCGGAGAATTCACCTTCTTCCATACCCTCACCGACGTACCAATGGACGAAGGCTCTCTTGGCATACATCAGATCGAATTTGTGGTCGAGTCTGGCCCAGGCTTCGGCAATGGCGGTGGTGTTGGACAACATGCATACAGCACGTTGAACTTTAGCCAAATCACCTCCTGGAACTACAGTGGGTGGCTGGTAGTTGATACCCACTTTGAATCCGGTAGGGCACCAGTCCACGAATTGGATGGTACGCTTGGTTTTGATGGTAGCAATAGCTGCATTTACGTCTTTTGGTACCACATCTCCCCTGTACAACATACAACAGGCCATGTATTTTCCGTGCCTAGGGTCGCATTTTACCATCTGGTTAGCGGGTTCGAAACAGGCATTGGTGATTTCAGCGACAGATAATTGTTCATGGTAGGCCTTTTCGGCGGAGATGACTGGGGCGTAGGTGACTAGAGGGAAATGGATACGAGGGTAGGGTACCAAGTTAGTTTGGAATTCTGTCAAGTCGACGTTAAGAGCACCGTCGAACCTCAAAGAAGCAGTGATGGAAGAAACGATTTGACCAATAAGTCTGTTCAAATTGGTGTAGGTTGGGCGTTCGATATCCAGGTTACGTCTGCAGATGTCATAGATGGCTTCGTTATCAACCATAAAGGCGCAGTCTGAGTGTTCGAGAGTGGTGTGGGTGGTCAAAATGGAGTTGTATGGTTCTACCACTGCGGTGGATACTTGTGGAGCTGGGTAGATGGCGAACTCCAACTTGGATTTCTTTCCGTAATCTACAGAAAGACGCTCCATCAACAGGGAGGTGAATCCGGAACCAGTACCACCACCAAATGAGTGGAAGATCAAGAAACCTTGTAGACCAGTACATTGATCAGCCAATTTACGAACTCTGTCCAAAACCAAGTCAACTATTTCTTTGCCAATTGTATAGTGACCTCTGGCGTAGTTATTGGCGGCATCTTCTTTACCTGTGATGAGTTGTTCTGGGTGGAACAATTGTCTGTAGGTACCTGTTCTTACTTCATCTACTACTGTGGGTTCCAAATCTACAAATACTGCCCTGGGTACGTGTTTTCCAGCTCCAGTTTCGCTAAAGAAGGTGTTGAAACTGTCATCTGAACCTCCCACAACTTTGTCTGATGGCATCTGACCATCAGGTTGGATGCCATGTTCCAGGCAGTACAATTCCCAGCAGGCATTACCAATTTGGACTCCGGCTTGGCCGACATGGACTGAGATACATTCACGCTAGAAGAGAAAAATACATTTCATTTACAATTGTTTTGACTAATTTTGCTAATAGCCCAGTTGTCAGAGACTTTGACCTCTCACAAAATGTGATATCGATGAAACTTGACACTTAGGTACTTGTAGAACAGGATAAAAAATCTTTGCTGCTCTAAAGTGTATGTTAAGTTCACAATTTCGATAACAAAATAAAAAATTTGGTTTTTTCATTATATCTCGAAAAAATAATAGCACCACGTGAAAGAGCGGAAAATGTTTACTAAAAATTCTACAAGGTGTTTCGTACTTAAACTGACATACGTTAACTGTGGATAGAGGGCACTTAGAGGGTTCAGAAACACTCATATAGCTTGGGTCTATCTCGCTTTATTACCGAGTTACGGGGTACTTTATCAATTTTGGTTTCTGTTAGTCGCTGTATATTCGGAACCACACTGTATATTTCTATGAAATTTGGCATGAATATTCTCCTTTACAAGGACAATCAATACCGTAATAAGAAAATTAAAAATCCAGGTCAGTCTTTAAAAAAAGTTATCAAAATCATTTTGCTTTAGAACAACACCATGTATATGGAATTTAAAAAAATGAAAAACATATTCTAAAATAGGGGGTAAAATTAATTAAGAATAAACATTTTATTTAAATGCACATCCCATTTTACTACCAAAATTTTAACATCAAACTTTAATTTTATAGGATTTAATTCACATTTCTATTGGTATTTTCATCATTTATTATTACTTTTTATTAAAAACTGAATTTATTCTTTTTTAATTTTTAAAATTAATAGGTTTATTAATAAATTTTAAAAACTATATTTGTGAAAATCGAAAATTTCCTACAGTAGCACTAAATGACCATCCTGAAAGGCAGAAACCAAATATAGAGGATAATATTTTGGAATTAGTGGAAAATAATGCGAAATTAAGTACAAAAGACGCATTGGGCACGCTTTAAATTTGCCTCACACCAGTGTTGGAAGAAATTAAAAAAATTTACTCTTCATCCCTATCACATCCAGGAAGTCCAACGAATAGAACCGCATGACAATATTGCAAGAGCCAATTTTAGTAATTGAATAATTAGGTATAGAAGAGTTATTCGTAGATGCTTATTTACGGATGAGGCCCAGTTTACCAGAGATGGTGTTTTTAATTTACGAAATAGCCATATTTGGGCGGACGAAAACCCCCACGCTACTAGACAGTCTCAGTCACAGCAGTAGACACCCCCCCCCCCCCGGGTTCTGAATAGTTGATATTGATTAAACAACTAGAGTCTGGATATGCAAGTAAACCTTTGATTGATTTTCAACAAGAAGAAAACACGTTATACAAACCAAAATTATTTGTCGTATTGAATATTTTCTCAAACACCCAAACATCCCAAAGGTTTATCACTTTGGTTACAAATTCCCATTAACTGATGGCCCCCTGCCTGAAAAACTCCCTAGATCCGCCACTGCTTAAAATCTAAAGTTTATGCAACAGAAATTAATTCTAAGGAGGAACTACTCCAACGTGTTCTAAATGCTGCTGAAGAAGTGAGAAACAATCCAACAATGATTAGAAAGTCAATTTTAAATATTGAAAAAAGAGCTAGACTTTGTCTGCAGGAAAATGGTTCACATTTTGAAAAAGTTCTTCAGTAAATTTTAATTTTTTAATACAATTTAATTACACACCAACCTTTTTTATTATTTTTTAATCAAATTATAAAGCATGATGAAAATAAAATAATTTTCATTATTTTTCACATTTTAAAAATGCATTATAATTCTACTTCATAAAAAAATTCTTAATCATTTGTAATTTGACACCCCAAATAATTACGTTAATAACTATTCGCATTATTATCAAAAAGTAATAAAAAATGATGAAAATACCAATAGAAATGTATAATAAATCCTATAAATTTTAAGTTTGATGTTAAAATTTTGGCAATAAAATGGGATGTACATTTAAATAAAATATTTAATCCTAATTAATTTTTTCTCATCTTTTCAAATATGTTATCCATTTTTTTAAATTCCATATGTTGTTCTAAATCAAAATGATTTTGTTAACTTTTTTTAAAGACGCACCTGGATTTTTAATTTTCTTACCACAGTATTGATTGTCCTTGTAAAGGAGAATAGGCATGCCAAATTTCATAGAAATATAGTGTTTCCGAATATACAGCGACTAAAAGAAATTACCAAAATTGATAAAACACCCTGTAACTCGGTAATAAAGCGAGATAGACCCAAACTATATGGGTGTTTCTGAACCCTCTAAGTGCCCTCTATCCACAGTTAATGTATGTCAGTTTAAGTACGAAACACCCTGTATTATGTTATTAATTTTTGTTGTATTACTAGGCGCGCCGATGTACAAATTACAAATATTCAAGCAAGGCGTTCGAAGACAAAAAAAAAAAAAAAAAACCTTTTTCAGGAAGCCATTAGTTTTTAATTTTTTTGTTTTCTTTGATCGGAAGTTATTTAATTTCTAAAATTCTCACTGATCTTTATAACATTGAAGATATATGGATGGTGTTATGCAAAAATAAGTCAACCCACATTTTTCGACAAATCAAGTTAACCCACTCAGCGTATTACCATAAGCTAAAATGTGTTAACTTGTAGGCTCAATCTCCTCACATTTTTGTTAACCCACAAACACTAAATGTAACTTTATGACATTTAGCAATAATGATTCATTCCACAAAAAACAGTATATTTATTTTTGGCATTTAGCTATAATGAGTCTGTTCTCCGTGAGATTATTCATCATTTATATTTTAGCGCGCACTGTGTTGCTCGTTTTTAATAGCGTTTTGTAGTGTAATTTAGTTTTTAAACCAAAAACAATATTCAAGTGACAATTTTTTAAATGATGCAAGCAACACTGAGTTTGAAGATGATGTAGAGGGATTCGGAAGTGATGAGTTGGATTTCGAGGTTGAAACAGTCGATGAGTTGAATTTAAAGATTGAAGATGAGAAGGAATAAATTGGACTATGAAAAAATGATTTTCTCCCTACCCCTATAGAAAATACACACTTTCCTCCCTCACATCAGGGAGAAACTCATACTTCCTACCATCAGGGGCAGTAAACTACATCCTGCGGGAGGAAAAGTGGCACTTTCCTCCCTAGTAATACAAATAGCTATTATTCCTGACCGGGATATTAGAGGTACCTTAATTTCCGTTGTTGAAAATTGCTGTCAGTGTTTCATTATATTTAGTGAATGTCATTACTGCTTTGTGTTATAAATTTTATTAAAATCGATCAGAAATAAAACATTTAAAGTAGGGTTAGCCATATGTGAGTAGTAATTACTGAAGGTATGGAAGAAAATAAAGTCCTTTTTATCTCACAAGTTATTTATTTGAAGAAGCGACCGGCAAATTTGTTAAATTACATGATTTAAAGCATTTATTTAATTTAATTTTATTTCAATTAAAGCAAAAAACACCACAACTTTTCCACGCAGGAATTACAACAGGAACACACCAAAAACATGTCAGCACAAAAATTTTTATATAATATAAATTTAATTTATATATTAATTTAAAGTAGTTATAAAATTTAAAACTTTTTAAATAAAACCAGTCAAGGAAATTTACAGACAAATTAAAACATTAAAAATAACAAAAGAGACCAATTTAAAAATTAGCTGGTTTAAACAAAGGAATTGAAATAAAATTAAATTAAATAAATTCTTTAAATAATAATAAGTAACTTAACAAATTTGCCTTTTAACTCCATAATTTTTCCACGCAGGGCCTGATGATGGCGATATCTTGATCGCCGAAACCGGTCGCTTCTTCAAATAAATAACTTGTGAGATAAAAAGAACTTTATTTTCTTCCATACCTTCAGAAATAAAATAATCTATGTACCACGGGAATTAATGAGCCTTAATTACCTCAGACAATTGCTGTCCCTCGGGCAAGAGGCCCTTGAGACGCAAACCTTGCCTTCGGGAATTAAGGCCCTTATAATTCCCTTGATACATAAATTACTATTTTATAAATTGTAATTGTTTCATTATCTAAAAATAATAAAAGTACTTCTTGTATAACAAATCCTAATTTTACTTTATTAAACTGATAAACAAAAATGTTCCACATGTTCATATTTTTTTCATAATTATTCGGTCAAAGTATTAAAATTCGAAAAATATTGTAAAAATGGAGCATATATTCGTTGTTTTAGTTGTTAAACTTTTATTGACATTTACGTTAGTTAAATATTATAGCTTAATGAACTACTACCCTCATTTACTCAAAATGATACTACTGCCATCCATACAGAGCCGGCCTAAGGCGTGTGCGAGAAAAAAAAAATAATTCGGTAAATTTTTTTATTTTTAATGCAAGTTATCCATTTGAATATTTTCATAACTTTTTTCAACTGGTTCTAAACGCTCCGCTTCGTTGTATTTTTTCATTAATATTAAATCAAATAAAACTTTTATTGTAGTAAAAAAAGTGTCTGTTATACCTGACAAAACAATGAAAAATTTTTAGGAGTATGTGGATGGTTGGAAAATTTAGGGAAAATTATAAGTAAATTGGACAAATTAGAAGTTCCGGAATGGGGGTGGGGTATTTTTCGTTTTTAATTTTTATCTCCCGCAAAAATAATTATTTTTTTAAGAAACTTCTTCTTTGTGTTCTAAATAAGCTGTAATTTTTTCAAAGCAAAATATTTAGTATTCGATTTTATACGAATTTAAATTAAAAAAAAAAGCCTAATTTTCAATCGAAAAAGTTCACTAACAAATTTTCAATTTTTTAACTTTATCGGTGCTCATTTTCTTCATTGGAACCTCAACTTTAAGATGGTATGAAAAAAGTATATTGTTCGTATTGAAAAATATCGTGAAACATGCAGAAAACCAAAAAACAACTTTTTCATAATCGATTTTTCAGTTAATCTAGACAATTTTTTATTTCTAATTGCAAATAAGCATTGAAATTGATGAAAAAGATTAATTTTCATGTTATATTTACTCTCAATTAACTATTAATGGTTTTTAAATTACCGAAAACATTATTTAAACAATAATCAAATTCCATGAAAATTCGCAATTCTTAAGTTTGCTTTTAAAATTTTATTAGTAGTAAAAACTTTGTATTCCAATTAAACTTTTTCCTTTTTTTTTTCGAATATGAAACCCAATTTTTAAAATTTTGATATACAGGTTTTTAACGATTTTCTCACTAATTTTGAGGTTATGTTGAAAAATGATGCATATT
Organism: Crepidodera aurea; assembly: GCA_949320105.2. Lineage (NCBI taxonomy): Eukaryota > Metazoa > Arthropoda > Insecta > Coleoptera > Chrysomelidae > Crepidodera > Crepidodera aurea. Next base: position 65,418,838 of record OX439475.1, read on the forward strand.
TCAGGTACAAATCGTAAAAAACCAATATCCAACCCTCAAATTGTCCAATTGATTTTTGCTAAGGATTTTTTATACATTCGGGTATTTTTATAATAAGTTTGGCCCTGCTCTAAATGCAAAGGTACAAAATTCACTTAATTATATTGAAGAATGCATCCAACAGAACTGATAACAATGTTGGAATTTTTGTAGAGAAGAATTGACTAAGTATAAAATTACATGAACAAAAGTTTCAGAAACTGGCAAAGTTGTATTGGTTTTTCACAGCTTTATTAATTAATTATATTGCCTACAAAATTGGAGCCAGCAAGATAAAAACAGATTCAGTAAAAGAATGTAGGAAATAAGTAAATATCAGTTTAGAAAATGAGGTGTTATAGCTCAAATATTTGGAATAAAAGAAATACAGAGATTTTAATCAGGCCCATACCAAGACAATTTAAACTGTACAAATAATTAAAGCGAATTGGGAGTTAGTCATAAAATATTAAAGTTGTATATTTAGCTACCCCCACCCCCTTCCGGAATATTTAATTTTTCCAATTGATTTTTTTTAATTTACTTATAATTTACCCTAAATTTTCCGACAATCCACATACTGCTAAAAAAATTTTTTTGTTTCAAAAATGATTGGCCCTGGTCTATAATCATTAAGTTCTGACAAATTCGTTTTATAGCATTTTCATTGTAAAACTCATTCTTGCACACACAACATTTTGCTCTTAGGCCGGCACTGCGTCCATATAGAGACATAACAAAAAAATCCTTGTATATTTATTATCAATATACTTTTACTTTTGATGCAAAAATAATTAAAATGATATAAATAATTTTTTTTAATAAAGTTAAAAATACACTTTATAATGTGTAATAATTCAGAAATTGATTTAAATAAATAAACATTTTGAAAATAAAAATTGCGTCGAATGAACGCTATAAAAAAATGATCATTTTAAAACATAAGTTTTTTTAAACAGAGACAATGATCATCATTTTAATTATTTTTACATCAAAAGTAAAAGTATAGTGATGATAAATGTACAAGGATTTTTTTGTTATGCCTCTATTAATATACATCTTCAGTTAAAAAAAAAAATCAGTGCGAATTTTAGACTAGTGAACAATAACCTGACTTTAACTGCAGTAGTGTCAGTGAAATCGTGGGTTAGTCTTTTGATAAAACCTAACATTTCCATTGATTTATGGATAGCCATAGGTAGGTGTTGGTTAAAGCTTAAGGTGGGATCTCCAAGGTCTTTGATTTACAGACTCCAAGATCTGACCATTTAAGTTATAATGAAAAGTAGTAGGTAGGCACTTGTGATCGATAAAAACGCATGACGTGCCACTTTATAGCATTCACGTCCATGCCATTTAGGGTTATCAAGGTCAGACTGAAGGCTGATGGCATCATAAATGGTTTTAACAGTTAGGAAAACTTCTTTTATTATCAGCGACTAGGCGCACGTAGAGTTTTAGAATTCGCTTTTTTATAGTAATACAATTTTTTTACAATAACTTATAATATAAATTGTAGTAAAATTTTCCGCTTTTTCACGTAGTGCTATTAGTTTTTTGAAATTTTTATTTTATTATTCGAGATATAATGAAAAAACCAAAGTTCCGATTTTGTTTCCGAAATTGTGAAGTTAGCATACCCTTGAGTAGCAATGATTTTTTTATCATTTTCTACACCCTTTCAAGTACTTAAGCGCCAAATTTCATCGATATCACATTTTGTGCCAGCTTTTGATCAATATCTGGCTCTGGCAACTGGGCTATAATTTAATCAGGGAGAAAGTAAATAGTATTTTCAATTATAAGTTTAATAAAATTCAATCAAAAAATGAATTACATTTAAGTTACGAAAATAGTTCACCCCAGTTTATTTTCGCGTTTAAATGAACTTTATGCAATTTTTCATAGAAGAAAAGCTTTTGATTATGAAATTTCAATTATTAAAATATTTTAAAAGGCCCATAATACAAAATTGATAAAACATTTAGGTATTATAATATAACAAATGTATGTTAATTTAGATAAAGCAAAGATCTATTGATAGCATCTTCCCCGCTCACCAACAAAATTTAATTAGCCCAACAGGCAAAAGGGTGTGGTTTTTAGAACATTTTTTTTCTTAAAAATGATCTGACATACCTAAATGAAATTGTACTAAGACTTATTGTATCAAGACATCAATTTGAATGTAAAATTGAACTTATTTTATCATTAAAACAACCATTAGCATAAATGCCGGTTTACAAAATGGCGTGGCCACGCCGCCTCAAATTCTGATAAATTTATAGAAATAAAATTAGTACATAATCTAAGTAATTTGTTTTATGTACAACTATTTTACTTACCATTTTGTTTCTCGAGTTTTATAGTTTGGCACAAATGAATTAAAATTCAAACAAAAGACTTTCAGATCAGCTAGTTATGCAGCTTTCCAAACGACTGAGATTTGATTTGAGATTTTCCGTAAGATGATGTAGAGTAGAAGACTAGCATCTAGTGGGGGGTTACACAAAGTCCTGACCAATCAAAAACATTTGTCATTAGGATGTGTTGGCGGGAAGGTTTAAAAATATGTATATCGTTAATCACTAAATTTTCAGTATTGAAAAGCTAATATGTATCTATACTGGTTTGCGTAGGTCGTTTTGTATTGGAAAATACCTATTTTGGACTTAGTAAATACAAGTACCCACCAAGCGTGCTGGTACAAATAAAAGAAAAAATAATTCAAATGATGTACTTTTAAAGTGCAGATGCCTTTGAAAATGGCAAAAAGTGAAATAAAATAATAACAGGATGAAACCCATTGGAAAAGGAAGAGAATATAACAAGGAAAAATAATTTACGGGCGATCTGGGGTCGAGAAGTGGGAGGGGGGAGTTTTTAAGGGTAGAAAACTATTTATCTCGATTTCCGGCAAAACTACAAGTCCTAAGGAAAAAAGTTAAATGGCAAAGTTGTAGGTAATAAAAAGATCTATAACTTTTGTATTTACACTTTTTTCACATAACCTCAAAATTTATGTGAAAAATTCAAATAACCAAGTTTTTGGTTTTTTATTTTTACCTTTTACAAAAAAAAAATTTTTTCACGAAATTTGGTGAAAACTTACCTATTTATGTCCCAAACACACTGTAATTTTTTTGTATTAAAATATTTATTTTTTTAACCTTATTTTGACTTAATATCGAAAGAGCAGTCTAATTTTCAATCGAAAATTCTCACGTCAAAATATCTGCTTTTTTAAAAAACTCGGTGGGCTTTTTGATCGTTGAAATCTCTACTGTTTGATGGTGTAAAAAAAATATACATTACTATGGATAATGTTCTCAAAAAATGCAAATAAGAAACGAAGAAAACTCCGGTTTTCTTTTTTTTTTAATCAGCATGTACAATTTTGAACTATTTATTAAAATGTATACTTTAATTTAATTATTGTAGGTAGTAGGTTATAAAAAAAATATAATCTTTACATTTATTTATTAAAAACAAAGATACACACAATTTTCTATTCGGGATGTTTGCTGCATTTAAATTTTTTGCAGATGGAACATTTTGATCTCATTTTGCTATCCTTAGCCCTGGGTCACAAAAATACCAACCTTTTGATGATCACGAGTCGTCATACAACCAAAAACATATCACATAATTCAAGGGGGGATTTAACTTGTTTTATAAAACTTACCAAAAGTAGTCCAAGAAAGGTAGTAAATTTTTTTGTAATATCGAGCAGAAACTAGTAACTGATCAGATCGACTTGAAATTTTTTGCAAATTGCTAGGCAAGGTGTCCAGATCAGAAGTAGAAAAATTTCGTTAGTGGCGGTATCAAAAGGTGAGGGAAAAAAAAGAAAATAACTTACTCAATCGATAAATTATCCTTTTTTAATGAATCAATGTTTAACACAATTTTTCTTGAAAATAAACCCCTCCCGAGTTATAGCGCGTAGAAAATTACGAGGTATACCTACATTTCTAAAAAAAATGTATTTTTTGCCCGTAACTTTTTTTGCTTGATAATATGGAGAGTTCAGATGAATTTACACGAGTAGAGTAATTTTCTTAGACCGTTTGTCCAGGTTCGTCTAGAGCAGAAATAACTTTAATATCGCGATTTTCTTATTAGTTTTAAGAAAAAAGTTATTAATTAATAATCAAAATTTAAATTTGTAAATTATTTGGTATACAGGAAAAATAAAAAGTAATGATTTGGAGTAAAATGTTGATAAAAAAATACGAATTTAAAAATAACTTAGTTTAAATCATATTACACTTCCTTTTAAGCTATTTTGATTCAATAAATAATCCAAAACCAATGTTTAAAGCATCAATAAAGAGTATATTGGAATTTTTTTTGAATTTTACCAATTTCCAAGCAGAACTTTTTATAAAAATAATTTTTTGTAAATTTTTTTTCATATGCTAACAACTTAGGTACATAGACACCATAAATTATTTATTTCCCTTAAGAATAACAAAATTATAAAGCAACAAACTTATTTATTTAAACTACTAAATTTCAATTACAATTAATAAAAATATAAAGCAGGAAATGTTGAATCCATTGTTTTATTTCACGAGGCTAATATTATTTTCTACACAAAAACTTATATTGTGTGGAGCTGCTTTCATTCGTTTATTTGAAGAATCTTTTCATAATTATGTTCTGAGGCACGAGCACTCTTTGGGGGTCTTCCACTTTGCTGCATGTGTCGTCCTCCCAAATGTACCTTTCGTCTTGCAACTGCAGTTGGTTGAACAGGTATAACCTTTCCACCTTGAAGGTTTTTTCCTTTTATTAAGGGAGGAACTGTACAAGAATTGGTACCAAAAGTGTGTAAAGCAGATAATTTAGATGAGGTGCTTTTGCATTTATTGTAGGAATTGCAAAACTTGAAAAAATATATATCAATTCAGTTTATTTGAGTCTCTGACGATAAGAATATGAATATATATATATATATATATATATATATATATATATATATAGTTTAAGTAGAAAAATTCGTGGGAATCAGTCAATATAAAATAAATTAGTTTGATTTCTTCGTTTTGGTCAAGCTTTCGAAAACGTTTATTTTCTTTTTCAAGACTAATAACATGAAATACGGAAAAAATTAAATACAAAAAGAAACATCGGTGTTAAAATATTTTAAAATGACAAAATGACAGTTTCCAAAAACTTCAGAATACAATTGTAACATACAGAGTGTGATTATAAAAAGTATAAGAATGTGTAAATATATATATATATATATATAAAAATAATAATAAATATCAATTCAAGGAGGACGAGTTGAGAAATTTTCTTTATGTTTTTTTAATAGAAATGTGTATATTGTACTCAGGTCATTGATATCTGTTCTTTTATTCATTGAATTTTGATTGTTATTTATATGAACCATTTCAAGAAAGAGACGCTTATTGAGATTTCGTTCATTATCGAGAATTTTGACATTATTATAGTCAATCACATGATCTTTATCTATTACATGTTCAGCAAGGCGACAAGATCTCACATTCCTTCTGCAGTCACTTTTGTGAGAAGTTATTCTATCTTTAATCATTCTACTTGTTTGACCAATGTATACTTCATCACAGCTGCTGCATGGGATTTCATAGATTATATTTGATTTATTTTTGACTGGTATGGGTGTTTTCAATTTAGAATGTATTTGTGAAATAGTTTTCAAATTGGTTTTAGCTATTTTAATATTGTCTTCATTTTTAAACAAATGTATGATATGTGGTAAAGATTTAAAAATAGAAATTTGGTCAGTTGTTGTTGGATGGTTTGAATTTGAAACAGAAATAGAGGTACTAAATAGAATTTTATTCACTAAAGATTTAGGATATGAGTTTTCTAAAAGAATGTTCTGAAGCTCTTTTAGACACTCATCTCTCAAAGATGGATGAGTGACTTTAACCACTCTGTTTTTGAGGTTATTAAATTTCAAATTCAAACCATCCAACAACAACTGACCAAATTGGAGTGTGTGAAACTTACACAAAAGTAACTGAGAATTGGGAAAACATGTACTGAGGGCATTTCTTTCAGCACAACTATCATCTGTAATAATTAATTTTGGATATCCACCTCCAAAAAATGCTTTCTTGGGAAATAATGATTTTAGGCAATTAAAAGACTCTGTTAAAACATCTTCAGCTTCAGAAAATGTAATAATTACTCCCAAAGGAAGTGCTCCAGCAACTGAAGGACAAAGCAAACAAAATATCCTTGAACTATGCCTATCCATGTTACCACTAGAATCGATAAACACAATTTCTCCTGAGGTGGACAAATGTTCATGAATTCTTTTCATAAAGAGATCACAAATACAAATAATTAAATTTTCATCCTTGGACAACCAACTTGCACAGTTTGATCCACATATTTCATTATATGTTTTTATCAAGTCGATAAGTTTCTGCACCATACCATCTCCACAACTTTCACCATATTCCTCTTTAAATATTGAATAATAAAGGTCATATACCCATTTTCTTGTAAAACAAACTGATCCATTGGCTGCTATTTTGTAATAGTCACTTCCATACTTGCACTGCAGATCAAATTTATAAGTTTGCCAAGCTGAAGAATGCCCTTTATTGAATAAATCATGAAATATGTCCACAAGTTCCTCTTTGGGTTTTAAGAATTTAAAAGTTGCTGCTGATTTGAGTTCATGATTATGTGTGAGCAATAAAAATATTTCACAAGGTCTTGTTGTCAGGTCAATGTCTCCACTCCTAAAAAACGTAATTAATGTTTCTAAATCAAATAAATTACGAGTATGTACTTAGATTGAATTAACAATACAAAAAAATTAACACTAACTTTTTCAATTGTCGTTTTACAGTTATTCTCAATTTTGCAGAACAATTAGTGTGCTTTTCATGTGTTAGACTTTTTCTTGGGCAAAGTGTTATGATGGCATCTATAATCTTTCTTAAAAACTATTCTCGGTGTGTCTTCTGTATACGTCACATAAGATCACCATGAAGTCGTGGTGGCTTCTTCAAAGGCCTTTAACCACTCTAAAGCCTTTGATTTCGAATCTATAGCAGTTCTGATGGTACACTCAAACGTATTATTCATGAGATTAGCGTATTTAATTACTTTGGTATCATATTCCTCGGGTAAAACACTACGTAACTAAAAAACAATATCTAATTAAAAATAGATTCTAGATGCGGTTAAACTAATTAAATATAATGTAATGCTACTTACATAAGCACAATCCTCGTCGCCTACTGATCCCAAATTCGATTCAAATATAAGAACCATTTTAATTAACAATTTAACAAAATACGTATACAAAACACTAAAAGAAAGTCAAGTGGGAATTGAAGGTTATGTATGATTGAGTTTGACAGCATAACAGCCTACGAATTTCGATTCTAACCAATCACAGCGTTGTATTATAAGCCCATAAGAAAGTCCATTAGGTTTAGAAATCTCGCATACGGAATCAAGTAAACTGTCACCTACGTTTGTGTATTTACCACCGACATAACCTTAAACTAGACGGCTAATGCCATATGATAAAAATTGATCAATAGAGAGTTGAAGTAAACACAGTACGTAACCCTTTACGTAGAAAATACCGTACGAAATATAACGTAATAAAGTTGTATGAAATTTGAGTTGAAGTGTTCATGTACGTACGTAAAATAGATGTCAACTGTCAACCTTTAATTAATTGGTCTGTATTTTGCTGTTATGTTGTTTTATGTGAGCAGAAAGTCGAAAAGTCAAAATTAAAATTTTTTTTAATAAAATAAGAGGTTTTATTATATCCATTAAGAAGAGTATTTGAAGTACAAAGCCACTAATGAGTTATAGAAATGAAAAACAAAATAATATATATATTGGAATTGGATTTCTTGAAATTGTACTAAAACAGAAGTTACATTTTTATGGTAAGCACGTCTTTATACATGTTCAATTAGGCTCTATTTATTACATTTAAGGTGGAAGGTATTCTTGATGCAGCACAACTTGGGGATTCAGATTTCGAAGAAGATGAAATGGATGAGGTAATCTTGCTACATATATTCAACAATGATCCTGTTGGGAATCGAGCAGAGCTTTATGGGCGATTGAGCCTCCACACAACTGGAACAATATTTGGGAAATGTAATGTTCTGTTCAGCACACACAGATTTTCAAAATCCATCGTGCTGATTAAATTTTAGTAAATGTACCTAGATTTATTTTTGTAAAGTTAGTATCGCAGTATTAAACTAGCATACCTTTTATCAAGCAAAAACAATTTGAATGTTTGTTTTATTACCAATATTTTGCTAGTTTTAAGATGTAAAAAGCGCCATCAACTAAATTTAGTTGAACATTTCTACACTTTGTAAATTTTATTTTTATTGAGTATATTTTCTAAAAAATTTTTATTCGTTGTTTTGTAGTTTTAGAGATAAATATTCTGTAATATGGTTTTGTTATTGTTATTGTGATTAATAATTAAATATTTATATAATAAAAATGTTTTAACTTAAAAGTTTTTTATCATCTTACTGAAATATGAGAAATAACCTTTAGAAACATAATAAGCGAATATAGTAACTTCTATAGGAATTTCTCAACCGAATGTAATCTAATAACAGAAAAATAAAGAAATTCTTTTGAGAACTTCTAAATCACACTTAAATTCCTAAATTATATAAATCAAATGAAACAAAAACGAATATTTAGTAACTTCTTGAGTGACCCTTAACACCATGTTATTTATATATAAAATGATTAATCAACTATAGTGCCTCAACTTGTAAATAATTGTAGGTTTGTTAAAGACATAAATATTCCACAAGATCAAGAAACAATTTTTATTTAGACAGAGTAAGCACTATAGTTATATAGTCAGAATATAGTCTGTTTTATAAGGGATTAAAGCAATACAATGAATTGCCTGATTTTATTAAAAACTGCAATAATTTAATAAGCTTTAAAAGAACATGTAGGTTGTGAATATAAGTATATAACTATTTATTTTTTTATTATATTATATTATAACGGAATGTAATCTAACAAAAAAAAATAAAGAAAGTCTTTTTGAAGCTATGAATAATTTACTTTAAGTCAAAATTCAAAATTGGGACATTCGCCATTTATCGGTGTCACTCGTATAATCTTCGGTTAACGTACGTAGATTTTTACGGTATCCGTGAGAGAACGCAAGGTTACGTACGTACGCAATCCTATTTTTCACGTAAACGCTATTTCCAGACAAATGCGCATGCGTAGATGTCAATTCGGCTCCTAACGTTTACGTACTTGGCACAACTTCAACTCTCTATTAGAGGATGACTGGTGTCCTAATGCATGCGCATTGTGTTTGTCATATTCACCGACATAACCTTAAAGTCTATGATCCGACATTGGCGTACCTTAGGGAAAATGATTGGGTCTAGAACGAAAATAAGTGGAATGATGAAAACAATTTAGGATTTAGGTTGGTTAGTTTTCATTTACTGATTGGAAATATTATTATTTGTGAGAACAGGATGTTTTTTATAAAATAGTATAGTATAGGTATAAATAGATGTATCGTTCGAATAAGACATATAGTATCCTAAATTTATATCATTGAAATAACTTTCTGAAGCAAAAAGCTCTGAACATATTCTTGTTGACGAGTGCGGAAGCGGTTCTAAAGGTCTTCCGATTGCTTTCAACCATTCATTACGTTGGTCCTCAGGTATTCTAAAATATCATTGTGAAGCAAATATACATTCGTTCGCGTAAAATAATTACTTGTTGGTATAATAAATGAGTGTGAATCAAAGTTGTGCATGGTATATAACAATTTTATTGTGCTTCTTATATTGACTTACCTATGAAACATAACACCTTTGGGATGGTTTGTTGAACGGTTCTTACACCAAAGTACAAAACACTTTAGTATTTTTTAACAGAATTACCATGTTTTATAAATTGTAAATAGTACGCCTTTCTCCAACAAAAAAAAACAACAAACCATAAAACAATATGCAAACGACTTATGAGTTGGGAGAACTTTGGGTTCTGTCAAGTTTACTCTTTTTTACCCAGTCCAAACTGGGTAAAAAAGAGCGCACTCTGATTAATTTGACTCAAGTTTCTGAACGAGAGGGGCTAAATGTCAAAATTGAACGCGTTGCCTACTGCGGCTTTGCTGTTCTTGAACGATCCAAGAGTAAATTTGTCACGTTGTCACACTCTTTTTAGTCGGAGCGTGTTTCCTGAACGTGCTCCTAGGCACAACTCTCCCATCTGTTCCAGTAATATTAATATTAAATACAATAGAAAAAAAATGTTCGTGCTTTGGGGGGTCATGACCCCCATGACCACCACCCTAGATCCGCGCCTGACAATGACGACATCTACAATTTGACAGTTTAAATTGTCATTGAAATGATATTTGACAATTGGCCAAACTGTTAAATGCAATGGCAGCAAAGTGAAAGTCTATTTTCTTGTGAAAATCAAATTTCAAGCTGTATGTGAAACAAACATTTATTTAATAAACAATTAACTTATATTTTAATAAAAACTACAATTGTATTTTTTCACCCAAAAAGACATTTATTATGTAAGTTTTTACTATCTATCAAATAGTTTTAGGTTAGGTAAAAAGATCATTGTCATTTTAGCAAAATACAATAAATATGTCATCTGGCCGGCCCATAAAATGTGTTGTTGTCGGAGATGGAACTGTTGGAAAAACCTGTATGCTCATTTCTTACACTACAGACAGTTTTCCTGGTGAATATGTACCAACAGTGTAAGTATGACAATGTATAATGAATTAGTTCTGAAAATCTTATTTTTCATCATGTTCCTAAATAAGAATACAACCAGTGTTATTATACACTATATAATATAAAATAAATATCTAGTATTGTTTACACAAACTCATTGTTCTGTAAATATGCCAAATACATTTGATTTTCTTAAGTTAACTTAAGTTAAAAGTATACCAGTATTGGATATGACAACATGTCAGTTGTGACTTGATTCTAATTTTATTTGATTTACAGTTTTGATAATTATTCCGCCCCAATGGTAGTAGATGGAATTTCAGTAAGTCTTGGACTTTGGGACACAGCAGGACAAGAGGACTATGATAGATTAAGACCATTATCCTATCCCCAAACAGATGTGTTTTTGATATGTTTTAGTGTAGCATCTCCATCATCGTTTGAAAATGTTACTTCCAAATGGTATCCAGAAATTAAACATCACTGTCCAGATGCACCAATGATATTAGTTGGTAAGTCATTTAAACAAGTTTTATTCATTTACAGTTAAAAAATTAAAATATTAATTTATATACAAATATAATAAACAAACACATAATTTGTTAAATAGTTGTAAAATATAGTGCCTACATAGTTTGGTAATTTGTAAAAAATTATTCATGGCAATGGTGACCGATAGAAAATGTGTTTTTCTTCTTTTGGTTTTGTATTGGTGGAAAAAGCCATTACCATTAAATTAATTTCTATTTTTTAAAGATTTAAAAATGTTTCTAAGTAGCATCTGTTTGAGAGCTCAATATGTTGCAGTTTCTGACAAATTAATGGCTTTATTTAATAACTATTTGAGACAATGAACTATTAATTAACTATTTATATTATTTAACTTAATTTAATTGTGTAACCCTTTTTTTTATTGCAACCATCATGAATAGACCAGGGCCAATCATTTTTGAAACAAAAAAATTCTTAGCAGCATGTGAATGGTCTGAAAATTTAGGGTAAATTATAAGTAAATTAAAAAAAAAATCAATAGGACAAATTAAAAGTTCCTGAAAGGGGGTGAGGGTAGCTAAATATACAATTAGAGGGTTGGATATTGTTTTTTTAAGTTTGTGGCTGAAATATGCATACTACCGAAAAAAGTTTAACGTAAAAGTTGTAGATAATTATAAAATTTAAAGCTTTTGTATTGATTATTTTTCAACATAACCTCCAAATTATCGAGAAAAACGATAAAAACAGTTTTTTTCGTTTTTATTTTTATCTTCCGCAAAAATAATTTTTTTATGAAACTTGGTGAAAACGTTCTTCTTTGTGTTTTAAATAATCTGTAATGTTCTCAAAGCAAAATATTTATTTTTTATTTAGATTTTATAGGAATTATCAGTGCTTATTTTCTTCGTTGAAACCTCGATAGATACTTTGAAAAAACATATTGTTCATATGGAAAAAACCGGTTTTTATCGGTTTTCTCGATAATTCTGAGGTTATATTGAAAAAAAACAATACACAAGTTTTACATTTTTTAATTATTCATATTTCAGCCACAAATCGTAAAAAAATCTGTTGTGTCGCCACAAGACTTTCCCGGCAGTTATAAAATAAAAATTAAATAATTAATTTGGTGTTAAAATCCCAAAAAAATTCGTTTCGAATTATTTTAAAGTAAAAATGACATTTGAAATATAAAAGGGAAAACATTTCACATATCAAAAAAAAGTAAAACAATTTTTTAGGTCCGGAATTTTGCTTACTTTTTCTTGACATGTCAAATGTCATTTGGATTTTAGATTTTAAAATTTTTTTCCATTGCTTAGTTTTAAAATTAAGGAATAAAAATTTGAGGATGTATTTACAAGCCAATAATACCAAATAAAAACTTTAGGTATTTTATTTTTTTGTAATGTATACTGCGCGTCATATAAAACTGGTACAACTCTTATAATCGAAAATAGTGTTTTTCTAGGTGTGTAATTGCATCTTTTAAAATGTGTCAATACTAAACTAGTTTTTATGTTATAATTTCTAGGGCAGTGATGCCAGGTCAACAAAAATTTTAGTAGATGTAACGATAAAATTAAATTTTTTAAAGCAATAAAACGAGGTGAGAGAAAAAAATTAAAAATTTCAATTCAATAATTAATGTCATAGCTCCATTACTATTAAATTTTCACCTTCTGCCAAGCTATTTTGGAAATTATTCAAATTTGATCAAACTTACTTAAATGGGCTGGCATTGTGGATATGCACTTGGACAAATTTGACAAATGTGACGGTTATTTTGATTGATTAATTATGTTAGGTTTACGTTGGGAAAAAAAAGCGTACCCGTTTTATATGACGCGCAGTGTACATAGGGGATAATGCGCCTCCTGGTGGGGCGATTTCAACCAAAAACAAACGGATTCATTCCATTTCAGCTCAATCGGAACAAGCGTTTGGCTATGGGTTGCAATTTTTCAAATAAAAAAATTTTTTTTTTAGGTTGGGTTCAAAATTAAGGAATGAAAAATTCAGGATGTATTTACAAGCCGGGGAGGCACCTATATATCAAATAAAAACTTTAAGTCTTTATTTTTTCGCGATGTACATATGGCTCCTGCGCCCCCTGGTGGGGCGCTTTCAACTAAAAACTAATGGGTTCAATCCCTGATCACCCGAAACCCATATACCAAATTTCAGCTCAATCGGATTAAGCGTGCGGACGCTATCGTGGAAGAATACAGACATATACACACACACAGACGGACAGACTTTCATCTGGAAATCCTTTTAATCGTCTCAGGGGACCTCAAAATGGACATATCCGTCGTTATCTCAAATTTTTTTTAGCGCCTTCACAATACTTTCCCTTGGCCAGGAAAGTAAACCCAATATCTAACCCTCAAATTGTATATTTAGCTACCCCCACCCCCTTTCCGGAACTTTTAATTTATCCTATTGATTTTTTTTAATTTACTTATAATTTACCCTAAATTTTCCAACCATCCACATACTGCTAAGATTTTTTTTGTTTCTAAAATGATTAATTATACAAAAGTAGGTTTAAAAAAACGATATAAAATGTTTATTAAATTATCTTCATCAGGTACGAAAATAGATTTAAGAGACGATAGGGAAACTCTGAATGTCCTAGCAGACCAAGGTTTGAGTCCCATAAAAAGAGAACAAGGCCAAAAACTCGCCAATAAAATTCGAGCGGTAAAATATATGGAATGCTCAGCTTTAACTCAAAGAGGACTGAAACAAGTCTTCGATGAGGCGGTCAGGGCTGTTTTGCGACCTGAGCCTCAAAAAAGACGCCAACGAAAATGTTTGGTTATGTAACCTTTGAATTACATCACCAAACGATAATTTTGTCGAGATGTATAAGTTTTAAAACTTAGTTTTTCTTTTAATTGATGTTGCGGTTTTTAGATCTGTTTTAGTTTTTTTTAAGTGATTTCAAACGGCGTCTATGATAATTAATATCAAGAACAAACTTTTTTGTTTTATGAACAAAATCTTCATAGAAGTTATTTGGAATTGCAGTATACGTACAGGTTGTTCCGGTGTTTTTACAAAAGTGGGTTAATTTAAAAATTCATGTCGTAACTTTTCCCAGTTTTATAGGTACATGATTAAGAGGAATTGGGGAATATCAATTGTCCATTAAAAAGTGTCTGCTCCAATTGTTTAATAATAGGGGGAGTTGTGAATTTCGACTGAAATTACTTTTGAATGATAAGTTCACTTTGTCTTATATTTTGGTAAAACGTTGCACTATTACCACCTAATTAACTGATTTATTCAAGCTAGAAAAAAAAATCAGGTCCGGGCTAAAAAAATTAGTTCGTATTGTTGGGTTTTGAAAACTAATAAGGATCTTACAAAGTACACAATAAATAGACAACAAAAATGACGTGTTTATTTTTTCTCCACACAAGCTGTTTTAAATAATACTAAAATATCGCCCTGTATAATATTTCTTTAGTGATTCATCGGAATTGTCATTTTATCGAATTCTTAGAATTTTGTTTCGAAAAAAAAACTACAGTTTGATCTTTTTAAAATTATAGAAAAGAAAATAGAACATTAAAAATAAACGAATTTATTTACATTTTTAAGAAAATTTTAAGAGTACACAAGAATAGACAATTACATAATAGTAATATATTATATAATATTATATTACTAGGAGTAGAAGGCGCTTATTATGTGTTGAGCTCAGAAGTTTACTGTGTAATCTGAGCGAAACACATAATAATGAAGCCTTCTTCTCCGAGTAATAAATACTATTTTTTCTTCAAGCGTAAAGATAATTCAAGTTATACGTAGCAAAAAATAGAAGACATTGTTTATGTCTCAACTATTTATTAACACAAATGAAAAAAAATGAAAAAAAACAGATATGTCTTACATAAGTAGTACCTATTCCTATATATTAATAGTAATATTAAAGTTGCAGTTTTGTATACTGCAGTTATTTATATTTAGGCCACTGCCACCGCTTTCGGCCTCGACATTCACAATTTTGTCATTGGTATACATGTTATTATTATGAGTAAACCAGTAAGGAATTTTAATTTATTAGATTCGACATCCTAAGACCGGTTTCTGTCTTTCGACTTCATCAGTTAGGCTTTTCGAATCCAATAAATAAAATTCCAAACTCGTACAAGTCAATAGCTATATCCGCTATAAGATAACATTTTTAGATGTGCTACCATCTATTGGTAAGAAGAGAGTATTGACATTAAATTTTGACTGAATCTAGTCAAGATGTCACTCTCTTCTTTTTTATCCCTTTCAGAGATTAATACAAAGTGAGTAAACCAGTAAGGAATTTTAATTTATTAGATTCGACATCCTAAGACCGGTTTCTGTCTTTCGACTTCATCAGTTAGGCTTTTCGAATCCAATAAATAAAATTCCAAACTCGTACAAGTCAATAGCTATATCCGCTATAAGATAACATTTTTAAAATTTAATGTCAATACTCTCTTCTTACCTTAGATGGTAGCACATCTAAAAATGTTATCTTATAGCGGATATGGCTATTGACTTGTACGAGTTTGGAATTTTATTTATAGGATTCGAAAAGCCTAACTGATGAAGTCGAAAGACAGAAACCGGTCTTAGGATGTCGAATCTAATAAATTAAAATTCCTTACTGGTTTACTCACTTTGTATTAATCTCTGAAAGGGATAAAAAAGAAGAGAGTGACATCTTGACTAGATTCAGTCAAAATTTAATGTCAATACTCTCTTCTTACCATAGATGGTAGTACATCTAAAAATGTTATTATTATGTTAGAAATATTTTCATTTGAAAGGTTTTGTGAATGTATTTCTCTTTGAATTTCAGAACTTGTACTTGCTTGATCTTGCCAGTGAAGTATTTTTTGTGCCGTTTGTTTCTTACTGGAAATAGAATCATCTATGTACCACCGTGTCGTTTTAATGCGGTAATGTCCCCGCCGTTGTCAACTAAAATAGTTGCGGAAGTCCTCCGAAGGCAATGTCCCGTATATTCATGAGAATTTGATAATTTCAAAAACGTAGCGACGTTTGAAATTTTATGTATACCCATTACCACGCGGTGACATTTACCGTTCTGGTATTTAATAAAAAATCGTTCCAGGTTCATATCCTTCGGACGAAGTGCGGGACACTGTTTGATCAAATTCAAATAAAAATCACCAAGTATAGTGAATGACCGTGGTTTTTTGTATTTGAGATATTTACTAAAATAAAATTTTCCAAGTCTTCGATGTCGCTATACTTAAAATTAACGAGTTCATTAGATCTACAGGCTCCTGTGACTCCAAATATTAGTACAACCCAAAAACAAATGTTGAATAAATAAAAAGTCTGCGCTTATATTCGAACCGCTGCGCCGACCTTTGGGGTCGAGGACAGATCCCCTGTCGCCGAGCTATCGCGGCATTTGTATTTTATGTTCGTAATTATTGTCAAGGGTAATATAACGAGACCTTGATAAATAGTCGACTATTTTTATTGGATCTAAATTTTGAGTGTTTTTGATATCAATTTGTTGAGACAAAATTATGCCGAAACAAAATGCAAAAAAAACGAAAAATTTAGCAACAATAAAAAAAGACGCTAATTTATTAAGGTTGAGTTATATTTAGGAAGATTATTTCCCGCGAAAATTAAATTAATTTCAGATATGTACATTAGAAAAAACTTTATTAACAGAACACAAACATCAGGAATACAATTAAAATAATAGGAAATTAAATAGAATACTAATTAAAGTTGAAAACACAATTATTATTTTTGGTTGTTTAAATATTGACTGTTCTGTAGCCGTTCTTCTTTTAATCCTGAAAGTACAGAATTTGCGTGATTAATAACATAATTAGATGATGCCGCTACATTTACACTATTTTCATCAGAACTTCTCATTTTATTTATAATATTTTGGTGGTGCTGTTCATCCATTTGTAAATATGGCTTGATTGACGAAGAACTTCCGTGTCCTGTGATTTTGATTAATTCTTGTTCAGAAACTCCAGATTTGGCTAATTGGGAAACGGCAGTCGAGCGGCACGAATGATTGGAAATTTTTACTTTTTTGGTATTCACGCCGATCGATTCTGCTCCTAGTTTTGTCCATTGTGAAATCACATTTTTACCGACTGGTTGATTTTTATACCACTGGAAAAACTTGTCTTTAATCCATAATTTATTTGTTGTTAAAAATAATCTTTTCGACGTAATTTTCGGGCCTCGTTTAGATATTAATTTTTTATATAACCTTACTGGAAACCTGCGAGGATTATTGGTATTAGTAATAAGCCACTTGCTTTCGGCACATTTTTTGCTACCACCTTGACATGTTTTCGTAAAAACTGGATTGTACTCTATTCTTCCAGATTCAGTTCCATCTGTTTTTAATTCTATTTTGAAATGATCCGTTAAGCACATTACCATCGGGTGTTTCTTCATCACATTTATCAATTATTAAGTAAAATTCTGCCATGTCTAAAGCTGTTGAGCTCTGTTTTCGTTTTTGGGGAGCTTTTGTAATTCGCGCCTTTTGGCGTTACGGGCGTCTCTTGCACTTTTAAACGTAATACCTTGAAAGGGATCAATAGAAATACCATGTTCATTAAAATATAATTCTTGCAAACTTTTGGCTGTGGAATTCCACATACATTTTAATGTGTATTTTTTATATTCTTCTCCATTGGTTTTCTTCATGTTCCACGCCCAGTCTTTCAAAATATTGTTTAATTCACATTCTGATGTATGTGCATCTAATGTATAGTTACGTACTGTACAAAATTGTATCAAAGATTTGACTGCTTTTTCTATAGATTTGTTATCTAAAACACCGAATCTTTACATTTAACAATAATTTATCAAATTGTGACAGAACTGCTTTAGCAAAAACTGATAGAAGTATTTGACATTTTTATGTAACGTATCAAAGTGACTATTTCCCAAGGGAAATAGTCGACAGTAATATCACAAGACCTTGACAAATAGCCGACTATTTTTATTGCATCTAAATTTCGAGTTTATTTTTGGATCAATTCGTCGAGACTTAATTTTGGCATCAATAATCTGAATAACTCCCGAGAGCTTTAGCTCGAGGGAGTTATTCTTTGATTATTAATGACAAAATTGTCGAGACAAATTGTAAAATATACGAGAAATTTAGTAGCAATAAAAATAGTAGCTAATTTGTCAAGGTCGCGTTATATTTAAACGAGAAATTTAGTAGCAATAAAAATAATAGCTAATTTGTCAAGGTCGCGTTATATTTAATAGGATTATTTCCCGAGTCAAAAAAAAATCTGTACGTACGTATAAATACCGTCCTTCAGGTGAATATTGAGGACGATGATCAAATAGCCGAATATTTACCACCAAGGTGAATAGTCGTTTTATTTTGTTTTGATTGGCTGCGTCAAATCAGTTTCCAAGCACGTGATTGGTTAAAAATTGATATTTGACAGGCAAGGGAAATAATCGCTGATATTTGGTCTAGAGAAATAGTCGCTGATAATTGATTCCGATTGGTCTGAATTTTAAAAATTGTGACATTTCATTGGTTTATATAAATCAAGGGAAATAATCAAGTTAAAATTAGTATTTGGAAGGATATTATTGTCAACGATTTAATAAATGTAATAATAAACAAAACAAATAATAAAGTACGTACCTTTGTTGCTAAATAAATATCATTAAGTGCATCCTGAAGAAATTTATTAAATTGGTCTTTTGTCAATATTTTTGATTTTTTCGGTCTATAATTTTCCCCTTGTCGCCTCAAAAATGCCGTGAATTTGGTATAATTATTCAAATTCACACTACGTTTGATATTTAATTCAGTCTTAACCATTGAATATTGTGCCTATAGCATTGAACTTTTGTATTTTTTTGACAAATGCGTGAAGTAAGCAATCATTTTCCGTATACTTTTGAACATTATTTTCTTTGGACTATTTAAAAATTTTTTCATAAGCAAAATTATATACTTTGCGCGACTTCGTTGGAATTAGCGTTTCAATACTGGAATTAGCTATTTCTACCATTCCGGAGGCGTACATTGCAATTCTTGAGACATTTTTCAACAACATTTTCAAAACAGACAAACGTCAAATTAAATAAGTTTATAAATGACAATTCCTACCTACTTGATTACAACGCCCCATGCAAGCGTTTCTCATTATTATTTTACTAGTACAATAATGAAAATTCATTTTTGTACTAGTAAAATAATAGGATATTTCTACAGTCTGTGTTGCAAAAAGTAATATAGTTATTATTATACGCTTGAAGAAAAAGAATAACAAAAAAGGCACAACAAAACTAAAACGACATATGACGAATACCAAAGGGAAAATTGTTAGCATTTATAGGAGATTTTCGAAATGAAATCCACATACAACTTCTTTGTCAGAACATCAAATGTCTAATTGACTTCCTGAGTGTTAAGAGACCATTTCTAATAATTTTGTCAATTAGTTTTTGTCGTGTATTTATATTTTCTCGATAAACTATTTCTTTCAATCGACCCCATATGTAATAGTCGGCAGGGTTAAAGTCTGGGGATCTAGGTGGCTGCGAATGAGCCCCCGCGCCCTATCCATCTATTTCCGTCATACTTCGGCAAGCCAGCGATGCATTACAGGGATGGCTTATTAGTTGTCTGTCTATTGCTCCTATCCAAACATTCGCAGAAAATTTCTACTGCGAACGAGATTTACGAATCGCATTCCCAAATTTAATTTTATTTTTCATTAACTCCAAAATAAGTGTAGCTTTTTATTTTGAACAAAATAAAAGAAAATTCTGAGAATTCGTCAAAATGACAATACCGATGAATCACTAGACATATACAGGGCGATGTTGTACCTTTTGAATTCTGTGTTATTAAAAATATAGCACCAGCTGTGGTAGTATTAGTGATGAAAAATTAAATTTTTGTACAAAAAATTAAGTTTTTGCAAGAAAAGTTATATTTTTTAAAATCTATCCATTTTACTAAACTTTTAATTTATAGTCAATTTTGATTTATTTATTTGAAATTGAGTAATCGTGTGGGGAAAAAATAAACTCGCCATTTTTGTTGTCTGTTGGTGTACTTTGTAAGATCCTTATTGGAGTTTTCAAAAACCATATAAAGGGTAAAATTTAAAGTTAATTAGGTAGGTAGTAGTGTAACGTTTTACCAAAAAATGAGACAAATCGAACTTACCATTCAAAAGTAATGACCAAATGAAATTTCAGTAAAAATTCACAACTTCTCCTGTATATTATTAAATAATGGGAGGAGACACTTTTTAATGATCATTTGAAATTCACAATTCAATATGAAGTATGTACAGTTTCTCATGACTCACCCTGTATATTTTGTCACAGACAAAAAAATTATGTTGCATAATAATTTTTATTGATTTTTAATGTAACATTTTTATTAATTCTTTTTTGTAATGGCATTTGTGGACAAAACACGAATTCAGTTTTTTATTTCTCTGTATATTTGTTTTAACAATTTGTTGTAAGCTAATAACTTGTATTTTTTACCAGTAGCTTTCAAAATAAACATAAAACTACTCACTACTCGACTAATGACAATTTTTACAATTTTACAAATATTTTTTAAAAAGATTTTTACACCCATGACAAAACAATCGAATTTTTAAACATAAAACTTTCAGCTCTTCTAATAAGTAAAAAAATCTCTTAACAACGACAAATTTCGCATTCTAAAAAAAATTTTTGGAACCTAAAATCTCATTTATTTTTTCTAGAATACTCAAAAATGACTTTCCCCGAGTGATACTAAGAATTTCAATTATTTATTTTAAACAGTATTTTTTTACTTTGGTAGCTATTTGAGTGAACACGTATTTAGAATCTAGATTAAACGAGTACTGATTTTAAACCAATTGAGTTCAATGTTTGTGTTGTATGATTTTATTTATTTAATGTTTAAAAGATTTTTTTTTAATATATTTTATTTTATATTTAATATTTAAACTACTATAAAAGTATAGATTTATATTAGGAGTGAAACATTCAAACGTTAATTTATTTTTTCTTTCAATATTTTTTAAATTGATGGAAAAAATAAGTTCATAGCAGTTTAAATATTAACTTATTTACTGGTTGCATAATACTTTTGAGAATTTTATCAACATCACAATTTTTGCATTTAGTTTTAACCCTATTTTTTTTATTGGTGTCCCAGTTTACCTTTTTAAGGCACGCCTCAGGCATAGACCAGTGCTGAAGCCTTTGAAAATGGTAAAAAGTGAAAAAAAATAAAGTAGGATGAAACCCATTGGAAAAGGAAGGATAATGAAAGGAAAAATAATTTACGGGCGATCTGAGGTCGAGAAGAGGAAGGGGGTGAGCTTTTAAGGGTAGAAAACTGTTTAATCCGATTTCCGACAAAACTACAAGTCCTATGGAAAAAAGTTAAATGTCAAAGTTGTAGGTAATAAAAAGATCTACAACTTTTTTATTTACACTTTTTTCACATAACCTCAAAATTTATGTGAAAAATTCAAATCAAGTTTTTGGTTTTTTATTTTTATCTTTTACAAAAATAGTTTTTTTCACGAAATTTGGTGAAAACTTACCTGTTTATGTCCCAAACACACTGTAATTTTTTTTATTTAAAATATTTATTTTTTCACCTTATTTTGACTTAATATCGAAAAAGCACCCTAATTTTCAATCGAAAATTCTCACGTCAATATCTGCTTTTTTTAAAAAACTCGGTGGGCTTTTTGTTCGTTGAAATCTCTACTCTACTACGTAACGAAACATGGAATTTTACGTATTTTCGAGTAATTAAAGTATAAATTTTAATAAATAGCTCAACATTGTACATGATGATTTAAAAAAAAAAAATTTCAGATTCGAGTTTTTTTTTTTGGTTTCTTTGTATTTTTTGAGAACATTTACCATAGTAAAGTATTTTTTTACACCATCAAAATGTAGAGATTTCAACTAACAAAAAGCCCACCGAGTTTTTTTAAAAAAGCAGATATTTTCCGTGAGAATTTTCGATTGAAAATTATGGTGCTTTTTCGATATTAAGTCAAAATAATGTGAAAAAATAAATATTTTAAATCAAAAAAATTACAGTGTGTTTGGGACATAAAAAGGTAAGTTTTCGCAAAATTTCGTGAAAAAATTTTTTCTTGTAAATGAAAAATAAAACAAAAACTTGGTTATTTGAATTTTTCACATAAATTTTGAGGTTATGTGAAAAAAGTGTCAATACAAAAGTTGTAGATCTTTTTATTACCTACAACTTTGCCATTTAACTTTTTTCCATAGGACTTGTAGTTTTTCCGGAAATCGAGATAAACAGTTTTCTACCCTTAATAGTTCATTTATATCTGTTACCTTTTGCTCTTCCATCCATTTGATGATGTCGTATTCTTTTTTATACGCATCATTAGATTTTTTGCCGCGATTCTGCTTTACTATTTAAAAAATTAGAATTCATTTTTAAGCCTGCGGTGACAATTAATCTTTGATGACATTTGCTAATTAATTTCTGTGTTTCTCATTTCCATGACAACGAAAGGTATACTGATGGGTCATTCTATGTAAAAAGCATATCAAATGTCACTCACTGCTTTTTTGATACCATAAACTTACCATGGAAATAAGTGATTTCCCAAATTTTGAGCCTAAAATACCACAAGGAAATCTTTTAGGCTCAATTTTAAATTTGGTCAAAATGACAACGAGAAAAAAAATAAAATACGCGCTTCCTTCGTATTTCTCATTAACAGGACAAAAAACATGCAACAAAGATATTTCTGACGTAAAATTTTCCGTAGAACACCGTCACGCCAACCGTTTTCAATGATTCCCCTCGGAAAAGCCGGAAAATTAGGATTTTTTGAGATGACGCGGGTTGTCTCGTTTATAGCGAAAAACAAATTTTTCACCCTTTAGGGGGTGATTTTTGGCCATTTGAGGGATGGGGTCAACTCTAAACGAATTGTAACCACTGCCTTCGTGTTCAGCATCCTCTAAAACGGGAGATTACGTTAGTATCCCGGTGAAAGACGCGGAATCCGCGAATCACCATTTGGGGGTTGGTTTTTGGCTGTTTGGGGGGTGGGGCCAACTGGAAAAGAATTTTAAGTCCCACCATCGTGTTTAGCATACTCTAAAATGGGGGGGGTGGTTATTTTGGGGGCGTTAAAATTTTACGTCAGAAATGTCTTTGTTGCATTTTATTTTTTTTTCTCGTTATCATTTTGACCAAATTTAAAATGGAGCCTAAAAGATTTCCTTGTGGTATTTTAGGCTCAAAATTTGGGAAATAACTTATTTCTATGGTAAGTTTATGGTTGCGGAGGGTCGAGTGACATTTGATATGCTTTTCACATGGAATGACCCTGATGTCGCATCACTAATTCACCCATTTTACTTTATTAGTTCTTATTTCCAATTTTTTGGTAGTAATAATACCAGTATTTATGATTTCACAGTGCACCAATAAAAAAAATAGCGTAAAGTATTCGAGGGTAACTGGTCTCTATACACTGGCTCTATTTCGAGCACGCCGACCTTCTTATCCACTTATACTTTAATGTACTATTTATATACTTTTATATGTGATTTTAAGCATTTTTGTATTAACACCCACGTTTCTTTCTGTTTCATTAACAAGCTCTTTTAACGTCAATTATCTAAAAAAAAAGAGAACTCGAGAATTCTTATGACCCTAAACTTTATTTTTAAAAGACTCTTTTTGTGCCATTTTTTATTTTACTATTTGAAAATATATCTAAGTAGAAATATTGTTAGAGTATGTATCTTATAGTTTGCTTTTTGATACTTACATATTTGTTAGGAATTAGAAAACGAATTTTTCATATGTACACTTAAAAAAATATTTAAAAATCATTATTACACATTTAGTCTCTTGGTGTGTAAACAAAATCAATCTGCAACTTAAAATTTGTGGGATTAATTGAAATTCAATTTTCTATCCATACTAATATGCTGCACTTTACAGGGTGGCGCAAATTTAAATGAACACTATTGGGATTTCGTAAACCTTTATAGATACAAAGTTGGTTAAATGGGAAAAAAGATGCATATTTTCAAGAAAAAAGGACAATCTAATCTAATTTTTTAAAACAACGTTTCGTCTTCGTAGGGCTACCCTCAACAATTTTTTTTAATTACGGACCTGTACTTTTTATTTTATTTTTGAAATCCCCGTTTTTTCTCTATCCAACCATGTAGAATACTTTTGTTTGGATGTAAATTTTTAAGAAATGTGTACGTAAGAAAGAACACAATTTAATCATAAAATTGTATATCCAGATTGCGTTGAAACAAAAATTATCCTTTATTTTGACGTTTCTTAATTTTGTTGATTTTTTGACGCAATGCAATTTATTGTAAATATAAATATATTTATAAATATTTTCAGTGAAAATAATAATAATAATAACGTTTATTTATCAGAAAGATAATCATTACATACATTTTGTCATAATTTTTCTGTAATATGTATTGTAATGTTTTTATTTATTTTTTTGTTATGATATTTTAATTACTTCAATTTTAAATTTAATTTTTTAATTCATAAATTTCCCAACTTAACTTAATCTCAGGGTCAAAAAAAATAAGTGAGTTCAGTCAAAGTACAGGTTTGAAAATAAATAAATTTACCCTTGTAAATTGTTTATAAAAAAATATTAAAGTTTCAATTACCCTCGTAATTCCAAAATTTACAATTTTAATATTCCCTTTAAAAACCTTTTTTCCCAGAATTTATACTATTATAAATTTTATTACAATTTTATTTTTTTTATAATTGATGAAAATTTTTAACACACTGTTACTGAAAAATACTATCTAATTAAAATTACAACATACATTCAAAAACACTCATTCATTCCTTATACTAAATTAGATGTCATACAAACTGTCAAAAAAAGAAACTAACTTAAAACTTCAAAACCCCAATTCAACAAAATTATTCCAAACACAAAACTATTTTTGACAGTCTGTTATACATAATTTAAATGAACAATCTAAAATTAAGAAAATTTATACCACAGCAACAATATAATAGTTTTTAAATACCTTTTCATGAAAACACTGTATAGTATTTCACAATCAAAAGAAACTCTTCTTTTGATTTCTTTATAACTTCGTTCAATCCTTTCAATCTACTTCCATATCTCCTCTTCTCTTAATAAAGTCCTTTTCTTTTTTCTTTTAACTCAAAAATTGTCTTTGAATAATAATGAGTCTAATTTAGATTCCATATCAATCTCGTAATTATAAAGTTTCTGGGAAAACTCAAAAATTTCTTCATCATCAAAAAATAATTTTTTTCTTTTCAAAAATTTTGTTCTGCCTTCTCGTCTATTTTTTTCAACAACCCTCACTTTTTTTTTATCCCATCAAATTTAAAAAATCAAATTAGAAAAATTTACCAATCAAAAATGTTGCTATTTCAGTTGGCAATATTGCCTCTTAATATTCCCCCTTTAAAGATGGCATTTAAAATTTTGACACACAAACCATGCCATGTTTCGTGTCATTTCATATCATAACAAATGTAAATTTATTTATTTTCAAACCTGTACTTTGACTGAACTCACTTATTTTTTTTTTGACCCTGAGATTGAGTTAAGTTGGGAAATTTATGAATTAAAAAATTAAATTTAAAATTAAAGTAATTAAAATATCATAACAAAAAAATAAATAAAAACATTGGGCGCCAATTGAGATAATATTATAATTATTTAAATATTGTAATTATACGATTTTTACTTTTTAAATTCCTTTTATTTTTAACTTTATCTCTGACATTTTTTTACATACTTCAAAATTCTATAATCAACAACTAACAAAAACTTTCCTAACTACCATCACCAATTTTTTTTTAAGTCCGTTTCACATATTTTTTTTTAATTCGTTTAAAACTCCACATTTTTCATAATTTTGTCCCATTTTTTTTATACCATAACAATTTCCCCTTTTAAAGATAACATTTAAAATTTTGATGTCATTTCATATCATAACAGTATATATACTACTACGACTGCAAAAAGAGATTGTCTATGTACAAGAGTCAATGATTGATTTTTTAAAAATGTTTACATTTCTACTAGCTTTTATATACAGCGGCAAATGATTAAATTGAACAACTCCTTTGTGAAATAATTTTTTCATTGAACCTGTTTTATTAGTTGTTTTGACATAAAAATTAATGGAACTCGCTGATCTTGTATGCCTATCATGGATTTGTGAGATGGGAATTAATTGACAATTCAAATATTGTGGCAAGAGATTATTCATGATTTTAAAGATAAAGATCATAGTTTGTACATAAAGGAACTTATCAATATGTAACCAATTTAAACAGTTGATCATCAAATCCACACTAGTATACCTATTGCAACCTAGAATTATTCTCATAGCCTTGTTCTGAATAATTTGCAATCGTTCAAAACTAGTTTTCGAGCAACCTGTATAAATTAGTGAACAACAGTAATAAAAATGTCGCAGAATCAGTGTATTGTAAACTGTAAGCTTAGTATACATTGATAGAAATCGAGAAATCCTTCTCAAAAAACCGATTTTTTTCCCTATCTTTTTACATATATAATCTATGTGACTGTTGAATTTTAATGGAACAGGACCGTACTTAGCAAAATTCCTAAAGTACAGTTCATTGTTAAAACCTAATAAAAATATTAAGTGTTCTACATGATTGAGTAGGGGAAAAAATGGGGATTTAAAAAATGTAATAACACATACAGGTCCGAATTTAAAAACAAATAGTTGAGGGGGGCACTTCAAAGACGAAACGTTTTAAATAATTGGATACGGTATGCTAAGTTGTATTTGCCCTTCATTAAAAATTAAAAATCTTTCAAAATTAACGTGTTAATTAAATAAAACTAAAATGATCAATTTAGGTTTTTCCCAAATATCTCTGAAACCGAACCTGATATTTTAATTTTGAAAAAACCAATCAATTTGTCTTGAAAATACGCATCTTTTTCCCCATTTAACCAACTTTGTATCTATAACGGTTTCTGAAATCCTCGATAGTGTTCAATTAAATTTGCGCCACCCTGTATAGGCCTAGGGACTTTTTTAAATATGAAATTAGAGAAAATTATTTTTAGAAAAGTACCTGAAAATATTAAAATTGAATATTATTTTGAGCTGTATGTTCAGATTGAAGCCTGTGGTCAATTATTGTAACGTTAAACGTTTCATCATGCATTTCTTCTCTTTCGTCCATGTTAGTGGTTGAATAGAGACAAATTTTGTGTATTTTAAAGACTGCTAAAAATGTAGGATTTTATATAAATGTCCAGTAAGTTGCAGATGATAAAACACCAATTCTCTTTTCCTTTATATACTAAAAAGAAAATGAAATTGAATGTGTACATTTAACTCTGTTTTTTTCGAACTAAATATATTTTTAAGGTTTTTATTTTATGTTAAACTAACTCAGATTTTTAACGTTATTTTCTAAGACCAAAGTGTATAACTTCAGTTCTAGTCACTTTTTCAGTAAATGATGTTCAGCACAATACTTTCCAAGTCTGGTGATGTACTGTTCAACTTTAATTGTAAATCACTTATGAAATAAAAATAATGTAATTTGCAGAAATATTACTTTATTTATTCCTAATTTTTTTCAACCACGATTCGTCTATAAGGGAAGAACCTATAAATCTAGCAACCAGAAAATTAAATTGAAGAAGTACAATAGGGATGTATAAATCTTTATTAGTTCTTTTGAACCATTTGACAATGATATTGGCATACCATAACCAGAATTATCGACTTATCGCCACACAGGATTTTCAAGTATTCTTCAAGCTCTCGGATTTTTGAATATGCAAAAAAAAGTGGTCTAATTTTGTTATCGCCACACGTCCGTTCTTTTGGTTTTTTAATAGAGGGAAGTAAATGTGTTGAGAAAAAATTGAGAACGGACATTTTGAGTCACCCGCCTGCCTCTAATGGATGAAAATTGGAAAATTTGTAACAGGCTAAAAGAAGTGTCATCGCCACATGTCCGTTCTGTTGATTATCGGTTAGTTTATGATTCTAGACAAAAAAGTTCAGGTGGTCCAAAATTTGATTTTTATAAAAAAAAACTGTTTTTCGGCGCAAATGGAGTCGAATTTCAGAAAAATGAAGACCGAAATCAAAAATCCCAAATGAGGGATCGATAAGGAAATCTAAGACGAACATTTAAAAAAAAATCCACCTCAAACAGTGGAACTATGTGAGGTGTAGAGTAATTCGAATGCGACAGTGGCGTTTCGTCCCACTGTGCGACGGAAAACGCGTTTGCTCGTATCGCGGCGGTTATAAATGTCCGTTTCGATTTTTTCCAACTTTTTCACAATAAAAACCAGGGCCGCCCAGAACTGAGCAGGGCCCCGGGGATAAAGTCTCATCGGGCCCCTCCCCACACCATTTCAACAGAAAATTGGGAAAATTTTATAATTTATAAACAGAAGCACTGGACGCATGGGCGGAGTTGTATGTTAGGGAGGCATACGTACCGGGCGGTCTGGAAAATCCACCAGTGAAGCGGGGGGTCCTCCCCCGGAAATTTTTTGAAAATTTGAAGCTTTAAAACGCAATTTTAAGCTACTTTTCACCAGTTGCACTGTTATACTGTTTTGCAGCTGACTCATCCCGCTTCTGCTTCCTTTCTTGGAAGTCATCTATTTGCAGCCTAGCCTAGCTCCCTCCAGCTGGGATGGGATCAGTAATTAAGTGATAACATCATTTCTAAAGAAAAATAAATATTCACAAAAAAGTTGCCCCCCGTAACTCAGCCCATGACTGGACGTACTGTTATACCCTTTTTTATTAAGGAAGGAACTAAATTAAAACCCCCTATAAGCAAGTAAACATTTTAATTTCGTTTTCAAATACATTTACAATATATAATAAAAGGTGTCCCAGAGTAGATTTTCGGTTTTAAACTTACCTTAGGCTGACCCTGTTAGAAATTCCATGAAAATATTACGTCGAGCGTATAGCAGACACGTGCGGATTTCAGTTATCCATGGAACAGTGGATGAGTTCGCAGCGTGCTTACATGGTTGAGGCTTATTTTAAAGTCAACGATTCGTACACAGTTGCTCAGCGGCGTTTTTGTGATGCGCCATCAGCAATGTTAGTTCACGCATGGGTAAAAAAAATTAGAGAACAAGGAGTTGTTACAAATGTCAAAACATCCAGGTTAACTGAAAACCATTCGAACAACACGTCAAATTTAAACTTCCCGCCGGTTTTATTATTCGTTTTTTGTTTTATTGTTTTCCGTGTATCTATAATAACATAATTAGATTTTTTCACGGAAATGAAAAATTTTCATTTAAAATAGAAAACAAATCTCAGGGAACTATACTAAATATGGGCATTGAATACATGATAGATGAATATGGCGCTTGCTTATGTTGCAATAGTTTAGATTCTCGAATATTTTTTATTAATAGAAAATTTAGTTGAAGAAAATCTTCTTATTTAATGGATTTTTTGTGTAAACTTACAAAAGTCAAAGGTTAACTGAGAAGAAACCCCAGAATATATTTTCCAATCGAATTGATTAACTGAAAAATATACTGAAAGTGTGTGCGCCTAAAACTATTAATTTCATTCATTGAGGCTCTTTTATAAAAGGGAATTTTTTTTTTGTATAATAACCGTAAAATAGGGCCCGCGGCCGGGCCCCTTTGGAGATGGTAATGCATTTGAAAAAGTCCAGTAATTGCTATTTGTAATTTGTCATTTTCAAAAAATCGTAGTAGGCGATAGAACATCGACTCCAATTTCGCCTACATCTCGAAAGATACGCTAAAGCTTAAGATGGGGCTCGCAACAGGTATGCCAAACTACAAACACCAAAAATCCCTGCAAAATCCCCATCTTTCGCGTTCATCAATCGACAGTCACTTTGTCAGTATATCACTGTCTTTCTGCAATAATGAAGAGAGATAGATATCT
Source organism: Crepidodera aurea (assembly GCA_949320105.2). NCBI lineage: Eukaryota > Metazoa > Arthropoda > Insecta > Coleoptera > Chrysomelidae > Crepidodera > Crepidodera aurea. The sequence continues at coordinate 65,449,119 of OX439475.1, forward strand.
TAAGACTTCAATGAATCTCCTGTATGCTAGGTGGCGCTGCTAGTATTAAATATTATATTTTAATGAAACGTTTATTTAACATATTTTTCCAATATAAACGCATACATAACTTTTCTACAAATGCCCAAGTAGCAATTTATAACCAGAATAAACCTGAAAAAATGTTCATTTGATGGACATAAATAATTTGCTTGTCAAATGACAGCCATCTCATAAAGTCAAAGTTGAAAATACAACGTTGCCAATTCAATTTCAGAAATCATGGATTTAGGTAAGTATTTAATGGAACGTTGAGTAACGCTGTTAAAATGGACACTTGTGAAAATGTGCTAAAAATATGTGTAATAGTTTTGGTTTTAATCATCTGTTTCCGAGTTAAGGGCGCGGTCTTCCTGTGTATAAAATCCTATGCTGCAGACCAAAAGTTAAATCGACTGATTTCCGAATGTAATGGGATTTAAAATATAATTTTCAGACAAATTAAAGATAAAGGTCTAACTTAGGTAGTCTTACTATTTTAAATCGATGAATTTATTATTTTCTATGAAAACGACAGCTTTAAAATCATCCAATTTTTTTAACCTTAAAAGTGGCATTTAATAATCTATATATCCTCGATTCTGAAAAAATAAGAAAAATAAACATTAACTTGACCTAAGTTAGACCTTTATCTACAATGTGGTTTAATCAGAATACATCAAAATACTTTAATTTATGAAATCAGTCGATTTGAAATCTTAAAGTCATTTCAAATTAATTTGAAAGTTTGGTCAAATAATGGCGTCTAAAAATTCTTTACCCATAGGTATTCAGTATATATATATATATATATAGATCATATAGGTTTTAACACTGTAAGAAAGATGGTGCCCGAAGCAAATCAAATTTGCAATGGATGCCAACCCATCAGCTGAGATATTTAGCGGGGTGATACCATAATTAGCCCAGTTGTGAGAGACTTTGACCTCTCATAAAATGTGATATCGCTTTAAAAGGTGTAGAAAACGATAAAAAAATCTTTGCGGCTCTAAAGTGTATGCTAAATTCGAAAAACTAATAGCACAACCACGTGAAACAGCAAAAAATTTTACTATTATTTATATTTCAGATAACATTTGTTCACTTTAAATTTTATTTTAATGTAATATACTTAAATGTTTCTTTTCAAATTATATTGCTAATTTTATATTTTGTTTGTTAACTGTTTCATTTTATTCATTGAATTGTTTTCATTATTCTACAATAAATTATTGATATTTTGTAAACTATAAACGTCACTTATAGCAAATTTTATCTCAAACTATAAAAATGCCATTTTTGGTTTTACTGTACAACTCAAGAAAATCAATAAACTCTGTAGATTTTTTTATCTCTAATTTTTTCCAAAAATTCAATTTTTTCCCATTTCATCGTATTCCTATCTGTTATGGTTTAGAATATAGCGATGTTGGCACATAATAAAGAAGAGTATTTATAAATATATTTTTTATTACTCGAGGACGAGATGCTTTTTGCGCATGTCGTATAACTGTCATAACGCGGGAATTTTTAAAAAGAATTCAAAATTATTTGTGTAGATATGTTATGCATTAGAATAAAAATATAGAAAGTATTTTAGAAAAGAATTAGGGAATATTATAAAGTGGAAGATAAGAATATATTCAAAATAACTGATATGTTGTATGACTTTCATAATAAATTAATTTTTACTTTTTAATAGTTAGTATGTGTCGGAATCATGATTTTTCTTTTTTAATCAGTTATAATAACTATTAAATTGTCAATGTGTCAAATTATTACTTTCCATGGAACTCTAATTTATCAAATTAAAAAAAATGTAATAATTTTGTGCATAGGCATAGAAATGTAAATTTTCACTTCTGTTTTGTTTTCAAACATCAACTTCCTGTTGTCAAATTGGTTAAAAAAAAGTTCTGATTTTGGTAGATGTCGATCAATATGTAATCTTTCATATTTTATATTCAAATTCATTAGTCTGAAAATTATAGAGATATATTTATTTTCAAATTGTTTGGGACTTCTAAATATCTTTGAAATGTTCACCTAAATCGTAATTCATCGTTCGCGGGGTTAATTTTTCTTTCGTTTCTCACACTTCATAACGAAGAACAAAATCACTTTATACGGGGTAATTCATTGAGAAATGCGCATACAGAAAGGGTAGATGGAGAACACCGAGGTGCTTCTAAATAACCTATGGGTCTGTCGTTCTTTATAACCAAGATACAGGGTGATTTATTAATTTTCCCCATTTTTTCAATTAATCATAACTTATGAACGACCCTATACGTTTTTGTAATATTTGGTTCGTATGCTCTTTGTCTACAGTGGTGTCGATTAACATATTCCAAATCCGGCCTTAAAAAGTTAATGAGTAGGTTTCGAATCGAAACAATACCCAGTATATTAATATTTTAAAATTTTATTTGGAAAGAGCAGAAAAAAATAAGTAAGACTAAATATATTTGGTGCTTCCGCTTACAACTTTTTTACTTATTAACTTGACTTAAATCTAGATGTTTCGATAATGAGGTGGCACAAAAATAAAAAAAAAATTCTTCCCCAAATGGTACTTTTCTAGCTTTAATCCATAAAATCATCAACTATTTCTTATTCTCCTAATTTCTGGATCCCAACCTTATTGAAAAATCAAGAAAAAATATTATAAAGTATATATTTATAAATTTATTTTAAAATTATTCATTTATCTGTTTAAGAATTTATTAATAAACAAATTCATTGATAAAACATATAATTTTTGTTTTCTTCTGTGTTTTTAGTACAATGCTTTTTGTGATCATTGTAGACCCTTTCACTATTTATTTTTTATTATCCGATCGCTGGATTATAGCGATTACTTAAACTATAATCGCGATATGCCGGTACGTTAGAAGTTTTTTTGGTAGCAACAAAGGCGCCGCTTTAAAACTGTTAAATTGTGGCAACTTTATGTATTACACGAACTATACGCGTATTGCATTTGCCTTAGCGACCCGGCGCCATCCGATTGTTCGCGAAATCTCTTTCGACATAACCTATTACCGTGATTTAATTGGAGATTTGGCATTTTTTAATTTTTTACAGTTTGTACTTTAATTCTTGGTTTTTATAGTTAAGCATTTTGATACAAATAGAATTGGTATAATTTTAAAATTAATATTTCTTTAAAACACAAAAATATAAGTAGATCATCATCATTATTATATAAAATCAAGGATCTCGGGTTTAAATAGTCTTCAAGAAAAGTTCGGTGCAAAAAAATTGCTAAAGCGGCTTACTCCTTTGATGCAATTGTCTAGGAGTCTAGGGCCACCGTGAGCTGAACCAAAGTTCAAACGATGCCTGCCCGCCTTGACTTAAAAAAGCGATTCTTTGATCTACAAAGAAGCGCCGACGCAACTTGACACGTGTCGATTCTGGAATAGTTGTCATAGCTATATACTAACTTTGAAATGAGCAATAACATCACTCTGTATACATTTGAAAAAAAATTGTTTCCTACTTGTAAATATCTTTGACATGTTTACCTAAATCGTAATTCATCGTAATAAATAAATAAATAAATCGTTTGCGTGGTAAATTTTTCTTTCGTTTCTCATATACTTCATAACGAGGAACAAAATCACTTCATATAAATAACTGAAAAGAAAAAGTTAAGAATTAAAAGAAAGATTTTATGGATGAATAGTTTTCATTAAAAGGCTCTGTATAAATAATATATACCTACAAAGAAAATAAATGAATAATTATTTATCATTATGTTCTTTATTTAACCACTTACAAAGAGCTATCGACCGAGGTCCTTCTGCCCATAAATGAATAATAAAAAGTTAAGATTATACATTTTGGTAATACTAAATATTGTTCTCCCCTTGTATTAAATATAGCAGACAATGAATTTCTCGAATGGTTTCTGTAATGAGAAAATTTCAAAGGAAGGTTTCTGTAACTACTTTGTTTAATTTAAGCATTTATCACGAGATACCAGCACCTCCCGGACAGCACCTTATTTGACATAATTTCGCTGACATTTGACGTACAAGACCGCGCCCTTAAATATTCGTATGTCTATGCTACACTTAATAATGAAACTCGGACTTTTTTTTGTTATCGTTATCAAAAAATTTTGTAGGTCCAGATATTTTAGTGTTTAATTTAACATAAAATCTCTAATGTCATAGTAACATTTTTCAACTACAAATTGTTTTAAAGCCAATTTAAAGCTGTTAATGTTATGTCTTTGATTTTGATGGCAGCTTGTTGTATAATTGTATTCCTGCATATTCAGGACTGCGCTCATATACCGATATAAAACTATCCTCTCTTATAGTTGTTCTCATCCAGTCCTTCAACCTTCGAAGGTTTGAAAAGGACCTCTCGTCTTCTTGTAATCTTTCTCTAAATTAAAAAACTCGACCTGAAAAGGGGTCTGTAGCCCCCACAGCCCCCCTCCCTTGGATCCACCAACGTACAGGGTCGACATATGCTTTTGGTAACGCAACATATTTCCATTTCTGGTGGGATAATTAAGAGTATCATTTACTTTTGTAAAACAGGAACTATTTTTTTCCACGGCCACTACTGAATGTAGTTATTCTGAAACCACTTATAATAACAAAAAAAAGGAAACATTCTAGCTCTTCAAATTGAAAATTCTGAAACACTTATGTATTTTATACGTATTTCATTCTTACTCTAGCGTCAGAATGTTCATTCTGTAACACCTTGCTGTAAATATCACGTCCGCATTTTTTGATAGCCAGACAGTTCTACGCGACGTGTTATTTATTTAGTTTGAATTTGCCTGAACAAAGATGAGATGCGTTTTTTAATGTTTCATTTTCCTATTTATTCAATTCCCATTTGAAGAAATTAAGTACCCTGTCATAAGTGCAGAATTTTTGGCACACTGTATATGGCCGTAGGTAAAGTATAGTACGTAATGCGCGTTGTAAAAAACAATTACGCACTCGCGGCTTCGTGCGCAATCTTTTTATTCGTGCGTAATATGCTTTTTACAACACTTGTTACGTAATAAGCGGTATCTCGCCTGTTCTTCTTAAAAAATTCAGTTTTATACTCTCGCGACCACTTTTTCATATTTTCAATAAATCCCTAAACACAGGTAATTTTCCTACGTCACACCAATATATAAATCTGGCAACAAATCTGATATTAAAAACTACCGCCTCATATCCATCCTCAACACTATTCCAAAAGTTTTCGAAAGCATTATTAGGGTAAAAACACAGTGGAGCATGGCAGGACGCTGGTAGCCTAGCTTGTCGCTTAGAGCGAAGTAGAATTAAAGCGAGAGTACTTACGGGCGTGTACACGTTGCAGCATATCAGTTAGCTGGGATACTAGCAGTGCGCTTAGCTGTAAGCTGATATAATTGCGAAGTCGATTATTTACATCGCTTAGAGCGAGGATGCTCCGACTCGCGCACGCGCATTGACACGTTTTATGTGACGTGTTCAGTGTTGCCATTAAGGGAATTTTATTTTATACGTTTTACGTGTGTATTTATTTACTTTTGATTACTTTTTATTCTTTGGGTATCTATAATAAAGTTTATTTTGCTTTATTTCATAAATTCATAATGATCGATGGCGACTTTTTACTTTGTTCATGCTGGCAACACTGCGTGTTCTATACGGAATCATTCACTTCGTTTTCTCTGTGAAGTACAGACAGTTGTGTTGTTAATACGTAAGTTTTTGTAAGTCATTTAGTAGCTGAATTATCAAAAAGTAACTCTTCATCACTAGAACTCGCCATCTTTAACGCGGCGACCTGCGACTGACTGAAGCTTCAGTGTGTGTGTTTACAGCTTCCTGCCAGGTGACCCTTACTGAGATTCTCACCTATGACTATTCTGGTATCCTTAACTCTCAGCAATTTGGTTTCACTTCGGGTAAATCTGCAGAATTGAGTCTTCTAACTTATGTTGATTTTCTGTCTGAAGCCTTGGAAAAGGGAAAAGGGATTGATTCAATTTGCACTGACTTTTCCAAGGCCTTTGACAGAGTCAACCATGAACTTTTTGTCCATAAACTCAATTTGTATGGCTTACGTGGTTCCATGCTGCAGTGGTTTAATAGCTACTTATGTGGCAGAACCCAACAGGTACGAGTAAATCATTTCTATTCTCATACATTTTCAGCTACTTCTGGTGTACCCCAGGGGTCCCACTTGGGTCCACTGCTTTTTAATCTCTTTATCAATGATATTACCTACTGTTTCCACGCCAGCTGTGCCCTTCTATTTGCAGATGACCTAAAATGTTTTAAAATTATTAACAATTATGTAGATGCTTCATTGTTGCAATTAGAACCTGTCTACATGGTGCTCACATAACGGCATGGATCTTAACACCAGTAAATGCCATATTATTAGCTTTAATCGCACACATCACTCATTAGCATTTAATTATCACATCAGTGGTCATTTGCTCGATACTGTAAATCAGATTAGAGATCTAGGAATTACTCTCGACAGCTCCCTCAGCTTCAATTGCCACATCACTAATGCCATACAAAAATCAATGAAAATGTTGGGTTTTGTTAAAAGGACAACTCGCGACTTTTCCAACATGTGTGTGTATATGTTTATTTGGCACTGGTTTAACCAACTGGCCAGTCGATAATTTTCCAACATAAATTGCATTAAAGTTCTGTACTTTTCATTAGTCAGATCTCACCTTGATTATTGCTCGTCTGTTTGATCTCCTCATTACTTAATTTACATAAATAAGATTCAAAAAAATTTTTTTTCGCTATATAGCATTCAATCTTGATACTTATCACGATTACACAGCATGGCAACATCAATTATTGCGCATCCCTTCTCTCGAGAGTCGCAGAAAACAAAAATACCTCTTATTGCTCTTTAACATTGTAAACGGTATTTGCAACTGTCCGCAGCTTCTTAATATGATCTGCCTATCCGTACCCGTTCGCTCAACCAGGCAGGTGAGAACATTTAATATGCCTTTCCATCGTTATAACTACGCTTTCTGCTCGTTCCTACCTAGAGTCCTGAGGCTGGCAAACTCTCTTGCTGTTGTTCGGCAGCTCCACTGGTCGTTTTAGGAACCATCTGGCCCAGCTGAGCATTTGAGTGTAAGGGATGTGATCTTAATAGTTTTGCGCTGAATACCGGTATTGATGTGCTACCACTGGCGGATCTGAGGGGACGACCCCTAGAGTCCTGAATAGTTGATATTGGTTCAACAACTAGTCTGGATATGCAAGTAAACCTTTTGATTGGTTTTCAACAAGAAGAAAACATACGTTATACAAATAGTCCAGTAAATTAACGCCACAAAAATCCCAAACCTGGGCATCAAGTCTGTCCGTCAAATTTTTTAATTTGCAGGTATTCATAGGTACATTTACTTCCGAAAATCTCAGCTGCGTGGAATTTGTGGTTCCGGAAAATGCGTTTTTTGACGATATCTGCCGAAATATGACCCTTAGAGCATTTTTGTTTAGACAAAAAATGAAATCCCTATGATTTTTTTCACTACACTAATATTTTTTGCAAAAACGGCGTTTCAAAAATTCGCAATTTTGAGAATCTGAAAATTATTGTGGTGAAAACGGAAAATTTGAGTATCCTCCCAAGACTTGAATATCCTCCCGTTTTTGTCTGAAGACAAAAGATAAGGCAATAATAACCAACTTTTTTTTACTTTTTGCACTTGATTAATAAATTTATTGTAAAAAAAATCCAATTTGAGAAAGTTTGAAGTTTGAAAGTTTTTTCTGGAGCACTTGATAAAATACTTCATATATATATATTGATGAAAAGGTCAGAATGTGATCTTTTATTTAGTACAATTCCTAACCCCAAAAAATTTTAGCAGGTAAAAAAAAATGTCGATTTTTCATAGGGGTGAGAATTTTCTCAATTTTCCGGAAAACCCAAAAATATGAAAAAAAAAGAAGAAAAATGCTATCGACAATGGGACAAGCAAAGCTCTCTAATGATGTGCCTTGAAAACCGATATGGTCCTTGATTATCTATTAGTTCCCGATATACCTGAGCGGAAATTAAAAAAAAACGCCCTAAAAAACATGTTGTTTATGAAAATACAAAAAAATTACCTTGCAAAGCCCGAATCCAAAAGGATTCGGTTAAATTAGTCTTGATAAAAAAAATGTGAATAAATTTATAGGAGGGTCAAAATATCGATCAAAGAGAAACTTCGGCCCGGTTTTTCAATAATCCAGAGAAATAGATAAAAGGAAAAAGTAACTTAATATTATAACTGCATGTTCCTTCTTTTATCTGAACTTTGAATCATGAAAAAATATTAATTTTTACGTGATTTATTGAAAAATCCGCTTGGGAGGTCATTCCTTTAGAGCGTGCCCTCTAAATGCAGGGCAGGAGCTAAAAATGGGGGTGCGTTTTGGAGCCGGTTATGTCGAAAAGTATCATATTTTTGACAAAAATGATGAGGATCATTTTTGCAGGTAATGAACTGATCTTCATTTTCGTCCAAACAAAAATTCTCTGTCATATTGTCGGAAATATCGGCGAAAATAGGCGAAAAAAAACAGATTTTTGAGACCATTGGGCCATAATAATAAAATCAAAGTTTTTGGTTTAAAGCCCCGACTTGGTCGGGCGCCAAACCACGTCTGGACTTTCGTAATTCAATACCTGGGGGGGCATATAGCCCAAGGAGTAGTTGTTGAAGTCCAGACGCTGGTGCAGTGTAGGACATTTAATGTTTTTGTTCTTGGGAACAAGTGTGATTTATTTCACAACCTTAGGTAGTTTTGGTACTCCCATGGTCCTTTTTTGGTATTTTTATGGTTACAAAAAAAAATTCCACCGTCGTTAGAGTTCCCGCCCTTCCACAAAATTCAGACAGCTGAGATTCTCGGGGGTTAATGTACCCATGAATACCCTGCAAGTTAAAAAAAATGGTGCCGGACAGACCTGATGCCCGGGTTGGCTCCTTCGTTTATTGGACTAAAACAAAATTTTTCGTTGTATTGAAAATTTTCCCAAAGACTCAAACATCCCAAATTTTTATCACTTAGATTACAAATTTCCATTAACTGATGGCCCCCCCTGAAAAACTCCCTAGATTCGCCACTGTATGCTACTCATGCAGGTTTTCTGTTTTGCTATCTTTGCTATATTGGCTTTTTATTATTGTATTGTATTTTTTTTTAATTATATTGCTGAGTTATAAATTTTATTATTGTATCTTGTGCTGTGAATGTACACTATTACTGTTCTATTCTACTTTCATTATGGAATTGGACTTGCCCGTAAATTAAATAAATAAATATACTATTACAAATCGGCTGCTCCATTCCAAAACACAGTATCCAACATTTTCTTAGAAAATCGTGTTTTTTATATCTTTTGATATACTGTGTTTAGACGCACCTTTTAATCCGGCCTATTTGTTGATAGCTAAGAGATTTTCGGAGTTACGACTTGCCCAAAACCTAGTATCTACACAACTTTTATTCTTTTCCCATCCCAAAACATAGTATCTGTTTTTTCTACATCAAAACACAGGACATACCCAGATGCTCTGTTTTGGTAAGTGACAACAACTAAAATTTTGTATTCACTATAGTTACTATCTGCAAGATACTGTGTTTGTTTCTTATTTGGACAGATAATTGTACAGGATAAAATAAAAATTGGATCCTGTACACATTGCTAGTTTGGTTCATATATCAAGAAACTGGACCACAGTTGCTTTTTCAAGGAAGGGCCTTTAAGTTTTAGATGTAAATGTTTTTCACAAATGGGGAAAAAAAGAAAAGACAAGTTCAAAAAAATAGCGATGATTCTCTCAATGGGTTTTTGTTAAGTCCTATAGTTGAGGTACCCTTTAGGAAGGGATCAAAATGCTTAGAATACAAAACCGATTTTGACCAAAAAGATATGAATCCCTATATTTTCTACAGAAGAAATTTAACATCCAAGGCATGCCCGAAACCCTACCATGGGATGCAGAAATCCAAGAAAGGAGAAATCATAAAAGTGTTGTGGCCTTTAATGCCACAAAACAGGTTGGATTTCTGGAATAATCTAGTTGAAAGTGATACCGCTCCAGACTTAATGGAAGAATATGACAATGTTTATTTAGTCGATATGACTTGGTTCAGAAACCTTTTTTTTTCTAGTATTTTTAGGATTCTCTATAAAACTAAGATTTAATTTTCAGTAATTTTTGAAATACTCTTTCGTTTTTGCTTTGTAAAAATTTACTTTTGATTTATTAAAAAGTTATTACCTTTATCGCTATATTCGTACTGATTGTCCTTGCAGATACTATATTTTGTAAAAAACAAAAATGTTCCATATCCTACTTCAAAACCAAGTAAGTATCAAATCTATTGCTAAAATTAAAATTACGTAAACTTTAAAGACGCGGAAAAAATTTGATGAAAAACTGTATCACATAGCATTAATATAAAAAGAATTCGTTAAATAGCCTACAGAGGCCAAATAAAAAAACTAAAACACGTTTTATTCACAATTTTATTTTTACACATACTGTGTTCAAAATCGAACATTTTTACCTACGCCCATGGCAACAAGGGAAATAAAATAACCAAACCTCACGCATAGCAACAGTACAGCACACATCGTCAATCAAGGCCATCGCGCAGATAATCAACGCGGAAGTAACTCACCGACGAGATAAACATCAATAATAAAAGCCGCCTTTACATGCTCCGCGACACATTGGCGAGACTGCAAGTTGCATAAAAAAAAGGCACAACAATAACGCCGAAAATACATACCCGTGATTGGCCGCGGAAGGATCTCGTCTGTCGACACGAGTCTCAAATAAATCAAATCAAACCAGTAGAACATCAGACTCCGTGTGGATCAGGTCGTAATCTTTGGACTGTCCACGCGTAATAAATTTAAACTAGTAGAACTTCTATTTCCGTAGAAACAGGTCGCATCATTAGACTGTTTCTTACGTAATAAATTCATCAATTTTAACTTATATGAATTGCATACTATTACATACGCACTCGTATTCACAGTCAGTTATTTTTTGAGCAATTGCAAACACAGTTTTGAATTTTGTTATATTCTATGTTTGTTGTAAAGTGTTTTGTTTTACGAAGTTATCGTTAATATATAAAATCCAAGTACTCAGAGTATAATTTCGCTATAACCTATATATATACAGTCCACATCAATTTCTCAGCCAACTTAAATCTACAATAAGTTGGGACAGGCACATCTAAAGGGTGTGGCCTAATAAGTTTGGGTCTCCAAATTTGACATTATTTGGAACTTCCCAAAACAATATGCATAAAGAATAGTATATTCTGTAACAAGGTTGTGTGTCTAATTTTCATTCCAACAGAGTAACAGACTGTACTTTCTCCACGGTCACAGAAAGTAGGAATTGAATATAGTAAAATGAAACTTCAATCTCTCAACAGTGTGTAGTATTTTTATATTCAAGCTTGGATTTTTGCGGTAGCAAATTTTGAATTATGTTATCGGCATATTCTTTTATTTCTGGAGAAGTATTTTCAAATTCGTTTCGTAATAAATTAAAAGATTTTACATTTATGGCAAACCTTATTTTTTTAAACAATTACGTAATGAACATTATGCCTCTAGAGTAAGAATGAAATACGTGTCTATCTGTTGATGGGGGCGTACAATGCGAATTATAAGATCTATTGTGTCCATTCGTTAAGGATGTCTCAACTATTAGAGCAGTTCCTCCAGTCCTATTGCTTTCAAAAAGTTCAGGATATCGGTTAGACTTCAGGTTATTCTCAGAGATATCGTACCCTTGAATTTTGCAGGGTTATTAATTCTGAGAGAATGTAGATAGAGGTTTCCTCCTCTATGAAATACATATAAAATACATAAGTGACGAAGTGTTTCAGAATTTTCGTTCAATCTCAAGAGGAGAATGTTTCTTTTCTGTTATTATAAGTGGTTTCAGAATAACTAACTGCGCTCTCGTAGGCACTCGACAACTTTGCGCACTCGTCGCACAATATCCTATAGTGATATGTGCCTTCCTTTTGAAATTGGGTGTTATAACTCCCACTTTTAGAGCATTAGGAAAGCTCCTTGTAACAAAGATGAAGTAATATGCTATTGTAGGAAGTTGTGTTGAGGTAATTGAAATACAATATAATTTTTCATTTTTTATTTAATATATAACAAAATTCATATAGCTAATATAGTTGTAAATACTCAGCACTCATTAAATCACACATTTTTAATGTAAACACTATCGATACAAAAATATCGCTTATTCTTACAGAAAAATACAGCTATGACGAAAAAACGGAACAAGCGACATCTCCGTTGTGATAACATCCAAACATTTATTTACCTAAATTTAAACTAACTTCCAAATATAATGTCGATTCTATATAATTAACTAGAACACGCTACAGAGTCTGATCTGATTAGTTTAAAAATTAACGAGAGAAATTTGAACCAAACGCTCTACTTTAGAAAAATACTAACATACTATGCATATTCTCCTAAAATGTTAGTCCCATTTGTTTGAACGTTCAATAGACCTGATTTTTAGATGCATTACTCCGAAAATAACCTTAAATAACAATTGTAATATTCATTTACTTTAATTGTTCCCAGCCAAGAGCACGTGAGCTGAAAGTTTCTCAGTGAATGCTTCCAGTACAGGTAGGAACGATGGGCTACTATGAACTTTGAGTTATCGTGGCTTTGGCAGGTAGCAGGTAGCAAAGTGTATAAAATACTGACATAAATTTATTATTTTCCTTTGCTACCTGTTACCTGCCAAAGCCACGATGTCCGAAAGTTCATAGTAGCCCATTGTTCCTACCTGTGTTGGAAGCAGTCGCTGAGAAACTTTCAGCTTTTATAAAATAACGAAGGTCGGGCACTCACGGGCTCTTGCTCTATTTTATTCGACTCAAACAATTGTTTATTTGAGTCAAATATTTTTCCTTAACAGAAAATATATTTTCACAGTAATTCATAGTAAATTAAACGGTAATTTTTTTCATTCAGTACTAATACAACTTAATAATAAATGAAAAATGAATAACCAATATTTTTAAAAGTTTATGTTCGGTTTTATTTTGCTTAAAATCGTCAAATTTTGGGACGGTTTAAAAAACTCTCTTATGAAATAACTGGACTCTATAATAAAATTAAAGTACCAATAGTTGATCTAATAATTTTTAAAACATTCAGTATTTTTGTACAATTTTTTTAAAATAATTTACTTACAAGAATATCAACAGATAGAGACAGTCAAAAATATTTGCCGTTATCTGCGCATTTTTTAAATAGTATAATTATATCACATATTCTTTCGATTCGAAAATGCTTCAGCAGTTTCTACAGGGCAAAAGTATAATCAAATAAAAAGATTTCCATGTTTATCTGGTAATAAATAAATTCTTAGTACGTGTGCAAAAAGCTATTAATAACGGTTAAGTAGTTTTTTTTATACAAATAAACGGTTGTAGCAAAAAAGTGATTATTAACCGCTATTAAAAAGACTGAGCGATGTCTAAAATATTACAAGGGGCCATAAGAAAGTTGTTTTTACTTGGCATCGGTGTTCAAACAGACACAGGATTGAAATGGAAAAAGTCGATTATTAGACCTTGGCCAATCATTTTTTAAACAAAAAAATTTCTTAGCAGTATGTGGATGGTCGGAAAATTTAAAAAAACAATCTATATACAATTTGAGGGTTGGATATTGGTTTTTTACGATTTGTGGCTGAAATATGCATCATATCGAAAAAATATTAATGTAAAAGTTGTAGTTAATGAAGAAATGTAAAACTTTTGTATTGACGATTCCACTCATATGTGAAAAATGCCATATACAAATTCAATGGGATATTTGGCATATGATGTAGGAAGAGAAAATATAACTGGATAAAAAATCGATAATACCACGTTACCAGGGTAGCGATGTGTGTTTGTTATTTATTTATGTGTCACGTATGTTTCATGGAATTGTCTTACCAAATACCAGCTCGAGCTCAGATTTTGTACACGATATTTTTTTTAAGTTTGATTTCTCGTATTTACTTTCATTGGAAATTTAACGAGTTCTGTGAAAAAATAACGAAATCGCATCAAAAAATCAAAAATACCCGGCCAAATCTGAGCTCTAGTGGTATTACCCCCGATTATTTTTCAACATAACCTCAAAATTATTGAAAAAAACGTTATAAACAGTTTTTTTCGTTTTTAACTTTTATCTCCCGCAAAAATATTTTTTTTTGAAACTTGGTGACAACGTTCTTCTTTGTATTTTAAATAAGCTGTAATTTTTTCAAAGCAAAATATTTATTTTTCGATTTTATACGAATTTAAATTAAAAAAAAAAAGCCTAATTTTCAATCGAAAAAGTTCCCATACAAATTTTCAATTTCAACCACCTTGTATATTTATTTGATATTTGGCAAGCTCGTTCTACTCCATTAAAACAATCAAGAGACATAGTGACCAAAATTAAAATTCAGATCCGGCTTTAAAAAAAATAATCGAAATGATTTTGCTCTTGAACAACACCCTGTATATCAAAACTTTAAAAATTGGGTTGCATATTCGAAGAAAAAGTTTAATGGGTATACAAAGTTTTTGAGACTGCACATTTCATTCCACTAGTAAAATTTTAAAAGCAAACTTAATTGAATATAAAATATCTGGACCTACAAAATTTTTTGATTCTACCATGCATTTTGTATAATAAGAAACATTTACATTTTTCATTTAAATAAAAAGTCACGATGTTCTTCGCCAAAACGATATTCGCCCGAAAATTTATTAAATTTAACAAACCGAGTTTTAATATTAAGGGCTAGTCTTTTCACCTTCGGATAAACTAGTTTATCCTAAGAATAAATTTTAACTGAGGGATAACAGAAAATACCGTCTTTTCACCTTCAGATAGCGCTATCTACCGGTTAAAGTACCCTTATCCCCAGGATAAGCTATCTGGTGGTTTATGTGGTGGATAGTGATTTTATCTACCAGTTAAAACCCAAGAGCATGCGCACTAAATAAAATTGAGGGGCGAATTGTCAACATAACATAACCTAACAGAAACTTCATTATTATTCTAATTTGAGATAAGTAATTAAATAGTGATTATTAAAGACTAAAAGATTGCTTTTAAGTTCGGAATTAAGACATAAGTGGTGTTTTACAAACTAAAGTGAAAACTATTTGTCATTCTACAACAAAATTATTTAAACAAAATGGATTTATTATAAGATTTTGAGATGTTTGTTGATGTTGGACTAATTAACGACACAGAAGCATTACATCGTGAACAAGACTACAATGTTAGATCAAGAAGAGAACATTTCAATGAGTGGAATAACATTTGCGTAATATTGCAATTGATCAAAATGAGAATGATTTTGAAGAAAATGAATTTGTTCTGGAAGATCTTAGAGAGTTTAATGATGGTGAAGAAAATAATGAAAATGCTCGGACAACATTTATAGATTATTTTCAAGAATTATTGAATCAAGTTAACTGAAATATGTAATTTTTAACTACTTTTTTCCTTGATTCAAATTCAAATATTCCAGTATACACTTTATTTATGATCCATGATATTAAAGTGCCTATTTAACAAAATTTTTCAAATTTAACAATTACCTATATATTTTAAGTATACCCATAGATACTGTAGTTTTTTTTCTCGATTGATATCCTACTTCAATAAAGAATCTATATATCTATCTAAATATTAGCTTTTTGTTGTGTCAACGTGATTATGATGATTAAAACTGTATATATATATATATATATATATATATATATATATATATATATATATATATATATATATATATATATATGTAAATAATTTTTTAATATAAAACCCAAACAAATAACTAACGTCTATTTATCACGCTCTACAAATGAACCTTACCGTGGTGCCCTCTCTTACAGTAAAGTAATAACAACTACGGCCATCAGCAATGTTATTTTGATTTATAGAACATCTTTGCGATGTTCTCTTTCTCTTACTAGCACATGACACTTTTATCTTTGTTTCTCTTCCTTCGGTGTCATTTCAGTTGGCTAGATTTCACTGTGTGAGTGACTATTGGTACATCTCAGAGACAGCTATCTATCAGATAACTCGAGATGAAAAGACTCGTATCAGTTATCCCTTAGATAACGAGTTCTAGTTAATTTATCTGTAGAATAGTTATCTGACGGTTAAAGGTGAAAAGACTGGCCCTAAGTCTAGCATAGACATACAAATATTTAACTCGGAAAAAGATGATTAAAACCAAAACTATTACACATATTTTTAGCACATTTTGACAAGTGTCCATTTTAACAGTGTTACTCAACGTTCCATTAAATATTTACCTAAAATCCATGATTTCTGAAATTGAATTGGCAACGTTGTATTTTCAACTTTGAATTTATGAGATGGTTGTCAGTTGACAAGCAAATTATTTATGTCTGTCAAATGAACATTTTTTCCTTTTTTTATACTTTTCAGGTTTATTCTGGTTATAAATTTGTAGAAAAGTTATGTATGCGTTTGTATTGGAAAAATATGTTAAATAATCGTTTCAACGCACTGAATTTGTTTGTCTTGGGAGTGAGTACCATAACATATATTTTAAAAAAAAAATTTGAAAAATATTTTTCTGCGCAAAAATTTCTATTGCTATATTGATTTATCATGTTTTATAGCATCTGTGAAAATTTCATGAAAATCCCAGCCGGCCCCATATTCTTAACGTTTACCCAGAGATGTGCGTGTCAGTAGTTGTCAAAATTTGTAGGTTATTATGGAATCTTCTATTGCATTGTAAAAAGCGGCAAATTTA
Organism: Crepidodera aurea; assembly: GCA_949320105.2. NCBI lineage: Eukaryota > Metazoa > Arthropoda > Insecta > Coleoptera > Chrysomelidae > Crepidodera > Crepidodera aurea. The sequence goes on from OX439475.1 coordinate 65,465,995, forward strand.
AAATTGAATTCTTTCAGATTGAAACCCCAGAAATTAAATAAAGTCAAACCTTGACGTTGATATTTACAACCAGTTGAGAATGCTCTTCTAGCATTGCCATAAACCGAACATAATAATGACATTATTAATAAAATTTTAGATTAACAGTTCTCATTCTAATCAACACAGCCAACAGCCACAGTCATACTTTAACGGCCCTACGGGCTCATAATCCAATTACTCGTACATATTTAAGGCAGGCCATGCCTGGCACGAGCGTACAATTGTCTCCATGAAACAAAACACTTCTACTGCGCTTGCGCTATTATGCAACTATGTTATTCCATATTTTATTTTTAACTCGCTTATAATACAAAATTTGAAAAAGTTTTTAAACAAAATTTATAGTAAATTTAATTAAAAATAAATTTTTTCTCTTAATATTTTTACATAAACTTAATGGAAACGATAATAATTGCGAAAATCTGAAAATTCTCAAGAGTAAACCGCCACTTGCGCTTGTCCGATTTTGCCCAAAATCTAATCAGCTCATTAGCATGTTGTAAAAATGCTAAATATAAAATTTGGTTAGGAAATTCCGATCGCAGTTGGAGTTAGAGCGCACACAAATTTTTCCGGACTACATACTCCACACTCTGGAAATGGTCTTAAATGACTTAGGGGTCTCAAAACATGTAAATCCACTCAAAGCTGAAATTTTTTTTTGCGATTACAATACTTTACCACTTGGTATGGTAAAGTAATAAAAAATTGTCTGGATTAACTGAAAAATCGATTATGAAAAACTTGTTTTTTTCTTTTCTGCATATTTAACGATATTTTTCCATACGAACAATATATTTTTTGATACCATCTTAAAGTCGAGATTTCAACAAAGAAAATATATAAAATCGAAAAATAAATATTTTTGCTTTGAAATTGCAGCTTATTTAAAACACACAGAAGAACGTTTTCACCAAGTTTCATAAAAAAAAAATTATTTTGTGGGGAAATAAAAATTAAAAACGAAAAACAGGGTTTTTATCGTTTCTCTCGATAATTTTGAGGTTATGTTGAAAAATAATAGGGTGCATATTTCAGCCACAAATCGTAAAAAACCAATATCCAACCCTGAAATTGTATATTTAGCTACCCCCGACCCATTCCAGAACTTTTAAATTGTCCAATTGATTTTTTTTTTAATTTACATACTGCTGAGAATTTTTTATGAATTCCGGTATTTAAAATCGGTTTGGCCCTGGTCTATATATTTATTTTTAAAAGTTAACCCCGAAAATAGCTTGTACATTTTTTATTAAATATTTTTGTGTTTTATAGAGCAAATATACAGAAATTTTAGTAATAACATCGGCAACCCACCATGCCTCGGAGAGTATATGAAACCGTTGGTTAAGCCATGTAGGAAACGGTAATCGCGGCCCGTAAAGTTCTACACCACCCGTCACACGAACCGATATAATTAGAAAGAAGTTTTTAAATAAATAATATACTTTTTTCAATTTATTATTTATTTAAGCTTTGCAAATAAATATACCAAAAAAATTATTTAAAAAATCGATAAAAACATTTTAGTAATTTTCCGTGGGCAAATAATTAAAATTTTTTAATAAGAGTCTTTAGCCGCCATTAAAAAGATTAAATTAATTTAGGATTTTTTTTATTTATTTATTTTACCCCAAAACTTTTAATATTTAGTAGTAGTAGTTTCGATTTTTTTCTATTTTCGTTAAGTTCTGTGTGAACTCCGAATACCCAAAAAAATGGGAAAATGCTAATCTGTTACGTTTGAGATCCCAATAATAAACTCCTTAAAAATAAAAAAGATATTTAATATCCATACAGTATATAATAAATTTGAACTTTGGACTAAAACGCTCTAAAATGTCGCCCTCAGAAACCCACATGTCGCTAACAATATTATGCACTTTTCCTCAATAGTCTTTTGTTAATCAACAGAAAACGGTCATATACCAGTTTAAAATCAATTTTACATAAAAAAATAAATAGTTGTCAAATGTCAAATCGATGTATGTCAATGTCAACTTTAACAATACGCCAAAATGTCAAAAGTCAATGTCAACTTTAATAATACGTCAAAAGTCAATGTCAACTTTGACAATACGCATACCTTTAATGGCTTACTTGATAATGTGGAGATAAACTGTCAAAACTGTATTGTCATAGATCAAAGAATTTCTCTTAACATCTGTCGTATCAAAATTGGAGAGTGGTAAATTGAAAAATATGCTTCGAGATGCGTTTTGTAGTACCCAAACCCCGAATGTGATTAAATATTGTTAAAATATAATATCATATTAAAGGTTATGGTAACTCTTTACAAAAACCTAAGGAAAGTTTTACAGGAATCAAATGAAGAAGGTTTGCGCTCAAAAACAAAAATGTGGAATATGCGAGAATGAGCAGAAAAAGAAGAAGAGGAGAAAAATATAGGTTGTGACAAATGTCCAAGGTAGTTTTCACCAAAGCTGCACAACTCTGGCTGGAAAATTGTATGATGATTTTATAGTCTTAAGACTTTTACTGTGATTTTAGCCCTGGTGGGCACACAAGAAGGGTGAAGATTCCATAAGAAATACACTACGTCAAAAAATTGATCAACACGAAGAGCAAGAAGAGAAGAAAGAAAATATTGAAATAAAGAAAATCAAACTTGATGAATCCAGTGAGCAAAGCCAGGAATTTAAGGACGGTCAGTTCATTATTGACATAGAAACCTTGCAGGAACAAACAACACTCATCATTGTCCATCTCCTGCAATTTTCCCATTAATTTGATGGAGATGACCTCGCAAATTCGATGTTGATAAACAGAAAACCACTACGTCCACACAGCCACTGTCACTTTCATTAATTTTTTTCCAGCATTTAATCAAGTATCCAGAGTATAAAATGCGTTCAGCATGTTTAGAATTTAGTTTGTTGTAACCCATTCACAAATTTGGTCAATCATGATACTCATTTTTACTATTTAATACGCGACCAGCACTCATGTCACATTTAAATCTTCACCCTAATTGACGCCATCTTGGGTAGGCCACGCCCCAATGTCAGATCCCAATATGCATCTCTTTCGCAGTACTGTCATCTACTATATGTCATTTGTCGGTAATACAGATTTCATCATGAACTTCTATACTGAAAATTTGTACATAAATCAACTTTAAACTGTGACGTAACCGTTTCGATCGTAATTTATAAGAACTTGAATCACAAAAAAAAACAACTTCAGTGGCACGCAATAAACGATTCGAGCGCAGAAGGTACGATTCCCCTATAGGGTATTTTGAACTGTCTAATGACGCGCGCAGCAGCGCAACTCAGTCTCGTGTATTTCACGGTGTTGACAAGTTGATGAACGGGTTGTCCTTTGAGTAGGTCGGCGAAAGTCTCGCCGGCGTTGTTGACGGTATCTATGTGAGCGCCGTTTGCGAGAAGAACTTGAACTACGCTAGAAGGGCACGGTTTCGCCATGGCTGTGAGATGGAGGGGAGTGTTGCCGTCGTCGTCTTTTAGGTTAGGATCTGCGCCGACTTTTAACAAGACCTGGAAGAAATGATGATTTTGAGAGTAGTTAGTAACCCTAATGCATGAGCTAATGGTTCGAAAACTATCATAATAAATTAAAATTTGTTTAAAGAAAAAATTATGTAGAGACCTTAAATAATGAACATAACCTATAAATAAATATATTTTTTGGCGCTTAATTAAAATTAATTCTAATTTTGCTTTATATAAAAAAAAAACGTGGGGCAATTAAATTAAAAGAGGGAAATAAAATAAAAGAGGGCAATTAAAATAAAAAGGGGAAAATTAAAATAAAATAATAAGAAAAATAAATAATTTAAACAGAAAATTTAATAACCAAAACCAAACTGGATCTTAGAGGTGGTAAAAGAACAGGAATAGGAAGACTAGAAGAAGAAGGACAACGAGAAATGGAAGTAGAAATAAAAATGATTGAAGAAAAAGCAATAATTGCACATGAATAAATATAAAATATAGACAAGCCAATTACAGAAGATCAACAAGAAGAATACAATGGTAATGAAAGCAATGAAGACGAAAGACAGTCAATACCTATAGAAGTAGAACGCCAACCAATTATAAGAATAGAAGAATCTAAGGAGAAAATGTTTATGTTTATGCAGCAAATGAATAAAGTTTTGAATAAAAATACAAGAGTTTTGGGAAGAAAGATATAAAACAAGAAGTAGTGAATGTTTTGAAAAAAATAGAAGGTCAAATTTATACTATGAAAATAAAATAGAAGAGATAAAAAAGGAAATAAGAGTGGAGATGATAGCTAGAATAGAAGAAGTAGAGGCGTTACAAGAAATAAAATTAAAAGAAACTGAAAAAAGTTAAAAAAAGTGATACAAGAAAACAAAAGTAACATCAATTAAAGAATGGGAAAAATTGAAACTAAAATAGAAACAAAGAAGAGGTTAGAAAAATTGAAAGAAAAACATTAAAAGAAATACAAATTTTAGAAGCTAAAATAAATAAAGATATAGAAGTAAACATGGAAATAGCAGAAGACGAGAGTAATAAAGTAAAAAAGGAATTAAAATTGGAAATTAGAAATATGCAGACAAAGATTGAAAGACAAATCCGAAGAGAAGGTTGGTTATATTAATAGAGAAAATTACAGGGAGCCGATAATAATGTTATATGGTGGAAGTAATCACAAATTTGATGGAAATATTAAAAGGGTGTATCCAAAAATATTTGTGAAGATTTTAAAAAACAAAATAAGAGGAATGCAAAAAAATAAAACTTCACTTAGATGGCCATGATTTCAAATCTAGATGTATTTTTTAATGCTGAACAACTTTTCTAAATCAGATTTCCCGAAATTTTTCAAAATAAGGGTACTTTACTCTTGTCTCAAATTCAAATTTTTGAAGGCTCCTCGTGTATTATGAGTGTTTTACTATATTTCGTTGGTGCATGTTTGGTTTTAGGGGATGCACAAACTTTTATCAAGAATAACTTTTTGTCGAAAAACCCTTAATAAAAATGTTTCTCATATGGTGCGTACTTTCGTAATGACACTGTATAAAAAAAGGTGTAAAAAATAACTAGTTTTACCAATCAATGGCTCCCAACGTGGGGCGATTAAATTAAAAGAGGGCAATTAAAATAAGAGGGCAAATAAAATAACAAGAATAATAAAAAATGGGAAAGATGGGAGATGTTATATATTATGTGTTCTTAAAATGTTAATTCTGAACACACCTCTCTTGTCAATCTGCCTTTACTAACATATGACAATTGACAGACGAAGACGAAGAAGAAGTTTGAATATAACAGGAGACAAACTGAAAAAAGTTAAAAAAAGATGCGAGAAAACAAAAGTTATTGGTTATAATTGCTTAAAAAAAGGTGTAAAAAATAACTATTCTTACAAATGGCGCCCAACGTGGGGCAATTAAATTAAAAGAGGGCAATTAAATTAAAATAGCAAGAAAAACAAAAAACGGGAAAGATGGCCAACAAACTGAAAAAGTTACAGAAAGAGATACAAGAAAACAAAAGTTATTGGTTATAATTGTTTAAAAAAAGGTGTAAAAAAATAACTATTCTTACAAATGGCGCCAAACGTGGCGCAATTAAATTAAAATAGCAAGAAAAATAAAAAACGGGAAAGATGGCCAACAAACTGAAAAAGTTACAGAAAGAGATACAAGAAAACAAAATAAAAGAGGGCGAATAAAATAAAATAACAAGAAAAATAAAAAATGGGGAAGATGGAAGACAAACTGAAAAAAATTAAAGAAAGAGATACGAGAAAACAAAAGTTATTGGTTATAATTATTTAAAAAAAAGGTGTATTATCCAGTTAATAATTGCATACCTCTGCCAAATGGGGCGATGGAAACTGGCAAGCGGGATACCGCCCCAAAATCGCGACATCTCTGCAACATGCAAGATGTAGCATCGTCCGTCCGCTCTTGGCTTTCACTTTGAGCTTCACCAAATGGTAAATCGCAAGGTGAATCTCTTTGGTCACCTCATCGCTGCTCGTGTGGTGGTCGAGGAGCCGCGTGAGGAGACAAGCGAGATGTAGGGTTATAACCATAACGCGGGTCAGATAGTTGAGATCGCCTTTGCTGTTTGTCATTCTTTCTATCATTACACTTCCTGAAATAAGACATTTATGTAAAAAATTCCTAAAAGTATTTTATTGTCAATTGATTTTCAAAATTTTAAGATTTAAACCTGTGGTGGGATTTATATAATCCTCTTTTGGATGCCGGCTAACTGCAGTGAAGAGAGGGTCGTGAGCGAAGTAACAAAAATAAGAATTATACAATTTTACCACAAATAAATATTTCATTTTGTAAATAAATGTATTATATAATAAAAATAACATATTGTAGAATTATAGTAAAATAATCTTACCTAGTTCTACTTCTCTAACAGCCTTATTGAAAACTCTCAGAATCTCTGCTACGTCAACGGATGGAACTACTCGCCCCCTCGTCCCTCTGTGTTTTCCTTCCTCGCACATCATGAACGAGAAAAGCTCCGTAAAACTAAAGAGGCTGCTCTGTGTCATCGGATTGAGCCTTTCCAACATTGTTTGTTGCATGTCTAGAGCGTAGTTCCAGAGTTCTATACAACGGTTGAATTTTCCTGCGTCTGCATATACCGCGCCCCTGAAAAATTACAGATAAAATAGATTTTGTTAATATTTTAATGAAGTACAATATAAACAGGATAAGTCATAAACATTGTTAGGTAATATCTTTGTGTAAAAGAGAAAAATGACTTTTGTTCAATATTTAATTTCGTTATTTTATTTATTTGATTTTTAGTTTTAGTACATAACCTACTAAATTACTGTTGATTTTTTTATTGCCTTCTGTCGTAATCTTAGACAGAATGTAATTATTTGTTGTTGATAATTTTGGGCGCCATCTACTTTCCAGTAGAAAATTTGAGAGTCTTAATCCCATGTAGTGCCTCAGCTATGGGCCGCGTGATTGTAAAAATCGATAATAACTACTCAGTGAATATGAAAACATTTATTAATAATCATAAAAATAACGGTTTACCTTTTGGTTTATGTGAGAATAAGAGTTGCTGCCAGAATAAGGTAAGCGTAATAAACTTCTTATTTATAAAATCAACACTTAATACAAATCTTATAATTACTCTCTTACCTTATTCTAATCCAAATTATTTATTTATTAATTAAAGTATAATCTAACCTAATTAAATAAAATACTTTTTTATTTTGAAACGTTTTTAAATATCGATATTTAATATTTTGAATTGGTACCTTTAATACGACTTAGATTTTATTTCTAATTCTGGTTACTTTCCTAGTCAATTCAAAATGGGATGGATGCAATATCTTCCAGGAATCAAAATCAGGAACAGGATAAATCAATACAGGATAAAAATTGGATCTGGATAGTTTAACAGGAACAAAGATGAAACAAATATCTGGCTTCTTCTCTTCATATAACTTTAAGTTTCTTGATTTACAAAAATATAACCTCACTTAATTTGACAGGTAAATTTCTTTTAATTTTTATCTTCAATCAGTATTGCTTTGATTTTAAATTTCTTTTGCTTTTATTACGAGCACCGATGTGAACAGTTCAAGAGATTTTGATCAAAAGCCTGGCTTGACAGCGAAAAGTAGTTTTTATAAACCATCATGTCACGGCTCTCTAGATTAAAACTTGACAGTTTTTTTACTTAATTTTTTTTATAAAATTCAAAAATTATCAATTTTTATACAATTTTTGCTTATTACCAAATCATTCTCGAGACAAAAAGAATGATTTTGATATAATTTATTTATAATTCCTACTTATATTAAATTTACACACAGACTTTTTAATCATTATCGATTTCTAAAATTCTATACTTGATTATTACTGCCTTTTTTACAGTAATTCTTTGATTTTAGAAGTCCCAACACTTTATTTATTATAAATTAATGATATTGATATATCATGATATTGAAATTTGAGGTTAAGTTTAAAATTTCTTTTTATTCAAACATCTAAAATAACAATGTTCTCATTGTTATTGTGATCGCAGACTTATCTGAGATTATATTACTTTAAATTTTGCTATTGAAATCTTTCCTAAATTGTTTGTAAATATCCTAAAATTGTTGGTGAAAATCTCTTATGGGATTAACGTGTTAAAATCTGACATCTGGATTTGCAATTTCTTTTGCAATTACTACGTTAAAAATAGTTTCAAACATTATTTTCGAAATTACATTCTGTACTGTGATTTATTGAAGTAAAATAAATAGTTATTTAATGGTATTAATAAAATTATTTGTTTAATTTTTCTCTGCGTATTGAACATAAGTTTTGTATTCTCTTTAATTAGTTAGTCAATTTAGTCAACCGTTACAATATATACAAAGAAGTAACGCATCAAGATAAGTAGACATGGCGTCGCTATAGAGGACCCCCTCCATTCTACTTTTAAGCCACGCCCCTTCTGTCATCTGTCACATGTCAACAGGGTTGCCAACAAACTGTCAATCTAAACTAAGTGGTCCGTCAATGTTGACTTCGGGACTCAACAATAACTTCTTGTCAACAATCTGTCAACGGGAAGTTTTGACGTACACTGAAACGATTAAAAACGTTTTACCGTTTCGACGTTCGCCGAAACCATGAAAACGCCCCGTTGTGCGTCCGTGTTCCAGAGTTCCGTTAGGCTATCTGATGTTGGCAATACTGTTAACAGCTGTCATCTGTCACCAGTCAAAAATTGGATAAAAAATGGCGACCCGACGTTATCTCCGAGCAATAACACGCGGCCATCTTGTTGACAGTTGTTAACAGATTCATACGTATATGTTGATAGTTACCGACACTCATTGACAATTTGGATAAAAAATGGCGACCTGGCGTGACAGTTGACAGAAGGGGCGAGGCTTAAAATTGGAGTGGAGTGGGTACTCGCCACCCCATACGTACTAAGTTAATGACGTAAAAGAGAAAATAGGGAAAGCAGTAGCAGTATTTTTACAAGTATTTATACTCTTTCTACTCTGGGTCCCAAGCTATAAACTAGCACTTCTTTGCAGCTGGCTAGACCCTTCATTATATCTCCTGTTCCGATTTGATTTCTCAACACATTATAGGTGTTACTATATTGAAAGGGTTAAATAGACTCACCTATATCGAATGTAATAACTAGTATCGGGATGTGCTGGACCGAGTATTCGCTCCCTCATCACCAACGCTTGCATCCTCATTTGATCGGGATCGGCTAAGAGATCGTCTAGGCTTTCCAAGTCGTTGACTTCGATTACGTTGTCATAGGCGTCAATTTTCTGAGAAGTAGGTTTAGGAATAGAACTACCGCCTTCATAGTAATACCTAGAAATAAAAATTAAAAAAAAAAATAGATAGAATAATTATAAATGATGTACTCATACAATCTTCAAAATGCGCTGGGTTAAATGCGGGAAAAAAATTAATGAAAGTGACAGTGGCTGTGTGGACGTAATGGCTTTGTGTTTGTCAACGTCGAATTCGCGATCAAATTAATGGGAAAATTGCAAGAGATGGACAAGTGATGAATGTTGTTTGTTCCGGCAAGGCTTCTATATCAATAATGGGCTGACTGTCCTTAAATTCTGCTGATTCTGCAGGTACTTCCTTGCTTTGCTCACTGGATTCATCAAGTTTGATTTTCTTTATTTCAGTATTCTGATTTCTTTCTTCTCTTCGTGTTGATCAATTTTTCTCGCACTCCGAAATGGGAAAAAATTAAATACAACGTCCAGACATTTATGAGAGTAATTATTACATCCTGATACTGCCGCTGTCCACTTTATTTTTCGATTTTTCACTACAATTTAGGTCATGATTTATATCAAAAATCGATTTTCCCGTTTGACGTTATGTATTTCTTGTGGAATCTTCACCCTACTTAATCGAAAACAAAGCGCTCAGATTAATTCGTTTTTAAAATTGTTATAAACTCACATGAAAGCAATCTGTCCTACCAGATATTGAACTCTTTTACGAACAGTCGGTCCTAATTTTTCCCGCAAGCAAATAACGTTATTCATAACCTGTGAAATTTCTGAAAATACCTTTCATCTCATTCCCTATTAATGCCATATTTCTTTATTTTAATTTATCGGAAAAATTGGAAATATTGACTTTGTAATATTAACAGTTATACGATTAATAATATTTAATATTTGTTGTTTTACTGAAGAATTCTTCGTTTTGAAATCAAATTGAACAGTGAAGAATAAAATAGACCAGTGCCGATAATTTTTGAAACCAAATAAAATAATAGAATGAAACTCATTGGAAAAGGAAGAGAATATGACAAAAATGAAAGGAAAAATAATTTACGGGCGATCTGGGGTCGGGAAGTGGAAGGGGGGAGTTTTTAAGGGTAGAAAACTGTTTATCTCGATTTCCAGCAAAACTAATAATATAAAAAGATCTACAACTTTTGTACTTACACTTTTTTCACATAACCTGAAAATGTATGTGAAAAATTCAAATAACCAAGTTTTTGGTTTTTTATTTTTATCTTTTACAAAAAAAAATTTTTTTCACGAAATTTGGTGAAAACTTACCTTTTTATGTCCCAAACACACTGTAATTTTTTTGTTTTAAAATATTTATTTTTTTAACCTTGTTCTGACTTAATATCGAAAGAGCAGTCTAATTTTCAATCGAAAATTCTCACGTCAAAATATCTGCATTTTTAAAAAACTCGGTGTGCTTTTTGTTCGTTGAAATCTCTACTTTTGATGGTGTAAAAAAAATATACATTACTATGGTAAATGTTCTAAAAAAATGCAAATAAGAAACGAACAAAACTCCGAATTTCTTTTTTAAAATCATCATGTACAATTTTGAGCTATTTATTTAAATTTATACTTAAATTACTCTTTTGTTTATCAATGTAACACGGAATCTTACGTTTTTCGAGTAATTAAAGTATACATTTTAATAAATAGCTCAAAATTGTACATGATGATAAAAAAAAACATTCTGAGTTTTCTTCGTTTCTTATTTGCATTTTTTGAGAACATTTACCATAGTAATGTATATTTTTTTTACACCATCAAAAAGTAGAGATTTCAACGATCAAAAAGCCCACCGAGTTTTTTAAAAACAGATATTTTGACGTGAGAATTTTCGATTGAAAATTAGACTGCTTTTTCGATATTAAGTCAAAATAAGGTTAAAAAAATAAATATTTTAAAACAAAAAAATTACAGTGTGTTTGGGACATAAAAAGGTAAGTTTTCACCAAATTTCGTGAAAAATTTTTTTTTTTGTAAAAGATAAAAATAAAAAGCCAAAAACTTGGTTATTTGAATTTTTCACATAAATTTTGAGGTTATGTGAGAAAAGTATAAATACAAAAGTTGTAGATCTTTTTATTACCTACAACTTTGCAATTCAACTTTTTTCCCCTTAAAAACTCCCCCCTTCCACTTCTCGACCCCAGATCGCCCGTAAATTATTTTTCCTTTCATTTTTGTTATATTCTCTTCCTTTTCCAATGGGTTTCATCCTACTATTATTTTATTTCACTTTTTACCATTTTCAAAGGCATCTGCAATGGTCTAAAACCCTGAACATCTGGAAAAAATCAAACACACGTTCGGGACAATTTAGTCGAATCGAACGCCCAAAATGCAGAAATCGTGATTTTTGGGTCTAGTAATTTTACATTAAAACTCAAAAAACGTGATTACTTAGTGACTCACCTTTCCAATAATGCTATTTTCCATAATTCTAAAGCACCTATCATATCACGTTTTTTGTCTACACAAGTCGCACCCAATAATTCTATAGCGTCGATTTTTTCTTTCCTAGACACGAAATTTGGAATTTTTATTAAATACTCTACTATGTGATTATGTCCTGTCACCGCGGCGGCCATCAATGGAGTCATTCCTAAAAAACAATATTAAATTAAACTTTCAAATTTTCTTTGATTTTACTGAAATCCCTTTAACATTTATTTAAATAAATGAAACTAATGAATGTCGGTACCAAATATAATCAGGATAGAAATTATGAACAAATAAACGGCAACTAGTTTCGGCTGTTAGCCATCATCAGACCTACAAAAAATTTAACAAGAAAGTAACAACAATCATTTCAAAAATATCGAGGTCAGAACTACATAAAGTATAATATAAAATTATAATATTTGGACCTACAAAATTTTTTGATTCTACCATGCATTTTGTATACAGGGTGAGTCACGGTAGACGCAACGGTTAATATTTTGAAAATTTTGTTTATTCATAAGATAAACTTTCTTAAGTATTTCCTATACCTAAGCTTTTTAGATTTCGAGATATTTTGATATTTCTGAAAATGGAAGCACTTACAAGAAAACCAATAACTTCGAAACCTATGGAATCAGCCGAATTCAATTATAACTGAAAAAAATTAGACTAATAATTGAAAGCAATAATGTGTTGTTTAAAATTATACAGGGCGTCCAAAATGGGGCCAATATCGTTCTTATTTTTAATAGGACACCCTGTATTTTGTAATCCTATTATGTAGCAAATTCCATTACCTTTTAAAAATTATAAAGGTCTACTATTCCTAAATCTATTAATTTTGGAGTTATTTTTATTTCTGTTAAATTTTACCTTATTTTTCCACCGTAATGCCTAAATATAACACCCTGTATTTAATCAGCTTAGACTATTGAAACATCATTTTTTGTCTAATATCTAATGATACATTTTCCAACAGTTCCCAGAAACTTTTTCTTAAAAATTGCAAAAATTTCCTCCCATTTAAATGCCCATCAAAGAAATATGGGCAAATAACTTGGTCGTCTATAATTCCACCGTATACATTAATGTTCCACCGGTTCTAATGATCTATTGTGTGGAACAAATACTGGTTTTGAGTATCATAATAATGAAAGTTATGACGGTTAACTAATTCATTATTATGAAAAGTGGATTCGTCTGTAATTTTTTCGGATCATAGTCTAAGCTGATCAAATACAGGGTGTTATATTTAGGCATTACGGTGGAAAAATAATGTAAAATAACTCCAAAATTAATAGATTTCGGTACAATAGACCTTTATAATTTTTAAAAAGTAATGAAATTTGCTACATAATTGGATTATAAAATAAAGGGTGTCCTATTTAAAATAAGAACGATATTGTCGTTTGAATATGTCATTAGAGAATTGCCCCATTTTGGACGCCCTGTATAATTTTAAACAACTCTAAATACATTATTGCTCTCAATTATTAGTCTAATTTTTTTTAGTTTAAATGGGATTTGGCTGATTCCATAAGTTTCGAAGTTATTGGTTTTCTTGTAAGTGCTTCCATTTTCAGAAATTTCAAAATATCTCGAAAACTAAAAAGCTTAGGTATAGGGAATTCTTAAGAAAGTTTATCTTATTTTTAACGTATAATCTATAAATGCAATAAAATATAGGGTATTACATAAGAAAAAATATAACTTTGATACGCCACACTTTTTTGGGACAACCTGTATATTTTAAAATGTAGCCTTTATCAACCCACATATCCATGAATAAACAAAATTTTCAAATATTAACCGTTTAGCCACAATTCTCCGTCGCGTCTACCGTGACTCACCCTATATAACGATAAGAAACATTTACATTTTTCATTTAAAAAAAAAGTCACGTCGTTCTTTGCCAAAACGATATTTGCCCGAAAATTTATTAAATTTAACAAACCGTGTTTCAATATTAAGTGTCCATTTTAACAGTGTTACTCAACGTTCTATTAAATATTTACCTAAATCCATGATTTCTGACATTGAATTGGCAGCGTTGTATTTTCAACTTTGAATTTATGAGATGGCTGTCATTTGACAAGCAAATTATTTATGTCCGTCAAATGAACATTTTTTCCTTTTCTTATACTTTTCAGGTTTATTCTGGTTATAAATTGCTACTTGGGCATTTGTAGAAAAGTTATGTACGCGTTTGTATTGGAAAAATATGTTAAATAATCGTTTCAACGCACTGAATTTGTTTGTCTTGGGAGTGAGTATCCCAACATATATTTTTCCGCGCAAAAATTTCTATTGCTTTATTGATTTATCATGTTTTATAGCATCTGTGAAAATTTCATGAAAATCCCAGCCGGCCTCATATTCTTGACGTTTACCCAGAGATGTGCGTGTCAGTAGTTGTCAAAATTTGTAGGTTATTACGGAATCTTCTATTGCATTGTAAAAAGCGGCAAATTTAAAATTGAATTCTTTCAAATTGAAACGCCTGAAATTAAATAAAGTCAAACCTTGACGTTGATATTTACAAAAATAGGTTATTTTCTTATGAAGTTTTTCCATTATCACTCCACCACCGTTTTCACCGGCCACTGTTAGATCAACATTATATGTACCACGACTACGTTACTGAACGTTGCTCTGGAACACCCCTCACACAAGAATATAATATGATTTCCATCGATGATCGATGATTGACAATTAACTACTTTTGACAATGCCAAAAACTGACAAATTAATCTAATATTTATCAGTTTCTCTACTAATGGAAATAAAACCACTTATTTTAAAGAAAAAGGGGGCTTTAATCGGAGTTTCGACTTTCTTGAATGAAAGTCGCTTTCAAAATGACAACAAAATATATAATAAAAAAGTTACTATAGAAACAGGTTGTATGCTAGGAAATAAACTAAAAGCTTAACATTTCTTGTAAATATCTCGGAAGATCGAATTTTCACAGACATGAGACCTTCATTTTTTGCCGTTTTAGATAGGAATTAGTCTACCCTGAAAGTTTCATTGAATTCTGACGAGTGGATTTTGAGATCCTCCGGACACATATACATACATACACACATACAAACCTTGCTCGTTTAATAGTATTTGATTCACAATTGCATCGCATCTAAAACGAAAATAACTTACTCCTTGCATTGAATTACAACGATCCACACGCGTGTCGAAAGCTATACAGTAGCACAATCCAATCCGATGACTTTGTTATTCAAGGAGCATGTCGTTCCCAGACCGGTTTCGACATTGCTGTGCCTCGTCAGTAGGAAGTAGACGGCTCGACATCGCAGCTCTAAGCAATGTCTGAAGAATGCATTGGACCCAGCCTGGTTTTTAATAAAACTGATTGCGAGTGCATTAAGAATGAGAAGAATCCAACGCCTTCTTCACTTAAATAACAAAATCAAAGTTGCATAATATAGGCAGCCCATCGTGCAGGCTGGGATAACAACGACCAAACAAAATCAAAGGGTTGGATTGTCTAGTATAGCTTCCGACACGCGTCTGGATCGTTGTAATTCAGGGCTTGTGGGAGCAATTGTGAATATAATTTTATATTATATTTTATGTGGTACGGACTTCGAGATTTTTGATTTTTCTTTATATTTTACGGTTTAAAAAAATGGTAAACTATGTTAAATCTTTTAGTATTCAAAATAATTATTGAAATAGGCTTTACTTACCATAAGAATCTACGTCCATTTTCGCTCCGTGTTCGAGCAACAATTTTAAAATTTCTAGACTTCCGGATTCCGCGCAATCGTGCAACGCTGTATTTCCTTTGACGCTCTTCCTATTAACACTGGCCTTAAGACTTAGTAAATATTTTGCTATACTGATATGCCCTTTGTAGCAGGCGATCATGAGACAGGTATGACCATGCCTGCGGAAAGAAGAGTACCACAAAATTAGTTAAGAAATAATACATAAATGTTTTATTAATCATGCAATTATAGAGTTAATTTTGCTACATTTGAAAAATGTGTATTATTTGGTTCAATTTTAAGCTTATAACTTATATCGGAATAAAAATATACCTTCGATATTTTTAATAACTTTCTGTATTCTAGATAGATTTCCCTCGAAATTTACCTATTTGCCACTTCTATATCGGCGCCATGTTGAACTAAATACTTGACGATGTCAAGATGGCCGTCGAAACATGCAGCTCGCAGGGGTGTTGAATTCGTTCGAGTGGTGGTGTTGACCTTGGCACCGTGGTTGATCAACAGCTTGACGATGTCAAGATGGCCGGCGGCAGCTGCGCACCAAAGTGGCGGGGCGGCCTCTATCGTCTCCCCGTCAAACATCACTGGAAAAAAAGATTAAGTTATGGAGTGCGTAGATCTTTATGTAAAAATATATTCCCTCAAATAAATAATATAAGATTTTGATTATTACCCCCATCATTATTTTTATTACCTCTGATTAATTTCGCGGAAGCACTTTTGTTTCCAAAATTAAAATTTTTCTTTCTTTTTTTTATAACTTAAGAATCTTCACTCCAAGTTAAACTATTAGTCCAGTAACTGAAGACCTGACAATATGCAAAGCTAAGTCGGTCCAGATATCCTTTGTGGCTTAATGCTTAGGTCTTGACGGTTGCTTCCAAGGGCGAAAAATGTCACGATTCCGACTTGGGAGAGGGCTGAAAATGGCCCCTAAAGTCTGAAAAAATGGTTTCCCGCTAATATCTGCCAAAATATACAAATTAGACAATTTTTGTTTAGACACAACACGAATATTTTTTGCAAAAGCGAGAAATCCCAAATTTTTGCACCGAATAGATATGTTAGTTTCTCACTGAATTTCCGATCGAGGGAGTTGGGAATACATAGATTTTCATTTTTTGGACTTTGGAGACCAAGTGTAGATGGCGCCAGCGGCATACCTCTGATGAATGAAAATATGGGCACCAATCGATTTTTCGACAATTATTGGCGAATTTCACGTGATTTTTTTCTGTAAAGTAGCCCTTGGGTCTCTCAATTGTATTAGCGAATGTTCTGTGTAATTTGAGTTGCAAATTTATCACAAAATTGCAAAAATTTATTTTTTCATGTGGCAGACTCAAATCCCGGCGCTTTGTCTAATAGAGGGTTACTAGTTTGAGAGTGTGATGAATATTCACCTGAGAAGGTCCTTTATATTTTCTGCGTTTTTTGCAAAATTTTCGCCAACGTCTATGGGAACAATATATGTTCAGGATTTCAGAAAAATTTTATAGATTAAATTTGGAGGACTCATGATATTACCTTTGATAAAATACTACCAATATTTCAATAATACGGGTAAGCCAACGACTCCAAAAACAACAGAGATTGTATACCAACAAAAGCAGATGACTAATGTGGGCGCGTGGGTACACCTGGTTAGATTACGTGGAATATCATGGATCTCAGGCGGAGAGCGTAAAAATGGGGGACATAATTCTAACGAACGTTTAATAACCGCGCTCGAATATAGGGATCAATTGATATAAACGGAAAGGTCAGAATATAAGCTTCACTTCGGTCTGGGTATTAATCCTCAAAAAATGAACAGCGGGGAACAAGAAGTATTTCTGGAAAATGGAGGAACTTTATTCGAAATAAAAAATACATTCGAAAAGTAGACACTGTAAGCTTTAAAATGGTGTGCATTGAATAACAATATAATGGAATATGAGATTTTAATTCGTGCTTGTTTCGAAGATTTCTAGAACTCCTAAAACGTCTGAAAAATGCAAATAACCAAATCAATTTTTTATTAAAACGCCAGAAAAATATTAAAAAAAAATTATGATATCATTCGAGACATCTCAAGATCCCATTTAAAAAAAAAAAATGGGATAAAAAACTTGTGACGTTAAATAGGTCTTTAATTTAAATCACTGAGTTTAATGTGGTTCGATAAGTATATATTTTTAATGAGTGATCTTATCAGGGGAATTCAGTAAATTCCCTTTACAAACCTACATGCGCGGCAGCTTTCCGTACTGGTTAGCAGTAGGTCACAGGTTAGAGATTCTTATGAGTGAATTAAAAAAAAATGTTAGGCATCACTTAATTTTTGATTCAAAAAAAGTTATAATTAAATATTATGATAAGTATTAAATTGTTATGAATTTAAATTTACTAATCCTGAAAACAAAGAAAAATCAAACACTTAAATTTTTATCTAATAGGTATATTACTGGTTGAGTTCTTGTTAAAAGTTTTTTTAAGATTTCACAGGTAAATTTCAGACATCAGTTAGGTACTTAAAACTAAAAAAAAATGGCCTCACAAGAGGGCTTACCAAAATTATACAAAAAACATAGGTATCAAAACATACTAGGTTGAAAACCTTTACCTGATAAACAAATAATATCTGGTCACCGAGCTTCGCTCTTAATATTCAAATCTACATTTTTAAGCAGCCCAATATAATTTAAGTATATTTATAACATGACAAATTATTAATTAATTCGCGAAAATCACGGAGTGGGCGACATCTACTTGAACTACTGATAGGGAGATAAATAAAAAGTTGATTGGCGATTGGCTTGAAAGTAGGCGGGAAAATTAAAAAAGCTGTCAGTGTTAATTTTCAATTGGCTGCAGCTGTTGTTGACGTTTATCAACTGCTTGTCACAGAGGTTATTTAAATGCATTAAAGTTGCCTAGTTTCTGGGGATTTCACCCTTTTAGGGCAACTTCTACTGACGCTTGATCTTCGCGAATTGTCACGGTGGACAGGCCCCGTTTCCGGGACGTGCAACAGCAGCGTGTAGGGCACACGTCCCGTCAACAGAAGATCGCTCAGCTCACTCTATTTATCACTATATAAGAAAAACTCTATGTTCAATTGATTTTATTATTTTTTGATCTGCAGTGAAGGACAATTATAGGTCTGATATTCATACTTGGGTAAAAACCTCCACAAAAACCTGTGACCAGACTCTCGAGGTGTGGCAGATATTGATATCATATTTTTTCAAAAATTCTTTCTCTCTCTCTCTCTCTGATCATGAAAACTTAAATATTAAAGCTGTCCGCATAATAAAATAGTAGCCGTAAGGGGTAGTCTCACACTATCGGGGAAGGGAAGACAGGTGTCCATTTTAACAGTGTTACTCAACGTTCCTATAAATATTTACCTAAACCCATGATTTCTGAAATTGAATTGGCAACGTTGTATTTTCAACTTTGAATTAATAAGATGGCTGTCATTTGACAAGCAAATTATTTATGTCCGTCAAATGAACATTTCCTTTTTTATATAAAGCGACAAATTTAAAATTGAATTCTTTCTGATTAAAACGCCAGAAATTAAATAAAATCAAACCTTTTTACTACTATACTATACAGAAGAAAGGAGTGCAGTATTTAATTTGCAGAACGTAGTACAGGTTCAAGAGGTAGAAATTTTATTTTTACCTCATCCTTCAATGCTTATTTGTAGTTAAAATTTAAATTTTAATACATCTGATCGGCCTACTGTTTGTCGGCTCTATTTTGTAGTTACTGTGGGTACGATATTTATATATTTTTATTTTTTATTTTTTGTTGTTTTTATTATATGTAGCTGCAAATAAAGATTATTATTATTATTATTATTAATATAGTTTTTGTCTAGATTCTTGTTTCCATGGTTTTTACTGTAATAAATTTGTTCTTTTGACAGATAAGTCAGACTTTATTTATTCATAGCCGTATCGTATGTATTTTAATTGATTCAGAATTTTGTATTAATATATATTTCAAAATGGCTTCATCAGTCCTCCTAAATCCTTGAAGGCAGAATTATTAGTAATAGCAAGGCAACATAAAAACAAATTCAACAAATATATTATGGATGAGATGACCAGAGAAAAAGGAATTAAAATTCTCAGATTTCCTCCGTACCACGCAGAGTTAAATTCCATTGAACTGATCTGGTCTCAATTATTAAAAGGTTATGTTTCTCAAAACAATAAAACATTTAAATTTCCTGATGTGCGAAATTTGTTTTTGAAGGCAGTTTCAGATGTAAATAGAGAACATTGGGGAAAATGCATTGATCATGTTTAAAAATGTGGAAAATTCATTTAGGAAAGTGGATATATCAATGGATAATTTAATAGAACCGATAATAATAAACATCAGAAAAGACAATTATAGTGATGCCAGTAGTTTTAGTGAAGACAGTGACTTTTAAAGATAGTTCTTGAACTAACTTTTTTTTTTAATCTTTGAGTTTAGGTAAGTACTGAAGCGTTACTTTTAATGCCAAGAGATTTAATTTAATCCCAACATATAATCCTCCTTGTTATTTATTGGTTAAATTTAATTCGTTCAATGTTAAAGTGTCGGATGCATAAAGTTTATTTTTATTTTTTGTAAATAATATAACTTCAAAATTTAATCTACGAAGTGCGTATATATATTTTATATGCTGTGACCTTATTTATATTATAGAAACTTATTTTGCAAAGTACGCCTATGGAATGTGACGTTATATCCCTACTTTTACTGTACTCATCTATCCATTATAGTATATATTACTATAGAAACAAGTTATTATTATGTGCCGTTGCTAGGAAATAAAACTAAAAGCTTAACTTTTCTTGTAAATATCTCGGAAGATCGAATTTTCACAGACATGAGACCTACATTTTTCGCCGATTTAGATAGGAATTAGTCTACCCTGAAAGTTTCATTGAATTCTGACGAGTGGATTTCGAGATCCTCTGGACACACACACATACAAACCTTGCTCGTTTAATAGTATTTGATATTCAGGACAATAATTTCAGTACTATATTCATTATTCAAAAGGTGGTTTTTAAAATCATAAAGTAAATTACTCAAAGTTATTTAAAGTAAACTAATCAAAATTATTCAAAGTTCCAAAAAAAAACAGTTTAAGGTTACATTTACAGAAAAGGTAGATTATAATTTAAATTTAGAAAAAATGTCCAAAAGAAAGAAATTGTTGTTAGATTAAATTAAAGATCTGACCTGGTCTTTTAAACTTGAAAGTTTGAAGCGGCATCAAAATTGATACGCCGGTCGCCATCTTGTCCCTTAATGGCAAGCAAGTGTAGAAATGATCTGGAACTACAAAAGTTTTTTTTTTGTACGGCATCCGTCCAACGGCAACGAGAATCCCTGGTGGGTAGACTAAAAATAGGCTTGATATCCATACAATTTTTCATATAAAGCCAGATGAAATTCTTGTTTCGGAAATAAAATGTTCTTACAATAAAAACTTCCACCATGTAGAGAACGATTAATAGCGTCACTTTAACCAAGTTGTACATAATCGAAACATGAACTAAATACTCACAGAAGTCCTCTAGAGTTCTCCTTTTTAACATCGAAGGAAAAGGACTTATAAAAGTATCAAAAATGAAAATGGCCACAAATCTTCAAGCCAACCAAAAAGAAATCTCTTTTTTTGAAATAAAAACAAAAATCGACCTCCTTAGTCAAAGGTCTGTCGCAGAAGAAAGATCTGATCTCCCTTCCACTCAATGAAATCCAAACTTACATATCGATTTTCAAGTCAGATCAATAAAGTCCAAATACTAAATTTAGGCAACCAAAAGTTCTCTTAGACTAGATGTGGGTGGTCTATACTTAGTTATCAAAATATATTATTATTTTAAAAGTAAAATTTATAAGGTTCACTGAACAAAATGTTTATCAGGCGTTTGAAAAAAAATAAATCAGTAGCCCAACTACATAATATTAAATATGGAGGAAAAGTCAATTTTCATGTTACAAACTATTAAAAAAAACATATGAATGAATTACTAAAATGGTCCAAAATATTGGGAAAACATAAACTTTGACCACTTTTTTCAATGTTCTCGACAGGAAAGAACGGGCTTCAATGGATCGATACCTATGGGTTTTCCCATTGAAATGAACTTTGAATCATCGAAAAATATCAATTTTTGCCCGAGTTCTGAAAGAATTCGTCCGCCCGTTTACAAGTTAATGCATAGACAGCAGCATTCCTGTAGAGGTAGAGCAGCCGCTGAAATGAGGGGACTTTTGGGTCCGGTTATCTCGAAAACTATCGAATTCCCGAAAAAACTAATAGGGACCATTTTTGTAGATAATGATAAGATCTTCATTTTTTCTCTTTTTTCGTCTGGAATAAAACAACTTTTTTCAAGAAAATAAGTGGTTTTATTCCAGACGAAGAGAAATTGAACTAGCACTATGAGCTTCCGAAATAAACTTCATTTTTTAACTAAACAAAAATTGGCTAATTTGCAAATTGTGGCAGATATTAGCGGGAAACCATTTTTAGGGGCCATTTTCAGCACTCTCCCAAGTCGGAATCGTGGTGAAATTTTTCGCCCTTGGAAGCAACCGTCAAGACCTAGAAATTAAGCCACAAAGGAAATCTGGAAAGACTTATCTACAGCTTTGTCCCTTCAGTTACTGGACTATATTAAAACTTGTAGACAATCTTGGGAATGTAAATTTAAATGTTAAATTGTTAAACAATCTGTTAAAACATTATTTCTGCTGCACGAGGGTTAATGTCACAAGGTACCTCGTGATTATTTCTCGTGGTAGGAAGCATTTTATCAACTCGGACTCACCACGTAGCTGTCAGAGCAGGGAAAACTCAATCTGATATTATGTATAAGGATAACAAGACTGTAACCTAAACAGTCAAACTGTTAATTGAAATTGATGTTGCTATATTCTTGAATTAAAAATTTTCCCTACCACATCTAACCATATTACTTTTACCAGATCCTAATTCCTTTTTTGCCGTGTCTGTCCGCCGTAGGACAGGAGTATGAGGTGGTCCCCCCCATTCTCCCTCTTTTGATTAATATCACAAGAATAGATTATTTTATATAATAATATAGTCACGGGTCAGATCAAGATTAGAGCACAGCGTCACTTGGGGAAATCGACGAACTACCGGTACATGCATTATTCATGATTTGTGCAATATTGATATTGCTGGTTTTACGATAAAATTAAGATAATTTATAAACAATTTTTACAGTCCACAACGTAATTTAAAATAATGAGACCATACCTACGAAATGTACATATTTAAAATTTCTCTCTGGAATTGTATAATTTTACGTGTTTGTTTTTCTGGGATACTTTTTTATTATAAATGCAGTTAGTTTAATCAAAAACTGAAATAGTCTTCGCATATGACAACAAATAGCTATTGGCTTTCTGTAGCTTCTGCATAATTGCTTTTGTTTGTTTTGTGCGGAAACTAAATTATCTAAACCAATTTATAATACGGTACCGTAAACACAATTTTCGACTTATCGCCACACAGAATTTTCGAGTATATTTCATCAGTTCTAGGAGAATTGAGAAAAAAAGTTCAGGGATTTTTTTTACTCATCCGAAAGGTCAGAATTGATCTTTAAACATGTAAAACAAACTGATCAATTTTGTTATCACACGTCAGATTTTTTTAATAGGGGAAGTAAATGTGTTGGGAAAAAATTGAGAACTGACATTTTCAGACACACGCCAGGTTCTAATGGATTAAAATTGGAAAATTACCCACAGGTTGAAAATTTTGTCATCGCCATATGTCAGTTCTGTTGATTTACGGTTATTTTATATAATTCTAGACTACGAAAAAATACGAACTGACATTTTCATTGTGCTTATTTTTTTGGGCTGATTTTGTTATCGACACATGTCAGTTCTCTACTTGAGGTATTGGTTTTTATTATGAAAAAGTTGTAATATTAATCCTTTTATTTAGCAAAAAAGCCCATTTACAAAGTAGTCAAATATACAATAAAACATAAATAATTTAAAATAATCTACATCATATCAATACATAAAGAATTTAGGTGTAATAAAAATGAAAAAATAAAAACAACAACAAATTAAAAGAGAAGCTTTAAAAGAAAATTTATTTATCAAGTATCGTTTGAGCTAACTTTTGAAAAAAAATGTATTTTGGGAACTTTTAGTGATGGCTTGCCGTACATGAAAGTCGGATCGGCTTCTTGTATTGTAGCTGTGATATTGCGAATTATATTGAATTTTTTCTAATATACAGGGTGCGCCACTCGATCCACTCGATCTCTAGCACCGAAACTAAAAGAGATATCAACAAGATTTTTTGTAGGGGTAGACAGTGTCACTCGGACTACAATTTTAAAATATTTTGATGTATACAGGGTGGCTAATTTTTGTGGAATGAAAATTAATTTGGTTTTTTTAAATTGAGTACCCTGTATACGATTATGTCTTCTAATTCTACTTAATATTAGATTTACGGTAGTTTTCTGTATTTGTAAATCCGACGCGGCGTTGACAAGTTATTCCTATTTTAAGCAGATTTAATGAAAAAACAGCACTTCAGAAATATTAGCACAAAAACCACATTTTTTAAAAAATTCCTCAAAAAAGCTACTATGATGTAAATGAAACATGCACCTATCACAATAATCACACAACATCTTCACCTGTTGCACAGGGTGTTTGCCGATGGCGTGCCAATAGTCTAGTTTTCAAATGGCAATAACTTAATTTTTTCAAATGGGACACCCTGTATATTTTTCTTCAGTTAGAAGCTCTCCCTAATACGCATTAAAAAAATATAGGGTTTTGCACATCTAACTTTACTATTTACTTTAATAATTGACGTTAAGTGACAAACAACATATTTTACACAATTTTTAATAAATACAAAATTTTACAAAGTTTAATCGTAAGAAAACTACAATAGTGAAAGTTAAAATTTATAGTAGGTGTTTTTATATTTATACATTTTCTTGGCCTTGACGGGGTCACCTGTCTAAATGCTGCAGTAATTCTTTCTTTCATATTTTCTTTTGTGGTAACATCTTCTTTGTAAACAATATTTTTAATAAAACCCCACAAGAAAAAATCGCAAGGTGTAAGGCAAGGCGATCTAGTAGGCCAATTTATAGGTCCTCCCCTTCCTATCCAACGATCCTGAAATTCCCTAATTAACCAATTGCGAACATCTAATAGGTAATGTGGTGTGCCACCATCTAATTGAAACCACATTCCGTTGCGATAATTTTGAGGCACATTTTGCAATAAGTTGCGAAAATCATGTTCTAAAAAATTTAAAAATATAGCTCCATTTACAGTCCCATCAAAGAAATAGGGACCAATTACATAATCACCTATTATTCCCGCCCACACATTCAAAGACCATCGATACTGTGATGTGGTTCTAAATAAATGTTCATTGTGGTCCGAATAATAATGGAATTTGTGTCTATTTACACAACCGTTCTTATGTTTAAAAAGTTACGCTCTGTATTTATCTTGTTTATTAACCATCTACAGTATTCCACTCTACGCGCGAAATCACGTGGTAACAATTCTTGTTGAAGCTGGATATGATAGGGGTGATATTTATTCTTTTTTATTATGCGTCTAATTGTGGTATTGGAAATATCTAACTGATTGCTTAATTGCCTTGTGCTTATATTGGGATCTTCAACTATACTGAGCATTACCTTATATTCGTTGTCAATAGCAACAGCTGTAGTTTCACGTGAATGTTTTTCATACTTGACGGTTCCTGTTCTATCAAATCTATTATTTAAATTCTCAAAAGTATCCTTTTGTGGATGACGTCTTTCTGGGTATCTTTGACGGTAGACCCTACTAGCAACAAACGCATTTTTTTGACATTCACCCAGTATCCATATCATATCAATATTATCTTGAACACTATAATTCTTATTAAAATCCATTTTTTATACACAATACCTATTAAATATAGTAGACGTGATACAATACAAAATTTTATGTTGACAATTAATGCCATAACAAAATATACCTACTGTCATTTTCATAGGTAACTTGATTTCTTATTAAAAATTGTGTAAAATATGTTGTTTGTCACTTAACGTCAATTATTAAAGTAAATAGTTAAATTAGGGAGAGCTTCTAACTGAATAAAAATATACAGGGTGTCTCATTTGAAAAAATTAATTTATTGTCATTTGAAAACTAGACTATTGGCCCGCCATCGGCAATCAACCTGTGCAACAGGTGAAGATGTTGTGTGATTATTGTGATAGGTGCATGTTTCATTTACACCATAGTAGCTTTTTTGAGGAATTTTTAAAAAATTGAGCTAATATTTCTGAAGTGCTGTTTTTTCATTAAATCTGCTTAAAATAGGAATAACTTGTCAACGCCGCGTCGGATTTACAAATTCAAAAAACTACCGTAAATCTAATATTAAGTAGAATCAGAAGACATAATCGTATATAGGGTGTTCAATTTAAAAAAACCAAATTAATTTTCATTCCACAAAAATTAGCCACCCTGTATACATCAAAATATTTTAAAATTGTAGTCCGAGTGACACTGTCTACCCCTACAAAAAATCTTGTTGATATCTCTCTTAGTTTCGGTGCTAGAGATCGAGTGGAAATAATTGGCGCACCCTGTATATGATGGCACAATGTATTTTTTAATTTTATAAACTGTGAACTGTCCGTAAAGTAAAATATAGGTATTTGGCTTACCTTTTTCTTTTAGCTTTAAATTAATAGTTGTGTTCAATAATATTTGGTGTATTTTATTATCGGAATAACATAATTACTTGCTGTGATATGTGCTTTAAAAAAAAACAAGTGATATTTGTAGGTTATGTTAAAATGTCAAAATAGTTATAATTTGTGTTCGAAATTTGACACTTCTTACATTCTATTACTTTTTAGTGTGGTCTATATTACACTGACAGAACCGATCAGCTATTCGCATCCTTCAAATTCAATGAAAAAGTTCTAATAACACTGGTTTAGTTTATCATAACTCAAAACTTTGTGTTTATAAATTCTATATGCTATTTTGCTTCGAAAAGTATTGTGTATATTTTATTTATTTTAGTACTTCTTACACTATACAAATGCAATGAAACGCGTTTTTTTAAAAATTCTACTACACTTTCTAACACAAGCTCCATTGACATTGGCAAACTATAAAACTATAAGTAGAACTAGGTAGAATTTTTCTTTATTTTATTAATATTTTTAAATTCGAATAAAAAATATTGTATGATAACGCGGACGAGAAGTTTCTTTTTCAGACTCTTATGGTTTGCCGGCTTCGACTAACGTCTAGTCGGCAAACTTCATAATCGTCCGAAAAAGAATCACTTCTCTTCCTTGCATCATAAACTACTATTTTTCTACACCCGTACTATAATAATACACTTATATGCCCATAATCCGTTTGATAATGAGATCCATTATGATACAGATTTTTCATAACGATACAGATTTTTAATCAATAGAAACCCATAATTTTTCAATCAAGCATGCTGTGCATTTGACATTTGTCCTAGATTCCTATCTAATTATTTTATTTGTCAAAATTAGTACGTGTTAAATTTTCGTAGAATATAGCTAACCTTCGATAATTATATTATCAAAATGTCTGATATCAGCGATATAGAAGAATTACCATTGACTCCTCCACAAATATCGGAGAAAGCAGAGAATGCAGTACAACATATTTTGCCCCAAAAATCTAAGAAAATGTACGAAAAACTATATCAACGGTTTATGGACTGGAGAAGTACAAATAATATTTCGACATTCTCCGAAAATGTTTTGATTGCTTATTTTCAAGAATTGATGGAAACTATTAAATCATCTAGTACATGTACACATTATTCAATAATAAACTCGTCGGTAAATATTAACCATAATATAGACATTTCTAACTATAAGAAACTACAAGCTTTATTAAAGCGAAAGTCCGAAGGATATGTTGGAAAAAATCAAAAATATTTTCACTGTTATTGCGTAAAAATGGTATATTATAATAAATATACAATTTTTGTTCATTTATGTATAGGTTCAAATTTTATTATACAGGGTGTCCCGTTGGTAAACGGAAATATTTTATAGGTAGGTAGAGGTCATAAAGGCGATTCTAAATAACCCATATATAATGCGTCTCTTGGTTTCCATAACCGAGTTACAGGGTGTTTTATAAATTATGCATAATTATTCATTTGGCCAGAACTTTTGAATCACTTAGTATATCTTTTCCATCTTTGGCATACAGCTTACACTTCTGACAAATAATATAATAGTCCAGTAAACGAAGGTACCAACCTCCCCATCTCATTATTGACGGACTTTTTTTTTTTTAACTTGTAGGTATTGACGGGTAGATTACTCTCCGAAAATATGTCCTCCGGGAAATGTGCCGATCGGCTGGAAAATGGCCAATGATCCCGAAAATTCAGTTTTTCGCCGATATCTCCCGAAATATGACACTTAGAGAAGCGGGGTTGGGCTAGAAATGGAGAGCAGTTTATTATCTACGAAAATGATCCTTATCATTTTTATCAAAAGTTTAACCGTTTTTGAGATAACCAGCCCCAACCGTAGCATGTTTTTCGAGCTGCTGCGCCGCGTCTAAGAGACCACGCTCCGTGAATGTAGGCATGGGCGGGCGGGCAAATTAGCCCATAACTTGGGTAAAAATTAATCTTTTTTGATGATTCAAAGCTCATATGAAAGGAGGGATCTGTAGCTTCAATATCGGGTAACTTTGTCCATTTTCTTATTTTTCTGGAATATTGAAAAAACTGGCCAAACTTTTTTTTTCCTCGATATTTGAACCTCCTTATCAATCCATTCATATTTTTTTAATTAAGAGTTCTTTTACCGAATCCTTCCGAATAATGGGGCTCTGGTAGGTTGTGAATGTATTCCAGAAAGAATTAATAAATAATTTTTGTGTATTCTTATAAACAATGGTTAAAAAAAATCGTTGATTTTTCATTGAAGCGGGAATTTTCCCGATTTTCCAGAAAACCAAAAAACTTGGACAAAAATTAAACACGCCATCGAAAAGAGGACATTTTCAGCTTTCCAATGATGTGTATTGAACCCCGATATTGTCAATCATTATTTATTAATTTACGGTAGACCCGAGAATTTTGGAAAACTCCGAAAATGAAAGAAAAAACGTCCCAAGAAAAACATGTTGTTTATAAGAATACACAAAAATTATTTATTAATTCTTTCTGGAATACATTCACAACCTACCAGAGCCCCATTATTCGGAAGGATTCGGTAAAAGAACTCTTAATTAAAAAAATATGAATGGATTGATAAGGAGGTTCAAATATCGAGGAAAAAAAAAGTTTGGCCAGTTTTTTCAATATTCCAGAAAAATAAGAAAATGGACAAAGTTACCCGATATTGAAGCTACAGATCCCTCCTTTCATATGAGCTTTGAATCATCAAAAAACATTAATTTTTACCCAAGTTATGGGCTAATTTGCCCGCCCGCCCATGCCTACATTCACGGAGCGTGGTCTCTTAGACGCGGCGCAGCAGCTCGAAAAACATGCTACGGTTGGGGCTGGTTATCTCAAAAACGGTTAAACTTTTGATAAAAATGATAAGGATCATTTTCGTAGATAATAAACTGCTCTCCATTTCTAGCCCAACCCCGCTTCTCTAAGTGTCATATTTCAGGAGATATCGGCGAAAAACTGAATTTTCGGGATCATTGGCCATTTTCCAGCCGATCGGCACATTTCCCGGAGGACATATTTTCGGAGAGTAATCTACCCGTCAATACCTACAAGTTAAAAAAAAAAAAGTCCGTCAATAATGAGATGGGGAGGTTAGGGTGTTTATCGGGCTTCATTTACTGGACTATAATGAAATATTGAGAGATATGAAAATCCAGGTTCGGCTTTAGGAAAAATTGAAACATATTAAAAATATCAAAACAACACTCTGTATATCACAATTTTAATATTTCCATTTTAGATTTGAATAGAGGGGAAAAAACTGAATTGAAACAAGTTGTTGTTGTCATCCCGCCACCGATTCGAATTGGAAAATTTTGAAACTGAAATTAAAATTCTCTTTAAATTTAAAAAAAACATATTATGAAACTCATTTTTTTTTTAACAATTTCAAAAATTCACTTCTCGTCATTTACCTATTTCTTGTTTATTCGGCTTAGGGGAAAATATTCCATTAGGAATTTATTTTTTAAACGCCCAGTATAAAGTAAAGGGAGACAATAAACGCTCATAGTAACTATGTAACTAACAAATATTTATTAATAATTAACGAAATTTCTCAAAATGTCCACTATTTTGTTTTATGCACTTTTTTGCACGTTTTTTTTAACTGACAGTAAAATTTTAGAGAAAAAAAAAGAGAAATTATTTTTTTATCATTTAATATTCAATGGATTTATTTTCGACATTTAAACAGTCATATATTATTGATATTTTTATTATTTGTCCGTTTTAACACTATTTTAAGTAATATTGCAGATCCGTACTTTAAACAAAATATTAAATTGATTACTTTTCGATCGCCTCGTATAATTTTAGTTTAGCACAGTGGATTGTGCTGTATAGGGATACCTGAAATCCAAGGTGTATTCTAAAGAAATAAACAATAGAGAAGAACTGCTTCAAAGAATTAAGGAAGCCTGCGAGGAACTGAGAAAAAATCCATTTATTATAAGAAAATCAGTAAGGAACATCAGTAAACGTGCAAGAAAGAGCATAAAACAAAATGGTGGATATTTTGAGCAATTTCGTTAATTATTAATAAATGTTTGTTAGTTACTAAGCGTTTATTGTCTCGCTTTACTTTATACTGGGCGTTTAAAAGATAAATACCTAATTGAATATTTTCCCCTAAGTACGGGTCTGCAGGTACATCAGTACAGTGTACAATAATTTTAAGCCGAATAAACAAGAAATAGGTAAATGACGCGAAGTGAATTTTTAAAATTGTTAAAGAAAAAATGAGTTTTATAATGTTTTTTCTAAATTAAATGAAAATTTTACTTTCAGTTTCAAAATTTTCCAATTAGAATCGGTGGCGGGATAAAAACAATAACTTGTTTCAATTCAGTTTTTCCCCTCTATTCAAATCTAAAATGGAAATATTAAAATTGTGACATACAGGGTGTTGTTTTGATATTTTTAATATGTTTCAATTTTTCCTAAAGCCGAACCTGGATTCTCATATTTCTCAATAATTCAGTACATTAGTCGTGAAAAATGTAATCTGTATGCCAAAAATGGAAAAAATATACTAAGTGATTCAAAATATTTAATTATGCATAATTGATAAACCACCCTGTAACTTCGTTATGAAAGCCAAGAGACCCATTATATATGGGTTATTTAGAATCCCTTTTGTGACCTCTACCTACCTTTAAAATATTTCCGTTTACCAACGGGACACCCTGTATACTTTTATGTTTTCAAGTGGTATGACAAAAATAAAAAATCCCCTCAAAATGGCTACTTTAAAATGGAATATTAACAGTTATATGGGCTAAAATAAAATACGTTTGGCACTTACCGCATCCAGGCTGTTCCAAATCCGCGTGGCATCTTTCTATAAGGTACTCAGCAACGTCGTAATGTCCATTTCGGCAAGCTATAACCAAGGGGGTGGCGCCCGAAGTTTTCGCCGCCACCAGCATAGACACTTCGTCTTTTCCCTTATTGCAGTGTAGGTATATCTGTAACAAACAAATATATTTAGTAAAAAACAAAAATTAAAAATGTATGAATATACAAAGATTTAGGTTTTTAAATTTTTTTACAATTTACGTCAATATGTCATCTGTCTCTGCTGTTGATAATAACTAAAATGACGTGGAAAAATAATATACCATACCAACTGATAGAGATGGCGATTTAACATCGATTATATTTGGAGAATCGATATTTTGGTGTAAAAATTGATCTGATCTGGAGTTAATTAAACAAACTAGTCCGTCCACGTCCCCGCAACGTACAAATGTCACTTGGTTTTTAAAAACACATATCACAGCAATTTAATGTTTTTCCGATAAGAAAATATACCAAATATTATTGAACACAACTATTAATTTAAAGCTAAAAAAAAGGTATGTCAAATTACTTATATTTTACTTTTCCGGACAGTTCACCGTCCGAAAAAGTACGAAAAAGGACTAGGACAGAAAAGTTCTTCTTGTTATTGTGTACTGTATCGAAACTACTATAATAGCTTTAATATTTATATTTGCAGACTTTTTGGTGAACCTCAATAATTGTTCGCCTGCAGTGCTTTTGTTTAATGACGTGAATGTCCGCGAGGCACCACTGTATATATTTTGATGAATATTATGAAAGTTAAGATTCGGTCGAAACAGTCGATTAAGAATATCACAACTAATTTCATAATATAAATAACTTTTTTCTCCAACCATCAAAAAATGTTGACATTTTTGTACTATTTTCAGGTGCAAAAGCCATCAATTCCCTTACCGTACAAAAATTTGCTCGTTGCTTAGTAACACTTTTAATCCTAGGATTAAAAACGCTACTTTAATCCTAGGACTAAAAGTAATTGCATTTGAGCTCTCTAATTGAAATTTGAAGAAAAAAACATTGTCTCTTACAAACTTAGTAAAACAAACTAATTGGGCAACTATATATAGGTATTTATTCGTTATTTATAGTGATATTGAATGTACAATTGGAACAATTATTGCCAAAACCAAAGAGTGGATGGCTTGACGGTCTTCGTTAAATTTGAGAAATACACCATAAGAACACTCTCCGCATAGTTTTGCACATTTTTTTCTTTACACCAATCCATGAATCGCTGATATGCAAGTTCATAAACTTGGCGAGATTTGGGTGGCAAAAGATTTAGATATACTGCTTCGGCACTTTCCAATATATCCGTAGGTATATTTTCATCGTGTTCGGGATTCATTTTGAAAGCAGCGTAAAAACTACTACAAAAATTATATGATTAGTACGTCTACTGACGTCTACTTGACAATCAATATTTACCAACAATACCAGATATCCATGACTACCGATTTGCTATCGCTGTTATAATTAATAGGTGTTCAAATTTATTACCAAATTATTAACGATTTTTGAATAAAACTAAATTTTAGGCTGCGCCTCGCAACTGCAAATATTGCTCGTAAAAAAAATATGCACTTTTAATCCTTATAATATAATATACTATTTTAGAACTATGTAAAAGCACTATAGTGGGGTCAAACAAGCATTATACCTGTAACTTTTTTCGGAGAAATCGGATCAACATGCGGTTTTTTTTTTAATTTTCGAAAAATTATCAGTAACAAAATCTATAACTAACCTCTTTACGCTCGTACATTTATAATTACTTGTTTAACAAATTGGACAATTTTCTGAGAGTTTCGCCGAGGGTATGGAAAACATGATTGCCTGTTCAACAAAAGGTCTGGAAAATTTTCCCGTGCGGGTTTTCGAGGTCGCTCATTATCTTGTAGATGTCGAAGCTATTGTTTATTGTTCAATTGTTGTAAACTGACTAATTAACAAATTGATAACTCTGCCCCCCAAATACTTAGAGGACTCGAATTTTTTCCAAAAACTCTGGGTCCTCGGAGAGAAGCATGTCCATAAAGTTGTAGCACATAATTGTTCATTGTTCAGGCTAATTAACACATTCATAACTCTGCCCCCTGATTCCCGTGAATCCTTACAAAACACTTGGAAATATTGATGCCTATCATTCAGAATTCATGGTAAAATATTAACAAATGTGTAATTCACGAATTAAACAGAACTCAGGAGAGCGAACTAAATAAACGGTGCAAACACTGGCAGGAGATTGACCAATATGACACTCCGGATCGCCATGCGAGAGAGAGAGAGAGAAACTTATGGGAGTCAACAAACACGTACAAACATGATGTCAAAGTGCTTCTCCTACATGTTTAGTTGGATGAAAATCGAGTTCTCTAATGATTTCAATTGAATAATAAACAAATGTCCTCGGGCCAGAGGCCCTTTGACTGACTGTTACCCTCCGGGCATTAGGATCTATATCGTGTGACACAGACTCATGGTACACCCCCTTTTCTTCTTTGTTTCTCTAGCTGTATTTCTGAAATTTTGAACATTGGATATGCTCACTAGACGGCACTTTTTGAGATATTTGGAAAAAAATAGCAACTTCCGGTTTTTCCGAAAATGGCATCAACTTTCAATTTTCAAATGGAACACCCTGTATATTATTACATTTTTGGAATCTTCGTAATTATCTGAATCCAATGATACCTCATAGTTGATATTTCATTCGTCAGAATACCCATTTTATTTTTCGATCTAGAGAGCCATGAACCCCCTACAATTATTCCAAATAATCAAAATAATCATACACTATCGGATGTTCGATTCAAATAGTATTGTGGTTCGAAATACGTGCGAAAAACGTAAAACAAAATGTTTGTTGTCAACGTCACTGACAAGTTGCAAGACAACTAATTTGACATGTTTAAAAAATAAACATCTACTTGTCATCGCAACTACTGTCAGCCAGAATCGTATCAAATTTTAATTTTTTCAATTTATTATTATTTTTTAATTGCAATCGAACATAAAATCATGTATATAACGCGTACATAAACGGGCTTTATGGACTCATCATTTTCAAATTATTCGTTCAATAAAGCCCTTGTTTATGTACTAGTAATATAAATAGCTATTTTTACCCAAAAACTCAATTTTTTCAAATGGTACCATAATGGTACTCCGATGTCATTCGAAAGTACCATCGATGGGGTATATTAACTCTTTTTGTCTAGGTATAACCATTACGAACAAAATAATGTAGTTGAAAAAAGTTTAAGTATCTTCTTGTTCAATAACAATAATGTATGAAGGTGGCTGTGGAACACAAGTTGCACATTGACATTTCGATAATCTGAACACTTAACTTTCTTCAACTACATTATTTTATTCGTAATGGTTATACACAAAAAGAGTTAATATCGATGATACTTTCAAATGACATCGGAGTATCATTTGAAAAAATTGAGTTTTGGGTAAAAAACATTTTGTTTTACTATTTTAATCGAAAATGCGATAGTGTATGATTATTTTGATTATTTGGAATAATTGTAGGGGGTTCATGGCTCTCTAGATCGAAAAATAAAATGGGTATTCTGACGAATGAAATATCAACTATGAGGTATCATTGGATTCAGATAATTACGAAGATTCCAAAAATGTAATAATATACAGGGTGTTCCATTGGAAAATTGAAAGTTGATGCCATTTCTGGAAAAACCGGAGGTTGATATTATTTTCTAAATAAGTCAAAAAGTGTCGTCTAGTGAGTATATTCAATGTTCCAAATTTCAGAAATATAGCTAGAGAAACAAAGGAGAAAGGGGGGTGTACCATGAGTCTGTAACACATAACGCATTTGGTGCATAAATAACTATAAAAGAACATTTATTTTTCACTTGTATATTATTTGTTTATTTTACCTTGGATACTGTTGCTATAAATACACTCATAACGCCCTAGGGCAATAAATTTTTGGCTGCTTTGACTGCAATTTCTTTGATATTTTTTGGTAAATCAGTATTTAATTCCATTACTTTTAGACGCATATAACATAAAGCAGCAATGCCATTCACTAAATATAATGAAACTAACAACAATATTCAACAAACGTCAAAATATCAATAAATGCTACGCCTACTGTGAGAAAAAAAGTGGAAATGAAATGCTAGAACCAATGAACCGATTTAAAAATCGGTTTTTCATTAAAATAAAATAAATTTGCTGACTAATAAAAAAATTGGGTTTTCCCAGATTACAATTAAAAATTACACATTAGAAAAAATGCTATTAATAAAAAAAAATTGGAAAATATATTTTTCACACGTGCGTAATTACGAAACCATTACCAGATTGTTTAATTTTTATGCTAATGTGGGAAATATATATAAAAAAATCTTTTGGTTGTTTACACTCACCTCCTTTTACAAATTAATAAATTTCTAATTGTAGGTATTTAAGTAGTGATTTTTTAATGAATAAAAAAATTTGCGGACACTCCGAAAAGCTATTTATTCACTGTGAGCACTAATGAACGACTAGCTCAAGGAAAAACATAAATAATGGCTGTAAAACGTACAATACTAATCATATTCTTTGTCCTTATTGGCGATTTCATTCTTGGAATCTTAATTGTCGAATTGAGTTGTTTAAATAAACGAATAAACGAATAGAAGGTATTTTGGCGTACAAAATTATTTAAAAAAAACTTTTCTATATTTTAACCTTGGGGTTTTCAGTTTTAAATAGATTGGTAAATATCAATTAACATTAATTTCTGTATAAGAAGTAGGAATTGGTCAAAATATTTAAAGAAAAAAAAACATCTATTTTTATTATATTTGCACAATAAATTTGAACGAAATTTTATTGAGATGGAGTCAATTTTCGATTTCTTCGATAGAATTCTTTCGGAACAACCAGTTATTAAAAGGAGCAATGTCCGGAGAATACGGTGGGTGCAGTAATAGGTAAAATTAGGTAAAAATACCCCTCTACCTGGAAATAATTCCATAAAAAGTGAAACTTTGCAGCCCTAGCAGCCAGCAACAACATATAAAAAAATCAACACTCGTGCATGTTGTGCTACGGCCGCCATCTTGGAAAATGGCGACCAATTTTCACTATTTACACATTTCACATTTTAGGGAATTATTTCTACGAAATATCCAATATAACTGGACTATTAAAGCATAAAATTAATACATAAATGCTGCTTGGTTAACACAAAATTCGACATTTTCAACACTGTAAAAAACAAGGTTTTTTTTATGAACCTAAAAGCGATATAAACTGAATATTATTGGCAGATGTCTAACCTCTCTGAAAACGCCAAAATTGGCCGTCACTATAAACCATTCATAACATCCGGAGCCATATTTTGAAAACGGACCGAACTAATTTGTACACCCAATAATATAACATTTGCCGCAACAAACTTTATAATAATAATAATTAAAAGTTAATAAACAACTCGTTTTGTACAAGAACATTTCTAATTTAGTCGAAATCTTCGTGGTTTTGTGGTATTGTCGATAAACCGTAAACAATAAACAATAACCAACCGTGTGTGTGCAGTCTCGAGCGGTGACTTTTTCAGATTACAAAATAGAAATCATATTGTGAAAACTTCAAGGTAAAATAAGAACAAAACCGTGCCGCTATAAACAATAGGCTTTTTCATGTCAAGAAATTTATCGGTAAAATAATTTTCTCTCGTTGTATTTCCATGGTCGTACCAAAAAGGACCTGTTTTAAACCTTTTCTGTCTTTGAGTGTATACTTTAGGATTTAGTTTGACATCAAAACCGCATTGATTAAATTTGGAATTGAAGGTTCTGTTTTTCTGTTAATTTGATTTCCTCTTTTTCTTGTATTGCTCTTTGTTGTAGGTGAATTTACAGAGCTGCAATAGTTGCTGTTATGTATTAGGGTGGGCCGAAAAAACTTTTTTTTATTTCGAAGTTGTAATAGCGCGGAAAATTTGCGAATCATATAGAATAAAAAAAAGAAAAAAAATTATCAAAATCGGTAGACATCTTCCGATCGCGCATAGGCCCTAAAGTTTGACAAAATATGAAAAAACTATTTTTTGCGATTATTTTTTTTAATTTTTTAATTAGATGTTTTCGTAATGTAATAGTAAAAAGTGTTAAGCTGAGCAAAACTTGTGATTTCTAGAAAGTTCTATTTTTCTGCAAGAAAGCTTATATATATTCGTATTTTGAGATCCTGAATTCATATCTGACGTACAAAATGTTCCACAGTACTTCAGAATTTCCTTAGCCTAGGGAAAAACGTAGAAAATTGTGCAAAAATCGAAGTTTCATGCAGGCATTTTTCGTACGAAAAAGTTGATATCTTTCCGTCTTCTGAGTTGCCGTGTTCATTTCTGTCATCAGAATTTTCATCCAGCTTCCCACAATTGCCCTAGCCAACGGAAAATTCCATTATACGTCCCACGGAGCGGATTCCTCTTTCGTTTTTGCTTTCACCTGCAACATCCCTCTTCAACAACCAGCAAAAATCTGCCATCATGTGTTCATCCCATCGTCCCTGATAATTTCTTTGATATCTTTATTTATTTTTATACATACATATTTATTTGATACATTAAAAAAATTTGATATATTAAAAAATTGTTACATATACATATACAAATTAGTAATAGAAATTACAATTTAAAATTAAACATATATACTAGCAAAAAAGAAAAATAAATAATATATCCCCGCAATTTATACAACAAATAGAATTTTAAATAATAGTACAATATAGTACAAAATCCTATATAAAATCATTAACAAAATCTGATAAAATATGACTAATTGCACCTAAGTGATTTAACACTTGGTGAAAACGTTCTCCTTGTTCCTCACTGTAATCACCAAGATTTTCAGGGAAGTGTTCGAGATGGGAATGAAGGAAGTGTAATTTTATGTTCCTGAGGCAACCTTGTTCTTGAAATTTTCGCAACATGTTTTTCACTATTTTCTTATAATTACCTAAGAAATTTTCGACAACTTCCTTCCGCAATTTTGTACGTTTTTCCCTAGGCTAGGGAAATTCTGAAGTACTGTGAAACATTTTGTACGTCAGATATGAATTCAGGAACTCAAAATACGAAAACATATAAGCTTTCTTGCGCAAAAATAGAACCTTCCAGAAATCACAAGTTTTGCTCAGCTTAACACTTTTTCCCCTAGGCTAGTGGAATTCTGAGGTACTCTAGGAAAATTCTACAGTTAGATTAGAACTAAGCGACTCGAGATACGTAAAAAAACATTATCGTAGATCGAAATTTCTTTCATAGATACTGAAATTTCTAAGATTTCACGCATTTCCCCTAGGCTAGGAGAAAACTGGGGGGTCCAGGGAAAATCCTGAGGCCAGATTCGGATTCAGCGGCTCAAAATCCATAGGTGTAGTATACTTACATGTAAAGTTTCCACTTTTTTCGTTTTGTGGACCTGTGATACCAAAAATGCGTAAAAATGTGAAATTTTCAATATTTTGACAAATTTTGGAGCTTATGCGCGATTGGAAGATATCAACGGATTTAAACCAAATTAAAACACAATGTTTTTAGGCTCCATTTGAAGACGTTACAAACAATTACATTAGGAAAACATCTAATTCAAAAATAAAAACAAATAATCGCAAAAATGAAGTTTTTTCATATTTTGTCAAACTTCAGGGCCTATGCGCGATCGGAAGATGTCAACGGATTTTGAGAATTTTTTTCTTTTTTTAGTTTCGCAAGTTTTCCGCGCTATTACAACTTCGAAATAAAAAACAAAGGTTTTTTCGGCCCACCCTACTAGTCACTGGCCAAATATCCCCTACATAGCCGTTGAAAGAATTTTATCAGTCAAAGAGCCACTCTTTCTTTTTTACGCCTACAAGGCAAAGCAAAGATTATTTAGAAAACGAGTAAGGAATTTAATTTATCAGATTCGACATCCTAAGACCGGTTTCTGCCTTTCGGCTCCATCAGTTAGGCTTTTCGAATCCAACAAATAAAATTCCAAACTCGTACAAGTCAATAGCTATATCCGCTATAAGATAAAATTTTTAGATGTGCTACCATCTATGATTAGAAGAGAGTATTGACAATTTTTAAAGCAAAAAATTCCCGATGTATTGGGGTTGCATACACAATTTGTATTGTGTGTTGCAAAGCTTTTATTTGACTGATCCTAGTCAAAATGTCACTCTCTTCTTTCGTATCCCTTTCAGAGATTAATACAAAGTTAGGAAGGAACCGGTCTTAGGATGTAGAATCTTTTGACTAGAATCAGTCAAATAAAAGCTTTGCAACGCACAATGCAAATGGTGTATGCAATTTTTGCTTTAAAAATTGTCAATACTCTCTTCTAATCATAGATGGTAGCACATCTAAAAATTTTGTCTTATAGCGGATATAGCTATTGATTTGTATGAGTTTGGAATTTTATTTGTTGGATTCGAAAAGACTAACTGACGAAGCCGAAAGGCAGAAACCGGTCTTAGGATGTCGAATCTGATAAATTAAATTCCTTACTCGTTTTCTAACTTTGTACTAATCTCTGAAAGGAATACGAAAGAAGAGATTGACATTTTGACTATAATCAGTCAAATAAAAGCTTTGCAACACACAATGCAAATTGTGTATGCAACCCCAATACATCGGAAATTTTTTGCTTTAAAAATTGTCAATACTCTCTTCTAATCATAGATGGTAGCACGTCCAAAGATTATTTATTACGTTATTCAAGTTTCGATATAAAGGATAAGAAATTTTTGCTGTTTAATTACCCAAAACGTAATGACACTAATAATATAAAACTATTACAAGTAGAAATTTCTATTAACGTATAATTTATTATTTCTCCCATCTATATATTAATATCAACTCATTAGTTTTTGTTTTAAGGGGGAACATTATTTATAGAAAAAAAAAATTATTTTCTTAATTAACCACACAATAGGATATTTTTTATCGATTTCTAATTATATTTAATTCTTGGAAATTAGTACATGAATTTTGTGGAGCCCTGTACACGGAAAATAATGTATTCTAAAAAAAAAGAATTGTAATTATATAACAATTAAAGTAATATCCGTGAGAAGCAAAAACCCCGCTTATAAGAATTCAGATTATTTACATTTTTAAATACATTCATCTGTATCTTTAAATATTTTTCTATGAACTGAAGTATTTAATACGAAAGGTTTAATTTTCTGTTAAATAAATATTTGAAGAGAGAAAAATTATAATGAATTTTCAATATTTAATAACTTTGTGTGTCGCTTTTATGTACAGGGTGGCCAAATAAGAATGCAAGGTACTGTATCTGGGAAACTATCCATCGTAGAGGCTTGCGGAAAAAAAAGTTATGACTAAAACGGCCAAGAGAAAAACCTGGAAAATATTTTTAAGTTTCTGAAATGTCCGCTAGGGGGCGTAACTGCAATCTTGAATCAAAGAAAGTGATGTCTCTGAGAATTCCGCTATATTAACCTAACAAAAAATACCTGATCTTTAAAGTAGAGGATAATTTGAACCTTTTTTGTTTAACAATTTTTGCTGTATCTCTAAAAATAAAGTGGTGGGGGGTATTCAAAGGTTTCAGTAAAAAACACCCTGTATATTCGAAACGGCTGAGCCGATTTTAACAAACTTGGGCTAGTTGAAAAGAGCTATTCTTGGGCTACAAATGTTATAATATTTGAAGTTTTGTTCGTTTCACATGTCGCTGCTAGAGGGCTTTTTTCGACATTTCGACAGAAACGGTTAATTTTCTCAAAAAAATTAAATGCCTTGCTATGATTTCTTTTTCATGAAAAAGTAGCTAAATGTTGCCTAAACAAGCTCGCGAAAACCGCATCTCGATATCT
Source organism: Crepidodera aurea (assembly GCA_949320105.2). Lineage (NCBI taxonomy): Eukaryota > Metazoa > Arthropoda > Insecta > Coleoptera > Chrysomelidae > Crepidodera > Crepidodera aurea. The sequence goes on from OX439475.1 coordinate 65,507,032, forward strand.
TGTTCCTAACCTAAAATTTAGGCCAAAGAAAATTTTATACGGAAATCCCTTAAATTTTTATTTTTTAAACTAATTAATTCCTTTTATTATGTAAGTTGTGGCCCTAAAAAGGACCGATTTAAAAAAGAAAGGTTTTTAATGCCCCCGTAAATGCTCTAAATGCTGACCATCACGCTCTATGCATTGCTAAAGCCTCTCGTGGGTAGACAAAACTGCAGCTTCAATTTCGGCTCTCGGTATGTTACGTAATGCATTACGAATCCGGTTTTTCATATCTCTCTGGTCGTAGGTTAAGTCTGAAAATCAAGACAAGTTAAGGCTGGTGATCGCGCAGACCATGGAAACTCTTCTTCCTCTTCCAATCCACCGCTGTTGTAATACTGGATTAATATGCTCTCGCACAATAATAGCATAATGTGCTGGGCAACCATGCAACTGCAAAAACAAGTTTTGACATGTTTGCAGTGGCACATCTTCCAACAACAACGGTAATTTATTGGCCAAAAAGTCAAAAAAGATATTGCCGCTTAGGGATTGCTCGAAAAAATATGGCCCAATAATTCTGCCTCCCAGTATGCAACACCACATATTTAGACTCCAACGTGCTTGGTGCTGAACTTCACGCAATCAATGCGGATTTTCTGCAGACCAATAATGCATATTGTGCAGATTTTAAAGGTGGCTTCATCGGTCCAAAGAATTTGAAATAAAAATTCTCCATTATTGTGCGAGAGCATATTATTGCAACAGCGATGGATTGGAAGAGGAAGTCTGTTTCCATGGCCTGCGCGATCACCAGACTTAACTTGTCTTGATTTTCAGACTCAACCTACGACCAGACAGATATGAAAAACCGGATTCGTTTTGCATTACGTAACATACCGAGAGCCGAAATTGAAGCTGCAGGTTTGTCTACCCATGAGAGGCTTCAGCAATGCATAGAGCGTGATGGTCATCATTTAGAGCATTTACGGGGGCATTAAAACCTTTCTTTTTTAAAACGGTCCTTTTTAAGGCCACACCTCACATAATAAAAGGAATTAATTAGTTTAAAAAATAAAAATTTAAGGGATTTCCGTATAAAATTTTCGTTCGCCTAAATTTTAGGTTAGGAACAAGATATCGAGATGCGGTTTTCGCGAGCTTGTTTAGGCAACATTTAGCTACTTTTTCATGAAAAAGAAATCATACCAAGGCATTTAATTTTTTTGAGAAAATTAACCATTTCTGTCGATATGTCGAAAAAAGCCCTCTAGCGGAGACATGTGAAACTAACAAAACTTCAAATATTAGCCCAAGAATAACTCTTTTCAACTAGCCCAAGTTTCTTAAAATCGGATCAGCCGTTTCAAATATACAGGGTGTTTTTTACTGAAACCTTTGAATACTCCCCACCACTTCATTTTTAGAGATACAGCAAAAATTGTCAGACAAAAAAGATTCAGATTATCCTCTACTTTGAAGATCAGGTATTTTTTTGTTAGATTAATATAGCGGAATTCACAGAAACATCACTTTCTTAGATTCAAGATTGCAGTTACGCCCCCTAGCGGCCATTTCAGAAACTTAAAAATATTTTCCAGGTTTTTCTCGTGGTCGTTTTAATCATAACTTTTTTTTCCGGAAGCCTCTACGATGGATAGTTTCCCAGATACAGTACCTCGCATTCTTATTTGGCCACCCTGTATATAAAATACATTTATAGTCATTTTAAAATTAACCCTTCTTCCTGCAGCTTCCTGTACTAAAATGACGATTCCGTCAGTGGCGTAGAATTTAGAAAAGTAAAATCCTTCCTCTGGCCCTGCCGTACGCCACTTTTAATAGTTATATATTCAATTTATTTAAATTTGAATGCCAAATTTTATAAAGAAATATCAAACACTGTCAAAATAATCAACAAAAATCAATTTTACATTTTGAAATAAAACAAATTGTAAGGAAACACATTTTACGTTAAATCTTAATATTTTAGGCAACTTATTGTATGGTCCAATATTAATGAATCTTTGGCTATTTAAATTAAGTTTTCACGATTTTCTCGAAAATATGATGCTTGATATAAAATTTTAGATCCATATAAGTGACAATATGGCTAATATATTTTTTCCTAAAAAAGTTGCTAAGTAGTTAGTTCATTCCTTAATGATAATTTATATCTAAACGTTAAAATATTTAGACATGAATATTTAGAACAATTTTGTAACTGTATATACCGACATCAAAATGGCATTGATTATGTAATTTTGCAGCTTTCACTCGATGAAACTGTAATAGATTAAAGTTTTTATGCACTGTTGCACTATACCGAATATCAAGAGGAGGAATGTTTTACCAACCTTGTGGTGTTTTCAAAGTAACGAATTTTTAAAATGTCGTTTTATCACTTTAAAAGAATGGAAGAATCAAATAAGCAAAAATTATCGTAATTTATATTGTAATGGTATCGAATTTAAACCTTTTAAAATTGTAATTCATAGCTTGCAGAGAAACATTTTAAGGGAATAAAAATAAACTAAAACATAATTTTCATATTTTGATATATTTTAAACTAACAGACTTTAAAAAGTAAAAATACAGATTTAAACTATTGTTAAATTTAACATGGCAATCCTATAAGAGCTCTTCTCACACAAATTTAAACTATTTAGAGTATTTATAACATGAAAATAAGGTAGTCAAAGTAAAATGTAATACTATACCACTAAACTGAGATAGTAATTATGTGATATAATAACAATTTAAAAGAATTAGAAGCTATGTAAATAAATAATCTAACCTCAAAATAGAATTTCAGAATAAACTGAATAAAAATGTTTTATTAATAAAATGATGGTAAAATTAAAATAAATTAGATCATCCTTTATCAAAATCTCATAAGTAGAAACTAGAAAATACATCAGAATCAAATTTATTTACATTTTAAAGTTACTAAATAATAAAATTTCAAATTCGAAATAAGAACTTAATATTAAAAATAATGTACTAACAATTATATCAAAAATGTTATTTTTTCTTAGATTTTCATATGTAATGTGTGAATCTATGCGGAAAAATACTTTATTTTTTAATTAATTGCGAAATTTTCTTAAAGAAATCAATAATAATCGATCAAACTTTGATTAAGCTATTTAGAACTCACACATGAGGTAAAAGAGTCCACAATTTTTAGATCTCTATGAAATAGATGGCGCCCATGAAAAATTTGTAGATCGTATCAGTTCTGCCTAAGAGTACAACACCCGGTAAGTTAATAATTTATTTTTTAAATTTATTTCGTTGCAAGCTGGGTGAATATAAGATAAAAAATAACTAAAGATGTTTTATTTTTCATTAAAATAAAACCTAAAATAAAAGTTAAAGTAAGATATTGAACCATAATTAAATAATAAAAAAAAAATAACTAAATTAATAATAATAAAATAAAGTATAACGTTCAATACCATTATAATATACAGGGTGTTTCATTGCGAAGTGTCCATAGATTAAACGCAGATATATCGCAATTAAACAATTCCAAAAAACGTATATTTAATGGGTGTAACCCCCTTCCTAACTGAGATACAGATATTAATTTTGGTCATTTCTTTCTCGACTCGTAATTTACGAACCACTCGGTATCTTTTTTTTATATTTCACACAGGAACATCCTTTAGGGTATCCAATATTTGTAAGAAAAAAATCCAGGTCCGGATTAGGAAAAAATTGACAAATTTTTCCAGGTTCAAAACGACACCATGTATAAAGGATTTTTAGAAATTTCTTTACATATTTGGAAAGAGCACAAAAAAATGAATTCGACGACGTATTTTTTGTTTTCCCGCAGATAATTTTACTATTCAAATTTTAAATTCAAAGTTAGCAAACGAATAAGGAATTTAATTTATCAGATTCGACCTAAGACTGGTTTCTGTCTTTCGGCTTCGTCAGTTAGGCTTTTCGAATCCAATAAATAAAATTCCAAAGTCGCACAAATCAATAGCTATATCCTCTATAAGATAAAATTCATAGATGTGCTACCTTCTAATGGTTAGAAGAGAGTATTGACACTTTACAAAGCAACGATTTCCAATGTATTGGGTGTTGCATACACTCAAACACTCAATCTGCATTGTGTTTTGCAAAGTTTTTATTTGACTGATTCTAGTCACTCTCTTTTTTGTAAAGATTAATACAAAGTTAGCAAAGTTTTAGTTAAAGTTCAAAGTTTCAGTTTATAATAAAACACTCTGTATTTCAGTTAGGAAGGGGGGTTACACCCAACATATATAGGTTTATTGGAATTATCTAATTGTGTTATGTCTGCGTTTAATGTATGGACACCCTGTATATCTATGTAAAAATAAACACTAGCAATGTTAAGAAGTTTCTTTAATAAAATTTCATGATTCTTGTGAAATACCACATCAAAAATATACAAAAGCCAGCAAACACTTTCCTTTTGATTCTCCTCACTTCCTATTTTCTCGCACAAAAATAGAAAATATTTACTTGTCTTCAAATAAATTTCAGAGGTGGCATTTTTGAGTCAGTTTTAGAAACGTCTATTTACTTGTTAACTTTGCTTTTCAGCTCGTTAACTCTCGATAAAATTGCAGCATCCTGAACATTTTACAAATCTGGAACATCTGGAGTGTATTCGACAAAAGCTTTTGTGACGTACTTGGGTTATTTATCCTCGAAATTATCCACTTATTTTAGTTATATTTCAAACGTAGTAAGCAATTAATAATCAGTTTATACAGGGTGTCCCAACTAAAATTTGCACCCAAATATTTCGAGTTTTGTTCAAATTTTGAACAACTGCCGAAACAAGTTAATTTTAACCTAGAGAGGGCTCAACTTTTATCGTAGTTTCAAACTTCTTTTTTCATCCCTCTAGCGCCCAGAACCACCCCTTGAAAAATCTTAAATGGCAAGGGGTGTTAAGTGACACATCAACCCCTTTCTTTTTTATTTTGAATGACACTTTTTTGCGAAAACTGCTTAGATTACATAGCCCCACAAAAAAAAATTGTATGCGCCAAGAACTTCACTACTGTAACTAGGTGTTTTTTGGGGTCGCTGAATCCGAATCTGAGGTCCGCTTGACCTCATCAGGTCAGGGTCAAGGTCATTTGAAGGTATTTAAATTTAAAAAAACCTTAAATTGAATAGTACATTCGTGAAAATTAAATTGTTGTTTTAGAACTACTATTGTTTTCTTTCACAATAATCTAAGCAGTTTTCTCAAAATAAAAAAAAGAACCCCATTATTATAGTATCCCCAATTATCAGCTTCTTTGATACTACCAAAACATCACCCTGTAAACGGAATCCTTTGTGTCCTCGAAAGCAACTTCACTGAAATCTAAAAGTCTGACCCGCTCATCCTATTGGTTGGACCAGTGCCGATAATTTTTGAAACCAAATAAAATACTAGTAGGATGAAACTCATTGGAAAAGGAAGAGAATATGACAAACATGATAGGAACAATAATTTACGGGCGATCTTAGGTTGGGAAGTGGAAGGGGGAGTTTTTAAGGGTAGAAAACTGTTTATCTCGATTCCCGGCAAAACTACAAGTCCTATGGAAAAAAAGATCTACAACTTTTGTATTTACACTTTTTTCACATAACCTCAAAATTTATGTGAAAAATTCAAATGACCAAGTTTTTGGTTTTTTATTTTTATCTTTTACAAAAAAAAAATTTCTCAAAATTTCGTGAAAAAAAAATAAAAGATAATAATAAAAAACCAAAAACTTGGTTATTTGAATTTTTCACATAAATTTTGAGGTTATGTGAAAAAAGTGTAAATACAAAAGTTGTAGATCTTTTTATTACCTACAACTTTGACATTTAACTTTTTTCCATAAGACTTGTAGTTTTTCCGGAAATCGAGATAAATAGTTTCCTACCCTTAAAAACTCCCCTCTTCCACTTCCCGACCCCAGATCGCCCGTAAATTATTTTTCCTTTCCTGTTTGTTATATTCTCTTCCTTTTCCAATGGGCTTTATCCTACTATTATTTTACCATATAAATATGAAACAAAAATATATGTACCACCAATTGTTCGAAGCTCTTGGAAAAGTCGTAATTTTAACATTAAAGCTAGAGGTGTAAAAGTCAAACTTGAAAATATATGTTTCTGAATAATAAAGATTAAAACAAAATGTTAAAAGGGGCGCAATATTACATTCATTTAATTTTTTTTGTAAAAATTGTACCACTAAAAGTGTTGTAATGTACTTACCACCAGTGGTACATGTATCATAGTTTGAGAACCGCTGCTTTAATCGTAAGCGGCATCCTTTGTCTCAGTCAACGTGGCATCGACTCCACTCAGCTCTATTCTATTGGTTGTATATTCAAAGGACACGCTGTGATAAGACACGTACTCAGTCTGTGGCTAATAGCGAATAGGATCGCAAAGATAAGTTCATCGCACCGTGAAATGCATTTGGTCGCTTAGCCGACCCATTATTCGATTACCGTTTAGCGATTGCACATATTTTATTTTTTTAATTCATACGCTTTCCACTCTGGCCCCCGATCTATAAACTAAAGGAGAACACTTCTTTGCGGCCGGATAGACCCTGCACTATTTCATTTAGCTGCACTATACCACAGATTAGAGAGTTACAGATAGGAAGGTCAGACAAGAGAAACGAAATTAGACAGAGATAGAGTCGCACGCCAATTTAAAACCCACTTTGAAGGCTGTCAGCAGTCTATGTGTCAGATTGAATATTTATTCGTATAATTCAGAACACTATGACAGCAAAAACACACTATTCTTTTTCTTCTTTCTTCGGTTATAACTTACTAGTGCATTTGCACATTAACAAAGACAAGCAGAAATGAAAAAGAAGATTTCAAATTATAATTTCACTCAAGCAACGACATGACCTAGAGACATGACTTGTGTCCACTTGGAGTGCTGCCATCTCCAGTGCTTTCACATAAGTCGACTTATCCGTAGGGCGATACTACTATATAATCTTTATACAATGTTTATACGATACATGAAAGGCAACACTGTACTCGGGATGTTCCTTTCAGGCAACATGGGTGCACTTCAATTTAAAGGTCCAAGGTCACAGAAAGCGGCAATCGAAACATCAAAGGAAATGGGCGGACCTTCATATCTGTAACTCTTTAATCTGTGAATATACCAATCAAGCACACACAAACGAGATGGTTCCCTAAATTATTTAAATAAAAAAATTATAAAGTAAACATTTAAATTTCAAAATGATTGCAAAGTGTAAATTGGTTCCGATTTAAATAATTTATTACTTTCATAGGCATATTACTTAATTTTGAATAGATATAAATAGTTCCAGTTCAATGACTGAATAATATCGAATTATTTGAGAACTTTCAAGTGATCGGGGTCAGGGTAAACATTTTAAGTTATTTGTTAATAATTTACAAAATATAAAAATTAAAATTTTATTAATTATTTGGCGTTTTTCATTCGTTGATGACCCGATATAAATTGATTCAGTTTTTTTATAAATTGATAACGTTTCTTTCGCCTTTTGATCAAGCTGTAGCCAAAAAAAAATATTTTTTGGAGTAAAAGAAAATATTGGAAAAATTCTTTATTTAAACTGTGTTTTTCAGATTTACAATTTCGGATGTAAAATGAGATACGTAAAACAAAATGTCAATGGATTCATTAATTTAATTTTTTTGTTTTTTTAATTTTCAAAAAGTTTACTGATACGATATACAATTTGTAGGAATGAACTTACATTTTTATAAATGAATATTTTATGTAATTTATGTGATTTTCACTTTAACTATACAGATCATCTGAAAACACATAAGAATACGGAAATGCAAATATTATTCAATAACCTCATTCTGGTTACAGCGGTTTTAAATTGACGTAAAAATGCGGAAAACCAATTAAGAATATATTAATATATTTTTGCAACTAAGAGTAATAATTTATAATTAATTTCAAATGAATCAAATACTTGCACTTTGTTGTTTTGTTGTTAAACCAAATAAATACCACAAAAATGCTAGTATCCAATTAATATTCACATAAACAATTTTGTTTGTTTTTATTTTTTAATCTTGTCTTTGCAGCATAATTATATATTTAAGACGTAATTATAGACGGTAGTAAATATCACACTGCCGATTTCCGAATCAATAAGAAGGGAAATAAATTAAAATTAGACATTTTAATCAAAGGTAATAAATACCACGAGTCCAAATTTTATCTATAAAATTTAAGAGGAAAGATTATTTTTTTAATCATTTTGTATTAAAAACAGTATATAGTTAGTTATTTATGCAAAAGACACTTTACATACAAATGTTCAATATTTTCTTTATCAATTTATTAAGGTGTTATTGATTTAAATAAAGGGCCCACTTAAGTATCACGTGAAAATGACCTATTGTTGCTGGCTGGGTTGATGTAATTGATTGTGTACCAACGTAATACAAGTTGCATATCTAGAAGTATTATTTAAGATTATTTATATAATGGTAACGTCGATTGTAAGTAAATAATTTGTGTATGTGTTCAGAATTTTTTAATTTATTCTAAATTCTAAATCCAATAAGTTATGTAATCTAGTACCTACGTACTTAATTAACTAGTACCTTTTAAAAACCAAGGCATGCTCGACTGAGGTTGGCTTATTCGTTTAGAGTTTGACATTATAGTAGGGGAGGCCAAGCGGGGATTTTCCGCGTTACTCGAGCGCGTCAGAAATACATATAGGGAGAAACCTTGCACTCTGTAATGTACCCCTACCATATATGAACCCTTAATATAGGGGAGTGCGTTGAGGGCAGCCCGTCAAATTAGTAAAAAAAAATCGATCTTTAGAAAAACTCGAGCGCGACAGATTAAGAAAAGGTAAGTTAAGTACATCCAGAAAAGTGTATATTTCAATAATTTGTCAAATGAGCGAGTCACAACGTTGTAAAAAAAAACGGTCCATTGTGGCTAAACGGTTAATATTTTGAAAATTTTGTTTATTCATGGATATGTGGGTTGATAAAGATAAAATTATTTTGAAATATACAGGTTGTCCCAAAAAAGTGTGGCGTATCAAAGTTATATTATTTCTTATGGAATACCCTATATTAAAAATAGAAGCACTTACAAGAAAACCAATAACAATAAAAACAACAATAAAAAAATTAGACTAACAATTGAAAGCAATAATTTATTTAGAGTTGTTTAAAATTATACAGTGCGTCCAAACCAGGGCGATTCTCTAATGACATATTCAAACGACAATATCGTTCTTATTTTAAATAGGAAACCCTGTATTTTATAATCCTATTATGTAGCAAATTCCATTGCCTTTTAAAAATTATAAAGGTCTACTATGCCTAAATCTATTAATTTTGGAGTTATTTTTATTTTTGATAAATTTTACGTTATTTTTCCACCGTAATGCCTAAATATAACACCCTGTATTTGATCAGCTTAGACTATGATCCGAAAAAATTATCTTTGAAACTATGTGTTTGGTTTTGACATTATTAAAAATATTTCGAGATGCATCAAAATCTGTATGGTTTACCGTCAGACTAATCCATTATTATGAAAAGTGGATTCATCTGTAAACAGCATATTATAAAAAAAAAACATCTTCACTAACCTTCTCCAAACAAAAATCTATCCGTCTTTTCCATACAGATTTTGATGCATCTCGAAACATTTTTAATAGTGTCAAAACCAAACACATAGTTTCAAAGATAATTTTTCCGGATCATAGTCCAAGCTGATGAAATACAGGGTGTTATATTTAGGCGTTACGGTAGAAAAATAATGTAAAATATAACAAAAATTAAAATAACTCCAAAAATAAAAATAACTCCAAAATTAATAGATTTGGGACAACCTGTATATTTCCAAATAATTTTAAAATGTAGCCTTTATCAACCCACATATCCATGAAAAAAAAATTCTCAAAATATTAACCGTTTAGCCACAATGGACCATATTACTGTTTTTTTTTTTACATTTTTGAAAATTTTTACACGCTCTTCGCCCCACTAAAATGGAAAACTTAAACATACATTTTTTTCGTTTTAGAACCTAATCTTCACAATCCAATAGGTCCCCATGACGCTTTAGTAACTGCAAATTTAGCATCTCGGCCTCCCCTTCTATTATTTGTCAATTTTAAACGGATTTATGGATATTTCTGTGTTAGACTGAAATGGAAAAAGTCTTTCTTAATTTAGCTAATTTAAAGTGTTTAGGTATTCAAAAAACTGATGTTTAATGAAGAAAAGTTGAGTGTTGAAGTGAGTTATGTGTGTTAAAGCGATTTAAAATAAACGAATAAAAACAGGTTAGTTTACAGATACATTTTGAAATTTGGGTATTAACATAGATTTGCAATAAATTTTAGTATAATAATTGATAATACCTACTTAACGAAAGTTGTTTGATGTTTATATTTCTAAACAGTGATTTATATCGGTTGTTTTCTTGAGTTCGAACAGTCATGCTGAATAAGTTATAAAAAAATTTCAAAAAAATTATATTTTTTCTAGAATAGCAAATAATTTGGCTCTTAATTCCAGAATATTCACTTATAATTGTATAATTAAACCTCACGTTGAGTACTGCCCAACTTTAATGCATTTAATAAACCAAAATCGGATTTCCCAACAGGAAAAACTACAAAATCGGGGTATGAGAATCATTTTGAAATGCAGTCGTTATACTTTGATGAATTTTTTGTTTTCAATAATCAAATACATGAACACGAGACAAGGTCAAATGCTTATTTTCATATATATAGAACTCACACTGGTGGTGGTATGAAAAACTTATTCTTTACAGGAATTCAACAATTTACCAGATGCTATTAAAGAGGCAAGTACTGTGAAAGGATTTAAAAGTGGATTGTTGGAATATTTAGAGCGTTAGTTGTATGTGTGTATTTCAAGTGTATCAATGTCTATTGTTTTAAATAATTGTTTTGTATTTGTGTATCTTTATTACAGCCTTTTTATCTATTTTATCTTTTTACATTTATTACTATTTTTTTTCTGAATTTGTTATTATTATTATTATATCTATTGTACGATTAGGATATCCTATAATAAAGATTACTTACTTACTTACTTACTAACTATCCCTTCAACTTTCCAAAATTTTTCTGGCAAATTTATGTACACTTATACTCAGGGCCGCCCCAAGGTTAATAGGCGCCCGGGGTGAGATTTTGATCTGCGTCCCCCTCCCAATAATGGTATTTCTATATATTTTTTTTAATTTTTTGTTTATATTTACAAAAAGAGTTACATATTATGCAGGAAATATAACAAACAAAACTTCTGTTAACAAAATTTTTTATTTTTAAATTATAATGTATGTATAAAACCAAAGTTATATAGAACTAACCCAGTTGTCAGAGACTTTGACCTCGCACAAGATGTGATATCGATTAAACTTGGCACTTAAGTACTTGAAAGGGAGTAGAAAACGATAAAAAAATATTTGCTGCTCTAAATTGTATCTTCACAATTTCAAAAACAAAATCGCAAATTTGGTTTTTTCATTATATCTCGAAAAAAAAAAAAAAATTCGAAAAACCACGTGAAAGAGCGGAAAATTGTACAAAAAATTATATTATTATATAAGTTATTTAAAAAAAAATGTATTACTATAAAAAATTATTAAAAATAAGAAAGCGAATTCGAAAACTACGCGCGCCGAGTCGTTGAATATAAATATTCAGGCGAGATGTTCGGAAAAAACTAAAGTATCTTTGCCCAAAATTTACGCAAAGAAAAAAAAAAGCATTTTAAAGAGGAGACTCTAAGCTTTCTCAGGAAGCCATTAGTTTTTAATTTTTTGTTATGCCTCTATTAATATATATCTTCAGTTTTATAAAAATCATTGAAAATTTTAGAAATTATAACTTCCGGTCAAATTTTCTATGAGAAAGCAAAAAAATAAAAACTAATGGCTTCCTGACTTAGAGTCTCCCCTTTAAAATGCTTTCTTTTTTTTTATTTGCGTACATTTTTGGCAAAGATACTTTAGTTTTTTCCTAACGCCTCGCCTGAATATTTGGATGCAACGGCTTGGCGCGCGTAGAGTTTTCGAATTCGCTTTCTTATTTTTAATAATTTCTGATAGTAATACAATTTTTTTTTAAATAACTTATAGTATAATTTTTAGTAAAATTTTCCGCTCTTTTACGTGGTGCTATTAGTTTTCCGAAATTTGTATTTTTTTGAGGTAAAATGAAAAATCCAAATTTTCGAAATTGTGAACTTAGTATATACTTTAGAGGAGCAAAGATTTTTTTATCGTTTTCTACACCCTTTCAAGTACTTAAGTGGAAAGTTTCATCGATATCACATTTTGTGCGAGCTTTTGGTTAATATCCTTCTCTGGCAACTGGACTTATTTTCAGAATAGTTTACGATTTTTTCCCGTGAAAAAATATTCGTGCTTCCATAACGCGGGGGCGATATTTTTTATTTTTCCCTTACACGGCCGTGGCGCCCGGGGCGGCTCTGCTTATACTTATGTATTATGAGCCAAGAAAAACGATTTTAATATTAATTCTGCGTTTCACCTTCATTTTCGACTTCTACGCCTTAAAGTTTAGAAAAGTCTTATGGAACGCTTCTGTCTGTCTGTCTGACAACGGATATGAACTTAGGATACCTTGAATGTGTGCACGCCTAAATTTCAGCTTTCTACGACTTCCGGTTACAAAATAAATAATTTTTTGTTTAGTTTAGAAGTCTATTGTTCCCGCTCTCTAGCGGGTGCCGTTACTACTTGTTTTGTCACTTATTGCGCTATTAAAAACTCACAAACTCACTTTTTCTATCTAAAATTCACCAAAAATTTTTATTATCTCGTTTTTGACTGAACTAAACATTTTTTCTTTCTCAATTACCCCTTCGTGTCGTATTTCGACTTTCCAAAATTTTTCTGGCAGATTTTAGTTATTTTTAAATGGATAAAATTATGGAGGGATACAGAATCCGTTTTTAGGCAACTTTTTCACCATGAAAGACAAGCTTGAAATATCAATTGATTAAAGAACTACAAATATGTCCGTAAGCAGGATATGTGTTAAAAATAATTGCCATAAAATTTCGACCGGTGATTTGATATATTATGGATTTTCGCTCACATTAAGCTTTAAATCTTGAAGAAAATGTTATTAATTTATTGGATATTTAGCAATGCAAATGTGAATTTAGAATATAAAAAAAAATTATAGATAATACACCTATAAAAATTATAGGTGTAATACCTACACTTACTATGATGTTGAATTTATTAGAATGCGTATCGAACCTTGGACTCATGGTGTGATGCCCGGTTTTAACTTTTTGTTGCATGAAATGCACAATTCACGCTTTCGTATTCAACAATTATTGTAACCTATTTGTTGCGGTATATCGATTTTTTACGAGCGCCAAAGCCGTTACCAATAATCGCGATGTCCTAAAATTAGAAAATTTGACTTTTTGTGAAAATTAAGTCAAGATCCTTTATATTTCGTGTTATTAAAATAAGGATATTTAATAATTCCTATTTCAGGCAATTATATGTATCTTTTTAATAGTTTGATGTTTAATCACTCTTCTTGATATGCTTTTAAGCCGTCAATATTCTAAGTTGAAACACTATCGTCGATCACTAAACCAAAACACAAATTTTATCACACTCTACGCGCGTTTCGCCGACTATGTCGGCATCATCAGGAGTTGATGCCAGTCTATCATCATCTGGAGTTGATGACAGTCTATCATCAACTCCTGATGATATAACTTTCAAACACCTTATATAAAAGTCATTATTTTTAAAATGTAGTTCAGATCGACATACATACAGGGCGTATCATAAGGAATGGTCAATATTTTAATCATAGGTTCTGAACCTCCAAATATTAATATTTTACTAAATAACTCTGGGTCAAATTTGCATGATATTTGCATTTAAAATATTCTAGCCACAGTATCTATTTAATTTACTTTAACATATTTCAACATAGTAGGCGTTGAAACTAAAATGAAAATGTACAGCTGTCAAATAATTAATTGTTAGATGGCAGCAGCAAGTCCACAAATCATATCTCTCATTTCTGAATTAGAGAAATGGTTGTGTCGTGGCATTTTCATTACCTACTTAGATGGAATTTAGTGAACAGAATTACATCTAACAATTAATTATTTGACAGCTGTCCATTTTCATTTTAGTTTTAAAGCCTACTATATTGAAATATGTTAAAGTAAATTAAATAGATACTGTGGCGGGAATATTTTAAATGCAAATATATCGAAATGAGCTGAATTTATGCTATTAAAACAAGTATACCTTTTTTGTTCATTGTACCATAAAGACTTGAAAAAAATTCAAAAAAGGCCAGGAATAAAAAAAAAATTGATACTTATCTTCATCCAGTAGAATGCAGGTGGCGCCCTCTTTATCTAATCTCAAAATTGATAACACGCTTATGATTTACTAACTTAAAAATATAACCATACCAAATTTCAAGTCAATATATTAAATAATAAAGAAATTATTGCAAAAAAATGAAAAATAAATTTTATCTTCAACATTCTGTATCTTAGTAGTAGACACAGAGTTATTTAGTAAAATATTAATATTTCGAGGTCCTGAACCTATGATTAAAATATTGACCATTCCTTATGATATACCCTGTATACTTCCCTAGACCGTTTAATGAAAAAACAATGGCCACGAGAGTCCGACGCGATCAGCTGGACTCACCCTGTATATTTTTCAGTAAGGAAGTGAATGTTTTTAATTTCAATGTAAATTTCTGAGGAAATTGCTAATATTTTCAATAAAAAAGTCTACTACTGTAAGCAATCAAATTCTAACAAAAAATGCGTATTCTCAATCTCATATTTTCTGTACGAATACAAAAAATGTATAATTTATTTCTGATATCAAATGTTTTATCAAAAATGTGTAATTTGAGTGTCAATTTCTATGTCAATTCCTATGTAAGAAATATTGTTGATTGTACTATACCAAAACTAAATTTTTGATAACAATTATTGTCATACTATACAAAAAATTCATTAAAAATTGTCAATTTTTTTTGTAAGAAATATTGTCATACTTATAAAAAATGTCCAATTTTAATGTCAATTCCTCCCTAAGAAATAGCGTCAATTATATTCTACCAAAAATGTATTTCCAATGCAAATTCCTGCAAATGTCAATTTTTATACTAAAAATGTCTAGCTTCAATCTCAAATTTTCTGTAAGATCATTAAAAGTTGAGATTAAAAAAAGACAATATTTTGACCAAATAAATATTTATTTTATTTTAGGGATTTAAATTTAAAATGACAATGAATGAATATTTATTTGTGACATCAAGTATTTTGATTGAATGTCAATTTCTTGGTAAGAAAAAATTGGCAAACATAAAGTCAATTTTCTGTAAGAACTTGCAAGTCATGCTACTATCAATTTCTCTTTAATAATTACTATCAATTGTATTCCATTAAAATATATATTCTATAACTATTAATCAATGTTTTCAATGTTGGTTACTAATACTTCAAAAAAATAATGAACAAGAAGTTATTTTCTTTGAAATAAATTTAAATCCAATAGTCCACCTTGTAGGAAGAAAAATAACTTTTAGCCATGATGAAATTATAATGGACATTTCCGCAGTTGATCTCCCTAGTAAACAACAAATATTCTTGATTCGATTAATTCTAAGAACCTTCAGGCACTTCCTCAGTGCGGAAAAAAAAATCATTTATAGCAGTAATATAATTGAAATGCAGTGTGCGAATTTCAATCAGATAGTTGAAGAATGTAAATATGTCTACAGATTTATAAATAATATAAAATGTATGTTTGGATCTTTAAGAAAACACAAAAATCTTAACAGCGACCAATTTTTAAGAAATAAGATTGATGTAAATAAAAAAAAATCTTCAAAATGTTCAAAATATTTGACTAACAGAACACGATTCGTAAAAACTGACGAGCTGATCTCTTTCTCGCTTAAAGTACCACCTGACGTATTGCAAGGTTCTGTACTTGGCCTGTTAGAAATGTTCATGCAAGATAAAGGGTTATAGAATCAGGAAAAACCTACTTTTAACGTTATTGTCATTTCTGTTTTTCTACCGTTTACAATGTCCAAGATAGCAATGTTAAATCGCGATAGAAAACAACTTATTTTAGTTTTTTTGGCCGAGTGCTTTAACTATTTTTCAGGTATACATTTTCAACTTTTTTGGCTAAAAGAAATAGTCCTCCATTATTATTATAAATAATCCTAAATATTGGAAACATGAGATAAAAATGTCCAGAGATTCACAGGCTTGGCTTGGATTTTAAAAGCGTGGCTCTCCGAGCATTTTCCAAGCTGAAATATACGCAATCGGAAAATGTGTCCAGTTCAACATAGAAAGAAATTTTCGCAGACAAGAGATCATCATCATGTCAGACAGTCAAGCAGCCATTAATGCCTTGAACTCCCACGTAATCAACTCCAAGATGGTTTGGGAGTGCCTAGAGAATCTAAACGAACTAGGCAAGAACAACACTAGAAAACGAGTAAGGAATTTAATTTATCAGATTCGACATCCTAAGACCGGTTTCTGCCTTTCGGCTTCGTCAGTTAGGCTTTTCGAATCCAATAAATAAAATTCCAAACTCGTACAAGTCAGTAGCTATATCCGCTATAAGATAAAATTTTTAGATGTGCTGCCATCTATGATTAGAAGAGAGTATTGACAATTATTAAAAGCAAAAAATTCCCGGTGTATTGGGGTTGCATACACAATTTGCATTGTGTGTTGCAAAGCTTTTATTTGACTGATTCTAGTCAAAATGTCACTCTCTTCTTTCGTATCCCTTTCAGAGATTAATACAAAGTTAGAAAACGAGTAAGGAATTTAATTTATCAGATTCGACATCCTAAGACCGGTTTCTGCCTTTCGGCTTCGTCAGTTAGGCTTTTCGAATCCAATAAATAAAATTCCAAACTCGTACAAGTCAGTAGCTATATCCGCTATAAGATAAAATTTTTAGATGTGCTGCCAAAATTTTATCTTATAGCGGATATAGCTACTGACTTGTACGAGTTTGGAATTTTATTTATTTGATTCGAAAAGCCTAACTGACGAAGCCGAAAGGCAGAAACCGGTCTTAGGATGTCGAATCTGATAAATTAAATTCCTTACTCGTTTTCTAACTTTGTATTAATCTCTGAAAGGGATACGAAAGAAGAGAGTGACATTTTGACTAGAATCAGTCAAATAAAAGCTTTGCAACACACAATGCAAATTGTGTATGCAACCCCAATACACCGGGAATTTTTTGCTTTTAATAATTGTCAATACTCTCTTCTAATCATAGATGGCAGCACATCTAAAAATTTTATCTTATAGCGGATATAGCTACTGACTTGTACGAGTTTGGAATTTTATTTATTGGATTCGAAAAGCCTAACTGACGAAGCCGAAAGGCAGAAACCGGTCTTAGGATGTCGAATCTGATAAATTAAATTCCTTACTCGTTTTCTAACTTTGTATTAATCTCTGAAAGGGATACGAAAGAAGAGAGTGACATTTTGACTAGAATCAGTCAAATAAAAGCTTTGCAACACACAATGCAAATTGTGTATGCAACCTCAATACACCGGGAATTTTTTGCTTTTAATAATTGTCAATACTCTCTTCTAATCATAGATGGAAGAACAACACTGTTACCCTAATATGGGTTCCGGGACATACTGGAGTGGAGGGTAATGAAATAGCAGACGTACTCGCAAAAAAGGGGCTGAAACACCATTTCTGCGGAATAAGCATCAGTACAATATTTGATGAACTTGGAAAAGAAGTAAATAACAAAAGATCCCAATACTGGATAGGACTACAAGGAATGAGGCAGGCCAAGACACTACTGGGGAACTATAACCAGAAGAGATCTGACGACTGCATCAGTAAAAGTAAAAATAAGCTCAGAATACTAACGGGTATCCTAACAGTGCACTGTCGTCTGAGATGCCACCTAAAGAAACTCGGATTAGTAGACAAAGAAGAATGCAGATTCTGCGAGGAAGAGGAGGAAACCTCTATCCACATTCTCTCAGAATGCATTACCCTGCAAAATCCAAGGGTACGATACCTCGAGAATATGAAATAGAAGAGGAAGATCTACCTAAACTGAAGCCTACCGACATCCTGAACTTTTTGAAAGCAATAGGATTGGAGGAACTGCTCTAATCGTTGAGACATCCTTAACGATTGGGCAGCAGTAGGGGGCACAATAGATCTTATAGGTCGCAGTGTATCGACACCCCATCACAGATAGATAGATAGTAGCTAAACCAAGCTTTTCTTACAAAAAGCTTGAATGTTCAAGCTTTTTCAAGCCTAGCTTTCAAGCTTTTGAGCGAACCATAATTTTTTAGAAGGCCCATCTAATGTTTATGTATTTTACTAGAAAATGAATTTATTTGTTTGTTTGTCTTCACTAAACGGTCGAATTTATTTCTGCTCCACAAAATTTCGTAGTCGGATTTTCTCAGTAGACTCAATATGTTGAAGTAGTGTGTTTATATGAAGTGAAACTGAAAGATTGCCAAGAAAAAAAGTTTTCTCGAGAATCCTGGCACATGTTTATAACATTAAAATATTATTTAAGGGGCAATGACAGATCTGAAATGAAGCAACATAATTTTACTTCGTTACAATGTAGATGATATTTTCACAATTTTATTAAATGACTGGTATTTTTGGTTTGAAGATAGCACTGAAATATAAATTAAATCAAGCTTGAAGAATGATGGGTTAGTAGGTCGATGTGATATAAAAATAACAAAAGTTTGGAACAGGTGACTCATATTTGAGAAAATCGACAAAAACAAAGAAGAAGAATCAGGTATTGTTGAGCGAATAGTAACATTTTTGTTGACCTCTTTAAAATACGTTTTAGAACCTTGTTTTGACAAAAATTTAAAAAAAAATACAAAATGAGTCAAAATTTTTATTTTAATTTTGAATTTTGATCCACATTAGCAGGAATGGCGGCACATGAAATCACCTCCTCCACTTTTTGACCACACCCCTTTTTCAAGATGGCCACGCGTCATTGCTCGAAGATAACGTCGGGTCGCCATTTTTATCCACTTTTTACAGGTGATAGATGACAGCTTCAACTAGTTAACCTCATATAGCCTAACAGAACCACGGACCACAGATTATAGAACTACAGATAGGAAGGTCAGACAAGACAAACGAAATTAGACAGAGATAGAGTCGCACCCCAATTTAAAACCCACTTTGAAGGCTGTCAGCAGTCTATGTGTCAGATTGAATATTTATTCAGATAATTCAGAATACTATGACAGCAAAAACACAACATTCTTCTTCTTCTTTCTTCGGTTATGACTTAAATACTAGGTCATTTGCCAGTTCATAAAATCATTATATTAACAGTTTACTTTGATTTTAAGTTTCTAATGTTTATTTATGCCAAAAATATTATCTTTCAGAACACTATGACAGCAAACGCACAAAATTTTATAAATATATTTCTTATTTCTGACTCAAAGTTATACGTTACATGAAAAGGCAACACTGTACCCTGGACGTTCTTTCAGAACTGGCAACATGGGTGTACCCCAATTTAAAGGGTCAAGGTCACAGAAAGCGGGAATCGAAACATCAAAGGAAATGGGCGGAGCTTCATATCTGAAAGTCTTTAATCCGTGCCCGGACTTCGGAACCGTAACCTAACTTTTTACATTGTCTTCGTGCAACCTGTTTATATGATACAAGTAAACATATCTAGATGGCGGTATGTGTTGACAGCTGTCAACAGGTTTGCCAACCTCAGGGACGCGGACTTCGGAACCCTAACCTGACAATGTCTTCGTGCAACCTGTCGCCATATCTAGATGGTGGTATGTGTGACGAGGGAGACCTCTGGATTTAATCGGCGAAAGTAAACATATCTAGATGGCGGATTGGTCGCCATTTTTTATCCAAATTGCGGCGCCACCTATCAATGAGTGTCGGTAAAATAGCATACGTAGGAGGTTAGTAATTCATTAATGTTAAGAGTAGGTTTGTTTTTGGATTATTTAGCACTTCATCTTGCTTAAATATTGATTTCATTTTTTAACCATCAGCTTTTTAGCTCTGAATTTCCTGCATAACGTAAGACTTTTCTACTATCTTTCATCAACCCAATGGCTCTATATCTTCAAATAATCAGAAAAGCATTTTTTAGTTTCGAAATATTTATTGTAGACTATATATGTTTTCATAAATCTGATTTATTTAAATCTTCTCTGGATTAAAGGCGCGTAAAAACAAAACTTTCTTACGTTTACGGTTTTCTAAATAGCAATGTTAAATCAAGATAAAAAATAACCCATTAACCCATTAACCTTTAAGATGTTGTTCCGAATAAAAACTGTCAGTATGCAAAATTTATAGAAAAGAGGTTTCTATACAAGTTACTCATATTAGTTTCGTTCGCGCTCAAATTCAAATGCTCAAATGTCAAACTGCATATAAACAAACAAACATTATGTGTTTCTGTTCAAATTAATACCTCTAGATGGCATAAAGTTGTGTTCATGTCAATAGAAATCTAATTTCTATCCACGACTCAAAATGCTACGTCTAAATGTTGTCCTTATCCGAGAAATGGTAACTATGCAACCGCAAATACACAGATGTATTTCATGCTGCCTAACAATTTCTTTAGAGGGGGGTTCAGCGAAGATGTAAGGGGCGAGGATTTCGAGGTTATGTATGAAATTGACAGAGTTGATGGGTAACAGTAGACGTGGGCAGCCAGGTAAAGTATTAAAGCTCAAACATCTCAAAAAGGATTAAAATGAAGTTAAAAAATATATCATTGATGGTTTCTATATTCTAATATAGCGTATGTGGTGCCATTTATGACTTTACTCAAATTTAAAAATATATATAAAAAAATCGGGTCTTCCCAAATTTCTAATATCTAAAATAATAATTTATTAATAAAATTGAAAAGTAATTTTAGCTTTCAGCTGTAACATATACAAGTTGGCCCATTACTTTTGAAACACCCTGTATGAATAATATTGTATTTTTATCTGTAGGACAGCCACTTATTTTTGGCTCACATATAAATAAATATTCATGCATGTAAATCATCTAAAAGAACTTGACGTTTCAATATTAACCAAATAATTTGCTATTCAAATTCATTTGAATGCATAATTATCATTATATCATGGAAATTATTGTAAATTACAGGCTGTAAATCGTTCAAAGAAAAAAAAAGTGTTTTTCATGTAACTGTCAAATGCAATAGTGTCAACATGTTGCATTTGTTTTCAGAAAACATTGTTCAGAGTCATTTTAAAATTAATCAAAATCGTGCGCGCGTGTTTATTTATAAAAACTTTGTTATGGAATGTTTCCGTTAAAATTCATAAAACTGTCAAATGCAATACTGCCATCATGTTGCATGTACCTTAAGGATCTAAATTTAAGGATAATCTCGTTTTTATCATTTTTTCTCACCGAGCGGCCTTTCTATCTTTTCGGTCCAATACATTGATTTTTCTTTTGGTTCAGTATCGAATTACTTTATCAACAAAGGTGACAATCCAAATTGCAAAGGTCCAAAAAAAAAAATCCTGCGAAGCTACAAACCATTGCTGTTTGTCAAATAGCATTTTTGGGAGCCAACGTGACCTTCTATCATGTTACACAAGAAGAATTAAATGATTGGATCGTGGTAGCAGCAACTATCCATGGTCGTTCTAATGCTATTTTGATTTGGCAAATTCTGGATATAGTCGAACTCAATCCTTTATGAGAATGAAAAAACAGCAAAGGATTACCGCCAATAGAACAAATGCTCATGAATCTGGACATTTTTGAGCACTTTAAAGTCGAAAACACCGTACACTGTCCATATACATAAAAATAAAATAATATTTTGGCTATTAGGACCACTGTGCAAAGATTCAATTACCAACTTAGCTGGATATCGTTATAGGGGAGAATGGCGTATAATTATTAATTATGAGTTTAATATGAATTTACATTTTAATTTCTATAACGCATATTAGATTTGAATTACTAATTAAAATTTTGTCTTAAATTAATTTAACTAAACTGTGGGGTGTGAGGTTACACTCATAAGAGGCGATAATGGAAGTGTGGTTATAGTTTTTACATTTTCAATTGCAGAAACAAAATTCTCAGATGTGCAGACAGGTTACTTTGGCGGCTTGTAGTTGTGCCGACAAGTGGCTTTGTCGGTATTAGCGGCATGTAGATGTGCCGACAAGTGTCTTTGCCGGTATTAGCGGCATGTAGATGTGCCGACAAGTGGCTTTGTCGGTATTAGCGGCATGCAGATGTGCCGACAAGTGGCTTTGTCGGTATTAGCGACTTGTATAAAGCGGGATCATTTTGTTCTGCAATTAAAGTAGGAAGTTAGACAAATATTGTCTTCAGTAGTGAGGGCTAGGAAAATATTCATACAGTGATACACTGTGCTTGTGTTCGCACTTGATTTTTGATTTAGTGAATAGTAGGTGGTAGGTGATTCGTGGCGTTAGTTTATTTCAATTAATATTATTCTTAGCTTCCGTGTATATACATACTTTTTTATTTTGAAACAGTGTACTTCTTATTTATTCGGTGTCAATTTCAATATGTTTCGTCCTTGGGAAAATACAGTTTCTTTAAGTGGATCTAAAGAATCGGAACAATCACTAAAGGATATTCCAATGGATTATGTGGTATCAGGTTGTAGTTCCAAAGATTCCTGGCATCAAAAAGGGGCCACGAGGTATTGCGCCTTCCGCCCTATTTTTGTGTATTTAACCCCATAGAATTAATTTGGGGACAACTTAAAAAAAGAATAAGGCGTCATAACGTGTTTCCCAAATTTGATGGGTTGATAGCAAATTTGGTAAAAGAAGAAATTAACAAAATTTCAGCTGATGATTGGCAGAAAAAAATCAAACATGTCATCAAAGAAGAAAATTCTTATATAACGAGTCCGACCAAATTTATTATCAATGTTGATGACAGTGATTCCGATGGTGAGGGTTGAGATAGGGTAGGTAAGCTTAATTAATTTATAATATTTATGACTTTATTCACCGTGTTTTTAATTTTAGAATTAAAATTTGAGACAAAATTTTAATTAGCAACGTTTCTGAATCTCACAAGAGATCAGAAAATGAAGCTATAGGCCAGGTGGAGTGGTCAACCTCTATTCAAATCTAATATGTGTAATAGAAATTAAAATGTAAATTCATATTAAAGAAAGTTAATCAATATAGAAATTTTACGCAAATTACTCCTAACGATCTACAGTAACTTGGTTATTGAATCTTTGCACAGTGGTCCTAATAGACAAAATATCATTTTATTTTTATGTAAGTATATGGACACTTTACGGTGTTTTCGACATTAAAATACTCAAAAATGTCCAGATCAATCAGTATTTCTTCTATTGCCGCCTTTGCTGTTTTTATAGCGTTTTTTCTTTCTCATAAAGCGATGGGTTCTACTATACAACAAAACGAAAGTCATTTGAAGTTACTCTTATTGTTAAATAAATCTTTATTCATCAATATCTCGATAATAAATTAATTTAAGGCGTAGGTTTATGATTTTTCTGCATCTTTAACCATTTCCATCAACGAAAAGCTACACATTCCAGACGGAATTTCAGCAGCTCAGTGTCTGAGCTTTTCATGCTCGTTTTCTTAGTAGAGCAGACATTTTCCTCTTTTATATTCTTATACGTTAAGTATTGTGTTTCTTTTCCTTATCTGATATTCTTATTCACTCCCTTCTGTCTTTAATCTTTTCTCTCCCTCCACCAATTTTTATACTTTTTATATGCCATTTATGACTTGATCTTTCCATGGAATTTGTGGTCTTCTTCTTGATCGAGTATTTTCTGGATTACATTTGTTAATCTCTTCAAGTCTTTGTTTCGCCTATACCATTCTATTCTTTTGGATTTTTCACCTGAAATGTTCTACGTCCAAAATAATAAAAAGGTACAGGCAAAAAAAATAGAATTGAAGCAATAATAAAATATTACGAAATTGAATAAGCAAGAAACATGACATTTGGTCAATATACTGTACAAAAGAAAAAAATAAACTAGTATTTGATTTAATTGTTGTTATTTTACATCTCTTATTCTAATACTAATTTAGGTATTAACTCACCAATCAACAGAATATGTTCAGAATTCAATAAGTACTGTACTGATTTGGATCTATTTAACTTATATTTACATAGGTATATGAAATGTGTCAAATTAATTTTTATTTGTTAGGCTCTCGTAATTTGCTTTCACACACTATGAATACTTTGCTATTTATAGGTACTAATTTTTTAATTATAAGATTTATTCATATTGTATTAGTGGATACTGTTTTGGGTGTAAACCTGTTTGTATCCCAATTTGTGTAAATAAATAAATAAATAAATAAATAAATAAAAAATTTGACTGTTTTTTCAAAATAGACCAGGGCCAATCATTTTTGAAACAAAAAAATTTTTAGCAGTATGTGGATGGTCGGAAAATTTAGGAAAATTTTTAGTAAATAAAAAAAATCAATTGGATAAATTAAAAGTTCCGGAATATACAATTTGAGGGTTGGATATTGGTTTTTATATTTTGCATCTACAATATTTTACATTATGATACGCATTTGAGAACTCTAATGTTTCATTAGAGTACGCAACTTTTTGTGTTATACGGTGGGTAATATGAATCAACAAATGACATGAATTGACATTTTCTGATATATTTTTATTTCAAATATGTCAAATTTTAAAAATTCTACAACAGTGCTACCAACTCATTTTTTTAAAGCAAACTTCTCTATAATATGCAAAGTATAAATTTATTAAAAAATTAATAAAATTGCAAAATATAAAAAGTATTATAAGCAACTTATTTCATATGGCTGTTATGACACTCGTTTTTTAAACTTGAACTCGTGTCATAACAGAATGCCATATGAAATGCGTTGCTTAGTGTACTATTTTTACGATTTGTGGCTGAAATATGCATCCTATTGAAAAAAGTTTAATGTAAAAGTTGTAGGTAATTAAAAATACGAAACTTTTGTATTAATAATTTTTCAACATAACCTCAAAATTATTGAGAAAATGGTAAAAACACGTATTTTTCGTTTTTAATTTTTATCTCCCGCAAAAATAATTTTTTTTTATCCTACACTGTGAGAAAGTTCAATTTTCCCGGTTTCACTTAGAGGAGAAAGTTTTCTACGGCTAGCCTGGCAAAATACATGAAAAGTGCCTAGCCGAGAAAATAAATTTTACGTTTTCACGCTAGATGGCGACCAAATTGACACAAATTAAGTAAAAATTATCAATTTGATTGATATCCCATTTAAAATAGGATAATCGATTTCAATCACATCATGTAGTCTGAATAAACAAAAGAGAATCGCTTAAAATAAATAACGCCATTAAACGTTAGTATAAAAATAAATTGTTAGCAGTTATCAATGTCTGCAAATTCATTAAATCATAAGTTGTCATAATTGATGTTTGTTTGAAGTGAACTTGTCAGTTTTTCAATAAATTAGTTATCAAATTTATCCAAGCAAGGAATCTCTTTTATTAACTGTACTACATAGTCCAATTTTTAATATCACTATAAAAAATTATGAATCACAGTAATGAATTTCATATTATAAAATAAAATTTTTGTAGAAAAAATATTTCCAACAATTATTGTATAGGATAAAAAATTATGTGTAAACCACGGCAGTAAAGTGCTTTCTCAGGCCTCAGGAAGTGGCCAGGTCAGGTCAGATCTTCTTTCGGTCTGAAAAATGTCACTTTACCGCCTAGGTATACAATATACTATTTTATCAAACTTAGTGATAACGTTCTTCTTTGTGTTTTAAATAAGCTGAAATTCTTTCAAAGCAAAATATTTATTTTTCGATTTTATACGAATTTAAATAAAAAAAAAGCCTAATTTCCAATCGAAAAAGTTCCCATACAAATTTTCAATTTTTTAACTTTATCAGTGCTCATTTTCTTCGTTGAAACCTCGAATTTAAGAAGGTATGAAAAAATATATTGTTCGTATTGAAAAATATCGTTAAAAAAGCAGGAAACCAAAAAACGACTTTTTCATAATCGATTTTTCAGTTAGACAATTTTTTATTGCAAATAAACATTGAAATTGATGAAAAAGATTAATTTTCATGTAATATAATGTCATTTACATTTAATTAACCGTTAATGGTATTGAAATTACCGAAAACATTGTTTAAACAATAAAACTTTACTCTAATTATACAGGGTGTTTCATAAATTAACAAATGCTAACTATGTATAAAGGACACATAGAGGAATAAGAAAAACCCATATTTGAAAAGTGAAAAGTTAAATCAAATCCTAAAATCAGTACGAAAAAAAAAGTAAGGAAATTCTAATAAGCTTACAGGTCCAGGTTTCCAAACTATTTATTTAATCAATAAGCCCAGAGGTTCCCAAATCTTTTTCGCCCTAAATAACCGGATTTTTTCCGCGGCGCCCTTAATACATCAGATTTTTTTCTAAATTTTTGATTTCCTTGAAAAATTGGAAAATAGATACTTACTATTTTCCTTTGGATAATATAAGATTTAGATAATATAGATGGATAAATAATAATAATAGCCGTCCCTCCCCCGCACAAGCGGCAGAGCTTCTGGGGTTCACTCGTAAGGGGGTGAATTGAAGGGAGTTTATTATCATTATTATATAGAATTTGAAATTTCAAGAAAATTGCCGAATGTTTTAATTGAATATTTCGCGGCTCCCTTATGATGGCACGCGGCTGACATTTTGGAAATCACTGAATTAGCCACTACAAAATTGTAAATATCGAATACTCTAAATAACGGATTTAAATTAATTTAAATTAAAAATACACAGAAAGGACTATTCTTAGTCATGTACCACAGTATTTATGTATAAAAAACTCACTTCACTACTGAGTTATCAATTTTGCTCATTTATTTTATACCCCGTATTTTTGGAACCACCTTGTATATTTATTTGATATTTGGCAAGCTTGTTCTATCCATTAGAACAATCAAGAGACATGGTAATCAAAATTAAAATCCAGGTCCGGCTTCAAAATTATCGAAATGATTTTGCTCTTAAACCACACCCTGTATATCAAAATTTAAAAAATTAGGTTGGATACTTGAAAAGAACGGAAAAAGTTTAATGTGGATACAAAGTTTTTGAGATTGCACATTTCATTCTACTAGTAAAATTTTAAATGCAAACTTAATAATTGCGAATTTTTATGGAATTCGATTATTGTTTAAAGAATGTTTTGGGTAATTTTAAAACCATTAATGGTTAATTGAATATAAATGACATTATATTATCTGAAAACTAATCTTTTTCATCAATTTCACTACTTATTTGCAGTAAGAAATAAAAAATTGTGTAGATTAATTGAAAAATCAATCATGAAAAAGTCGTTTTTTGGTTTTCTGCATACGAACAATATATTTTATTCATACTTTCTTAAAGTCAAGGTTTCAACGAAGAAAATGAGCACTGATAAAGTTAAAAAATTGAAAATTTGTTAGTGAACTTTTTTAATTTAAATTCGTATACAGGGTGTCCCACGACTATTCCCTCCCTAAACGGTACAAGATATCAGCTTAATTTTTTGGTGACATATGTAAATTGATAAGATCCACTTGTTTAAATTATTTGTAACTATACAGGGTGATCCAGAAACTTTTAATTTATCAAAGTTAGGTTTTTTTAAATGGAACATCCTGTATTTTATGACATTTTTACATTATACGTTAAAAACTAAGTCAACGTGATTCAACGTTCCCTATATCTATCTCTTACCAATTTTGAGAAAATCGTGATTTTAAGAAGAATATTCTATTTAAATAAGAACTAAAAATACGGAAACCTCTTACTTTCAGTAACACAAATTTATATCGATTTATCCTGACTTTTAAGGCTTTCATTTGCACCATGTACGATTTCGATATTTTCCACAGGGTGTTTAGGAAAAGGATTCTAATTTTATATTTTTCAAACATCAAAAACTCACTTAACTTAAATAGACCACTCTGTATTTTTTATCCTATGTGAAAAAACTACGAGTAAGGCATATGTATAAAATTAATGATTAAAAGTTATTAGGATTTTTCTCTAAAATTTCTGTGAACGTAATGTTTCCGATTGTAGTAGACCATGGTTTTAAACTCATCTAGTTAGCGAATGTCCATAATGATCTGTCAAATACCTACTGTCTAAATTATTAATTTATTTTCAATAGTAGTATTTTCAATAGACATTATTAAAGATTAACAAAATTAAACACTATTCTCAAGAAGAAAGAGTGGACCTGACCTTTATCCTAGGTGAATGTTTTAGAAATTGTTTGTTAGCGACCACATCGAGACAAAAGGGCGTTTGAGGAACTGCTACAAACTTTTAGTAGTATCATAGTAATGTTATGTCGGTTTACTAAGCCGTTGTTGTGAAAAGTGGATTCGTCGGTAAATAAATAGTATATTACATAACGAGTCCGGAAAGTGACATTTTTCACACGAGTCTAAAAAATCACTTTCGCACAAGTAATGTACACTATTTTTCCTACGACCACGCTATAATTTTACCAAATATTGTGAAATGTGATGGTTTTATTTGAGACAGGTTCTATGTATGTTTGTATTTAGTTTATATTATAAATAATGCTGTTTTATTTACAATCACTTTTGTAGTAGAATAAATAAAGTTACTTTCCACACGTTTGTTTTATTATCAGAGTAGTTTAGCCATAACATCTAATGTGTCATCGAAAAAAATCACCCTGTATAAATTTTGTCATTTTTGTAAAAAAAATAAAGTGCGGAAACGAACCAGGTCTTCTCGAGCATTGTAGCGCATCTACAAATAGTGACAGACACTATAACCACTGAGCTAATACGGCATGATAGTAAATAATTCTTATTTGAGGTATCTATATCTTGTAGGAATTTTTAACAATAAAAAATTATTAAAAATTAAAAGTGTATTGTGATCTTTGAAGTAATTTTGCACTAGAAACTGATTAATTATTAAAACTAAAGAAGTCCCTTGAAATGGTTCGCATCAGCCTCTTTTCGATTTAATTTCTTGCACACATGTTAAATAAAACATAGATATTTCTTCTATTTTCATTAGTAATGCTATAAGTACTTCAAAATAATCAGGTTATACATCGATAACTTGTTGCATAATTACAAAGATTGTCAGTTTGACAGTTTAAATAATCCGACCGCGATATATAAACTAAACTAAATACACAAATAAAACACATTTCACAATATTTGGTAAAATTATCACGTGGCCGTAGGAAAAATAGTGTACATTACTTGTGCGAAAGTGATTTTTCACACTCGTAGGGTTGTCTCACTCGGCTTACGCCTCGTGCGATAATATTTCCCACCCGTGTGAAAAGTGTCACTTTCCGCACTCGTTATGTAATATACTATTTATTTACCGACTTTCCACAACAACGGCTTAGTAAACCGACATAACATTACTATGAAACGAAAAACCGTCACCTGTATCGCACTGTTGACCACCAAAATCGGTGGTGCCTCAATGTATTTGGTGGAATTGTTGGAGACCATGTGATTGGTCCATATTTTTTTGATGGAATCTTGAATGGCAAAAAATTTTTACGGTTTTTAAAACAAAAATTTTCTTCTAGATGAATTTTCTTTAGATATTAGAATAAAAATGTGGTTACAGCTAGACGGTACCCTTCCTCATTTTAGTCGGAATGTAAGGAATTATTTAAGTAGACAATTCCCAATAAATGGAAGGGCAGGTCCACATGAATTTTCACCTAGATCTCCTGATTTAACAAGCATGGATTTCTTTCTTTGGGGTTACATTAAAAATTTAGTTTACAACACTCCACCCACCACTGATGACATGAAGATTTGCTACTATAACACCAGATATCCTGAAAAACGTTAGGACATCTTTTGAAAAACGAGTGCAGTTGTGCATAGAGGAAAATAGTCATCATATTGAACATTTATTATAGTATTTTTTTCATAAATGTTTACGTCTTGATTTTAGTTTCATTTCTAATTAAGTTTTGACCCCATACCTATTTATCAACAACAATAAAAAAATCATTGCCTACTAGAATGTAAACAAAAAAAAAATAGAAATTTTAGAGAAAAATCCTAATAACTTTTTAATCGTTAATTTTATACATATGCATTACTCATAGTTTTTGATAGAAAATGAAAATAAAATTATATATAAATTATATATAATAAAATTAGAATCCTTTTCCTAAACAGCCTGTGCAAAATATCGAAATCCTACATAGTGCAAATGAAAACCCTAAAAGTCAGAATAAATCGATATAAATTTGTGTTACTGAAAGTAAGAGGTTTCCGTGTTTTTAGTTCTTGTTTAAATAGAATATTTTTCTTAAAATCACGATTTCTCAAAATTGGTAAGAGATAGATATAGTGAACGTTGAATAAGGTTGACTTAGTTCTTAACGTATAATCTAAAAATGTCATAAAATACAGGGTGTTCCATTTAAAAAAACCTAACTTTGATAAATTACAAGATTCTGGATCACCCTGTATAGTTACAAATAATTTAAACAAGTAGATATTATCAATTTACATATTTACAAAAAATTAAGCTGATATCTTGTACCGTTTAGGCACAAGAGAACGAGGGAATAGTCGTGGGACACCCCGTACAATCGAAATATAAATAAATATTTTACTTTGAAAAAATTACAGCTTATTTAAAACACAAAGAAGAACGTTTTCACCAAATTTCATAAAAATTAAAAACGAAAAATACGGTTTTAACGATTTTCTCAATAATTTTGAGGTTATATTGAAAAATGATTAATACAAAAGTTTTGCATTTTTAATTATCTACAACTTTTGCAATAAACTTTTTTCGATAGGCAAATTTGGCAAATAGACTCTAAAAAAGAAAAAGTTAGAATTTTACCGTTTTTCAAAATTGTACCTATAGACCAAGATGGAGGATGTTAAAATATATATGAAGCAAAACATACATTTTCTACGCTCACCCAAACTGCTGAATGAAATTTAATAATCTACTGGACGAAATATAATACTGTGACAACTACCTTAGACTCAGGACATTTCAGCCCAACCACATAATTATTATATGAATAGATACTAAAAGTAAAAGCACTTCACATTGAAAAATTACCCACGTGTTTTGGTGTTTTTTCATTTACAACCATCAATTTAAACAAAGGCTTTAATGATGCATCCATTAACGTTTATTTTGATTTCAGGAACTACGTAAATAAAAATAAGATTCATCATGCAGTCCTAAAAAGGAGAAAACAAGCCATAGCAACCTATAACAATGAATAATAATCAGAAATCGGACCTTGAAGGTTCTTCAACCCAATACAGAATCTTTTTAAAACGTATTCATTGTACGTAATTATATGGATATTGAAAATGTTAACTGACGGAAAAATATGATCAATGATTTAATGGTAGAGTTTATTTGTGTTTTTTATTAAATAAAAGACGTCAGTAAAGTTATTTATTGTTGAATACAAAGATAACATACAAGATTGGAAAATATCTTGCCTGAAAAGAAAAATATGAAATAAACGAGAATTTCATGTTTATCAATTTGATACATGGTGTTGGAAGTGATATTTTTTTTTGTAAAAACGGAAAAAAAATTAAAGGCTGATGGACTAACTTGTACTCACTCATTTTTGCTACACTTCTTTGGCTATTGGATTACATTTATATTAACTTTTTATACTGAACTTTCTATGCCAGTTTTAAAAATAAATATTAACTTGAAGAATTATAAATATTTATTGTTATGGTTTAAAAAAAGAGACATAATTATGGGAAAAAAGGGGGTGAGATGTTTGATTATGATTTTTGAAAAATGTCAGATAAGATGTGGGAGATGTCAGAGGAGAAAAAAATAAAGAATATTAAAAAGTAAAAAAATCTTAGAATTTTCATAATCATATTAATTCATTTCAATCGGCGCAACAACGTGGGGCTCTAAAATAAGGTTAAATAAAGATAATTAAATATTAATTTATAATTTAAAAAAACAACATGGATTTAAGAGAAGATAGATCAGATGATCGAATTATGCAAATGTTGATTGATGAATTAAAATATGGAAAGAAATTAAGAAAAGATGCGATAGAATTGAAGAAAGATTTGAAGACAGATGGGTGATTCTTCCAATACAAGAATAATTATGTCCGTTTGGCTTAATTCGAAGTATTTGTAATTTGTGTTCAATTTGTAGAGGTCTATCGTTACACAAAAAATACGGTATTTTCGACGAATAAAACTCATTTGCATTAGATTGCTATTTGTCATAAATCTAAACATAATTAGTACGTCAAAATCATTGTCGTGGGTGTCCTCAACCTTATTTTTATTTATAAAATTGCAATTTTATAACAGTTACAATTTTGTCAGATACGATTTACTAAAAGGCATAATACATTAAAGTATGAACTACAATACGTTGCAAACATAAATACAATAAGTCTTAAAGGAACAATTTATAAGATCTAAAAGTTTTGTCCACGAGGTGCAAACATAAATACAATAAGTCTTAAAGGAACAATTTATAAGATCTAAAAGTTTTGTCCACGAGGTGTTAAATCATTGTCGTGGTCTAGTAGAAAATAGTGAAAAACTCGTCGTCGGTAACATATAAGAAACCACCAATTCTATCATGCATTGACAAAAGAGCACTAGTTCCTGAGCGGGAACCGGCCATCGCCCATTCCAGTTAGTTATTGATAAAATCAGATGAAACGTTGTCCAACTGTAGTGCGTATTTTAGTAAAGTCTCATTGACGTGGCAGCAACAATACAACAGTAAGTTTTGAAAAATAAGACAATATTGGAGTGTAGACGTGTTATGTGCCTACTTAGTGTACATGTAATTAGAATGTTTTAACCTCAAAACACCATTGTCGTGGACTTTTTCATCCTCGACAATTACAAATTGTCCACGACAATGACCACCTTCAAATGTTTCTGTTTAATTTCATATGATCCTGTAGATGTCGCCTAAAAAATGACGTGTGCGGAGAGGAAGAAGAGGAAAAGGGAATGTGAACAGAGGAGAAGAGACAAAATTAAGAAAAATCCGATAATATAAGAGATATATGGCAGTGAAATCGTGTCACTTTCGTCATTGTCGTGGATACAGATTTTTGAAAAATCCAAAATATGCGAATTTAAGCATGTCCTTATATACCACTGTCCTTACCACTGTAATCTTAGTCATTCTAGCTCATACATATTTTTTTCAGAACTGAACAAGCCTTTTTCATTTTTGAAATTTTGCAATCATAAATCTGCTTCTTTTGATAGAATCATCCAGATATAATGCATTTAGAAGAAACTATAAAAATCTTTTGTGTCGCCACAAGACTTTCCCGGCAGTTATAAAATAAAAATTAAAAAAATTAATTTGGTGTTAAAATTTTTTAAAGTCCAAATCAAATGATATTTGGTATCCCAAAAAAAAATCGTTTCGAATTTTTTTAAAGTCAAAATTACATTTGAAATATTATAAAAGGAAAGACATTTCACATGTGAAAAAAAAGTAAAACAATTTTTTAGGGTCGCAATTTTGTTTACTTTTTCTTTGACATGTCAAATGTCATTTGGATTTTAAATTTTAAAATTCTTTTCCATTGCTTAGTTTTAAAATTAAGGAATGAAAATTTCAGGATGTATTTACAAGCCAATAAGGCACCTAAATGCTAAATAAAAACTTTAGGTCTTTTATTTTTTTTGCAATGTACATAGGGCTACTGCGCCCGCTTGTGGGGCGATTTCAACCAAAAACAAACGGATTCATTCCGCGATGATCCAATACCCACATACCAAATTTCAGCTCAATCGGATTAAGCGTGCGGACGCTATCGTGGAAGAATACAGACACACGGACACACATACAGACAGACGGACAGACTTCCATCTGGAAATCGTTTTAATCGTCTTAGGGGACCTTAAAATGGATATATCCGTCGTTATCACAATTTTTTTAGCGCGTTCACAATTTCCGAGGGGCCGGGAAAGTAGAAAAAGAAATAAGAAGTGTAGGAAATAGTTTAGAAGAAATCAGACAAGATTTAAGAAAAGATACAGAAAAAACAAGAAAAGATAGTAAAAAAGAAGTGATTGCAAGAATAATAGAGGTAGAAGAATTACAGGAGCAGAAAAATAAGAAAGTAATAGAAACAGGGTTTTTTTGAAGAAATATATCAAATAAAAGACGATGGAATGAAGAATAAGAAAAATGTTAAACATTTAGACAAGTCATTAAAAGAAGAAATTTTAAAGAATAAAAACAGGCGGGAAGAAATTGATGAAATTTCACAAATAAAATTAGCACAAATGGGAAATAAAAATGAAGAAATAAAACAACAAGAGAAGGAAAGAAAACGATGTTGAGAAATAAAATTAAAAGAAATTATCACAGATGCAAGATTAAATAAAAAAATATTTTTGTAGGGATCATAGGAACATAGAAAACAAAATTGGTAATATGGAAGATAAAATAAATAATATTAAAGAAGATTTGGGAAATATTAAATATGAAATGAAAGCAAAAAAAAAATGAGAACAAATTAAATAAAGAAGAGATAAAGAAAATAGAAAGAGACATTTTGAAAAATAATAAAAATATCCAAACGTTAGAAGAAAATATAAATGAAGAAATAAAAATGAATTTTGAAATAGCAGAGGAAGATAATTTAAGAATACGAAAAGAAATCAAAGAAAAATACAAGATATTATTGAAAAAAAATAGAAATTAAAATTTGGTTTTCTTCAAGAAAAAAATAAATTAAGAAAATACATTTTGGGAATGTTGTTATGGTTTAAAAAATAAGACAAAATTATGGGAAGCTTATTTTAAAAGAGTAAAAAAATGTAAAAGGGACTTAAAAAAAGGGGGTGAGATGTTTTCAATCCGTGTCAACTTTTAACGTTGCTTGGCAACAAGTATTGCTAAGTTAATGGATAAATCCCAGAATAGTTAACTACACAGAAAGGAAGGCTTGTCTATTTTAGGAGGTCAATTTCTTCTGCGCATGTTCGCAATCGCCATGTTCTAAGTGGCAAAACTGTCACGCATTTTAGTCGATTCGTCAGTATCTTAGTTACAAGTTCTGTTGCGTTGTTGTCGTAGTTATTTCATATTATTGTTTTTTGGATTGTTTGTCATTTTTGTGTGTCTTTATTTGTGTATATCGTTTTTCTATTACAACTATTATAGTGTATAGTGATATGGCTCCTATAACAAAACGAAAAAGATGTGCTTATCGCCCATGCTCGCCCCCAGTAGACGAAGAAACAAGTTCTTTTACATTCCCCAATTTTTGCAACATTGCATCTGTTATCCTTTTCTTAGTGTACTACCAACGATACCTGCACGTTACAAATTTATTCAGTTTTCTCAGTGTAGCTAGAAGAGGCAGAGACGTCAACCGTCATCGAAAATATGACCCCCACTAGATCAAAGATACCGACACAAGCCTTCCCTTCTGTGTAGTTAATTA
This sequence comes from Crepidodera aurea, assembly GCA_949320105.2. Lineage (NCBI taxonomy): Eukaryota > Metazoa > Arthropoda > Insecta > Coleoptera > Chrysomelidae > Crepidodera > Crepidodera aurea. The sequence goes on from OX439475.1 coordinate 65,542,690, forward strand.
TTCTGGGGATAAATCAAAATTTAATTAGATTGTCAACTTTGTATGCGACTCTTTAATCATAGAAAATTAAATATCGTGCTACATTATTTACTAATCGAAATTTACTTAATAGATTTTTGTACAATTATTCCATTTGAACTCTGAATAGGTTATTGGGTCAAAATATAAATTGTTGACTGCAGTTTTCAATCTAATTTTAATTCCATAAGCAATAATCGACGATCGGTGTTGTAATTTTGGAACACAAAATTAGGCAGCTGTGTTCTGGCATAGCGTGATTGAAAAGATAACCTACACGTCACCTTCGAAACGTAAATGAAACTTGTGATAAAAGTTCAACATATTATTATTACATCAAAACCTAACGATACCTTTCTATGTATTTTAAAATAAATAGTCCGTACGCTCTGAAATGTGATTCGGTTCCAAGCAGCGTTTATTTAAGTTATGTATCGCTAATACAAGATGGCGCTAAAATATTATTGCCTAGTCTTTCTCGGCAGCTTCGCACGTTTTTATTTTTTAGCATATTTTGACTAATTTAATTTATCTTCTTTTAGCCTCATGTGAGTAAAATTATTCGAAAATCTCTTAATAGATGCCTAAATTACAAAAGAAATCTTTCCTCAATAGCGGAGTGAAATTAGATGAAAATATTCTGAAAATGGATGTAAGAGCTAAGTCAAATTTGGGCTGGAGCTTCGCGAGATATGTGCATTTTTGGTATTTTTCGAGTGGATTGATTCACTATTTTTTAAATATCTCCGGGTTTTTTTAAAAATGCATCCTAACCGCAAAAAACGAATTCGCGCACATTATTTTTTTTTACTGAGTTGGCAACAAATAACCAAAGAATCCTCGAATTTTCTTAAAAATTGGAGAAAATGTGTATTTTTTATCGGGAAGACATAGTAAAAATTAAAAAAAAAATGTATTTGTCCAGCCAAAATCGGCATTTTTCGAAAAAAATTGAATTGACCGCCATTTTTGGAAAAACAATAATAGAGATCCGTATGGTAGGGTTTTTTAAAAATGCACCCTAACTCAAAAAAATTGGAGAAAATATGTATTTTTATGCCGGGAAAACATGGTAAAAATTTAAAAAACAAAGTATTTGTTCAACCAAAATCGGCATTTTTCGAAAAAAAAAATGAATTGGCCGCCATTTTTAGAAAAACAATGGTAGAGAAATTTTTTTATCTTAAAAAGAATGATTTTGTGTGTACTTTTGTCTAAGAAAATCCAACATTTTATTTCTTTATTTAAAGTGCCCAAATAAGGGAATAATAAAAAAATAAAAATTCGATTTTCCTTTTTTTCCAATTTTTTTATCGCGATATTTATGCTTGATTCTTAGAAAAACTGCATTTTAGTCCAAAAAAGTGTTTAAAAAAATAAAAAAATATTTTAGGTTCTAAAGAAAGATTTTTGTGAACTTTAAATAAAGAAATAAAATATTGGATTTTCTTAGACAAAAGTACACACAAAATCCTTTTTAAGACAAAATTATTTCTCTACTATTGTTTTTCCAAAAAAGGCGGCCTATTCAATTTTCTTTCGAAAAATGCCGATTTTGGTGGGACAAATACTTTTTTAATAATGTGCGCGAATTCGTTTTTTGAGGTTAGGATGCATTTTTAAAAAAACCCTACTATACGGATCGATACTCTATTTCTCATTTTAATTTTTTTTTATTTTTCCACGACTCTTAAGAGCCGGAGATGTTTAAAAAATAGTGAAACAATCCACTCGAAAAATACCAACAATGCCGTTTTTAGCACATATCTCGCGAAGCTCCAGCCCAAATTTATTGAAAATTGATTTTTTACTAGCTTCTCTTATGTATAAATTCGAAAAAATTAAAAAAATCCATATAAAATTCTAGCTTTCCAGCTTTCACTACTTATTGGCAAATTTTAGTTATGCTAAAAAATCCCCCAAAAATGTAAATTTTTCTTATTTTATGGATTTACAGAAATTGTTTTTTTCAAAGGTAATAAATCGTTTAGACTGACATTTGTCAGTTTTAACGTAATTTGAAGTGTTTAGGACGTATCTTCTCAAAAACTGATGTTGAGTGTTGGTGAGTTATGTGTGTGTTAAAGCGATTTGAAATAAACGAATAAACAGGTTAGTTTACAAATACCTTTTGAAATTTGGGTATTAACATAGATTTGCAATACATTTTAGTATAATAATAATTGATAATACTAAATAAAAGTTGTTAAATGTTTATATTTGACATTTTAAAAACGTAAACAAAGTTTTATCAAAAAACAAAAACGAAGAGGCGGTTTTATCGAAGGTAATACCACACTGGGTTATATTCAACTCTTCCGGTCTCTCTTCCACGGTTATCTGTCTCGATTTGAAAATATAATACCTTACAATTTGCTGCTTCTCCACCTCTCCAAGCCTACAGGCCTACAGGTTCTTCTTCACTCCAGAACAGTGCCATTTCAAAAAATTTTCGTTTTGTGAGAGCGTTAGAACTCACTTTCCTTTTTTCTGGGATTGCTTGTAAAATTTTGCGTTTTGTGTCGTATGTCCGTGAACGGATTAAAAATTCTTTTATAGTCTTTAAAGTACTTCTCTTGTAACATTTTTGCAGAAGTGTCTCAAATCGTCTTGACTGCACTTTCTTTATAATCATCTCCATTGTTCTTCTTCATGTTGAATGTCCAGTCACATAAAATAGAAGCTAACTCTTCATTGGAAGTTTCTGCAATGAGTTCATATTTTTTTCCAAACAAAACATCGCAAATTGTCGCCAAATTGATGTAGTTGAATTCACAGTATTGCGAGGCACATTATCATTGATGGCTTTTTCAATTTCTCCACTCGAAGACTCTCCAAATCGCGACATTTCCACAAATGAAAACTTTTCTGACAACGCAAGTTTGAGAAAAATTGACATAACGTCATCAAAAATTTGTTTTCCTACGTCTGCTTAGAATATGCATAAAAACGCACTGTCAACTTCCCTTGAAAAACGTCAATTTCAAACAGCGTGAGTAAACGTTTACACACGCTGTGTGCAAAGTAAAATGACAACACAACTCATATTAACAACACATATCAATGAATCGAGATGAAATCTAGCATGCGGACACTGTCACTACTGACAGTTCTCATTTCTCATTAAAATAAAGTCAAATTTATTGCAAAATTTTAAAAAAGCAGTGTTACACGATGATAGAAGATGAATTTAACTGTACTCCTCCAGAAATACTTGAAAGGGCCTCCCAAATCACGCAAAATCTTTTACCATTAATTTCCAAAGAGAGGTATGAAAGTTCTTATGAAACATTCATAAAATGGAAAAATGAACGAAACCTAAACTCGTTATCAGAGAATGTTCTGCTTGTTTATTTTGAAGAATTAGCGCAAAAATATAAATCTTCAACATTGTGGTCGCACTATTCTATGTTGAAAAGCACTATAAACATCTGGTCGTTTTAAATAAGATTTGCTTTACATAACAATAAATAGGTATAGTCGAACTCAATCCTTTATGAGAATGAAAAAACAGCAAAGGATTACCGCCAATAGAACAAATGCCCATGAATCTGGAGATTTTTGAGCACTTTAAAGTCGAAAACACGGTACACTGTCCATATACATCAAAATAAAATAATATTTTGGCTATTAGGACCACTGTGCAAAGATTCAATAACCAACTTAGCTGGATATCGTTATAGGGAAGAATGGCGTATAATTATTAATTATGAGTTTAATATGAATTTAGGACATTTTAATTTCTATAACGCATATTAGATTTGAATTACTAATTAAAATTTTGTCTTAAATTAATTTAACTAAACTGTGGGGTGTGAGGTTACACTCATAAGAGGCGACAATGGAAGTGTGGTTATAGTTTTTACATTTTCAATTGCAGAAACAAAATTCTCAGATGTGCAGACAGGTTACTTTGGCTTTGTCGGTATTAGCGGCATGTAGATGTGCCGACAAGTGTCTTTGTCGGTATTAGCGACATGTAGATGTGCCGACAAGTGGCTTTGTCGGTATTAGCGGCATGTAGATGTGCCGACAAGTGGCTTTGTCGGTATTAGCGACTTTTATAAAGCGGGATCATTTTGTTCTGCAAGTAAAGTAGGAAGTAGGAAGTTAGACAAATATTGTCTTCAGTAGTGAGGGCTAGGAAAATATTCATACAGTGATACACTGTGCTTGATTTTTGATTTAGTGAATAGTAGGTGGTAGATGATTCGTGGCGTTAGTTTATTTCAATTAATATTATTCTTATCTTCCGTGTATATACATACTTTTTTTTATTTTGAAACATTGTTACAGTGTACTTCTTATTTATTTATTCGGTGTCAATTTCAATATGTTTCGTCCTTGGGAAAATACAGTTTTTTTTAAGTGGATCTAAAGAATCGGAACAATCACTAAATGATATTCCAATGGATTATGTGGTATCAGGTTGTAGTCCCAAAAATTCCTGGCATCAAAAAGGGGACACGAGGTATTGCGCCTTCCGCCCTATTTTTGTGTTCTTACAGCGTTTTTTCTTTCTCATAAAGCGGTGGGTTCTACTATACCAATAAAAAATATATATATATATGATAATAAAGTCGCAGCCGTAGGAAAAGTATAGTGTGTAACTCGTGTGAAAAAGCACTTTTCACACTTTGTGACTTGTGGCACTCGCCTTTCAGGCTCGTGCCACAAATCGTCACATGCGTGTGAAAAGTGCTATTTTCAAAACTTGTTGCACAATATACTATTTCAATGCTGGTTGTCATGCTTTCAAAAGTTAGGTTCTGTTATTGTCGCTGGAAAAGTTAGGGCAAACTTTTTTCGCTGTCATAATGACAAAATCACGCGGCTTATGGGATTTTTTATACATGAATTAAATTGTCAGTATAAAACTCAATGATTGGTTAGGATTGTGAGCTCTTATTGGCTGAAACCACAAAATCTGACTGTATTGACAGATGAACAAAATAATCAGTATAAAACTCAATGATTGGTTAGGATCGTGAGTTCTTAATGGCTGAAACCACAAAATCTAACTGTTTCGACAGATGAAAAAAATAATCCAATAAAAACCTGCTTTAATGAATTTTTTCACTTTTTCTCGAGGTGCGACGTGGTCAAAAATTTAATGTGGTCGTAGGAAACTAGGAAAAATAGTGTACATTACTTGTGCGAAAGTGATTTTTCACACTCGTTTCAAAAGTGCCACTTTCCGCACTCGTTATGTAATATACTATTTCTCGATTTTTTAATGTTTTTCGTGATCGGAGCTCTAAAAAACCCATATTTTAGTTCCTTTGTCATCGTTGTGCGATAAAAAATATATTTTTTCTTTTTTGAACTTTTTTGTGATTTTTATGGGATTGCTCATACAAATACACTCAAATTGAAGTTGTCCCACATACTAAAGTGAGTGGAAACAAATTTGTTATCAAGTAAATAAATAAATTACCGCTCCCTCTATAAATTTTTGCAACTTTTTTTTGTTTTACAAGCAAACTCTAATGAAACATTTACGGATAAATAAACAGCTTTTTGTACAGATATTATCTTACAGGGCATTGATAATTTATATATTAGATAAATTAAATAAGTACAACTAAACAATTTCCAACCATACCAAACGTGACTGTTTCTTGAATTGAAAATAATTCCTTCTCTAGTGAATTTGGCATTGTCGGTATATTCCCATATCAAATGTTATCAATTCACAAGAGCTCTCGAGTCGAACATCGCAACACCCTGTATGCACCGTGGTATAGAAGCAAAAAATTAATATTATGTTTCATAAATGATCAAAAAAAAGTACGACAGTCAGACAGACAGGCAGGAAAATTTCAAGGTTCAAATATATGACTTGCAGTTTGGATTTGGTAAACAAATTAGTAATATTTAGATTTTACAATGCGGAAAACAATAAAATAAACATCTATTTGTTTTGTAAAAGACGATTTTTCCACGAAAACGAGCTATATAAAAATAACTTTTCCAACGTTTGCATAAAATAGGTGCTGTCATTGACCTTTCTGGGAACTTTTCAAGCTGAATAAAATAAAGTTTGTTGATAAAGAATTTTTTAATTGCATCAGAAGTTATATCTAGGAAATGATGTTCCATGTTAGAGATACATGGTGACCCTGAAAAAAGAAAGTCAATACAGATAAATAAAAATAAGTTGGATATCTAGAAAAACAAATATAGGAGAATTTTTGGAGGAATCAAAACACGTGGGCGCTTTTATTATCATTAGCGGGGAGGGTAACTTAAAGTTTTTGTTCTGGAATTGATTCGTGGTACAGGGTGGCCAAATAAGAATGCGAGGTACTGTATCTGGGAAACTATCCATCGTAGAGGCTTGCGGCAAAAAAACTTATTACTAAAACGGCCAAGAGAAAAAGCTGGAAAATATTTTCAATTTTCTGAAATGGCCGCTAGCGGGCGTAACTGCAATCTTGAATCTAAAAAAGTGTTGTTTCTGTGAATTCCGCTATATTAACCTAACAAAAAAATACCTGATCTTTAATGTAGGTGATAATCTTAACCTTTTTTATTTAACAATTTTTGCTGTGTCTCTAAAAATAAAGTGGTTGGGGGGTATTCAAAGGTTTCAGTAAAAATCACACTGTATATTCGAAACGGCTGAGCCGATTTTAACAAACTTGGGCTAGTTGAAAAGAGCTATTCTTGTGCTACAAATATTATAATATTTGAAGTTTTGTTAGTTTCCCATGTCGCCGATAGAGGGCCTTTTCTTCCGACATTCCGACAGAAATGGTTAATTTTCTCAAAAAAATTAAATGCGTTGGTATGATTTTTTTTTACTATTTTCTGCATTTTAAAAATATAAATATCTGTGTAGATTTGTAATGCCATTTGCATTTTATAAAATTCTGAATAAGTATGTTATCTTTAAAATATGTTTTGAAGTTGTTTTAAATTACAAATACGATACAGCGCACATGATTATGCCATACAATATTTAATCAGTTAATTAGAATGGAATACTATGAATCAAAATTCCAAAAACATGATCAATATTATAATATTATCGTAAATATTAGTAAATACTGAACACAAGAAATGCCCGAACACAACGAAAATATATTTTTGTAATAACATGTCTGGATTTTAATAAATAAATAAAACATGTTACTCTATAGAACTTGTCTCAGAGATCAGAAAATATGTATTTAAGTTGAATAGATGAAATATTTTGGATACCAAAATATTTTACTGGGAGTAATTAAACTGCACAAAAGATGTGAAACAAGTTAAAATCACAGCTCCCAAGAATTACGACATTAGAAAATGTCACACACTGCACCAACGTCTGGACTTCAAACAACTACTCCTTGGGCTATATGCGCCAACAGGCATTGAATTACAGAAGTCCAGACGCGGTTGGAACCAGAATCCTTTCGGGACTTAAACCAACAACTTTGATTTTGTTACTAAAGGAGCCTGTCATTCTTAGATCGGTTTCGGCATTATTTTGCGTCATCAGTAAGAAGTAGACCAGCTCGACAATCGTATCTCTAAACGATGCCTGAAGACTGCATTAGACCCCCAGATACTTAAAACAACTGGTTGAGTCGAAGTAAGAGGAGGAGAGTCCAACGTTATATTCACTTTAATAACAAAATCAAAGTTTGCAATTAAATAGAAAACTGTATCGTATGAATAGATGAAATATTTTGGATACCGAGCTGGTCTACTTCTTACTGATGAGGCACAATAATGCCGAAACTAAGAATTACAGGCTCCTTTAGTAACAAAATCAAAGTTGTTGGTTTAAGTCCTGAAACGATTCGGGTTCCAACCGCGTCTGGACTTCTGTAATTCAATACCTGTTAGGGCATATAGCTCAAGGAGTAGTTGTTGAAGCCCAGACGTTGGTGCAGTGTGTGACATTTTCTAATGTCGTAATTCTTGGGAGCTGTGATTTTAACTTATTTCACATCATTTGTGTATTTAATTCCATTTTAATTTCAGCGTTACACAATTTTAATTAAAAGAAATGAATTTGCTAACCGTATCAAATGTTTATCGGCTTATATTTCTTTTTATAACATGAAAGGTATTACTATCATTTAAAATTTGTTACGAATCATGCTAGTTTGCAGTAAATGGGAGGTTGAGTTAGAGGAAAAAATATAGGTGTGGAGAAGTGTCTATGAGACCGTAGTACCGGCCGGCAGTACGATTTCTGAAACAAATGATTTGCAAGATAGCTGAATAATGGTTTAGACTTTAACCTTTAAAACAAACTGAAGTTCGTAGTCAAAAAAGTAGCAATAACAGGTTAAAAGTATGATAAAAATAAAATAAATATGTTTAGCTACATTTATAAATGTATACCGGGTGACCCAGGGGTACGTGCATGTTCCATAACTTTTTTTCTATCCAAGCAAACCTGGATGCGTTAATCGACAACTTAATTAGTGGAGTGAAATTAGAATTGTATATGGATGTAAGAGCTAAGTCAAATTTTTTTCGATTTTATATATAAAGAGAAGCTTTTAAAAAATTTTTCAATAAATTTGGACTGGAGCTTCGCGAGATATGTCCCAAAAACGGCATATTTGGTATTTTTCGAGTAGATTGCTTCACTATTTTTTAAAAATCTCCGGCATCCTAACCTCTAAAAACGAATTCACGCACATTATTTTTTTTTACTGAATTGGCAACAAATAACCAAAGAATCCTAGAATTTTCTTAAAAGTTGGAGAAAATATGTATTTTTATGTCGGGAAGACATGGTAAAAATAAAAAAAAAGTATTTGTTCAGCCAAAATCGGCATTTTTCGAAAAAAATTGAATTGGCCGCCATTTTTGGAAAAACAATAGTAGAGAAAAATTTCTTATCTTAAAAAGAAGGATTTTGTGTGTACTTTTGTCTAAGAAAATCCAGTATTTTATTTCTTTATTTAAAGTGCCCAATTTAGGGAATAATAAAAAAAAATCGATTTTCATTTTTTATATTGATTCGTTCCCTCACAAAAATCGTACTTAAGAACCTGAAATGTTTTATTTTTTTAAACATTTGTTGGTCTGAAATATAGCTTTCCTAAGAGAATCAAGCATAAATATCGCGATAAATATAAAAAAATTGGAAAAAAATGAAAATCGAATTTCCCTAAATTGGGCACTTTAAATAAAGAAATAAAATGTTGGATTTGCTTAGACAAAAGTGCACACAAAATCATTCTTTTTAAGACAAAAATTTTTTCTCTACTATTGTTTTTCCAATGACGGCCAATTCAATTTTTTTTTCGAAAAATGCCGATTTTGGGCTGGACAAATATTCTTTTTTAATTTTTACCATGTCTTCCCGACATAAAAATACAAATTTTCTCCAATTTTTAAGAAAATTCGAGGATTCTTTGGTTATTTATTGCCAATTCAGTAAAAAAAAATAATGTGCGCGAATTCGGTTTTTGAGGTTAGGATGCATTTTAAAAAACCCTACTATACGGATCGATACTCTACTTCATCACGGTCATTTTAATTTTTTTTTTATTTTTCCACGACTCTTAGAGCCGGAGATATTTAAAAAATAGTTAAGCAATCCACTCAAAGAATACCAAAAATGCCGTTTTTGGCACATATCTCGCGAAGGTCCATCCCAAATTTATTGAATTTTTTCGTCTAATTTCACTCCACTAAATGGCGAATCTAAAAATGTAAAAAAAATGGAGTTGCCATTTAAAAAAACAGAACCTAGTTGTATATCTTATTTTGGGACATCCTGTATATAACTAGAAATATTTTTAGAATGTGCCTCATTGTCAGACCTATCGTTTAAAAAAAATCAAACCAATAGCTTAGATAGAAAAAAAGTTATGGAACATGTACGTACCCCTGGGTCACCCGGTATAAAAAATTGCATTTCAAATATCGAGTATGGTTTAGAGAAGAAAGGAGTGCAGTATAAGCCTAGTCAAGAAAACGGTATAAAATTTGGTGTATAGTAAGTACATGGTTTTCTACTTGTTAAAAATCCATTTTACAATAAACTTAAAAAAATACTTACAACATTAAAATTTATTTTATCATAAAACATAAAACGAAGTTATATTTATAGCCCAGTTGTCACAGAGTTTGACCTCTCCCAAAATGTGATATCGATGAAACTTGAAGTACTTGAATGGGTGTAGAAAACGATAAAAAAATCTTTGCTGCTCTAAAATGTATGCTAACTTCACAATTTCGAAAATAAAAAAATAAAAATTTCGAAAAACTAATAACACCACGTGAAAGAGCGCAAAATTTGACTAAAAGTTATATTAGAAGTTATTTAAAAAAAATTGTATTACTATAAAAAATTATTAAAAATGAGAAAGCCGTTGAATACAGATATTCAGACGAGGCGTTCGGAAAAACGAAAGTATCTTTGTCTAAAATGTACGCTGAGAAAAAAAATCTGTTGTGTGGCCACAAGACTTTCCCGGCAGTTATAAAAAAATTTTAAAGTCCAAATCAAATGATATTTGGTATCCCAAAAAAAGTAAAAATGACATTTGAAATATTTAAAAAAAAAGTAAAACAATTTTTTAGGATCGGAATTTTGTTTACTTTTTCTTTGACATGTCAAATGTCATTTGGATTTTAAATTTTTTTTCCATTTCTTAGTTTTAAAATTAAGGAATGAAAATTTCAGGAAGTATTTACAAGCCAATAAGGCACCTAAATACCAAATAAAAACTTTAGGTCTTTTATTTTTTTTGTAATGTACATAGGGCTGCTGCGCCCCCTGGGACGATTTCAACCAAAAACAAACGGATTCATTCCGCGATGATCCGATACCCACGTACCAAATTTCAGCTCAATCGGATCAAGCGTTTGGACGCTACGGGTTGCGATTTTTTAGTTTAAAAATATTTTTTTTTAGGTTAAGTTCAAAATTAAGGAATGACAATTTCAGGATGTATTGACAAGCCAGTGAGGCACTTAAATATCAAATAAAAACTTTAAGTCTTATATTTTTTGCGATGTACATAGGGCTCCTGCGCCCCCTGGTGGGGCGATTTCAACCAAAAACTAATGGTTCAAATCCCCGATCACCCGAAACCCATATACCAAATTTATGCTCAATCGGATTAAGCGTGCGGACGATATCGTGGAATAATACAGACAGACAGACAGACACACAGACAGACAGACATACTTCCATCTGGAAATCGTCTTAATCGTCTTAGGCGACCTCAAAAAGGATATATTTTTTTAGCGCGTTCACAATACTTTCCCTTGGCGAGGGCCGGGAAAGTAAAAAGAAAGCATTTTAAGGAGGAGACTCTAAGCTTTCTCAGGAAGCAATTAGTTTTTATTTTTTTTTGTTTTCTTATAGAAAATTTGACCGGAAGGTATAATTTCTAAAATTCTCACTGATTTTTATAAAACTGAAGATATCTATTAACAGAGGCACAACAAAAAAATCCTTGTAAACTTATCATCATTATACTTTTACTTTTGATTTAAATATAATTAAAATGATGAACAGTATCTCTGTGTAATAAAGCTTGTTTTAAAATTATCATTTTTTTTACATTCATTCGACGCAATTTTTATTTATTTATATAAATCAGAAATTAATTTTTTTTTAAATAAAGTTAAAAATAATTTAGAAATTGATTTATATAAATAAATAAACACTATTTTGAAAATAAAAATTGCGTCGAATGAATGTTGTAAAAAAATGATCATTTTAAAACATAAGTTTTATTAAACAGAGATAATGTTCATCATTTTAATTATATTTAAATCAAAAGTAAAAGTATAATGCTGATAAATCTACAAGGATTTTTTTGTTTTGCCTCTATTAATAGTTATCTTCAGTTTTATAAAAACCAGTGAGAATTTTCGATAACATCCGGTCAAATTTTCTATGAGAAAACAAAAAAAAAATTGACTTCCTGAGAAAGCTTAGAGTCTCCTATTTAAAACGCTTTCTTTTTTTTTCTTTGCGTATATTTTAGGCAAAGATACTATTTAATATTTTTTTATATATTTTTTTTTAAAGAATTTTTTTATTACTATTATATTTTTATTTCTAAATGTTGTTGAGCGCCAAATTTTAAATTATATTCAAAAATTTTAATTTTATCTAATTCAGTATTTTTATTAAATTCTCAGGATTAATGCGAGTTCAAATGAAAATTGTAATCATTTATTTTTTTAATAATATTTATTGTAATATTATTTTTTTTTAAATCAATGAAATATATAAAGAATCACTAACTATTAATAAAATTTAAACAAATTACGTCAATAACAATTATATTCATTATAACAAACCAATAATCATTACCTATTTATGCATAATATGCTTTTCCTTCTGTTATTCTATACAATATTACAGTTATTTAGAATAAAATTATAAAAAAATTTAAATTATTGATTTTGGCCAAAATTCGGATATAAATCGTTCTTCTTATTCTGGTCAAAAATTCCTGGAAACAGCTATGATTCTTTAAAATTAATTTTTCCTCCTCTTCAAAATTAGATTTCTATTTTCCACGTCAAAATTTTCTGCTTCTTCTTAGAGTCGTTTATACATAATAAATTTAACATTGAAATTTTAAAATAATCTGTTTAAATTCCAAATTCCTTTTTTATATACTAAATTCTCAATTTCCAAATATCATTCTTCCAATTTCCTTCTCCCCAATTCTATTTTTTTTATCAACAACTTTCTTTCTAATTTCAAAATTGATAAATAATAAATGTTCAATGAAAAATCCTCCGGAAAAAACATACTCTACCAATTATATTATAAATGATCACAATTTTAATTCCCAGAAACTATGTATTACAAAATATAATGTCATTCTATTTTTTACACTACAATACATTAGTTTTTCCGAACGCCTCGCCTGAATATTTGTAATCGACGGCTCGGCGCGCGTAGAGTTTTCGAATTTGCTTTCTTATTTTTAATAATTTTTTATAGTAATACAGATTCTTTTTTAAAATAACTTATAATACTATTTTTTAGTAAAATAATCCGCTCTTTCACGTGGTGGTTACCATACACTTTAGATTAGCAAAGATTTTATTATCGTTTTCTACACCCTTTCAAGTACTTAAATGCCAAGTTTCATCGATATTACATTATTTGCGAGCTTTTGGTCAATATCCTTCTCTGGCAACTGGGCTATTAGGTGAGGAAAATAAAATTTGTATTTTTGGAGCAAAGTGTGTAAAATTTTTTATTAAATTTAAATCTCTTATCTTTCGAGCTACTTCTAAACCCATGTTTCGGTATTTCTAATGTTAGTTTGTAGTCTGGTTCACAAGTGCCATCTCCCTCGAAACCTGAACGCCACCACCGAAAACTATGATTTTTGGGCTCATTCGATTCGGAATGGCATCTAGAACGTTCTATCAAAATTCCAAAAGGGGCTAAACAAAATGCAAAAGTTGTAAACAATTAAGTAAAATAAAAAATAAGGGTTTGGTTTTTTTGAAATATTTCAAAAACTATTTGAGATAATCGAAATTTAAAAAAAGATCCTTAAAGACCAGGAAATTTCCTAAAAAAAAGTCCTACCTCCCGGAACTGTACCAACAACCCTTATAATTTTAATTAAGCGGCGAAAATAACGGTAAAAACGCGTAGTTCGGCTGCCGCGTGCATCGCCCCAATCTGACACGTGAACTAAAAAAATTATTTTAACTGATTAAATATTAATATTAAGGAATAAAAAAATTTGGGTACTAAGTAGACATATCAATAAACAATAATCCGTCAACAAAAAATTTTTATCACAATTTTTTTATTAGTTATGCTTTTGTTAATTAGTTCATTTTCACCATTTTAATGTTAACATAAAAACGCTGATTATTTCAAAACAAGAAATTTAGATTTTTTTTTAATTTTTTGAGCTAATCTTAAAAGAGTTTAGAAGAGATCCCCGTTGGAAAAATTCAAAAATTTTGATTTTTCGTTTTTTTATTAACAATCAAAGGCATGAGTAAAAACAGAAAGAAAACTACAAGTGCAAAAGTACAATATTTTTAAAAGTTAAATAAAAAATAAAAAAAAATTTTTCAATAAAAAAATATATTTGGTTGTTTTTGTAATATTTTTTAATATTTAAAAAAAAATATTGCGTAAAATTGCATTTGTTTATAACAAATTGTTTTTTTAATAAACAAATGAAAAGTTAATAAAAAAATTATTTTTTTTATAATACGAAAGAACAATAAATAATGATTAAAAAAAAATGGTTCCTTAATATTAATATTTAGTAAAAAAAAAAATTGTTAATTAACAAGTGCGATTTTTGTTAATAAAAAAATTTTTTTAAGGAACGATTTTTTTTAAATCATTATTTTCATCAAGGATGAAATTCCAAAGAAAAAGTTTTCAAAAATATTATAAACAATGCATTTATTTATAACAATTATTTAAATAATGTTAGTTAAAAATAAAAAAAAAATATTGTTATATGGCTTTTATCAATAAGAAAACAAAATATTAACAATGATTGGAAAAAAAAATTTTCCTAATGGCTTTATTTACATAAATAATTTTTTAATGCCTTTGATTGTTAATAAAAAAACGAAAAATCAAATTTTTTGAATTTTTCCAACGGGGATCTCTTCTAAACTCTTTTAAGATTAGCTCAAAAAAATCTAGATTTCTTCTTTTGAAATAATCAGCGATTTTATGTTAACAGTAAAATGGTGAAAATTAACTAATTAACAAAAGCATAACTAATAAAAAAATTGTGATACAAATTTTTTGTTGACGGATTATTGTTTATTGATATGTCTACTTAGTACCCAAATTTTTTTATTCCTTAATATTAATATTTAATCAGTTAAAATAATTTTTTTAGTTCACGTGTCAGATTGGGGCGATGCACGCGGCAGCCGAACTACGCGTTTTTACCGTTACTTTCGCCGCTTAATTAAAATTATAAGGGTTGTTGGTACAGTTCCGGGAAGTAGTCATTTTTTTAGGAAATTTCCTGCTCTTTAAGGATCTTTTTTCATATTTCGATTATCTCAAATAGTTTTTGAAATATTTCAAAAAACCAAATCCTTATTTTTTATTTTACTTAATTGTTTATAACTTTTGCATTTTTTTTCAGCCCCTTTTGGAATTTTGATAGAACGTTCTAGATGCCATTCCGAATCGAATGAGCCCAAAATAATAATTTTCGGTGGTGGCGATCAGGTTTCGAGGGAAATGGCACTTGTGAACCAGACTATTGGACATGAAAAACTCATGTCAACATTCACCGCATTATATTTTTCGACAGGGTTTTAACATCTAACTCTATATTTTTTTGCGATGCCCTAAATGTTTATAGCGATAAACTGGTTACTTACTTTGAGTTTAAAAAATAAAAATTCGAACATTTTCGCAACTAAAGCTAACACAGCCCACATTTTTGTACATAATTATTAAATATATAATTTTGAATCACAACTATACACCATTTTGCACGTTGACAGTAAAATCTTACAATGAAATGAAGTTTTTCATTCGATTTATGAGGCACCAAAACGAATGTAATCTGACACAATTCTGCATAATTAATGGTATTTCAGTTTATTTAACATTAAACGTAGGTCAACGATTTTTTTTTAGCCACACATCACTTTTAACAGACAATGGCAAACTGATTGTATATCGCCAACTTTAACAATAGATCAAGTAACCGAATGAACAACGTACCTACTAAGAATAGTTTTAAAATATAATTAATTTTTGTAAATTTTTGTAAATGTCGTAATTAGTTGAACGACTTTTTCAAACATTGGAATTATTTTTGAGCAATGAAGGCTAAATACAGCTTAAATTGAGAAACTATGGCCAAAGGACCCGGCACAGAATACATAGAGCATTTTGGTTGATTGCGGAATTTAATGAAACTCTAGTATGTTGTAGATCATGACCTGTCGGTAGCACTTTAAATGGACCATAATCAAATCGTATGATTAGTTTCGGAGAAACAGGGTGATTTTTAAAAGTAGTTACGAAACAGAAAATAAATGTTATTCACCACAAATTGAGACTATTTTTCGGTTTTTTCTCGTGATTTGGCTAAAATATGTTATAACTTTGGTAACGCAACACTATTATGATCCAAATCGGTATTTAGTTTACCGGGGTCATCACAAATGTACTCAAAAAAATCATATTTCGTCGTTTTGTTTACTTATTTTTAGTTTTTCTAGTTTAATTTCGAGATTTGTCTGAGTAGTGTTGACAATTTGGAAAAGCAATACTATTATTATACAAATACAGTATTTTACCATACCAGGGTCGTCGGAAAAGTACCTAAAGATATCCTATTCCGATGTTATTTACTTCATTCTTTCAACATAAACCTTAAATAACCATATATTTTTAACATTCAACGTTAATATGTGAAAACCCGTAAGCCAAACTTTTTTAAAATACATAATAATGATAATAATAATAATAAGATCCCTACTAAAAAAAATTGCCAGGGTCACTATATCTTTGGAGTTTCTCTAAAAACTCGCCTGTGACGCAATTTTTATAGAATTCTCTGTAATTTAATATTCTATAATAATCTATTATTTCCCGTCTACTATAGTATATTCGATCTAGTAGGCTATGCATGACTTTGTCATATACTGTCACTGTCGAATATTAGAAGTCAAGCGTTGTATATTATTAACATGACTTTTCGAACAAGATACGGGAATACTTTCAGGAAAACGATATTTTTATACTAGATAGAGGTTACAGAGATAGCGTACAATTTTTACAAGATCTCGGAATACAAGTTGAGCTTCCTGCCCATTTGGGAGCTCGTACACAACTGTCAACAGAAGATGCCAATCATTCCAGAATTATAATCAAGACTAGGTGGATAATTGAGTCGAGGAATGGCCACGTAAAAAGCATTTCAAAAATTTTAAGAGAATGTGTCCCGAATTCTCAAATTCATCATTTAAAAGACATTTTTGAAGTAGTCTGTGCCATGATAAATAAGTATCACGAACCTATCATAATGGAAGAAATGGAATGGAAGAAAACCACGTTAAAAAGCACGTGGAACAAAACAATTTGACCAGACGTCGCGGGATTTGGCAGAACCTCATTGGCCCTTAAAAATCTAACTTTTGGAGTTTTCCAGGATAATATGGACCAGGACAGAAGGCACTGCATTGATATTGATACGAGACTAAATGAAAATGGTTTTATTAGAGTCAGATTATTTTCCAGACATAGAAACAATATTAAATAACAGTTATTCGTGAGATTTAATTTGGATGCGAACGAAATAACAGGGCATTACTGCACATGTAGGTCGGGTACCAGGATGGTGGGAATGTGTTGTCATGTGGCAAGTACCATTTGGTACCTTAGCTACAGTAGACGTAGACATGTTATGGAAAATATAAATTTTCCAACTACCAATACTTTGGAATGCGTTCAAGATGTCGCCATTCAAGAAAATTAGCTTTCTGATATCCTCTAAATTATTATTACATGCATATCAAGTAGTCATGTACATATGTAGAGTTACTTTTCATAGGGACCTTACATCTTAAAAATATAAGTTTAGCTAAAGGTTTTTCACATATAATTTAAGGATATTAACGTTAAAGTTGAAAACATATGGTTATTTAAGGTTTATATTGAAAGAATGAAGTAAATGACATAGAAATGGGATATTTTTAGGTACTTTTCTGATGACCCTGGTATGGTAAAATACTGTATTTGTATAATAATAGTATTTCTTTTCCAAATTGTCAACACTACTCAGACAAATCTCGAAATTAAACTAGAAAAAATAAAAATAAGTAAACAAAACGACGAAATATGATTTTTTGAGTACATTTGTGATGACCCCGGTAAACTAAATACCGATTTGGATCATAATAGTGTTGCGTTTCCAAAGTTATGACATATTTTAGCCAAATCACGAGAAAAAACCAAAAATAGTCTCAATTTGTGGTGAATAACATTTATTTTCTGTTTTTGTAACTACTTTTAAAATCACCCTGTTTCTCCGAAACTAATCATACGATTTGATTATGGTCCATTTAAAGTGTTACCGAGAGGTCATGATCTACAACATACTAGAGTTTCATTAAATTCCGCAATCAACCAAAATGCTATGTATTCCGTGCCGGGTCCTTTGTTTTATAGGTGAGAAACAGAAGCTGTAACCCTACCAGGGTTCCCTCAATGGAAGCGAGAAACTTTTTTCAGGGCAAGAATCCACCTTTTATAGAGTAATACAAATAAGTAAATGAAAAACTCGTGCTTAATGAAAATAATGGCATATAATGACACAAAATGATAAAAAAAACTGATTTTTGATAAAAGTTTGTGCATCCCCTAAAACTAAACATGCACCAACAAAATATAGTAAAACACACGTAAGCCTTCAAAAATTTGATTAAAATTGAGTAAAGTACCCTTATTTTGAAAAATCTCGGGAAATATTATTTAGAAAAGCTGTTCAGCATTAAAAAATATATCTAGATTTGAAGGCATGGCCATCTAAGTGAAGTTTTATTTTTTTACCCATTTTTTTAAAATGGGGACAACGAAAAAAAAATTGCTAAAACGATAAATCATGTATACGACGGTTTATTTAAAAAGCCTGTAACATTACAAATTACACAACTATTGTGTTAACCACAGTCAATTATTTTTATGATGAGTAAAATAATTTTTAAAGTTTTTGGTGCAAAGTTATTTTTATTTTTGTTAACACCGAAAATTGCTCAAGATTATACAGTATTGTAACATGAACTTAATATTCAATAATATCAAATCATAAAACATCAAAGTAAAATAAGTATTTCGGTATACATTCATTGATTTTCTGCAGATACTCTTGTTCAAAGGGTAAAAAATAAAACTTCACTTAGATGACCATGACTTCAAATCTAGATGTATTTTTTAATGCTAAACCACTTTTCTAAATAACATTTCCCAAGATTTTTCAAAATAAGGGTACTTTACTCTTGTCTCAAAATCAAATTTTTGACGGATCCTCGTATATTACAAGCGTTTTACTATATTTTGCTGGTGCATCTTTATTTTTAGGGGATGCACAAACTTTTATCAAGAATAACTTCTTGTCGAAAAACCCTTAATAAAAAAGTTTCCCATATGGTGGGTACTTTGGGGATGGCACTGTATACAGTTATTTTTAGATGTGCTGCCATCTATGATTAGAAGAGAGTATTGACAATTACTAAAAGCAAAAAATTCCCGGTGTATTGGGGTTGCATACACAATTTGCATTGTGTGATGCAAAGCTTTTATTTGACTGATTCTAGTATACAGATAGTTCTAACATTTTTTCAAGAGTAGGTAGTGTATTTAATTGACTAAAATTTTCAACTTTAGTTACAGAAACAACCTTAAATTGTTCAGGAAACACACCGGTTCTACGTGTTGTATTAATTACATTTAATATTGCATAACCGGCTGCATCAAAACTTTTTTTAACAAGTTATTATTTAAAATTTTTGTTTTGTTAGTTTTGTCAAGAGCTAATATTTCTTAGTTCATTAATTGTTAAAGGCACAAATTTATTGAAATTAGTTGATATAACATTGCTGTACATTTTGGAAAACTGATGTTATTTCATTTACACTATCCATAAAATATGAATTAAAATTATTAGCAATGTCTAGTTACTTATTCAAAATTACATTTTGGTGATTAATCACAAACTGCTTTTTTTGGCTTAACAATATTTTTAAGACACTTCCACATTTCCTTACTATTACTTTTATTGTTATCAATAGTTTGTTCATAATATCTCTCTTTTTTCGTTAGTAAATCAACATAAGATCTTATAGACATTTTTACGAAAATATAGTGATTCTAAATGATAAATCGAATTGATTAATCAAGAGCTGAGAAAAAAATAGAACAATTTGGAAGTTGAATGGATATTTCAACCCTTTTTAGAGTCACGTAGGCAGGGTTCCCACAGACCTGGAAAACAGGAAAAAGTCGGGGAATTCAAAAAGTGTTGACAAAGTCAGGGAATTTTGCATTTTTCAGCAGAAGTCAGGGAATTCAACCAGTGTATATGGAAAACCAACTGGCTGCACAGAATTCCACATCAGTTGATTTGAAACAAACGACAGAACTATTCTAATTGAAAAATGAAAGTATTATGAAGATATCGGGGATTGTTTTGGATTGGATTCAAAGGGTAGTGTGTTAGGTCAATTGCTTTTTATTATTTATCTGAATATTAACCACAGTTCTGGATTACACTGTATAAATCCTTTTGCTAATGATACATTGGTTTATCGTATAGATGAAAATTTGGATTAAGCAATCGTTGAAATGAATAAGACTTTAAATAGCATTGAAACATATTTATTTAATAATGAACTTAAACTTAAATGTCAGCAAAACAAAAACTATGATCTTATAACCCATTTTCCAGGTTTTGGGGCCCATTTTCATCCCCTCCCCTTGACCACAACGCGTTAATGATTTTCTCATGTTAAAACACCTGCGATGACCTACAAATTGCGCTATGTGAGAACTCATGCCCGACTTATTCCCAGCTTTCGATCTTTTCAGTCCTTCATTTACTGGACTATTGTGCAAATTCTGTTATAAAAATTAATAATATTAACATTGAAAATGTAACTGAAATGAAATATTTGGGTTTTATAATTAATAAAAATTTAAAACTAAATGCTGATTATGTTTGTAAAAAAAATATCAAACTCTTCTTTTTCTCTCGTATATGTGTCTCTAAAGATAAAATAGCACAATTGCAAATGCTTCAAACTCGGGGTATGAGGTTAATATTGGGATGTAGGGTGTCGTAAACTGGATTTCAATTGAAGAACGTATATTATTTATGAGTATGATCTTTATATTTAAGCTGCAAAAAGTATTGCTACCCAATGTCTTTCAAAAGTTCTTATTGAGAATTAATGAAGTTCATGATTACAATACGAGAAGTACCTAATAACAATTTTACATTAAAAAACTAACACTTTTGGAATGAATAGCATGTTTCATAAAGGCTTAAATGAATTTAATAAACTACCACAATTTGTAAAAGAATCTAATTCGATAAAATAATTTAAGTCATCATTAATGAAGTATGTTTTTTTGGTTTGAATAATGTGATCCAACCTATCAATCCAATGATATGATCAATCTAATGATATAATAATAATAATAAAAGTTAAAAAAGTTAATTCACTAAGAAGAAATAGGTATAATAAAGAAATATAATAAGGAAAAGTATGTATTGTAATAATATTACTAAATTATTACTTTTAATTAAATAAAACTTTTAATAAATTTATTTGACTATTATTTGAATTTGGAATTTTAAATAATGTTCTATAATTTATTTTGTTATTTAATTTTTATATTTTTGTTGATACCACCACGACTATGCTCAAATTGATATCTGTAAATCTTTCTAATCTCAGGGATTCTTTAATTGTGAGTTCATGTTCTTATAACTTTCCCTTAATCTACGCTACTGATAGTCTCTGTATTTGGCACAAAATAAAATGTTGTTTCAAAATTTAGAATGAGTTTATTTTAATAGAAATTAAAAAAAAATTATATACACAGATCAGACTATTAACTAAAATGAGTGACTCGCACGCCCACACATTCACTCAATGATATCTTATATCTAAAAAAAATTTGAAATTTGGCGCAATAAATTTTAATTTAACTAAGGTTGGCACACCCGAAATTCTAAACAGTGATTAATACGTCTATCTTAACCACACAAATGCATACCTCACTCTTTGTTTTTGGTCTGCAGTATGTGATAATTGATACCTTTGAATATCCTTATTTCTTCTTTTTCTCCCTCGTACAAACAGTGATGTGTTACAACTAGATTTCTAGTTATGTGATGTTTCCACTTTCTGTTGGTTTTTTAATGGATGTATGCCCGATTGATCACGCCATACGAACTTAATATCCAGATGATATCCACAACAAGCCAAATAACTTCCAGGTAAGTTGTTTAAGTATTATTTAATACTAACCACTTAATATTCATAAACAAATTCGCCGTAATAATTGTCCTCCCAGAATATACTTTTACAAAATTTGTAACTTTTCCTTAATATTTTTTTAACTTTTCAAAATTTATTTTCTTAAATTTTTCCTCCTAATCTCTCTTTACCATTTTCTAACTAACTAACTTCTTTTAAACTTTTTTTAAATTAAAATATTTTCTTAAATTTCATCTACTAAACTCCTTCTACCATTTTATAAACTAACTACCTTCCTTTTTTCTTTCATTGCTAGGTTCCCTTCTGACGTCATGCAGAAACTCTTAAATTATTTCAAAATTTTGATTCTATTATACTTTATTATCAATTTTATGTGTTTTGAATTTCATAATTTTAATTATAACAATTAACATACTTTCCCTTTATATTCTGGTGTTCAATTTTCTACATTTTATCAATTTATAATTTAGTTACCAAAGTTGGTATCCTGACATTTCATTTTAAACAGTTGTCACAACCCTTATTTTATTTCGCCATACAGGTTGTCCTGATATTATAATTTGTTATAAAGATTGTCCCAAAATAAATTGTTAATAAAATTTTGAATTTTGAATATTATTTAATTTTGGTTTTAAATTTTTAGATTACTATCAGAGCTTTTAAAAAGGATTTTTTCTATAATAAGGATCTCACATTAAATCAATCCCTTAGGTAAGTTCACCTTTAACGTTTCTCTTTATCTATAAATTACCATTTTGTTTATTTTTCTAAATTCTATTTTAATAATATGGTTTCTTTATTTTTAGGTGACGTTCATTTTATTTTACCTGACAACATAATTTTAAGAAGAAATATCGGATTGGGCATAGTCTGGGTATTTATTTTCTTCAATTTTGCTTTAATTTTATCTAAATATTATAATTTTGATAATGTTAAAATTTAAGTTATTTATATATTTGTAAATTTGTATATCAGGCTTGCCTATTTAATAAATAAATAAAATATGTTTAGTTATAAACTTTCTACACTTCTGATAATCAATTTTATTAATTTTCGTTGTTTGGGAGGGTTTAATAATAGTATATTACACACCGAGGTGGGAAGAATTTCATTACTGTCGAGAGATTAGTTAGTTAACCGAGACGCAGAACGTCGAGGTTAGCTATGATCTCGAGACAGGAATGAAACTTCCTACCGAGGTTTGTATACTATTTTATTTACAACCATCATATTTCGATCAAAATGAATAAATCTTTGTTTCGTTCTGAACATACCTAAAATATTACATTTAACAAAAAATTACCAGGCATTTTTCTCAGAATAATCAAGCAGGTACCTATATTGTTACTGTTGCTATGTGGTAAACAA
This sequence comes from Crepidodera aurea, assembly GCA_949320105.2. Classification (NCBI taxonomy): domain Eukaryota; kingdom Metazoa; phylum Arthropoda; class Insecta; order Coleoptera; family Chrysomelidae; genus Crepidodera; species Crepidodera aurea. The sequence continues at coordinate 65,566,036 of OX439475.1, forward strand.
CTGTCACTAATATAAATAAATGTCAGATAAAGTCGGATGGATATTAAGTTCGCGAATAATAAATTGAGAAAAATGTCCTCCGATGTCTTCTGAAGCTGTTGCAAGTAGTTCACAAACCTTAGCCATTCAACAGCAAAGTAATTTGTCGACCAAATAGATAACTGTTGGAGACGCCAGCGCTGGTACTGGCCTAAATATTTCTATAAACGCTTATAATAATTCAAATTTAACCATTAATTTCAATAAGTAGTTTGTTGTATTTTAGTTCATTGTCGTTTTTTATTGTTTGCCATTAAATAGGTATTATAGTATTTGTCAATGTGTTATATTTTTAAATATAAAAAATATTCATCTAGAATAAATGAGAAAAATATTAACGATCACAAAATTTTAGAGGGCGGGAAATGAGGGCGGGAAGTAGAGGTGTGTAATATGACACTTTCGAACCTTCAATGACGTTAGTAATGACAGCATTGCATATATGGTTGTAAATAAATATATTTTCCATAAGCACACTTTTTTTTAGTATTTTCCCTATTTTTTCAGTTCTTTAATTAATGGAAACGTTATAAATTTATGACATTTCGATAACTTACTTTCATTTTTCAGTATGGATGGCAAAAAATTATGCAGTTTTACCTGAAACAAACAAAAAATAATGTTAATCTGGTTATAAAGTTTTGTATTAAAATATAAAGCCCTTATAATAATGACAAAATATTTGAACCATATTGAGTTCAAAAAAATACAGGGTGTTTCATTCGAAAATGCGCATACAGTAAAGGTAGATGGAGGACACCGAGGTGCTTCTAAATAACCTATATTTTATGGGTCTATCGTTCTTTATAATCAAGATACAGGGTGATTTATTAATTTTCCACATTTTTTCAATTAATCATAACTTATGAACCACTCTATACATTTTTATAATATTTGGTTCGTATGTTCTTTGTCCACAATGGCGTCGATTAACATAATAAAAAAAGTCTTATTCCAGGTCCGGCCTTAAAAAAAATAATAAGTAGGTTTCGAATCGAAACAACACCCTGTATATCAATATTTTAAAATTTTATTTACAAATTTAGAAAAAGCAGAAAAAAATAAGTAAGGCGTGTTTCCCCATAGAACTTTTTTACTTATTAACTTGAGTCAAATCTAGATATTTCGATAATGAGGTGGCACAAAATAAAAACAAAATTTTTCTTCCCCAAATGGTACTTTTCCAGCTTTAATCCATAAAATCATCAACTATTTCTTATTCTCCTAATTTGTGGATCTCAACCTTATTGAAAAACGAGAGGACTGGTACGTATTTGGGACAAATTATTATTATCAATGACTAACTTTCAAACACCCTGTACGCGTATTAAAATTATCATAACATTTGTTCGTTGCGCTACATTTAAAAAACAAAATTATTAAAATGAGGAAAAATGCCCATTTCAAAAAAAGCGCATTTCCGAATGAAACCCTGTATAAAAAATGAAAATTTCTTGCAAAATATTTTTACATATAAAATCGAAATTGCCTTCTTGAATCCTGAAAATATAAATAGCATAAACGGCTTTTTTTTCTAGGTGCAGATTTTTCTATAAAAAACGAATCAAAATACATCGATTAGGTTTTGATTGGTTTTTATGCGACTTTGAAGTTTTTTTTTGAAAATCCGACTATGTAGAAATAAAATTCAATTTTCTGCATTGATGGTTTTTTTCATGGCAATTTTTATTTCTTTTTTTTTTACTTACTTGCTAGGGGGTAGTCAAACTTTTTTCATATAAATTCAGATTTAATTTATTATCACTAAGCAATACAAAATTTAATTTTTTTTTCTCTAAAATTGCTGAATCTAAGACGTCATTTCATGCAAGGTAAACAAACTTACCTGTGATATTACATAAAAATAATGACAACTATTATTTTAAATACTTATAGGTACTTATAAATAAAACTTTTCTATAAAAAAAGAAACTATTATAAAATTTCTCTTTCAATTCAATGACCAATAATTTATATTTTTAATTAATTAATTTTCACATAATAATTGACATAAATCATCTTTTTAATTATATATCAACTTTATAAAATCAAAGAGGTCATGGCAACGTATTATATCACACAAATATCACATAAAATGATAATATAAAGACATTTTTCGTCGACCTCTACAAAAAAATGACATTTTACGTAGGTACTAATTTCCGGATGAAAAGTCAACTAAATTTGAAGGCAAGTACTTTTCGTCCTCAAATGACTCGCACCGTGCCGTATCCTAGTAACCACAGCCGACGAAAAGTGTTTGCGGACGAAAAATGCTTGCCTTCAAAAATGGTCGATTTTTCTTTCGGAAATTAGTACGTTTTCTTTGACTACAAGAATATTTCGGAATGGATTAGAAGTTATCTCACTAGAAGAGTACAATATGTTAAATACGGAAATTCCATTTCTATGCCGGTTACAGTAACCTCAGGACGGCGGAGGTAATCTTGCCACCAAAAGTAATCTTGTACCTGCAAAAACTTAGGGATTTTATAATCACACGGGTATTCGTGCCACCAGAGCAAAGGGTTGCTAACTGCAAAATTTTCTAGGAAGTATAGAAATTATAGAACTTCCCAATTACCTATATTTCCTAATAAATTTATGATTTGTACTTTATATTTATTAAATATAAAATGTTTAGTATTTATGCAAAATTGGTTCAGTTAAGTTGTGTATTAAGAGCAGTTAATAGTGTTATAGGCGTTCAATTTTTGAAATGGATTTAAAAATTATTCAAAGTATTCATGGAAATGAAAGAAATGAAAGAAAAGATAAGTGTCCTGCAAAGGTTTTTACAATCGGACCTGATCATATAATCACTAAAAAAGAAATCAATCATAATCATGAACCTGATTTACCAAAATTAAACCGTCATATTGTAACGACGAGTTGTAAAAAAAAAGCAACCAAAGACATCACAGAAAAGCCAACGAAAATAATACGTCGCGAATTGGAAATTAATTTACCAACTACATTCACTTTAAAAGATCGAGAATATGTGAGAAAAAACATTTATAACAGTAGGCGAAAAGTGTTACCCGGACCATTACCCAAAAATATTGATGAAGTAATTCTGTCTATTAATAATTATAAACCGGATACATGCAAGGGCGAGGACTTCTTATTTTTAAATAATGTAGAAGAACATATTGCAGTTTTTTCGTGCGAAACAAATATTCGAAAAATGTGCGAAGTGAATCAAATTTATATGGATGGAACATTCACATATTGTACAAATTTTTTTTTTAACTGTTTACTCTCCATGGATGTGACAACGGACATTATGTGCCATATATGTTTTGTTTGTTAAAAATAAACAGTTTAAAACATATGAAAGTTTGTTTAAATTGATTAAACTTAAAATTTTTAACGATTTCTGTTTAAATTTTAATCCAAATGAATTGTTTGTTGATTTTGAAAAAGCTATACACCAGGCTCTGAAAAGTGTTTGGCCGAACTCAAAAATAAATGGATGTCGATTTCACCTGCATCAAGCTTGGTACAGAAAAATAAGAAAATTGGGTTTAGCTGATCATTACAAAAATGAGAAGTCAGAGATTGGTAAATGGTTGAAGTATACTTTTGCGCTTTCATATTTAAACCCAGAAGATGTTGGTGACTGTTTTGTGTTCGACCTATGTTCAATAAGGCCAGAAAACGAACACTTAGTGCAATTTTCTGATTATTTAGTAAACTCATATATTGATGAAGCCTCAGATTTTCCACCTTATCTTTGGGCCGATTCTTGCCCTTCTATAACCAAAACGACGAATGCCTGTGAATCATTCCATTCACAGTTTAATAGTTCATTTTATACAACGCATCCGTCAATTTATGTATTTGTAAAAAAACTTGAAGAATTTCAAATAGATACATATATAAAAATTCAACGTTTAAACACAAAACCAGTAATAAAAGATGCTTTTGTAAAAACGAAATTAAAGAAAATTACTGAATTGTGTAATAATTTAAAAAATAATATTATTTCAAAAATTGATTTTATAAAGTGTATTGCATATTTAGGGTTGCAAAAACAATTTTAGGATTGATCTCTATCATTTTATATGGTTTAAATGTATAAATTTTTTTCGTAATATAAATTAAGGTTTTAAATTATAGAGTATTATTATTTTATTTTCCCATTTCTAGCTGGTAATACCCATTAAGTCTATTAATTAAAATAATATAAAAAACAATTTACTTAAGCTGAAATTCAGGCAACTTTTAGTGGCACGAATACCTGTGTAATTTTAAAGAACTCTTTTGGTTGGTGGCACGTTTACCCGTATCCTTTACGGTACAGGTATATCTGGTGGCAAGAATACCTCCGTCCCCTCAGGAGTACCTCAAGGGTCCCATTTAGGACCGATATTATTTAATTTATTCATTCATGATGTAGACTAGTATCTTTAAGAGTGAATTTCTTCTGTTCGATCTTAAGATTTTCCTTATAATTAATAGTGCAAGAGATGCTGAATCATTGCAAGATGACCTAAATAACTATTCAAGATGGTGCGATATTAATATGTTACAGTTGAACATTGATAAGTGTCATAAGATCACTTTCAGCACATTAAAACATCCAATATAGTTTGAATATAAAATAAAAGGAAACGTTCTTGATGAAACAGTGAATGTCAAAGATCTGGGAATTATATTTGATTCGACAATGTCCTTCAAACACGTTCCTTGAAAATGTTAGGATTCATTCACTGTCAAACTTCTATATTGCTCATTGCTCCATTACTGAATACAACACAACTCTACTGTATGGAGCCCATATTATAGTACTGATAGCGAGTTGCTTGAAGGCATTCAGAAGAAGTTTTTGATCCTATAGATTAGGTTATGCAAGAGGAGAATATGAATATAAAACCATCATGGAAAATCTAAAATTGGCCACATTAGAACATAAAAGGTTGGAAGCAAGCAATAAGCACAGTTCTAAAAAATAAATTTCTTTCATATGTCGAACACATCTTTAAAAAAGATTTAAAAAGAGTTGTAAAAACATAAATATATTTTAATTTTTTTTTCTCTATAATATATATTTACTGTCTTTGTGGAATTAAGTAGTAAGTAAGGCAATTTGTACTGTGTAAAAGATTTTTGTTAAATTGACAATGCCGTAAATAAATAAATATTTAGGGTATTCAACTTAATTATGAATAAAATTAAGTCTCATTTCTTTATTATACGTTAAGATATTGCACGCAGTCTTAGTCACAAATTCAATATTTCTTTGTCTCTTAATCACAGATCCTTGTTGGAAAAAGAATATAGTAAATAAAATAAATAAATCTTAATTCGCATTTCGCAACTAAGTATTAGTCGTCGTAATTATTGATAATGTAATTCTGTTCAACGCTTATGGGAATACAGGAAGAACTACTGCTATATCTGGAACATTCGAGAAGTTGTTATACAAGTAATGTACGTAACTAGGAAATTATCTTTGTTTTCTAACTTTTTGTTTATCACGTTAACTAGGTTGTGATGAAGACGTATAAATTAAAAGATCGTTATGGTACAGACAGTAACGTAACACCAGTAGCGAAATAATGTTAGTACTTGTAGAAAAATCGTCCGTTAGGTTAATTTTGAAAATCTCTAAAGTAAACTATGAGAAACTTGTACAATAGTACATTAAGCAACGCATTTCATATGGCATATGAAATAAGTTGCTTATAATACTTTTTATATTTTGCCATTTTATTAATTTTTTAATAAATTTATACTTTGCATATTATGGAGAAGTTTGCTTTAAAAAAAATGAGTTGGTAGCACTGTTGTAGAATTTTTAAAATTTGACAGATTTGAAATTTAATTTCAATAGATAACTGTCAATTCATGTCATTTGTTGATTCATATTACCAACCGCATAACACAAAAAGTTGCGTACTCTAATGAAACATTAGAGTACTCAAATGCGTATCATAATGTAAAATATTATAGATGCAAAATATAAAAAATATTCTTACGATACGTTTTATTTAAGCAATACTCTCGAATTTCTATCTGTCCAAACCTTTTTCTATTGTTCTATAGGGTTATGAAAATAAGATGTTTTAATAGTTGAGGTAAATTTACGAAATTTTAAGAAATATTAAATTTTAACGATGTACAGGGTGGCTAAATAAGAGTGCGAGGTACTGTATCTGCAAGTGCGGATTTACAGGGGGTACAGGGGGTAATTACCCCCCCCCCCATGATTATAATTTATAAAACATAATACACTCTTTTACATAATAAAGAAAGTGGTTCTTCTTATAACGCGATAAAGAAAAATGTATGCAGTTTCCTTATTTTACTAGACTTTTAATAGTAGCAGTCTAAAAGTTTTTTTTTTGTTTTAACCATTTCTAAGTACTTTCCTAGTCTCTTTGTGATTATAATTTAGTATTAATAAAGGTTTTTTTTAAACATGTTGTCTTTAGTCCAAGAAATGAAGTAAAATCATTGAGCAGAAACAGATCGACTTGAATTTTTTTGCAAATTGTTAGAAAAGGTGTTTAGCTCAGAAGTAGAGAACTTTCGATGTGGCGTTTTTTTCATCAAAAAGTGAGGGAAAAAAGAACTTGCGCTCGATAAATTGTCCTTTGTTAATGAATTAATGTTAAATACAATTTTTCATGAAAATAAACCCCTCCCGAGTTATAGGGCGTAGAAAATTACGATTTTCACCATAACAATCGTACATTTCTAGTTTTTTAAATATAACCGAAAATCTGATATTATTACGTAAAAATTGATATAAACTAATTTTATGGCCTTGAGCTAACAATTAAAATGATTTTTCTTTTATTTTTCTACAATTAATACGAAGGAAGATCTGGCAATTGAAAAATGGGTGTTTAAAGAAACTGGATGGTTCTAGCGCATGGGGTTCTTAAGTTTTTGACTTTAACGGCTCTAGCTTTAATATTGAAATTGAAATGACTTTTCCAAAAACTTCGAACAATTTCGCGACACATTGATTTTTAACGGCGAAATGCTTTTATAGTGGTACATATATTTTTGTTTCATATTTATGTGGTACAAAATTTGAAAAGTTTGAGAACCGCTGTTCAAGCGTAAATATCTGAAAAAATATGACTTCCGACCAACATTGGGAACATTTTAAGACCATCCAGAACCGTTTAACATAAGCAGAAAAAAAGTTATGGACAAAATAAATTTTTTTCAATTTTTTTACGCCATTTTTTTAACGACATCTAGACTGTGGTATTTGACAAAAAAAATCTTTTGCAGAAAGTCGTAACATATGTTTTTACAATTGTCTAGTAATTTTTAGCCCTATGGATAATTATTTTTTATGTTTTGGTCTGTTAAAGTTGAGCTAAATTTTTGTTTTTTATGACATTTTCAATTTTTGGTCAATACCGTGAAAAGTATTAATTTTTGAAAAAAAATTAAAGAGACAAGGCTTTAAGCAAATGTTCTTCCGAGTAATTACCATTCTTTTTTATCTTTGCATTTATGACCGTCAATGTCATTTTTTCGGTTCAAATATTGAAAAAACGGTCATTCCAATGAAAAAGTTTGTCATAACATGATATTTCGGCGATATCCTAAGCTTTAAAATGGATTATTGTACATTATTTAATTATTAATTATCAGCCAAAAAAAAGTTACGGGCAAAAAATACATTTTTTTTAGAAATGTACGGTTATTGTGGTGAAAATCGTAATTTTCTGCGCACTATAATTCGGGAGGGAACATTAATTCATTAAAAAAGGTAATTTATCAATTACGAAATTTTTCTTTTTTTCACACTTCCACCTGCCCCCACTCAAAACGCAACTAACGAAAGTTTTCTATTTTTGGACACATTTACTAGCAATTTGAAAAAAATTTAAGTCGATCTGATCAGTTACTAGTTTCTGCTCGATATTACATAAAAAATTACTAGCTTTCTTGGACTACTTGGTAAGTTTTACCCCTCCCATAAAAAAAAGCTAAATCCGCCCTTGTGTATCTGGGAAACTATCCATCGTAGAGACTTGCAGCAAAAAAAAAACTTATTACTAAAAGGCCACGAGAAAAACCTGGAAAATATTTTCAAGTTTCTGAAATGACCGCTAGGGGGCGTAACTGTAATCTTGAATCTAAAAAAGTGATATTTCTGTGAATTCCGCTATATTAACCTAACAAAAAAATACCTGATCTTTAAAGTCGAGGATAATCTGAACCTTTTTTGTTTAACAATTTTTGCTATATCTCTAAAAATAAAGTGGTGGGGGTATTCAAAGGTTTCAGTAAAAAACACCCTGTATATTTGAAACGGCTGATCAGATTTTAACAAACTTGGGCTGGTGGAAAAAAGGGCTATTCTTGGGCTACAAATGTTATAATATTTGAAGTTTTGTTAGTCTCGCATGTCGCCGCTAGAGGGCTTTTTTTTCCGACATTTCGACGGAAATGATGAATTTTCTCAAAAAAATTATATGCATTGGTATGATTTATTTTTCATGAAAAAGTAGCTAAATGATGCCTAAACCAGCTCGCGAAAACCGCATCTCGATATCTTGTTCCTAACCTAAAATTTAGACCAAAGAAAATTTTATACGGAAATCACTTAAATTTTTATTTTTTTAAACTAATTTTTCTGGAATTCTTTTTTATTCATCAGAATAAAATCACCCTTTTTGAAAATATTACAAAATATCGCTAAAAGGTAAGTAAGTAATGTTAATAACAAAAGGCATATTTTTTGTTTAAATGCATATTCACTATGGGTATATACGAAAAAGATAATTAAATAGAAGCAGGCCATGGAATACAAAAGAAATGCCTAAACTGTCAATAGTTGTCAATAATTTCGCATTACTTTGAGAAATTTTTGTGCTTACAAAATGCGTTTTACGAGCTATGCATTTTTTAATTACTTTTAGAATGCACCCATATCATGTCGTTTTGTATTAGTCCTTGAAAGAGAAAGACTTTGATCGGAGGTTGGACTATTGTCATTGGATGTTAGGCATTATCCGAAAATAGAGAATTTTTATTTCAAATTCTTTGGACCAATGAATAAAAGCGACGGAAGAGTCAATCTGCACAATATGCATTATTGGTCTGCAGAAAATCCGCATTGGTTGCATGAAGTTCAGCACCAAGGACGTTGGAGTTTAAATGTGTGGTGTGGCATACTGGGAGGCAGAATTATTGGGCCATATTTTTTCGAGCAATCCCTAAGTGGCAATATTTTTCTTGACTTTTTGGCCAATCAATTACCGTTGTTGTTGGAAGATGTGCCGCTTGAAACTCGGCAAAACTTGTTTTTGCAGTTGGATGGTTGTTCAGCACATTATGCTATTATTGTGCGACGGCATATTAATTCAATATTACAACAGCGGTGTATTGAAAGAGGAAGTCTGTTTCCATGGCCTGCGCGATCACCAGACTTAACTTGTTTTGATTTTCAGACTCAACCTACGACCAGAGAGATATGAAAAACCGGATTCGTAATGCATTACATAAAATACCGAGAGCCGAAATAGAAGCTACAGTTTTGTCTACCAATGAGAGGCTTCAGCAACGCATAGAGCGTGATGGTCAGCATTTCGAGCATTTACGGCATTAAAAATCTTTCTTTTTTAAATCGGTCCTTTTTAGGGCCACAACTTACATCATAAAAAGAATTCATTAGTTTAAAAAAATAAAAATTTAAGGAACTTCCGTATAAAATTTTCTTTGGCCTAAATTTTAGGTTAGGAACAAGATATCGAGATGCGGTTATCGCGAGCTTGTTTAGGCATTATTTAGCTACTTTTTCGTGAAAAAAAAAATCGTACCATTGCATTTAATTGTTTTGAGAAAATTAACCATTCCTGTCGGAATGTCAAAAAAAAAGACCTCTATCGGCGACATGCGAAACTAACAAATCTTCAAATATTATAACATTTGTAGCCTAAGAATAGCTCTTTTCAACTAGCCCAAGTTTGTTAAAATCGGCTCAGCCGTTTCGAATGTACAGGGTGTTTTTTACTGAAACCTTTGAATACCCCCCACCACTTTATTTTTAGAGATACAGCAAAAATTGTCAAACAAAAAAGGTTCAGATTATCCTCTACTTTAAAGATCAGGTATTTTTTTGTTAGGTTAATATAGCGGTTACGCCCCCTATCGGCCATTTCAGAAACTTGAAAATATTTTCCAGGTTTTTCTCTTGGCCGTTTTAGTAATAACTTTTTTCCGCAAGCCTGTACTACGATGGATAGTTTCCCAGATACAGTACCTCGCATTTTTATTTGGCCCACCCTGTACTTTTAAACATAAATGAGGTTTTTATTTATTAACATTTCAACGTATTTTCATCAAACATTTTGAGTTTCGATTTTCAAATTAAATTATATGATTAAAAATGTTATTGTTTACAATTTTAACTGTAAAATCAGTTATCTAAAAAAATGAGAGAATGGCCCCGAACATTTTTGCATATTTACGTCAAATTATTAATTTCATATTAAACGCACGTACTTGAATTTGATTGATCGATTTGAAGAAAGGAAAAAATATGGTTATTTCATTTAGTAAATCTGTCATTATTCATCATCATCAGGAGTCAAGCCAGATTAGATAATACATTGTAAAATTTGAATTAAATTTTCAATAATAGAATGACTATAGACATTTTTGTAAAAATAAAAAATAAAATTTAACTGCCCAAATTTTTCAAATTAACGCGGATTATTGACCTAATGGTGCGTTTTTTTTTGTAAAACGGTTCAATACAGAGGTCAACAACATACTGTTTACACATTCTTAATCTTAAATTTAATTTTCAAAGTTGCATCATTTTATTTTTGAACATCACGTGGGCTGAATTGCGAAATTCGGGGTAAACAATAAAACCGAAAGTTTAATTACTATTTTTACATAGAACTGATAAGTAAAGATATCTGGATGTAGTTACATAAACAATTATAAAACAAATAAGTACGAAGACTCAAATAAAAAAAAAGAAAATATAGTAAAAGTAATAAGAAAACTGTAACGACGGTGGAATTTTTTGAGACCATAAAAATACCAAAAAAGGACCATGGGCGTACCAAAACTACCTAAGGTTGTGAAATAAATCACACTTGTTCCCAAGAACAAAGACATTAAATGTCCTACACTGCACCAGCGTCTGGACTTCAACAACTACTCCTTGGCCTATATGCCCCCCCAGGTATTGAATTACGAAAGTCCAGACGTGGTTTGGCGCCCGACCAAGTCGGGGCTTTAAACCAAAAACTTTGATTTTATTATTAAAGGAGTAGACTAGCTCGAATTTCTATCTCTAAAGCGATCTTCAGAATTTCTTTAGAGATAGAAATTCGAGCTAGTCTACTCCTTAATGACGAGGCACAATAATGCCGAAACCGGTATAAGGATGGCAAGCTCCTTTAATAATAAAATCAAAGTTTTTGGTTTAAAGCCCCGACTTGTTCGGGCGCCAAACCACGTCTGGACTTTCGTAATTCAATACCTGGGGGGGCATATAGCCCAAGGAGTAGTTGTTGAAGTCCAGACGCTGGTGCAGTGTAGGACATTTAATGTCTTTGTTCTTGGGTACAAGTGTGATTTATTTCACAACCTTAGGTAGTTTTAATACGCCCATGGTCCTTTTTTGGTATTTTTATGGTCTCAAAAAATTCCACCGTCGTTACAGTTTTCTATAGTTTTGTAAGTTTTGATTTTATTATAAAAGTGAAGATGGCGTTGCACTCACCTCCTCTTTCTCGACTTAACCGTTTGTACTAAGAGTTGGTGGGTTCAAAGCGATCTTCGGAATTTCTTTAGAGATAGAAATTCGAGCTAGTCTACTCCTTAATGACGAGGCACAATAATGCCGAAACCGGTATAAGGATGGCAAGCTCCTTTAATAATAAAATCAAAGTTTTTGGTTTAAAGCCCCGACTTGTTCGGGCGCCAAACCACGTCTGGACTTTCGTAATTCAATACCTGGGGGGGCATATAGCCCAAGGAGAAGTTGTTGAAGTCCAGACGCTGGTGCAGTGTAGGACATTTAATGTCTTTGTTCTTGGGAACAAGTGTGATTTATTTCACAACCTTAGGTGGTAATAAGAAAAGTTAAAAAAACAACGAACGAAATCCTAGAAGTGTGGAAAGAAGAAACAATAACAGACGAACAACAAAGATATGAGAGAAATTAATTGGATACTATCAAAATAGAGGAAACTGAAGAAGCTGCAAACAATATAAAATTGAGGAAAGCATGTGGAAAAAAATTATAAAATGGATGGAAGCAATAGGAAAAAAATGGCTATGGAAAATTTGTATTGGATATTGGGAGAAAAATTACATGCTTTACGCAGAAATAATGGAAGGGAAACTGAGAAAAATTATGGAGAAGAAAAAAGAACTTAAGAGCATACAGGACGCATACGCCTTCACCAAAAATTTTGATTACTTCTCATGTCGTTATTAGTACATGCATGGATACAATATTTCACCAGTAGGTGTAAAAAATAATACTTGAGGCTACAGAGAGAAAATAAATATTCCTCAAAATGTGGGTTTATAAGATGTTTTTTCATCACATATTTTTTTTCTCTGTAGCAGTCTGCTATACACAAATACCTAAATAATTGTTAAGCAAAGTTTTTTATATATGCCGCTGGAAAAAGCTCAACGTCAGCCAGCCTATTTAAAACGATTATTTCTAGTTACAGTGTAAATTGGCAACATTGGATTATTGCACACGCTTGCTGATCTGTCGGGCGCTGTGTAATTCCAGAGGGAAGGTTGGAAAGTTTCGCCAATCCAAATATTGTTTTTAAAAACACAAAAGAACTTTTTGCATGTAATTTTATTTTGTATTTTTCGTTACACAGTATCTGTGGGCAAAATTTATTTTATTTTGAATGTATTCTTCCGGAATTATTACATTCCAGAATGCGCATAGCGGAGTGAAATTACACGAAAATATTCTGAAAATGGATGTAAGAGCTAAGTCAATTTTTTTTTAATTTTTTCGATTTTATATACAAAGAGAAGCTTGTAAAAAATTTGTCAATAAATTTGGGCTAGAGCTTCGCGAGATATGTGCCAAAATCCGCATTTTTGGTATTTTTCGGATGGATTGCTTCACTATTTTTTAAATATTTCCGGCTCTAAGGGTCTTGGAAAAATAAAAAAAATAAAATGACCGTGATGAAGTAGAGTCTCGATCCGTATAGTAGGGTTTTTAAAAATGCATCCTAACCTCAAAAAACGAATTCGCGCACATTATTATTTTTTTACTGAATTGGCAATAAATAACCAAAGAACCCTCGAATTTTCTTAAAAATTGGAGAAAATATGTATTTTTATGTCGAGAAGACGTGGTAAAAATTAAAACAAAAGTATTTGTCCAGCCCAAATCGGCATTTTGTGTGTACTTTTGTCTAAGAAAATTCAATATTTTATTTCTTTATTTAAAGTGCCCAATTTAGGGAATAATAAAAAAATAAAAATACAATTTTCATTTTTTTATCGCGATATTTATGATTGATGCTCTTAGAAAAACTGTATTTCAGTCCAAAAAATGTTTAAAAAATAAAAAAATATTTCAGTAAGATTTTTGTGAGGGAACAAATCAATATAAAAAATGAAAATCGAATTTTTATTTTTTTATTATTCCTTAAATTGGGCACTTTAAATAAAGAAATAAAATGTTGGATTTTCTTAGACACAAAATCCTTCTTTTTAAGATAAAATTTTTTTCTCTACTATTTTTTTTCCAGAAATGGCGGCAATTCAATTTATTTCAAAAAATGCCGATTTTGGCGAATTCGTTTTTTGAGGTTAGGATGCATTTTTAAAAAATCCTACTATACGGATCGATACACTCTACATCATCACGGTCATTTTAATTTTTTAATTTTTTTCCACGACTCTTGGAGCCGGAGATATTTAAAAAATAGTGAAGCAATCTATTTTAGTAGATTTTATTTTTGTCAATGGTGTCCCTAATATGCCAATAAGTCTACCGAACTACAACTTAAATAAAATTATTTTACTGAGGAAAAAGACATTTGGAGAGACTTTATTAGTAGAATATAATTTATAACAATATAAAAATAAGGTAGGTATTACTTATATCCAGTACAGGGTGTCCCAAATTGGTGCGTTTTGCAGGGTATCTCGTAAACTAGAAGAGATAGAAGAAAAGCAGTTAAGATGTTATGACTTCTTTTTTTGTTAAAGTAACGATAGCCTAATTAAATCTTTAGTAACTCCCTGCAGTTGGAAGATACAGGGCGATTATTGAAAACTGTCGAAAACTACAAGGTACTATAACTTCTTAATTAAGAAAAATATAAAAAAAACGTTATAATTTTGATAGATATAATATTAAAGAGTTCAGTGGCGCACAGATTATTTTTTTTAGGGGGCTCACTAAGGAAATATAATGCAAACTTGTTTTTTTAAATGGGACACCCTGTATATTTTGACGTTTTTCGTTTCCTTTTTTAATTCTCATTCACCTGATATGACATATTATATATCTATTTTCAATGGTTAGAGCTACAGTGCAAATAAACCATTTATGGATGTTATCAGGTGAGACACCCTTAAAAAATTGAACTCAGTAACGAAATTTAACATTTTATTATAAGGATACTGATGTGTGACAATTTTATTTATCAAAATTATAATTAATAACAAATAAAACCAGATTAAAAAAATAAAAACAATAAACTTATGAAACAACAAGAAACATTGTAACAACTAATCTACCTATAACTAATTTTATTAGAATGTGAAAATTATATTAAATGTTCAAAATGGTAAGAGCAGCCTTTGATAGTACGATAGATAGAGAGAATACGTAAATGTCTAAAAAAACTAGATGTATCTGAAAAATACAATTAAAAACCAAATAAAAACAGGAATAATATGATAACAGGAAAATATCCGAATAGTTCCTAATGGATAAAGGGTTCAAACAACGTGACGGCTTATATGGTTCATATTGGCAATAGATAAAGAGGATTCTTTTTCGTCATGTGGCTTGTCATACTAGGGGCGTTGGTGACGCCTCTAAGAGAATTAGACACAGTTACACTTATAGAAGTTTAATAATAATAATAATAAATTGCCTTTATTTGCTAGAGCTACTCTACTTAACCTCAAGTTTACAGATGATAATAAAATACAAAATTAGTAAAACTCAGACATTACACATTTTAAATATTCACTAAAATCAAAAAAAGATCAAAATTATTGACGCTGTAGTAGAATTTGTTTATAATTTTGTTTTAAAAAACTCTTAAGACAATGAGAAATACTGTTAAAACTAAAACTGAATTATAAGTAAATGACAGTTTAAAAATTGATAACCTATATCGTGGTAACACGAGACTATGCGGATATCTTGGAGACAGATGAGCTTCTCCACGAAAAACTAATTTGTTCCTCAAATAAATAGGATTCGACGTCATAATAATTCAGTATATCAAAGAGGCAAGGTGGTAGTTATACAAGTTACTTATGTTCAACCATCCAAGTTGTTTTAGCTTACTTGATACATGGTCATATTTTCTTATGACAAAGACAAAACGGCAACAATTATTTTGAATCTTTTGCAATCGAAATTTAGTAACTTGATCAAGGCAAGGATAAAAAACCCGTAATTAAGAATTGACATCACCATGGTTTCACAAAGTAATTTTCGTAATGTAAAGTTTAAAATACCCCGACCTCTATACAATTGACGTAGAACTAGATACGATTTTTTTACTAAAACTGTGACATGCTCTTGAAATCTAAAGCTACAGTCATAAATTATTCCTAAATTTCTACAACTATTAACAATGTTTAATGGTTCATTATTAATAACTAGTTTTAAGTTTTGTTCAACAATGGCTTTGGAGGTATGAGAGCAATATAGCAGAGAATTACATTTTTTAGCATTTAGTTTAAGGTTATGATTACTTGAGTTGGTACAAATAGCTTCTAAATCCCGATTTATTATTTGAGATGCTAAATTTACAGTTCCAGGTACAAATGAAAAATACAGTTGTGTATCATCTGCAAATGAGTGTAATTTTAAACTATCCAAAGATTTATAAAGGTCAGAGACATATATTGAGAAAAGAAGGGGTCCAAGGACAGAACCTTGAGGTACCCCTGAAGTGACTGGTGTAAATTCGGATGAGTTGTTGTTGATAATTACTTTTTGATAACGGTTTGATAAATAAAATTTGAAAAATCGTAGGGAAATTTCGTCAAATCCAAAATGTTTAAGTTTAGCACAGAGAAGAGCATGATCGATAATGTCAAAAGCTTTAGAAAAATCTAGCAGAATGGCTGATGTAGCTTTTCCCTCATCTAATGACCGAAGTATATTATCGTTTAAATCTAGAAGTAGTGTCGTTGTACTAAACTCCTTTCGAAAGCCTGGCTGTATATATGTTACTATGTTATTATTAAATACATAGTCGTATATTTGTTGATAAATAACTTTTTCTAAGATTTTAGACAGGTTTATTTGATTTAGGTAAAGGTTTTATTAACTCGTATTTCCAAATATCCAGCAATTAATAATATGGGTTATAAAAGGAGCAGTATAACAGGGAAAGAAAGTTGTAGCATCTTTGCAAATGGTAAGAACGAGTAGCTTCATATAATGAAGATAAGATGCGGTACAAGGCAAAATATGCAAACAAGTGGGTCGAGGAAATATGCAGAATAGTAATGGAGGTAAATGTCAAGAAAAGCAGAACGATGATAGTTAATCAAAAAACAATTATAAAGTGCAAATGAAACAAACTAGGGAGTTACAGCATATGTCTACTTCTGATTCTAATTCTTTTAGTATGGATAATTTTCTGAAGTCATGCCAAAAATCATTTAAAATTTAATTTTCTCGGACCGATGACACCTGGAATACATTAAAAATCGAAATCGTTATTTTTAGTTCAAAATAAACCGATGTGACCCCCATGACACAAATCCGGGCTTGGCCTTCTACTGATAGCAGCTTCCGAAAAGCGGTTAGGTTGGACCAGTTCCAATAAAATTTTTTCCCGTTTTTTAATAGTTCTATTAAAGTATTTTTGTTAATCGGCCATAGTGGCATATTAGAATGATTTGTAGTGTATTCGGCCTAAATAGGTATCGTGGATGTTTACTATAAAATCCTCACTTAAAATAGTATTCTTCCGGCACTCCCCAAAACCATTGTTTCAACGGTTTAATCGCAAAAACAAATATTTTTGCATTTGCGAAAATCGACCAAAGCTGATTAACGACGTGACAAAATAAATTTACAACGATAACGCTATTTTTATCTAGGTTGTTTTTTTTTTCAGGTCACCTTGAAACATCGGATGTTTATTACACTGAGGCAAGTCTTCATGTTTGTCCCCGGACAGAGGGTCCAAAATGCGGATCAAAAAGGATGGACTACCCCACGAAAAAGGTCCTATTATCCAATATTAGACCAGGGCCAAACCGATTTTAAATACTCGAATTCATAAGAAATTCTTAGCAGTACATGGATGGTCGGAAAATGTAGGGTAAATTGTAAGTAAATTAAAAAAATCAATTGGACAAATTAAATATACAATTTGCATCCTATCGAAAAAAGTTGTAGATAATTAGAAAATGCAAAACTTTCATATTAATCATTGTTTAACATAACATCAAAATTATTGAGAAAATCATTAAGAACCGTATTTTTCGTTTTTAATTTTTATCTCCCCCAAAATAATTATAATAATAATGAAATGTGTTGAAAACGTTCTTCTTTGTGTTTTAAATAAGCTGTAATTTTTTCAAAGCAAAATATTTTTTGTCGATTTTATACGAATTTAAACTAAAAAAAAACCAAGTTTCATAAAAAAAATATTTTTGCCGGAGATTAAAATTAAAAACGAAAAAACAGTTTTTATCGTTAATTTTGAGGTTATACATGGTGACCCAGGGGTGTGTGCATGCTCCATAACTTTTTTCTACCCAAGCTATCGATTTGATGTTTTTTTTAAATGAGGCACATTCTAAAAATATTTCTATTTATATACAGGAGGTCCCAAATAAGATACACAACTAAGTTCTGTTTTTTTAAAAGGCAACCCCCCATTTTTGTTACACATTTAGATTCGCCATTAAATTGTCACCTAGGGTTCTTCGACTTATTTGCAATAGTTTTTGACTTATGTCAATTTAAGTATCAAAATAGCGTTGTGCAGAGATCCACAAAAAAATTCAGAACTTTAGAACTGTTCAAGATAACTTAATTAACTTTTTTCCAGTCCATCTTTCGAGATGTAGACGAACAAATATCAATAACTCGACTTCTTCAAATACATCACCCTATATTTTATTAAATCATTGCATGGCATTTTTAAGAGCTTTTTGCTGATATACGGTTTGTGGGGTTTATTTTGTAAAACTTGCGAGATTTATGCAAAATAAATGTTTGACGGTTTATTCCAGAAAAAAAAAGGAATCAAGTAGGCCGCTGTCGTAAAATTTGACAGATTCATACAATTTTGAAAAGAAAATGTTTCAACAAAATGAAATTGTAATAGAAACACATTACAAAGTAAACAATTTTAGTATAGGAAAATAGGAAACATTGTAAACATTTTTGATTTATAACAAATTATATTACTAAAATTGTTTACAAAGTAATGTATTTCTGTTTCTATTACAATTTCATTTTGTTGAAATTTGTTAATTTGTCAAATTTTACGACAGCGGCCTACTCGATTCGTTTTTTTCACGAATAAACCGTCAAACATTTCTTATTTTGCACAAATCTCGTAAGTTTTACAAAATAAACCCGACAAACCCTATATCAGCAAAAAGCTCTTAAAAATGCCATGCAATGATTTAATAAAATATAGGGTGATGCATTTAAAAAAATCGAGTTATTGCTATTTGTAATTTGTCATTTTCAAAAAATCGTAGTAGGCGATAGAACATCGACTCCGAGTTCGTCTACATCTCGAAAGATGTGCTAAAGCTTAAGGAATCGACTGGAAAAAGTTGATTACGTTATCTTGAACAGTTCTGAATGTTTTTGTGGATCTCTGTACAACGCTATTTTGACACATAAATTGACGTAAGTCAAAAACTATTGCAAATAAGTCGAAGAAACCTAGGTGCGTTATATCGACAATTTAATGGCGAATCTAAATATGTAACAAAAATGGGGGGTTGCCATTAAAAAAACAGAAATTAGTTGTGTATCTTTTTTGGGTATATAAACAGAAATATTTTTAGAATGTGGCTCATTGTCGATCCTATCGTTTAAAAACATCAAATCGATAGCTGGGGTAGAAAAAAAGTTATGGAGCATGCACACACCCCTGGGTCACCCTGTATTCAAAAATAATAATCAATACAAAAGTTTTAAATTTTTTAATTATTTACAATTTTGTTCGATAGTATGTATATTTCAGCTACAAATCGTAAAAACCAATATCCAACCCTTAAGTTGTTCATTCCGAAACTTTTAATGTGTCTAATTGAAGTTTTTTCATTTACTTATAATTTACTATAAATTTTACGACCATCCACATACTGCTAAGAATTTTTTTGTTTCAAAAAGTAAATTAGCGCCACAAAAACCCCAAACCAGGGCATCAAGTCTGTCCGTCAATTTTTTTTTAATTTGCAGGTATTCATCGAAAATCTCAGCTACGTGGAATTTGTGGAAGGGTGGGAAAATGGATCTAGAGTTCCCGAAAATCCGTTTTTCGACGATATCTGCCGAAATATGACACTTAGAGCATTTTTGTTTAGACAAAAAATGAAGAGCAGTTTATTACCTACAAAAGTTGTCCCTATTTTCAATAATAAACAACTTTTTTTCACTTTTTGCACTTGATTAATAAATTTATTGTAAAAAAATCCAATTTGAAAGTTTGAAGGCAGAATTTTTTCTCGTGCACTTAATAAAATACTTGAGATATATGTTGATGAAAAGGTAAGAATATAATCTTTTATTTAGTACAATTCCTAACCCCAAAAAATTTTGCCACGAAAAGAAAATAATCCTCAAAAAAATGTCAATCTTTCATAGGGGTGAGAATTTTCTCAATTTTCCGGAAAACCAAAAAATATGAAAAAAAAAAAAAGAAAAATGCCATCGGCAAGGGAACAAGCTAAGTTTTCTAATGATGCGCGTTGAAAACCGATATAGTCCTTGATTATCTATTAATTCCCGATTGACCCGAGCATTTTCGAAAACTCCGGAAATACAAAAAAAAGCGCCCTACAAAAACATATGTTTGTTTATGAAAATATATAAAAAATTTATTGAATCTTTCTGAATATATTTAACACCTTGCAAAGTCTCATTATCCAAAAGGATTCGGTGCAATTAGTCTTAATAAAAAAAATATGAATAAATTTATATGAGGGTCAAAATATCGAGCAAAAACAAATTTTGGCCCGGTTTTTGTAGATAGTGAACTGATCTTCATTTTCATTCTCTAAGTGTCATATTTTCGGAAATATCGGCGAAAATAGGCGAAAAAAAAAAACACATTTTTGAGACCAATGGGCCATTTTCTCGCCCTTCCACAAATTTCAGACAGCTGAGATTTTCGGGGGTGAATATAATCTTGAATATTTGCAAATTAAAAAAAATGGTGCCCTGATGCCCGGGTTGGCACCTTCGTTTATTGGACTATACTTTAAACCTACAAAGAAGGTAATCAGTAGATATGCTATTTGGTACATTGAAAACAAAAGCATTAATTTTTATTGCAAATAAAGTTTTCCCAAATTTGTTTTTATATTGTATAAGACTCAAGTTAATTTTAATTACATTTTGATCCAAAATTGTTTATCAGAATTCCTAGTTTCGATCTATTCTGAGAACCTTTCAATTTACTTTCCAGCTGGAACATATAAAAAAAGTAATAACACTTAAAAAAAACTCAAGGTAAACAATAAACCTCTCGATTATTTTCGAATAAATATTTTTTTGCATAAATTATGTAACATAAACAATACTATCCCATATTAAATAAAGGTTAAAGGAATCCATTAGCCGAATTCGTATCTGAACGAAGGATGTATGCAGATTTTTGCGAAGGTTGTAAAGTTCACTGATATTTTAATAAATGAAAATAATGGAAAATTACGCTGCACGCTGCCTACTTTTGAATCTAATCTCAGCCATTAACCTCCGAGGAGTTTAGATTTCATTTGGTGATAATATTGTTAAAAAAATATATATCTGATTATGCGTCTAAAATAGCGCTCTGGCATACTTAAATATATTTTGAAATTCTCTGAATCACTAAAATATTCAAGAACTGTACAGTTAAAAAGAGTTTTTAAATTATACAGGGTGATTCATAACTATTGGGACTATAGTAGTAATTCTCTAACGAATATGTTAAATTTTATCCATCCGTTACTATTTGACATTTTAACCCAAAAAGCCATTCCGTAAATCTTGTAAATAAGGGTCCAGTAAGTTCGAATTATTTTAACCCGATACGTTAAAAACTAGGTCTACTATTGTGTATAGTGCAAAAAAAAGAAGAATAAATGAGGTTATGCGCTAAACAAATAGATAAATAATGTATTGTTACTTATTTCTCAAATCTCGTGTGAAATACTTAACTTTTATTCAATATATTAATTTATCTGAAATTTTAATTTTATCCTTGTAAGTAACTTATTAAAAATTATTAATTTTATTATTGGATTTAATAAATAAATTCTAGACTCTAATTTGTTAATTTTTTTCAAATTTTATTAAGTTAATTTTTTGTTTGTTTTCTGACGTAATCTTAGTCAGAACGTAATTACCTTCTGTTGGGCGCCACCTACTCGGTCAGTAGAGAAATGAGAGTGTCCTAAATCTCAGTTGTGCTTCTGAAATTGGCCGCAAAATTATAAAAATCGATAACGACTCAAAAATATGGAAGTATTTATTAACAACAAAATTCACGGTTGAACTTGTAGTTGTAGTGAGATGATTATTGAGCAGAAGAAGGTAAGCGTAATATTCTTATTTATTTGTGAATTTAACAATTACCACTGATTTAATAAATCACCCTCTTACCTTGTTCTAATTTGATTATCTACTAAAATGTAAGCTAACCTAATTAATTAAGTATTAAGTACTTTGGCCTTGTTTTGTTTGTAAAAGTTTGACATATTGAAACGAAATGTCAGAAATATTACAAATTTAATTTTAAAAATTCTAAATGTACACAAAGTACGAAATTATAATGTTGATGTAAATTACATAAGTTAATTATTTAGGAAAAACATTCATGCGATCTCATTCTCTCCTTATTTTATAATATCTAATTAATAAAGAACAACAAAATTAATTAATATTAATCACTATGAAAAGTTTTTTTTTAAATACATTTCAACTGTATATGAAAGACACAAAGGTCAGTGCTTCCCAACTTTATCTCCTTCAAATCAACTAGTCCTTTCCAATTTTATATCTCCTTATCCACAATTCCGCATATTAGTATAGCATCTCTCCAATATACAAAATTCGGCTACAGATCCATAGAATTCAATTTATCAATCTTCTTCATAAACAAAATTCTTAACAGATTTCCTATTTTTTAAATTTTAACATCTCAAAATTATTTTTGACATTCCCTTTCTTTTGTGTTGAAGCATCTGTTACCTCCCTCTTTTTTCTCGTTACCTGGTTACCTTTTTCATATACAAGGTGATTATTTCACTGCAATATCGATATTCAAAAATGCATAGGTACCTTTAATACTATTTAAATCTTTTAGTTATCTCTGGTTACTTTCTTTCCAAATTAACGATGTGACGAAAATAAATTTCTAGGATTCTAATCAGGAATACGGGATAAAAATGCTACGGGATGTGGTTGTATCTGGATAATAGATGAAGAAACAACAGGAGCTGGATTTTCTTTCAGGAACAAACGATGGAATGTTAATTGGAATTCTTTTATTGATTTAATTCCAAGGTTTTCTTGTAAACATCGATTCTACCCTCACTTAAAATTTGACAGGTAAAATTTCCTTACAATTTCTTTCTTCGATCAGAGTGGCTTTGATTTTGGTTTTCTTTTGTTTTCACGATAATAATTGATGTGTACTGTTCCAAAGATTTTTAGCAAAAGCCTCGCTTGACAGCAAGTTTTGGTTTTTATAAACCATCATGTCAAAGCCGTCTAGATCGGGATTTGACTTAATTTTCAATGAAATTATTATAAAATTCAAAAAAAAATTAATTTTTATATGCTTTTTAACTATTACCAAATCATTCCTGAGATAAAAAGAATGATTTTGGTATAATTTATTTCCTATTCTAACTTATATTAAATGTACATGAAGACTTTTTTACTTTCGTCATTATCGATTTTATAAATTGTATTAAACTTTATTATTACTACCTTTTTTACAATAATACTTTAATTTTGGAAATCCCCACACTTTATTTTCTTGATTTATTATATTTCCCCTGAATTTACATTGATCATATTGTTAAATTAAGATACTGCACTTTGAGGTTACGTTTAAGATTTATTTCTGTTCTAATATTTAAAATAACAACGTTTTCATTGTTGTAATGATTGCAGACTTATCTAAGACTATTTTGTCTTAAATTCTACTATTTAGTTATTTGCTAAATTGTTTGTAACTATTCTAAAATCGTCGATGAAAATTCCTTATGGAATTACCATGTTAAATTTTGTTATCAGAAATTTAATATTTTGTCATATGATTACTGCTCTAAAATTAGTTTCAAACTTTATTTTGTTAATTACGTTCTGCCTAGTGATTATTTAAATTAAAATAAATAGTTATTCAATGGTTTTAATTAATTTATTTTGTTTGATAATTTCTCTATTATCGAATAAAAGTTTTGTATTCTCTTTATTTGGCTTTTCACATTATTTAACCGTTACAATATATTATCATGCTATGTTTTTTTAACGCTCTCGGTGAGATCTTTTCGATTCTTGAACCAAATATAGCATGTTTCATTTAAAAAAATGTAAGTTTGTGATGCCACGAGTTTTTGGAATACCCTGTATAATCTAAACTATTTTCAAAATGTGCACCTACTAACTGTACTAGCTCACACAAAATTTGAAAGTTTTATCTCTTACCAAAACGACGTAATCCTGCGATGTCAGAAGTTTCGCTCACCCTGTACAAATTGTTAAGATTTTTATGACAAAATAATGCAGTTTTTTGCGATCAATTGGTGCCCTCTGGGGAAAAAAGGAAATAGTACCCTAGTACCTTAAAAACGAATTGTGATAAAGAATAAAAAATATGATAGTTTTACACTGAGAAAAAATCAGTTGGTTCCCAAAGTGTCGTATAGAATCACCCTGTATATATATTGTATCACTATGCGCCAAAACTTTTAATGTTTTATGTAATTGCATTTAATAGGCTTAATTACTTTTCATGTTCTAAAACGCATATAAATATTTATATGCATTTTAGAACATGAATATATGCATTGGTGATTTTATAATAACATATGAAATTTTAATCGTTGCCTTCGTTAAAAGCTATTATTCCGGTGTGCATTAAATACATGATATAAACTTTATTTTTTTGTATTTTTTTAGTCTAGGATTTACAGTTAACAAGATATTTTAATAACTTGTTTTTAATTAGAAGTTATTAACTCGTCTCATAAATCGGCGAAACAAAATATCTAAATTGACATGTTTTAAGGTTTTAATGAATGTACAGTTGCATTATAAATTTTCAAAATTTCATTGTTTTCAGGAATGTTAATATTTTAAATTCAACGATATACAAAAGCAATGCTTATTTAAAAAGGTATTTATTATTTTTTAAGAAATTTTGATATATATATATATATATATATATATATATATATATATATATATATATACAGTGTGTCCCAAAAAGTTTCCTTGATAAAAAGTTCTGCGTCACCTGAAGATCCATAATCAAGCATCAAGTTTTTTAAATATTAGATGGTATATAGGAAAAATCAAAGGTTTTATACAAAGGTAGAAAAAGTTTACCTGACATATTACAAAAAAAATGATTCGTGTTAAAAATTTTTGCAACAATTGGAGCATTTTTTTTTAAATATTTGGTGGTACACAGGGAAACTCAAAAATAATGATTTATAATAAAAGTTAAATATGTTTAAATTTAAATACAGAACAAATAATAATTGAAAATAGGAATTTAAAAGATATGCCCACTTTTAGATTTATAGCTCTTTTTTTCCTCGTCTTAATTTCCACCAATCACAAAAGCGCAAATTACAATACCTTTGATAACAAGTAATTATGGTCTCCTAGGACACCAGAAAACGACGGTAAACAATTTTTCTGATTTTATTGTCAATAGTAAATGGCTGGTCCCCAACACGAATAACCCTATCTTTTGTCCAGTCCGTCTTTTTAAAATTCTAATGGTTAAAAGTTCATCTAGAATAACAACTGATAGATTATTCTTAACAGTAAATCCATCATGGAACAAAGAACAATCAAGTGGGTGGTACAAAAACACTCCAGTTGGAAAAAACGAACTTTCGAAATGGACTAAAGAAGAATCAGAGAAGGCAGGATTAAATACAAAAGAAATAAAAATAACAAACCACTCTATGCGGTCGACAGCAGTCAGTAACCTGGCTAAACAAGGGGTTGGTGAACAACAATTAATTAAAATTACTGGCCACAGTCCAACCAACTCAATTAAGCCTTGCCTGCAAAGGGATAATGAGCATTATTCCAACATCATAAACACGCTTAGAAGTGACGCCTCAGAACCTCCAGCCAAAAAACAGAAAACAGAAGATCATGCAGCCACTCTTCGAGCTTCTCACTCTACAGCTGGACCCATCAACAACATTAATCATTTACTTGCACCCAACGTTATCAATGACTTAACAAAGATTTCAAACCATACTCCTACTGTATACCAAAACTGCAATTTATATTTTAATTATACCATAAATATTTTAGGTTGTAATATTTTGTGATTAAATAAATTACTTGTTTTTCAATTTTCAAATTAATACCTACATATTTATTATGAGAGAGGTAGAATTGGCAGAATACAAGGAAAAAAAAAGAAAGAGTCTGACAAATGTTGCAAGACAAAAAAATCAGAGTGGGTAAAGAAAATGATGTTGGATATAGAGCAGGATAACAAAAGATTATTTAACCTTATAAAAAAACAAAGTAAAAAGAAGACAGAAACGGATAGAATAAATAAAACGGAATGGGAAACGTACTATAAAAGACAGTTTAAGGAGGATAGGGTTACAGAAGCAAACTATGAGGCATTAGAAGAGGAAGAAGAAGAAGAAACCCCACCAACATACGAAGAATACGAAGAAATAATACTGAATCTCAAACAGAAGAAGACACCAGGATCAGATGGAATAGTTAACGAGTTAGTGAAGAAAGGAGGAAAGAAGCTAAACAAACAAATATTTGAACTAATAACCAAAATATGGAATGAAGAACAAATGCCAACAGAATGGAATCTAGGATTGACAAAACCTATCTTTAAAAAGGGAGACCAAACAAAGTGCCAAAACTACCGAGGAATAACCCTACTTAATACGGCATATAAGATACTAACGTCGCTAATAAGACAGAAAATAACTAAATACTCGGAAAAGAAACTAGGAGATTACCAATATGGGTTCAGAGGCGGGAAATCGACAATAGATGCCGTTCATGTAATGACACAAACGATAGAAAAATGTTACGAGTATGGAATAAATTTGCATATATTGTTTGTGGATTTTAAGCAAGCATTCGATAGTGTTAAGAGATATAAACTATTAGAGGAAATGCATAAAATGGGAATACCGAAAAAACTTATTAGGCTAACAAAAATGTCATTTAACAATTCGAAAACCAAAGTAATAACAGATGAGGGATACACAGAAGAAATTGCTATTGAAAAAGGTGTAAGACAGGGTGATGCACTATCAACCACGCTGTTCAATATAGCGTTAGACGGAGCGATTAAAGCGATAGCTCGGGGAACTATAATTTCTCAGAATATGACACAAATAATAGGATATACAGACGACCTCGCATTAATTGCAAGAAGTAGAAACAGCCTGGATAAGATGCTAAGCGACTTGGCTGAAGAAGCGAAAAGTAGAGGCGTGGAAATAAATGAAGAAAAAACTAAATACATGATAGTTAGCAGGGAAACAACGGAGAATATAAACGAAATAAGAATACAGAATTACAAATTTAGAAAAGTAGAAAACTTTAAATATTTAGGTGTGACGATAAATGAGAAAAATGATAGAAAAGTAGAGATAGCAGAAAGAGTAAAAGCGGGAAATAAGGCGTACTGGAAGTACAATAAATTGATGAATGACAGACATTTAAGTAAAAACACCAAATTGAAATTGTACAAAGCTGCTATAAGACCAACAATGACATATGCCGCAGAGACTATGTGTTTGACAAGTAAAAACGAAGAAAACTTAAGGATAGCTGAGAGAAAAATATTAAGGAAAATTTTTGGCCCAGTGAAAATAGAAGAGGGGGAATTCAGAAAAAAGTTGAATCATGAAATTAGAGAAAAGATGAAAGGAGAAGACATCGTGAGGTTCATAAAAGCTCAAAGGTTAAAATGGTATGGACATGTAACTAGAAGGGAGCCATTAACAATAATAAGAAGAATAACAAACTGGACACCACAACTAAGCAGACCAAAAGGAAGACCGAAGACAAGATGGGAAGATCAAATTAGAGAAGATATACGAAAAATGAATATAAACAAATGGAAAATAGATATAAAGGACAGAAAAAAATGGAAGAAGATAACAGAAGAAGCAAAAACCCATAGTAATTTATAAAGAAAAATAAATAAAGAGAAAACAGCGGAGTGATTCACCGCAAAAAATGAATCTGATGAGCTTAAATCAGCGGCCACCATTCCGACAGGAATGAATAGCCTATATATATAATATTTATTATGTATGCATATATAATAGGTAGTAGGTTTTGTAAGCTATGTGTATGCAGAATAATCTGTTACCCATGAAATAGTCTTGTCAAATACCATTCGGGCATCTAATTTTTCCTGTGAAATAAATCGAAAAAACACAATGCAAAGTAATATTTTTTTAACGAAATGCATTCGTCTTCGACTTGGATTTTTGTTGCTACCAGCGCTCATGCTTCTTGTTAAAATATTACTTAGCCACGTGTTTTTTCGATTTTTTTCGGAAAAATTAGGTGCCCTTATGATCTTACAAGATAAAAATTAAAAAAAAAAAAAAACACCATAAGCAGTTAAATAATTACTTTTTAATTTTTTCTGTATACCACCAAATATTTTAATAAATTTGATGCTTGATTATGAATTTCCAGGTGATGAAGAACTTTTTATTGTTTAAGAATATTTTTTTGTAATATGTAAGGATTTTTCTCTATTTGTATAAAACTTTTTGGGACACACTGTATTCATTTGTAATTTATTTTCAAAGTTTGATTTTTCTTCAATAGGTACTGTAATTGAAGAATTTTAAGAATAAGTAGATTTAATAAAAAATGTAGTTAATGTTATTGCAATTATTTTTATTTTTAGATTATTCTAACATTTCATAAAATTCACATTTTACTGATAAAACAATAGAAACAATTAGGATTGTTTTAATTTATAAATATAACACAGTATAACCATTAAAATTAAGAATAAATATCAAAGTTGACTGACAAGGTCTTGGTAAACAAGATATAGCGATGAAAATATAAAGGAAAGTAAGTAAGTAAATTTCCATTGTTTTCAAATAATTTACATTTGTAATATTTGGTGCCCGGTCAGTAACTTTTTCCTTATTTTTATATAATTAATGATAAATTATATAATTAAATGTAATATCAAAACTTGTTATTTTCCTTAAGATTATAAGAAATATTTTTGAACGTTTAAGAGTTTTAACAAAATTTAAGGGTAAAGCCCCTAGACTCAGGATCCAAAAAAAATTGTGCAAGATTTTCTTTCATTTTTCTTAAAAAATAAATGTGAAAGAACTATTAAAAATACGCTATTTATACTGTTAGACATTTGTAAAAAACAGGATGTGACGTGATTTTCCACACTTTTCCCGACTTATTTTATATATTTTTACCCGTTTTTTTTGTAAGCGTCTACTATAATGTCAATTATCATCCAAAAGGTAGCTCGGGTTAACGTAGGTTAAGCACTAGGGTGGGCCGAAAAAACCTTTTTTTTTTTTAATTTTTGAATTAGATGTTTTCGTAATGTCTTCATGCCAACATGAGGGAGCTACCTTCAGACGACGTCATCGCCTACTTTAAACAAGTAGGCTGGCTGACGAGCTAGAAGGAAGGCTCAACCTCAGAAGGACGCACAATGGGCCAAATGTGGCCTACGTGCTGTGGGGTGACCCACCCTTCTAGATTTACAGATACAGATACAGAGATGTCTTCAAATAGAGCCTAAAACATTGTATTTTAATTTGGTTTAAATCCGTTGATATCTTCCGATCGCGCATAAGCCCCAAAATTTACGAAAATATTGAAAATTTCACATTTTTACGTATTTTTGGTATCACAGGCCCACAAAAAAAAGTGGAATGAACTTTACATGTGAGGATACTACCCCTATGGATTTTGAGCCGCTGAATCCGAATCCGAATCCCTAGCCTAGGGGAAATGCGTGAAATCTTAGAAATTTCAGTATCTGTGAAATCAATTTCGATCTACGCAAAACGATAATGTTTTCACGTATATCGGGTCGCTTAGAATTTCCCTAGAGTACAGAATTCCACTAGTCTAGGGGAAAAGGTGTTAAGCTGAGCAAAACTTGTGATTTTAAGAAGGTTCTATTTTTGCGCAAGAAAGGTTATATATTTTCGTATTTTGAGTTCCTGAATTGATATCTAACGTACAAAATGTTCCACAGTACTTCAGAATTTCCCTACCCTAGGGAAAAACGTAGAAAATTGTTTAAGGAAGTTTTCGAAAATTTCTTAGGTAACTTTAAAAGCGACGACTATAAGAAACTAGTGAAAAATATGTTGCGAAAATTTCAAGAACAAGGTTGCCTCATGAGCATAAAATTACACTTCCTTCATTCCCATCTCGAACACTTCCCTGAAAATCTTGGTGATTACAGTGAAGAACAAGGAGAACGTTTCCACCAAGATATCAAATAAATGGAGCGACATTATCAGGGGCGATGGGATGAACACATGGTTGTTGAAGAGGGATGTTGCAGGTGAAAGCAAAAAAGAAAGAAGAATCCGCTCCGTCGGACGTTTGACGATAAAAGAACAAGGAAAAGACAAACAAACTAATAATATATAAATAATGGAATTTTCCGTAGGCTAGGGCAATTGTGAGGAGCTGGATGAAAATTCTGATGACAGAAATTAACACGGCAACTCAGACGACGGAAAGATCAGCTTTTCGATTTTTGCACAATTTTCTACGTTTTTCCCTAGGCTAGAGAAATTCTGAAGTACTGTGGAACATTTTGTATGTCAGATATGAATTCAGGAACTCAAAATACGAAAATATATAAGCTTTTTTGCGCAAAAATAGAACCTTCCAGAAATCACAAGTTTTGCTCAGCTTAACACTTTTTCCCCTAGGCTAGTGGCATTCTGAGGTACTCTAGGGAAATTCTACAGTCAGATTAGAACTCGAGAGCGACTCGACATACGTGAAAACATTATTGTTCATTCATAAACAACAAGTACCATTAAGACCAATAATAAGTTCTATAAATTCACCTTGTCAAAATGTAGCAAGATTTCTATTTACAATAATAGATCCGTTATCAGGAAATACTCCTTCATCAAAAATTCAAAACCTTTTTTAGAAAAATTATCAAAAATAAAAATAACAAATTCAGATATAAGTAATGTTGATGTAGTTAGTTTATTTCCAAATGTTCTCGTCGATAATACTTGATAATTAAACGTCTTGACATCTTTAATTTCAAAATCTTTCTCGGTGTCCTATGTTGCTGTCATATTTTTGTAAGATTATCAAGTGTGTTCTGTTTCTATAGTAAATTTTTTATTATATATTTTGTTGTCATTTTGAAAACGATTAAGGAAGTCGAAACATCAAATTAAAAAAACTTTTTTAACCAAATAAGTGGTTTTATTCCATGAGAAGAGACATTGAACTTATTTATGTATTTTTTTGTACAAAATTTCTGTTTATAAAAGAAATTTGATAAACCTCATCTATTTTAAAAGTGTATACAAATAACGTTTTATTTTGATGCTGAACGTGATACGGATGGTCCAATTTTCCCTTATGAACTACTTTATAAATTTTTATGCAGTCACATATTAGTCACCGACTTACTAACCTTAAAAAGTTTAAGAACGAGCTTTTTCAAACGAGAGTACCTCTTGCAAAAATGTTTCAACATAAAAACGACCCCGTCGAACACTTTTGAACCTTACAAAATTTACACTGGATATTCTCAAACACTCCAAAGACACTAAACCGACTTACAGAATTTGACCGAAAAGATGCCGTTAGAAGTTTCACTCATACCCGAGCGACGAGAACCAACTGTATATACGAATCACTTCTTGGGCGATTTCACTTCCTTCTTTTACTATGAGGAACTGAATTAACCATGTAACCAGACGAGATAGCTTTTGGTTTGGGTTAATTTAGATTATGTAACAGTGAATTTTGTATCTTGAAAGTTATTGTACCCTAAGCTAGGAACATGTTATACGTAATCAGCGTTAGACGTTATAAATTAATCGGTGTTTGCTGTTTTAGTACTGGAGATGATCCCGAAACCAATTAGTTGTTTAATGTGATTAAATAGATCATTTAAATATTTATTTATTTAAAAAATATAACGCTTCTTTAACTTTGTGTTTATAATTGTTGAATAATTCCATTTACTCCAGTCATATTAGGATATTACGTAGCAATAATTCCCTAAAATGGGATACTTTGTATATGTGTTGTACCACGGCTCGTCTGAACGCAGCTTAACCCAAAAGTGCACTTCTGTTTTTTCTATCGCATCATGTTCCCCAAGGTCTAAATAATAAGATAAAACTTTTTTTGAAATCACCCACCGACCAGTTTTCATTTTCGCGGGAAAATTCAAAAATTGAAAATTCAAAAAAATTAATAACCTTTTTTTGGTAGGAAAAAGTAAAATATCTTATGTTTTCTGTCCTCTCGGAGGATTCCAGCATACACAAATCGAAAAAGAAAAGTCTCAGGAAGAGAATGCACAAAAGTACAAGTCAAGAAGATGCTCCACGTTCGAGAAACTTGCAAAAAACTGGTCAAACTCAATAAAAAAAATTTCGAAAAATTTCAATTTTTCCGCAATTTTTCGCAATCACTCTGACATGCGTGAAATATCTTATTTAATGTTTGTTAATTTGCGAATTATTTTTCTAACCCCATACGTGGGGATATAATAAATTATTTCAAATAAATCAAAACTCATGAAAGTCAAGAAAAACAAAAACCTTTATTTCAGTAACATTAATTTTTACTCAATTGATTTTACGTGGTAACTATTTATATTCAATTACAGCTTTCAGTAATTTATCAGTAGTAATACCCCTAGGGCCTTGATAATACCGAGATAATTTTGTCATAGAAAATGCTGTAAGCTGTAAGCTGATAATAGCCCGAGGTCGAAGGCCGAGTGCTATTTTCCTTAAGCAACACGCTTGAAGGATTCTCTATGACAAAATTTTGAGGATTTATCAAGGCCCGAGGGGTATTCGATAAATTTCAAAAAATTGGTTGTCAATCTGACGTTTAATATTTACTCATTTTTATTTAACAAAACTAAAAACAACAGGTATTAAAAGTATCCTGCTGTAATCTTTTAGGTTTTGCATTTCTTGCATCTCGCGCATTTTTGAATATCACACTGGTAAACGGGTCGAATACAATTTTGAAGTCATTGAAGTATTTTTCCTGGAGTAGCTTACTCGTAGTATTCCAAATTGTTTTTACAGTCGCTTCTTTATATTCAGTTCCGTCAGCTTTTTTCATTTTTACCGCATAATCTCTCAATATATTAGCCAAATTAGGCAAACTCGTTTCAGCATTCAGTTCGTATTCTCTGGTCGCACAAAACTCGAGAAATATTTTCCATATATATTTTTTTGATTTGGTTGTATTTTTTGGTATATTACTTGATATAATATCATTAATTGCATCGTCAGATGCATTACCAAATCTTAGCGACATTTTTAAACCAGTTGTCAGTTTGACGTTTAATTAATTTTTAATCAAAAACTTGACTTGTTGAAAACACCAAACTGAAAACACCACATGTTATCGCTGTAATCCATAGCTGATTGGATGAAATTTGACACATGACTCTAAATTAAGTAATTTGATTGGTTACAATAGTTAGTAAAAAATTATCATTATAATCTGGGTGGTTTTCAGAGACTTGATATTTGTTCCACATTATCTTGAAATCAGAATGCACTGTTCCATGGCCTGTTCACTGTAAAACCCCAACCCTCTTCTATGCCCTTCACAAAAGTCTTCTATATGATAAAATACTGCATGTACTTTTGGTGTGACTGATAGTCCTAGGGCCAAATAGCTAGTCTTGAATTGAGCGATAGATTCATTTAATTCGATTCCAAAACAATTGTGTTCCAAAACAATTGTGAACTAGACGATCAAAATCCTTCAGTGTTTCCACATATTTCAAACACCCAATGGAGCAAAACGATCGGAGACTATCCACTTTTTTCAATAATATTCTGCATGAATTGCCATTGAATTTGGTGCCTCCTTGAGAAAATTCTCGTTGCACATTGCATAGGTTGATCCATTCTGTGTTTCAGTAACAAATTCATCTTGCATATGGGTGACTATTTTATTAACAACACCAAGCGTTAGATGTAGTTGTAGATGTATCGTCATCTGCAGCGAAAACTTGAGGATTGATACAGCTTTTGAAATTTTTGGCATTTTTCATTATCGATCCGGAATTTCTCCAAGCTTCAAAATATATATACCCAGAAGAGAGAGGGGGGTATCTACAAACACACACACACACACACACACACACACACACACACATGTGTATGCACTCTCATGTTAGGATGAATTTTTTATCGAGTTTGTCCAGTTTTTTGCAAATTTCTCGAACTTCTTGACTTGTATTTTTGTGCATTCTCTTCCTGAGACTTTTCTCTTTCGATTTGTGTATGCTGGAATCCTCCGAGAGGACATAAAACATAAGATATTTTACTTTTTCCGTCCAAAAAATCGTTATTAATTTTTTTGAATTTTCAATTTTTGAATTTTCCCGCGAAAATGAAAACTGGTCGATGGATGATTTGAAAAAAAGTTTTATCTTTTTATTGAGACCTTGGGGAACATGATGCGATAGAAAAAACATAAGTAGGTTAAGCTGCGTTCAGACGAGCCGTGGTACCCATTAACAACATATAAAAAAAATCAACACTCATCCGCCATCTTGGAAAATGTTGGAAATACAAAAAAGATTTTTAAACAAAAGTTAAAGAACATAAAAAAATACATCTTTACAGTCCTTATAACTTTTGTCTTATCTCTAACGGATATCGAGAAAAACTTAAATTAATAATAACACAACTTGAATTTTGTTTGATTTTTGGCAGTTGAACAATGAATTTACAATAATAATAATAAGAATATGCAACATGCTCGTTCAGCTGTTTCTATATTCTTTGTTTGTTTAAACATCCTTGTATTCATATACAGGGTGAGACACGGTAGACGCGACGGTCCATTGTGGCTAAACGGTTAATATTTTGAAAATGTTGTTTATTCATGGATATGTGGGTTGATGAAGGCTACATTTTAAAATTATTTTGAATTATACAGGTTGTCCCAAAAAAGTGTGGCGTATCAAATTTATATTCTTTCTTATGGAAGACCCTATATTTTATTGCATTTATAGATTCTACGTTAAAAATAAGATAAACTTTCTTAAGTATTCCCTATACCTAAGCTTTTTAATTTTGGAGTTATTTTGATATTTCTAAAAATGGAAGCACTTAGAAGAAAACCAATAACTTCGAAACCCATGGAATCAGCCAAATCCAATTTTAACTTGAAAAAATTAGACTAATAATTGAAAGCAATAATGTATTTAGAGTTGTTTAAAATTATACAGGGCGTCCAAAATGGGACGATTCTCTAATGACATAATCAAACGACAATATCGTTCTTATTTTAAATGGGACACCCTATATTTTAAAATCCTATTATGTAGCAAATTCCAGTACGTTTTAAAAATTATAAAGGTCTACTATGCCTAAATCTGTTAATTTTGGAGTTATTTTTATTTTTGTTAAATTTTTCATTATTTTTCCACCATAATGCCTAAATATAACACCCTGTATTTGATCAGCTTAGACTATGATCCGAAAAAATTACAGATGCATCCACTTTTCATAATAATGTTAGTTAATCGTCATAACTTTCATTATTATGATACTCAAAACCAGCATTTGTTCCACACAATAGATCATCAGAACCGGTGGAACATTAATGTATACGGTGGAATTATAGGCGACGAAGTAATTGGCCTATATTTCTTTAATGGCTATTTAAATGAGAGGAAATTTGTGAGCCATTTTCAAAATTTTTAAAGTGGGGATTAAACTTGCGCAGTAAAATAGGTTTCCCACTATGCTTCTGTTAGCGCGCATTTTTGTCACCAGCAGTGCTGCCAGGTCTCACGATAAATGGTGAGATCTCACGATTTCGTACATAATCTCAGATAATATGTCGGAATCTCACGAATTTTGTATATGTATATTTGGCTTTACTTTAATGTTTTAAGATATTTAAAAATTTGTAATCTTCTTTTGTATATTAGGCTTGCCTATTTAATAAATAAATAAATTATATTGGTGCTTTGTCGGGCCGCGCAAAAAGTTGCAAAGGGCCGCAGGTTGCCGACTCCTGGGCTAAGCTGATCAAATACAGGGTGTTATATTTAGGCATTACGGTGGAAAAATAATGTAAAATTTAACAGAAATAAAAATAACTCCAAAATTAATAGATTTGGGCATAGTAGACCTTTATAATTTTTAAAAGGTACTGGAATTTGTTACATAATAGGATTATAAAATACAGGGTGTCCTATTTCATATAAAAACGATATCGTCGTTTGAATATGTCATTAGAGAATCGCCCCATTTTGGACGCCATGTATAATTTTAAACAACTTTAAATACATTGTAAGTGCTACCATTTTTAGAAATATCAAAATATCTCGAAAAGTGAAACGCTTAAGTATAGGGAATACTTAAGAAAGTTTATCTTATTTTTAACGTATAATCTCTAAATGCAATAAAATAAGAAATAATATAACTTTGATACGCCACACGTTTTTGGGACAACCTGTATATTTCAAAATAGTTTTAAAATGTAGCCTTTATCAACCCACATATCCATGAATAAACAAAATTTTCAAAATATTAACTGTTTAGCCACAATGGACCGTCGCGTCTACCGTGACTCACCCTGTGTGTATCTTTTTAATCAGTTTAAAATATAGTTTGATGTTTAATCACTCTTCTTGATATGCTTTTAAGCCGTCAATAAATATTCTATTACAAAATGTCTAATTGACCTCGGACTCTCGTGGCCAAATGGTATATTTAATTTTGACAATTTTGATAATTTTGATATGTCACGCTCTTTTTAAACACCTTGTATAAGTCATTATTTTTAAAATGTTCAGATCGACATGCATATACTTCCCAGACCGTTTATTGACAAAAAAAAATACCATCCATTTCTGTAAGCAATCAAATTCTAACAGAAAATGCGTATTCTCAATCTCATATTTTCTGTACGAATAAAAAAATGTATAATTTATTTCTGATATCAATTGATTTATCGAAAATGTGTAATTTGAGTGTCAATTTTTATGTCAATTCCTATGTAAAATATTGTTGATTGTACTATACCAAAACTAAATTTTTGATAACAATTATTGTCATACTATACAAAAAATTCATTAAAAACTGTAAATTTTTTTTGTAAGAAATATTGTCATACTTATAAAAAATGTCCAATTTTAATGTCAATTCCTCCCTAAGAAATAGCGTCAATTATATTATACCAAAAATGTATTTCCAATGCAAATTCCTGCAAATGTCAATTTTTATACTAAAAATATCTACCTTCAATCTCAAATTTTCTGTAAGATCATTAAAGGTTGAGATTAAAAAAAGACAATATTTTGACCAAATAAGTATTTATTTTATTTTAGGGATTTAAATTTAAAATGACAATGAATTAATATTTACTTGTGACATCAAGTATTTTGATTGAATGTCAATTTCTTTGTAAGAAAAAATTGGCAAACATAAAGTCCATTTTCTGTAAGAACTTGCAAGTCATGCTACTATCAATTTCTCTTTAATAATTACTATCAATTGTATTCCATTAAAATATATATTCTATAACTATTAATCAATGTTTTCAATGTTGGTTACTAATACTTCAAAAAAATGAACAAGAAGTGTGGGGGAGGT
The DNA here is from genome assembly GCA_949320105.2 of Crepidodera aurea. Classification (NCBI taxonomy): domain Eukaryota; kingdom Metazoa; phylum Arthropoda; class Insecta; order Coleoptera; family Chrysomelidae; genus Crepidodera; species Crepidodera aurea. The sequence goes on from OX439475.1 coordinate 65,603,563, forward strand.
CTGGGCGCTCTGGGGCGACTTACTGATGATTGATTGCGCATTTGCTTTACAGTTGTGGGAAAACCCAGAAAAACCTCACAACACCATTAATACTGGTTTTTATCGTCAATGGAGGATACCTGTTCCAAAAAGTGAGGAGAAAAAAAAACTTGCGCAATCGATAAATTATTATTTTTGAATGGATTAATGTTAAATACAATTTTTCATGAAAATAAACCACTCCCGAGTTATAGGGCGTAGAAAATTACGATTTACACCACAAAAATCGTACAGTTCTAAAAAAAATGTATTTTTTGTCCGTAACTTTTTTTTGGCTGATAATATCGAGATGTACAATAAACTAGCGCCATCTAGACTGTGGTATTTGAAAAAAAATCCTTTTGCAGAACATATGTTTCTACAATTGTCCAGTAATTTTTAGTCCTATGGGATAATTATTTTTTAAGTTTTGGTCTGTTAAAGTTGAGCGCAAGTTTTTTTTTCTTTTTTTCCCCTCACTTTTTGATGTCCTCCCCCAGCTCCCACCCAACACGCCGCTAACAAAAGTTTTCTACTTCTGATCTGGATACATTTCCAAGCAATTTGCAAAAAATTTCAAGTCGATCTGATCAGTTCCTAGTTTATGCTCGATATTACAAAAAAATTTACTACCTTTCTTGGACTACTTGCTTAACATGGTATAGTTCTTCCATTTTCAGTTGCAGAAATATAAAAACAAGTTCCTTTGTCGGCATTGGTAGGCTTGTCGGCACATCTATAAGCCGCTAAAGCCGACCAAAGCAATTTACCGACACATCTGGGAATTTTGTTTTTATATTTCTGCAATTGAAAATGGAAGAACTATACATAATATTGTCCTGATAACCGATTCAGGTGAATGTATTGCTCTGAATCGGTTATATTTCAGTAGAGATTTTAATATCAGCAACCATAAACTAATATCTACGGAAACAAGTTTCGAACTCAATCTATTTGATCCGAAACCCGAAGACCGGGACTTTGTCAGTTGAGACTACGAATCCAATAAATCAAATTCCAAACAAACGTAGGTATATACTATTTTCAATTCTATACTATCAACTTTTTCTGACTTCTTTTCTCTAAAACGAGGTGTTCCTCAATGGTCAATTTCGAGCTCAGTTCTATTTTCAATTCACTTTTCAAATTTAATAAAGTGACGTAAGTTTAGAGTATTTTTAATAAAAATTTTGAAAAATTCTAATCAAATACTATTAAACGAGCAGGGTTTGTATGTGTGTATGTCCGGGTGATCTCAAAATCCACTCGTCAGAATTCAATGAAACTTTCAGGGTAGACTAATTCCTATCTAAATCGGCAAAAAGTGCAGGTCTCATGTCTGTGAAAATTAGATCTTCCGAGATATTTACAAGAAAAGTTAAGCTTTTAGTTTTATTTCCTAGCAACGCAGACAACACAGAGATAACATGGCTAGGCTGGAACTAAACTCGTCTAAGTATCTAAGACCTGCTATGCGAATAACACCATGAACGCCTTTAGATTTACCATATACATTGTTTTAATGTTAACATAACCGTTGAGATCATTTTCCTTTGTGATAAGCATGTAACATAGACCAGTTTAATTCCAGGTTAGCCATATAACCTGTTTCTATAGTAAATTTGTTATTATATATTTTGTTGTCTTTTTGAAAACGACTTTCATTTAAGAAAGACAAAACGTCAATTAAAGCTCCCTCTTTCTTTGAAATAAGTGGTTGTATTTCCATTAGAAGAGAAACTGATAAATATTAGTTTAATTTGTCAGTTTTTGGCATTGTCAAAAGTAGTGAATTGTCAATCATCGACCATCGATGGAAATCACATCATATTTTTGTGCGAGGGATGTTACAAAGCAACGTTCAGTAACATAGTCGCGATACATAAGGTTGGTCTAATAGTGGCCGGTGAAAACGTTGGTGGAGTGATGATGGAAAATCGTCATAAGAAAATAACCTATTTTTGTAAATATCACGTAAAGGTTTGACTTTATTTAATTTCGCCATAATAACCTACAAATTTTGACAGCTACTGACACGCACATCTCTGGGTAAACGTTAAGAATATGGGGCAGACTGAGATTTTCATGAAATTTTCACAGATGCTATAAAACATGATAAATTCAAAATAGCGATAGAAATCTTTGCGCGGAAAAATATTTTTCACATTTTTTAAAAAGAAATATATATTGGGATACTCACTCCCAAGACAAACAAATTCAGTGCGTTGAAACGATTATTTAACATATCTTTCTAATACAAACGTATAGGTATATAACTTTTCTACAAATGCCCAAGTAGCAATTTATAAGCAGAATAAGCCTGAAAAGTATTAAAAAAGGAAAAAAATGTTCATTTTACGGACATAAATAATTTGCTTGTCAAATGACAGCCATCTCATAAATTCAAAGTTGATAATACAACGTTGCCAATTCAATTTCAGAAATCATGGATTTAGGTAAATATTTAATGGAACGTTGAGTAACACTGTTAAAATAGACACTTGTTAAAATATGCTAAAAATGTGTAATACTTTTGGTTTTAATCATCTTTTTCCGAGTTAAATATTCGTATGTCTTTGCTAGATTTTAATATTGAAACTCGGTTTGTTAAATTTAATAAATTTTCGGGCAAATATCGTTTTGCCAAAGAACATCGTGACTAATTTTTTTAAATGAAATATGTAAATGTTTCTTATCGTTATACAAAATGCATGGTAGAATCAAAAAATTTTGTAGGTCCAGATATTATCTACAAAAAAATTCCTCGCCATATGTTGTCAGGTAAAAAAAATATTCACATTCTAACATAGGATTTAAGGATTTTTTGGTGAAATTTTTCAAAAGTTTTATTATACAGAAAGTTATATGGGACCTCTAAAAAAGTTGTTTTTATCCTAAAGTAAAATTATTATTATATTTAACCGATTAAAAATATTGCTTATTACTAAATTAAAACGGAGCAAAAAACCCATTCGATAATAAAATGGTCAAAAACAAAAAATAACGTTATTTCCTGCTAAAACATCACAAATATTTTTGTTTATTTTCAATTCCTGTAGCCAAAAAAATCAAGTTTTATGGTTGAAAATTTTTAGGTCAACGAAATTAAAACATTGCAATTCCCAGTACCGAGCATTTAAAAACGTATTTACATTGAAGTAAGTAAGTGTATATGTAAAAATAGATTTTTTTTTGGTAGAAATCTTAGTTGTTTCTATTTTTGTTAACCTAATTAATTTTATAACATCCAACCTGTCAGGATTTCAATTATTTACAGATAAACATTCATCGTTGTTTTCGCGAACAGGTGTATCAAGTTATAAACTAAAATTATATAAATAGATACAATAGAAATTCGAATTTTGCCAGCAAAAATAAAACTTTTTTGATGTAATTTTGGCTTGCTACTTAAGAGGGCTCCATACCTACTTGAAACCATTTTAGTTAGTGTCCACACTAGTTAACCAATTTTGATGCAATTTTCACTGTTTCATTAAAAAAAAACTATTTTCCGGAAAAGTGTTTTGTTTTTTTTGTAATTTGAATTTCTGAATTAATATCCAAATTTATATGTTCCAGTATAATTATCGTTTAGTACCCCGGAACGGTTAGAGCCTTCTTTGGTCTAGCCACGATAACCTTCAGGGTTCAGAGAAAGCAAGAGGAAGATGCTGCGGGTCCTTCAGATAAACCTTTAGCAGCTGCCCTCTGCAAATACCTTGCCCAAAACAATATCGAGATAGTCCTGATACAGGACTGGGGGAAGTTAAGGGTAAGTTAATCTACGACCTAACAGCAGAAAACGTAAGAACCTGCATTATAGTTAGGAATAGCCTACATGCTTTAAAAATGCTTAATTTCTGTTCTAGGGACCAAGCGGTAATTAGGCTGAAAACACATATGGCAGGACACTGGATGGAAATAGTTGTAGCCTCAGTATATCTGCCATATGACTCTCCAAGTCCACCTCCTTCGACAGAAATGGAGCGACTTGTCGAACACTGTAGGGCCACAAACCTACAGATTCTGATGGGGATAGATGCTAACTCACACCATACAGCGTGTGGCAGCAGTGATAACAACAAAAGAGGGTGAGTATCTTTTAGATTACATTATTACAAAAAATTTGGACTTAATGGACCGCGGTTATGAGCCAACGTTTATCACTAAAACTCGTAGCGAAAGAATTGACATTAGTTTGGCATCCTCTAAAATAAACTCCCAGATAACTCACTGGTATGACCACAGATACATCCGAATGGAGATATCTGAAGTAGAGAATGCACCGGTGATGTATCGTGACCCGAGAAGGACAAACTGGGAGAAATTTAAAGATGACTTAATAACTAACCTTAACAATGTCAATAGAAACATAAAAACCAGTACTGATCTAGAGCTAGCAACTGGACAGCTCTAAGATGCTATTATAAACTCATACCAGGAAAACTGCACAGAGGTAAGACAAAACACCAGCAAAAACACTAGTTGGTGGAACAAAGAGCCTAAACTCAGGAAAGAAATGCGCTTTTTTTTAATAAAGCGTAAAGAACAGATGAGTGGAAGAAATATACCACCATACTGACCAAGTACAATATAGAGATCTGGAGGCACTACTACAGACATATCTGCCAGACTCCAAAGTGATAAAAGAAAAACAGGCGATCCCTAACATTACAAACCCGAATTATAGGGCCAGAAAAACGGATTGGAAACTGGCAAACAGAGTCATAACCCAAAGCAAAATTAGCTGAGCAATAGACCTATTTGAACCATACAAATCACCTGGTCCGGCCACAAAAAGGGATTGGAAACTGGCAAACAAAGTCATAACCCAAAGCAAAATTAGCTGAGCAATAGACCTATTTGAACCATACAAATCACCTGGTCCGGACGGTATATTCCGTCTTCTTGCAACAGGAAAAGAAAATGCTGGTACCAGTGATATGTAAACTTTTACGGGCAAGTCTGGTTACTGCTTACATTCCAGTTAGAAGAAAGCTTTATTCCAAAACCTGGGAAGGACTACTCTCGGGCTAAATCATTCAGACCCATTACTTTATCATCTTTTATGATAAAGCTAATGGGAAAACTTTCTAAAAGAAAGGCCACTTCATAAAAACCATCATGCTTATCAAACCGTTAAATCCTGTGAAACAGCACTCCATCAACTCATTTCAAAGATAGAGGCTGCACACAGAAATGAAGAAATAGCCTTAGGAGCATTTCTGGATTCGACCACACCTCTTTTAGAATCATGGGTGCAGCTGTAGCAAAGCGTGGCGTAGACGACACCACATGCAGGTGGATACAAATTATGCTATGCAATCGATCAGCTGAAGCAACATTGTTGGGAGAGAACATGGAGGTGTCAATTTTCAAGGGATGCCCACAGCGAGAAGTCTTATCACTTCTACTGTGGTATTTGGTAATTGACGAGCTCCTGGCACAGCTCAGCAAAAATCGATTATGAAAAAGTCGTTTTTTGGTTTTCTGCATTTTTAACGATATTTTTCAATACGAACAATATATTTTTTCATACCATCTTAAAGTCGAGGTTTCAACGAAGAAAATGAGCACTGATAAAGTAAAAAAATTGAAAATTGGTTAGTGAACTTTTTCGATTGAAAATTAGACTTTTTTTATTTAAATTCGTATAAAATCGAAAAATAAATATTTTGCTTTGAAAAAAATTACAGCTTATTTAAAACATAAAGAAGAACGTTTTCACCAAGTATTATAAAAAAAAAATTTTTTGCGGGAGATAAAAATTAAAAACGAAAAAAACTGTTTTTATCATTTTTCTCAATAATTTTGAGGTTATGTTGAAAACTAATTAATACAAAAGTTTTAGATTTTTTAATTATCTAGAACCTTTACATTAAACTTTATCGATAGGGTGCATATTTCAGCCACAAATGGTAAAAGACCAATATCTAACCCTTAAGTTGTATATTTAGCTATCCCCCCCTCTTCCGGAATTTTTAATTTGTCCAATTTATTTTTTTCAATTTACTTATAATTTACCCTAAATTTTGCGACCATCCACATACTGCTGAGAACTTTTTATGAATTCTGCTAGAGCCTTTACAATTTTATTTTTTAAATGCCTTTATTTCCGTATTTCTTGGTTATTTTTTGTTAGTAGATACTAAAATTTTTATTTAAATCAAATGTCAACGTTCCCTAGATTTTAGATTTTTTTTATTTTACTGACATCATCGGGTTTTGTCTCGTTTTCGATTTGAATTACCATATTTTTATAATTTGTTTGCTTACTAAAATCGCGTCATCTCACGTACGTAAATATTTTATTAATTTTACATTTTTTCATAATATATACTTATGGATATATCGCAGACATGACCTTATGGAAATCAGCCAGTAAGATTGACCTTCAATTAAAGAAACATGCGGTAGTTAGATCTACGATTTGATTGTCGATGTAACATTGGAAGGGTCAGTTAGCAAAAAGGCTAACTCATTCTATTACATCAACTCGATAAACGAATCATTATTACCCCTTAGTGACAATAGAAAAGGATATAATTATAATCAATGATTCATTTTAAAAAGATTCTATTACCGTAATTTCCTATAACAATGGTCCAACGGTGTCTTGTAGAACACAAAATCATTTTTATTTCCGCCAATAATAAATAAAAATACACTATTTTCGCAGGAATTTTCTTTTACACAAACTTAGATTATTTGCAAAAAGTGTATACTTTCTTCCCTTAATGTTGTTACGGAAAGTTTTACCCACATTCCCAACAAGTCATTCATAAGTTTCAAATATTCCCTGCCCAAGGATGATGTGAGATAGAAATATAAAATGAGTGAACATGACGTCCAATTGAATCGCTGATTATTAAAAGGTACTTATGTCACAAAAAATTGTTTTCGAGATAATGGCGAAAAACCTATTTAAGCATACGAACCTTTTAATATATATTGCTAAATATAATCGTCAATAAAATAGACAATGAGTGGTTCTTTTGCATTCCTTTTATATCTCATCGATAAATATAAAGTTCTAGATGCCATATCTGACCCTAACTCATTTTCACAAAAAATGCGACATAAGTACCTTTTAATAATCAGCCATTCAATTTATGTTGCGATGCATGGGCGTACCGTTACATAGGGAAATGGGATGTGACACAATATATTGTAACGGTTAACTAAAAAGAGAATACAAAATTTAATATTCAATACGAAGAGTAAAAAAGAAACAGATAATTTTATTAATACCAATAAAATAATTATTTATTACTTTTTAAGTAATCACAGGACAGAATGTGATTTCAAAAATAATGTTTGAAACTAATGTTAACATAGTAATTGTAAAAGAAACTAAAAAAAATTTCATGTGTCAAAATTTAACATGGTAATCTCATAAGAGATTTTCATCAACAGATTTAGGGTATTTACGAATAATCTAGCAAAGAACTGAATAGGAAAATTTAAAATAATATAATCTCAGATAAGTCTGCGATCATAATAACAATGAGAACATTATTATATTAAGTGTTTGGAGAAAAAGAAATTTTAAACTTAACCTCAAATTTCAATATCATGATACATCAATATAATCTATTAAAGTCAAAGGAAATAGTATAAATCGGGGAAATAGAGTGTTGGGACTTCTAAAATTGAAGAAATACAGTAAAAAAGAGCAATAATAATAAAGTTTTATGAGATTTAAGAAATCAATAATAACGAACATAAAAAGTCTTTGTATAAAGTTAATATAAGTAGGAATTGTACAACAATTACATCAAAATTATTCTTTTTGTCTCTAGAATAATTTGGTGTTAATTAAAAATTGTATAAAAATTAATACTTTTTGAATTTTGTAAAAATTTAAGTTAAAAAATTAAAATTCCAATCTAGTAAGCTATGACTTGGGCTTTTATAAAAACTATTTCGCGCTGTCAAGCGAGGGCTTTTTGCTTAAAACTCTTGAACAGTTCACATCGCTCTGCATGACTAAAAACAAAAGTCAAGTCAAAGCAACACTGATAAAAGAATAAAAATCATTACCTGTCAAAAAGTGACGCTATTTTCAAGAAAAAGGAAAAAAACTTTTAAATCATCAGGAGAAGCCACAATTATCCACCCTGTCCTGCATCCCGAAAAAGAGATCCTAATCGAATTGTATCCTGACTAAATTTATTCAGTTTCCGTTTTGAAAAACATTTCATTTGTATTTTTGAAGAACATCCATTTAACAACAATAACCGTAGGAATAAGGAAGACTTAAATAAAGGTACCAATTTTCATTAAATATCGATATTTAAAAACATTTTAAAACAATAAAAGGCCGTAACTAATTTTTCTAAGGTTAAAAATTACTTAAACTATAAATAACTTTGGTTCGAGTATTGAAGAATTTGAATTTGACCAAATATTTGTTGCACGTTCAATTAAAAAGGTTTTTCGTTACTGATTTTTTTGTTATTAATAAATTTTTGTGAATTTATCTCAGAAGTCGTTATTATTGATTTTAAAATTACAAGCCAATTAGAAACATATCTGAGGATAAGAATCACTACTCTGTATAGTAGATGGCGCCCAATGCATTCTGTCAAACGTAAGAATTTACATTCTGTCTGAACTTACGAAGGAGGTAAGAATGAAAATATTTCCCATAAATTTTAAATTTATTTAAAAAGAAAAGTTAATAAAGTAAGCAAATTGGAAATAAATTAAATTAAATAAAAAAAGGAGAAGAGCTGTAGTCGAGGTTAGTTGATTCAAAAATAAAACAACATTTTATAGGTTATGTACTAAAATTTTAAATTTAAAGGTCAATAAAATAAAATAAATTAAACAACATCCTATCACAACGAAGGTAGTACGTAACAATATTTACTTTTTTTAACGATTTTTATTTTACCACGTCGGTTACATAGGAAATTTAAAATACTAATGAAATTATATTTATCTAATCAAATAAGTAATCGTAAAGTGCATATAAAGTATGCAGTGCGCTGTTATAAATTATATAATTGGTTTATATTCAAAGACCTTCATTTCCTCAAATCCTAACAAGGAGTACCAAATATTTCTCCTTTCAACATTTGCAGGAAACCTAAAAGTCATGTCTTCGTATAACTGTTTAAATGAAAAATATTACCTAAATACTTAGATAGTTTGGCAGAAAAACAAAATGTGATTTAATTTTTAATAAAATATATGAAACCTACATAATTATAAGTCCTTGCAATAAGTTAAAACAATCCTTTAGGCATTATTAAAGAGTTTATACAGTCGATAAAATACTAATTCTACGCCGCTGAAGCTTTGTTTATAATCTTACATGTAACTTACTGATGAAATAATAAATCGGGATTTAAATAATCCAGTTTGCTGCACACAACGCACTGTTGAGCTATATTTGACTAATCAATCAACTTAAACTTAAATTTTAATACCTATTAACCTATAAAACACAATTGTAAATATACAGAGTTAGGGGAACATGGCTGATACAAATTCAATAGTAACATTCTATTATTGTGGTTTCATTGATAAAAATCGAACGTTTGATAGCGCTTAGTTGCCGCTTCTAACACATTTCCGTAGAAATGGTTTAAACTTAAATCGTGGTAAAGTTTCTTTGTCAATATTTATCTATCAATATGATTTGTTGTGTTATTAGTTTCGAAAATTAATGTTAGGTCCAAAATAATTTTTACATAGATTTAGTATTTGGTAATGACGGAAAAAATTAGACGTTGACAACATTGATACTAGAAATATACATTTAATAACACTGGGCTTAGACTGTTGTTTGTTGTTGGCGAGCGCCGAAATGTAAACAAACTCTATCTTATTTATATTATATCCATGGTTTTACCCCACCAAAAACATTCATAAGAAACAAATGGACCAATTTCTTAACAGACTCTGTTAGAAACAAAAAAAGATTAAAATCTCAAAATCCCAAGCCACTAAATATTTAATTAAACAGTTGGTAAATTAGAATTGGATCAGTTTAAAGTGTTTTTGATCTCGAAGCATTTTTGGTAGAACTTTTTGTAAATTAATCATTATAATGTTGATACAACAACCTAAACTGTTTAATTATTTTGTTAGATAATTCAATAATAATAAAAATATGTAGTTAATAGAAAAAAGTATAACAAAGTTGCGAATTCATTTAGTTTTTTTTTTTAATATTTTAATACAAAGAAATGATAAATTTGCATTTTTCTTTATTCATTTGAGTGTTTTTCTAACGATAAGCAAATCATAGCGTGCGGTCATCCTTGCTTAAAATTCCAATGATAAAATAACAAGACAATGATCAATCTTGATCACCAACGAAAAAAAATAATCTTACAAAAATATTTAGTGTGTCAGTTGAATTTGTTTGTCATTCTAAATAATAAAAGTAGCATAACAAAAAGTTTACATATCCTTATATTATTTTGAATGTTTTTTATGGTTTCGTCGATGAGCGTAGAAAAAATTAATAGCATTGAAAAAGCTAACAGTAATTATCAGATGACGTAAATTATAGCGGATGTTTTTGAAAATACTGGCAATCAATAAGGGTTTTAAAATTTTAATTTATTGACTTTTGAACTAAAGTTATGAAATTTTAAATTTAATACTACGGTTGGTGATACAGGGTGGCGCAAACTTCTGACATCGGAGGATTACAGTGCGAGAGGGAATCCCATGAGTCCTATGCTTCGCTTTGCTCCCAAATCAAGTTTACATTATGTATAAATAATTATGTTATAAAAAAATTAGTATTAAAGTTTAAATTAATGTGCCCATTAAGAGACGTTAATTTAAATAGATTTATAAACAAAACAAAGTATTAAAGCACAACAAATATATACAGGGTGGCGCAAACTTCTGATATCGAAGGATTACATCGTTGTGGTAAGAGATAAAACGTTCAAATTTTGTGTGAGCAAGTACAGTTACTGAGTGCTCATTTTGAAAATACTTTCGATTATACAGGGTGTTCCAAAAACTCGTGGCAAACTTTTGTTCAAGAATCGAAAAGATCTCACCGAGAGCGTTAAAAAACATTTAGCATTATAATATATTATATGGGTGTTTCGAAAGATATGGCCAATGATTAGCAAAAGTGACCCCCTCTTTAACACTCTACAAAACAGTAAATCAAAATAAATCAACAGGTCTTTGTGTTCAAATGTCATTCCCGTAAAGTTGGCTATACTCACTATTAATTCCTTTTTTATCTATGGCTTCTCTAATACAGGGTGAAACAGAACTCAAATTTCTCTTTTTTTTTCGTCACTGGATTAAAACCATTAAATTTCATTAAAAGGTTTTGTATTTACTATTAAAGATTTTAATGTATTATTAGTTTGAAAAACTGTTTTTAAATTAAATTTATTGCCAATCCTAATTTTTTCCGATAATTTTGGAATATAAGGGATTTTTACTATATTTGAATGAATTATTGGGGGATTTAAATTTTGATTTTTAGTTTTGATGTCTCGGTAAAGTTCACGATTTATAAATTTACTTGGGTAGTTGTTCTTAATCTTTAATAGTAAATACAAAACCTTTTAATGAAATTTAAAACACAAAAAATTGTATTTACAAAATTCCATGCGAATGTAATAAATTTTATATAGGAGAAACATCTAGACCTTTTCATATTAGACTTAATGAACACCAATCATACATTAAAAATAAACAATTCGAGAAATCCAAAATATGTGAACATGCATGGGATTTTGGTCATAAAATATAATGGAATTCTTCAACTAGATTATTAAAAGAACCGAATAATTATAACCGCAAAGTTAAAGAAGAATAATAACGAATGTGTTTCTAATTGTTCGGTCGATATTTCAAAAATTTGGAAGCCTATTTTGCAAAAAGGATACCCTCTATATTGGGATAGTATCATAAGTTTTTATCTGGTTTTTTCTTATGATAATATTAATAAGAAAACTTCATTTATGACGAAGTATAAATTCTCTTATAATATGCAAATGCGCTATCCTTTCAAAATTCATTCCCAGAAACGTCACAAAAATATGATTTAAACAGATTTTGACATCTTCAATCTCAAAATCTTATTCTAAGTGTACTATGTTGATGTCATATTTTTGCAAGATTATCAAGTGTTCTGTTTCTATAGTAAATTTATTTAGTTTGTTATGTCATTTTGATAACTGCTTTCGATAGAGAAAGCCGAAACGTCAATTAAAAACTTTTTTAACAAATAAGTCGTTTTCATCCAGTAAAGAAAAAAAGAGAAATTGAAATACAAACCACTATGAGCTTCCGAAATGAAGAACTCAAATCAAGCAATATCTCAAAATTTTTAAATGAATCACCCTATAAGTCTTTTCACAAATTGTTAGTACAATTAATAGTACATTTAGTGTATAAGTTAATGAAAAACTGTAAATATTTTTACTTCTAGGAAGCGTTTTAAAGATGCTCTGTACAACTCGCGAACATCCACCTAAAAAACATGAAATCCTATGTAAAATGACCTGCCGGATTCAAATTTTTTGTTCGCCCTTTGATCCGGAATTGCGAAATTTGTCAAAACATGACATTTTTGAAAAAACTGAAAATTTTCCTTAAAATAATATTTATTGCAAACTAGTGCTTAACTTTGTTAATTGTTGTCCGATCGTTATGAATTTTGGATAAGATATTTTTCAGTACTTTCCTGACCCAGTTTCATAACAATAAAAAATATAAGACGTCTAATAAAAGCTACGTCATTTTTTTTGCTAGATGACACAAAATATCGTCATTTTGCAGAGTAAAATGGTGAGTCGAGAAAACTTTTTATCTTTAGAGATAGTTAACTAGTTTAAGTGAGAAAAAAGTTGCCAATAGAACAAGGAAACTTTTTTACTTTAACTTTTTTTTCATAGGACGTTTAGTTTGGGTCGTGTACTTTTTTAAAACCGAAGGAAATTGAATCGGCGCGTCGCATCTCTTGGCTTTACCACTGTGGATGCGAATAAAGCGATCAGTGTGTCAAAGAGAGTAAACACCACAGCCTTCTTCATACGCGCAACAAAGATGACGCGCATTACAATATTATTATGACACTATAGGAGGTATAGCGCGATTTATGAGAGTGAGAAATGATAGGAATAATAATAATTGTTTTTATATTTTACAAGTATAAAACATAATATTATTATTATCTAATTAAAATATTTATTTTACAATGCATTTTCCCTCACACTGGCAACTTATATTGCATCTTACATTTGCTTTCAGGCATTTGCACTTGTTACCACAGTTAAATAATTTACATTTGCAAAATGGAGTAATTTTTTAAAATATTATTTTGAGAAAAGGAAACAAATCTGAATTCTATAAGGCTGTGTTAAGAGAAATTAAATATGTACCTGTTGAGCTTTCCTAGAAATAAGCGACACTTTTAACACAGCTTATATAAAAAATATGATGGCACTTATTTAGCGGTATCAAAATTTTAGTAGCAGAAAATTTCGAGAATTATTTTTAAAATACGTGTCTTTACTATTAAAGTTAAAGCCTCAGATCTGTGGTACAATAGTACGCATTGGTGATCGTTACGATTTTGAAGAAAGCTTAAAGCAAACAGATACCTATAGAAGATCGAAAAATTGTTATTTTGAAACATGCGAAATACGAGACGAACTTGATATACCTGATTGGAAGAAATTTATATCAAATCCTTTTAATAAAAAAAAAACTTCTTGGCATATTTAGCATAAAAACTAATGAAAGAAAATTATGTTATACCTGATCAAATTAAAATAGTGTTGGCAGGAATGTCAGAAGATAATCAAAGAACAATAAAATGGACAAAAATGGAGTCGAAAGTGGTTGATGAGTTACAGTTTACTATGGGCATGAGGAAGCTGATACTAGAATATGTGCAATTATTAATTTTTTTACAGACATGTTTAATGTATTTGTTATGTACTCATAGGACACAAATGTTTTTATTTTATCAACGTTTTTCTCGGTTACCTTAGATGTCGAAATTTGGATGAAAAGAGAAAAGAAATTTATCCCATGTTTCTCAATCATTAAAGCACTAGCATCTGGATGTTAAAATATTAGCAGACAATTTGTTGTCAATATATTGTTTATCTGGATGTGATTCGGTTAGCTTTCCGATTAGGAAAGACAAAAAAAGAGCCCTAAAAATAGTGTTGTCTCAAGAACCAGATGAGATGAATATATCATTGAAGTTTATACTATTATACTGGTAGGTAAATAAGGTTTTAATAATTACCTTTTTTAGGGATTTGCCGCCGACGGAGGATTCTTTTATTTCTCATGTGAGAAGGGCATTTTTACAATGCGCAATTTTCAAAACGGCATATTAAAGCCAGATCTGCCAGAAATTCTAAAGTTTGGTTACGAACGCAAAAACAATAATTGTATAGAATCGAAGAAAAAACTTTTTGTAAATTTTAAGAAATTAAAACTCTCTTTAAAGTGTGTAAAATTTTAATTTAATAATTAGCTAAGCGCTTTCGACCTTAAAGGCCATCCTCAGAGCCGCTACCATTTAAGGCCGAAAGCACTTAGCTAATTATTAAATTAAAATTTTACACACTTTAAAGAGATTTTTAATTTCTTAAAATTTACAAAAAATAATTGTATAGTTCCAAAATTAATGTCCAAAGAAGCAAAACCTACATTTTTAAAAATTCTCCATTTTCCAAAGGTAAATTGTTTAACTGTGGTAACAAGTGCAAATGCTTGAAAGAAAATGTAAGATGCAATATAAGTTTCCAGTATGAGTGAAAATGAATTGTAAAATAAATATTTTAATCAGATAATAATAATATTGTGTTTTATGCTTGTAAAAAAATTATTATTATTATTCCTATCATTTCTCAATCTCATAAATCGCACTATACCTCTTATAGTGTCTTAATAATATTGTAATGCGCGTCATCTTTGTTGCGCGTATGAAGAAGGCTGTGGTGTTTACTCTCTTTGACACACTGATCGCTTTATTCGCATCCACATTGGTAAAGCCAAAAAAGTTTTAAAAAAGTACACAACCCAAACTAAACGTCGTATGAAAAAAAAAGTTAAAGTAAAAAAGTTTCCTTGCTCTATTGGCAACATTTTTCTCGCTTATACTAGTTAACTATCTCTAAAGATACAAAAGTTTACTCTGCAAAGTGACGATATTTTGTGTCATCTAGCGAAAAAAAATGAGGTAGCTTTTATTTGACGTTCTACATTTTTTATTGTTATAACACTATGTCAGGGAAGTACTGAAAAATATCATATCCAAAATTCATAACGATCGGACACCAATTAACAAAGTTAAGCACTAGTTTGAAATAAATATTATTTTAAGGAAAATTTTCAATTTTTTCAAAAATGTCATGATCTGGCACATTTCGCAATTCCAGATCAAAGGGCAAACAAAAAATTCGAATCCGGCAGGTCATTTTACATAGGATTTCATGTTTTTTAGGTGGATGTTCGCGAGTTGTATAGAGGTGGACGAATTCAGCACCTCAGATTCCCGACTATTATGATAACGGAAAAATCATGTATTTTACGTACACAACTTAAATGGTAAAAAATTTAAATTTAAAAATTGAAATTTAGTCAGTTGTTGGTGGATGGTTAGAATTTGAAACAGAAAGAGAGTTACTAAATAGAATTTTATTCACTAAAGATTTGGGATATGAGTTTTCTAAAAGAATGTTTTGAAGTTCTTTTAGACACTCATCCCTCAAAGATGGATGGGTGACCTTAACCACTCTGCTTTTGAGGTTATTAATTCAATTTATTTTGATTTTCATGGGATGGTTTGAATGAAAATTTAGGAACCGATCACTATTAATTGGTTTTCTGTACCATCTAGTAATCTAGTAAATATTATTTTAATCTTAGAAAATATCAAAGGAAATATTTAAATAGAATAAATATTAGTTGACATAAAAGAGGAATTTCTACCTAGATTTACATTAAATTTTAAATTTCTTGTTTGTGACTATTTGTCAATTTTAAAACCCTTTTGTCAGATTGATACAAAAATAAGATTTTTACCCCAAAAATCGAAACTATACCAACAATTACATTCATAAATGAACAAGCAAAATATTGTTAAAAACAAAAATATATATAACCTGAAACTACTAATACTTTCTTATTCTTAGTTTTGTTACGAGTTGAACATTTTGGAAAAAAAAACACGTATGGGATGTCAACCAACTTGTCCGAGATGTAGTAGGCTCGAACAAGTCTACAATGTTTTTTAAACGTGTATTTACACACAAGGCCAGCCTTAATGTTCGTAAAATCCAATGTATCATTGGATTCGAGCCACTATTTACCTGATTCGATTTAACGAAACCGACAAGCAAAACATGCATCTAAAAAATATTGAATCTTCAGTTTGGATACTTCATTATTTCTCTACTTCTAGCCGTACAGCATATTCTAAAAATACTGAAAACCCAGCTGGGGTCATTTTACGTTGTGTTCTCTCTATTTTTAACGTTATGTTATTCATGATTCGTGCTCTTAGGAATTTTAGCATATTTAATTGGAAGAATATTCTTTCCTGCTACAATTACCTTAAACAGGATAATATATATCAACCATGATTTAAACAAACATAAACATCACCACGGAAGTATAATAAATACTTGTTTGTGGTTACAAAATTATAATATACAATTTAAAACTATAATTAAAAAAAATTAAAGAATGAAATCAAAGTTTCATCTTTATAAATAAAATTGAAGTATTACATTTATATTGTCACTTACCGTCTATTTCTCAAATTGTTCTCGTGTGAAGCAAAATGTGAAATATCTTTATTGAATATATTAATTTAACTTTAATTTATCTGAAATTTTAATTTTATCCTTGTAAATAAAAAATTATTAATTTAATTAATTTAATAAATAAATTCTAGACTCTAATTTGTTAATTTTTTTCAAATTTTATTAAGTTATTTTTTTTGTTACCTTCTG
Source organism: Crepidodera aurea (assembly GCA_949320105.2). Taxonomy (NCBI): domain Eukaryota; kingdom Metazoa; phylum Arthropoda; class Insecta; order Coleoptera; family Chrysomelidae; genus Crepidodera; species Crepidodera aurea. The sequence goes on from OX439475.1 coordinate 65,620,557, forward strand.
ACGTAATCTTAGTCAGAACGTAATTAACTTCTGTTGGGCGCCACCTACTCGGTCAGTAGAGAAATGAGAGTCTCTTAAATCACAGTCGTGCTTCTGAAATTGGCCGCAAAATTATAAAAATCGATAATAACGACTCAATAAAATATCGAAGTATTTATTAACAACAAAAATAACGGTTGAACTTGTAGTTTTAGTGGGATGATTATTGAGCAGAAGAAGGTAAGTTTAATGTTCTTATTTATTTGTGAATTTAACAATTACCACTGATTTAACAAATCACCCTCTTACCTTATTCTAATTTGATTATCTACTAAAATGTAAGCTAACCTAATTAATTAAGTACTTTGGCTTTGTTTTGTTTGTAAAAGTTTGAAATATCGATATTCAAAAATGCATAGGTATAGTTCTTCCATTTTCATTTGCAGCAATATAAAAACGAAATTCCCAGATGTGTCGGTAAGTTGCTTTGATCGGCTTTGGCGGCTTGTAGATGTGCCGACAAGCCGCCAATGCCGATAAAAGAACTTGTTTTTATATTTCTGCAATTGAAAATGGAAGAACTATACCTTTAATACTATTTAAATCTTTTAGTTATCTCTGGTTACTTTCTTTCCAAATTAACGATGTGACGAAAATAAATCTTATAGGATTCTAATCAGGAATACGGGATAAAAATGCTACGGGATGTGGTTGGATCTGGATAATAGATGAAGAAACAACAGGAGCTGGATTTTCTTTCAGGAACAAACGATGGAATGTTAATTGGAATTCTTTTATTCATTTAATTCCAAGATTTTCTTGTAAACATCGATTCTAACCTCACTTAAAATTTGACAGGTAAAATTTCCTTACAATTTCTTTCTTCGATCAGAGTGGCTTTGATTTTGGTTTTCTTTTGTTTTCACCATAAGAATTGATGTGTACTGTTCTAAAGAATTTTAGCAAAAGCCTCGCTTGACAGCAAGTTTTGGTTTTTATAAACCATCATGTCAAAGCCGTCTGTCTAGATCGGGATTTGACATAATTTTCAATTAAATTATTATAAAATTCAAAAAAAAATTAATTTTTATATGCTTTCTGACTATTACCAAATCATTCCTGAGATAAAAAAATGATTTTGGTATAATTTATTTCCTATTCTAACTTATATTAAATTTTTACTTTCGTCATTATCGATTTTATAAATTGTATTAAACTTTATTATTACTGCCTTTTTTACAATAATACTTTAATTTTGGAAATCCCCACACTTTATTTTCTTGATTTATTATATTTCCCTGAATTTACATTGATCATATTGTTAAACTTTGAGGTTAAGTTTAAAATTTATTTCTCTTCTAATATTTAAAATAACAATGTTTTCATTGTTGTAATGATTGCAGACTTATCTAAGACTATTTTGTCTTAACTTCTACTATTTAGTTATTTGCTAAATTGTTTGTAACTATTCTAAAATCGTCGATGAAAATTCCTTATGGAATTACCATGTTAAAATTTGTTATCAGAAATTTAATATTTTGTCAAATGATTACTGCTCTAAAATCAGTTTCAAACTTTATTTTGTTAATTACGTTCTGCCTAGTGATTATTTAAATTAAAATAAATAGTTATAGTGGTTTTAATTAATTTATTTTGTGAAAGTTTTGTATTCTTTTTATTTGGATTTTCACATTATTTAACCGATACAACATATAATGGTGTCATCCGGGAAACTAATAATTTTACCGATTGTTTCTTGTAAGAATAGATTGTTCAAGTAGATGACGAATAATACAGGCCTCAGAACTGTTCCTTGAGGTACACCGCATGTAATTTTTGTGTCTGTGCTTACTTGGTTTTTAATTTTCACTTTTTGATTCCTTTTTGTTAGATAACTTTCAAATAACTTGTGCGCTGTACCTCTCCTTTCCAAATACTGTAACAAGGTACTCCTGTCAGATCGGTAATAAAAAAATTGTCATTGTGACTTCACGGTTCTCGAGTTGTTGATTTGTCGATTTAAACTGAGACACCAATAAAAAAAATATTGTATAACAATCAAAAAAGATAAATTAAGATTTATTATAATTATTGGCTTAGACTAGATTATTTCTAATTTACAATTAAAATTATATAAGAATCTAATTCTCCCAATATTTATTTTCACTTCCGTTTTACATTTAAATTTAATTAGTAATCACATTAATTTAAAAAATGAAATGTCCGTAAAAATCATTAGATTGATATAATAAAAAAATGCAGTTAATTGGTTAATATCTGCCAAAAAAAAAATAATTCCCGCTATTTCAAAATTACTATTAAAAATTAAAGTAAGATTATCTATATTGGTCCTTTTTCAAAAAAGTCGTAATAGATAAAAATTAAAAGGTGATTTATCAGAAACTCGTTAATCCAATTGCATCATCAGAAATTAAAAATATTATTTCAATAGTACCAAAATAAATTTGAAGTGGTAAATAATATTTTCATTCAATTTCATCATGTTGTTATATTCTTGGAGTTTTTTATCTCAATTTATTTCTTTCGAAATTCGAGATTGTTTTATTATATCATCATTAGGGTGACCGTTTCTACAAGTACAACAGTTATTATTAGAAATTTTTTGCGTTTTCAAATTTGGTGTACATCTTCATTTTAGTAATAGTCCAGTAAAGAACGCCACAAAAACCCCAAACCTGGGCAAGTCTGTCCGTCAATTTTTAATTTGCATGACATTGAAATAAATTCTGTCAATAAAATTTAATCCATTATTTACATAAATAATAAAAAAAATTGAAATAATATAAGATATTAAAAAAGTCGTCACGCGAAATGTCATTTTTTTGGTTTTTCTTCAATTTCAGCGGTTCAATGAGGAATAAACCATCAACATGTATAGATCATTTTAAAGTAGAGATTTCAACGGTTAAAATGAGCTCTGACACGATATTGAAATCGAAAAAAAGTTCCAGTAAACTTTCCGTGGAAGATTTTTTTTTTCTTCGAAAAATGTAAATATTACGAAAACTACTTGTTTTCCATATTCAAAAAAAATCATGCTTATTCAGTGCAAAAAAAAGTATACAAAATTTCAAGTAAATTCAATTATTTTTACGAAAGTAAAAAATAAAAGTGTGAAAAATCGATTTTCCGCCATTTTCTCGGACAATTTGAGGTTATGGTGAAAGTTTTCCATTTTTTTATTCCCTACAACTTTTGTGTACAACATTTTTCGCTAGGAGGTCAAGTTTTCACGAAAATTGCAAAAAACCATTTTCAACCCCTAAAAACCACCCCATTTCGCCATTTTGCTTCATCTCGTGTTTAATTTTTTTTGACTCTTTGTTATAACCTTAACTAAATGTTCCAACTGGTCTTTGCCTCCTGATAATATTCCCCATTTTAGGCTTTAAAATCCGCTTTGGCACTAGCCTAACTCTTTAAGGAATTTCTGCAGATTCCGTGACATCTTCCCATTCAGAATTATCTTCCTTTTCTGTTTTTGGAAACATCTGGATCAGAAGAATCTTCGCTTTCTTTATCAATGCGTGCGCAATTTAAGATAGACCATAATTAGTGATTAAGCGCCGTTGTTTTTTTAAATTTAAGATATTTAGAATGAACTCTGATAACACACCCTGTATGTAAACCAAATTTTTCAACCTACATTAATTAAGTTCGCCACCATTACTTTAATAGCCGTTTAAAAAAATAATCATTTTCGTTGTGGTAAGTGCTAATAATCTGCCGAAAAACTAAAACTCGGTCAAGTTCATCAGCATCAAAATATGCATAAATAAATATGAACGTGTATGTTGAAATAACTGTCAAAAATACACGCTGCTAGGTAAACATATGCACCTGAAAATATCGCAACATTTATTCGGTACTTGACTGAGATGAAGTTACCACATACCGAAAGGTTGTGATCTTGATTTCTTTTAGGATTAGATCCTAGGTCACTCAAAATACAATACGATATTATATTTTATTTCTCTTTTTCTTGTAAATGCTTTCAGGAAATAAAGTCGTTTATTATTATATTATATTGTTTTCAAGATTTATTTCCAATTTTTTCGAAAAAATAATGATGAAATATATTGATATAAGTGAAATTAAAATGAAATAATTCCTAATAAAAAAAGTTGAACTATCGAAAATAAGAATGGTACTAGCTCGTATGCTTTTTTCGAAGAAAGTTGTCGTAATTTATCAAAGGTAATACCACGAGTGGTATTTGGAAAGATTATTCTTTGACTCATTTTGTATTAAAAACAGAGAATATAGTCATTTATGCAAAAAACGTCTTTACACACAAATGTTCAATATTTTCTTTATCAATTTCACACAAATCTATTAGTACCCATTTTTTAAATTTAAACGTCAAATATTGAGGTTTATACAGGGTGTTTCATAAGCAGTGGTCAATATTTTAATCATAGGTTCAGGACCTCCAAATATTAATATTTTATTAAATAACTCTGTGTCAAATGTTATCTACTACTAAGGTACAGGGTGTTGAAGATAAAATTTATTTTTCGTTTTTTTGCAATAATTTCTTTATTATTTAATATATTGACTTGAAATTTGGTATGGTTATATTTTTAAGTTAGTAAATCATAAGCGTGTTATCAATTTTGAGATTAGATAAACTGGGTGATACTGGGTGAAGAAAAGTAGCATTTTTTTATTTCTGGCCTTTTTTTAGTTTTTTTCAAGTCTTTATGATATTTGCATTTAAAATATTCTAGCCACAGTATCTATTTAATTTACTTTAACATATTTCAACATAGTAGGCTTTGGAACTAAAATGAAAATGTACAGCTGTCAAATAATTAATTGTTAGATGTAATTTTGTTCACTAAATTCCATCTAAGTAGGTAATGAAAACGACACAACCATTTCTCTAATTTAGAAATGAGAGATATGATTTGTGTTTATGCACAAATAAATTTTTCTGGGCTTGCTGCTGCCATCTAACAATTAATTATTTGACAGCTGTATGTTGAAATATGTTAAAGTAAATTAAATAGAAACTGGTGGCTAGAATATTTTAAATGCAAATATCTCGAAATGAGCTGAATATATGCTATTAAAACAAGTATACCTACCTTTTTTGTTCAACTTTATAGGGTGTATCACAAAAACTTGAAAATAATTCAAAAAGACCAGGAATAAAAAAAAATTGATACATATCTTCATCCAGTAGAGTGTAGGTCTTTATCTAATCTCAAAATTGATAACACGCTTATGATTTACTAATATAACCATACCAAATTTCAAGTCAATATATTTAAATAATAAAGAAAGTATTGCAAAAAAACGAAAAATAAATTTTATCTTCAACACCCTGTATCTTAGTAGTAGATAACATATGACCCATAGATATTTAGTAAAATATTAATATTTGGAGGTCCTGAACCTATGATTAAAATATTGACCATTCCTTATGATATACCCTGTATAATTTTTGTACACCCTTGAGTATTTTATTTATTAGAAATAACTGTTTTTTGGGTGTATAACTTTTGCAGTTATTAGTTAAATCAATAAATTTTGCTGACAAAGTTTTTTGAGATAATTTATGCAATTAACCAAATTTAGCAATCCCTATTTCACAAGATGATGTTAAAAAAAAATCGGAGTTCCCAGTCGACCCTGACTAAAAATTACGCTCGCGTTTTCGATTTTATTTTCGTAAAACTCGTTCCAAGATTTGTCACAATCGCAGTTTTTGCTGATTACTTATTTACTACTTTTATTTTTTAATTTTACTGGCTAATAAGTAACCTTCAAATTTTTATCATATAATAATGCTAACAACGTTTTCTCGTTGACGTCAGAACGTACTTAAAATATTTGTAAATATTAAATAAATCTTTTTCTACGTTGATTTTTAGATATCTGCATTGTTAGCAGGTTACATGAAATTCTAAAATTTTCAAAAAATATTTAATTATGTACGGTTTTGTCAATTAAAAACTGGTTGTTTTAACAGTTGCTTTTAAGCCATTAACTAGCGAACATGCTGGAGTCTGGAAAGGTTGTCGAACACTCTTCCTAGTGACAGGCTTGTGAAGAAATACAAAGAATCTTTGGCACATACACAAATTTAGCGCAACCGCAAATTTAGCGCAACCGCGAATTTATCACAACTGCGAATTTAGCTCAACCTCAAATTTAGGGCAGCCTCAAATTTAGCGCAACTGCAAATTTAGTGCAATCGTAAATTTAGCGCAACCGCAAATTTAGCCCAACTGCAAATTTAGTGCAACCGTAAATTTAGCGCAACCGCAACGTCAAGCGAGAATGTACTATAGATTATTTAAAAATGTCTGCACAGTTTTTATGGGAGGATTCAAAACGGTTGATACGTTCTTACGTGTCTATACCGGGTGTCCCAAGTTATCGTATTCAGGCAATATCTCGCTTATTTGATACGAGAATAAAAAAATCTGTTGTGTCGCCACAAGACTTTCCCGGCAGTTATAAAATAAAAATTAAAAAAAAGTCCAAATCAAATGATATTTGGTATCCCAAAAAAAAATTTGTTTCGAATTTTTTTAAAGTAAAAATGATATTTGAAATATTTCACACATCAAAAAAAAATAAAACAATTTTTTAGGGTCGGAATTTTGTTTACTTTTTCTTTGACATGTCAAATGTCATTTGGATTTTAAATTTTAAATTTTTTTTCCATTTCTTAGTTTTAAAATTAAGGAATGAAAATTTCAGGATGTATTTACAAGCCAATAAGGCACCTAAATACCAAATAAAAACTTTAGGTCTTTTATTTTTTTTGTAATGTACATAGGCAACCAAAAACAAACGAATTCATTCCGCGATGATCCGATACCCACGTACCAAATTTCAGCTCAATCGGATCAAGCGTTTGGACGCTACGGTTTGCGATTTTTTAGTTTAAAAAATTTTTTTTTAGGTTAGGTTCAAAATTAAGGAATGAAAATTTCAGGATGGATTGACAAGCCAGTGAGGCACCTAAATATCAAATAAAAACTTTAAGTCTTATATTTTTTTGCGATGTACATAGGGCTTCTGCGCCCCCTGGTGGGGCGATTTCAGCCAAAAAGTTGGTATGATGTAGAACTCGATGCTCTGACAAAAAGTGTCCACTGACCTAAACCGATCCTATGGCTAGTATTCGAGGTACAGGGTGTTAAACATCGGAAATCCCTCTTTTTTGTAACCATATTTTTCATAACAGATCTGTTTTATTCGCATTTATTGTAGAAAACATGAATTATAGATTATTTGGCAATAATATTTTATAAACAATTACTGTACAATTTGGTTACTTACAGGGTGGTTCGAAAATAAGTAATATGGTTTTTTTGAAGAAATTATTTTTTTATAACAGCTTTAAAAATACAAGCTCACTAACAGAAGCTCATTATTTAACTAAGCAAAATTTTGTTGTAATCCTATGCCCAGTTTTCCTAAAATGTGTACCCATAGTTACTAGTTGTATAAAAAAAGGTTACTAATTATGAAAACAGAAGGATGGGTACACATTTTAGGAAAACTGGTCATAGAATTAAAACAAAATTTTGCTCAGTTAAATAATGAGCTTCTGTTCATGTGAAAATGTATTAATTTATAAAGTTGACGGAGAAACTTTTAAAATACAGGGTGGTGCACAAAACACCGGTTTTCTAATTTTTAAAGTGTTTGCAATCAGTTTAACACGCTGTATGACATAGAGTGGTGGTAGAGTGATAGGTCGTACATTTATTTAAGATAATACAAAATTTTTATAACACATCGTTTATACAGGGCGATTCGTTAAAGCAAAAAAACATTATATGCCTTCTGTAACTACATTTATGAGTCACCCTGTATAAAATATGATTCATCACCAAGAAGTAATTATTTAAACTATATATTCATGATGCAATGACAATTGCTTGTATTTTTAAAGCTGTTACAAAAAAAATAATTTCTTCAAAAAAAACCATATTACTTATTTTCGAACCACCCTGTAAGTAACCAAATTGTACAGTAATTGTTTATAAAATATTATTGCCAAATAATCTATAATTCATGTTTTCTACAATAAATGCGAATAAAACAGGTCTGTTATGAAAAATCTGGTTACAAAAAAGTGGCATTTCCGATGTTTAACACCCTGTACCTCGAAAACTAGTCATAGGATCGGTTTGGGCCAGTGGACACTTTTTGTCAGAGCATCGAGTTCTACATCATACCAACTTTTCAGAAAATTTGACAGAAAGACATTTTTCCTTAAGAAAGGTGACTGGTCCTTTCAGCTCAATCGGATTAAGCATGCGGACGCTATCGTGGAAGAATACACACACAGACAGACAGACGGACGGGCAGACTTCCATCTGGAAATCGTTTTAATCGTCTTAGGGGACCTCAAAATGGATATATCCGTCGTTATCTCAATTTTTTTTTATCGCGTTCACAATACTTTCCCTTTCCCGGGAAAGTAAAAATAAAAAAGCAGCTTTCAATGTCATTAAAGTACCTTCCTAATGATTTATATAAAAAATATTACATTTGACAACCCTGTGGTAGCTACCCCTCACTTTTTATTTTCAAATGGCACCCCCTATATATTGTCATTGAAAATTGCGTGTCATTCTATTTGGAATACTACGATAGTATTTTTTTTTATTAATAACAACAAAAATATTAACACTTCATGAATTATGAATTTCAACTAAAAGACCTATGATACAATTCAAAAAATGAACAAAAAATTACAGCAGGTGCAAAAATTATTTGCTACAGAATCCATGCAAGCTGCAAAAATTGTTAAAGGCGTTCTTGTGCAGGCCGCCTGAATTATAGCTGGTGTTAATATCATCTGAATTCACAGGTTGTACTTGATAAACCAGTTCATTAAGATAACCCCACAAAAAATAGTCCAGTGGTGTTAGATCTGGCGAGCGGGGAAGCCAAGCTATAGGTCCATAATTACCAATCCACCCGTTGGGAAAATTTCTATTCTGTGAAGTTTTTAAAAACAAGGGCGGAGGCAATTTTTAATTTTTATAAGGATAATTAAGTAACGTAATTTTTTTTTTAAATTTAAAAGGATAATTAAGTAACGTAAAAAGCCACAAAATGTTAATGTTTTTGTTGTTATTAATAAAAAAATATGTATTTACTATCGGTGGATTCCAAACAGACACGCAATTTTCAATGAGGACTGTCGGTATGTTAGTGCATAAAACCTGAGATATTTTTTATTGTGAATTTTTAATATACAATTAAATTAGATATGGATACAAAAAATTCAATATTTATCTCAATCGGTTTAAAGGTCTTCAAAAATTTAAAGCCAGTACGTTGTTTATATATATTTATATTTTTGGTATAAAGCCAACACCGATCTTCACTAACGGAAAATTTTACAACCTTCAGAATTATAAAAAAAAACAACAAAAATCGTTAGAACACTTAAACCTAATGACAATAAATTAATTAATTTATTTATAGCATTTAGACTAAATCTAAAAAAAAAAATTTTTTCAGGCGTATTAAAATATGAATATTATACAGGGTGACTGACGATTATTATCTTTGTTTAAATTATTTGCAATTATACAGGGTGGTTCAGTAAATTGTAATTTATCAAAGTTAGGTTTTTTAAATGCAAGAATATATGTTAAAAACTATGTCAACTTTATTCAATCTCTATCGCTTACCAATTTTGAGAAAATTGAGATTTTAAGAAAAATGTTTAATTTAAACAAGAACTAAAAACACGGAAACCTTTTACTTTCAGTAACACAAATTTTTATTGATTTATTCCGACTTTTAGGGCTTTCATTTGCACTGTGTAGGGTTTCCATATTTTGAACAGGGTGTTAAGAAGAAATATTTTTAACGAATGAAAAACTTTCCATACCCTGATGACGATTTTAAGTATGTCGAAAGTTTAAAAAAAGACAACAGGCCAGTTCTGTTTGTTTTTACATCACATAAACAAATTATACAAAATTATTGACATTTTTATCTTCTTTAAAAAGTTATCTGTTTTCTATAAAAAGGATGAAGAAAACTGAAGTGATTTTTGACTTTATTTTTTTTATTTTCTCATCAAAACACATATTTATCTGGTTCGATAAAAGTTGTTGACAGCGCATTAGGTTACATATTATGTGTGAACAATATTTATCGGGTAAACAAAAATATGTAATTTTGTCTTACATTTTTATGTATAACACATGATCAGTTAAATCTATCGTATGTATTCAGACAAAAATGACAATTGTTGACAAACTTCGTTCCAAATAGTGATTCGTGATTATTGATTAGGTTTATATCATCCAACTTTGGAGATTCTAAAATAATGTTACAAGCTTATTGGTATGAATTCGACCACCTCTATACAACTCGCGAACATCCACCTAAAAAACATGAACTCCTATGTAAAATAACCTGCCGGATTCGAATTTTTGGTTCGCCCTTTGATCCGGAATTGCGAAATGTGCCAGATCATGACATTTTTGAAAAAACTGAAAATTTTCCTTAAAATATTTTTCAGTACTTCCCTGACATAGTGTCATAACAATAAAAAATGTAGAACGTCAAATAAAAGCTTTTTTTTTTCGCTAGATGACACAAAATATCGTCATTTTGCAGAGTAAAATGGTGAGCCGAGAAAACTTTTTTATCTTTAGAGATAGTTAACTAGTATAAGCGAGAAAAATGTTGCCAATAGAGCAAGGAAACTTTTTTTCATACGACGTTTAGTTTGGGTTGTGTACTTTTTTAAAACCGAAGGAAATTGAATCGGCGCGTCGCATCTCTTGGCTTTACCACTGTGGATGCGAATAAAGCGATCAGTGTGTCAAAGAGAGTAAACACCACAGTCTTCTTCATACGCGCAACAAAGATGACGCGCATTACAATATTATTAAGACACTATAGGAGGTATAGTGCGATTAATGGGATTGAGAAATGATAGGGAATAACAATAATAATTTTTTTACAAGCATAAAACACAATATTATTATAGAGATAAACAATATATTGACAGCAAATTGTCTGCTAATATTTTAACGTCCAGATGCTTCAAGTTTGCTAGTCCTTGAATGATTGAGAAACATGGGATACATTTCTTTTCTCTTTCGTTGATAAAATAAAAACATCTGTGTCCTATGAGTAAATAACAAATACATTAAACATGTCTGTAGAAAAATTAATAATTGCAAATATTCTAGTATCAGCTTCCTCATGCCCATAGTAAGCTGTAACTCATCAACCACTTTTGACTCCATTTTTGTCCATTTTATTGTTCTTTGATTATCTTCTGACATTCCTGCTGATACAATTTCAATTTGATCAGGTATAACATAATTTTCTTTCATTAGTTTTTGTGCTAAATATGCCAAGAGGTTCTTTTTATTATAAGGATTTGATATAAATTTCTTCCAATCAGGTATATCAAGTTCGTCTCGTATTTCGCATGTTTCAAAATGACAATTTTTCGATCTTCTATATCTTTCTGTTTGCTTTAAGCTTTGATCAAAATCGTAACGACCACCAATGCGTTGATACTATTGTACCACAGATCTAAGGCTTTAACTTTAATAGTAAAGACACGTATTTTAAAAATAATTCTTGAAATGTTCTGCTATTAAAATTTTGATACCGCTGATTAAGTGCCTCATATTTTTTTATATGAGCTGTGTTAAAATCGTCGCTTTCTTCTTTTGGTATACAGAAAAGCTCAACAGGTACATCTTTAATTTCTCTTAAGACAGCCTTATAGAATTCAGATTTATTTCCTTTTCTCAAAATAATATTTTTTAAAATTACTCCATTTTGCAAATATTTAACTGTGGTAACAAGTGCAAATGCCTGAAAGCAAATGTAAGATGAAATATAAGTTTCCAGTGTGAGGGAAAATGCATTGTAAAATAAATATTTTAATTAGATAATAATAATATTGTGTTTTATGCTTGTAAAAAAATTATTATTATTATTCCCATCATTTCGCATCCACAGTGGTAAAGCCAAGAGATGCGACGCGCCGATTCAATTTCCTTCGGTTTTAAAAAAGTACACAACCCAAACTAAACGTCGTATGAAGGAAAGTACTGAAAAATATCATATCCAAAATTCTAACGATCGGGCACCAATTAACAAAGTTAAGCACTAGTTTGCAATAAATATTAAGGAAAATTTTCAGTTTTTTCAAAAATGTTTTGACTTATTTCGCAATTCCGGATCAAAGGGCGAACAAAAAATTCGAATCCGACAGGTCATTTTACATAGGATTTCATGTTTTTAGGTGAATGTTCGCGAGTTGTATAGAGCATTCCCAACTATTACAAGTTCGAGGGGTTTCTTCATTTTCAGAGAGAATCACCAATAACATATTTGTTAAGTAGGTATACAGGGTGATTCATAAAGAATAATATAGGATCTAATATTTCTTAATTATATAAGGATTGGGGAGACTATTACCACACGGATACTGCAATATACCATGTTTAAAAATATTTTGTAACATCTTTCTGAAATCAAGTGAAACAGAGCCCATAATTCGAATCAGATCAAATTTGTTAAACAGTGCACGTGTATGACAACCTCTAGTGCGTACCTATTTTGCTTTTTGTTATGCTTGAGATACTTACAATTATTTTTATACCGGTTTCTATGATCTAGATAATCACAAAAATTTCGTAATAATCACAAAATCAGAGATAATATTTCAAGCGGTTGGAAATATCAACGGGTTTCTGTTTTGGTTTGAAATGTATTGATATACCGTTGGTAACGATGTAAAGATATTTTTAAAAATAAAGTATCTGCTTTTAAAAGAGTTGGTTGGCCGACCAATTCCAAATAATAGGAATTTTTTATTCTCTGTAATAAATAGATATCTATCAAGTTGTATTGTTCCAACTTGAATAGTTTTTTTCCTACAAAGAAGAAATCCTCTTCAATCCATACATGGAAAAAAAAAATTAAAAAGAACTTGGATATAGTAAGTTGTAATTGACAATAAAAAAACTTTATGACTTAATATTAAGCAGTGGCGGCTGGCCCAAGGAGGCAACGGAGGCTGAGCCTCCTCTGAAATATTTACACAAGAGACCCTCCATTTATTTTAATTATTTTTAATTTAAGTCATAACCACAGTTAAAGTATTTTCTCTATTATCCCAGGTTTTACGACATGTTTTTAATATGGCAACAACGCGACTCTTGATACTCTTGATAGTCGATCCTAAAACGTCAATAGAAATTATATTGCAGTCATTGCAACCACGCTTGAGGCTAGCCTCAAAACCTTAGATCATATATGCTTCGCTAGATACGGCATCCTATAGTGTTTGTTTGGCTCTAGAGGGGTAAAGACGAGAGGGGGTGAAGGGGCAATAGCGTACCATGATACAGTGGCGTACCATTCGGAATATTTTGGTACAGTGTAATATATTGTCATATTTATACAACACATATTTCATTTTCTAAGGATTGAGTGACTGTAGGTTACAGTAAAATGGGAATTAATGTGAATCGAAAATAAATAAAATAGCATGCATACGAAAATTGTTTGGAATGGGAATAATCTGAGAGGTTGCCATCATCTTGCGCTTCTGTAAATATTTTTTTTATAGCAAATTAAAAATCCCATTGATTATAAACTCGTTAATATAGAAAAAACAAAATGAAAAGTTGGTAAGTATATGAATACAAAAGATACCTACGTCAAAAATGAACCTTCATATAGATTAGGTTGAGTAATAAATGAAAAATTTACTGATGAACATGGTTTATTTTAATAAAACATTAATTGACATACAATAGATAGATAAATACATAATTTACGTTTAGTTCTTATTTTCACTTCCTGTCCTATCCAACAACATGCCTATGGAATACATACCGATGACAGCACCTTTCTCAAATTTGATGTTGTACACTTAACAAGGCTTTGGCATTTTGTTGAGAAATGCGACAACTGTTCTCTAAACTAATTGTACCTAGCAAAAACTTTCAAAAAACTATAAAAATACACAAGATTGGCACAATAATTCCCAAAAAACAGAATATCTGACATCTGTCAAAATTTACGATATGAGCGGGTATCGTCGAAATTTGAAATCGACCAATCAGTGGGATGGTACTCTAACTCCCTCCTGTACACCACAACAAATAACCTGAATACCGTATCTAGCGTAGCATATATGATCTAAGCTCAAAACCAATACCGGTACGCGTATTTTATGACGTCATTGCTCATAGCCAACGAGTGTATTGGACATTAACTGTCATATCTTAATCATGTGCATAAAATAAATTACTTAAATCAGTTCTGTCTGTGACTCTGTGAGCGTTTGTTTTACATCGTGCGTGAGCGGGTTTGAGGTTAAATTGGAATTTTTTTAAATAATTGAATTACATAATATAAATTTAAAATGAGTATTCCTAATATAATTGATTGCCATGATTTAGTGGAATATTTAGCACGATTTTATAATTATATATGCATTACTTAGCATTTGTCTAGCATTGGCTATCAAGTTCATAAGACTGAACAAATTTTTATTTTACATTTGCCTCCTCTATGAGAAAGTTCACGAGCCGCCACTGATATTAAGTTAGCAGTGCCACTCACAGATAAACATCAAATATCATCACGATTGTTATGAATAATTGTCGAAGTCCATCTGACGTAAAAAAATGTAAAAAATCCATTCCTTATGGCATATACAGTGTGTTCAATGAAGTCGGCACCATATGGAAAACTTTTTTATTATTTGTTTTAGGAAAAAAGTTATTCTTGATAAAAAGTCGTGCATGGTCTAAAACCTAAAATGCAATCATCAGATATCAAATTTTTTTAGTCTATACGAGGTTTGTCAAAAAATATGAATGTTCCTCAACGGAAAAGTACCTTTTTAGATATTCCGACTTTAACAAAATTTTCATTTTTAATACACCCTCGTAACTGACAATTTTAAATTCATTGAAAAATTTAAGAATGTTCACAGGGCCCTTTCAAACCCATACTAGACTTCCGAATATAAGCAAAAAGTTAGCCCGGATTAAAATTTTTTGATTTTCCTTGTATCCCACTAAATATTTTGCAAATTTAATTCCTGCTTATTGATTATAATGTGATGCAGAACTTTTTATGAAGAATATTTTTTTTTGAAAAATCAATAATAAAGGAATTTTTCATTTGTTTCGTTCCTTTTAAGCTTTTTCAATGAATTCTAAATTGTCAGTTACGGGGGTGTATCAAAAAATGTTAAAAATGAAAATTTTCTAAAGTTGGAATATCTTCCTCAAAATCGGTATGTTGAGGTAAAATGTCATTAGAAACAAGTTTTTTTAATAACTTTTTTTTCATACTTCAAAAATAAAGGTACTTTACTCTTGCGCAAAATTCATATTTTTTGACAAACCTCGTATGTACGACTGTAAAAATTTTATATCTAATAGTTGCATTTTAGGTTTTAGACCATGCACGACTTTTTATCAAGAATATCTTTTTTGCCTAAAACAAATAATAAAAAAGTTTTCCATGTGGTGCCGACTTAATTAATATTTACCTTTTTTTTTGATTTCCTGGTTTTTGTGGAAAATTCGCATTTTTAAAGACAGCGTATTTGTATACTGATCTTTTACGGGTTTTTTTCGTGTCATTATTGAGAAATATAAAGTTTTTTTATGAAACCTCCTATTTCCCAGGAGCAAAAATACTACGTTTTAATGCTGAATAATACAGGGTGACCCAGGGGTGTGTGCATTGTTTCCTTTGTTATGTATTTATGTTTATATTGCAATTTCATTTTGTAAGTAAACAATTTTAGTAATACTATTTACAAGAACATGAAGTAATGATTTTTGTGTGGAACATGATGGTAACGGTGACCTACGAGCATTTGTTATAAATCAAAAATGTTTATGTTTCTTATTAATCATTCTTTCATGTTCTTGCAAATTGTATTATTAAAATTGTTTACTTTGCAATGTATTTCTGTCTCTATTACAATTTCAATTTGTTGAAACATTTTCTTTTCAAAATTGTATGAATCTGTCAAATTTTACGACAGCGGCGTACTCGATTCCTTTTTTCCTCGAATAAACCGTCAAACATTTCTTATTTTGCGTAAATCTCGTAAGTTTTACAAAATAAACACCACAAACCCTATATCAGCAAAAAGCTCTTAAAAAATGCCATGCAATGATTTAATAAAATATAGGGTGATGCATTTGAAAAAGTCGAGTTATTGCTATTTATAATTTGTCATTTTCAAAAAATCGTAGAACATCGACTCCGAGTTCGTTTACATCTCGAAAGATGCGCTAAAGCTCAAGGAATCAACTGGAAAAAAGTTGATTAAGTTCTCTTGAACAGTTCTGAAGTTCTGAATTTTTTTGTGGATCCCTGCACAATGCTATTTTGACAAAAACTATTGAAAATAAGTCGAAGAAACCTAGGTGCGTTATATAGACAATTTAATGGCGAACCTAAATATGTAACAAAAATGGGGGGTTGCCATTTAAAAAAACAGAACTTAGTTGTGTATCTTATTTGGGACATCCTATATATAAATAGAAATATTTTTAAAATGTGCCTCATTGTCCGTCCTATCGTTAAAAAATCGGCCCTACGGGCTCATAATCCAATTACTCGTACATATTTAAGGCAGGCCATGTCTGGCAAGAGCGTACAATTGTCTCCAACTATGTTATTCCATATTTTATTTTTAATTCGCTTATAATACAAAATTTGAAAAAAGTTTTTAAACAAAATTTATAGTAAATTTAATTTAAAATAAATTTTTTCTCTTAATATTTTTACATAAACTTAATAGAAACGATAATAATTGCGAAAATCTGAAAATTCTCAAGAGTAAACCCCCTTCCGGTTGTCCGATTTTGCCCAAAATCTAATCAGCTCATTAGCATGTTGTAAAAATGCTAAATATTAAGTTAGCAGAGTCACCCCCTAGAAAAAAAACTAAGATCGCGACATTTTTTCTGAGTTCACGACATTTCG
This sequence comes from Crepidodera aurea, assembly GCA_949320105.2. NCBI lineage: Eukaryota > Metazoa > Arthropoda > Insecta > Coleoptera > Chrysomelidae > Crepidodera > Crepidodera aurea. Next base: position 65,637,552 of record OX439475.1, read on the forward strand.
GTCGTTCGACAATAAATAAACTAAAAAAAGATTTGCTAGGCATATAGCAATCCGCGGCTTCACCGGCCTCTTCTACGCCATTGAGCATTTGCACTTCTGGTAATAATGCCAAAACAAATCATTCAAATTCTTTAAATGTGTACTATCAGAATACCAGAGGCCTGCGTTCTAAAACTGTAGATTTTTTTAATGCAATCGCTATGGCCGATTTAAAGATCGTAGCATTAACTGAAACATGGCTTAATGATTCTGTCTTTGACGGAGAACTGTTTTCCGACGACTACTCGGTCTATCGCGCCGATAGAAATTACAGGGAATTTAGTTGCTCAAGGGGCGGGGGTGTTCTTATAGCTGTAAATAATGAACTCCCGTCGTGCCAAATAGATATAGACGGTTTCATTCACCCCACCCTGATCTCGGTGGATATGGTTTTGGTCAAAATAAATGCTGATTCGGGTCATGTCTATATACTAAATGTGTATGTTCCTCCATCTTCCAACAGCGAAATATATTTCAATCTGTTTGAAGCACTTAGTAGCATTGAATGTTTGCTTAATAATAACTTGCTTGTTCTGGGTGACACTTAATAGTCCCACAGATATACTTAACGGCTTTTCCGACTATTTTGCAAAATCTTTATCAGTTAGCACACCTCTTGTCTCCCATGATGACTCATTGACCTCACATGTTTTAAATATTGTGTCTTTTCTGGAAGATGAAGTTCTTATAGCCTTGAAACAATTTACGAATAAAATGACAACAGGACCTGATTTTATTCCGGCTTTTATTTTGAAAGATTGTGCGCCTGTACTTGCTCTGCCTTTAACAATATTGCTTAACACATGCCTTAAGACTTGCACTGTTCCTAACATCTGGAAGCTATCGAAAGTTATACCTACCTACAAGCATGGCGACAAATTTGATATTGGCAACTTTCGGCCTATCTCAATTATTTGTAACTTTTGTAAATTCTGTTATACAATAGAATGTATGGTCACTTAAGTAACTGTATAACTATAAATCAACATGGGTTCGTAAAGGGTCGCTCTACTATCACCAATTTGGCAAATATAACTCAATCTATTGCTGAAAGCATTGATGGGCGGTCGCAAACTGACGTTGTGTACACCGACTTTTCCAAAGCGTTCGACAGACTGGACCACGGAATTCTTTTAAAAAAACTATCTCGGTATGGATTATCGGCACCTCTGATTAAATTATTTAGCTCCTATTTAAGTAGTAGACGGCAGTTTGTGGTCTTTAATGGTTACAAGTCCGTCGAACACTTAGTAACATCCGGAGTTCCTCAGGGAAGTAATCTGGGCCCTCTATTATTTAATGTTTTCATCAATGATATAGTTGATGACCTTGACGTTAACTATTTACTGTATGCTGATGACTTAAAATTATTCTGCCAAATCGATGATATAAGTGATTGTGTTTCACTTTCAGCTAACTTACGACGTGTTGAGGTGTGGTGTATAAGTAATAAATTGTCACTTAACGCTGATAAATGTAAGGTAATGACATTTTCTCTTAAAACTGACAAGATTTTACATCATTATGAAATTAATAATTCTGTTCTTGAGCGCCCGACGACATTTGTTGATTTGGGTGTCACTTTTGACTCCAAACTTTCGTTCGTTCCTCATATTGAGGCTGTTTATTCGTCTGCTAACAAAATGTATGGTTTCTTAGCTCGAAACTCGCGTGACTTCACTGATCAGGATACTTTAAAGGTGCTGTACTATGACTATGTTAGATCTAAAATTGAGTACGCGGATGTTATCTAGAGTCCATTTTATGACGTACACATTCAGAAACTTGAATCAGTTCAACGGAGATTTCTGAAGCTTCTTTCTTTCAAAATGGACGCTATTTATCCTCCTACTGGAGTTCTTAATAGTACGCTTCAAATGAGTGTGGATAGCTTAAGTTCTCGTCGTGACTGTCACCTATTGATATTCTTGTTTAAACTCGTAAATAATAAAATCAGCGACCCCAATTTTCTTCAAAAACTGAGGTTTAATATCCCGAGATTAGCTTCTAGAGTTGACAATACATTTTACCTTCCTACCCCTCGAACAAATATTTTAAAATTTTCGCCACTTTACAGGATGTGTTCAATTTGTAATACTGTAAATTACCAGCTTGATATTTTCCACTGTCGTATATCTGCGATTAATGCATTTTTCTTTGAAAAATGATATTCTTGTTAAATAATATACGTGTATTCCTGTTCTGTAGTTGGGTTTGTCCTGTTTGAACAGTGTAACAATAAATAAATAAATAAATAATTGTTCAACTCGAATTTCTGGTTCTATTATTTTACTATATACTCTTTCCGAATTTTCTAAAATAAACTGAATTCCTATTCATACCTATATCGAAAACAGGAGTACGGATTTGTTATTGTTTATTTTATAATGAGGAAATATCTTGAAACGAACTATATATCACTGTTATTTTGACGTGTACAAAATTTTGTTTTAGAGTTACGAATAAATCTATCTATTTATATAAATCATTGTGCTAGTTGAAAAACTTTTTCAGATTACTGTTATTGGCCCAAGTGTGTAAGCAGTAGTTGATAATATTTGTCATATTGGAAAAATCAGCTTGTCAAAAGTACTTAAATATTTATGTTTGATGTAAATGGCAAGTGATAACAGAAAAATATTTCGTGATATTTTTAAAACGGTACATTAAAAATATGGTGCTAGAAAAACCACTTCAGATTGTTTATTTGGACGAAACGTGGATATTTGCCAAATGAAATCTTACAAAAGAATCTTGGCATGATGGTAAAGAAAATGTGCGGGCTATAATATGCTGTAGGTTCAAAATTTCTGGGGAGCCTAATATTTCCAAAATAAATTATTTTATATTGAAGGCGTATTTATCAAGTGTAATGGTGTGATTATTATTGCAACGAAAAATAATAATGCCATCTTTACAAAAAAGGATAAAGTAGATGTCATTAACTATCGACCAATTTTCATTATCCCGATCTTGCGAAAAAATCCTAATATTTCCGCCAAAAATTTCTGCGGGCTCTAATATCATGTTGATCAAAAATTCCAACAAACTTAAATATTCAGCTAATCTAAAATATCCTATTAGCCCAAAAAAATCCTACAGGCTTAAAAATAATTACAAATAATAAATTTTAACAATGAATGTAAATACAGCTGAAATTTGACGACAAAAAATTGGGAAAATATTATATTTGTGTTTTGATTCACCGTGTTAATCAATATTAACAATATAGAGTATTTTTATAAATGTTCAAAAAGCTATAAGAGTAAAAATATTTTTTTTCATTAAACAAAAGGAATTGAAATTTAAAATCAAATACAGGGTGTTCCATTAAAAAAATAGAAATTTGGCTGTGCCAGGCTATAGAACATCCTTTATATTTGTAACTAATTTTAAAATGTAAAGATTGAAGATGACTACTATCGTCCTAACTAACAAGACATGTTGAATACACTAAATTGGCTAAGGGTGGAACATTTTATATATGTCCAGTCAATGATATTCTTATTTAAGATTGTAAACCATGCACTACCAGATTATTTGAACAATCAGCTAGTGCCAATTGCAAGTATTCATTCACATACCACTAGAGTTGCAGATTCAATAATTTCTTATGTTAAAACTACTAACAAGGCCAGTTCGATGAAAAGCTTGTTTCATATAGTGGAGTGGAAATCTTATTTAGAAAAGTTGTTCAGCAATAAAAAAATACATCTAGATTTGAAATCATGGCCATCTAAGTGAAGTTTTATTTTTTACCCTATAAACAAGGAAATCTCCAGAAAATCAATGAGTGTGCCGAAATACTTATTTTATTTTGATGTTTTATGATTTGATATTATTGAATATTAAGTCCTTGCTACAATACTGTATAATTTTAAGCCATTTTCGGTGTTAACAAAAAATAAAAATAACTTTGCACCAAAAAGTTTAAAAATTATTTTAATCTTCAAAAAATTTGACCGTTGCTAACACAAATATTACAGGCTTTTTAAATAAACCGTCATATACAGGATGTTGTCTATTTATCGTTTTAGCAAATTTTTCTTTTCGTAGTCCCCATTTTAAAAAAAAATTGGTAAAAAAATAAAACTTCACTTAGATGGCCATGATTTCAAATCTAGATGTATTTTTTAATGCTGAACAACTTTTCTAAATAAGATTTCCCGAAATTTTTCAAAATAAGGGTACTTTACTCTTGTCTCAAATTCAAATTTTTGAAGGCTCCTCGTATATTATGAGTGTTTTACTATATTTTGTTGGTGCATGTTTAGTTTTAGGGGATGCACAAACTTTTATCAAGAAAGACTTTTTGTCGAAAAACCCTTAATAAAAAAATTTCCCATATGGTGTGTACTTTCGTAATGACACTGTATATAACAATCGTGATGATATTTGATGTTTATTTCTGAGCGGCACTGCTATCTTAATATTAAGTTAGCAGAGCCACCCCCTAGAAAAAAAACTAAGATCGCGACAATTTTTTTTCGTTCACGACAAATACATATCGGTCGTTCGACAATTGTTCAGTTCATTTCTGGACGAAAAAATAATAAATCAACAAAGTTACGTGGGTCTATTACTGTCAAAATGTAATATTTCTATTATTCAGCATATAATAAAAACTAAGGGCGCGACAAATTTTTTTCGTTCACGACCAATACATTTCGGTCGTTCGACAATTGTTCAGTTCATTTCTGGATGAAAAAATAATAAATCAACAAAATTACGTGGGCCTATTACTGTGAAAATTTAATATTTCTATTATTCAGCATTCAAACGTAATATTTTTGATTCGGGGAAATAGGAGGTTTCATAAAAAAATTTATATTTGTCAATAATGACACGAAAAAAAACCGTAATAGGTCATTGTATAAATGCGCTGTTGCCAAAAATGCGAATTTTCCACAGAAACCAGGAAATCCCTAGAAAAATGTATATATATGCCATAAGGAATGGATTTTTTGCATTTTTTTTACGTCAGATGGGCTTCGACAATTATTCATAACAATTGTGATGATATTTGATGTTTCTTTGTGAGTGGCACTGCTAACTTAATATTAAGTTAGCAGAGCCATCTCATATAAAAAAAAACTAAAAGCGCGAAAAATTTTTTTCGTTAACGACAAATTCTCGGCAATTATTGGAATAGGTTTCATCGATTTTTTTGCAAGTGTCTGCTAACTTTATAGGGGTTATTTACCGCCAATTCAGTAAAAAAAATAATGTGCGCGAATTCGTTTTTTGAGGTTAGGATGCATTTAAAAAAAAAACCCTACTATACAGATCGATACTCTACTTCATCACGGTCATTTTAATTTTTTTTATTTTTCCACGACTCATAGACCCGGAGATATTTAAAAAATAGTGAAGCAATCCACTCGGAAAATACCAAAAATGCCGTTTTTGGCACATATCTCGCGAAGCTCCAGCCCAAATTTATTGGAATTTTTTTACAAGATATGAATGTATAAAATCGAAAAAATTAAAAAAATTTGACTAGCTCTTACATTCATATAAAATTCTAATTTCACTGCAATATAAGGCAACTGTGCAGTTCAATAATCTACCTAGTCATATTAAAAATAGCCATAATGTAGATATCATTAATCCACTATATAAAAACTAACATTTAGCAACAATTTGTCAATGTTATTGTATCGACCCGAATTTTCTTTTCATATGTTAGGCATTTATTTAATTTAATGTTTATTTTATTTTATTTATTTTTGTTTTGCTACTGTAAGTACTTATTGCTTACCTATATAAAATAGATATATTTATGAAGTTTGGACATTTGTTTAGGGTAAAATATTTTTTTTGTTTGTAAAATTATCTATTAAGATAAATAAATACTTAACTATTATTATTATTATTCCTAAAAAAATTTAGAACTTTTCGACATAAATCAATAATATTACAAGTATTGAAATGGAATAAAAAATTAATTACTTTACAACTTTAAAACATATTTAAATACCCACTGAATTCACTTTTTAATTTAAAACATTCGCTGTTATTTTTTTTATGTAATTAAGTAAACTGATTCATAAATCAGTTTTTCTAAAAAAAATTCCACTTTGAAAAAATTTTATTTCGTCACCAAATTGTGGGTACCTAGTTAAAACTGAATTTTATCTATTATGGTACGTCACGTTTTTATTAAATATGTATTCCGGTTTTGAACGTTACAATGCAATTTTAAAGTTTGGCTAAAACTGAAAAAATTGCCGTCAGTAAAAAAAAAGCTCCAAGAAAATGAATTAACCTTAAAGGTGTAGGGTACATTCGAAACCTATTTGTTGTTTTTTTTAGTTACTTCAACCGTCAATTATTTATGTCGGCTTTTGCTAGATTCGAAATAAAAAACCAACGATAATACATTTAAATATAAAATAAAAGTACCTACTTAAGTCCTTATAGACCTACAGTATTTGATTCATAATATTTATATTGTTATTCAACTGGACTCGCGTATCCCTTTAATTCAAAAGTAACCGAATTACTACTTAATATTATCTAAAATGTATCACTACATCGTCATTTCCCGTAAAACACACTAAAATATCCGCTCTATTAAAAATTATGTCATCATAACAAAAAATAGGAAGGTACCTATACTATACCCAGGGCACTTCAAGTCATTGTCCCTATGCCTTACTGACAGAAAAATAATCAATTAACCGTACCTTAAGCCTATTTAGGTTGCCGTCCCTAGCAGCATTGTAGACTACGCTCTTGTAATCCATTTTTGCATTCACTTTTCACTAAAAAATACACAATTTTCGCACCAAAATTCGCTATTTTTGCTAAACTTCCATTATCACTCAGGCAGGCTACTGCCGCAGCTGATTCGACAAGGAAAGAAACACTAAAAAACTGAACAGAGACGAGCAGCTCGTTGGGCAAAATCAGTTGAAGGACGTCCTTTTGTGAACTGAGCGTCATCTAGTTAATTTTTAGAAAACAACACAGTTAAAAAATTCTATTGGTAAGTTCGAAATGCATTAAGGAAATCTGTACAACATTTGCTTCCGTCCATCAACTAAATAAAGCTTTTTTTAATATAAAACAATCACATCATTGTATAAAGAACATGATCACATTTATACCATTTATCTACTAATCTTAAGTAGAAAAAATGATATTGTCCGCAATGTATAAATTATTAGTGAAATGGGTAAATAAATAGATAAATACATATTGAATATCAAAAGTACTAACAGATGGCGACTGCTATAAATTCAAAAATGATGTCCATTTTTTGTCCATATATACAAAATTATTAAGCTAATGCACTAAATATAACATTCAATATTGGACTGGACAGTGGTACTAGCTAAAACAAAGTCTATAAAAATATTTTTTATACATTATGGGACCCTAAATATTAAAAATCGCTCAGTCTGAAATTGATAAACTTGACGTACATATTCGTATATATACTTTTTAAACTGCTACTATGAATATAAAGCGTCTGTTTTGCACAAAAGTGTTTTTTATTTTTAATAATTGATTTCTAACATTAAACAAGTTTAAAATTTGAATTAATACTTCCATTGAGAAGAGAGATCTATAATGTAATTGTAGATGTTTTCACTAGATGACGCGACATGGTTTAAATTGTCTTCGTGAAAATTTTAAAAATAACGAAATTATTTTTTATTTCTGCAAGCTTATTATTTGAAGCTAGTTTATTTGGTTTAGTCTAAAAAATATATTTATACGTGTAACTAAATGCATATTTTTAAATATAGTTATTAGACCGTTAAAACTTCATCTTTTAAATCTAGATTAACCTGACTTCAAAGAAACATGCATTCAAAAACATATAAAGAAAGCTTCATTTCAAATGTAATAAAGTGTTACTACTTTATGAAATATGTTAATATATTTGGATTATATTTCTTTGATGTGCAGTATCTTAGAAATTTTATTGACCATGTAGTTAATTAAATAATTTCAGAATCGCAGCATTCGACTATTCCAAAAATATGTCAATTAGAAAGTAACATTTTACGAAAAGATTTAGAAAGTTTTATAATTTTTGTTTAAAAAAAAATGTGTTGAGAAATTTTTTTAAAGGCATCGTTGTATTCAGGTTCCAATAAAATAATTTGTTTTATATTTCAAACAATTTCAAAACTTGACACAAATCTCAATGAAAATAAAATTAAATAGGTATATAATACTTCCTCTGTACCCTCCACTTCTATTTACTTATTTTGTTCATTCGCATCTTGTTATATTTATATCATATCAATAAATAAAATGCAGTTTTAATTTGAAAATATATAAATAGTTCCAATTTTTAAAACAAATAAAGATTTTATCAACTGCACTAAGTAAATAAGCAAATATTCGAAATTCGTAACGATAAGGCATCACCGCACGTGCCCTAACGCTCATCAACATGTAAAATCACTTGTATTCTCAGATTTTTATTTGATGAGGCAACACCGACCTAGTCAACGTGGACTGGACATGAACCTGTCAAGATCAAGCAGGCGTGTTTAACGCAAATCCAGTTTAACGATTGGTCCAGATTAATCTGACGTATGCTGCAAACTACCACGTGGTGTACTTCTCCCGCTTTCAGCAGATGAGTTAAGTTTTCGTTTGGTTTGTGTTGTTGGTGTGGTCGAAATTATTTTGGTTGTTTATTGAAGGAATAAACCATAAAAAATGATGAATATTATTGGAAATTGATCGGCTTGTGAATTACAGTGAGTTTACGTGGAAAATTTTATCCCCAATTCCGGTAAATTAGAGTTTCACCGCGACCGCGTCGAGTTTTGAGGTTAGGTTTCGATTTCGATTGTTTTGGTTCATAATCTAACTGAAATATGGCGTTTTTTCTAGTATGCAGATTTCTGGAACAAGTTTTTTATGTTTAGTGAGTGATACCGGTGGATTTTTTTTATAAAAGATGTATCCTGCTCCTACAAGACATCCTTCTACTGCGGTAAGTGAGGTTATTTACATTGCTTCAAACAGTCAACTCTAGAAAAACAATTTAAAGTGGGTTAATTTTTTAAAAACCATGGTACGTTTAAGGAATATTTATTTTTCAGTTTCACTTATAGTCTTATGTAAGAAGTGGGCACAAAAAATTAAGATTCTTTTAACTTAGATATTATTGACTATTATTGAGTACCTTTAACAACTAGTTGAATACTTCTAGGAAATACTAGGAGTACCTATTTCAAATGTATTTTTATAAAAGTATAATAATTAGTATTTATACGCGGTTAAAAGTTAAAAGGGGGTATCTACTGGTCAAATCGGTAGTATCTACCTGTTTTATCTACTAAAATATTGTTAGTGCACAGTTATAAAGGCAATAATAAGGTTTTATATTTGATATCCATAATACTTCCAATTAAGGTAGGGTATATAGGGTATACCTAACAAAAAGGCTCAATTCTTTACGGTTAGGAGACCTATTTTTATTTCAATGAAAATGAGCAAGTTTTTTATATGTAACTGTGAGATTAAAGTTGGGTTACCTGTCTCATATAGTTGTGGTAAAAAGTCAGGTGTTAAGTTTCTTCATGTCTGTTTAGATAGTAGGACATAAATAAATCAAATGACACTGTCGGTGCTTCTTCAAATTTTGGAGAGGAACCGGTAAGATTTAAAAAAATATGTTTGTGATATTAGATTTTTATTTCCTAACCAAATATGTAAAAACACTTCCTGGTTCCAATAAAAGAAAAAGAGTTGGTGTTACTTCCGATTAAACTGGAAGTGATATTTTTATCAGCCTTAAAGTAGCCTCTCACTTATACTACAGTAAATAGAGACAATTTACCATTGACTAAATGGAAAAAATTAGGGGCAAGCTGAAAGGGACGAACTCAAATCCAAGTTTTCGACCTTCAACCCCTTGCAAAAGGGTGGTTTTTGGGAGCGAGTTTGTTTTTTGCAAATAACTCCCTCATTTTTAATCTTACAAAAACACTTTCATTTTGTAGAGAATTATATTTGCATCAACTTTCAATTCTTGACTTTTTTCATATCTGCATTATTTTGTTTATAAAAATTGTTTAAAAAATTGAAAAAGTGGTTTTTTCGTTTTTTTTTTTCAGTTTTCCACCGATTTCATTAAAAAAACTTCCAGACTGAACGAGACCGCATTATTCTGCATTCCGACAAAAAACGAAGAAACCACTTTTTCAATTTTTTAAACAATTGTTATAAACAAAATAATGCAGTTATGAAAAAAAGTCAAGAATTGTTGTTGCAAATGTAATTCTCTACAAAATTGCTCTTGAAAGTTTTTTGTAAGATTAAAAATGAGGGAGTTATTTGCAAAAAACAAACTCACCCCAAAAAACCACCCTTCTGCAAGGGGTTGAAGGTCGAAAAGTTGGATTTGAGTTCGTCCCTTTGACCAAAAACAACCTGCAAAATTTCATCTTGCCCCTAACTTTTTCCATCTACAATTCTAATTTAACTGTACTATTAGTAGAATAAATACAGTGAAAAAAATGGAGGCGTACGTGGAATCGTTGTTACCCAGTTTACGATGTGATAATAATGAAATGAAGTGCTCTCGAAATTAAGTGTTATTGAATTATTGAAAAATTGATTTTTATAAATATATTTTTTAATTCAAGTTTCAATTTCTTTTATCTAAATAAATATATTACTACTATTTGTTTATTACTTTTTTATTTTGGCTTTGAAAATTATAGTTAATCACAATACCTATTGAAGTGTAACGCTGTAAAAAATTATTCTTTTTGATCATGTTATCAAAGTGTATAAACAAATTCTATTAAAAAAAAAAGAATCTCTAGTTAGCTTTGAAGTGATTGACCATTCCATTTACCAGATTTAATGCCTTCAATCATCATGTACAGGGTGTGTCTATCCGAGTCTATAAATAAAACTGTTTTCGATTGTAGAAGTGGTTATTAACACTTTGATTTTATCCATACAGGGTGTCCCAACTAAAATTTGCACCCAAATATTTTTGTTCAAATTTTGAAAAAATGTCGAAACAGGTCAATTTTAATCTAGAGGGTGCTCAATTTTTATCGTAGTTTCAAACTTCTTTTTTCATCTCTCTAGCGCCCAGAACCACCCCTTGAATGGCAAGGGGTGTTAAGTGACTCTTTTTTGAGAAAGCTGCTTAGATTATTGTGAAAGAAAACAATAGTAGTTATAAAAAAGAATTTAATTTTAACGAATGTACTGTTCAAGGTTTTTTAATTTAAATACCTTTGTATGAATTTTTTCCGATTTTTCCCAGAGGGTTTCCTCAATTTGACCCTCAAATAACCTTGACCCTGACCTGATGAGGTCAGGCGGTCCTCGGATTCGGATTCAGCGACCCTGAAAACCTTTGTATGAAATTTTTCCGATTTTTCCCAGAGGGTTTCCTCAATTTGACCCTCAAATAACCTTGACCCTGACCTGATGAGGTCAAGCGACCCTCGGATTTGGATTCAGTGACCCTGAAAACCTTTGTATGAATTTTTTCAGATTTTTCTAGAAGTTTTCCTCAATTTGACCTTCAAATGACCTTGAACCGGACCTGATGAGGTCAAGCGGACCTCGGAATCGGATTCAGTGACCCCAAAAACCCCTAGTTACAGTAGTGAAGTCCTTGGCGCAGACAAAAAATTTTTTTTGTGGGGCTGTATAATCTATAGTCCGTTTGAAAATACATGATAGCACAGTTTTTATGGCAAATGTCTTTATACCGGATTGTTCAATGCAGAAAAAAAAGTAAATGTTGATACCTTATCTGAATTTTCACTAGATTTTAGTATGACCACCCCGAAAAATCTCGAATACAATACAATACATCATAAAATGTAAATAAGCAAACCCTAAGGGATTAACCAATAATTCTATACCTCAGTGACGGGGAACACGAAATTACTTTAATATAAGAAATAGTAAACTGTCAATATTAAGTACCCACATTTATTTTTATAAAAATAGTATACCTATTAGATATTAGGTTAGGACATTTCCTTAAAATTTAATAATAAATATACACACAATCAAATTTATATGATATAGATACTAAAAAAAATCTTTGCAAAAAAATATTTTCTCATAAAACACTCATATTTCGTTTTTAGAAATACGGGGTGATTCCATATAAATTTGTTTGTTTGTATTTCGGGTACTAGCGTCATATAAACTTATTATAATTATTATAAATATATACCTAAATAAGTAAGTCGTTTTCTCCCGATAAGGAGCCATCATCATCAGTTTCCTCACTTCCCACAGAAATAATAATTGGTTCTATTGTTTCCTCTATTAAAATATCAAGTTTCCAGAATTTCTCTTTCTCTGCTGTGACATGTCTTATAGCGTTTTGCCAATTGTCCGGTGAAATTTTTGTTATGGAGTCACATAATAGTTGACGAACATCTTGAAGTTTAAATGTTGTATTGTTTCTCGCGGCAGATCCCCTCATTTGAGCCCAGATTAGTTCAATGGGGTTAAGTTCACAGTGATAAGGTGGTAACCTCAACACTTTAACTCCACGTTCTTTTGTTATTTTATCTACACTATATTTCTTAAATTTTGGTGAATGTTGTGTACATAACTGCAATAGCTCTTTTTTGAGTAATCCTTCTTCTGCCACTATTTCTTTGGTTATTAGCCAATCGGAGAGTTGTTGCTTTTTCCATTTAGTGTTAGGTAACGGTTCCTTTAATCTTGAATGGTAACTGGCATTGTCCATAATTATTACAGAATTAGTCGGTAATAAATCTATCATTTGACTGAAATATTCCTCAAAAACATCAGTAGTCATTTTTTCATGGTAGTCTTTTGTAGAATTTGAAACAAATTCTAACAAGCCTCTATCAACAAATTCTTTATCTCCTCCAATATGAGTGATAATTAAACGGGGACCTTTACCATTTGGAAATTTTAAGCCAGTAAACAAACCTATAAATGCCTGAGTCAGAGCATTTGTAACCTGTTTATCTTGCCAAACTTTTTTTACAAAATGTCCTTCATGTATCCATGTTTCATCTAAATAAAAAATATTTTTTCTTCTCTTCTTAATTTTCTAATTTCCCTTAAATATTACCAAGAATTGAAAGAAATTGGTATTTTTAAAAATTTTAGGAAGAAAACTCAAGATTTCATTTGGAACAAATAATGCTAAACATTTTATTTTAGAAATTGTCCGCCACCGATTTATGATGTTATATTACCCGTGTGAAGTTGGCACCCCCAAGTGAGAATTTGGAAAAAAAACTTGCATAAGTTATGCCCAGTATTGCCCAATAGTTGCATTTTTTTGCCCACCCCCCCTTAACAAATGAGTCAACCCTCGAATTTCTAGGGTGCGGCACCTCCATAAACGAATATCATGAAATAAAGTAGCCCAGAATTATGCCCAAGTTATGCCCAGTTTTGCCCAACCAAAAAAAAAAGTTTGCCCATCTATAGAAAAGTACCAAAATGGCGTATTGTTATTTCAGAAATTACAAACAAAAAAATTGAATACGAACAAAATGGAAAAAATTGGAGAAAATGCATCATTTTAGTTTTGCCCAGTATTGCCCAACACTGTTTATTTCGCGCAGTCTCCCTTAACCCAGGAGTCAATAGTTAAACCCTTATTTAGGCCATGTTAAGTGTTCCCCAGTTTTGCCCACCCTCAGATTATAACATAGACGACATTATGCTGTTAAAAATGCGAAATTAAATAATTTCTTCATAATCTGATCGTCGCTGAATAAATTCTGATACTTTATTTAATTTCGCATTTTTAACATCATAATGCCGTCTATGTTATAATCTGAGGATGGGCAAAACTGGGGAACACCTAACATAGCCTAAACAAGGCTTTAAATAGTCATTCCATGAGGAACAAGTTTTGCCGAATATCAGAATTTATTCAGAGAAGATCAGATTATGACGAAATTATTTAATTTCGCATTTTTAACAGCATAATGCCGTCTATGTTATAATCTGAGGGTGGGCAAAACTAGGGAACACTTATTAACATGGCCTAAGCAAGGCTTTAAATAGTCATTCCATGAGGAACGAGTTTTGCCCAGTATCAGAATTTATTCAGCGACGATCAGATTATGTCGAAATTATTTAATTTCGCATTTTTAACAGCATAATGCCGTCTATGTTATAATCTGAGGGTGGGCAAAACTGGGGAACACTTAACATGGCCTAAACAAGGCTTTAAATAGTCATTCCATGAGGAACGAGTTTTGCCCAATATCAGAATTTATTCAGCGACGATTAGATTATGAAGAAATTATTTAATTTCGCATATTTAACAGCATAATGTCGTCTATGTTATAATCTGAGGGTGGGCAAAACTGGGGAACACTTAACATGGCCTAAATAAGGGTTTAACTATTGACTCGTGGGTTAAGGGAGACTGCGCGAAATAAACTGAGTGTTGGGCAATACTGGGCAAAACTAAAATGATGCATTTTCTCCAATGTTTTCCATTTTGTTCGTATTCAATTTTTTTTGTTTGTAATTTCTGAAATAACAATACGCCATTTTGGTACTTTTCTATAGATGGGCAAAAATTTTTTTTGGTTGGGCAAAACTGGGCATAACTTGGGCATAATTCTGGGCTACTTTATTTCATGATATTCGTTTATGGGGGTGCCGCACCCTAGAAATTCGAGGGTTGACTCATTTGTTAAGGGGGGGGGGGGCAAAAAAATGCAACTATTGGGCAATACTGGGCATAACTTGGGCAAAATTATGCAATAGTTTTTTTTCCAAATTCTCACTTGGGGGTGCCAACTTCACACGGGTTGTTATATTGGGGTTTATCTTCTGGGTCATAAAAATTTTGCTATAAATCATTTTCAAACAGAGTATAAGCAGTTTTCTCAAAAAAGAGTAATTCAAAATAAAAAAAAGAACGGGGTTGCATTAGATAATGAAAGCAACTTCAAAATGACGTGTCACTTAACACCCTTGCCATTTAAGATTTTTCAAGGGGTGGTTATGGGCGCTAGAGGGATGAAAAAAGAAGTTTGAAACTACGATAAAAATTGAGCACCCTCTAGTTTAAAATTGACCTGTTTCGGCGTTTTTTCAAAATTTGAACAAAACTCGAAATATTTGGGTGCAAATTTTAGTTGAGACACCCTGTATGGCACTTAGATATGAATTTTAAAAAAATGCCTTGGGGATTTTAATTTGGTCTACCTGCTTCAGACCAAAACCAACACCTAGAAGAATTGTATGAGTTGTAAACTGTTCTTCGGATTTAAACTATTATACAGGGTGGCGCAAACTTCTGACATCAGAGGATTACATCGTTGTGGTAAGAGATAAAATTTTCAAATTTTGTGTGAGCTAGTACAGTTAATTTCTCTCTCTTTCCACTGGATTAAAACCACTTAGTTGTTAAAAAAGTTTTTTTATTGACGTTTCGGCTTTCCAGATCGAAAGCCGTTATCAAAATGACATAAAATAAATAAATTTACTAGAAACAGAACACTTGATAATCTTGCA
This sequence comes from Crepidodera aurea, assembly GCA_949320105.2. Lineage (NCBI taxonomy): Eukaryota > Metazoa > Arthropoda > Insecta > Coleoptera > Chrysomelidae > Crepidodera > Crepidodera aurea. The sequence goes on from OX439475.1 coordinate 65,653,077, forward strand.
AAAATATGACATCAACATAGTATACATAGAATAAGATTTTGAGATTGAAGATGTCAAAATCTGTTTCAATCATATTTTTGTGACGTTTCTGGGAACGAATTTTTGAAAGGATAGCGCATTTGCATATTATAAGAGAATTTATACTTCGTCATAAATGAAGTTTTCTTATTAATATTATCATAAGAAAAAACCAGATAAAAACTTATGATACTATCCCGATATAGAGGGTATCCTTTTTGCAATTAACTCTTTTTGTAAAATAGGTATCCAAATTTTTGAAATATCAACCGAACAATTAGAAACACATTCGTTATTATTTAAGCATATCAATGCTGCTTCTTTAACTTTGCGGTTATAATTATTCGGTTCTTTTAATAATCTAGTTGAAGAATTCCATTGTATTTTATGACCAAAATCCCATGCATGTTCACATATTTTAGATTTTTCGAATTGTTTATTTTTAATGTACGATTGGTGTTCATTAAGTCTAATATGAAAAGGTCTAGATGTTTCTCCTATATAAAATTTATTACATTCGCATGGAATTTTGTAAATACAATTTTTTGTGTTTTGAATTTCATTAAAAGGTTTTGTATTTACTATTAAAGATTTTAATGTATTATTAGTTTGAAAAACTGTTTTTAAATTAAATTTATTGCCAATCCTTCTAATTTTTTCGGATAATTTTGGAATATAAGGGATTTTTACTATATTTGAAAGAATTATTGGGGGGTTTAAATTTAAACCCCCCAATAATTCTTTCAAATATAGTAAAAATCCCTTATATTCCAAAATTATCCGAAAAAATTAGAAGGATTGGCAATAAATTTAATTTAAAAACAGTTTTTCAAACTAATAATACATTAAAATCTTTAATAGTATTTACAAAATTCCATGCGAATGTAATAAATTTTATATAGGAGAAACATCTAGACCTTTTCATATTAGACTTAATGAACACCAATCGTACATTAAAAATAAACAATTCGAAAAATCTAAAATATGTGAACATGCATGGGATTTTGGTCATAAAATACAATGGAATTCTTCAACTAGATTATTAAAAGAACCGAATAATTATAACCGCAAAGTTAAAGAAGCAGCATTGATATGCTTAAATAATAACGAATGTGTTTCTAATTGTTCGGTTGATATTTCAAAAATTTGGATACCTATTTTACAAAAAGAGTTAATTGCAAAAAGGATACCCTCTATATCGGGATAGTATCATAAGTTTTTATCTGGTTTTTTCTTATGATAATATTAATAAGAAAACTTCATTTATGACGAAGTATAAATTCTCTTATAATATGCAAATGCGCTATCCTTTCAAAAATTCGTTCCCAGAAACGTCACAAAAATATGATTGAAACAGATTTTGACATCTTCAATCTCAAAATCTTATTCTATGTATACTATGTTGATGTCATATTTTTGCAAGATTATCAAGTGTTCTGTTTCTAGTAAATTTATTTATTTTATGTCATTTTGATAACGGCTTTCGATCTGGAAAGCCGAAACGTCAATAAAAAAACTTTTTTAACAACTAAGTGGTTTTAATCCAGTGGAAAGAGAGAGAAATTAAAATACAAACCACTATGAGCTTCCGAAATGAACTAGTACAGTTACTGAGTGCACATTTTGAAAATACTTTCGGATTACACAGGGGTTCTAAAAACTCGTGGCATCACAAACTTACATTTTTTTAAATGGCCAATTATTACCAAAATGCTTGGTGTTAATTAGTTTTTTATCTGTGGCTTCTTTAATAAAGAACTCAAATCAAGCAATATCTCAAATTTTTTAAATGAATCGCCCTATAAGTCTTTTTACAATTTGTTAGTACAATTAATGCTTTTAAACGATATAGTACGTTTAGTGTATAAGTTAATGAAAAACTGTAAATATTTTGGATGGGGAGGAGTGGCTGAAACTTATATTCGCCCACTCAAAGTTATCTAAAAGCGCTTCCTAAAACTATTATTATTTAAAAATGCTAGATATCCAGGTGGTAGTTTATATAAACATTCTGGTATGCTAGACCTTGGGCAACTGTACTGTAAAAGAAGTGCTACTAGACAATTTAAAAACAAAAATAATCTACTGAAACTCACCCATACATATAACACACGACGTGACGTCCAATTTCAATGTCCCCGAACACACAGGTCTATTGGACAAAAAAGTGATCATTATTTAGGTCCAAAACTATTCAATACCTTACCTAAAAATATCCAGGAATTCTATTTATTCAAAAAAGAATTGACAATTTACTTAAAAACATTTCCTCCGATATTATACACTCATGACACACACCTTGAGATGATTCTCAATTGTTTAAATTTTATTTTAATTGACCCATTGAATGTTTGTATATTTTAATTGTTTTGATGCTTATTTGTATTTACGTATACGGTATATGAGCGTTTAAATGTATATATTTGGAAATGTGTAGCTATATATTGTCTTGTTTTAAAAACATAAGAAATTTAAAAAAATTTATTTATAATTTTGAAACTCTAGGGCTTGGATTCCGAATAATAATATATAATTTTTTTTAACACAATATAATTTTTTTTTAACACAATATAATTTTTTTTTAAAAAAATTTATTTTTAAAAATAAATCAAATGGAAACAATTAAATTTATACTCTAAAAAAAAATTAAACAAAATTTAAAATTTAAAATGATCCTATTAAAAAAAAATTCAAATTCAATTTATATGAAATCTGAGGTTTTTTGTTGTCACTCTTATATTATATAACTAAATAAATTAATCACTAATACCAACAATTTACAAAAACTATTACTACTTATCTCTTCCTTAGTATTCTTCAGTCCCTTAATCTTTTACAGTACTCAAAGGTCTCCTGACTGTTTACTTTTCACACCTTTTTCAATCTCCCCGCTATTTCAAAATTTTACAACTAACAATATTTTTTAATTCTTCTTCTTCTGTTTCATAAATAATTTAGTTATAAATTATTGTTTGCTAATAACTTTAATTCTTTTAATCAATATTTCCAAAACTTTCTTTTACTTCCAAAAATTTTTGACCTTTCAATCCTTTTTTTTTTTGACAATCCTCTTTTTTCTGCCCCCTCCAACAACCAACCCTCTTTTTTTTTCCTACTCGATTTCTCATTTTTTTTATATCTTTCAAAATTGACTTTTCTAATTTTTTTGGTTACAATCTGAATCTTTTCCCTTATCTTTAACTGTCTAACCTAACTATAATTTATTTTTGTTTTATTATTAAAATAGGATCATTTTACTACACTATTATAAACTAATTTTTATACATCTACAATTAAACAACCTCAGATTACATTACACTACAGTACAATATGTTCTCATAGATGTATTTTTTTTCATAGTTCTGATGTCAGAAGTTTGCGCCACCCTGTATGTGGGATATGATAAAGCTCAATATTGTTTCAGAGCAGGCCATCTCTCGTCATGTTCTATGAGATTGGCTTCCTTAAGATAAAATTACTACTTTCTAAATGCAAATACTAACAAAGACGTCATTCTTAACATAGGTTAAGTAATATATGGACGTATCAATCAATTATTTAAAAATCAAAGTAATTTATAAAAATGTAACAGGTATTCCTACTTCAAATAAAATTAAAACGTTAATTGAACTAAATCAGTCAACATTATAATTGAAAAAAATGTTTTATTAAAATAGGAACCCAACCTTTGCTTGAAGTGCCTCTTGTAATTTTCAAGAGACTATTAAGAAAATAAATGTACTTAAAAGCATCAAATCGAAAAACAATATGTCTATAACGGAAAAGGTTTATTTGTATAAATGTAAGTACCTAAAGTTATGTACACTAGATAAGAGGATTCTCAGCGACGTAGTTAATAAAATTTGTGATGGGGCCTCTTTAAATTGCAAACTAAACTTTATATGTTGAACATAGATCGGAAAAAGTGATTTTATATCAAAATACACAGCCAGCTATCAAAGAGAGTTCTTACACATATATTATTATGTCCATTTTCTAGTTTTTTATTTTCTAATTCGGTTAAAGAAGAAGTTTTACGAATTTATTAAGCATATGACGAGTAGACCCTGGTATAAATATATGAGGACCTACAATATTTGTGTTTAGATATAAAAAAGTACTAATCTTATCAGTTTTGATTACTTATAGTCAATCGTTTGATGATTCCTCGATTATACGTCGATAGTGTGATAAATTTTATTTGATCCATTTTTTTTCAATAATCTAGGTTTTGCTACTGCTATCGTTCTTTTATCATGTCATAAAAAAAGTAATAAACAAATAAATTGTTATACGCAGGCAAGAACAGGTGTTAGTTCATCTCGAGAAGACTTCTGATTTTAGTTACACTATAACAAATAATGTTTGAGAGTAATTTAGAATTTACAAGACCATAAAACAAGCGAAATTTTTTAACATAATCAAAATATAAACGGTAAAGTTGAAGGTTGTGGCTAATTATGGATAATACACAATAAAAGTATGATTAAACAATATATTATTTAGAAAAATAGTAATTTATGTTCCAAGGGAATTATAAGGGCCTTAATTCCCAAAGGCAAAGTTTGCATCCCGAGGGACTGCAATTGCCTGAGGTAATTAAGGCTCATTAATTCCTGAATTTCTTTGTAATTAGAAATATATCCTCAAATTATATAAATATAGAAGAAGCTTGGGACATGAACTCAGATCGCTCACCCATACTCCTTACACTGAGTGATAGTGTGATTCAAAAAGAAAATCAACCTAAATTAGTCAACAAACGAACGGACTGGCAAAGCTTCAGAATCAAACTTGAACGGTTAATTAATCTCTCGGTTCCGTTGAAAACTAGATCAGGAAGTCGAACGTTTTGTCAAAGATATTCAACAAGCAGCTTGGGAAAACACCCCTGATCTTAAATACAAAACAAAAGGAAATAAGTATCCAAAAGAGATCAGATACCTTATACTAGAAAAAAGAAAAATCAGAAGAAAATGGCATCAGTCCAGAGCACCAGCTGATAAAACAGCTTTAAATAATGCATCACAACAGTTAAAACGCGAAATTCAGCGTATTAAAAATGAATCGGTTGGTGAGTACTTGAGTGAATTAACTAATGACAGCTGTACAGATTATTCACTCTGGAAAGCAACCAAACGATTAAAAAGTCCTATTACACATAACCCACCAATTAGAAAGTATACCAGTGATATTCCTAACCTTGAACACGATACTATTGCAACATTTGCTGATGATACTGCCATTCTGGCTGTTGGAAAAGACCATGAAGAAGCTAATCGAAAATTACAAACATCTGTAGACCAGATTAACATTAAGTTAAAGGAAAATAAATCTGTTCATGTTAACTTTACTAATAAACGAAACCAACACATTCTAATACAGCAAAATATCCTGGAATGACACTCGACGCTAGACTTCGCTGGAAAGTCCACATTAAAAAGAAACGTGAAGTGCTTTGTATAAAATATAAAAAGATGTATTGGTTATTAGGAAGAAACTCCAAGTTGTCCACACATAACAAACTGCTCCTCTACAAGCAGATATTGAAACCCGTTTGGACGTATGGTAGCCAGCTTTGGGGCTGCGCCAGTAAAAGTAACATTCAAGTTATCAAACGTTTTCAAAATAAAGTAATAAGGAACATCGTCGATGCACCCTGGTACTGTCGCAACAGTGATCTTCATAGGGACCTGGATGTAGAAACTGTTGACAAAACTATATCTAAATCTGCCAGCAGCCATGAACAACGGCTGCTCCAACATGGGAACGTTGAGGTCATCCAGCTCCGCGATAATACCAATTTAGTAAGAAGACTCAAGAGGACCAAGCCTTGTGAATTAGTTCAGTGACTGTGCTAGTTACAAATAGAGTATTGTGCGGATTTTGTGTTACACGTTACCGGTAGTGTTACTAAAATTATCGGACTCTAAGGTACACTAGGACCTTAGTTTTTAAGAATTCTAGTTATGTTAGGTTAAAACAAAATTGCTTATTGATCTTCATGATCAGATTGTAATTATAGTAAACATTCCCACAGAGTGTTTTACTACGAAAAAAAAATTAATTCCCGAGGTACATAGATTATTTTATTTCTGATCGATTTTAATAAAATAAGCAGCAATGACATTCACTAAATATAATGAAACACTGACAGCAATATTCAACAAACGTCAAAATATCCTAGCAACGGGTATTAAGCCTGACAACGGGAAATTAAGGCACCTCTAATATCACAAGTGAGTTATGACCCTGTTTATTGATAGCATAACTATGATGATATAAGCTTATAATAGCCCGGTCATGAATAAAAACATTAATGAGTAATACTTATAAATCATTTCCTCTCCAGTTCAAATAACTTATTTTATTTATTGCTTATTCTTTTATACAACTCATGGCAACGCTGTGCAGATCTATATTTCTGTCTTTGTCCGTTTCAATGATAAGTACATTTTAACCAGCGAGTAAGTAGGAATCCGTTTTCTACCTGATAATTCCACGAACGTATCATTGCGTGGGGTTGAATAAGAAGAAGGAAGAATTAGAATAGCAAAAATTAAATACAGGAAGCCTTTAAACTTAAAAAAACTGGCGATTACCACGAGGAGATGTATGCAGAGATATTTGAAAAATGGTTTGAAGGTATCATTCAACTTTTGGAACCTGTGCCTGTCATCTTCATGGATAATGTCCCCTATCATAGTCGGCATTTAGAAAAACATTGTGTTTTATTTGATTTAAATCATGTTTTTTTTGTACGTTTAACAAACATGTTTAAAACAAAAGTTTTGGCAACATAGTCTCGAGTAAAATATTTAAAATTTTGTTAAAAACGTTTTGAAAGTCAACCAAATATCTTGAAACGAAATATTTATTTAATTTATAGGTAGGTAGGGTGCTTTAAAATTTCAAGAATTTAGTTTTCTCATTGTGTTCTTTTGTAGTGAGAGGATTACAAGAAAAATAGCAAGTTCCTCTTAACTTCCACGTTTTAAATTTTTCCATTCGTTCCATCTCTTGATGAAATTCTATTTCAAGAAATTGATAAAAATCAACTATTTCTCAAATATTAAATTTCCAAATCGTATGTAAGCACTTAACTGAGTTATGTATTTTAGTTTAAATTAAAATTGAATTGAATTTATTATTGACAATGAAACGAGACGAAGTGTAAAATGTAGGTAGTTATTTGAAATTGTCACCAATAGTTAAAAGAAATCAGATACCTTTATTGTTTATTCGCAGCCATAAAATCGGACAATAAAACTCGGCGTGGCCTTTAAGCTTTGATTCCATTTTCTCGGTTATAAAAAGAATGTAATTGTTCGATAACTTTATGCATTGGCGTTCATAAAATTCCTACAATACTGCGTAATAGGTGCTATTCACATTTGGAATGTTTTCTTGAACACGTAAGTCTATCATTTTTCGAGTTTTAACAAAAAAACCCAAAGCTACAGAGTGGGATTGGGACCGCCAACATATTTGTGGTACCGACTTTATTATTTCTTGTCCACTCTGAAGACCAGATTTGTCGGAGCCTGTTCTAATACTAGCGGCGAATGATCTATTTTATTTATTTTTATTTTATTTTATTTAGGAGTTACACTATCAAACGGGTTGCCCCTATTGCAAGATAATGTTTCAGAACTTCTTCACGTAGATTGCGAATCCGATTATAATGACGCAATGAAAAAAAACTCATTGAGAAAAAAGTGTGCAATTATATCAGACTCCCAATCGATGGATGAGAGACTTAGAGGTGAATAGAATATCTAGATATAAATTAAAGACAGATATCATGATTCTTCGCTTGATTAGGCTAGAGGCATTGAAGCGTTCGTAAAAGTATTCCTAAGGAGTACCTCTTGCTGGAAATTCTTTATCTAAAATAAATGAACACATCTTGAAGAATTTTCGCTGAATTCGTTCGAGTTGCACTATTTGGTAGTTAAACATAGGACTCCAGATGATGAACGCGTATTCCAGGCTTGATCGTACAAGTGTGGAAAATAGTAAGTTCATAGTAGAGAATTCAGTAAAGTCTTTCATATTGCGAATAATAAACCCAAGCATTCGAAACGCAGAGGATACTGTCTTCTCGATGTGGCTCGAGAATGTCAACGCAGGATCAAAGTAAACTCCCAGGTCCTTAATTAGGTTAGGTCATGTTAGAATACAGTTTTCAATAGAGTATGGGAATAAATGAAACGAGTCTTTTCCGCAGAATGTCATTACATTGCAGGTGTGTAAATATTTCAGTTTGTGTCTATTTCAGAGCTACAGAGTCGGTAATAAGTTGTTCATTACACCCCTGATGGTTTCAGCTGCATTCCTCCTTTTTGATCCTCTGACAAGCCTGTGCGCAGGATTTGCTTGTGGGGGTAAAAAAAAACGAAGATAAAGAAAATTATCAAGAATGGACGTATACAAAGTAAAAGTATAATGTATCATATTCAAAATTATAGGATATCAGTTTTATATATTTCTGGAATAATTTTTTCGAGACGAAGAAAGGAGTCCTGATGGACTTATTAGATTAATTTTAGTTTGTCGAACTTTGTGAAGGACCCTCTTGAGGAGGGGTCCAACCCCCAAATCCCCATCCTGCGCACGGACCTGTCCTCTGATAAAATGTTATTATCTAGAACAATTCGAAAAATTAGTAATACTTGCTATTAAAATTTTATACAGGGTGTTTCATTGGAAAAGGGCAATATTTTAACAGTAGATAGGAGTCACTGAGGTGATTCCGAATGTTCATTTTGGTCATTTCCTTATTGCCTCATGTGCTTTTAACCACTCCGTATAATTTTATAATATCGTCCCTGTAATTACAAAATGTCGTATGTCAAAAAGGCCACTTTTCAGGAGAGCAAAAAAACTTAATATCTTTTTACTTTTTTGTTTCAATTATTTCAGAAATCAGTTTATAGCTTATTTTTATGATGTAACATCATGTTATATGGCATTTAAGGCGTTAACTTAACGTGTTTGCGTTTTATATGCACATACGGAATTTTTGACATACGACATTTTGCAATTACAGGGACGATATATAGGGCGAGTTACGGTAGACGCGACGGTCCATTGTGGCTAAACGGTTAATATTTTGAAAATTTTGTTTATTCATGGATATGTGGGTTGATAAAGGCTACATTTTAAGATTATTTTGAATTATACAGGTTGACCCAAAAAAGTGTGGCGTATCAAAGTTATATTATTTCTTTTGGAAGACCCTATATTTTATTGCATTTATAGATTATACGTTAAAAATAAGGTACACTTTCTTAAGTATTCCCTATACCTAAGCTTTTTGGTTTTCGAGATATTTTGATATTTCTAAAAATGGAAGCACTTACAAGAAAACCAATAACTTGGAAACCTATGGAATCAGCCAAATCCAATTTTAACTGAAAAAAATTACACTAATAATTGAAAGCAATAATGTTTTTAGAGTTGTTTAAAATTATACAGGGCGCTAAAAATGGGGCGAATCTCTAATGACATATTCAAATAATATCGTTCTTATTTTAAATAGGACACTCTGTATTTTATAATCCTATTATGTAGTAAATTTCATTACCTTTTAAAAATTATAAAGGTCTACTATGCCTAAATCTGTTAATTTTGGATTATTTTTATTTTTGTCAAATTGGACTTTATTTTTCACCGTAATGTCTAAATATAACACCCTGTATTTGATCAGCTTAGACCAAATTAATTGATATAGTATTAATGTTGAAAGTCCAGGCCCGGCTTCACTAAAAATTGATAAATTTCTTCCGCTCATAAACAACACCCTGTATAAGCACGAAGAAAATAAAATATTTTGGAACCAAAATATTTTAAATTGGGCGTAATAAAACTGTACAAATGATGTGAAATAAAATCACTAGCTCCCAAGAAATACGACATTAAAAAATGTCACACACTGCACCAACGTCTGGACTTCAACAACTACTCCTTGGGCTATATGCCCCAACATAAGTCCAAACGCGGGTGGAACACGAATCCTCCCGGAACTTAAATCGAATAGCTTTGATTTTGTTCTTAAAGAAGCCTGTCATTCTTATACCGGTTTCGGCATTACCATGCCTCATCAGTAAGAAGTATCTCTAAATGATGTCTGAAAATCGATACTCGATAGCATTAATTGCGTTATCAAGAACGAGGCGAGCCCAACACATAATCTATTTGCTACCAGGGAAGCTCATTCGCAATATAAATTTTCGGTAAATGTGTGGTGTGGTGTTTTTAACAATTGGACCCCAAATATTATCTGGAGATGTTTACTTAGTTCTTCTTTGATTTTACAAATTTTGTTAGAGCATAAAGGTGTAGACAACGGGAATTTATTTCCAACACGCTTCTCCTCATTTTAGGCTAATAATAACAATAATAAATTGTCTTTATTGGTACATATAAATAAATGTACATTTCGCTTGGGCGAGGTTTACACCTAAACCTTACTACACTAAGTATTATTACATGAATGAGAATTATTAAATTATTAAGTTAAATTAAAGTCATTAGCAAGAATAATAACAAATCACTGAGATGTCAGTGGTTTCTGCCTTAGAACATTTTTAAAAATTGAAAGGAACCGATTTAATATTTTCGTCGAGGTTGTTGTGCAACTCAACCGCATTGTATGAAAAGCTGCGTTTATAAGTAGCAGTATAGTAGCGTGGCATGGATAATTTGAGTCTGTTTCTAATGTTAACATTGTGCATAGAGATCCTAAAGGCTAGTTTGTATGGGTTTTTTTAAATTTTCTTCCTAATAGGTCGATAGGCCTTCAAGATCACCGGGCTCTCAAAATATATTGTTTTAATTTGGTGTAATAAAGGTTGATACCGGAAGGTCTTTTAAATTTTGAGGAAGATTGTGACACACCTTTATAACAAATTGAGTTTTTCAAAGTATTAGATTTAATTTCCTCCATGCATGTCATTGATATTACGCGTATTATAAGTAATATCTGGATCTACAAAATTTTTTGATTCTAGCGTGCATTTTGTTATAACGATATAGTGGAGTCGATCTGGCGGAAAAAAACCCCGATAAACGAAGTCGCTCCTTTCGAAAAATTTTTTTTTGTGATTTCATAGATTGGAGGTCCCTCTTTCACGTGATCACTATATGAAAGCTAAGGGAGGTGTGGAGGGGGGTAAATTAACATGTAAAGATATGGAAAATCGGTTTTTCGCACGTAGCTCGCTGAGTTTTATTCGGATCGAAACGACTTCTAGATATAAAATAAAGGACTCGCGAAAACGCATATACTGAATTTTACCGTCGAAATCGGTCCAGCGATTCTCGAGATATTGCGATTTGAAAGTATACGGATTTTCGCCGCCGCGAGAACACACCTAGAGCCGTGTTCGCGTTTTTTGCAGGGAAAAAACTGACTTAGAGACTTGATTTTTTTCCTCCGATAGATAGTCATAACCCAAGCATTCTGTCCAAATTTCAAGTCGCTAGTTTAATTTGTTGGGTTGGGGGGGAGGGTAAATACTAATTAATCTGTGACTCCAGGTAACTTTTTTAATTTTTGACCAATCCGGGCCAGCAAAATGGCAAACTCTTTCTTGAGGACACTACTACAGGATATATTAAGGAGATGATGCCGAGGTCCTCTCAATCTGTGTGTCAGTCACCCTGATAGACCTCTGGGTGTGAAACGTGTCTACCTAATTTCATACCCCTTGTTGTGGGGGGGTTTCTTTTGGAATAGGTAGGGTTAATATTATCGATTCTGGCTAAATGGGAAACATATCCAATGGCCATAAAAAAAAAAGGAAATGATTTTCGCGAAAATTGACAAATGGCGACGAAATTTCGGATTTTGCAAATTTTATTTTTCGATTTTCGCAACGAAAGAGTAAAGCGGGCGAAATTTTTTATTCGCCATTGGATGCGGAATTTTTTTCGAACTCGACATCATCTCTCTGCTCTCTCACAAATACTATTCCGGCATCTAATTTCACGACGGCTGAGCGAGGGCACTCGTTTTTATAAATATATCACGCACTCCCGCAGGCATTAATATAGATATAGCTTTGGGGTAGAAAAAATTTGAAAGAAAACTGATTGCCCTTGAAAATGAGCCTAACACGAAGTCACTAACCCTTTTTGCCCTTCTACAGGGCTAAACGCATTTACCCCCCTCCCTTCCTGATTATCGGATCGAGTCCGTGTAGGGCTCAAATCAAAGACAAAAAAATTCCGTAACCGATGGCGCAAAAACAATTTTCCCCACTTTACTCTTTCGTTGCGAAAATCGAAAAATAAAATTTGTAAAATCCAAAATTCGGTCGCCATTTGTCCGTTTTAGCGAAAACCATCATCTCCTTAATACATGCTGTAGCAGTGTCCTTACGAAAGAGTTTGCCATTTTGCTGACCCGGATTGGTCAAGAATTAAAAAAGTTACCTCGAGTCAAAAATTAATCAGTGTTTGCCCTCCATCTCCCCCCCAAATTTAAGTAGCGGGTTGCTTGGGTCATGACTATCTATCGGAGGAAAAAAATCAAGTTTCTAAGTCATTTTCTTCCATGAGAAAAACGCGAACACGGCTCTAGGTGTGTTCTCGCCGCGGCGAAAATCCATATATTTTCAAATTGCAATATCTCAAGAACCCCTAGACCGATTTGGACGGGTTAAAATTCAGTTTAAGCGTTTTCGCGAGTGCTTTATTTTATATATAGAAGTCGTTTCGATTCGAATGAAACTCAGCGAGCTACGTCCGAAAAACCGATTTTCCATATCTTTACATGTTAATTTAGCCCCCCTCCACATCTCCCTTAGCTTTCATATATTGATCACGTGATCACTAATAAGAAACATTTACATTTTTCATTTAAAAAAAAAGTCACGATGTTCTTCATCAAAACGATATTTGAGCGAAAATGTATTAAATTTAACAAACCGAGTTTCAATATCAAGTCTAGCATAGACATTAAAACCAATTACTACACTACTACAAATATTACACATATTTTTAGCACATTTTGACACGTGTCCATTTTAACGGTGTTACTCAACGTTCCATTAAATATTTACCTAAAACCATGATTTCTGAAATTGAATTGGCAACGTTGTATTTTCAACTTTGAATTTATGAAATGGCTGTCATTTGACAAGCAAAGTATTTATGTCCGTCAAATGAACATTTTTCCTTTTTTTTATACTTTTCAGGTTTATTCTGGTTATAAATTGCTACTTGGGCACTTGTAGAAAAGTTATGTATGCGTTTGTATTGGAAAAATATGTTAAATAATCGTTAAACGCACTGAATTTGTTTGTCTTGTGAGTATCCCAACATATATTTTTTCAAAAAAAAATGTGAAAAATATTTTTCCGCGCAAAAATTTCTATTGCTAAATTTCATGTAAATCAATATGGGACCAAAGTTTTCGCCGACCACTGCTAGACCAACATTATGTGTCGGGACTCCGTTACTGAACGTTGCTTTGGAATACCCATCGCACAAAAATAGATGTGATTTCCATCGATGAAAGTATCATTGAATTTTGACGAGTGGATTTTGAGATCCTCCGAAAACACATACACACATACATATAAACCTTGCTCGATTAATAGTATTTGATGAATTTCTTTTCTAGAATTGAAAACAACGTGAGAATGTTTCTTTTGATGTCTCAACATTGTGAATATAATTGCACACTAGAAAATTATATAATTGATCTAGATTAAATATTTTATAGTCTTTATACCGGGTGGCCCATTAGTGTGACGAAGTACAGTAATCTCGCCTATAATGAGGAGTATGATAAAATGTTTCAGATAAAAGTTAAATGGTTTACTTTGTTGCTTATTTTAAAAATATTTTGGAATATACAGAGTGTTCCTTCGAAGTGGGGAAATACAAATTATCATTTTTTTAAATGGACCCCCTGTAAATTTTTTCAATGTCGATCTGAGCAAAATGTTTTACAAAAGGAGGTATTTCCTTTTTTCGAAAATTTTGCGGCGTTGTCAAGTTATTGCTGAAAGTAAGAAAATCACCACCACAAATGACATCATAAAAAATTTATGCATAAAATTTAAAACTACTTTATTCCTACAATTTTTGTTCTTTAAAATGGTGACATAACATACTGGGTGTTTCATTTAAAAAAGTCAAGTTTTTGATATTCGAAGTTTGTCAAGTTAATGCCTCTGTATAAAATGTCCTGTTTGAGAAATGTAATTTTCAGTCCATACCGACATTTCATCTCACTCTTGGTGTTGCATGTCTCAAATAATTCTGCTTAAATTTTATCCATAAATTTTTTATGATGGCATTTGTGGTGGTCTGTCTTTCCGAAGATTTTCTTACTTTCAGCAATAACTTGACAACGCCGCAAAATTTTCGAAAAAAGGAAATACCTCCTTATGTAAAACATTTTGCTCAGTTCAACGGCGAAAAAATTTACAGGGGGTCCATTTAAAAAAATGATGATTTGTATTGCCCCACTTCGAAAGAACACTCTGTATATTCCAAAATATTTTTAAAATAAGCAAGAAAGTAAACCATTTAACTTTTATCTGAAATATTTTATCATACTCCTCATTATACGCGAGATACTGTACTTCCCCACACTAATGGGCCACCCGGTATAACTTCTGACTACTACATAGTTTAGGAAGAGAATAAATATTTTTAATAGCTTTATTTTTTTAAGAAATTTAAGGGGTTTGATAAACTTATCACAAATGGAGAACCAAATCCCGTTTAGATATTGTAAATGACAGTGAATAAGTGAGAAATAAATAGAGCGCAGGTCATTATTATTTAGTCTCCTTAAAATTCCTACGGGAACTCCAAGTTTGTTTTTATGTGATTGCCAACACAGTGTTTGATCAATATACAAACCAAGGTATTTTATTTCTTCGAAACATCGTAAGGATTTATTATCAAAGTATAGTGGGATGGTATAACCATTTTTTTATTTGGAGATGATAATGTATGAAAATTTTGTTATATTTAATGTTAATTTGTGAGCAGCCATCCACTGAGATAACAAAGACATATCATCCCGTATCTCCGCAATCATCTCTTCTATCGATTGACTAAAATAAAGCAAGGTACTGTCATCTGCATATAACCTTAGCCGCCTTCATTTGAGGTGTATATATTCATACGCTCTTGTTTCGGCTTTTATCTAAGGTGCATCTAGCTAGAGCAGTGTTTACCAAACGGTGGGTCGCGGAAGGGTTACAGGTGGGTCGCGGCGTTTCGATCCCAAAACTATTAGAAACCAGCAGAAAATATAAGAAAAATCGAAACAAATCGAATTGTGTTTTGATTGTTTTCTTGGATCTTCATTTTTGGCATCTGGGGCAGACAACAACTACTATGTCCCTCCAAGATGACCCACACAGGTTATTATTAGTCCTCATTAATATTTTATTTATTATATATATATTAATTTATATTTTTTGACGTCTCATACAAATTAAATATTTTACACCCAAGGCAATATTCTAAATTAATCTCAAGAAGACTCTTAAGATCGATATCGACTTAGCTAATTTCTTGTAATTTCCCCTCTTGTCACGTTTGCCAGTGAATATTAGTCGGGAATGAATTTTCTATTTCTATATTCAGTCGCGTTTCTCCTACTAATCAAGACCATAGATAAAACACTCCTCCAAGTCTGGGGTTCTCTGAGTCTTTGCCCGACCGATGTCGATTCACGCGTCACCCACCTTCTCCGTGTAATTACGAGCAAAAACATGCCGTTGCCTCAGGCACAAGACAAAAACGACGATTAGCGGAGGTGGAGGAAATGAAATTTTCGTGGAACTGTTACAGAAGACCGGTTATCTTCTATTGTTACTATTTTTTTTTTACTTCAGTGTCAATGGCTTCAACTACTACGGTTATTTCGCCTCGTGTTCTGTGGAGGCTTTGTTACTGTTTTCCAGCGCCACTTTAGGAACAGCACTGTTAATTAGAACCCAACAGTGAATAGCCGAGTGTGAAATCACACTTGGTATATGAAAATCAATTTCTAAATTTTTAATTAAGAAAAAATCAGAAAATGATCCATTGCTCTACCGCTGAGCCTCCCACTCTCTATGTTACTAATTTAATCTTGAAAAAATGTTTAACACAATTAAATAGTGGAATGAAGTTTCAGAAGCTGCCAAAACAGAAGTTAACAGAATAGTAACCCCTATTTGTAACATACGTTTATAGTTTGGGCATTACTTATAGTATCCCCAATTTAACAGCTTTAAAACGCGGCGCCTTTGATGCTACTAAAAAACCTGACCCTTTAAACGTAAGCGATATCCTTTGTCTCCGTCAACTTGGATTGTCGTGGACTCCAATAGTGAAAACATCGTTTGCTCTGGCAGCCGACCCATACTTATCATCATCGTTTCTTCTGAAAAATCCCCAAAACAACACCCTGTATAACAGATTTTTTAAAATTCTGATGAATATTTGAAAAGAACGGAAAAAAATGAGTTAAAGTGAAATTTTTAGTGCAACTCCCATTCTATACTGTACATCTAAAACTAAAGGGAATTAACCCTTTCGCTGCGGCAAATTTTTGAAGGGGTTCGAAAATTGCGGCACTATTTTTTATTGTCATTGTTTGAATAGGTGCAAAGGCCGCACAAACGCGCCGTTCGCATTTTGCCAAACGTCAACAGGCCGCACAAGCGCGCTTTCCCCAGCGAAAGGGTTAAAAACATTTACAACTAAAGCCAAAGAGAAATAAAAAAATATGTACACAATTCCATACATTTTAGAATGGCGTTTGGTTAACGAACAATGAATTTGGTTTTTCTACGTTCATGCAAAAAACAAAACTTTATTGAACTATTTTTAGTGGAAAAAGTGGTTCATTATTGCACTAGTCCAATAAAATTTTTACTGTCAGTTTACTTACAGGTATTTTGACATGACAAATATAAAGATTCAAATCGACGCCATTGTCTATTTTCTGTGAGATTGCATTACATTTTAAACAATTGCATATTTCATATTATTTCTGTATTACTTTCAGCATCTAAAATTAAACAATGTCTTCTTGAGATAATTCAGTCATAATCAACACTGATCCGCTTTATTCTGTGGACGTACCCTCATACACGCTCGCGGCTACTATGATTTGAATAATGCAAATGCAGTTCTAGAAACGTCAGTCAAAAATTATTTTGTCAATTACACAATTTGAAGTTTTAAAATGGGTAATATTATCAGAAAAATTGATGATAGTGATGAAGAAGAATTTGTTGCGACCCAACCAGATGTACATATATGAAGTTAGCGAGACAACTTCGAAAAAGTTGATAACGGATTATTCCATAATTTGCCGCCTTTTTGTCGCTAATTAGTTGCGGAGAAAAAAAATTTGTCGCTGTTTTTTTTAAATATGCGTTGTTTCAATTTTTTCACAGTTCTGAATGTCCATAATTTGCCGCCTTTTTGTCGCTAATTAGTTGCGGTGAAAAATTATTTGTCGCTCTTTTTTTTAAATATGCGTTGTTTCATGTACCTCAAGCTACCGTAGCACCTATACCGCAATACTAAACTAACATCGGAATAATTAGTTACACATTAATTAAAATTTATTACAATAAGAAATAAATTTATTACACCTCACACGTGGCCAATACGGGGGGGTCTGGCAGCTTATACCTCAAGCTACCAGGTATTCTCCCAAAAATGAATAAAATTGGATAGAAATGGCATAGATATTTATTACAAATTAATTACAATTTATTACAGTAAGAAATATTAGTTAAGAAATAGGAGTTGATGATAGACTGTCTCAGTTCAGTCTATCATCAACTCCTGATGATGCCGACATAGTTGGCGAAACGCTCGTAGAGTGTGTTAAAATTGTGTTTTGGTTGTGTGGTCGACGATAGTGTTTCAACTTAGTTGATAAACCAAAGGTTCCAATTTCCCAATTTAAATATTTTGCTATTTAATTACGCTTTTTATTTTCCTACACTTAGTGTCACTTAAATAAAATATTTTTTTCTACGATTGTGCAAAAAGTTACTACGTTTTGCACTCTCAACTGTGTTAAAAGTTTTACTTTATTGCACTAGTGCAAAAAGTAACTTACTTTGGTACTCTGTAATTAGGAGTTCGATCTGAAGAAAACATTTTTCCTTGTAATTTGAGTATACTTATAAACGTGGTAACTGTAGGTACTTAGGTGCCATTAAATATTATTCAAAACATTATTGTTTGGTATTAAAAAGAAACATTTTTTACTGTAGTTTTGATTAATCCAAATCTTGTTACTAACGAAAGTATATTCATAGTTAGCTATGGATAGCGTCTGACAGTGGCAATTTACGTAGTTCATCTCAAGTTGTCAATTTAACATTTTAATATTTTGTTAGCTGTTAAAAAGATTTAATTCAAACAGCAAATGAAGCCACAGCAGATTTATTACCCGAAAAATCCAAAAAAAAATTATGAAATTTGTTATAAACGCTTTAGAGACTGGTGTGACACAAAGCGTGTTAAGAACATTAGTGAGAATGTCCTCCTAGCGTATTTGAAAGAAAAATCGGAGATACTAAAGCTATCGAGTCAGAATATTCAATGGTGACGGCTGAAATTAATTCGAAAAAGGTAAATAACTAGTTTAATAAAATTATCGTTAGTTTAAAGTTAAATTTTATTTTCGATCGTAGAAAAAATGTTGTGCGCTACACATGCAAAAAGCATATTTGTTGCAATCAGCATGATTGCAGCTCTCGACTTCGTCTCGAGCTGCAAACTTCATGAATCGTGCAACAAATATACACTTTTTGGACTAGTTACACAAATAACTATTTATTGCACTTGTCGCGTCCAATAAACACTTTTTGCACTTGTTGCATAAATAACTATTATTTTATTCGTAGAAGATGAAGATGTTAGAATAATGAATGAGTTATTCATATGACATATCGTAAGAACATTTCAGAAGAAAAAACCCTACAACCGCATAAAGTATGCTATCTTTAATGTTTATAATAAAACGATCGGTCAAAGTTTTCATTTTAGCCAAAGCCTACTTGATAATTTAATGAGTTTTGTATCCGGAATTAATCAGAAAAAATAAATCTGTATTTTTTTTTGTAGAACGCACTTGTGAACTTATAAAAACATTGGTTGTTTTGGGAATTTTCAAATTTTACATATTCCTCTTAATCCAGATCTGGATATTAACACAATATACCTGTACCAAGTATGAGAGCAATTTACAGGGTGGTTCTAAAGTTACGGTTTATGAAAATATTGGCCGAAATGGATTAAACACCCCGTATCTCGGTTATTAAAAGAGTTAACTGGATACGTTACATTTTCTGGAACTACCTCCCCACTTTTTTATCAGTGTCCTAAATTACCTGAATGAACTTTCTTTTGAAAGATGGGATTGTGGACCTCTAGATTTCTTTGCTTGGTGATTTAACGGTGTACCGAAGTGCTTAGAGATTCGGACTGTCGCCGACAACGCAACTCTACTCCTATCAATACCATACCCATAAATGTGTTTTATTTCACTAAAATATATTAAAAATTTATAGATGACTATCAGCGAAATTGATCCTCCCTCATCCCACCTCTACACACATCACAAGAGGTGAGAGAATTGTCGACTCCAAAAGATATTCATCGACCCCATTCCCCTCTTTGCTTACCCCACCAACGTTCATTAGTCAGCTTTCTGTCATCGAACGAAGATAAACATTAAGAAGAGAGAGATGGCCAGATAAAAGAAAGATAAGGATAAAGGTCTAATGCCCGTACCGAAATTAATTATCCTAATGGGAACAACAAAACAACACTTTATGCTCCTTATTTTCCGTTTTTAATTTGATGCGCTTTGGTTACAGATACGGGGGTCGGACGAAAATTATCTTGACTACAAATATTTTTTTTTTTATAAATACAAATGTTGATAAACTTAAACATTTGTATCATATTAATTTAGTAAGTCGAAAATTAAGAAATTTCTCAACAATTATATCACCGTTTGATGTTTTAACTTCTCCAATAAAAATGTAAAATTCTAAATAGTTTCAGAGCAAGTAAACGTTTTGTTCAAAGTATTTTATAATTGTGAGAAAATCTGAAAGTATTTGCGACGGTCTCTGCCAAATTTTTAAAATTAAGAAAGACGTTTTGGAGTGCTTCGAGATATATCGACAAATCAAAGGTGCTCCAATAGTTTCCACTCTCTCGCCCGCCATCGCGAAGATCTTCATTGAACATTTTGAATTCCAAGCTCTCTCTTCATCCGATTTCAAACCATCTTACTGGTTACGCTATGTTGTCGACACATGACCTCATGGAAGAGACACACTGGATTCCTTCTTACTCCACCTCAACAGCATACAGCCCAGCATACAATTCACAATGGACGTGGAAAACAATTTTCTTGACGTCATGATTAAGAAACTTCCTTCCATCCCAAAGTTTTTCCCAGTCCGAATTCCTCAAACCCACACACTACCTCCACGCCCAGTCCCACCACCACCCAAATTAACTCCGTCGTTAATACCTTTGTCTCGTGCGCCATCCTTCTGTTTGATAACACCAAACGACAACCAGAACTTATATCCAATCCCGAATTATCAGTTGACAGGTAGCGCGGCAATTTGGATAAAAATTGGTGACCAGTCCGCCATCTAGATATGTTTACTTTCGCCGATTAAATCCAGATGTCTCCCTCGTCACACATATCACCTTAGATCATATATGCTTCGCTAGATACGGCATCCTATAGTGTTTGTTTGGCTCTAGAGGGGTAAAGACGAGAGGGGGTGAAGGGGCAATAGCGTACCATGATACAGTGGCGTACCATTCGGAATATTTTGGTACAGTGTAATATATTGTCATATTTATACAACACATATTTCATTTTCTAAGGATTGAGTGACTGTAGGTTACAGTAAAATGGGAATTAATGTGAATCGAAAATAAATAAAATAGCATGCATACGAAAATTGTTTGGAATGGAAATAATCTGAGAGGTTGAATACCATCATCTTGCGCTTCTGTAAATATTTTTTTTTATAGCAAAATGAACCTTCATATAAATTAGGTTGAGTAATAAATGAAAAATTTACTGATGAACATGGTTATTTTAATAAAACATAAATTGACATACAATAGATAGATATTTAAACAATTCATTTACAATTCAAATAAAGTATACATAATTTACGTTTAGTTCTTATTTTCACTTCCTGTCCTATCCAACAATACGCCTATGGAATACATACCGATGACAGCACCTTTCTCAAATTTGATGTTGTACACTTAACAAGGCTTTGGCATTTTGTTGAGAAATGCTACCACTGTTCTCTAAACTAATTGTACCTAGCAAAAACTTTCAAAAAACTATAAAAATACACAAGATTGGCACAATAATTCCCAAAATACAGAATATCTGACATCTGTCAAAACTTTACAATATGAGCGGGTATCGCCGAAATTTGAAATCGACCAATCAGTGGGATGGTACTCTAACTCCCTCCTGTACACTACAACAAATAACCTGAATACCGTATCTAGTGTAGCATATATGATCTAAGCATATCACCATCTAGATATGGCGACAGGTTGCACGAATACATTGTTAGGTTAGGGTTCCGAAGTCCGCGTCCCTGAGGTTGGCAACCCTGTTGACAGCTGTCACCTGTCAAAACGTGGATATAAAATGGCGTCCCGAGCAATGACACGTGGCCTTGCTATTTTTTGCCAGATTGGACGTTAAATTTTCTTATGGAGATTTACATGTAAAAATAAGGATTTTTGCGCTATAACCCGTGTTGCTCCTTCACTAGGCTATCGAAATAGAAGAACGTCCAGACTGTCTAAAACACCAAAGACGATAGTCACAGACTCCCACAAACATGCACAAAGGATGTGAAATAAAATCACACATGCTCCCAAGAACAAGGACATTAAAAATGTCCTACACTGCACCAGCGTCTGGACTTCAACAACTACTCCTTGGACTATATGCCCCACCAGGTATTGAATTACGAAAGTCCAGACGTGGTTTGGTGCCCGACCAAGTCGGGGCTTTAACCCAAAAACTTCGATTTTGTTATTAAAGGAGCTTGCCATTCTTAGACCGGTTTCGGAATTATTGTGCCTCATCAGTAAGAAGCAGGCTAGCTCGACATCCTGTCACTAAAGGATGTCTGAAAATGAATTCGACTCGCCTCGTTCTTGATAAAAGTGGTTGCGTTAGAGCAAGTGCATCACAAACGAGGAGAGCCCAACGCCATCTTTACTTTCATAACAAAATCAAAGTCACCAGGCATGGAAGTCACTCATTAAAGCTCTTCCCGCCAACAATAATGTACGCGCCAAATTAACCCCAACACCACCACCACCAATAAAAAGCGGTACGAGAATGTCATTTTCTTTAAACAAAAAAAATCGACATGTCAGTTGAGTTTGAGCAGTAGGCATCAGACTCAGCTGATGGAAACAATTCGGTACGTGGAGTAGGCAGATTGAGGCCAAGTAACCCAATAATTTCTTAGCCCTCCTGAAGATGGCTTCAAAAGAGAAGCCGAAACGTCGAGATTTGTACAATCTAAAACGGGGTTCTTCCCGGAAATTTAGAAACTTTCATATATATACTCAGCCAATATAAATTTTCAAAACTTATATTTAATTTTGATATCTCCCCGGTATGGTCTTTATCTTTATTCTTTTTTAATTCTCTACGACAAGAGATATGGCGCGGGTTTTAAGTTGGGTTGATCTTTTTGCTTTTTTTTTTGGTTGGTGTCTGTTTTAAACGGAAAGTGGGAGGATGTCAGGGCGAAAATGTGTGAAATGAAAGAATTAGGATTACCGCAACACGGATTTTATATTTCATTAAATTTTCTTTTCACCTTTTACTAAGTATATTATTATTACTCTTATTTCTTTTTGCTTTATATTTTGATGTTGCAGCTGTAGAGTGGATTTATAAAATTAAAATATAATCATTTACTTTTTGGTCGGTTTAAATTATCGCAAGTCTGATCTATATAGGGATGCACCAAGCCAAGTAGTTGGGCTTGGTCTTGAAAGGCAAGCTTTTTAAGAGGGGCCGTGCCACAGGTATGCCAAACTACAAACACCAAAAATTCATCAATCAACAGTCACTTTGTCAGTATATTACTGTCTTTCTGCAATAATTAAAAGAGATAGATATAACACACTCTCTTAAGACTTCAGTGAATCTCCTGTGTGCTAGGTGGCGCTGTTAGTATTAAAATATATATTATTTGGAATAAATCTGAGAGAATAAATTTTCTTTATTTTCACGATTAGTCGGGTCGCAGAGAGCGCTAATAATCCATGTGTTCGATACCTTCATCAACCACGAGAGAAATTTTATTTTTTATTTTTAGGAAATTTCATTTTTTTGTTTACTATTTTTTTTTGTAGCATCAAAATAGAGTTTATATTTTATTAATTTAATTCATTTTCAATTATTTTCGTAAAATCCATTTATTTTAATATGAATAGCGCTCCCACGCGACTAGTCTCATTAAATAGGGAGCTCGGAAAATAATATTTCTAACATAAAAAAATATTTAAACATCAATGGATTCATACGAAAATTGAGAATTATATAAATATATATCTTTAAGGTGACGCAAGAATTTTTTTAAAAAATGAATTAATAAATAATTGGCAGACCCAAACGCAAAATGTTTTTATCAATATCTATTTGTTTAAACAATTGCAGAATACATGAGTTATCGACACAAAAAACTGCGTTTTATGAACAAAATGCAACATTGTAACCACAATAAATTATCTGCAAGTCCTTTTATAAAAAAAATTGTAAATCTTGGAGCATTAATTTGTATATAACAATTGAACGGTTACAGAATTTTTTTTGTCCGTGTCACCGTTTTCGTTAAAAAGTTAGTAAACCAGTAAGGAATTTTAATTTATCAGATTCGATAAAGGGATAAAAAGAAGAGAGCGACATCTTGACTAGAATCAGTCAAAATTTAGTGTCAATACTCTCTTCCAACCGTAGATGGTAGCACATCTAAAAATAAAAACATATTATCATTTAGTGGAAGGTGTGCTTTTGACAATTTGTGAAGTGATCACCAATTTTAAAGTGAAAAATGTCCTAAATGAGGTATACGGCATTAATTGAAATACTTTAAACTGAAGAACAGGTTTTAATTAATATTAATAAATAAAATCACAAAAGCACTGTTTTGTATCAACAATGTCAATTGTAAACTTTCTTCGTAATAGTGGTTGCATGCATATTTCAAAATAAAACCAAAAAGCGCCACTGTCTCAAAGTGTCACGCGGAAAACGCCTGAACTATGGAAAGAGAAAATCTTACTGGGATATAGGCACTTTCATAACTTTATTTTTTCTGAACTGTTTATCTCAAAAATTATAAAGTTTTGAGAATTAGTATTCTCAGAAATTAATTCTGTAAACTTCATTTAGGACATCTCCATTTCACGTTAAAATGGGTGTTCACAAATTGTCGAAACTGTCAAAAACACAACTCCACTAAATGGCTGATATCTTTTTTATTAATCCTTAAAATTGACTCAAAAAGAGATGTCCTATTCCAAGGTATAAAGCTATAACGGGTATAAATATTTCCACAAACAAAAATTCCGTTCTCGAGAGAGGCTCTTCAAAAAATCGTCAAATTTTTATGCATATTCAGTATTGCCAACTGTAAACGAGGTCGTCAGTGGCACGCGCGCTCTTAAGAAGGAAAGCTTGGCATATCTTGATTTTTGCGGATTTTTGCCGTATCCTAGTGACCACAGCGAGCACCGTGCCGTATCCTAGTGCCGTCAGCGGACGAAAAATGCTTGCCTTCAAAAATGGTCGATTTTTCTTTCGGAATTAGTACGTTTTTGTAGAGGTCGACGAAAAAATGTAATATGCGCCCTCGGCGAAAAACTGTCTTTTGTCTCGCCTGCTTGCTAGACTCGGGTGCGGCTCGGCTATCAATTTGCAGACTCGACTATAATAGACAGTTTTTTCGTCCTTGGCACATAAATAACTATTAAAGCTTAGGATATCGCCCAAATGACATGTTATGACAAACTTTTTCATTGGAATGACCGTTTTTTCAATATTTGACCCAAAAACAATTACATTGACGAATGCAATTGTATGCAATTTCTCGTTACAGACAAAAGATAAAAAAAATGAAAATTATTCGGAAGAACATTTGCTCAAAGTCTTCTCTTTAATTTTTTTTTAATAATCAATACTTTTCACGCTAGTGACCAAAAATTGAAAATGTCTTATAAAAAACAAAAGTTTAGCTCAACTTTACCAGACCAAAACTCAAAAAATGATCATTCCATAGGGCTAAAAATCACTAGACAATTGTAGAAACATATGTTACGACTTTCTGCAAGGGGATTTTTTTTCAAATATCACAGTCTAGATGGCGTAAAAAAAAAATTTGAGAAAAATTTATTTTGTCCATAACTTTTTTTTTATGTTAAACGGTTCCGGATGGTCTTAAAATGTTCCCAATATTGTTCTCTCATTAGGATGTTATATACATTTTTTTTGTAGAAGTCATATTTTTCCAGAACATGTACCTATCGTTAGGAAAAAAACATACTTTTATTTAAAAAACTTCCATGAAACATTATCGTCTAATGATACAAAATAAGCGGGTTAAACAAATTGAGCAAGCTAATTTAAACATTTCAATTATTAGTAACAATACACAAGCGAAAAAAAAACAAAAATACTATCAAGTGTATGTTGAACAAACATAAACAATTAAGCATCGCATTAATACAAGTTCATTAATACAACAATTGCGGGTATATTAGAGAAACTATCATTAACTGCATATCGAGTAGATATTCGTGAAAAAATTATTTATATTATGTCTAAACATTGACGATCAACTTTGAATTTCCAAGGAATTCACGACACTCCTTTAACCTCCCAAAAAAATGTACAGCCTGTCGCACCCTCTCAATATTGGGAGAAGTTCGTTTTCGGTTAACCTGGATGTTTTGACATTTGTAACAACTCCTTCTTCTCTAAAATTTTTTATCCACGCGTGAACTAACATCGCCGATGGCGCATCACAAAAACGCCGCTGAGCAACTGTGCACGAATCGTTGGCTTTAAAATAAGCCTCAACCATGTGGGCACGCTGCGAACTCGTCCACTGTTCCATGGTAACTTAAATCCGCACTTGTCCGCTACATATTTTCATGAAATTTCGAACAGGGTCGGCGTAAGGTAAGTTTAAAACCTAAAACCTACTCTGGGACACCCTTTACAAACTTCATTAAGCAATCAACGGTAATTAAAAGTAGATAGACGGCGGCAGTTGGGCAATTGTTTATGCTGTGTCACTGAGCACGTGACAGAGTACGTGTTTCACGGCCATCGTAGCTGAAAGCTTGGTAAAGCTAAGCCAAGCTTTCCTTTTTAAAAAGCTTGACTTTCAAGCCCAAGCCAAACTTTTATATTTGAAGCCAAACTACGTGGCTTGATGAATCTCTATAAAGGGTGAGTCACAGTAGACGCGACGGTCCATTGTGGCTAAACGGTTAATATTTTGAAAATTTTGTTTATTTTCAGGTTGTCCCAAAAAAGTGTGGCGTATCAAAGTTATATTATTTCTTATGGAACATCATTTTTTGTTTAATATCTAATAATACATTTTCCAACAGTTCCCAGAAACTTTTTCTTAAAAATGGCAAAAATACATTAATTTCCACCGGTTTTGATGATCTATTGTGTGGAACAAATGCTAGTTTTGAGTATCATAATAATGAAAGTTATGACGGTTAACTAATCCATTATTATGAAAAGTGGATTTATCTGTAATTTTTTCGTATCATAGTCTAAGCTGGGTGTTATATTTAAGCATTACGGTGGAGAAATAATGTAAAATTTAACAAAAATAAAAATAACTCCAAAATTAATAGATTTGTGCATAGTAGACCTTTATAATTTTTAAAAGGTAATGGAATTTGCTACATAATAGGATTATAAAATACAGGGTGTCCTATTTAAAATAAGAACGATATTGTCGTTTGAATATGTCATTAGAGAATTGCCCCATTTTGGACGCCCTGTATAATTTTAAACAACTCTAAATACATTATTGCTTTCAATAATTATTAGTCTAATTTTTTTTCAGTTAAAATTGGATTTGGCTGATTCTATAGGTTTCCAAGTTATTGGTTTTCTTGTAAGTACTTCCATTTTTAGAAATATCAAAATATCTCGAAAAGTAAAAAGCTTAGGTATAGGGAATACTTAAGAAATTGTATCTTAATTTTAACGTATAATCCATAAATGCAACAAAATATAGGGTATTCCATAAGAAATAATATAACTTTAATACGCCACACTTTTTTGGGACAACCTGCATAATTCAAAACAATTTTATCAACCCACATATCCAAGAATAAACAAAATTTTCAAAATATTAACCGTTTAGCCACAATGGAGCGTCCCGCGTCTACCGTGACTCATCCTGTATAAAAAATTAAAAAATATTCGGAATCTGCTCGACCAAATCTACGAAAGGCCTTTAATTTTATCGTTAACTTTCGCAATAACGAAGAGGAGGACTCGTGGATTGTTTCGAAAATGACCGAAAAACTTTATAACCCAACCCATGAATTGAAATTTCGATATATGGAATAAGTATTTGTATTTATTGTCGCCATAGGTTAGGGTTTGTTGTTGGCTGTAACGCTAAATTGTCGTATTCCGTATCAGGGTCGAAAAATATATCGGAATATTAATAATAATAATAATATTCTTTATTTGCTTAAGTAACAAGTAACATTGTTTTAGTATCATCAAAAAGAAAAGAAGGAACATCTAAAAGTCCTAACCTAAGTAACAGTAAGTTTAAAAAAAAATTTTGAGATAAAATTGTGACTGATGGTGATTACACAGAGCACAAAATAAATAAAATAAAATAGAAACATAAAATTGGTAGTAGTCATAAAGAAGGTCAAGATCATAGAATTCTTGTAGATTGTATAATGTAGATTCAAGTAGTATTTTCTTAATTTTTGTTTTAAACCGATGGTCATTAAGAATTTGAATTTCAGGCGGAATCTTATTGTAAAGTTTTAGGGCAGTACAGATAAAGCTTTTATTTGTTGATGTTAGTCGATGTTGCGGCAATACAAATAGGTTTTTTGATCTAGAATTGTGGTAGTGCAAATCTGCTGGTGAAACTAGGCTGTTTTTGTTAGTTCTTACATAGTTTAAACAATTTAATATATGAAGAAAATAAATTCTCCATATCTCAAATGTGGCCCTATTTTCGAATTCGAATTTTTCGATTTTTATTTTAAAAAATAGGGCCACATTTGAGATATGGAGAATTTATTTTCTTCAAAAATTGACGGTCTGTCTATTTTTCTCCTAACCTGCTTGATGGGTTGCATACCTGCAAACTTTGATTTTGATATTTGAGTGAAGAGGGCGTTGAATATACACACACCGACTTCGTCACTTTCAGTGGCTATAACTACCCGGTGTTTCCAATGTTTTCAGAATCGTGATTTAGGTTTTCGTGGTTTTCCTAAATCATATTTCCCCCCTTAGATTGGGCACCATTTTCCCCAAACATAAGGGTGGAAATAGCAAAATTGGCGATTTTTAGATAAAAAAACTGGCAAACAGCTCCTGCCCACACAGGCCCCAACCAACACACACAAAACACACCAGCGCGCACAGAAACCTTAGGAAAAATTAGCTAGCTAGGTTACTAATATTGTAATCAGGGCCTCACCCTGAAAAGGAGGAAAACTCCTATAGCAGGGAATTAGGAAAATGAAATGTCCTAGAAAATGTAATATATACCAAATGAAAATAAATAATAAACAAAAAAAAACAACAACCAATGTTTTCTTCAGACACTGCTTAGAGACGTGGTGTCGAGGATGTCTAGTTCCTACTGATGAGGCACAAACTAGTCTAGGAATGACAAACTCTTCAAATATCAAAATCAAAGTGTTGGTTTGGTTAATAGCCTTCCAACTCGCGTCTAAATCGTTTTAATTCAACACCTGTGGGGGCTTTTGTCCCAGGAGAAGTTGTTTTCGATTTGGACGTGATTGCATTTTCTGTATAATTTTACAATACTTTGTTGGTACCGAATTTGAGATTTTTCGAATTTTTCGATTTTTATTTTAATTTAATATATATTGATGGAATAGTTAGAATTTGTAGTTGTTTAAATATAGGCCTACAAGATTCCATAGATGGTCTTTTTGTTATAGCTTTGACTGCTGCTTTTTTTAAAGTAAAGATTTTGTTACATTCTGTAGAGTTACCCCATAATAGGATACCATAGTTTAGCAAGCTATGAAATAATCTCATATAAGCTATACGACTTACTTCAGCTGATGTTGTAGCTGAAAGTTTTCTTAGTAAACAAATTAGGCTAGATAGTTTTTTTGATAAGTAGTACTATCTAATACGATTCCTAGAAATGTAGCTTCTTTAATTTCTTTTGGTATATCTTTTAAAGTAAATAACATTTTGATTGTTTTGTCCTCATTTAGGCATAGATTATTTTTGTAGAACCATGATCGAGAAGTGGTTATGGCACTTTCATCTGTACCTACATTTTTTTTCACATTTATTAGAGTGATATAATGTCGTATCATATATATCATATATCATCTGCATATATTATGCAAGATGACGAGTTTATATAATAAGGCAGATCATTTATATATAATATAAATAGGGTTGGCCCAAGTACAGAACCCTGCGGCACTCCCGCCAGAACTGTTAAAGTTTCTGAATGTTTATTATCAAATTCTACAAACTGGTGTCTATTATACAGATAATTTGTTAAAAGGTCTAGACCTTTTCCTCTAATTCCATAGTAAGTAACTTTCTCCAACAAGATATTGTGACTGACACAGTCGAAAGCTTTCGATAGATCGCAGAAAATAGTGGAAAGAGTTTCACCTCGCTCAAAGACATCGACTATTTCAGTCACCAGCTTCGAGATCGCCTGAATTGTAGACATATTTTTTCTAAAGCCGAATTGTTGCTTATTTAGTAAATTATATTTGTTCAAATATTCAAACAGTCTATTAATGATGGCTTTCTCAATGGGTTTTGCGAAAATAGGCACTATTCCCTAGTCACATTCCCAGGATATAACTTTTCTTTCTATGTGGGGATGTGTAAATTTTCAACGCCCTGTATGCAATGCCAATTAACCAACAATGGATTAAAAGCCTCACGACCAATTTACGGGTTTCCGAAGAGCATTTCATCTCTCAACAAGAGAAAATACAAATGATAGCGAACGGAGAGGATAAAGGATAAAGCGCGAGCGCTGGGCGAGAAAAGGCTCGAGGCTCGGCCCCAGAAAAATAAAATGATAAACGTTGAAAAGAAGAAAGAAAACGTCTGGGGCTAATGCATCGCTCCGGCCGTGATTAATTATGATTAATCTTCCCTCGGCAATTTTGAAACACGGCAGTTTACACGAAACCCCACCAACCAAAAGAGGGCCGAATATTTATATTGTGGTGATCAGAATTCGCATTTGTTTTCGATCTATACAATCTAGTCATAGGGACACTAGTACCAAAAACGGTAAATTAATTAAGGACTGTAATACAACTACTTTTTATTACGTTTTAGTGTGTAATAAACTAAAGCCACTGATCTTTAACAGTGTGTTTTTTTATTCAAACCATAAGGGGCTTACGTCGAACAAATTATAGCAACCAATATCCATTTCTATAGGACTGAATTTGTAAGTGAAAATGGCTCTTCTGGGTTGAATGAAGATTTGTTAAATCTGGTAATGATTTATGGTCGCATAATTAGTCGTACGCCCCAATTATTCGCAGATGCCCAAAAAAACGCAGACCGAATAGGAAAATGGTCAGGAATATTATAGACAATCTTTTATTGCACGGATCTTTTAAACCAAAAGTTAAAAAGACCAAACCAAAAGTTGATGATGAAAAATTGGAAATAACAGTTTTAGCTTATTTTCTTGATTTTCCAAATTAGTCATTGCGGGATGCAGAAGTTAGTTTAAGAGAATCTTTTAAAACAAACAAAGCTACAGCGGAGGAGCTGCGATGGAGAAATGAATGTGCTCGGATGGTAGGCGTAGAGCAAAAAAACCAAGAATTTTATTAAAATAGACAAACAAACCTGCGAATTCACGTAGGCATTAAAAAAAATCATCGGTAATTAAATGGCGCAATCCGGAATTAAAAATTAAAAAAACCTCTCAAATTCGCATAGAAAAACCCCTATAAGATGGCGGAAATTTTTTTTTTGGCAAAAGGCCTACTTTATTTCGTAACCAATTGGGTAACAAAGAGAACCAAACAAGAATTTTTGAAATCGGTCCAAAATTTTCCTTTTAATCGCGCCCACTGTTTGAAAAAATCTGTTGTGTCGCCACAAGACTTTCCGGGCAGTTATAAAATAATGTAACCTACCGAAATATTTTCAAACCAAATATAGTTTTAAAAAAAATTCTAAAAATATTGTCTACCCGTTACATAAGTTTCTGTTGATCCGGTGTCAACCTTAGGGCCTTCGACGTCGCTCAGACGGTTCTAGGGTGTGGATAGTAAATAAAATTACCGGAATAATAATATTTTTTATTTACTAAAAAAAGATACAGTTTCCAAAATACAATAGTAGACAAAAATTAAAAGGGCGCCAACTGAGTTTAATTACTGACCAAAATGCTCTTATTTTCCCCTCAGTAAACGAGGAAAGAAATAAAAGTCAACCTCCACTTATGACACTTATAATACAAGATCTAAGAAAAAAATTAGTACAATGTGCATTTATAAAAAAAAAACTTTTACAAATTAATACAAATAAATTGAAATTGATGATCAAACAAAATAAGTCAGTTATATGATGGATTTACCCACAATAAAAAAAATAATATAATATTAAGTTATCAAATATTAGATAAAAGAACAACCAAAATAAGAAAAAGAAATTTTTGGGTTTATCAAAAGGCAATACAATGTGCCATTTGCTTTGGTACCAAGAGGCGAGGGAAAAATTAGATAAGATAATATTCACTAAATAAACGCACAATGGGCCAAATGTGGCCTACGTGCTGTGGGGTGACCCACCCTTCTAGATTTACAGATACAGATTCACTAAATAAAATAATTTTAACAAATTAGAGTGTAGGAATGTTTAGCTGCCTAGTTAATTGTTTACTCACGCAAATAATAAACACCAATTTAACAAAGTTTACAAAATTACCCCACCTCAACAAATCAATCAACAATTATATGAATTATGTGTTAAATAAGGTACTTAATTAAATTTAAAGAAAAAGACCACAACATTTCATACCATAGTTCAGTAAATTCCCCCAACGATTGGGTATGACAACTACTCTCATACGAGGAGTTTAA
Source organism: Crepidodera aurea (assembly GCA_949320105.2). NCBI lineage: Eukaryota > Metazoa > Arthropoda > Insecta > Coleoptera > Chrysomelidae > Crepidodera > Crepidodera aurea. The sequence continues at coordinate 65,685,528 of OX439475.1, forward strand.
TAATAAAATTAACCCAAAAACCTGGGATCGGGACCGATCTAACCAACACTAAATATCCAAAGTAGTTTACAATGGGACCGCCACCACTGAGTTGAATGTAGTCTAACTTGTCGGTTGACTATAGCTTCACAGTTAAATTCTAGGCGGCTTGCCCTTCTATCCTACCGGTGAACTACCCTGCCGGTGAAATGCAGTGAACTATCCTACCGGTGAACAAAATGTATCAAAAACCGAATTAACTCACTATAAAAAGAAATACCCCCCCTTGAAACAACTAAACACCCTTAATGGGTCAAAAAAAGACATCAGCATTATGCACTTAAACAAATCGAAATAACGGCTATATATATTTTGACGGAGAGGAAAATGATCACCAAAATCTAAGTAAAATTTAACAAAAAGGACATACCTTTATCCAAAAAGGGAAAGCGAAAATTTTCTTGATAAACTGCTGGTATAGGAGCCAAAAATAAACACGATGAATTGAAGAAAAGGCTTGAATGTCGTAAATCCCTATTATCAGGTTGCGAATAGGTTCCCAACACGTGGAATCGAAATCAATCCTCAAAACTAGACCTTTCTCCCATCAAATGAACCATATTTTCGCAAATCGAGAGAAAATCTTTAAAACCCCCTAGTAGGGAAGACTCACTGGCCTCAAAAATTAAGATTTTCCTCGTGTATCTAACACTCAATAATTTTCTTCACAAAATGTCCGTCGTCAGCTTTCTAGTTGTTCTTCTCAGAAGTCACCAAGATCTTCGAACCGGAAATCGTTCTCAACGAGTTTTTAGCTAGATCAGGCGCATGTTACCAAAAATCGGTACGTTCGAAAAAAGGAATCCGAAATACCAAACGACCACCAGATTACGAGTTCGGCAACAATATATATCTGCCTATAGTGTAACAGACAGAGATAAATATCTCTGTCAAATATAATTCAACAAATTGAACGCGAGAAATCGCCTTTGGTTAAGATCGAATTTTGCAAAATAACGCGCCCCTCTCGACATGATAATTCAGCTGTCGACTGTCGATATACTTATAGTCCAGTAAATGAAGGACTGAAAAGATCGAAAGCTGGGAATAAGTCGGGCATGAGTTCCCACATAGCGCAATTTGTAGGTCATCGCAGGTGTTTTAACATGAGAAAATCCTTAACGCGTTGTGGTCAAGGGAAGGGGCTGTAAATAGGCCCCAAAACCTGGAAAATGGGTTTCCCGCTAATATCTGGCTAAATATGCCAATTAGAGAATTTTTGTTCAGACAAAAAATGGAGAGCAGCTCATTCTCTACAAAAATGGCCCTTATCATTTTCTTCGAAAATTCAATAGTTTTCGAGATAATGGCACTCAAAAGTCCCCTCATTTTAGCTGCTGCTCTACCTTCAGGAATTCCGATTTCTATGAATTAACGCGTAACCGGGCGGACGAATTGTTCAATATCTCGGGAAAAAATTAATATTTTTCGATGATTCAAAGTTCATCGGAATGGGAAAACCCGTAGTACAATTCCATGTGACTTGAAGTCAGTTCATATTTACCAAAAATATTTAAAAAAGCGGTCAAAGTTTTTTTCAACAATATTTAGAGGCTGCTTCATTCATTTATTCATATTTTCTTTAAAAATAGTCATTTATTCTAATTTTGCCTTGATAATGGAACCTTAGGGGGTCTTGAATGACCTCAGAAATTTACTTTCATCTAATTATTAATCCTCAAGAAATAAAGAGCGGGGAACAAGAAATGGATAATTAAAAAAAAGGCCGGTTTTGACTCGTGTGACCAATTTTCCTCATTTCTCGAAAATTATTGGACTATTAAAAATAAAAAAATATATTCGAAAAGTAGACCATCTAAGCTTTGAAATGATGTGCATTGGAAATCAATATAACGGATCATCATCAAATACTATTAAACGAGCAAGGTTTGTATGTGTGTATGTTTGTCCAGAGGATCTCGAAATCCACTCGTCAGAATTCAATGAAACTTTCAGGGTAGACTAATTCCTATCTAAATCGGCAAAAAATGTAGGTCTCATGTCTGTGAAAATTCGATCTTCCGAGATATTTACAAGAAAAGTTAAGTTTTTAGTTTTATTTCCTAGCAACGGTAACTTGTTTCTATAGTAATATACTATAAAGGAGAGAGGATATAACGTCACATTCCATAGGCGTACTTTGCAAAATAAGTTTCTATAATATAAATAAGGTCACAGCATATAAAATATACAAAAAATAAAAATAAACCTTATGCATCTGACACTTTAACATTGAACGGATTAAATTTAACCAATAAATAACAAGGAGGATTATATGTTGGGATTAAACTGTTTTTAATCTCTTGGCATTAAAAGTAACGCTTCAGTACTTACCTAAACTCAAAGATTAAAAAAAAAGTTAGTTCAAGAACTATCTTTAAAAGTCACTGTCTTCACTAAAACTACTGGTATCACTATAATTGTCTTTTCTGAGGTTTATTATTATAGGTTCTATTAAATTATCCATTGATAGTGGATATACTTTCCTAAATGAATTTTTCACCTTTTTAACATGATCAATGCATTTTACCCAATGTTCTCTATTTACATCTGAAAATGCCTTCAAAAACAAATTTCCCACATCAGGAAATTTAAATGTTTTATTGTTTTGAGAAACATAACCTTTTAATAATTGTGACCAGATCAGTTCAATGGGATTTAACTCTGCGTGGTACGGAGGCAATCTGAGAATTTTAATTAGTTTTTCTCTGGCCATCTCATCTATAATATATTTTTTGAATTTTGAATTTGAATTACTAATAATTCTGCCTTCAAGGATTTAGGAGGACTGATAATATTTTTAGAATGAAGCCATTTTGAAATATATATTATTACAAAATTCCGAATCAATTAAAATACATACGATACGGCTATGAATAAATAAAGTCTGACTTATCTGTCAAAATAACAGGTTTATTACAGTAAAAACCATGGAAACAAGATTAAATCTAGACAAAAACTATATTAGGCCGATCAGATGTATTAAAATTTAAATTTTAACTACAAATAAGCATTGAAGGATGAGGTAAAAATAAAATTTCTACCTCTTGAACCTGTACTACGTTCTGCAAATTAAATACTGCACTCCTTTCTTCTGTATAGTATAGTAGTAAAAAGGTTTGACTTTATTTAATCTCTGGCGTTTAAATCTGAAAGAATTCAATTTTAAATTTGCCGCTTTTTATCCATAATGACCTACAAATTTTGACAACTACTGACACGCACATCTCTGGTTAAACGTTAAGAAAATGGGACCGGCTGGGATCTTCATGAAATTTTCGCAGATGCTATAAAACATGATAAAAGCAATAGAAATTTTTGCGCGGAAAAATATTTTTTACATTTTTTTATTCTACAAATGCCCAAGTAGCAATTTATAACCAGAATAAACCTGAAAAGTATAAAAAAGAAAAGGTTCATTTGACGGACATAAATAATTTGCTTGTCAAATGACAGCAATCTCATAAATTCTAAGTTGAAAATACAACGTTGCCAATTCAATTTCAGAAATCATGGGTTTAGGTAAATATTTATAGGAACGTTGAGTAACACCTGTTAAAATGTGATACGTGTCTTGTACGAGTTTGGAATTTTATTTATTGGATTCGAAAAGCCTAACTGACGAAGCCGAAAGGCAGAAACCGGTCTTAGGATGTCGAATCTGATAAATTAAATTCCTTACTCGTTTTCTAACGTGTCAGAATGTAACAACTGTCAAAATAAACAAATGTCAAAATATGACACCTGTCAGAATGTAACAAATGTCAAAATGTCACACGTATCGTACTTTTCTTTATTTATTACACAGATCTAACCTAACCTATAGCTAATCTTTTTTTTTTGGCGGGTGGAAATACTTTATGCACATCGGGTAAAGGTTCTTCCCTTCCCCGATAGTGTGAGACTACCTCTTACGGTTACTCACTAAAACCACCCCACTGTTGCCACCCCACGCTGCTGTTGCCCGTCCCGGAGACGGGGCCTGTCCGCCGTGACTATTCGCGAAGATCAAGCGTCAGTAGATGTTGCCCTAAAAGGGTGAAATCTCCAGAAACTAGGCAACTTTTAATGCATTTAACTAACCTCTGTGACAAGCAGTCGATAAACGTCAACAACACCTGCAGCAAATTGAAAATTAACACTGACAGCTTTTTTAATTTTCCCGCCTACTTTCAAGCCAATCGCCAATCAACTTTCTATTTATCTACCTTTCTGTAGTTCAAGTAGATGTCGCCCACTCCTTGATTTTCACGAATTAATTAATAATTTGTCAGGTTACAAATATACTTAAATTATATACTCATTGGACTGCTTAAAAATGTAGATTTGAATATTAAGAGCGAAGCTCGGTGACCAGATATTAAGATTGTAATTCGCGCTTGTTCCGAAGATTCTCTGGAACTCCGAAATCGGCTAAAATATGCAAATAAACAAATCAATTGTATATTAGAACGCCAGAAAAGTAATGCAAAACAATTTTTGAGGTCATTTAAGACCCCCTAAGGTCCCATTATCAAGGCAAAATTAGAATAAATTACTATTTTTAAAGAAAATATGAATATATTAATGAAGCAGCCTCTAAATATTGTTGAAAAAAACGTTGACCGCTTTTTTAAATATTTTTGGTAAATACGAACTGACTTCAAGTCACATGGAATTGTAGCTACGGGTTTTCCCATTCCGATGAACTTTGAATCATCGAAAAATATTAATTTTTTCCCGAGATATTGAACAATTCGTCCGCCCGGTTACGCGTTAATTCATAGAAAGCGGAATTCCTGAAGGTAGAGCAGCAGCTGAAATGAGGGGACTTTTAAGTGCCATTATCTCGAAAACTATTGAATTTTCGAAGAAAATGATAAGGGCCATTTTTGTAGAGAATGAGCTGGTCTCCATTTTTTGTCAGAACAAAAATTCTCTAATTGGCATATTTAGCCAGATATTAGCGGGAAACCCATTTTCCAGGTTTTGGGGCCCATTTTCAGCCCCTCCCCTTGACCACAACGCGTTAAGGATTTTCTCATGTTAAAACACCTGCGGTGACCTACAAAATGCGCTAGACTTATTCCCAGATTTGACCCTTCAGTTACTGGACTATTAACCAAGCTTATAGATGTTAATAAACAAATAAATTATATATTACCATAAAACTCCTTATAGGGCTTTTTAGTCCGTAAACACTCAATCGGAGTCCTTGGATCCCGAATCACCTAAACGAGGTTAGTAAACAAAACATATAATCTAATTTTGATAACTGACAGCAAAATTTCAGATTAAATTAAACATAGCAAAATAGACAGCGCAGAGGATTCTAAAGCTATTACCGGATAAATATTCTAAAACTGGATATAATGAACGAATTAATGTTACCAAAAAGAAGTTTTTTACCGCTTCCAAAAGTGAACGTTACAATAAAAATTAAAAAAATTAATTTGGTTTTAAAATTTTTTAAACTCCAAATCAAATATTTGGTATCCAAAAAAAAATTCGTTTCGAATTTTTTTAAAGTGAAAATGACATTTGAAATATTATATTAAAGGAAAAACATTTCACATGTCAAAAAAAAGTAAAACAATTTTTTAGGGTCGGAATTTTGTTTACTTTTTCTTTGACATGTCAAATGTTATTTGGATTTTAAATTTAAATTTTTTTTTCATTTCTTAGTTTTAAAATTAAGGAATGAAAATTTCAGGATGTATTTACAAGCCAATAAGGCACCTAAATACAAAATAAAAACTTTAGGTCTTTTATTTTTTTTTTGTAATGTACATAGGGCTACTGCGCCCACTGGTGGGGCGATTTCAACCAAAAACAAACGGAGTCATTCTGAGATGATCCGATACCCATATACCACATTTCATCTCAATCGGATGAAGCGTTTAAACTCTACGGTCTGCGATTTTTAGTTTAAAAATATTTTTTTTAGATTAGGTTCAAAATTAAGGAATGACAATTTCAGGATGTATTGACAAGCCTGTGAGGCACTTAAATATCAAATAAAAACTTTAAGTCTTATATTTTTTGCGATATACATAGGGCTCCTGCGCCCCCTGGTGGGGCGATTTCAACCAAAAACTAATGGGTTCAATCCCCGATCACCCGAAACCCATACACCAAATTTCAGCTCAATCGGATTAAGCGTGCGGACGCTATCGTGGAATAATACAGACACACACACAGACAGACGGACAGACTTCCATCTGGAAATCGTTTTAATCGTCTTAGGGGACCTCAAAATGGATATATCCGTCGTTATCTCAATTTTTTTTAGCGCGTTCACAATAGTTCCCCTTTGCGAGGGGCCGGGAAAGTAAAAAACCCGTTTCAAGATAGGTACACGCAAGTTAAATCATCGAAATATAATAATTTTATGGGCGTTAACACTCTGTAAAAACCATTCTATGGGAGATACGAGCATAATTTTTGAGCTACGTGCTCCCAAGACCTAACAAAATCGAAATATGATGATTTTTTTCAAATATTTTTGAGGAACTGATCTCTTAATTTGAAGAATGTCCATGAAATCACGAAAATATCAACAACAAAATTAATGTAAAAATTAAAATAATAATATTGCAAGGATTGGTGAATGGATATCAAACCCCCGCTGTCTTATCCACATACATTTTCTGCAATTCTGTTACGAGCTTCACACATCGTTCCATTGCTTGTGTGTGACAAGGAAATTTAAAATTCAAATTTCAGGTAATGGTTTACTCTCCAGAAATGACATTTTTCATTATTAGCGAAGAGGAATGTTTACAACAGATGTTCCAGTCGAATAAAAGTTAAGTACGCCTCTGTAACCACTTTGATGATGATTAATAACCATTTTTTATCAATGTATCATTTGCTAATTGCTGTTGTTTTTAATAGAAAAAACATAAGTTCAACAATATTTGTTAAAGAGAGAAACATATAATATAGTCGCATGGCACTATCGCACACTTATAATCTAGAAACAAATAAAGTAAAATGGTATTTTTTTCAAAATTAACTATATGTTTGATAACTACTTACTTTGATAAAAAATAATGTATGTTTAAGGAAAACTGTTCTTTGCACAATCATTACGTGACGTATGGAAACAATGCTCTGTATATTTTGAGTTTTCTATTTATTTTTTTTGTATAAAGTTGATGTATGAAATAATCAATCTCGCAATTTTGAACACTTGATACCCTAGAATTAAGTTTTTATGGGGTTAAATGTCACTCCTCCAATCCCTAAAAGTTTCTGTGTAATAACAAATTTTTCAGAGCCAATGGTTACATTAGTGCTGAGAAAAATAAACGTGGATGTCGTTATCAGTCCAATAGTCTGGTTCACAAGTGCCATTTCCCTCGAAACCTGATCGCCACCACCGAAAATTATGATTTTGGGCTCATTCGATTCGGAATGGCATCTAGAACGTTCTATCAAAATTCCAAAAGGGGCTAAAAAAAATGCAAAAGTTATAAACAATTAAGTAAAATAAAAAATAAGGGTTTGGTTTTTTTGAAATATTTCAAAAACTATTCGAGATAATCGAAATTTGAAAAAAGATCCTTAAAGAGCAGGAAATTTCCTAAAAAAAAGTCCTACCTCCAGGAACTGTACCAACAACCCTTATAATTTTAATTAAGCGGCGAAAATAACGGTAAAAACGCGTAGTTCGGCTGCCGCGTGCATCGCCCCAATCTGACACGTGAACTAAAAAAATTATTTTAACTGATTAAATATTAATATTAAGGAATAAAAAAATTTGGGTAATAAGTAGACATATTAATAAACAATAATCCGTCAACAAAAATCACAATTTTTTTTTTGTTATGCTTTTGTTAATTAGTTAATTTTCACCATTTTAATGTTAACATAAAAACGCTGATTATTTCAAAACAAGAAATCTAGAATTTTTTTTGATTTTTTTTAGCTAATCTTAAAAGAGTTTAGAAGAGATCCCCGTTGGAAAAATTAAAAAATTTTGATTTTTCGTTTTTTATTAACAATCAAAGGCATTAAAAAATTATTTATGTAAATAAAGCCATTAGGAAATTTTTTTTTCCAATCATTGTTAATATTTTGTTTTCTTATTGATAAAAGCCATATAACAATATTTTTCTTTTATTTTTAACTAACTTATTTAAATAATTGTTATAAATAAATGCATTGTTTATAATAATAATATAATATATAATAAAAAAAAATCGTTCCTTAAAAAAATTTTTTATTAACAAAAATCGCACTTGTTAATTAACAATTTTTTTTGTTACTAAATATTAATATTAAGGAACCATTTTTTTTTAAATCATTATTTATTATGTCCTTTCGTATTATAAAAAAAATAATTTTTTTATTAACTTTTCATTTGTTTATTAAAAAAACAATTTGTTATAAACAAATGCAATTTTACGCATTATTTTTTTTTTAAATACTAAAAAATATTACAAAAACAACCATATATATTTTTTTATTGAAAAAATTTTTTTATTATTTTTTATTTAACTTTTAAAAATATTGTACTTTTGCACTTGTAGTTTTCTTTCTGTTTTTACTCATGCCTTTGACTGTTAATAAAAAAACGAAAAATCAAAATTTTTGAATTTTTCCAACGGGGATCTCTTCTAAACTCTTTTAAGATTAGCTCAAAAAAATCAAAAAAAATTCTAGATTTCTTGTTTTGAAATAATCAGCGTTTTTATGTTAACATTAAAATGGTGAAAATTAACTAATTAACAAAAAGCATAACTAATAAAAAAATTGTGATAAAAATTTTTTGTTGACGGATTATTGTTTATTGATATGTCTACTTAGTACCCAAATTTTTTTATTCCTTAATATTAATATTTAATCAGTTAAAATAATTTTTTTAGTTCACGTGTCAGATTGGGGCGATGCACGCGGTAGCCGAACTACGCGTTTTTACCGTTATTTTCGCCGCTTAATTAAAATTATAAGGGTTGTTGGTACAGTTCCGGGAGGTAGGACTTTTTTTTAGGAAATTTCCTGCTCTTTAAGGATCTTTTTTCAAATTTCAATTATCTCAAATAGTTTTTGAAATATTTCAAAAAAACCAAACCCTTATTTTTTATTTACCTTAATTGTTTATAACTTTTGCATTTTTTTTCAGCCCCTTTTGGAATTTTGATAGAATGTTCTAGATGCCATTCCGAATCGAATGAGCCCAAAATCATAATTTTCGGTGGTGGCGATCAGGTTTCGAGGGAAATGGCACTTGTGAACCAGACTACAAGAGAGTAAAAGAAATTGCACAAGAATAAATAAGTGGCTAATGAGCCAAATATAACATATAGGGTGTGTCACGTAGAGGGTCCATTAGCCATATATAGAGAAGTGTAGAAGTGTAGCTGAAATTTGAAAATCTCAGTACGATCTACTTATTCAATGAAAATATTTTCAACTTCCGGTTATACCGGAAGTAGCCACCAACTTCGTTATTTCAAATGACATGTACCATTTTATTATAACATACCACAGGTCTAAGTTTAACAGTTTCTGAGCTACTTGAGATTTTTATAAAAAATTTTGAAAAACACATTTACTTTAATTTCCGTATCTGACTTAGTTAAGCTATTAATTTCAAATTTTATACAGAGATTGTGAGAATATCCTTCTAGCATACGGTGAAACGTCAAATGCGATATTTTATACAGGGTGTCTAGAATAGAGCATCCAATGTCCAAATTTTCAATTCTCAATAAGTCGATAATTTCAGATGAAACACCCTATATTTTATTATCACGTCTGAATCAGTTTTTTATTCTCTTTTGATCTGTATTAGCATTCCCTATACCTAATGTTATGTATTTCTGAGTTATTGCTAGATTTATTATAATTTGGAGATATTTTACAGAAATTGGTGGGCAATATAATCTAACATGCCATGAAAATTGAAAATGACAGTTGTAATAAACAAACTACTGGACAATTAGATTATTTTATTTTTTAACTTCGTTCAATTTGTAAATGAAAATGGCTCTTCTGGGTTACAATAATGGAGATCCTATGAATTGTGTGCGCATGCGCAAGGAGCGCAGCGCGATGGGCGTAAAACCCAATGTAAAACAACAAAAAATGCAAGAGAATAGAAAAAATAACTTGTTTTGTAATTCCATTTTTAAATTAAGTACCCATTTTTGAGGAACTGACCCTTTAATGTTGATGATTCGTTTCTGAATCTGATAACAGTGATGGCGAACCGGTACCAAATTTTAATGTAATTCACCTTTTGACAAAATTAAAGCTTTTGCGAAGAAAATCAAAAAGTCTAAACAACTTAAAATTAATTTTGATTATACAACTCATCATAAATTTAGCCAATAGCAGTTGCAATTTTTTCTTAGTTACCATGTATTGATAAGCGAATATACCCTTGACGACGTTGTATAACCGTTTTTGATTTTCGCATCCTTCCACCTTGAAAAGTTTGTCATAGTAACAATACGTTTGACGTTTATAATGAGGAAACGTCACCAAAAATAATTATATAATTCGTTATATAATCGTATCGAATATCACGAGCATACGAAAATAATCGATTATACTTCCTCCTCGCTCGACGTATTTCTTTTAAAACACCACTCGAGCTCCGCTCTCGTGGTGTTTCGCCAAATACGTCTCGTGACTCGGAAGTATAATCGATTATTTTCGAAGCTCTTGTGATATTACTACTGAAAATTTTTTGTGATACTTAAATTTGAAAATGTCAAAATTAGGTGTTGTTACATGGAACTGTTCTTTTGAGACGCTGTATTGGACTCTAAATTTAAAAAATGCTATTAACGTTCTATGCGATAATACGGTCAATTTAAAAACTTAAGAGTCACTAATAACTAATGATCTCTCATTCAGAGCCAATCTTTTAAAAACCAAGCCAAGCCTCTCTGGTGATTTTGCGGTTTTATTTAGTTTCTATGACGCATTTTACATCAATACAAAAAGTGTTAAACAATTAAAAAATGTCTGAACGAGATTTTTGGGTAAAGTAGGAAAGAAGTTATAGAAGTAGAACAGAGGTTTAGCTGACCCGCTACATAAACATTAAAATTTTTATCGAGAACTTTTAGAACATTATACAATAGTTGGTTAATTTAGTGTAAAATTAAAATTAAAAAATAAAGACACGCCAGATTATTATTTAGGTATATAATGTAATTATTGTATGTAAAGTTCAAATATATAATTTAATTAAAGTAATAATTTGTGTATGTGTTCAGAATTTTTTAACTTATTCTAAATTCTAAATCCAACAATTTATGTAATCTAGTACCTACAGAATTATCTACTACATTTTAAAATCAAGGCATGTTTGATTGTGTTTAGAGTTTGACATGTCAATTTTAAATGGATTTATGGCTGGCAAATGCACTTGTATGCAAGCCATAAACGAAGAAGAAGAACGGATTTGTGCCGCGTTTATAGTCTGAAATGAAGTCTTTCTTAATTTAGCTAATTTGAAGTGTTTAGGTATTCAAAAACTGATGTTTAATGAACAAAAAGTTTAGTGTTGATGTAAAAGTGTTAAAGGGATTTGAAATAAATGAATAAACAGGTTAGTTTACAAATACATTTTGAAATTTGGGTATTAACAAAGATTTGTAATACATTTTAATATAATAATAATTGATAATACTAAATAAAAGTTGTTAAATGTTTATATTTGACATTTCAAAAAAGGTAAACAAAGTTTAAAAAAAAACAAATACGAAGAAGCGGTTTTATCAAAGGTAATACCACGAGTCCTCCAAATTTTATCGATTATTTTTTTCATCTGTCAAAACAGTCTGGATTAAGAGGAATTTGTCAAATTTGAAAATCCCCAAAACAAAAAATGTTTTTATAAGTTCACAAGTGCGTTCTACAAAAAAAATACAGATTTTTTTTTTCTGATTATTTTTTTCATCTGTCAAAACAGTCAGATTTTGTGGTTTCAGCCAATAACAACTCAGGATCCTAACCAATCATTGTGTTTTATACTGATAAAACCGCTTCGTCGTTTTTGTTTTTTGATTAAACTGTGTTTACCTATTTGAGATGTCAAATGTAAACATTTATCAATTATTATTATACTAAAATGTATTGCAAATCTATGTTAATAACCAAATTTCAAAATGTATTTGTAAACTAACCTGTTTTTATTTCAACATTCATTTAACATTTTTAGATACCTCACTTTAACACTAAACTTAAAATTAATTAAATTAAGAAAGACTTCATTTCATTCTTCTTCTTCTTCGCTTTTATTTAAGGCGCCGTTTCGCGGGGTAGCCAGTGAAAAAATCGCCTTGGTGGCCCTGTATGTAAAACTATAACAGCTCAGGTTTCAATTTAAATTGGTAAAGAAAATTTTCAATATTTGTGTGTAAAGTGTCTTTTGCATAAATGACTATGTTCTCTGTTTTTAATACAAAATTATTCAAAAAATAATCCTTTCAAATACGACTCGTCCTCTGAAATTTTGTAGATTAAATTTGGAGGACTCGTGGTATTACCTTTGATTATTTTTTTCATCTGTCAAAACAGTCAGATTTTGTGGTTTCAGCCAATAACAGCTCAGGATCCTAACCAATCATTGTGTTTTATACTGATAAAACCGCTTCGTCGTTTTTGTTTTTTGATTAAACTATGTTTACCTTTTTTGAGATGTCAAATGTAAACATTTATCAATTATTATTATACTAAAATGTATTGCAAATCTATGTTAATACCCAAATTTCAAAATATATTTGTAAACTAACCTGTTTTTATTCGTTTATTGTCAATACAACACAGCTCCATCCATAAATTCGTTTAAAACTAACATAATGTCAAAACGTCTAAACGTTACACTTAATAAATAATCTTAAATGCCTACTACTAGATAGGCAACTTATATTACGTTTGTAATATTTGGCGTTTAAATGTAAAAGAAAATATCGAACTTTTGAGTGTAAAGTGTCTTTCTCTGTTTTTAATACAAAATGATTCAAAAAATAATCCTTTCAAATACGACTCGTCCTCTGAAATTTTATAGATTAAATTTTTGATCTTCATACTCAAACGCCTTTATTTTAGGCAAAACCACTCAAACAAACTGATTTGAGATAAAATCACTCGTCCTGCGGACTCGTGATTTTATCAATCAGTTTGTTTTCGTGGTTTTTCCAAATAAAGCCGTTTTCGTGAAAACCAAAAATTTAATCGATAAAATTTGGAGGACTCGTGGTATTACCTTTGATTAAATTTTTGGTTTTCACGAAAACGGCTTTATTTGGAAAAACCACGAAAACAAACTGATTTTATCTCAAATCAGTTTGTTTGAGTGGTTTTGCCTAAAATAAAGGCGTTTGAGTATGAAGATCAAAAATTTAATCTATAAAATTTCAGAGGACGAGTCGTATTTGAAAGGATTATTTTTTGAATGATTTTGTATTAAAAACAGAGAACATAGTCATTTATGCAAAAGACACTTTACACACAAATATTGAAAATTTTCTTTACCAATTTAAATTGAAACCTCATGATGAGCTGTTATAGTTTTACATACAGGGCCACCAAGGCGATTTTTTGACTGGCTACCCCGCGGAACGGCGCCGTAAATAAAAGCGAAGAAGAAGAATGAAATGAAGTCTTTCTTAATTTAATTAATTTTAAGTTTAGTGTTGAAGTGAGGTATGTAAAAATGTTAAAGGCGATTTGAAATAAACTAATAAAAACAGGTTAGTTTACAAATACATTTTGAAATTTGGTTATTAACATAGATTTGCAATACATTTTAGTATAATAAAAATTGTTAAATGTTTACATTTGACATTTCAAAAAAGGTAAACATAGTTTAATCAAAAAACAAAAACGACGAAGGTGTTTTATCAGTATAAAACACAATGATTGGTTAGGATCCTGAGCTCTTATTGGCTGAAACCACAAAAACTGACTGTTTTGACAGATGAAAAAATAATCAAAGGTAATACCACGAGTCCCAAATTTAATCTATAAAATTTTAGAGGACGAGTGATATTTGAAAAGCTTATATTTTGAATCATTTTGTATTAAAAACAGAGAATAAAAAAAATACCAAAGACACTTTACACAAAAATGTTTAAAATTTTCTTTATCAATTTCACATAAATCTATTCGCCACCGATTTTTAAATTGAAAAGTCAAATATTGAGCTGTTATACAACATGTCTCAGTAAGTTGGAACCATAGGGGGAAACTTTTTTATTATTAATTTTAGGAAAAAAGTTATTCTTTATAAAAATATGAATTTTGCTCAACAGAGAGACCTTTATTTTTAAAGTACGAAAGGAAGTTATTAAAAAAACTTGTTTATAATGACATTTTACGTCAACATGCCGATTTTGAACAAGATATTCCAACTTTAAGAAAATTTTCATTTTTAACATATTTTTTTTTGTTATCCCCCCCCCCCCCCGTAACTTGCAATTTTGTATTCATTCAAATTTTTAAGAGAGAGAGAGAAGAAGGCTAGGACAGTTTCATCTGCAGACTATGTCATATCATCAGTTTTTTGGAATGTGTATGGGATTATTTCGCTTCATTATTTTCAAAATGGAAAAACATCAACTTTGGGGATTCAGAGATAATCTTGCCAAAACGGCTCATATTGAAGTTTATCAAATGGTCAGATAAGGTCAGGTCAAATGGTTATTTTATAATTTCTCGTAAATAAAGTTTTTTAATGATAATTGTGAACAAGCTCTATTTACATCTAAATCCAAGGAAAAACAGTGGCTGGCATTTCAATATTACCTTAATAAAAAGTTACATTAGACTATATGCCTAATTAAATAATTGTGAAAGATAAGAAACTCAATTGCGGTTTTGGACCTCCAATATCCTTCACATAAAAACAAGTCAGTTGCTTCTTGTACATCCTGAGAAGTACATATGGCTTATGGCTTAATATAAAACGGGCTCTGAAAAATTAGAATAGTTTATTTTTTAGAAATGCCTAAATTAGCATTTGAAAAATAATTTGGGATACAAAACATCATATTTTCTAAACTTATGTAAAAAATTATAACTACAACTGGTCTCTCCAAGTAAAACTAATATTAATCAAGTTGAATTACTGGAAAACGTCTATAATTAATTTTTTAAATATTGGAAGAACAACTACACAGGTGGATATTTATTCTAGTTATCTATGAGTACTATAATTCACAGGGACCTTACAAACCTATACTAGATTTCCGTTTATAAGCAAATAGTTAGCCCGGATTAAATTTTTTTGATTTTCCCTCTATCCCACTAAATATTTTGCAAATTTAATTCCTGCTTATGAAGAATATTTTATTTGAAAAATCAATAATAAAGGAAATTTTTATTTGTTGTCAACTTTTTCAGACATACTAACCACATCATCGAACAAAACTAACAAAATTGACAAAATGATGATGAATTCAAAATTATCAGTTACGGGGGTGTATCAAAAAATGTTAAAAATGAAATTTTTTTTAAAGTTGGAATATCTTCTTCATAATCGGTATGTTGACGTAAAATGTCATTAGAAACAAATTTTTTTAATAACTTTTTTTTTTCATATTTCAAGAATAAAGGTACTTTACTCTTGAGCAAAATTCATATTTTTTGACAAATCTCGTATACGACTGAAAAAAATTTATATCTGATGCACAACTTTTTATAAAGAATAACTTTTTTTCCTAAAAATAATAATAAAAAAGTTTCCCATATGGTTCCAACTTACTGAGACATACTGTATATTTAAATACAGGACCACCAAGGCAAGCGCGATTGCGTTTGACTTAATTCGTTTAGACTGTCAGTTGTAGTTTTTAGTTTAATTTTTAATGTAATTTTAAGTGTTTAGGACGTACCTATTCCAAAACCGATGTTATGTGTTGTGTTAAAGCGATTTGAAATAAACGAATAAACAGGTTAGTTTACAAATACATTTTGAAATTTGGGTATTTCGAAAAGGTAAACAAAGTTTTATCAGAAACCAAAAACGAAGAGACGGTTTTATCAAAGGTAATACCACGAGTCCTCCAAATTTTATCGATTAAATTTTTGGTTTTCACGAAAACGGCTTTATTTGGAAAAACCACGAAAACAAACTGATTGATAAAATCACGAGTCCGCAGGACGAGTGATTTTATCTTAAAGACACTTTACACACAAATATTGAAAATTTTCTTTACCAATTTAAATTGAAACCTGAGCTGTTATAGTTTTACATACAGGGCCACCAAGGCGATTTTTTGACTGGCTACCCCGCGAAACGGCGCCTTAAATAAAAGCGAAGAAGAAGAATGAAATGATGTTTCTTAATTTAATTAATTTTAAGTTTAGTGTTAAAGTGAGGTATCTAAAAATGTTAAATGAATGTTGAAATAAACTAATAAAAACAGGTTAGTTTACAAATACATTTTGAAATTTGGTTATTAACATAGATTTGCAATACATTTTAGTATAATAATAATTGACAAATGTTTACATTTGACATCTCAAATAGGTAAACACAGTTTAATCAAAAAACAAAAACGACGAAGCGGTTTTATCAGTATAAAACACAATGATTGGTTAGAATCCTGAGTTGTTATTGGCTGAAACCACAAAATCTGACTGTTTTGACAGATGAAAAAAATAATCAGTAGAAAACTCAATGATTGATTAGGATCGTGAGCTCTTATTGGCCGAAACCACAAAATCTGACTGTTTTGTCAGATGAAAAAAATACTCTTTGCTAACTTTGACAATCATTCACAATCTACGTTTCTGAAATGAGGTTATTTAAATTCGGGAAATACGAGAAGGATTTCGAAGCATAAAAAAGCGTCAGAACAACCGTAAGACCAAAAAGGTCAATATTCTTAATAACCATCTCATCTAACATTTCTACAAATGTTTCTACACCACGTACTTGCACAACAATAATCCATCTCATTTATCTAAACGTATATCAGCCGATGCCGCAATTATGGGCTATTAACCTAATCACACGTTTGTTTGTTCCAACGATCATTTTTTAAACTCTATTGATGTGAAGATATACCTTATAAGACCGCACCGCCTGCCTTAAGGACCATTGGAAAATCGGTTCTTTTTTTCACACCATTTAAGAAATTACGGGAAATAATTGTTTTTTTTTTCTTCGCGTTCCTGACCGTAAAAAGGTATAAGTCGTATTTTCAACATTCTGAAAAAGTAAAAAATTTAAACGTTAAACAAATCATAATAAAAACTACTGAATATGGAGTGCTTCAAGGTACCGTCTTGGGACCAGTATTTTTAAATATTTACGTGGATACTAAAATTGCAGATGAAAGATAGTAAGTTTTACTAATTATACATCTAAAATGTTCTCAGAAAAATACTAAATACGAAGCAAAATGAAAAGAGTGACTTAAAAAGAAAATTAATACATTTTTTAAACAACAATACGTATTTTAACCCGACAAAATTCATTCCGCAAAAAATAATTATCAGGGGCCAAACTAAACATAAAGTGTGTCACAAGATTTTGTTAAAAGTTTCTCAATAAAAAATGGAAATTATTCGGAAGAACAGTTGCTCAAAGTTTTGTCTCTTTAAATTTTTTTCAAATCAATACTTTTTAAGCTATTGACCAAATACAAAAATTTACCTCAACTTTAACAGACCAAAACTTAAAAAATAATTATCTCATAGGGCTCGATAATTGTAGAAACATATGTTACGACTTTCTGCAAAATGATTTTTTTTTCAAATTAGATGGTCTATCATTAACTCCTGATGATGCCAACATAGTTGGCGAAACGCACGTAGAGTGTGTTGAAATTTGTGTTTTGGTTAGTGGTCGATAGTGTTTCAACTTAGTTGATAAACCAAAGGTTCCATTTTCCCAATTTAATTTAAAATTCAAGTAAGAAAGGCTTGGCTTGGCTTGTTTTTTCAAAGGCTTGGTTTGATTATTGAAGAGCTTGGCTTGAATGCAAGCCTGTGATTTTTTAGCCGGGATCCAACAGCTCGTTGAATGCCACGCCACGCTCCAAGCTTGTCCGATCACATGCCGTTGTCCGATCACATGCCGTTGTCCGATCACATGCCGTTGGATAGCGGAGGATTGGCGATCTTCGATCGGCGCCTTGAGTCCCGTCATTTGTCGGTAAATCAACACGGTTCAAAGGAACTCTACCTAAATGCATTGTGGAAACGGCCCGTCCTTGACTGCCTGTGAACGAACAAGCTTGGCGCGTGGCGTGGCATTCAACGAGCTGGTAGATCCCTGCTTTAGAATGAAGTCATCAGTGACGATGTTACGTCATCCCATTGATAAAAGTAGAATAGAATGGGGCTACGGGACTAAGATTAAATTATTTTTTTTTAAATAAAATAAAACGCCTCTAAGTCAGTACCACAAATTTTTAATCGAAGATAATTTTTAAACAATGGGGGCAACTAGTTTCGACAGATCTGCCATCATCAGGCCCATAGGGTACTGACGTAAAACATTAATTAAATATAGACAAAATTAAGAAACCATTTAAAAACTTTGTAACAACTATTGACTAATAAGGTGAAAACATTGTTATATAAAAGTCTTAAGGATCGAAACGTAAAGGAAGGCTAAAGTTCCCGTTAAGAGTGTTCTATACCCATCAACTCTGTCAATTTCATACATAACCTCGAAATCCTCGCCCCTTACGTCTTCGCTGAGCCCGCCCTCTAAAGAAATTGTTAGGCAGCATGAAATACATCTGTGTATTTGTGGTTGCATAGTTACCAATTCTCGGATAAGGACGACATCTAGACGTAGCATTTTGAGTCGTGGATGGAAAATAGATTTCTATTAACATGAACACAACCTTATGCGAACTATCGGTATTAATTTGAACTGCCCGAAACGCGTAATGTTTGTTTGTTTATTTATCTGCAGTTTGGCATTTGAGCATTTGAATTTGAGCGCTAACGAAACTAATATAAGTAACTTGTATAGAAACCTCTTTTCTATAAATTTTGCATTCTAACTCACAGTTTTTATTTGGGACAACAGCTTAAAGCTTACAAAAGTTTGCAAGCCTATAAGCAGTATTAGGCCAAGGCTGTTCATAGTGTTTTAGCCAAATTGTGAAAATAGTGTTTAATATACAGAAATAATACAAATAAAACAAATTGTAAATCTTGGATGTTTATATATTCATTGTTAGCCCCCATAAAACACTTATGGGGCGCAGGCATTTTTATTATAAGCCAGCTAGCTCAGAGAAATAATTGTTAAGAAAATGTCCCGTAGATTAGGGGGGGTTCAAAATGTGTTAAGAAGAAAGAAAAGAAATTATGCTAACCTTAGTAAATTTTAATGTTTTAAAAGCAATCATCAGCAAACATCATAATCAATGGTATTTGCGAGGGACACATATTTATAAATGCACTACACACTACTACAATTTTGTCCAATGCAGTATAACCATCTCTATTTTTTATACATACTCATTGGTATTGTTTCATGAAAAATCTTATTTTTTTATAAGACCAATAATTCGTTCCACATGAATTCATACAGTGGCAATATTATGTGTATTTTCCAAATCAGTGGGATTTACTTGATTTTTTCCCTGTGTAAAGGCTGGTATATTTAAATTCGCACCTAATATTTTTAGAGAATCTTGAATTAAAAAACCTCTCTCGGCTAAAACAATATCACCTGGTAAAAGTAAATTTAAAAAACCACAGTTTTCTGTCAAAAAATTGTCACTATAGTGTTTTAACAGAGCAGGTTTACCGAAAATTTACACAAGTAATAATAAAAAAAATACATATAAAAGATCGCCAAAAATACCTGTTTTAAAATGCCTAGAGCAAACACGTCTATTATTCACTTGGCTTTCAGAAAATGTACCTCGTTTCAAAGCTATTTATTTGTATTTTTTTCATGTTATTTCTTTTATGTATATAAAAGAAAGTGATCATCCGCCATTCTACGATGAATGATAAGCTCGGATACAAAAAAAATATTTTTTTTGTTGAGTATTAAGCCCACAATTTTAACATTAGCATTTCCAATATGGCGGAGGGTATAGAACCCGCTTAACAAGATAACTAAAACAGCATATTAGTCAGTAGTTTTAGTCAATAGTTAGTTACAAAGTTTTTAAATGGTTTCTTAATTTTGTTTATATTTAATTAATGTTTTACTTCAATACCCTATGGGCCTGATGATGGCAGATCTGCCGAAACTAGATGCCCCCATTTTTTTTAAATTATCTTCTTTTAAAAATTTGTGGTACTGACTTAGAGGCGTTTTATTTTATTGAAACATTGGCCACATTTGAGAAAATTGATAACTTACTATATTTATTTTTTTTTATTTCAAATTATATAATGTTAAATAAGGGTTATCATATTCGTGGGAAATACTTAAATCCTGTAGGTTTGTTTGTTACATTTTGGTAACGAGGCGAAATGCGTGTTAATTTTTTCTTTTAAGTTTCAATTTGAATTTAGGCTTTTGAATTAGTGGTCAAAATATCGTGTTATATAAGAAGTTGCCTTAGCTATTGGCATAGAAATTTGAAACATAAATAAAATATTTTTATGATGGAAAATAAAAATATTGGGCCTTAAAGTTGACCCTTATAAGATCGTACCGCAGCGCCATTGTTAAATGAATTAGACGTTAGAGTTGAAATTATATTATTCCTAATGATGGTATATCCAAAGAATGCTTATGCTTACCATTAAGTATAACTTACCATTATTATGCTAATTGACCATAGTATACGTGAGAAATTGATCGCTTTGACGCCACTAAAGGAAAATAATTAAGTTAAGAATAGAAAATTAAACAAAACGTAATAATACTCCTAGAATAATGAGTACGGTGTATTGACATCGATCTTTCAATTTATACATAACGAATTTATTATCATTATTTGTTATTTAATGTCCGATCAACTTAACAGTGGAGCTCTATAAGGACTCGTATTGATCCCCTTTTTAGTCTATTCCACGTAAAATATAATTTATAAATATATATAGGGTGCGGCATTGGTGTGAGACAGTCATATTTTGTAGTAAGAGATAGGAGAACAACTCAAAAAGATAAAAATTGAACCAAATAGGGCAGTATTTTGATATCATTTTCGAATATGCAGGGAAAATCAAATTTTATTTTAAATATATTTTTACATTTTTTAATCTTTCTTGATTTTAGCGTTTTAATAATAAAGGAATTCGCTATTTTTACCAGATAACTTAAAAGATACCTATTTGCGTATTTAAACTATTTTTAATGTAGTCTTCTTTGGTCTGAAATAATTGGTTTATTGAAATATTTCAAACTTGCAAACAGGGCGAGTATTTAAAAATAATATTTCCTAGGCATTCCTCCTTATTCTTGTTGAGATTAGTGGCGCTGCCGTTGGAGAAATGTAGCTATTTATGAGCGAATAAAACAAACAGTAATTATTATTCATTATAATAATAAATAAATTATACAATTTCGATTACCAATAGGAGTAAGTAAAGAAAAAGTTGACCGGTAAACCTTGTACAATATGATGATATACCATGTCTGTTCATGACTGTTCAGAATTTCACTTCAGTAAAAATCTCACCGTTTCCGAGATAATGGGCATGTTTTGAATTTCTGGAAAATCGCTACCTCACCTTGGATTTTTCAGTGCCATGTCAACAAATTAAGACTAATTCAAATATCTTTGCTCTGCTTAAGATTACTGATGACTGATTCTTTCAGACGTATAGAAGATATTTTCAGAAATTGATTCAATTTTTCGAGAAATGTGGGTAAAATGTAAAGTTAACAACTTTGACATTATTGTCTGAAGAAAACAAAACCATGTGGAGGTAGAAATTTATCACAAGTGTTCTGGGTTTGGACAAACACTCTGTATATTGGGGCAACCCAGACTTTGAAGGAGACACCCTATATAGGTCCCTGTACTCGTTTAAGTGACATTGGACTTAAAACGAGCAATTTGTTCAGTGGACTGTATATCTCTTTGAAGAAGACACCAGTGGCGGCTGGCCCAAGGAGGCAACGGAGGCTGAGCCTCCTCTGAAATATTTACACAAGAGACCCTCCATTTATTTTAATTATTTTTAATTTAAGTCATAACCACAGTTAAAGTATTTTCTCTATTATCCCAGGTTTTACTGCATGTTTTTAATATTTTAATATGGCAACAACGCGACTTTTGATACTCTTGATAGTCGATCCTAAAACGTCAGTAGAAATATTATACTGCAGTCATTGCAACCACGCTTAAGGCTAGCCTCAAAACCAATAACGGTACGCGTATTTTATGATGTCATTGCCCATAGCCAACGAGTGTATTGGACATTAACTGTCATATCTTAATCATGCGCATAAAATAAATTACTTAAATCAGTTCTCTGTCTGCGACTTTAAAATGAGTATTCCTAATATAATTGATTGCCATGATTTAGTGGAATATTTAGCACGATTTTATAATTATATATGCATTACTTAGCATTTGTCTAGCATTGGCTATCAAGTTCATAAGACTGAACAAATTTTTTTCCATTTGCCTCCTCTATGAGAAAGTTCACGAGCCGCCACTGGAAGACACCCTATGGATGTCCCTGGTATTGACGAAGGTGGTTTAAAAAACACTCAACACTTTCTTGTGTTTTTATTAAAATGTTTATATTTTTTTGTTTGCAAAAAGTTGTCACAAATACAAGTTTTAATCATTTTCTAAAGTAGTGGTAGCAAAACAATTGTTCTATGTTATTTTTTCTATGAGTATAATTTGAATTTAAACAATTAATCTAATATTTATTTGCCTACATTTTAGCAGTCAAAATATTCAAATTTAAATGTAAAATAGCCACACGTTCTAGTGTGGGTTTTCTAAATATGTCAAATTAATACCGATAATGTGATATGCCATATATTAGAGATTATAATAAATGAATATCAACTTGAATATTCAAATGATATCCCCTTGTTGCCGGACGATATTAACGTATTTATACTAATATTTAATTATGCATTAAAAATAGACTTAAATCGGTCGGACAACCGAATTATTCATAGCCCAGCGTGTAATTTGAAATGTACAAATTAAATTTTCATGTTCGAGCATATTTTAACTCTCGACTGATCAGAGACAATTGAATATTAACATTAAATTATTACCTTAAAACGCTAGTCGCTGGGCCAATTCACAAAAATCGAAACCGTTCTTCATTTTAAATGCTTTTTATATATTTATTTGGAAGATGTTCTAGTTATAGCAGTAAAAAGTTTTGCTTTTTTTTCAAAACTAATCGAACTATTAGAGTTGTTTAGGGTGAGGCTATTGACGTAGAAAATTAGGGGCAAAAGGGGTGGGTCAATCCCATCCTACCGCACACCACTGGATATAATAAGTTTAAAAAAAAATTTATTGGATAATAATTATTAAAAAAAATTCTAAATTGAAACAAAGTGCCTTACAAAGTTAATTGTACAAATTAATAAGAAGTGTCAACAGTAAACAAAGGGTATTAACAAAGTGATCATAAATACATGAAATAAAGGATATGAAAAATGGCGATACTTACTGCTGAAGAATGATTATGGACGTTTCTCCAGAATAGATCAATGATATTGATTGATTTACTCACCATTGCAGCGGCTTTCAGTTATTTCCTCAATCACTGACTGACATTAATACGAACGGAACCATATCAGATGTAAATTTAAAATGGACATTTTCAAGAAATAAACAGGTATCAAAGTTATAAACAATTATTGCGCTATTGAATGTTAAACTTTAAAACACTGAGAGAAACTGTGTTTATCAGTGTTAGGTTTTTGTGACAGAAAACGGAGATTTCTCGAACTTTATAAAAGAGGGTAGTTTTCATATAACGTAATACTTGATCTTCCCACCACTAGATGGTGTGGTATTGTTCTAAAATAGGATTTTAGTTTTATATATTTGAATGAAAGGAAAGAATTGATTAATAGTATAGTTTAATAATAATAATAAAAAAAACAACATAAAAAAGGTTTAATTTGTTTAATGCTAAAATTTAATTATTTCATGTTAAAAGGTTCGTTGTTTTTATTATTTTTTATTATTGAACTCACATTTTGCCCTGAGTTTAAGAAAATTAAAAAAAATTATTATAATAAAAGATTAGTGCTCAACCGTGTTATTTTTAATAACAGCTAGAAAGAAAATATATTGGGAAAGAAAAAAGTTAGAAGCAATTTTAATTTTCTTTATTAATTTCAATACTCTATCTCAATATGAATGAACCATTATTTAATTCACTTCTGTAGTTCATAGTGGTTTGTTCTTTTAAATGTTCTTCTTTCTGGATATCACTTTTTTATATTAAAATGTTTTTTATTCTTAAAGTCGTTTTCAAAGAAATTACATAACAAAAAATATAATAATAATAATTTATTGTAGAAACAGATCATTGGGCAATTTCACAAGATATGACAACAACATAGAACAGAGAAATAGATTTCGGAATTTAAGATGTCAAAATATGTTGTCAACATATTTTTTTGTGACGTTTCTAGGGACGAATTTAAATGGATAAGAGAATTTATACTTAGTAATAAATGAAGTTTTCATAATAATATTATCATAAGAAAAAAACCCTTAATTTCCAAACTATTTTTTGTCCTATGTTGTAATTTATATCTTGTAAAATTGTTCAGTGATCTGTTTCTATAGTAAGTTAATATTATATTTCTGTTTCTATAGTAAATTAATATTATATTTTTTGTTATGTAAATTTTTTTACAAACAAGTTATAAGTGCAATTTTTAACACCCCCTTGTAGCATTAAAGTAAATGTCCAATTTTGACAGTAAATTTGCAATACTTTTTATATTTTATTTATTAACATGAATACTTATCAAATAATTTTTCTCACCGTTAAACCCACCCGAAATATAATATAAAGTATATTAAAAAAACCAGTTGAGAATGCTCTTGTAGCATTGCCATAGACCGAACAAATTGTAATGACGATTAATAAAATTTTAGATTGACAGTTCTTGTTCTAATCAATACAGCCACAGTCTACTCACTTTTACCAACATCGTCATTTACTATTTAAATTCAATGTCATTTTAAACTTCAAAATTTTCATATTTTGGACCCCATTTTGAAGGTGTTCTCGAAGAGGTACGGAGGGCCACATC
This sequence comes from Crepidodera aurea, assembly GCA_949320105.2. Classification (NCBI taxonomy): domain Eukaryota; kingdom Metazoa; phylum Arthropoda; class Insecta; order Coleoptera; family Chrysomelidae; genus Crepidodera; species Crepidodera aurea. The sequence continues at coordinate 65,710,708 of OX439475.1, forward strand.
AAACCCTTAGCTTGCTTTTTGATGCTCTATCAAAATCTGAAGTCAGAATTTTAAAATTCATAAACACAAAGAATCAACATACACACAGATCGAATTCAGATTGTTTTAAAATAGGATTTTAGTTTTATATATTTGAATGAAAGGAAAGAATGGATTAATAGTATAGTTTAATGTGAAAATATGATGGAAACAGATTTTGACATCTTCAGTTTCAAAATCTTTCTGCGTGTCCTATGTTACTGTCATATTTTTGTAAGATTATCAAGTGTTCTGTTTCTAAAGTAAATTTTTTATTATACAGGGTGTCTTGTTCTCTTGTGCCTAAACGGTACGAGATATCACCTTTTTGGTGACATGTAAATTGATAAGATCTACTTGTTTAAATTATTTGTAACTATACAGGGTGACACAGAAAATTTAAACAAGAACTAAAAACACGGAAACCTCTTACTTTCAGTAACACAAATTTATATCGATTTATTCTGACTTTTAGGGCTTTCATTTGCACTGTGTAGGATTTCAATATTTTGCACAGGGTGTTTAGGAAAAGGATTCTAATTTTATATTTTTCAAACATCAAAAACTCACTTAAATGGACCACCCTGTATTTTTTTTATCCTATGTGAAATAACTTTTTATTTTCTATCAAAAACTATGAGTAATGCACATATATAAAATTAACGATTAAAAAGTTATTAGGATTTTTCTCTAAAATTTCTATTTTTTTTGTTTACGTTCTAGTAGGCAATGATTTTTTTATTGTTGTTGATAAATAGGTATCTGTATGTAACCGCATTTCTTTTCTAATATCTAAAGAAACTTCATCTAGAAGACTCGAAAATTCTTGTTTTACAAATCGTAAAATTTTTACGCCGTTCAAGATTCCATCAAAAAAATATGGACCAATCACATGGTCTCCAACAATTCCACCAAATACATTGAGGCTCCACCGATTTTGGCGGTCAACAGTACGATACAGGTGACGGTTTTAGTAATGAAAGTTATGTCGGATTCGTCGGTAAATAAAACATATTTAAAGAATTCATCATTTCCCCAACTTTTTCAAGACTCCATAAACAAAAATCTAACCTCCGTTGAAAGTCTCGTCCATATAAATTCTGGTGAAGTTGTATATGATAAGGATGGTACTTTTTTTCAACATTCTGCAAACACTTGTTTTACTAATTCCAGTTTCTCTTAAACTGACATTTGTATTTTCAACTACTGGTCCTAAAACTAAGAACTCATTCTCCTCATTATTTACAATATACTTTGCTTTGGTAGGTTTTTTGTAGGATACACTACTAGTTTGACTAAAAGTTTGTAGCAGTTCCTCAAATGCCCTTTTGTCTGGATATGGTCGATCGGGATACTTTTCTGCGTACACTCTTGACGCTAACAAACAATTTCTGAAACATTCACCTAGGATAAAGGTCATGTCCACTCTTTCTTCTTGAGAATAGTGTTTCATAAATAATAATAATAATAATTAATGTAGGTACTTTATTGGATCCCAATAGGCCATCGACCGAGGTCCTTCAGCCTGTTGCAATAAATTACAATTTGTTTATATAATTGTTAGTTAAAACTATTGTATATGATTATACAACTCATCATAAATTGCAGTTGCAATTTTTACTTAGTTACTGTTTTGGGAAGTTCCAAATAATGCCAAATTTGGAGACCCAAACTTATTAGGCCACACCCTTCAGATGGGCCTGTCCCAACTCATTGTAGATTTGAGTTGGCTGAGAAATTGTGTGTGGACTGTATATAGATTGTAGCGAAATTATACACTGATTACTTGAATTTTATATATTAACGATAACTTCGTAAAAAACAAAACACTTTTCAACAAACATAGAATATAACAAAATTCAAAACTGTGTTGCAATTGCTCAAAAAATAACTGAATATGAATACGGGTATGTATGTAATATTATGCAATTTATATAAGTTAAAAATTGATGACTTTATTACATATGAAACCGTCCAATGATGCGACCTGTTTATACGGAGATAGAAGTTCTACTGGTTTAAATTTATTACGTGTGGACAAGATTACGACCTGATCCACACGGAGTCTGATGTTGTACTGATTTGATTTTAGATTTATTTGCAACGCTTGCCGTTGGACGAAATCCCTTCGGCCAATTACCGCTAACCGTTGGACGAAATCCCTTCGGCCAATTACCGCTAACCGTTTGCGGCTTTATTGTTGTGCCTTTTTTTTATCTCTTTGGCAACTTGCAGTCTCGCCAATGTGTCGCGATGTATGTAAAGGCGGCTGCCGACAAGGGCAGCTTTTAGCATTGAAGTTTATCTCTTCGGTGAGTTACTTCCGCGTTGATTATCTGCGCGATGGCCTTGATTTACGATGCGTGTTGTACTGTTGCTATGCTGGGCACTTAGGCGTGCGGTTTGGTTATTTTTATTTCCTTTGTCGCCATGGGCGTAGGTAAAAATGTTCGATTTCGAACAGTTACCATGTATTGATAAGCGAATATACCCTTGACGAAAAGTTTGTCATAGTAACAATACGTTTGACGTTTATAATAAGCAAACGTCAACAAAAATAATTATATAATTCGTTATATAATCGTATCGAATATCTCGCGAGCATACGAAAATAATCGATTATACTTCCTCCTCGCTCGACGTATTTCTTTTAAAACACCACTCGAGCTCCGCTCTCGTGGTGTTTCGCCAAATACGTCTCGTGACTCGGAAGTATAATCGATTATTTTCGAAGCTCTTGTGATATTACTACTGAATATACTTATGTGAAAAAAAAAGAATTAAGAATGTGTAGTGTTTCATTTTGTTAATCTTTAATAATGTCTATTGAATATACTACTACTATAGAAAACTATACCACTACTGACAATAAATTAATAATTTAGACAGCAGGTATTTGACACTTTGACAGATCATTATGGATATCCGCTAACTAGATGAGTTTAAAACCATGGCCCACTACAATAGGAAACATTACGTTCTCAGCAATTTTAGAGAAAAATCAATAACTTTTTAATCGTTAATTTTAAACATATGAATTACTCATAGTTTTTGATAGAAAATGAAAAGTTATTTCAGATAGGATAAAAAAACACAGGGTGGTCCATTTAAGTTAAGTGAGTTTTTGATGTTTTTTTTGTTTTGGTTAATTTTATCGTCTTCTTTCTGCAACTAAGGCTAATCTGGACGGGACCTACAGCTTATCGTGAGCTCCGAACCACGGTCTTCAATCACCTTAAACCCAGGACTATGCCTTTGTCATGCAGGTGATCTACCGACTAACAAGTGTGTAAATGTGCCACCAACTCCTATCAGTTCCACGAGATATCCGATCTCATCCGGCCTGTATGCCGGCGTGAATGAAACTGCGTGTGACACAAATACCTTTTTGCACTTGCCCAAAGTCTTATCTGACTTTTATTCCACTTGAATGCGGCAGGATTCGAACCTACTCTTCGAACAGTGACCCAGAGATTAAAGGCTGGTGCCCTAACCAACTGAGCCACGGTGTCCGATAGTTTTTGATGTTTGAAAAATATAAAATTAGAATCCTTTTCCTAAACACCCTGTGCAAAATATCGAAATCCTACATAGTACAAATGAAAGCCCTAAAAGTCAGAATAAATCGATATAAATTTGTGTTACTGAAAGTAAGAGGTTTCCGTGTTTTTAGTTCTTGTTTAAATAGAATATTTTTCTTAAAATCACGATTTTCTCAAAATTGGTAAGAGATAGAATAGGGAATAGGAATAGGGAATAGGGGAATAAAGCTTACTTAGTTTTTAACGTATGATCTAAAAAATGTCATAAAATACAGGGTGTTACATTTTAAAAAACCTAACTTTAAAAAATACAATTTTCTGGATCACCCTGTATAGTTACAAATAATTTAAACAAGTAGATCTTATCAATTTACATATGTCACCAAAAAATTAAGCTGATATCTTGTACCGTTTAGGCACAAGAGAACGAGGGAATAGTCGTGGGACACCCTGTATACCTGGACACCCAATATAATGTCAAATTAAAAACATTTTAATATAAAAAAGTGGTTTTATTATCCAGAAAGAAGAACATTTAACCATTATTTATTCTAGTAAATTAGGATTTAAAAGAAAACCTGAGAAGTTAAAAGAACGTTTTTTTTTAAATTCCAACTATCCTGGAAACGCAGTTTTAGGATATGATGGCGCACTTAAATAGAAAAAATGATCGACAGCCAGTAGAATGACATATAACGTACTAAAATTTGAAAAATGTAGAAGTTATAAATTATCACATAATCGCCGTATCACCCGGTATATATTATCATTCTTGAATTGCTAATTTTGTATTTTTATTTTAACGGTATCTAGAAATGTGTTAATTTATATATTTTCCTTCAAAACAATTTAAAAGAAATGGAACGTGCACATGGACCATATATTTAGGCTTTTATCATTAATTGTGTATAAAGAGAGGTGTCAATGAAAAATTTGCATAAAGTTCATTCTGATTCGTTTTTAACATTATGCATTTCCTTTTTAATTTAATTTAATTTCAATATCTGCTAGCTACACAGTCGGTAAATTTTTTAAAATAATATTGTAAATCGATTTTTTTTTGTTTCTACAATAACTAGACCAGGGCCAATCATTTTTGAAACAAAAAAATTCTTAGCAGTATGAGGATGGTCGGAAAATTTAGTCTCAACTTTCAGAATGGATCTAAATTGAGCCCACTAATAAAAAAAATAAACTACGTCGCAACCAAAAATTTGCTTACCTTAGTTCGGGTCAAGACTATTTGTGACTATTAGTAAATGAAAGAAAAGTAACTAATTACTAAATAACTATTTAATGTTTCCAATTACACAAAATTGCACAGGTCAAAAAAAATAAAAAGAAAAAGGAATCCAAGGGATCCCCCTAAAATTGCGCTTGTTAAAAAGAAAGATTAAATTAATTAATTAAATGACGAACAATAGGGGTGTTACACCGTCCGCGAGAGCTCTCAAGGTCGTTGGAATTGGGCGTAAAAAAATACCACTCGCCCCTATAAGTCGCTTACAAAACACTAATTTAGAGACCTGTAAAAATTACTAATCAACAAATAATGTCTATGAACAAATATAAAAAAAAAGGAAAAGCTTGCGGTTGTTCCTAACTTAAATAGCGGCAACTTGCAGCTACTAACTCGTCAGGTCAGCTCAACACGAAAATCTGGTTGACAATCAGCCCAACACGAGAAGGTGGTCAACAATCCGCCCAACACGAGAAGGTGGTCAACAATCCGCCCAACACGAGAACCCTAAAATAATATACATTAAACCCCTAATCGAATACCCCTCGGCCCATAAAGAAATTTACAAACTCTAACAGTTTATACAATAAAAACATTTAAATATCTCAACATACCCTTTTATACAGTGAAGGGGAATTCTCGGCAAATCAGGAACTTCCCTGACAGATGCTTCCGTATAAGGTGAATCCTCTAACGTGGAAGATACTATCCCTATAATATTAACAGGCCTTACACACTTGCCAAATAACATAAAACTCGACTTTCATGAAAAACGCCTTACCTGACAAAAATGGCGTCGTTACGAACGTGGCTTGGTTCGGTATAAAATATCAATTCCTCTTCAAGAGATTCAGACTAGGGTAAACACACCAAATCTAATAGGCACCCTGCAAGTCTAACAATACGGGAATCGCTCGTCTATCCCAATCAATGGTACGAAATAATCTTCATAAACACCGGGCGACTCCTCAAAATTTTGTCTAAACCACGTTACACTTATCACCCAACAAGAAAGAAGAGACCCAGCCGGTTCGAAATTTCCTTCGAAATCATTCTAAAACGAATTTCACCACGCAAGTCCAGAAAGAGATTCACCTTTTAATCGCCACGGGTCACTAAATACGACTGCGACCTGACCAATCAAATAACAGGTGACTGGCTAACACAGTCGTACAGCACCTCAAAGTTAACAGAAGAAATGACCGAAACGACAGAAGGAAACATGACATCGATAAAATTAGACGTAAACAATCTATTTGTGCAATCTATTTTAATGTTCGAAATACTTTATATGAAACTAACTAGCTCGTTCAAATGGATATAAACTGAGTCAAAAAACTTGAGGCTATCTTATGTGATATATGGTTCCTAAATAATATAATCCGATCCCGACAGTGGCTCACATCTACAAGGTATGGAAAACTAATTAATGTAGTAAGGTTTTAATACCGAATTTAAACGTTACAATGGTATGAAAAAATATATTGTTAGTATTAAAAAATATCGTTAATAATGCAGAAATCCAAAAAACGACTTTTTCATAATCGATTTTTCAGTTAATCTAGTCATTTTTTTATTTCTTATTGCAAATAAGCATTGAAATTGATGAAAAAGATTAATTTTCATGTAACATAAGGTCATTTATACAGAGTGGTCCTTACGTAATTGTACATAGAAGTATGGTAGCTTCCTCACTTTAAAATATTACGATTTGAAGCAACTTGCTCTAATAAAATGTTAAAATGTTAAGATTTATTTTTTGCAATAACTTTAGCATTTTTGGATCTGGAGGTTTTAAAATTTTTTTTCTGGCTCTGACACCATTCTTGCTCATTCTTATGTAAAATGACCTCCTGAATCTGAATAAGACCTCAGTTTTCCCCCATTACCCACCGTTTTGGGGAGGGGGCCCCTCATACCTATTTTTATCCCTTTAACACCCTGTATATTCCTTATTAGCAACATTTTATTAGAGCAAGTTGATTCAAATCGTAATATTTTAAAGTGAGGAATCTACCATACTTCTATGTACAATTACTTAAGGACCACCCTGTATACAAATAACTATTAATGGTTTTGAAAATACCAAAAACATTATTTAAATAATAATCGAATTCCATAAAAATTCGCAATTCTTAAGTTTGCTTTTAAAATTTTACTAGTAGAATGAAATGTGCATTCTCAAAAACTTTGTATTCCCATTAAACTTCTTCCGCTACATTCGAATATGCAACCCAATTTTTAAAATTTTGATATGCAGGGTGTTGTTTAAGAGCAAAATCATTTCGATAATTTTTTTTTGAAGCCGGACCTGGTTTTTAATGTTGGTCACTCTGTCTCTTGATTGTTCTAATGAATATACAAAGTGGTTCCAAAAATACGGGGGATAAAAGAAATGAGCAAATTTGATAAAACACCCTGTAACTCAGTAATGAAGCGAGTTAGATATACTGAGAAGTACACTTTAGGTAAAAATATTAATTAAATAGAATGGGAACATAATTAAAATTTATAAGTAGTAAATTTGATACACCTTATACAGGGACCCAGGGGTGTGTGCATGCTCCATAACTTTTTTCTACCCAAGCTGTCGATTTGATGTTTTTTTAAACGATGGGACCGACAATGAGGCACATTCTAAAAATATTTCTATTTATATACAGGATGTCCCAAATAAGATACACAACTAAGTTCTGTTTTTTTAAATGGCAACCCCCATTTTTGTTACATATTTAGATTCGCCATTAAATTGTCGATATAACGCACCTAGGTTTCTTCGACTTATTTGCAATAGTTTTTTACTTATGTCAATTTATGTGTCAAAATAGCGTTGTGCAGAGATCAAAAAAAAATCAGAACTTCAGAACTGTTCAAGATAACTTAACTTTCCAGTCGATTCCTTAAGCCTTAGAGCATCTTTCGAGATGTAGACGAACTCGGAGTCGATGTTCTATCGCCTACCACGATTTTTTGAAAATGACAAATTACAAATAGCAAAAACTCGACTTTTTCAAATGCATCACCCTATATTTTATTAAATCATTGCATGGCATTTTTTAAGAGCTTTTTGATGATATAGGGTTTGTGGGGTTTATTTTGTAAAACTTACGAGATTGATGCAAAATAAGAAATGTTTGACGGTTTATTCGAGAAAAAAAGGAATCGAGTAGGCCGCCGTCGTAAAATTTGACAAATTCATACACACAAAAATCAGTACTTCATGTTCTTGCAAATAGTATTACTAAAATTGTTTACTTACTAAATGAAATTGGAATATAAACAGATATACATAACAAAGTAAACAAGTTTAGTAATAATACTATTTACAAGAACATGAAATAATAATTTTTTTGTGGAACAATATGGTGACGGTGACCTACGAGCATTTGTTATAAACCAAAAATGTTTATAATGTTTCCTATTAATCATTCTTTTATGTTCTTGCAAATTGTATTACTAAAATTGTTTACTTTGTAATGTACTATTGTTTCTATTACAATTTCATTTTGTTGAAACATTTTCTTTTCAAAATTGTATGAATCTGTCAAATTTTACGACAGCGGCCTACTCGATTCCTTTTTTTCTCGAATAAACTGTCAAACATTTCTTATTTTGCATCAATCTCGTAAGTTTTACAAAATAAACCCCACAAACCCTATATCATCAAAAAGCTCATAAAAAATGCCATGCAATCATTTAATAAAATATAGGGTGATGCATTTGAAATAGTCGAGTTATTGCTATTTGTAATTTATCATTTTCAAAAAATCGTAGTAGGCGATAGAACATCAATAGTTCAATAGTTCTTTATTTAGTTTAAAAAAAGTACAAGACTTTGTAAACACGTCAGAGCAGAAAAAAGAATTTACAAAATACGTAAAACACATATCACACAATAAAATATTTTTAAATAACATTAAATTTTAAAATACCTATGTTAAAGTTTTTAGATGTGCTGCCATCTATGATTAGAAGAGAGTATTGACAATTACTAAAAGCAAAAAATTCCCGGTGTATTGGGGTTGCATACACAATTTGCATTATGTGTTGCAAAGCTTTTATTTGACTGATTCTAGTCAAAATGTCACTCTCTTCTTTCGTATCCCTTTCAGAGATTAATACAAAGTTAGAAGACGAGTAAGAAATTTAATTTATCAGATTCGACATCCTAAGACCGGTTTCTGCCTTTCGGCTTCGTCAGTTAGGCTTTTCGAATCCAATAAATAAAATTCCAAACTCGTACAAGTCAATAGCTATATCCGCTATAAGATAAAATTTTTAGATGTGCTGCTATCTATGATTAGAAGAGAGTATTGACAATTACTAAAAGCAAAAAATTCCCGGTGTATTGGGGTTGCATACACAATTTGCATTGTGTGTTGCAAAGCTTTTATTTGACTGATTCTAGTCAAAATGCCATTCTCTTCTTTCGTATTCCTTTCAGAGATTAATACAAAGTTAGAAAACAAGTAAGGAATTTAATTTATCAGATTCGACATCCTAAGACCGGTTTCTGCCTTTCGGCTTCGTCAGTTAGGCTTTTCGAATCCAATAAATAAAATTCCAAACAAATAAAATTTTTTTGCTTTTAGTAATTGTCAATACTCTCTTCTAATCATAGATGGCAGCACATCTAAAAATTTTATCTTATAGCGGATATAGCTATTGACTTGTACGAGTTTGGAATTTTATTTATTGGATTCGAAAAGCCTAACTGACGAAGCCGAAAGGCAGAAACCGGTCTTAGGATGTCGAATTTGATAAATTAAATTCCTTACTCGTTTTCTAACCTATGTTAAACTTACAAGAAGATATTTCTGTTCTGCACCAAGGCGTAAAATTCGCCTGTACAGTACAGATGATTATTTATTAATATTGATTTTAGTCTATTTTTAAATGTAGCAACATTTTGATTTCTAATTGTGTGGATTAAAAAGTTTTATTTCAAAATTTTCTGTTTTTTTGATTCTAGTTAAAGGTAAGATTTAATGTAAGAATTTAAATTTTGTTTCACTTCTAGTAGATTTATATAAATTATTAAGGCATATAGAGTTAATATTTTTAAAGTTACAAATATTGGTCATCATGTTGAACATTTACAATGCTCCTCACAGCTGATTTTTGGATTATAAAAACTTTATTTAAATGGATGTGGGCATTTGTACCACAAACTTTCGAACCGTATCGTATGGTTGATTCAAATAATGAATAATACGTAGTAATGGCTGCGGATTGGTTTACAAGTTGCCTTACTTTCGCGTATGTAGATGAGTTAAGTGTTAAGTGTAAGTGTGTTATCTATGGATACACCTAAAATTTTTATATTTTTCGCAATTGTGGTATTTGCAAGATAATTTATTGTTTCAAAGACAAGTGTTTGAGTCTTATCCTCATTTAAACACAGCTGGTTGGCAATAAACCAGGAGTTTGTAAGTTCTCTAGTTTCCTGAAGGATCAGGTCTGTGCACTCATCTCTTTCTATGCTGATACCAAATGAGGCGTCATCAGCATACAAGAAGGATTTGACCTTTTTGTTTCGAAAAACTGAAGGTAAATCGTTTATGTATAAAATAAAGAGGAGAGGGCCCTGTATATACCGATCCTTGAGTTTGTTAGTGATGTTATAGCATCTATTGTTGAAAGTTTTCGCCTAAATCCAATTTGTTCCTTTACTAAGATGTCATACCTATCAAGATAATGTACAAGTTGGTTGTATATAATGTTTTCGAAAATTTTGTGTCTAGTAATGCAAATAGTTAGAACCAAACGAAAATTAGATTACAGTTTGCTTGACACAGGGCTTAGTGGTTCATCTACTCACTGCTAGAGGGTGGCAGAGGAATATGAATTTAGAAATAAATAAATTTGTATAATAAGATATCTTTTGTGTGGGTTTTAAAATGTTTGAATGAAAGAGAGATTAATTAAGTAATTTAATAGAATAGGGTAGTTTAAAAATTTGTTCACAGGTTATTTGTTATAACGGTTTTTTTTTTCTAGTTTTTTAATAAACGAAAAAATTAGGTAAATGATTACAAATTTTATTTGAGCTAGCCACAGAACCTACGAGAATTACATCATTTTATATAAATAGTAAATTCATGATAAATTGCCTTTTCATTTCAATATCAAATATAGGTTTTTCTTATTCATCTAAGTATCCTTTATCCACAGTTAAAGTATACCTATGAAACATCCTGTATAATTAGATCGAAGTTGTATGAAGTTTTTAAGTATTCGATTATTGTTTAAACAACGTTTTCGGTAATTTAAAAACCATTAACAGTTAATTGTATACAGGGTGTGCTCGGAAATGCTCATAGAGTAAGGGTACATGGAGGACACCGAGGTGCTTCTAAATAACCTATATTTTATGGGTCTATCGTTCTTTATAACCAAGATATAGGGTGATTTATTAATTTTCCACATTTTTTCAATTATTCATAACTTATGAACCACATTTTAATAATATTTGGTTCTTATGTTCTTTGTCCACAGTGGCGTCGATTAACATAATAAAAAAAGTCTTATTACAGGTCCGGCCTTAAAAAATTAATAAGTAGGTTTCGAGACGAAACAACACCCTGTATCTCAATATTTTAAAATTTTATTTACAAATTTGGAAAGAGCAGAAAAAAATAAGTAAGACTAAATGAATTTGGTGTTTTCCCATACAATTTTTTTACTTATTAACATGAGTCAAATCTAGATGTTTCGATAATGAGGTGGCACAAAATTAAAAAAAAAATACGTTTTCTGCCCCAAATGGTACTTTTCCAGCTTTAATCTATAAAATCATCAACTATTTCTTTTTCTCCTAATTTCTGGATCCCAACCTTATTCAAAAACGAGAGGACAGGTCCGTATTTGGGACAAATTATTATTATCAATGACTAACTTTCAAACACCTTGTATGCGTAAAAAAAATTATCAATAAATTATAAAAATGAGGAAAATGCCCATTCCGAAAACAGCATAACTTTATTTTATATAATTTTTATAATTTTTTGATAATTCTTTTACGCATGTTTGAAAGTTAGTCATTGATAATAATAATTTGTCCCAAATACGGACCAGTCCTCTCGCTTTTGAATAAGGGTAGGATCCAGAAATAAGGAGAAAAAGAAACATTTTATGATTTTATGGATTAAAGCTTGAAAAGTACCATTTGTGATATAAAATTTTTTTTTTTTTAATTTTGTGCCACCTCAATATCGAAACATTTAGATTTGACTCATGTTAATAAGTAAAAAAATTGTATGGGGAAACACCAAATTTATTTAGTCTTACTTATTTTTTCTGCTCTTTCCAAATTTGTAAATAAAATTTTAAAATATTGAGATACAGGGTGTTGTTTCGACTCGAAACCTACTTATTAATTATTTTTTAAGGCCGGTCCTGTAATAAGACTTTTTTTTATTATGTTAATCGACGCCACTGTGGACAAAGACCGTAAGAACCAAATATTATAAAAATGTATAGGGTGGATAAGTTATGATTAATTGAAAAAATGGGAAAAATTAATAAATCACCCTATATCTTGGTTATAAATAACGATAGACCCATAAAATATAGGTTATTTAGAAGCACCTCGTTGTCCTCCATCTACCCTTACTATATGAGCATTTCCGAATGAATCACCCTGTATAAATGACATATTTTTCCATACGAACATTATATTTTTTTCATACCATCCTAAGGTTGAGGTTTCAACGAAGAAAATGAGCACCGATAAAGTTATAAAATTGAAAATTTGTATGGGAACTTTTTCGATTGAGAATTAGCCTTTTTTTTAATTTAAATTCGTATAAAATCGAAAAATAAATGTTTTGGTTTGAAAAAATTACAGTTTATTTAAAACACAAAGAAGAAAGAACGTTTTCACCTAGTTTCATAAAAAAAATTATTTTTGCGGGAGATAAAAATTAAAAACGAAAAATTCGGTTTTTAACGATTTTATAAATCATTTTGAGGTTGTGTTGAAAAAGGATTAGTACAAAAGTTTTACATTTTTTAATTATCTACAACTTTTACATCAAACATTTTGTGATAGTATGCATATTTCAGCCACAAATCGTAAAAAACCAATATCCAACCCTCAAATTATATATTTAGCCCCACTCCCCTTCCGGAACTTTTAATTTGTCCAATTGATTTTTTTAATTTCCTTATAATTTACTCTAAATTTTCTGACCATCCTCAAACTGCTTAGAATTTTTGGTTTGGCCCTCATCTAGTATTAAAACTTTTTGACAATTAATTTGTTATAAATTATGCAATTTTGGAGTTTTTGAAAATTACCAAATTCCGCCATTCGACCATTTATTTTCCCAAAATAATTTTTTTAAACATTATATTTGAAGAACCCCACAAAACAAAAAAGTTATTGAACCCTAAATATTCACAAAGTTATTTGTACTTCACACCCTAAAAATCGCATGTCAAAAGTACACCGCATTCAAATCCAAACAAGATACGACTTAACTCCCATTCATAGATTTTCTCTTGACCGATTCCTTTGTATACGAGGGGATTTAAAATGCAAGCACGCAAAATACACATAATAAGAATGAACCACCCTTCCGGAACGAGAAACTACCCTATGATTAAATAATGTATTAAAAATTAAAGTGGGGTATATGATTATACTCTGAACGGGGATGTACGCAGGGGGTAAATCACCCTAGTTAAATGACATCGGGGAATGTACCGATGTGGGGAAATATCATTATTTGAGTAAGTAGCTTATAGTTTGAGACGGGTGGTGAGAGGTGATTTACGAAATTGAAATGACAATTTTCTGGAACATCGTTATGAGAGGGAGGATTGACTGTCGTATGTGTTTGTGTTTATCATATTTGGAAATCTATTCAAGTAACAATAAAGTTACGGACTGTGGCTAATGTTATTGAATGAGATAAATCAATATTAGCTTTTATTTATTTACAATCCAATATTTTTGAATCCAAACATATTTTTTTGTTAAAAAGGTCGTTGTATATAAAAAATTCATAAAACAAAATTTAATTTCTCCGGACAATAATTGTTGAAAACTAACAGATTAGTGGACGAAAATATTTTGAAAATGGATGTAAGAGCTAAGTCAAATTTTTTAAATTTTTTTGGTTTTATAAATAAAGTAAAAATTTTTTCAAGAAATTTGGGCTGGAGCTTCGCGAGATATGTGCCTAAAACGGCATTTTTGGTTATTTTTCGAGTGGATTGCTTCACTATTTTTTAAATATCTCCTGGCTCTAAGAGTCGTGGAAAAATAAAAAAAAATTAAAATGACCGCGATGAAGTAGAGTATCAATCCGTATAGTAGGGTTTTTTAAAAATGCATCCTAACCTCAAAAAGCGAATTCGCGCACATTATTTTGTTTTACTGAATAGAATAAATTGGCAGTAAATAACCAAAGAATCCTCAAATTTTCTTAAAAATTGGAGAAAATATGTATTTTTATGTCGGGAACACATGGTAAAAATTTAAAAAAAAAACGTATTTGCCCAGCCAAAATCGGCATTTTTCGAAAAAAAAAATTGAATTGGCCGCCATTTTTGGAAAAACAATAGTAGAGAAAAAAATTTTATCCTAAAAAGAAGAATTTTGTGTGTACTTTTGTTTAAGAAAATCCAACATTTTATTTCTTTATTTAAAGTGCCCAATTTAGGGAATAATGAAAAAATAAAAAAAAATTTTATCGCGATATTTATGCTTGATTCTCTTAGAAAAACTGTATTTTAGTCCAAAAAATGTTTAAAAAAGTAAAAATAATATTTCAGGTTCTAAAGCAAGATTTTTGTGAGGGAACGAATCAATATAAAAAATGAAAATAGAATTTTTACTTTTTTATTATTCCCTAAATTGGGCACTTTAAATAAAGTACAAAAGTACACACAAAATCCTTCTTTTTAAGACAAAAATTTTTCTCTACTTTTGTTTTTCCAAAAATGCCGATTTTGGCTGGACAAATACATTTTTTTTTAAATTTTTACCATGTCTTCCCGACATAAAAATACATATTTTCTCCAATTGTTAAAAAAATTCGAGGATTCGTTGGTTATTTATTGCCAATTCAGTAAAACAAAATAATGTGCGCGAATTCGTTTTTTGAGGTTAGGATGCATTTTTTTAAAAACCCTACCATACTCTACTTCATCACGGTCATTTGAATGTTTCTTTATTTTTCCACGACTCTTAGAGCCGGAGATATTTAAAAAATAGTGAGGCAATACTCTCGAAAAATACCAAAAATGCCGTTTTTGGCACCTATCTCGCGAAGCTCCAGCCCAAATTTATTGAAAAATTTTTTACAAGCTTCTCTTTATGTATAAAATCGAAAAAATTTGACTTAGCTCTTACACCCATATAAAATTCTAATTTCACTCCACTAGATGGTCGTGTACTATGTTGATGTCATATTTTTGCAAGATTATCAAGTGTTCTGTTTCTATAGTAAATTTATTTATTTTGTTATGTCATTTTGAGAACGACTTCCGACTTAGGAAGTCGAAACGTCAAATTAAAAATTTTTTAAAGAAAATAAGTGGTTTTATTCCAGAAAAAAAGAGAAATAGTCGTTTTTGTGGTTTAGGACAAAAATCAAACTTTTTAATTAAAAATTTCCGACATTTCGGCGTTTTATTAGGCCTTCCTCAGGGCTTTTTTTAAACATCGGCAATTTTTAATTAAGAAGTTTGATTTTTGTCCTAGACCTCATAAACGACCATCTGTTAATTGTTAACGCTAGGACGCTAATTTCTCAACTATTGTTAAAAACTGCTAAATTAGTCATTTTTATCTTCAAAATACATATCTAAATTTTCATTCAAGTTTGCTAACTCTTGGCAAAAGTAAAATTACCGTTGGTATTGTCTGTTGTTACACCCTAAATACTGACTGTTGTGTAGGTCATAAAACTGTAATGTGCTCTGAAATATTTGAGCAATAGATTTACCTGTGTGTGATCCTTTTGCACGGACAAAATCTAATAAAATTGCAGGCATTTTCTAATTTTGATCAATAAAATGAGCTGTAATGTCATAAACCCTCGTATTGTATTCGATGACCAACCGTAAAAGATATCTTAGATTTAGTTAATTTTAAAATTTTTGAGACAGTAAGTTGAGTTTCCATAAAGTGATCGGTTCGTCGGAATTGGAGACTTTTGTCTGGCTCATATTTATACTGTCACGAATCCCAATTATATATAAAATAATAATTTCCGAAAAAACGTTTAGGAATTTTATTTATCAAAATTATTTTAGTTTAAATTTATTATTATTATTTACTCAATAGAGAACAAAAAATATAAACATCTAATTAAACCAGGTCGTCGCAAAATTTCGCTGATGTGCAGAAACCCGAAAATCGATGTTAGATTGCTTAAAATGTAGGGCAATCTATCGAAATTGCGGATTCTGTCAGGTCAGCGATGTTTGCCTAAAAACTATTCACGACGGGAAAAATTAGGCTGTCGCGAGTTAGCCGCATGGTCAGTCGGGTAGTAGGCTGCAGAGTCAGTAGTTGACTGCAGAATCAGTCGTCGGCTGCAGGGTTGATTAGTCGACTGAAGAGTGATTAAAAAGTTTATCTGAGAAAAGTATAAGAGTCCGGCATCCGAGCCAAAGTCAAAGTCAGGTCTTTAAAAAAGCCGATAAGGGAAGAGTGACAAGCCCCTATAGTCCCAGTATGCTTAGGTAAGATTTTATTGTTAGTTCTATTTATATAATAATATAAATATAATAATAAAAAAATAAAAAAAGATACTTAAGGAAAGGCAACTTGAAGAGATAGAAGATTATTATAAAAGTAACGAGATCAGAAACCTGTATCAAGGAATTAAGAGAGAAAAACAAAAACAAAAAGCAAGCATAATATGTATTAAGGACAAGGAAGGGCAATTATTAATGGAAGAAGAATCTGTCTTAAAAAGATGGCAAGAGTATTTCTGCGATTTGCTAAATGAAGGGGAGGTAGTAGAGGAGGAGGACGATGAACAAGAAGAAGTTACTCAACATTATGAAGAGGAAGAAGTGACGGAAGCGCCGAATATAGGAGATATAAAGAAGATACTAGCTAGCTCGAAGGCAAATAAAAGTCCAGGTATAGACGAAATCACGATAGAAATGCTGAAACATGGAGGGGATCAACTAGAAGAGGAGATATGTAGCTTAATAAGAAAAATCTGGTGCGAAGAAAAAATGCCAGATAGTTGGCACGAAGCACTCATCAGCCCGCTATATAAAAAAGGTGGAAAGTACGAATGTGCCAATTATAGAGGAATCGCCTTGCTGAGTGTTGTGTATAAGATATTAGCAAAGTGTATAAAAAATAAATTAAGCAAAGTCGTAAATAACGTTGTTGGAGAATATCAAAGTGGATTTAGGGGTGGAAGAGGAACGGTTGACCAATTATATACACTAAGAGAAATACAAGCTGAGAGTTACCAACACCAGAAAGATACGTACGTAGTTTTTATAGATTTTAAAAAAGCGTATGACACCGTCAGTAGGAAGGCCCTGTATAAGGCAATGAAAGAATTGAATATAAATCAAAAACTGATAAATCTAGTGAGATTGACACTAGAAGGTACAACGGGCAGAGTCAAAGTAAATGGGGACATATCGGAAAAGTTTCATGTTAAGACAGGTCTGAGGCAGGGTGATCCGCTATCGTCGCTACTCTTCAACATAGTCTTAGAAAAGATAATAAGAGACGCAAGAATTAACCGAACTGGACTCCTCTATTTCAAGAAACACCAATGTGTAGGATACGCAGATGACATAGCAATTATGACACGGAGTAGCGCGGAGTTGAAAAGGGTAATAGTGGCACTGGAGGAAAAGGCAAGAGCATACGGTCTAGAAATAAACTGCGGAAAAACTAAATACATGAAATGGACCGACGCAGTCTTTAAGAAGGGAAGTATGCTGAACGTGACAACAGGTACAGGAAAACAACTAGAGTTCGAAGAAGTAGAGAGATTTACCTATTTAGGAACCGAGTTCAAAAGAAAACCTAATTTAAATGAGGAAATTAAGTCGCGATTAATAAAAGGGACCAAGTGTATACATAGCTTAAATAGCTTCCTAAAAAG
Source organism: Crepidodera aurea (assembly GCA_949320105.2). NCBI lineage: Eukaryota > Metazoa > Arthropoda > Insecta > Coleoptera > Chrysomelidae > Crepidodera > Crepidodera aurea. The sequence continues at coordinate 65,728,608 of OX439475.1, forward strand.
TAAGCTGATATCCAGAAAGTTAAAAATGCATATATATAAATCAGTAATACGCCCTATTGTGTTGTACGGTTGTGAAGTATGGTCACTTGGAAAGGCAGAAATAAATATGATAGATAGGGAAAGGAAAATCTTAAGAAAAATTTTTGGGGGAAAGAAAGTAGACGAAATATGGGAGCGGAGAACTAACCAGGACTTAAAGAATCTATATAATGAACCGATAATAACAGCGATTGTAAGAACACAAAGGATTAGATGGCTCGGTCATGTATATAGAATGAGCGAGGAAAGAGTGCCGAAAATGTTGTTACAAAAGAAAATTGGCGGAAAGAAACGGAAGGGAATACCAAAAGACAGATGGAGCAGCCAAGTTGAACGAGATCTGCAAAGTATGGGAATAAACAACTGGAAAACGAGAGCCAAGGATAGGAAGAAATGGAAAGAGACCACATACCAAGCCATGGGCCAATAAGGCCTGTAGAGCTATATATATAATAATAAAATTGTATCTGTTTTGTACTTTTCTTGTTTTATTTCTGAGAGGGAGTGGTGGTATTAAAGCGTAATAACTGCTAAGTATTCGAGGAGAGACCTCCGTAACTTCGTAAAGGTCGAAAAGGCGTTTCGCCCTGGATACGTAGCAGCTACACGTAGGCCAATAATTGGACCTCGTGACAATACTAACCCCATTAAGCAATCAATGGTAACTAAAAGTAGACAGACGGCGGCAGTTGGGCAATTGTTTATGCTGAGCACTGAGCACGTGAGGGGGTATGTGTTCCACGGCCACCATAGCTGAAAACTTGAAAACAAAGCTAAGCCTGTATCCCCAAAAATCAAGCCTTTTTAAAAAGCTTGACTTTCAAGCAGCCAAACTTTTATATTTCAAGCCAAACTACTTGGCTTGGTGAATCCTTAAAAAGGTTATTCAGAACTAAATTGGAAACATACCAATTACAAATGTAGTTATACTAAGAACAGAAGATATAGTATTCCCAATTCTCAGCTTTAAAACGCGGCTTCGTTGATACTACCAAAACATGACCCTTTAAGCGTAAGCGGCATCCTTTATGTCTTCGAAAGCAACTTCACTGAAATCAAAAAGTCTGAGTCCACGTGGACCCGACTCATCCTATTGGTTGAATATTCAAATGAAGGGCGGTGGTAAGACAATGTGGCGTGTGCAGTCTGTGGCTAATAGCAAAGATAAGTTCACCGCACCGTAAAATGAATTTGGTGGCGTAGTCGACTCATTATTCGATTACCATAAAGGAGAACACTTCTTTGCCGCCGAATAGATCCTGCACTATTTCGTTTAGCTGCACTACAACTCCTTAGCAACACGAAAACGAGTAGGCAGGGCGCAATGAATCGAATTTGTGGCCTGGGAGGCCGCCGGATTTGAATCCAATCTGTGTAGTTACATGAATTTGCTTGACTACGATACTATAGTAAAAACGAAAGAACACGAATACGTGTAGCTATATAAATTATTTAAAGTAGGGTTAGCCATATGTGAGTAATAATTATTGTTGGTACTCTTTTTTCACTTTGTATTTCAACAAAAATGATAAGTTAGATTCCTTATAAAGTTTTGTTTAATGTTTAATTTACCGTGCGATATCTTCAGGCAAATGTCGTGTCATTTAGAAATACTCTGATGATTTTCAAATCAGGTGTCAAACATGCAAAAAAACATTGAACAAAATTGGACATAAAATGTAAGATAATTTACGCTGTGGCGTGTTTTTTTTTGCACACAGCGAACGGCAGCTCTTTCGTCTGGGGCAATGGGTCGTGGTCCAAAGAAGAATATAAATAGTCAAAATTGAAAGTGATTTTAATATTGGGCGCCACTAAATTTCGTGTCATAAAATTTAGAAACTAAAAAAAATATTTGTGACAAACCTGGTGAAAATAAACAAAATTGTCCCAGTGACAAACACAAAAAACGGTTTGATACAAAACAAGATGTTGAAAAAAAAAAACAATGTTTATAATAAATAGCTATAAATACCTATGATTTTTTTTTAGTTGTAGGAGGGCTGATTTTCACTTTCCAAGGTGATTTCTTCACTTCTAAAAAGACGTAGAACGTAGAACGAAAGGATTATCCTCAAGAAGGATTACCTTCAAATAGTAAAATGATTATCCTCAAGAAGGATTATATTATCTTCAATGTCGTGCAGAACAAATATCCTCAAAAAGGATGGAAAGGTTATCTCCAAAAAGGACCCTGTTGAATAATGTTAATTTTCACACACGTCTTGAGTTCAAAAAAAAGGAGGCACAAAATGGCAGGTGCTCAGTTGAAAATTATATATATAAAAAGAAAAGGTACAAATACATACCTCTTAAAATCAGAGGGTATATTAAAATACCAACAATTGAGGACTTTTCGTCAATTTTAGAGATTTCTGTTGACGGTCCAAAAAGAAAATTGCACTTCCAAAAACTTTACTTCAACCGGCCAAAACGCAAGAATGATAAGAAAAATGACAGCTTCCACGACGTGGATTTGTAATCGATATAATCAATATAATCGATACTGAACAAAACGAACTATCGAAGTAGAAAATGTGAGAGGTGAGATCAACAAGAAAATGACGTATCTTTAATATTCAACAGCACCGCAAATACTTAACCGACAACGAAAATATTTAAAAATCTTCTATCGAAGTCATGTCAATCAACTGATTGTTGACAGAACCGAAAAATATAACCTCTCCATGCATATGAGAAAAATCATAGGTTTTGAAAGCAAATGTAAATATTGACAATATCGTAATTAAAGTAATAATATATACAACAGAAAACTACAGAAAAAATAGGTAAGTAACATTATTTATGTTACTGAATATACATATGGTGGACTGACCTAAATGGAATTATTGTTCAGTTCAGGATTAAAAGACACTGGCAAGCAGTAATCGCCGAACCAGCAGGTGATAATAAATCAGAATTTTCAATGTCGTCATGAAATATTAATAATTTGTAAATTATAACTGAATATAAATAAAGTAATAAAATATTTATTAAATATTATTTCCGGATAAAAATAATGCTATAACGCGAACATCAAATATTTGTGCTTTATTTAACTATTACAACAGGAAAGTATTATGTCGCCTCAATCTCTAAAAGGCTAAAAGCAATCGCTTAATCCCCTTTAAAGGCATTTACAAAAATCAATGAAACGCAATCAAAAACTGTAACGCCCTATACGCCTATAAAACAATATAGGGCTACATATAAAGGTGGGTTGTCGATCTCAACCTTATGCCTATCGGCGTAGCTCTGTAGTGGAGACGGTCGTGGTTCCAATTTTTAATATTGATCGAAAACTTACTTTTTTTATGTGCTCGGGAGGCGCCAGTTGATTTAAATTAGCTTATCTGACCTAATTTACCTCTGAAAACCAACAAAAGGGGTAAATGCAAGACAAAACTCCAATATATCACCGATTTATTAAAACAAATAACCCCAATCCCAAACAAATAATTAAATATATATAAAAGTGCGAAAATTAAATATAAAAATGTTCAAATGGCAATTTCAAAAACAAAAAATATGGTTCAAAAACAACTAAATAAACAGAAACGTTCTCATTTAGCTGTGGTACCAATGCTGAATGGAATGATAAAACACTTAAAATTAAGGGCGATAACAAGAAAACTACAAAAATGCAACTCAACAAAACATTGACGAAAGAATACAAAAAATAAATTTATCAAACCGTTTGACTTCTAAAATCTTCTATGTACCAAATCTAAATCAAATTAATTTCCAGTAGACCAAATCCAAAATAAAGTTTCCAAATAATAAAATCCAAATCAAATTTTCCAATAGTCAACAGAAATCAGCTAGGCAGTAGAGTTGTCTTACAAGTACGGCAAATTCTTCCAATAATCCGACGACAGTCGAGCGAACAAAGGCGAGTATCCCAATACTTAACAGTATATAACAAACCAAAATGTCACCTACAAGTTGTTCGCAGATGGAATGGCACTTTTAATCCCCCAAACAACTTAGGGATGGCAATTTGCCACTATATAAGTGCTTCTTCCAAATGAAAAAATAAACCGACGCTTGTCTAAATTTTCAAGCTGTTCGTCAACAACCAAACTTTTTTAAAACAAAAACCGCGCATCCTCTCCAAATCTCTGAATTTCCGTAACCAATTGGAAAATTTGGCGTCAGTCATGTGACCTTTAGGACCAATCCTAATAGCAATTCGAAAATAAAATCTACATTACCGACTTTCCAAAAGATCCAAATCAAAATACAAACGAACTTATCGTCAACGTTCGTTTTACAATTTTTACTATAAAATCTAAATATTAACGCATACCAAAAATTAAACACCCTTTTAAAACTAAAACGGTGGATATATTGGAGTAAAACGCAAAATTACAATAAACTAGAACAGTTAGGAATTGTCATCCATTCCTAACGTCAGTCACTACTGTCAAAATAAAAAAAGATTGATACCAGGGGCATCCAAAAAATAATTTAGAATCTGGGGAAAAATGAAACCGTTACAACACCCCCTTACTTTCAGAAAATTTACAGAGGTAAATTTTCTCCAGCGCTAGCTGTTTTCAAATCCTTAACACTCCAAACACCTTGATCAACACCATCTTTATCTACTAAACTATATGTACAATAAGAGACTTTCTTTTTCACAAAATAAGGACCAACCCACCGAGGGGCTAACTTTTTAGCAAAGTACGAAGAAGCATCGGAGTGCACGAAATTCTTCCTCCAGACCGCCTGTCCGGGGAGAAATTCAACAGGTCGCCTACGCAAATTATAAACCTTTTGACTCCTCTCTGAGACTTTATCTAATCTTTTCCGAATATCAGCAAAAATAGTTTTAAGAGAATTCGCCTTCTCCTCAACAGATCTAACTCGGTTAGGATCGACAACATCACTAGCTCTAAGCCTATCTTTTAAAGGAAACTCTTGGCCATTGAGAATCATATTCCTTCCGAAGTTTACGAAATACGGATTTTGACCAATTGATTCATGATAAGCTGTCCTAGTTGCACAAGCAACTTTGGCCAAGTTCACATCCCATTTTCTGTGATTATCTGAGACATACGTGGCGATCATGGTCTTTAAAGTACGATTATATCGTTCTGAGGGATTCGCTTGCGGGTGGTAACGAGCATTATATCTAACTTCAACTCCATAGGTCTGTAACAAATCTTTAAATCCACGAGAAATATACTGAGGGCCATTATCACAGATAAGTAGACGCGGGACTCCAAATAGAAGGAAAACTTCTTCTTCGATTCTCTTAATGACATGGGGTGCCTTAGAAGAGCGTAATGGAAAGACTAAAGCAAACTTACTGAAAACATCCATAACAACCAAAATGAATCTATGACCTTGTGATGATCTAGGAAATGGGCCCATCAAATCGGTAGCTATAATCTCAAAAGGTTGAGTAGCACGAGGTTGCGGAGTCATAAAACCTTTAGGTCCGCTTTGATCCACTTTATGTGCAGCACACTTCTGACATACCCTCACATATCGCGACACTTCGCTTTTAAGTTTCGGCCAATAATACCTCTCACAGATTCTCTTATAAGTTTTCAAAACACCAGCGTGTCCAGCCAAAGGATCATCATGATACCTTACTAAGATTTCCCTACGACCACTTTTTGGAACAACTTCCTTCCAATTGTCAATATCCTCAGAAATAAAACCGGTAGTGGGTCGAACATATTTCATCAACTTACCCTCTACAACACGCCACTGTGGGTACTTGAGAGGAGTACTCACAACTGATCTACAAAGTTTATCATACCAGCGATCTCCTATACAGCTTTCAACGGAATCTACCACTGGAACAGATCTCGATAATAAATCAGGCACAACATGGTCTTTACCTTTACGATGAATGATCTTAAAATCGTATTGTTGCATTCTTACAGCCCATCGAGCTAATCTTCCTGTTGGATCCTTCAAATTCTGTAACCAAACCAACGATGCATGATCCGTCACCACAGTAAAAGGAACTCCTTCCAAATAACCTCTAAGACGTTCTATAGACCATAGAACCGCTAAACATTCTCTTTCTGTTGTGGAGTAGTTACGTTCTTGTCGTGTCAAAGATCTACTCATATAGCTAATTACTCGATCACCATCAGGACGTGGTTGGATCAACACTGCACCTATACCATACCCAGAAGCATCACATTGTACAACAAAAGGCAAACTAAAATCTGGACAGTTCAACACAGGAGCAGAAACTAAACATTCTTTGATTTTCTTAAATGACTCATCACATTCCTTGGTCCAAACGAATTTTCTATTCTTTTTCAACAACGACGTTATGGGAGAAATCAAAGTTGCACAATCTGGCAAAAACCGACGATACCATGAAAAAGTACCAATTATGCCTCTCACTTCTTTGACGGAGGTAGGCACGGGTATAGACAACATAGCTTTCACTTTGTCCGGATCCACGTGCAAACCATTACGATCTACTACATGTCCAAGATACTTGAGTTCAGGGCGACAAAAATGACACTTGTCCCAACTAACAGTCAACTTGGCTTCTCGTAACCGTCGAAAAACTTCATCCAATACCTTCAAATGTTCCTCGAAACTATCAGTCACAATAACAATGACATCCAAATAACACATTACATTAGGCTCTAACTCAGGTCCAAGAACACGATCAATAAGCCTTTGCCAACTAGCTGGAGCATTATGCAGACCGAAAGGAAGCCTTCTAAACTGAAATAATCCTCGGCCAGGAATAGTAAAAGCTGTGAAAGGACGGGAAGATTCACTGACCGGTATTTGATGATAAGCACTACGAATATCTAAAGTCGACATGTAATGAGCATTACGAAGCTTGTCCAAGATGCTAGATATGTAGGGGAGGGGATAACTGTCCCTCTCTGTCACTGCATTCAACTTGCGATAATCCACACAAAATCTGTATGAACCATCCTTTTTCTTCACTAACAGTATTGGCGACGACCACGGACTATTAGACCTTTCCACGATACCTTGAGCCAATAATTCGTCCAATTCCTTGTCAATGTGGGTTTGCATAACCGGTGACACAGGATAGTATCTTTGTTTAATTGGAGCAGCTTTACAAACAATGACATGTTCAGCTACATCCGTACAACCAAGACTTGACCCCATTAGACCACGATTCCTGTCAACAACTGCATTCAACCTAGCCTTCTGGAGTTCCGACAACACGGTTTGACTTCGAAGATGATCAACCGTAAAAATGCCCATCGACGAGTCCGAAAACTGCCATTCGTTATGTCTTAAGTCTGGAACGATTCCCATAACTCTCCAAAAATCAGCTCCCAAAATCAACGTATGAGGGACGTCCGTAACAACCAAAACAGATAAAACTCTTAACCTATCCCTAACTACAAAAGGTACATCGCATTCTCCTTGAGATTCCACAAATTGTCCATTGGCTACTCGACAGGTAGTCTTCCTAGATGTGTCCAATCTTAAACCTAAACTATCAAATAATTTCCAACCAGTACTACCTACAATGGTTCTACTAGCACCAGAATCTAAAAGTCCTAAAATTTCTAAACCAAGTACTCTACATTTCAAATAAGGTCTCTCATCACCAACTACATGATCCAAAATAAAATCTAGAAGAGGTTGAACAGAAGAGGTCGAGCGTTTCTCAGCGTCTCTTTTTCGACCTTTTAAGAGCGCCGACTGCCGTTTCCCTGACTGCAATTCGGACAATTCCTAACAGTCACACCATCTTTCTTACACTTAAAACAATAAATCTTTTTCGGCAACAAACAACCAATCGCCTTGTGTCCAGGTTGATGACACCGAAAACACGTAATATTCTTAACATTGGAAGTCCTACCAGAAATAGAGGAGGAAGTGAAAGCAACTTCCAAGCTCTTTTCACTTTCAATCTCGACAAAAGCTAAATCTTTTTCCAAAACATTCGATTTTCGACTAGTGGGTTCTACATAGCTTCTAATTGCATCTCTGCGTTCTTCCATTTTGCGACATATCGCACGGAGTTCATCCAAAGAAGTAGGTAAAGGGTCACGCAATCGATCCTGATAATATGGATGTAAATTCTTAACGATGATAGCTAATTTTGTTTCTTCGGAGACTGAACACCTCAGCCTATTAAAATAACTCGACATTACAGCAAGATATACCCCGATTGTCTCTGAAGAATGTTGAGTACGTTTCCTCAACTCCTCGAATAAAGCTTCACCATGATTAGACGGCAAATATTCCCTACGAAATTCTTCGACCAATCCGTCCCAATTAGAAACTCTATAACGAACATCTTTATAAAATTGATAAGCTTTATCGGAAAATAAATCCACTCCTGATTCTAATAAAACACTCTTGGGGACATGACGAGCTAGTCTTAGTTCCTCAACTAGTTCAAAGAAAGCTGAAACTGAAAGAGACTTCATAGCGCCTGAAAATTTCTCTATTCCCCACTTATGGGGTGGTACCATCTGAGAACTTGAAACACTAGGTACATTACCCAAATTCTGATGAATTGCACGGTTAGGAGACGAACTAGGACAAAAATCTGACAACACACACTGACTCAAACTTGTTACAACATCTAAGGTTGGTGGTACAGGATCTGTAGAATCTGGATGTAACTTATTATAGAAAACATCACCTAAAGAGAGAATATTGCCTAACATAGTTCCTTTGGCCTTCAACTCTTCATCATCTCCAGGTGCCATCTTATCAATCCTACCAAGGACATGTTGGACCTTAGTCTCGCACTTAAGTGCTTCTGAACTACCAGGAAGTCCATCAAAAACACCTAAAAGTATCTCTATATCTTGCAATTTCTTTTCTACTGCTGCACGATCATCCTGAAAAGAAAATGGATGGGGCGGATAGCTAAAAGAAGAACCAGTTTTCTCGAGTCGCAGAGTAGTAGCCAATCTTCGTCTCATCTCATCAACACTCCCTAATTCAACACCTCGAATACTCAACTCATACTCTAACTCATCCTTGTCCAATCTATTAATGGTCATCTTAAAGGCCATTTTGCTAAATATTAATTACCAAAAAACAAGAAAAATAAAATTATATACAATACCCCAATACCAACAATATTACCAATATTTCATAAAATGAAACTCGGGAAGGTCTCTTTATTTTAGGGTCAAATAAAACTCAATTTTACTGTAGTAAATTTCAATTAACTATACATCAAAACTACAATCTAAAAATTCAACTAATACCACATAAAATATTTTCAATACGGTTCTGCTGCTGTCTGGGGACTTGGTCGTTCAAATCTTGTTTTCTTGTACTGTATTTTCCATTAAAGAAATAATCACTACACCAATAAAAAATAAATAAACACACTTTTATATTAAAAAAACACTTGGGTTATCACTAAATTACTCTTAAGTTTCAATAAATCGAGCCCCACATTGGGCCAGCCAAAATATGTAACGCCCTATACGCCTATAAAACAATATAGGGCTACATATAAAGGTGGGTTGTCGATCTCAACCTTATGCCTATCGGCGTAGCTCTGTAGTGGAGACGGTCGTGGTTCCAATTTTTAATATTGATCGAAAACTTACTTTTTTTATGTGCTCGGGAGGCGCCAGTTGATTTAAATTAGCTTATCTGACCTAATTTACCTCTGAAAACCAACAAAAGGGGTAAATGCAAGACAAAACTCCAATATATCACCGATTTATTAAAACAAATAACCCCAATCCCAAACAAATAATTAAATATATATAAAAGTGCGAAAATTAAATATAAAAATGTTCAAATGGCAATTTCAAAAACAAAAAATATGGTTCAAAAACAACTAAATAAACAGAAACGTTCTCATTTAGCTGTGGTACCAATGCTGAATGGAATGATAAAACACTTAAAATTAAGGGCGATAACAAGAAAACTACAAAAATGCAACTCAACAAAACATTGACGAAAGAATACAAAAAATAAATTTATCAAACCGTTTGACTTCTAAAATCTTCTATGTACCAAATCTAAATCAAATTAATTTCCAGTAGACCAAATCCAAAATAAAGTTTCCAAATAATAAAATCCAAATCAAATTTTCCAATAGTCAACAGAAATCAGCTAGGCAGTAGAGTTGTCTTACAAGTACGGCAAATTCTTCCAATAATCCGACGACAGTCGAGCGAACAAAGGCGAGTATCCCAATACTTAACAGTATATAACAAACCAAAATGTCACCTACAAGTTGTTCGCAGATGGAATGGCACTTTTAATCCCCCAAACAACTTAGGGATGGCAATTTGCCACTATATAAGTGCTTCTTCCAAATGAAAAAATAAACCGACGCTTGTCTAAATTTTCAAGCTGTTCGTCAACAACCAAACTTTTTTAAAACAAAAACCGCGCATCCTCTCCAAATCTCTGAATTTCCGTAACCAATTGGAAAATTTGGCGTCAGTCATGTGACCTTTAGGACCAATCCTAATAGCAATTCGAAAATAAAATCTACATTACCGACTTTCCAAAAGATCCAAATCAAAATACAAACGAACTTATCGTCAACGTTCGTTTTACAATTTTTACTATAAAATCTAAATATTAACGCATACCAAAAATTAAACACCCTTTTAAAACTAAAACGGTGGATATATTGGAGTAAAACGCAAAATTACAATAAACTAGAACAGTTAGGAATTGTCATCCATTCCTAACGTCAGTCACTACTGTCAAAATAAAAAAAGATTGATACCAGGGGCATCCAAAAAATAATTTAGAATCTGGGGAAAAATGAAACCGTTACAAAACGTTTAAAACACGAACCAAATACCAAATCGTTCACAACCACACAACCTGTAATGAAATCCGACTTTTCCCCCCATTTTCCTCTCGCCCCACCGACGTTCCCCCTTTATTACGCCACAAAACAAAAATCAATTGCCTTTTATTTATTTAGTCTGGACAACAGCGTGTTTTGTTTCAAATCAATTATTATTTCTCACACACTCCTCTTTCCGTTTCATTTCATTCGATCAAATTTAAAATTCATGCCCGTTGACAATCACCGGTGTGTCCCCCTCGTAGTCCTTTAAATCGTACACAACACGTATGTAACATCCATATACAGGAACGGATTTTTGGAGGTATCTTATCATCATCATAGCGGAGTAAAAAACTGATTTCTTCGGTCCCCTAATAGCAGAGATTCACAGGCTTGGCTTGATTTTTAAAAGCTTTTGAATAATCAAGCCAAGCTTTTGAAAAAGCAAACCAAGCTGTCATAGTAGCCAAGCCAACCTTTTCTTGCAAAAAGCTTGAAATTTTTTAGTAGGTAAACTTAAATTAAATGTTCTATGTGGCCTCCTCCTACTGCTATGCCTTTTCTAATTCTTGTAATAAAGGACTTTTTGTTATCAAAGAAAACATTATTGTCCCCGCATTTTGTATTTTCCTCCAGATTTCGTTTCGTGAATTAATTTCATAGGACTTCATATCTCCCCAAACATAAAATCAAGAGTGTTATAGTCAGGACTTCTCCTGCAAACCACATTTTCCTTCTTAAATCTAGTGACATATCATACAAATATCACTAAAAGTATTTTGCAAAAAAAATAAATAAGATTCTCCATTTGAATTTGGAGGAAGAACATATGACCCTAGTAGTTGGTCGCCTATAATACCACACCAAATATAATTGTGACGAGGCAATGGAAAACGCTTTAAAAAATGCAACAATGGACTATAATCTCACATCAAAAATAATTTACTGACAAGAAATGACATTTACCAGAAACAATTATCTGACAGTCAAAAGCAAACTTTTCATAAATGAAATATTTGAAATCCCCTCCTGAGGCTCTGAACTGCTGAATTGCATTTTTCTCGAAAACGGGTGAAATTATCAAAGGTAATACCACGAGTCCTCCAAATTTTATCGACTAAATTTTTGGTTTTCACGAAAACGGCTTTATTTGGAAAAACCACGAAAACAAACTGATTGATAAAATCACGAGTCCGCAGGACGAGTGATTTTATCTCAAATCAGTTTGTTTGAGTGGTTTTGCCTAAAATAAAGGCGTTTGAGTATGAAGATCAAAAATTTAATCTATAAAATTTCAGAGGACGAGTCGTATTTGAAAGGATTATTTTTTGAATCATTTTGTATTAAAAACAGAGAAAGACACTTTACACTCAAAAGTTCGATATTTTCTTTTACATTTAAACGCCAAATATTACAAACGTAATATAAGTTGCCTATCTAGTAGTAGGCATTTAAGATTATTTATTAAGTGTAACGTTTAGACGTTTTGACATTATGTTAGTTTTAAACGAATTTATGGATGGAGCTGTGTTGTATTGACAATAAACGAATAAAAACAGGTTAGTTTACAAATATATTTTGAAATTTGGGTATTAACATAGATTTGCAATACATTTTAGTATAATAATAATTGATAAATGTTTACATTTGACATCTCAAAAAAGGTAAACATAGTTTAATCAAAAAACAAAAACGACGAAGCGGTTTTATCAGTATAAAACACAATGATTGGTTAGGATCCTGAGCTGTTATTGGCTGAAACCACAAAATCTGACTGTTTTGACAGATGAAAAAAATAATCGTGTTTAAACAAAAGTACCAATATTACGTAAAAATGATGTTTAACAATTGATAAATATACAGTGTATCTTATTCCATAGCATTATTTTGGTCCAAATAACCTGCCCTTAGCCTTTGTCCCAATAGTTATGAATATTTCATTTTTGTCTTTGACATTTTTCCGGGATTTTTTAACCAAAAAAGTTTCAATTTTCTTCAAATTTCATTATCACATCGAAATCTGTTACTTAATCCAAATTTGTAGGAAACGATAAAATTGTCTAAAACCGACAAAATTAATATTATATCCGTCCTAATTACCGGACCCTGACCTGTTTCGAACTACCCATTTGGAGAAAAATCGTCTCCAGGGGTGGTTCATTCGGTGTATATCCTCGTGCCACCGTGTCGCGTCAGGCATCTGCCAACTAGAAGGTAGAGGGGTGGATTTTCACCAAAGAGGGATGTTCGACAGATGTGCCATACTAATCACTAGGACTTCAACATAATAAAAGTAACATACTCCCTTCGATGTTTCATGTATCTACAGGGTGTCGCCCATTCTCAGCGCGGGATTAGGTCGTTTGTACTTGAGAACTGATTTTAATCTAGAGGTGAAATTATTTGTAAAAATACCAGATTTTTTAACGTATAAATTAGAGATTTCATTTTTTAATATAAAATTATATTTTATTTCATTTTTAAACAGTCCCTAACATTAGTTTATATTTTTTTAACGCCCTCATTCAATTGACAAAGATTTCTTTTTTAAATAGACTTTTTTTGCAGATTTTAGTGTGTTAAGAATTATGCATTGTATTTTCACTCTCCCAAGTGCTTCGATTATTACCGTAATTTTTTTCAGAGGGTACGAATTTTAATTTGACAATAAGATTTAACTAATCTAACGTTATTTAGGGACATGAAGAAGCAAAGGCTAGTTGGCCATGGGTATTTGTTGTTATATCAACAATTATACGTCAAAATTTTAAAGTATCTAAATAAAATCGTGAAAATAACAATGTTCTACTGATTTTAGTTTAATAAATTTAGGAAAAATTGTTTAAAACAAATTTATTTTACAGTTATAACCTAAGTTAGGTTCGCTAAAGTAGTTGGAAGGTGTTTTTTAATTAATTTGTAAATTCTGTAATTGCTATTTCCAAATACAAATAACAGCTTAGGTGGCTTTGGAAAAATTGAAGACGATTATTTTGCTGACAGTTCAACTTATTGACAGTGCAGAATACTAACCTATAATAAATGTAATTTGCGGCAGAGTTTTTGTGTCATTATTAAAAATATCTTGATAAATCGAATTAATATGGAAGAGTTTGAAAATATACGTTATACAAACATTGTAGCAACTCTGTGATCTCAAAGTGTATCACCCATATTTAAAATATTTGACGTACCTCATTGATGGATGTAGTTTGGAGTGCAGTACAAAATGCAGAGGAAAATATGTTTAGTACAATACAGAAGAATTTACTCAATGTGTCTACCAAGTTTTCTCAGATTTGTAAAGTTGAGTTTAACCGAATTGTTTCAAAATATTATATTTATCTACTTAAGCATATACATTTAGTTAATAGATAAAAAGCTTTACCTACGGCCACTACAGAAAACAGGCAAAAACACACTTCACACAGCCTCAGTATATAGCTCATTACGCACGGTTTTGGTAAACAAAGCACACAGTTTATATTTATAGTTGCCTTCAAAATAAGTTAGACAAATTGTTTTGATCGTTTTAACTTACTGGCCTATTCCTTGAAAAAGAAAGTGTTTTTATAAATCGTTATCTTATCTGTAGAAAAATAATGTATAAAAAAATATATATGAATGGCATTTCTTTAGAAATAAAAAGGTAAAATGGTCAAAACAATTTGTCCAACTTATTTAGAAGGGCAACTATAAGTAGGTAGTAATCGCTTAACCGCCCGTCATCAGCGTTGCCATAGCGACTGCCAAAATCAAAATAATAGAAACAAACTTTTTGAAAGACAAGTAAGTTTTAGATAATAATTATAAGATATGAATATGTCAAGTGATAGTGAAAACGAAAATTTAACTCCTCCCAACGACATGGAAATGGCAAAAATGGCAACGAATAATTTACTGCCAAGTAAATCCCGCGAACGCTACGAAAATTGTTACAGTAGATTCATGGACTGGAGACTAAAAAATAAGGTGAATTTTTTCTCCGAAAATGTTTTGGGATGGATTTAAAGAGACATGGTGGCTGGCAATCTTCTTCGGTAAGCGGAAGGATATGTTGACGATTCATTAAAAAACAAAGAACTTACTTCATCTCGAATATCCTCTGCTATTTTACATAATACAACCTCAACACATGAAAATTTTACAATGACATATGATTCAACAAATCGAAATACTTCCAATATATTTTTAATAGGTATGTAACAATTTGTTAATCTACCAAACAGTTGTTGCTAAGTTTCAATAAAGTTTCAATGTTAATAAATAGAACGAATTATGCTATATCCTCTATAATTTTGTAAAATTGTTCGAAATAAAATTGTTAAAAAAATCTAATGATGCAATAACTAAGTCCAGACTTTTGGCACACTGTATATGGCCGTAGGTAAAGTATAGTACGTAATGCGTGTTGTAAAGCAATTACGCACTCATGGAATTACGGACTCGCCGCTACGCGGCTTCGTGCGCAATTTTTCCATTCGTGCGTAAAATGCTATTTACAACACATATTACGTAATATACTATTTCATAATTCCAGAAAATTTCCACATATTCGAGAAATTTTCGCCCAAATTACTACACTGCTAAAACATTCAAACATGTAACAACTTCATTTCGGATATATACAGGGTGTTTCATTGGGAGAGGGTATTATTTTAACAGTGGATATGAGTGACTGAGCTGATTCCAAATAACCCATATTGTATGGGTCTACGGTCCCTTATAGCTGAGATACAGAGTGTTTTGTTCATTTTGGTCATTTCTTCATTGCCTCCTGTGCTTTTAACCACTCTGTATAATTTTATAATATTTGGTACACATACTCTATGTGTCTTAACAAATTAATTGAGATATTATTAATATTGAAAATACTGGCCCGGCTTCACTAAAAATTGACAAATTCGTTCCATTCATAAACAACACCCTGTATGTTAAATTTTCAAAAATATTTTACCATATCTAAAAAGAGGATAAAACATTGAATTTTACGATACCCTTTTTATTTTTGCACATATGATTTTACTACTCATAAATTGTTAGGATCTTTTATATTTTTGGGGCACCAACGTGTTTAATTAATTCTATTAAGTTGTAATCAATATTATTTGGCCTAATTAACTATTTTGTTTAAAAGTATGTTATACCAAAAAACAGATTTACAGGACCGTATGGGAACTAAACGTCACATTAGATTTACCTATGCAACACCCATTTTATTTTTTTCCTTATGAAAAATTGTGTAGAAAACGTTTTATAATTTGGTACTGTTCGATTAGGGTATCTCATTTGATATTCCCTGCTTGCGGCCAGACCATTCCCACAAACTACAAAAATAATGGAAACCTTGTGAAAACTTAAATAAAAATTGACACGAATTGATACAGAGAACTCTAAACTGTCAATTCCATGGACATCTAGATTTTGTAATTTTTTATGTTTTCATATTATTACTATTAAATTTCACAAATACATAGATAGCTTATTACCAAACTTACTTAATTAAATAAAGAACGCGTTTTCAAGTACTTTTATCATTTACAAAAATTAGATTTTAGATTCTTTAACTCTCCTAAAATGCATGATGTATAGCTAAATCTAATGTGATATTTAGTCCTGTAAATCTGTTTTCATAGGCCTAGATGACGATAAAAATTTTTGTTATAACATACTTTTAAACAAAATAGTTAATTATGCCAAATAATATTGATTACAACTTAATAGGATTAATTAAACACGTTGGAGCCCCAAAAATATAAAAGATCCTAACAATTTATGAGTAGTAAAATCATATGTGCAGAAATAAAAAGTATATCGTTAAATTCAATTTTTGTTCTCTTTTTAGATATGGTAAAATATTTTTGAAAATTTAACATACAGGGTGTTGTTTATGAGTGGAACGAATTTGTCAATTTTTAGTGAAGCCGGGCCTGTATTTTTAATATTAATAATATCTCAATTAATTTGTTAAGACACATAGAGTATGTGTACCAAATATTATAAAATTATACAGAGCGGTTAAAAGTACAGGAGGCAATGAAGAAATGACCAAAATGAACAAAACACTCTGTATCTCAGCTATAAGGGACCGTAGACCCATAAAATATGGTTTATTTGGAATCACACCAGTCACTCCCATCCTCTGTTAAAATATTACCCTCTCCCAATGAAACACCCTGTATAATATGATCTACCATAACAATATGGATGGAATATACAGTGAATACATTTGGGTTCAGCTCACAAATAAAATTTAAAATTGAAAATATTGAAGGACAACACGAAAATCGATGTCTTAGCTTGTAAACACTTCTCATTATAGCAGTCAAATTTCAATAGAAATTAGATTAATTTTAATGAGAATACCTAATGTATCATTTCCTAATAAAAAAAATAAACTAAGAACTACAAAAACTCAATACTACACGCTGAAGTATAGTACCTTTGCCCGATAATCCACCATCGCTAAATGATAATTTTTAAACATTTTTTCTGTAAATTAACGAAATTTATAGTTTTCTGCAGAAATACCGAAAACATCTCCGAGGTTATGGATGACTCGTCTAGTGTTATATGCCGGTAACTTCCATACATTAAACCAACGCTGTGACTCAAAGTTACACGTAACCCCCAATGCGTTCAACGTGTTAACCATAAACTATAGGGTCTATCTCACCGTCACAAGTGCAGACGTTATTTTACCACAGAAGCACTATTCACCCTCCTTTATTTACCTAAAGGGTGTGACCTATTCTCAGGATTATCTTTTTATAGTTTTTATTATTTTTATTGGAGCCACTATTGTCATTTGTACGTTTGGTGGTTTTGTAATTTTGAAGGGCAAGTACCCCTAACAAGATATAGCAGGGAGGGTCAGGTCAAGTAAAGGTCAAGTTTTAAATAGAAATCTTAAAGGAAATTGGGGTTCGAAGTTTTTATAATGAGGTGCTTAATAAATAAATGCGAATAATTAGGGTATTTTATAAACAGTTTCAATTTATAGGAGGTACGTATCGATTTTTTTTTTTACATTTTTCGCTTCTACAATTTAAAATTCTGGAATAGAGTAAAAGCGCTGAAGTGAAATAAAAGGAAGAAAATTAAAACAGAGATCTAGATAAACGTGGATGAAAAGAATGAAGTTAAGACAAAAAGGAAGGAAAATCAATGAAATCGAAAGAAAGACCAGGAATTAAAGAAATGGATAAAAGAGAAATAACGATATGAGCATTTAGGGATTCACCAACTAGTTTGGCTTGAAATATGTTTGGCTTCGGCTTAAAAGTCAAGCTTTTTAAAAAGGAAAGCTTGGCTTAGCTTGATTTTTGCGAATACAGGGCTTGGTTTTCAAGCTTTTCCAAGCTTTATCAAGCTTTACCAAGCTTTCATCTATGATGGCCGTGAAGCACGTACCCTGTCACGTGCTTAGTGACACAGCATAAACAATTGCCCAACTGCCGCCATCTACCTACTGTCTACTTTTAGTTATCGTTGTTTGTTTAATGAGTTTAGTATAAATATGAGCCAAACAAAAGTCTCCGATGACAGATCACTTTACCGAAACTCAACTTACTGTTTTAAAAATTTTAAAATTAACTAAATCTTTAGATATCATTTACAATTGATGGTTGGTCATCGAATGTTACACTAAAGTTTTATGACATTACAGCTCATTTTTTTGATCAAAATTAGAAAATGCCTGCAATTTTATTAGATTCAAAAGGATCACACACAGTTAAATCTATTGCTCAAATATTTCAGAGCACAGTTTTATGACCTACACAACAGTCAGTATTTAAGGTATATCAACATACAATACCAACAGTAATTTTACTTTTGCCAAGAGTTAGCAAACTTAAATGAAAATTTAGATATGCATTTTTCAAGTATTTTGAAGATATAGTGCCGTCTGTGAGTCGGAAGGACATGGACCAAAATTTACCCGGATCGAGAGTACCTCTCCCCCGCGTTTTCGAGGATGCTGAACACGATGGCGGTATCAGAATTACTATTTTCGACTGCTGAATCCCCTAAAACGGCCAAAAACTACCCCCCGTATTAAAGATTACCCCTCCACCGGCCAAAATTCACCCCCGAAAGAGGTGATTTTTTCCTTCTTTTTAACAGCGACAAAACGCCTGTGCCCCCGTTTTTGAAGATGCTGAACACAACGGCGTTATCAGAATTTCTCTTTTCGCTAGCTGAACCCCTAAAACGGCAAAAAACTACCCTCTAATGGTGTTAAACGGACAGGACATCATTCTCTTTAAAATAACTTCTTTCCCCCCGTTTTCCAGGATGCTGAGCACGCTGGTGGTTTTGAAGACCCTCACCTACCCCTCCACAGGTCAAAACTCACCCCCAAGATACCTCCACATGCTCGTCATCCTCGAAAACGGGGGGAAAGACGTTTGTTTTACATGAAAATGATGTGCTGCCCGTTTAACACCTTTAGGAGGTAGTGCTTGGGGCTTTGGCTGGCGAAAAGACAAATTCTGATCATGTTCAGAAACCTAGAAAACGGGGGCACAAACATTTTGTCGCTGTTAAAAAGAAGGAAAAAAAACATCTGTCGGGGGTGAATTTTGGCCGGTGGAGGGGTTGGTGAGGTTCGAAAGTAATCTTTAACATCACCACCGTGCTCGGCATCCTAGAAAACGGGGAGATAGACGTTTTTTTACCGGGAAATGATGCACTGCCCGTTTAACCCCTTTAGGGGGTAGTTTTGGCCGTTTTAGGGGGTTCAGTAGTCGAAAATAGTAATTCTGATACCGCCATCGTGTTCAGCTTCCTCGAAAACGGGGGGAGAGGTACTCTCGATCCGGGTAAATTTTGGTCCATTTTTCAAGGTTTTTTCCGACTCACAGACGCCACTAATAAAAATGACTAATTTAGCAGTTTTTAACAATAGTTGAGAAATTGGCGTCCTAGCGTTAACAATTAACAGATGGTCGTTTTTGAGGTTTAGGACAAAAAACAAACTTCTTAATTAAGAATTGTCGACGTTTCGGCCTTTTATTAGGCCTTTAAAAAAAGCCCTGAGGAATTGTCCCTGCAAAAGGATCACACACAGGTAAATCTATTGCTCAAATATTTCTGAGCACTTTCAAGTTTTATGACCTACACAATAGTCAGTATTTAAGGTGTAATAACAGACAATACCAACAGTAATTTTACTTTTGCCACAGAGTTAGCAAACTTAAATGAAAATTTTCATTCTCAAGACATGCATTTTGTCTGTTTTGTTCACATTTTAAACTTGGCGGCGCATGACCTCATGAAAATTCTTCAAATTAATGTTGATGATTCGAATGAAAAAATGTACATTTCTGAACCGAGACCAAATTGCTCAGAACATCAAAAAGTCTCAGCAACTTAAAATTAATTTTGAAAAATTTTGTGATGCCTTAAATTTGAAAATGCCAAAATTAGATATTGTTACAAGATGGAACGCTTCTTTTGATAAGCTGTCTTGGGCTCTAAATTTAAAAAACTGCTATTAACGTTCTATGCGATAATACGGTCAATTTAAAAACTTTAAGAGTCACCAATAATGAATGGTCTCTCATTCACAGCGTTTGCAATTATTTAACAGGTTTCAGTAAGCGTTGAGAACTTTATAAGCAGAAAAAAATGTACTTTATTAAAGCAAATAAATTAATTTTATAGTAGAATACCCATCTTCTAAAAAATTATAGTTCGGAGAGGCGTTGTAGGAAAATGTTCACATTAAGTTAATATCCTGAAAAGCTGGAAAACTTGTAAAAGCCTGAAAGCTTGTAAAAGCTTGAATATTCAAGCTTTTTGTAAGAAAAGCTTGGCTTGGCTACTATGAAAGCTTGGCTTGTTTTTTCAAAAGCTTGGCTTGATTATTTAAGAGCTTGGCTTGATTTCAACTGCTCTAATCGTTGAGACATCCTTAACGATTGGGCAGCAGTAGGGGGCACAATAGATCTTATAGGTCGCAGTGTATCGACACCCACACCAACAGATAGATAGATAGAAATGGTGACCGGAAAAAAGCGCACGGGAAAAAAGCTTGCAGGAAATATCCGCACAGAAAAAAACGCACTGTCATATAAGCGCACAGGAAATATCCGCACACGGAAAAATGCGCACATGTATAAAAGCGCATATGAAAAAAACGCACGTGAAAAAAGCGCACGTGATAAAACGCAAACGATTGTACTTTGGATTTTAGAGTATAGTGAAATATGTTTACATTTATCAAATACTATTAAACGAGCAAGGTTTGTATGTATGTATGTGTGTGTGTGTCCAGAGGATCTCGAAATCCACTCGTCAGAATTCAATGAAACTTTCAGGGTAGACTAATTCCTATCTAAATCGGCAAAAACTGTTGGTCTCATGTCTGTGAAAATTCGATCTTCCGAGATATTTGCAAGAAAAGTTAAGCTTTTAGTTTTATTTCCTAGCAACGGCAAATATAATAACTTGTTTCTATAGTAAAATATAATATAAAGGAGAGATGAGTACAGTAAAAGTGGGGATATAACGTCACATTCCATAGGCGTACTTTGCAAAATAAGTTTCTATAATATAAATAAGGTCACAGCATATAAAATATATATACGCACTTCGTATATTAAATTTTGAATGAAAAAATAAAAATAAACCTTATGCATCTGCACTTTAACATTGAACGAATTAAATTTAACTAATAAATAACAAGGAGGGCATTATATGTTGGGATTAAACTTTTTTAATCTCTTGGCATTAAAAGTAACGCTTCAGTACTTACCTAAACTCAAAGATTAAAAAAAAAGTTAGTTCAAGAACTATCTTTAAAAGTCACTAAAACTACTGGTATCACTATAATTGTCTTTTCTGAGGTCTATTATCATAGGTTCTATTAAATTATCCATTGATATATCCACTTTCCTAAATGAATTTTCCGCCTTTTTAACATGATCAATGCATTTTCCCCAATGTTCTCTATTTACATCTGAAACTGCCTTCAAAAACAAATTTCGCACATCAGGAAATTTAAATGTTTTATTGTTTTGAGAAACATAACCTTTTAATAATTGTGACCAGATCAGTTCAATGGGATTTAACTCGGCGTGGTACGGAGGCAATCTGAGAATTTTAATTCCTTTTTCTCTGGCCATCTCATCTATAATATATTTTTTGAATTTGTTTTTATGTTGCCTTGCTATTACTAATAATTCTGCCTTCAAGGATTTAGGAGGACTGATAATATTTTTAGAATGAAGCCATTTTGAAATATATATTAATACAAAATTCTGAATCAATTAAAATACATACGATACGGCTATGAATAAATAAAGTCCGACTTATCTGTCAAAAGAACAGGTTTATTACAGTAAAAACCATGGAAACAAGATTAAATCTAGACAAAAACTATATTAGGCCGATCAGATGTATTAAAATTTAAATTTTAACTACAACTAAGCATTGAAGGATGAGGTAAAATTAAAATTTCTACCTCTTGAACCTGTACTACATTCTGCAAATTAAATACTGCACTCTTTTCTTCTGTATAGTATAGTAGTAAAAAGGTTTCTGGCGTTTCAATCTGAAAGAATTCAATTTTAAATTTGCCGCTTTTTATCCATAATGACCTACAAATTTTGACAACTACTGACACGCACATCTCTTGGTAAACATTAAGAAAATGGGGCCGACTGGGATTTTCATGAAATTTTCACAGTTGCTATAAAACATGATAAAATCAATATACTTAGCAATAGAAATTTTTGCGCGGAAAAATATTTTTCATATTTTTTTATGAAAAAATATATGTTGAGATACTCACTCCCAAGACAAACAAATTCAGTGCATTGAAACGGTTATTTAACATATTTTTCCCGTACAAACGCATACATAACTTTTCTACAAAACTGAGGTTAGGTTACTACTCACATATGGCTAACCCTACTTTAAATTTTCTACAAAAGCCCAAGTAGGAATTTATAACCAGAATAAACCTGAAAAGTATAAAAAAGGAAAGGTTCATTTGACGGACATAAATAATTTGCTTGTCAAATGACAGCCATCTCATAAATTCAAAGTTGAAAATACAACGTTGCCAATTCAATTTCAGAAATCATGGGTTTAGGTAAATATTTATAGGAACGTTGAGTAACACTGTTAAAATGGACACCTGTCAAAACGTGACAACTGTTAAAATGTAATACATGTCAGAATGTAACAACTGTCAAAATGAACAAATCTCAAAATGAACCAATGTCAAAATATGACACCTGTCAGAATGTAACAAATGTCAAAATGTCACACGTATCGTACTTTTCTTTATTTATTACAAAGATCTAACCTAATCTAAAGCTAATCTTTTTTTTTTGCTGGTGGAAATGCTTTATGCACATCGGGTAAAGGTTCTTCCCTTCCCCGATAGTGTGAGACTACCCCTTACGGCTACTATTTTATTATGCGGACAGTTTTAATATTGAAGTTTTCATTATCATAGAGAGAGAGAAAAAAAAAGAATGAATGCTTGTAAACGTGTACTATTAACATAGATTTCAATTTTTTATTTTACAAGAAACTTTAAAGAGACATTTAAAATTTTAAGGTTGATTGTGACTTTGTATTTTCCAAGAACAAATTGTAATGTAATGTACGAATGAACTATTTTTGTAACTGAAAAACTTTGAAAAAATATGATATCAATATCTGCCACACGTCGAAAGTCTGGTCACAGGTTTTTGTGGAGGTTTTTACCCAAGTATGAATATCAGACCTATAATTTTCCTTCACTGCAGATCAATATATAATAAAATCAATTTAACATAGAGCTGAGCGATCTTCTGTTGACGGGACCTGTGCCTTCGCGAAGATCAAGCGTCAGTAGATGTTGCTCTAAAAGGGTGAAATCCCCAGAAACTAGGCAACTTTTAATGCATTTAACTAACCTCTGTGACAAGCAGTTGATAAACGTCAACAACAGCTGCAGCCAATTGAAAATTAACACTGACAGCTTTTTTAATTTTCCCGCCTACTTTCAAGCCAATCGTCAATCAACTTTTTATTTATCTCCCTTTCAGTAGTCCAAGTAGATGTCGCCCACTCCGTTATTTTCGCGAATTAATTAATAATTTGTCATGTTATAAATATACTTAAATTATATACTCATTGGGCTGCTTAAAAATGTAGATTTGAATATTAAGAGCGAAGCTCGGTGACCAGATATTTACTATAAATTGGCTATTCGCCTTAAGTAAATTAATTTGTCCTCAGTTTCCTGGTATTTTTCTACACAACTGGCTACAAGCGCATACAGTTGCCTGTATTTCTTTTTGGTGGGCTCTATTTGGTTAGCTTGGGAGTTCTCCAAAGTTAGTTTGTTGCATGCTAAATCCCTTCTCAATCCTTCCAAAAGCATCCATATGCTCGGATGGCTGCAATGAAATATGGAATTAAGAGCATTGTGAAAGCCTTCACAATAATTAGTTGTTCTTGGTGATTCATCAAGAGCGGCGTCGTAATGGTTCCAAATTCTAGGATGGAATTGTGGACTTCTTCCTACGGCACCTTCTATATATGTTGAAAAAAAAATAAGTCAGAACGACATTAAACATCTCTTTATCAGGAAAACTTCCTGCAAGTGTGATAGAATTATCTCGTACATCTTCTAACGGCACAAATGATAATGCCGCTATGGATTTTAGCTTTAATTTTTTGTCGACGTTCGATTCTAAGTCCGGTTTTAAACCAACTGTATTTATTTTCCTTATCAAGCTTTGCATGGCACAAATGAAAATAACAACCCTTAATTTCGGCGTCCGGAAAAACACGCCTTGAAGCATTCATGCAGGCTTTCTCGAAATCTAAGAGTATCTTCTGGGGCGCCATATTTGGAACTATCCTTTTTAAAACTTGAAACATCTCCAGGTAGGTTTCTTCGTCCTTCTTCTGTAGCAGTATGTACACACATGGTGGATACGAATTTCTTACTTTAGCATGTAAAGTGTAAAGTTGATAAAACATCGTTGGTGCTTTATCAAATGTTCGATCGCCAAAAAGAATGTCTAGGTTTAACTGGTACAATAGCTCTCGATCTCCCAAAATAACCATTCTACTTGGTGTTCTGCCCAAAGTACAATCGTTTGCGTTTTATCACGTGCGCTTTTTTCATGTGCGCTTTTTTCGTGTGCGCATTTTCCGTATGCGGTTTTGACCCTGTGCGTATTTTTCCCCGTGCGGATATTTCCTGTGCGCTTATATGACAGTGCGCTTTTTTCTGTGCGAATATTTCCTGTGCGCTTGTGGCATAGAAACATTATTATTAAACATTTTTTAATAAAATCATAAATACATTAATTAAGATATTTATAAATCTTGAAAATAATTGGCAAATTTTTAATTCACAGTTAATTTTATTTTATTTTTTTCAGGTAAGTTTCCTGCCTATTGCACCCAGCCAAATGTAGGTAAGCATGACAGCTCAAACGTCGACCATGTTATTTTTTTCTTATCCAATAATAGTTATTTATACAACAACTCGGTAAATTGTCACTTTTTGTTGCAATAAATTTGAAATTTTTGTGTAGCAATCAATTATTTTAAAAATATCTATGAAGAGATGGGACCCCTTTGTAGCTCCTTTAACTTGTCTATAGAAGTTGCCCTGGAAGAGAATAGGTATTAATGAAAATAACATTTTTTCTCAAAGCCATACCACTAAAAATGTAATATAAATTATACAGGGTGTTTCCAAATGACACTTACAACGTCTGGCTGTAGATACCTCTCGTAAAATTGGAGAAAATGATATAAGGAATGAGGGGTCCAACTCGATTACTTTTCGAAATACAGGGCGTTAAAGTTTAAAAAAAATAAATGTTTTTATCTAAAAACTTTAAAACGGATTAATATATTAATTTGAAATTTAGCAGGTCGTTTTTAAATGTAAAAATACATATTTTAGTAAAAAATCATGTTTCATATCTAGATCCAGTGGCGTGAAGTTAGAAGAGTATATCCCCTTTTCCCAACCATTTTCTACGCCCATAGTATTTAAAGCTATTTTTATTTTTTTTTTGAATTGCAGGTTTCAAATAAAAAACGAATAAGATTTACATACCGAAAATCTTGTGGTTTTTAAGATATTTAATGTTTTTATGAAGTCTGTAAGATCTTTTATTAATGAAATAACCAACAATATTTTTCTTGGATTTCTTTAATAATTTTTTTCTTGTTTTTTTATAACCACTAGACACTAGACACTGTACACAAGTCTAGTGGTTATAAAAAATTAAGAAAAAATTATTAAAGAAATCCAAGAAAAATATTGTTCGTTATTTCATTAATAAAAGATCTTACAGGCTTCATAAAAACATTAAATATCTTAAAAACTACAAGATTTTCGGTATGTAAAGGTTATTCGTTTTTTACTTGAAAATTGTTAAGCAATACAAAAAAAATAGCGTTAAATACCATGGGCGTAGAAAATGGTTGGGAAAAGGGGATATACTCTTCTAACTTCACGCCACTGGATCTAGATATGAAACATGATGTTTTACTAAAATATGTATTTTTACATTTAAAAACGACCTGCTAAATTTCAAATTATTATATTAATCCGTTTTAAAGTTTTTAAATAAAAACATTTATTTTTTTTAACTTTCGAAAAGTAATCGAGTTGGACCCCTCATTCCTTATATCATTTTCTCCAATTTTACGAGAGGTATCTACAGCCAGACGTTGTAAGTGTCATTTGGAAACACCCTGTATATTGGTTGCACCACATCTGGACCGAAAATAACTACTGACGCATTGAGTTACAACAGTCCAAACGCGTGTCGTAAGCTATACAATAGCACAATCCATGAGCATGAATAATTTTTTGTTCAAAATAGCTACTGGCCATACAATGTTTGATGAGAGGCAAGTTATTAGATGTTTGAATTCTAGTATATAATAGGTATAGGATGTCGTCGATGGGGAGGGTAGTGAACAGTGAGACTATATCGAAGCTGACAAGTATAGCAGTGGGTCGTGTATTTTTTGAGAAGTTTAATGAAGTAAAAAAAAACGTTCTTTTTTTGTGTTTTAAATAAGCTGCATTTTTTTCAAAGCAAAATATTTATTTTTTGATTATAAAAAAGCCTAATTTTCAATCGAAAAAGTTGATTTACAAATTTGCACCCCCAATCCCCCCTACCCGAACTTTTATTTGGTCGTCTGGATTTTTCTTAATTTACTTACAATTTACCCTAAATAGTAACGGCTAAAAAGTTGAAAGAAAACAACGTGTATCAAATAAAATGTAACAGATACGCAGCATGCAGAACTTGAGACTCTATCTTTATTTCTACACTCGAGCTGCAGCGCATTTTGTCAAAATTTAATTTGCGTTTCAGACTCAGTTGCCACTCTCGCGAACAAAACAAAAAACGCCGAAAAAAAAAAATGAAAAGTTCTCGTCAACTTTTCCTTTATTTTTCGACGTGCATGCGAAGCCCGTGACGTCAATAACGGTTTGAATTGGATTTTCCAGATTTATCTTTCTATTCACAATATGTATGTATATGTATGCACACATCTTTACGGGGTGCATCACAGAAAAATTGTTTTTTAGAAGAAAATGCAAAAAATGAACTAAATGAATTAAAACAATACGACAAGCTAAACTGCTGCCACGTAATTGGCCAAAATGGCGACTTAAATTTACTGTTTATGAACCATGAAAGACAAATATTTTCTATGTTTTGATTAATATTGCTTGGATAGGAATGCAAATTTTTTTGTGCTCAAGATAAAATCGTCTTATAATCAGAAATACCTTAAATGTCTTGGGTACCGAGTCGCCAAGTTTCTTCACAATTTTATAAACCATAAAGGCCCAAGGATAGATCCTTGAGGAACACCACAAAATATTAATAGCTTCTGATCTGACACCATCAACCTCGACTACTTGTGACCTGTCAGTTAGATATGAAAAAATAATAGAGACTGCAGTTTGTGACGTACCATAATAGCGAAGTTTGGCACCAAGCAGTTTAGGGATAATGGTGTCAAATGCTGTTGAAAAATCTAATAAAATGTGCATTAATAATGTCATCAATTATAACGGCTAAAGCTGTGGCTGTACTATAACCTTTTCTAAAACCTGCTTGGGTGTCAGGTATATTGTTTTTTTATGAAAAATTTGCATAGCTGATTAAATAATATTTTTTCTAATATTTTCGAAAAAACTGATAAAATGCTAATAATTCTATTGGGATTAGACATTTTAGGTAACCTAACCAATTGAAATTTCCTACAGCATTAGTTTTAATTTCATATAATGCCCTAGAAACTTGATCAAATATTCCATACGAAAAGAAAAAATATTTTGACCTAAATTACCAACATTATTTCTGTAGAAATCTATTTTTTTCTTTGCAATTATTATCAGAATTATCGCGCAGAAAGTCAGAAAAGTAATTATTAATATTATTGGGATCTGCTAAGTTAGTGGAATGTCAAATTTATCATTTTCGCTCTGGTTAAATATTTAAATGTTTTCCATAATTTCTTTTTGTCTTTTTCTTTAGCAACATTACCTATTCATAATATTTTTACGATTTTGTCTTACTAATTTTACAGTTTTTTTTTTGTAAACCTGTAAGTCACTATCCAATATTGACCTGACCTCTGCACTTAATACGTCCCGATGCAACTGCTCAGTTTTTATAACATAACTGACAATGAGAATTTGTCATTAATGTAGTACACTAACATTAATTTAAAATAGTAATATTTTTGTTCTAGTACCACTACCAGATTGACGTGAGTACATTGAGTTAATAAAACATCTCTTTAATAGTTTTTTATTCTTTTATTTTATTTAATATAACTTTAATTAACTTTAAATAAGAACACAATAATATAAATGAGCAGAAAATAGTATAATATGCAAAGATCACGTATTGATAGCTATTAATACACGAGCTTAAGATAAGTGCTTGGCAGAAGAAGTACTTTCTAGTGCTAGGCGGTCAATTAACACTTATTGTGACGGAGGGCGGAGTGAACTGGCTTTCTAGTGCTTGGCGAAAAGTACTTTCTAGAGCTTGGCGGCAAACTTCCTTGTGGTTGCTGAGGAAGTTTTTTTGTTGGAGTTCGAAGAGTATTTCTTCCTTTTTGGTTATTGGATAGGAGTTCCATTGGCAAATTTCTTTTTAAGTGGATGACCGCAAGTTTTTCATTACTTTTCTTATTATTCTGCATACGCATTTAAATTAATCATGATTTGATCTAGTCAATACTAAAATTAACAATCACCTTATAGATATCAAAAAATATATGAATATATTCCTTTTTTATTCTTAATCAAATATACAATCGAATTCTGTAAGCGATTTATAGGGGCGAGTATTAAGTTTTAAGCCCTTTTTAAACGACCTTGAGAGCTCTCGCGGACGGTAACATCGAAGGGTGTAGTTCACAAATACCTCCTATTATTCGTAATAATAATTTCAAACCTTTTACATATTTTTCTTAGGTGTATTTTTTTTTAAGGAAAAGGTAAATTGTTCAAGTAATCTGATAAATTCAGGTGATTATCAGTACATTTAATCTAGAAACAGTTTAGGATATTACTGATTGCTCAGTTGAGAAATTTTGAAAATTTTAATTGTTAAATCTCGACAGATCGTGTTGTCCAAACATTTTATTTTATTGTTTAAAAAATTCTCGTATTTTTAATAATTGTTTAATTCCACATGCTAATGATCTAAACCTTACTGACTGGTGAGCCTAGATTAGTACATACTTTGAAGGGATTATACCCAAGGAATTTATGGGGAACAATTTTAGCTTATTCTGGAGGTTGGGTAGTTAAAATTGGTGAAATTTGGATGTGGGAAATTTAATCTCCTGGCGCCCATTTGAATTTAGATCTTTTAAAAACCCGCGACCATTCTCCACTGTGGTTGACCGGCATCCAAAGCGGATTATACATAATCCCACGAAAATTATTTAGGGAAATATTTAGTCTTTGCATTATTTTTGGCCTGCGGCTCATGTAACTCTTAATCGAATGTATTAATAGCCATTGCATGAAAGTTGCATACGCTATTTTTTCTACGACAAAATATAAATAAGTACTTTAACTGAAAACTATTAATTTATTTGATACAACAAGAATAATTTTGACATTAGCTTTCACAGAACTGTCAATAATATCTAATATCTATCAACAACCTACTTTCTATTGGTGCAAAGTCAGTTTTATAATAGAAAGCAGGGGTTTCTATTGGTCAAAATCAGTGGTATAATGAGGTTTAATATAAAACGGATATCGCACATTTAATAAGTAACTTAAAGTACAGGAGTAGAAAAAAGTTGTTTGTTAGGTAAATACAGGAAAACGTAAGGCAAATGATTTTACTTTACCATACCAAGTGGTGGTAAAGTGTTGTAATCGCAAAAAAAAAAAGTTCAGCTTTCAGTGGATTTACATGTTTTGAGACTCCCTAAGTCATTTAAGACTATTTCCAGAAAATGTATGTATAGAGTATGTAGTATGTAGTCCGGAAAAATTTGTGTGCGCTCTAACTCCAACTGCGATCGGAATTTCCTAACCAAATTTTATATTTAGAATTACAACATGCTAATGAGCTGATTAGATTTTGGGCAAAATCGGACAACCGGAAGTGGGGGTTTACTCTTGAGAATTTTCAGATTTTCGCAATTATTATCGTTTCTATTAAGTTTATGTAAAAATATTAAGAGAAAAAATTTATTTTAAATTAAATTTACTATAAATTTTGTTTAAAAACTTTTTTCAAATTTTGTATTATAAGCGAGTTAAAAATAAAATATGGAATAACATAATTGCATAGCGCAAGCGCAGTAGAAGTGTTTTGTTTCATGGAGACAATTGTACGCTCTTGCCAGGCATGGCCTGCCTTAAATATGTACGAGTAATTGGATTATGAGCCCGTAGGGCCGTTAAAGTATGGTAAAGTCATGTGCATGGCCACATCCGATTTTTTTATTAAAATTTCACAGTTATTAATGAGAATGGAAACTTAAAACAATAATAATTGTAGATTATAAGGTGGGTCGTTTGGCTTTTTTTTCTGGGAACTGGTTGTTTGAGGCGCTGCTTGCATTCCCATACAATTCTGGACTCACATTTAAAGGTTATGTTGAGGGTTCTGGAATAAACCCTATGTTGTGCCAGTTTCCCAGGACGGCCAACAATGTGTTACCGCCTTTTTAAACCGCATCGTTGTATTCGTAAAATGGACTGTATTTTTTAGATTGAAGATATGTGTACTGTAGTAGGTTTGTCTTCTCAACTTCATCCAACAAAAACAATGAACACTTTTATTTAACCATTTATTAAACTTGTTAAATAAATAAATGAATAAAACAACAACGTAACAAAAGATTACATTAAACTAGTAATCATGAACAAAGTATTATAATTAATTAAAAGAAATGATCACATCATTCAGAAAATATTATTTTTGCGTGTGTTCTGCGTGAGTGATAATTAGACACTGGAGGGTCCTAGCCTGATTCGCAGCTAGCGACACACTGTTTTAATTCTCGAACCTCAGTCGCTTCAAAATCTTCCCTTCCGGATTGCGCAACACCTTCTCGAAAGATTCTTTAGCGTGAGCCGCGTAAACAAGCATGTAAAATTTTTTCTATTGTCTAGACAAGACGGTTAGATTTATGGCGTGATATTTATTGTGAAATAGAGTAAAAAAATTATCTTTTGACGATACCGCTTCCTGGTTTGAACGCCGTTCGCAAATGTATTTTGGTGCGGCGTTGCCGGTTGAACGAATATGAGTTTACATGTTTAATTATCTGAAAATTAAACAGGTTATTTAAAGCATGTTGACTGTCTGATATTGCAAAGTTTAATAGCCTCTTTTTCCATTTGGAAGATTGTGACAGCGTTACCAAGCCCTAAACTTTGGACCCATAACGCCCACTCTAACTCCTTCTATCTTGGAGCCATCTATGTAGCATTCGAGAGCTCATCTTCGTTTGGTTAAAGTCCAGTAATCTTCCCAATGCTCATTTCAGTTACTTTAATAATAATAATAATAAATTGCCTTTATTTGCTTGTGTCTATCTATCAATCTGTTTGGTGGGGGGTGTCAATACACCGCGACCTGTTCCCCCTTCTATTGCCCAGCCCTTAAGGATGTCTCAACGATTAGAGCAGTTCCTCCAGTTCAGGATATCGGTAGGCTTCGGGTTAGGTAGATCTCCCTATTCTATTTGATATTCTCCGAGGTATCGTACCCTCGGATTTTGCAGGGTTATGCATTCTGAGAGAATGTGGATAGATGTTCCGTCCTCTTCCTCGCAAAATCTGCATTCTTCTTCCTCTACTAATCCGAGTGTTCTCTCAACCGGCGGTGCCCTGTTAGGATCTCCGTTATTATTCTGAGCTTGTTTTTACTTTTGCTGGTGCAGTGGTCTGGTCTCTTCTGGTTATAGTTTCCCAGTAGTGTCTTGGCCTGCCTCATTCCTTGTAGTCCTATCCAGTATTGGGATCTTTTGTTATTTTCTTCTCTTTCAAGTTCATCAAGTATTGTGTTGGTGCTTATTCCGCAGAAGGGATCAGGTACCAGAAATGGTGTTTCAGCCCCGAGTACGTATGGTATTTGATTACCCTCCACTCCAATGTGTCGCGGAACTCATAGGAGGGTTACAGTGTTGTTATTTCCCTGCAAATACAAACAATGAATACATGAGGCGAAGTCTAGCTAGAGCCACTGAAATTAACCTCAAGTTTACAGATAATAATATACAAAATTAATAAAACTCAGACATTACACATTTAAAATATTCACTAAATTTTACATCACAACGTTGCAGAAGAATTTTGTTTTAAAAAACTGAGAGAGTTAACTCTTAAGGCCCCCATCAGGGTGCCCACCAAACTGGAAAACCGGGAAGTCAGGGAATTTTAAAATGGGACCTGGAAGTCAGGGAAAACGCTTAAAAAACCCTAAAAGTCATGGAAAGTCAGGGAGAACAGGGAAAAATGAAATCGGTTCGTTCGATCCCCTTTAGAACAGAGATTTAAATATTTGATAGTTAAAAAAATATGCATTTTTCAGAATAAATTTAGATATTTAACAAAATTTGGCAACTAAAACTAAAAAAAAAGTGATAGACACTGTTATATATAGGTAAAAATTTTTTCGAAATGGACCTGGAAAACCGGGAAAAGTCAGGGAATTGAATTTTACTAACTTGGTGGGAACCTTGCCCATACACGATCAAATAAGTTTGACAAACTAGGCTTGTCAACCCAGCTTGACAAATTAGTTGGACCGTGTGTGGATGAAGTTAGTGAGTTTGATGGCTTGATTATGAGTTTGATACTTTTCTGTTTTTGCCTGAAAAACAAAAGTTTGTGGTGTGATGGCTTGTCAGTCAAGTTTGACGGTGTGTAGTACATTTTCCATCAATTTTCGGGGTTATAAATGATAACAACCAGGCCCGTAGAGAGAAAAATCGGGCATCGACTACTATGGCCATTAGCCTCGTGTTCTGTGTAGGCTTTGTTACTGTTTCCAAGCGCCACTTTAGGAACAGCACTGTTAATTAGAACCCAACAGTGAATGGTCGAGTGAGGAATCACACCTGGTATATGAAAATCAATTTCTAAATTTTTAATTAATTAAAAATCAGAAAATGATTTCTGCCTTTGGTGTGATTCGAACCCACAACCCTTGGATTATGAGTCCAGTCATCTACCGCTGAGCCACCAATCCCCCTATTATTATTATTATCTCGAAATATCGGTGATTTAACATATATGGTTCAACCGACACGTGCTAATTTTTAATACTAGTGATCAAAAATGGGCGAGCTAGATATGAATTTATCTGGTCCGCCCTGTATAAATATAGTCAGAGATATATGTATGTCGCGTAGCCTGTTCGTCGTTGTTAAATATGGGAAACAAAAAACGGGTGCAAAAGAAGATATATGTATACGTGCCGTTTGTTCCATTTTTCTGTCGGCGAATAGTTATATGACAACTTGCGTGAAAATTGACGCTAAATGTATTTGCATGGAATGAGAAAAAAGAGACAAATATCGTATTTTGAATACATAGACGCGAAACTCTTGTATTCTACATGTATGCCGAGGGATATATTCCTAAAAGTATATGCGAAATCCTCTTCCATCATTCCTCTTTCCCTGTTTTCGTTGTTTTACAGAAGGGGAAACACAGGTAATTCTCACGAAATAAAACAAACTTACATGCAAGATCATTTTTATAGATGAATTCGAACTAAGACCAACGACTAATTTTCTGGAACAGATGTAGATGTTTAAGGGTTTTTTAGAATTAGAGTCATATTGAGACGAAATATCAAAATGTTCCACCAATTTCAGATGATAACACAAAAATAAAATTAAACGTTGCCGAAAATTGCAAATCTAATTATATGTATGTATACAGGGTGTCCAGTTTTTAAACGGAAATATTTTACAGGTAGGTAGATGTCACAAGGGCGGTTCTAAATAACCCACATATAATGGGTCTCTTGGCTTCCATAAGCGAGTTACAGTGTGTTTTATCAATTATGCGTAATTATTCATTTGGCCAGAACTTTTGAATCACTTAGTATATCTTTTCGATTTTTGGCATACAACTTACACTTCTCACGAATAATGTACTGAAATATTGAGAGATATGAAAATCCAGGTTCGGCTTTAGGAAAAATTGAAACATATTAAAAATATCAAAACAACACCCTGTATGTCACAATTTTAATATTTCCATTTTAGATCTGAATAGAGGGAAAAAAACTGAATTGAAACAAGTTGTTGTTTTTATCCCGCCACCGATTCAATTTGGAAAATTTTGAAACTGAAAGTAAAATTTTCATTTAATTTTTTAAAACTATCCCGAGTCGAAGAATTAGTTACAAGTGAAAGTAATAAAACAAATCTAAAATAGACTATTCAGACATGAAACTGGAAAAGTAAAACCAACTGAAAATATAATTTTTGGAAAGTTATAAATAAAAGTAAAAATCAATATAACCTCAAAACCTTTAAGAAATTCAATTTAGTATAATAGAATTATTAGAAATCGAAATAAGGAGACTCAATTTATCAAAAATTTATTACAAACATAGAAGAACATGAACAATTACTAAATAATTTGAATATTTAAAAAAGCACAGAGTAGAAAATTATAAAGTACAATTTGTTAATATTCTAAAATAGATAAAATGAATAAATTTGCTCTCGATAAGTGAGTACTCACTTGTTTCGAGTTAGAAATTACAGTATTTAATTGATGAATTGCATTTAGTAATATATAAAAATAACAATAACAATAATAATAATAATTTATTCTTAAAAAGTAAAAATACATATTGCATATCCAAAGACAAAATAAAATACAGAAAGGATAAAAGAATTAGTTACCCAAATAGTAATGAATGCTTGTTTCGGGAAATAAATTAAAACATTCTATTTTAAAATGACAAATAAAAAATATTTATTAAGTACAATAATTTGTTAATAATTTTAGTTTGTAATACTTATTCGCAACAAAAAACAAAACAAAAAAAAATAGTTTAATCCGAAACGTGACACATCTAGGAGACTTTTACATCAATATATTGGTGAACTATATGTCTGGGTCTTTGTGTAATAAATTGTTTTAACTTAATTTTAAATATAGGAAAATATGTTATTAATCTAAAGGATTCCGGTATTGTATTATAAAATTTTGGAGCAAGATAATCATATGCGTGTTGAGTGATGGATTTTATCATATGAGGGATTGGATGCTCTGTTTTGTGGCGTGTATTGTACGAGTGAGTGAGCCTTATTGTTAAGTGTTTGATGGTATGATATTTAATAACTACACAGTAATAGTACAATTGTCTTATGTCCATAATTTTGGTTTCCAGGTACAGTTGATCTGAAGGATATCGAAAACTCTTATCAAAAATAAGTTTTAGAAAACGTTTTTGTGTAATTTCTAATAATTGTATATGGGTTCCAACTATTCCATACCGTAAATGACTCTGAACTAATGCGTAATATAAAGACTTCAGGTGGTGAGTGGATAGGACCTTTTTTAAGTATCTAAATCTATATAATATTACTTGAAGTTCAGAATGAGTTAAAAGTTAAATGAGTTAAAAGTTATAGCAAAAATTATCTTTGTAATTGTACTACAAAATGTAATAGTTAGATTTAGGTTAAAAAATGTTTAATTTTTATCATTTGAAGTAAAATTTCAAGAAATTTGAACATTTGTAAAAAAAAGAGTGCTATGGAATCAGTTTTAATAAAACTGATTTCACAGAATTTTCGAGTCTCTTCCAATTTGGATCATCAAACAGTGCACATAGCTCCTAAAATTGCAAAACAATTGAATAAATGTGACAATTAAACAAAATTAAAAACTTTACCTGAAAGGAAGTGTGGATTAGCAAGAACTGCATGATATAACTTAGTTCTTGCATGATTTTGTGGTTCCTGATAAATTAAAACTTTTCATTCCCGATGTTAAAAACCTATGGATCTGGAGAAAATTGATTCCTGATTTTCTGAGTGATATGATTCCTGTCCCATGAATTAAGTCCCAAAGTAAAATTAAATGTACTAAATATTAAATATCTAGACATTTTAAAAAGATTAAAGGCCTAATAATAAAAAAAAATACAATTTGAAACAGAAAGAGTTCTAGACTAGTTACGTTAAGGTTAAAAATTTAAGGTTTGAATTCTTCTTTTTCTTTTGATAATAAAAATAATGGACAAATTTTAATATAAGAAAGTTTTCTTAACTTTTTCTACATTTAGTTTTTAATTAATATTAGTTCATTGTTTGTGTTTATTTCCTTTCATATATGTTTTAAATAAAGGAAATTTGTGTTGTAATTTTTAAAAGAATCTGCATTCTTTATTTTTGAAACTGAGCTGTGTTATGAACCGACTCCTGATTTTAAGAGATCTCATGTTTCTTCTTGACGGAAGATGGCGCCCAAATAACTAATAATTTTTCTACCAGGTGAGGTAAGGTGAGTTTGAAAATAAAATTTACTTTCATAATTTAAAAAAAAAATTCTTGCAACAATAGCTAAATGAATAAAAATAAAATAATTAATTTTCTAAAATTATAATTACAAATAAAAATAAATAAATTCAATTCCACAAAACAATAAATCATAACAATATATTTATTTGAATATTAATTGTAACATTATTTATGTTTAATTTAATAATGTATACAGGGTGTTTCATAGTTAAACCGACATACGTTAACTGTAAATAGAGGGAACTTAGGAGATTCCAAATAACCTTGGTTAATGGGTCTAACGCCTTTACTAACCGAGATACGGGGTGTTTCATCCATTTCGGCCAATATTTTGATAAGCCGTAACTTTAGAACCACCCTGTAGATTTCTCTCATACTTGGTACAGGTATAGTGTGTTAATAGCCCAATCCTATAGTGTAATAACTACAATTAAAATCCAGATCCGGATTAAGAAGAATTTGCAAAGTTTGAAAATCCCCAAAACAACACCCTGTATATCAGATTTTTTAAAATTGGGATGGATATTTGAAAAGAACAGAAAAAAATGAGTTAAAGTGAAATTTTTTTTTATGTGCACATCCAATTTTACTACTGGAGTTTTAACATCAAATTACATCAAATGCATTTATTTCATTTTGACAAGCAGCAACTTTCAAAATACCTGGTAGATTTCTTTCATATTTGGTACAGGTATCATTTTTTAGTAGCCCAATCGTATAATGTAAGGACTATACTACAGTTAAAATCCAGATACGGATTAAGAAAAATTTGTAAAATTTGAAAATCCCCAACGCAACACGCTGTACATCAGATATTTTTTTTTAAATTGGATCAGACATTCGAAACGAATGGAAAAAACTGAGATGTTCTGACATATTTTTATAAATGCACATCTCGTTCTACATATTACTAAGCTTTTAAAGTAAATTCAATTAATGCAATACGTATTGTCGTTTTCATAAGTCATAACTTTGGAAACACCCTGTAGATTTCTTTCATATTTGGTACAGGTAGATTGTTTAAATATCCCAATTATACAATACAAGAACTAAAGTTAAAATTCAGATCCGGATTAAGAAAAATTTGTAAAAGTTGATAATCTCTAAAATAGCCCGGTATATCAGATTCTTTAAAATATAATCGGATACCTATTTGAAAAAAGAAGCTTACTTGATAGTTTAATGAGTTTTGTATCCGGAATTAATCCGAAAAATTAAATCTGTATTTTTTTTTAGAACGCCCTTGTGCACTTATAAAAATATTTTATATATATTTTGCCTTTTTTCTTTTTTTAAATAGGTATCCGATTACATTTAACAAAATCTGATATACAGGATGCTATTTTAGAGATTACCAACTTTTACAAATTTTTCTTAATCTTTTAACTTTAGTTTTTGTATTGTACGATTGGGCTATTTAAACAATCTACCTGTTTCCCAAGTTATGACTTATGAAAATGACAATACGTATTGCATTAAATGAATGTACTTTAAAAGTTTAGTGATATGTAGAACGAGATGTGCATTTATAAAAATATGTCAGAATATCTAAGTTTTTTCCATTTGTTTCGAATGTCTGATCCAATTTAAAAAATATCTGATGTACTGCGTGTTGCGTTGGGGATTTTCAAATTTTACAAATTTTTCTTAATCCTTATCTGGATTTTAACTGTAGTATAGTTCTTACATTATAGGATTGGGCTACTAAAAAATGATACCTGTACCAAATATGAAAGAAATCTACCAGGTATTTCGAAAGTTACTGCTTGTGAAAATTAAAAAAATGCATTTGATGTAATTGGACGTTAAAATGGGATGTGCACTTAAAATTTTTTTTCACTTTAACTCATTTTTTCCCGTTCTTTTCAAATATCCATCCCAATTTTAAAAAATCTGATATACTGAGTGTTGTTTTGGGGATTTTCAAATTTTGCAAATTCTTTTTAATCCGGATCTGAATTTTAATTGTAGTTCTTGTACTATAGGATTGGGATATTAACACACTATACCCGTACCAAGTATGAGAGAAATCTACAGGGTGGTTCTAAAGTTACGGCTTATCAAAATTTGTCCGAAATGGATGAAACACCCCGTATCTCGGTTATTAAAGGCGTTAGACCCATTAACCAAGGTTATTGGGAATCACCTAAGTACCCTCTATTTACAGTTAATGTATGTCGGTTTAACTATGAAACACCCTGTATAAACTTTGTGATGTAAGAATATAATTGAAACAAAACATTCCCACTCACTCTCTCCCTATAATATAATATTGAACAATAAAAGTTTTCAAATACCTTTGACCTGTATAGTAGTAGTCAAGGTCCTTCTAACTCCACCTCCTCCAAATTAAACTAGTCTTCTCAACTAAATGTCCTCGTTCAAAAACTCGTGCATTAATAAAACTCTTCTAACCAGTTACAAACTTCGATCACATACTCAACTTAGTATTAACATATAAGTTATTTCTCTATTGCAACTCCTGGTGGATTTATATTTTTTCCTTTTTAAATTTTGACATCTCTTTTTATTTCAGTAACTTACATAGTTATAATGTACTTGTGGACCAACAACACGGCTTTAGGCCTAACAGATCAACTCAACTAGCAATATTTAAAACAATCACTTACATCATAGATAACGTTGACAGTAATAAAAAAGAGGCTATAGGCTCTTTTTTGATCCCTCAAAGGCCTTTGACATCATAGATCACAAAATGTTGTTGCATAAACTTGAAAATTATGACTTAATGGGATTATGTGTTACTTTGTTGGGGTCCTATCTGGAGGGAAGGAAACAAGTGGCATGCATTACAGGAGGGAACAGAGAATATTATTCCAAGCCAGTTTTTATGTCACAGGGTATCTCTCAGTGCTCAATCCTGGGTCCTGTGCTGTTCCTGCTTTACTAAAATATATTATTATTATTACAAGTGAAAAGCTAGCGGAAAATCTTCCTAGAAAATGGAATTAAATTCCAAGGGAGCATACAGAAATAAATTCCTGTACACCAGGGGTGAAAACTACTGAAGAAAGTAACCGAAAAATTTCTGCCTCAGGCGGGAATCGAACCCACGTCTCCAGCATTCCGTGCTGACGCCTTAACTATTATTATTATTGTTTTGTAATTAATTCTGTTTTTTTTTCTTTTTATATATGTTTATTGTACACTCTTATTTTATACATATTTATTGTCAAAAAATTAATGGTAACATTAAAAAAGGACGACCATGGATTATTTGATTTTTATAGTTTTATTTCCATCAACTAAAAGAGATTGGACTATAATAAATGTGACGTATCAAAAGTTTCTATCAAATTTTATATTATTGTTTCAATTTTCATATTGTTTTCCATTTCTAATACGAATTCCTGTACCCCTTTTTGTTTACCAACTCGTCTGCTGGCGGTCAAGGATTGTCGACAGTAAATCGACTACCGGCTTTTACTTCGCCCAACTGAGGGTTAATATTTGTATGTTTCTACCCCTATATTTAATTACATCCCTCGCCGCAACCTCATAAAAAGATACAAAAAAAATCCTTCGATCGTTTCTCGTTAAAGGAAAATAAATCATCTTGACCGAAAAATATGATTTTGGCATAATTCCGCACAAAAACACTCTTGTTATTTCATCAAGTTTAATGTAATTAAAGTGCCGTTTCAGCAGTTTGAGTGTGGTCGTAAAATTTAATATAGAAACAAAAACTGTTGTTCGTGTCGACGAGAGCTGAATTGGGTGGTTCTGCGGGAGAGCACAATGATCCAAATTGCTAATCCGGCTGTTCCAAAGAAACCAAAAAACGATTTTTACAACTTAAACTTCGAAGGAAATAACTATTAAGACTAGAACGCGTAATCAATATATAAGAAAATGGTAAAAAATGCAGATTTAAGCATTCTGGCGTAAGTAATCTCGTTTAATTAAATAAAATAAATATTTTTCAACGTTTATATGCATGATTTATGATTTTAATTAATTTTTCAACCCTTTTAGCAACCACC
This sequence comes from Crepidodera aurea, assembly GCA_949320105.2. Lineage (NCBI taxonomy): Eukaryota > Metazoa > Arthropoda > Insecta > Coleoptera > Chrysomelidae > Crepidodera > Crepidodera aurea. The sequence continues at coordinate 65,769,462 of OX439475.1, forward strand.
CATTAAATTGAAAATCATGAAAAAATCATTTTTTATATTTCTGAAATATGAAATCGCATATTAACATTACACAGACAGTTTGTTTAATGTTTATGATATAATTTTTGGTTGACTGTGAAATTTCAACCCTTAAAAACCACCCCCTTAAAGCAGAATCATTGAAAAAATTGATTTCAAGAAACTTTAACCATTTTAATAATACATTACTGAATTGAAATCTTATTTACTGAGTAATAAAATCTTCATTCATTTATTGCGAAATTTTCCACCCTTAAAAACTACTCCCTGTCATAAAAATAATGGAAATTTTTTTTTATTGGCTTTAATAGCTTTAATTGTTTAGAATCTTTTTTATTGGTTATGATAAACTTTATTAATGAAAGAGCAGATGTACAGAATTCCTTTCACTTTTTCTATTTTCAAAATATACATACATACACCCACACATGTATATTTTGTGAGCATGTACCTATCGACACGTCTACTTCTTACTATCTTTTTTCATATACGTACAAAATCTCTGCTCCAACATTTTTTCCAAAAAAATGTTATTGGTTTTTTTACAATAACTCCGTTAATTTTTGTGATATCAGGTTCATCCAAAAACCATTTGAAAGGTAATTTCAAGGGCTATACATCGTATTTAATCTTTTAAATCCCTTATTTTTTTAAAAGATAAAAGGTTAAAGGGTTTTCACGAAAAATCAAAATCTTTGATCTTTAATAACTCAAAAAGTATTGATTTATTTTAATAACTTTATATTACAAATTTTGCTTAGAATTGGTACCTCTATCGATTCCTGGGGTTATTTTTAATAAAATAATTTCCACCCCCGAGAAGGGGTGGCATCCACCCCCAGGGTAAAAGCGTAAGTTGGCACCATGTCACTTTTGTTTCTTGAGGTATCCTCTAACTACTCACCAATTTTCATGAAAATCGATGGAGGTTCTGTTATGGGTTAAAAGATTTATTTTCTAATTTTATTTCGCATTACAAAATCTGGTTAAAATCTAAACAGTTAAAGACCAAATTTTAAAATCTTCTTTTTCATTCTATCCTTATTATCCACTGGTACTATCAGAAACACAAAACTTGATTGACTAGATATCTAATGGTACCTTCATTTATCATATGACCAACCGTAAATATCGAATTATACCAAAACTATCTCATAAAATCGGCATTGGGGAATACAAAAAAATGACAGGTGCTTTTAAGGCTTTTTTTTTTTGAAAAAGAGCACGTTTTCAGACGAAGAATTCTAACGCATTTTTGGGGATTTATAAAAGGAAAAGATTATTATTTCAAGTATTAATTTGTTTGTGAAAGTTTTAAACAAGTCTCTACTTTTGAGGATTGAAAAATTAACAAATAATAATTTTTCCGGTTTTACTTTATACTTCTTTTGAAGCTACATTTGGCCCCACACCACCCCAGGTAGGTTTGAAATATAATTTGAAAATAAATAAAAATAAATTAATATATTTTCCTTATAAAATTCTACATAAAATAAACTATTTTTAGGCCAACTTAGAAAACTTAGAAACTTTGATAATTAGAAAACTTACAAGAAATTATCATCAAATTATAAACAATTATAAAACTAGACATAATTTGGATATAACTGTCCTTTTTGAGAGACGAAGTGCCACTAGATATCAAGTACAACGTTTCTGTGTTTTTGGTGTCCAGTCACAGAACCATTCTTTCAACCAGGGTGTGCGATAATTGGTGAACGGAATTGGAAACCTACGCAGGATCATCGGGAGAAACAATATATATTAAAATATATATTAAAATTCGAAGTCATAGGTTATTTAACATACTCAATCACTTCCTAAATTTATTAAAATTTAAAATCAGATTTTAGTTAATATAATCAATCATTTGCAACACTTGCCCTTACAAAATTTCCTGATAATTAAAAGCTACTTTGTAAAGCAAATCTTCTAGAAGTGCCGCTAAAAAAAACTGCAGTATCTAAACGTTATTTTTCCTTGCTTTTTGTTATTCTAAAAGGAGATATTATTAGTAATTAAACTGTTTAAATATATTAACCAAATACTTACATAAACTTTGCCATATAAACAACACGCATCATTTGTAAGGAAAATATAGAAAAGTATTAATGCGAATTAGTGTTTTACTGGAACCCAGTACCTTGTCCTGTTTGAGGTTACAGTTCAACGAAATCGGAGGTGAAAACCTTCAGTGACTGTATTAAAGGGAAAAAAAATGTTCACGGCTCACGTGGTAAGAATATAAGAATATCTGGAAAAGAGAGGCGTACAATTAAGAGAAGATAGCAATGGACAGAAGGAAGAAGAAATGGATATACTGTGATATACCATGTATATCCCCCACACCGTATATTGTATAAGAGTATTATTGTTTAAGTAAGGTTACGGTCGGTCGTGTTATTGTTATCAGCGATATGTAGCAACAAGGTCGTTCAATCATCCATTACGTGAGTGAACTCTCAGAAGGTATTCCAGGATAAGGCCAATGCCTACTATATTGTAACGGTTAACTAATTCCAATAGCTCGAAAAGAGAATAAGAAAATTTAATATCTAGCACAAAGAATTAAAAAGAAACAGATAAGTTTATTAATATGAATAAAATCAGAATGTAATTTAAAAAAAAATGTTTTAAACTAGTTCTAGCATGGTAATTGTAAAAGAATATATAAAATTTGACATATCAAAATTTAACATTGAAAGTCCATACGAGATTTTTACTAACAGATTTAAGGTATTTACGTAAAATTTAACGAAGAACTGAATTTATAAATGCTTTATTGACTACTTTATGTTAAAACATGTATAGAGAGTCCAAATATAATTTAGAAATTCTAAAGCTAAGTAGTTTTTATTTTTTAACTTGCATGGAATTTTATTATATAGTCGAACATCTAATGAGTTCTTTTTTGATATTTCAAGTCGAAAGCGTGTGGTTCTAATTATATCACCACCTCTGGTGGGATAGTTGTGAAAATCTGAATTCGAAAAAAGAGTATCTTTTGATTTGTGGATTTCCAAGATAGTGTACAAAATATATATACATGACAGTGGCAGGACATTCAGGGTCTTAAATAGAAGTCGACAGGAGTCTCTAAAGTGGCTGCCAGTTATGACTCGTATGGCCCTTTTTTGAAGTCGAAAAATACGTGTGGCATGTGACGCATTTCCCCACAGTATTATACCATAAGTAAGGTAACTGTGAAATAACGAATGGTAAGCCATCAAAACAGTGTCAATGTTTACACATTTTTTTAGATTTCTAAGTAAGAATATTTGTGAACTTAGTTTGTTTGCTAACTTATCTATATGGACATCCCACTTTAAACCACTGTCAAGAGTTGTTATTCCCAGAAGATTGGCATAATTTGCGTTACTTTATTTCAAGTTAGAACTAAATAATACAGATTTTGTTTTATCGTTGTTAAGATTTAATTTACTTGTAGTAAACCATACCTCAGCACTGTCGACTAACCGTTTACTGACATCTTCAAAGGTGTCAATATTTTTGTGAGAATTTAGAAGTGTATCGTCGGCAAAGAGGAAGCAAGCGTTAGGATCAAGAAAATGAAAGATGTCGTTCACGTAAGTAATAAAAAGTAGTGGTCCTAACACTGATCCTTGCGGAATTTTAAGAGATACGACTTAAAAACATTGAGTGATGTTCCTCTCACACCATAGAAATTAAGCTTGGATATGAGCAGTCAAATGCCTTCGAGAGGTTGCACATTGTTATCAATGACGATTTTCCTCCCTCAAAACCCTCCACTATTTTTTCCACTATGCTTCTTATAGCATTTACTGTACTGTATAATAACAGTGAGAATGTTATTATATTAATCGTCAGGAGAAGAAAATTGCAAGATAACCTCAAAATTCGATATCATGGTATATCAAAGTAATTAGTTAAAATTTAGGAAAAATAATATAAATCAGAGAAATATAGTTCCGGATTTCTAAAATTAAAGAAATTAAAGGAATCGATAATAACGAACATTAAAAATCTGTGTATAAATGTAATACATATAAGTAGAAATAGTGAGAAAATTATATCAAAATTATTCTTTTTGTCTCTAGAATAATTTGGTGTTAATTAAAAGTAGTAAAAAAATTAATAATTTTTGAAATTTATAAAAATTTACATTAAAAACTGTCAAATTCCAACCAAGTAAGCTGTGGTTTGATGGTTTATAAAAAACTATTTCGCGCTGTTAAGCGAGGCTTTTCACCAAAATCCTTTGAAGCGTTCACATCGACCTTCGTAATAAAAACAAAAGAAAATCAAATCAAAGCAATACTGATTGAAGAAAAAAAAATTCAAAGAAATTTACCTGTCAAAATAAGTGAGGTTATATTTTGGTAAAACAAGAAAACTTAAAGAAAAATCAAGAGGAGAAGTCCAATTAAGAAGTCCAATTATTTATCCTATCGTTCCTGTTAAATAATCCAGATCCTGTTGTATCCTGACTATACTAACTAGATCCTGTTGTATCCTGTATTAATTTATCTTATTCCTGTTTTTGGTTTCCTAGAAAATATTGTACTAAATCCCATCTTGAATTGACTAGGAAAATAATCAGAATAAAAAAGTCTAAGTCGTATTAAAGGTACCAATTTACTATATTAAATATCGATATTTAAAAAGGTTTAAAAATAAAAAAAGGCCACAAGTTTTACAATTAATTAGGTTAGATTTTTTTTAAAAACTATAACTAAATTACTTAGATTAGAGAAAGGTAAGAGAGTAATCATAAGATTTGTGCTAATTGTTGATTTTGGAAATAAAAAAAATATTACGCTTACCTTACCTCGCCCTAATCAGGCACATCTTTGTATAAGTGCAAATAAAGACCTTTATTATTATTATTATTATTATTATTATTATTATTACCTTATTCTGGCAAGCAACTCTTTCACATAAAATAAAAGGTTAACCGTTATTTATTTTGAATATTAATAAATGTTTACATATTCTTACTGAGTCGTTATTATCAATTTGTACAATCACGCGGTCAATAAAAACACTTTCCGAGTTTAAGATTCTTAAATTTTCTACTTGATAGTAGATGGCGCTCAACAAAATTATCCCCAACAAATAATTATAGTATGTCTAAGTTTACGACAGAATGCAATAAGAACAAAAAGATATAGGTAAAATTTCAAATTTGTTATAAATATTAAATTAACAACAAACCAAATTAAAGAGCTAAAGTCGAGGTTGGTTAATTCTCAAAATTAAATAAATCAAATAATAAAAATAAATATTCAATAAAATTAATTTTTCTGTTACACACCGATAGTACGTAACAAAATATACTGTATTATCACGTACAAGTGATACATGTTATTGCTTCTGTGATGCCCTTGTTTATTTATATCTAGGTACATTCCATAAATAAACTTTATTATTATTATTATTAGATAGATTAGAGGGAGACCTCCAATTACACCTCAGGTAGATATATCTCTAACATCCTAGATGTAAGACTATATGTTATATCCAGTAATTATAGTATTTATTATTACGGGTTAATCCCGAATATAATTATAGTTAAGCTAGAGTTTGATTCCTCACCCTTCACTAAAACCTACCCTATTACATTTACATGTCACAGTACAAAAACACAAGAAGTTAAAATCAACTCTCATTATCTTACGCTTGACTGCAGATAGAAGCAACTACTTGTATAAATTTTTATAGATATTTTTATTATATTATAGATATTTTAATATTTGTCCTGCCAATTAGGTGATTTAGACCTTTTTATGATGACAAGACGAAGAGAATGGTTTCTGGAGGGTGAAAGGGGGTTGAAATGGGGACGAGGGTGGCTAAACGCCGCTACACAAGGGCAGGCCAGTGCGTAAATAAACGAATAATCTCTCCCTTATGTTCTGAGTTAATTTATGTTTGAGATCGAAAAAAGTAGCAATAACAAGGAAAGACATTTTATTTATCTTTATTAGATTATAAATTTTAGGTGAGGGAAAGAAAACTTTGTATTTGTTAGGATAAAGGGTGTAAGTTTTTTTATTAAAAATGAATTAAGCTAAGCAGTCTGATCAAATGGTACTTTTTCGGTAACATAAGTCCGGTAGAAGGTTCCTCAACGGAACTATATGTTTTTTGGGGAGCTAAACACGAATCTGAAGCCTCATAGCTATAACGGCTCTAGTCGAAAAACGCAAAAAAACTTCGAAATTTTCGGAATTTTTCTGGTTTTACACTCATGTCTTGCAAACGACGCATCGTACGGATAATGTCATGGTATTTAAAGTTGAAGAGCATCAAATTCTACGTCAAAATTTATAAGGTCGCCATCGTCATTCGAAAAAAGCCAATTTTTACCAACTTTTGTGAAAACTGCAATATACTCACTGTTAGACGACTGTGATTTAAAAACAGCCACTCTATGTGAAAAACTGGTAGAATAGAATTTGTAAAGCATCAAATTTTGAGTTCATTTACTGATCATTTCTCCGTTTTCTCTCTAAACGCTTATTTGATCAATATGAAGGAGTCCATTAATAATAAGTCTGCGCCTGTCAATATGAACCCTCCTACCTCTCAAACCCCTCATTCCAACCCTTAATTGAAGTACCAACCCTCCTTCCCAACCCTAAGTTACTTCCCCCTCCTTTTTTGTAAGCCTGACTTAAGGATTTATAAGTATTATGTAGATGTAATAAGAAGTAATTTAGTACCCATTTACCCTCAAAAAAATATTTACTCATTTATTACATTTAGATTTACAAGATAAAAAAAGTAATTTCTTTATATATATTTGAGGAAAAATCATGGGAAGACCATATAGTCAGTTGAAAAAAAAATAGTTGTAGTATAGTGTGAAGTTGCGATGTATGGAAAATACCTGATAGCAAAGTCCATTTTATTTTACTCTTCTTCGTTTTGCTGGAACTGTGTAAGGTCCGGGCGTAGGGTGTTCAATGGACGATGATGGTCCAAGCTCAGGCTCTTCAGCACTCGGAGTGACAGGCCGTGGTGGCTGTTGTAAAATAACGCATAAATAAAATTACCTTCTGAAGTCTCACCTTCCTGTGAGGTATCGTCACAGTTGATGCAGTCTTGGGTTCAGAACAGTTAGTGCGGCACTTGAATGATATTTGCTTCATTAGTTTGTCTGGAGCTAGGAGTTTCAGGGTGGTAAGTGGGATCAGACTATTTTTGTTTGACTTCCAACCCCACAGTTTCGGATCCAAAATGTTGCCCATCCAGTGCTGCACTTGTAAATATACACGCAAACTATGATGGTAAGCTGCAGCATCAGTGCGAGGCTAACCATCTAACAAATACCTTGAATGCGCTGCGATACAAGCAGTAACTGACATCTACCTTCAAGTTCTCCAGCAACATTGCATCCATCCATAACATATAATTCCGTTAAGAAACGTTCTATCAGACACATGCTACCTATAAAGTACCTTTTGATCAGACTACTTAGGTTAATTAATTTTTAATAAAAATGTTTACACGCTTTGCCCCAAAAGATATAAAATTTTCTTTTCCTCACCTATTGACAAATCAGAAATCAGTTTATTGTAAAAAATACAAAGAAAGACTGAGTTTCCATCCTAATGCATTTGTTCAACATCTTATGATACAACCAACTGCGCAAAGAAGACTCAAACGCTACATCCCCTATGACCTATGATCTTACTTCTAGGTTCTAGGATTAAGTACTTCTACCTTCCACGGCTATACCTAATTAGTGATTAATTATAGATTTTAAGGAACTAGCAATGTAGTGGAGTAGATCTGGTTTTAAAAACGAAGTCGCTCTTTTCGAAAAAAATTGTGATTTCATAGATTCGAGATCCCTCTTTCACGTGATCACTATATGAAAGCTAAGGGAGGTGTGGAGGGGGAGGGGGGTAAATTAATATGTAAAGATATGGAAAATCGGTTTTTCGCACTTAACTCGCTGAGTTTTATTCGGGTCGAAACGACTTCTATATAAAATATAAAGTGCTCGCGAAAACGCTTAAACTGAGTCCAAATCGGTCTAGCGGTTCTTGAGATATTGCGATTTGAAAGTATATGGATTTTCGCCGCGGCTAAAACACACCTAGAGCCGTGTTCGCGTTTTTCGCACGGAATAAAGTGATAGATAGTCATGACCCAAGCATTGTGTCCAAATTTCAACCCGCTAGTTTAATTTGGGTGGGAGAGGGAGGGCAAACACTGACTAATTTTTAACTCGAGGTAAAAAAAGTTACCTCTTGACCAATCCGGGTCAGCAAAATGGTAAACTCTTTCATGAGGACACTGCTACAGGATGTATTAAGGAGATGATGGTTTTCGCGAAAACGGACAAATGGTGACCGAATTTCGGATTTTGCAAATTTTATTTTTCGATTTTCGCAACGCAAGAGTAAAGTGGGGAAAATTTTTTATGCGCCATCGGTTGCGGAATTTTTTTCTCTTTGATTTGAGCCCTACAAGGACTCGATCCGATAATCAGAAAGGGAGGGAGGAGGGTAAACGCGGGAGGGATAGGGATAGGGTTAGTGACTTCGTGCTAGGCTCATTTTCAAGAGCAATCAGTTCTCTTTCAAAAATTTTTCAATGTAGTTTCCTGCGTGTTATAAATATTCTTAAACTATTAGCCTATTGTATACCATTTTACAGTACAAGCAGTACTAAGAAGATAAACGAGAAATAATCGAATTGATAATCCCAATTTGATAACCGACTATTTTTAGTGGGTATCAAATATTATTGAACGAGCAAGGTTTGTATGTCTGTATGTATGTATGTATGTATGTATGTATGTATGTATGTGTGTCCGGATGATCTCAAAATCCACTCGTCAGAATTCAATGAAACTTTCAGGGTAGACTAATTCCTATCTAAATCGGCAAAAAAATGCAGGTCTCATGTATGTGACAATTCGATCTTTCGAGATATTTACAAGAAAAGTTAATCTTTTAGTTTATTTTCTAGCAACGGCAGACAACACAGAGATAATATAACCTGTTTCTATAGTAAATCTTTTATTATATATTTTGTTTTGTCATTTTGAAAAAGACTTTCATTCAAGAAAGACAAAACGTCAATTAAAGCCCCCTTTTTCTTTAAAATAAGTGGTTTTATTTCCATTAGAAGAGAAACTGATAAATATTAGTTTAATTTGTCAGTTTTTGGCGTCAAAAGTAGTTAATTATCAATCATCGATCATCGATGGAAAATCACATCATATTTTTGTGCGAGGGGTGTTCCAAAGCAACGTTCAGTAACGTAGTCGCGATACATAATGTTGGTCTAACAGTGACCGGCGAGAACGTTAGTGGAGTGATGATGGAAAATCGTCATACGAAAATAACTTATTTTTGTAAATATCAACGTCAAGGTTTGACTTTATTTAATTTCACCATAATAACTTACAAATTTTGACAACTACTGACACGTACATCTCTGGGAAAACGCTAAGAATATGGGGCCGGCTGGGATTTTCATGAAATTTTCACAGATGCTATAAAACATGATAAAATCAATATAGCAATAGAAATTTTTGCGCGGAAAAATATTTTTCACATTTTTTTTTTGAAAAAATATATATTGGGATACTCACTCCCAAGACAAACAAATTCAGTGCGTTGAAACGATTATTTAACATATTTTTCCAATACATAACTTTTCTACAAGTGCCCAAGTAGCAATTTATAACCAGAATAAGCCTGAAAAGTATTAAAAAAAGAAAAAATTTCATTTGACGGACATAAATAATTTGCTTGTCAAATGACAGCCATCTCATAAATTCAAAGTTGACAATACAACGTTGCCAATTCAATTTCAGAAATCATGGATTTAGGTAAATATTTAATGGAACGTTGAGTAACACTGTTAAAATGGACACTTGTCAAAATGTGCTAAAAATATGTGTAATAGTTTTGGTTTTAATCATCTTTTTCCGTGTTAAATATTCGTATGTCTATGCTAGACTTTAATATTGAAACTCGGTTTGTTAAATTTAATAAATTTTCGTTTTAGCGAAGAACATCGTGACTTTTTTTTTAAATGAAAAATGTAAATGTTTCTTATCGTTATACAAAATGCATGGTAGAATCAAAAATTTTTGTAGGTCCAGATATTATTATAAATTTAATATAAACATTTGTATACTTGTAAAAATACCAAAAGCAGTCATAAAAAATTCTAGATTAAGATAATTTACATTCTTATTTAAATTTAAAACAAATCAGGCATTTGATTTTATTCACTCCTCCCTTACGATTCCTATTTCTTTGTCGTTCGGTCCATTTTCATGTAAAGGGCCGCTCAGCTTTTGTTTCCTTATTCTACTGACTCATTAGCAAGTCTAACCACGTTCCTCTGTCATTTTAACAGGTTCTGTTAATTCTTCGGCCGACACTGCCGTCGACGGGTCGACCCACACCACGTTCCTGGGGCACAATCGGAATTCCTGGTTTACGGTTTTATGATTTTTAGTTAGACCAGTTTATAGGACAATTTTCTTTACTTTGCATTCTCGAAATTTTAGTTAATTAACTTTGAATGATCGCTCCGATCGGATAGATCTACATGGAACATGATTTGATATAATTTATGTTAATCAAGAAAGTTAATTTTACAAACTTTAACTCATTTTAAATTTGTAATGTAAGTGGTGAATCATGATTGGTTTTCAGTTTGAACAATTTATTAGAATCGATTCTTTTAAGAATCAAAAACAATAATTAAATACTTACTAGCGTATAAGCAAGCAAGAGTTTACATTGTTTTTTACTTGAATGATGATTAAAAGTTAATATTTATTGATAAATAGTTTAAATATATGAAAGACTAATGAATTTCTTTGTATCCTGTATTTTTATAAATGATTTTTGATGAGTTTTTATGTAATGAATGCCCTGTTGCCTAAGACCGTACCTAACCAGAAAAACATTTTCGACCAATTAAAAGCCTTTATTTTGTATCGTTACCATAGCAACTAAAAAAATTTCCTCCTTGGGGGAAGGAGCATGAAATTACTGTCGAAATTTTTTGACGTTTATAGGTAAAGTGACATTTACATTTAACTTCAGAGTATGTCGAATCCTTTTGAATTAACATACAAAAGCCTACTATTTAAATTTCAAAACCATCAAAAACCACTCTAGCTTCAATTAAAAACAGAAATTTTTTTCTAAAACACGAATATTTTTTATAAAAACTTTCCAATCATAATAATGACACATGTAATAGACTTGACATTTTGATTAATTGAAAATAAGATTTTTTGTTTACTTTTGTGCATAACAAAATTAAACAATTACTACATCTTTTATTGTTTTTTTTTTAATTTCTTTATTATTAATTAAGTACATCTATTAAATGTTTTTCAAAATCAAAATTAAAAATCTTCTTTCGTCAGTGGTGAGTAAGAAACGCAGAACACAGAACTAGAAGGCTAAAATAGGCGGAAGAAATTAATATTATTCGTAACCACATGTATAGATGGAACAATGGTGATCATGCGCAGATCATCAACAACACAGGCCAGTTGTTCATGTACTTGTACGAAAATCTAAGATAATGGCAATTTGATTTACATATATATTACATTATAATCCCATAAAAGAGCCCGAAATCATGATTTTACGATTATTTAGGATCATTAAGTTCTTTTTTCATATGTAATCAGAAGAGAATATACAAGTTTGAGCATATAACAATTGCTGGAATCGTAATAAAGAATTAGGATTTCCCACAACTCATTTGGCAACGCTGTTGTTTAACATCAACACCTGTGACTTAGTCTGACGACATTTTTGTTCAGCGCCGGTCTTGCGTCTGTTGTTGTTGTATTGTGTTCTTGCTTCAGTGTTTTTTAATTCCGTTGTATTGTTTTTGTTGTGTTATCGTGTAGTATTTAAGAAACTTCACTAGTTTTTAGTATAGTTAGAGTCATGGGCGCCGTTACAAAAAATGTCAGGGGGGGCACATTTTTTCAAATGAAAGTATTGCATTAAATTGAAATGAAGATCCATTTGAACAATACTTACTACGAGTGTGGTTTAAAAAACATTGTGACATGGAAATTTGATACTCCAGCAAATTTAAGTTTATCGCATCTCACGCGTCGTCTTGACTATTAAATCCAATCCAGGGGGGAGGGATGTTCGCCCCCCTTGCCCTTAAGTAACGGCGCCCATGGTTAGAGTTATTTGACTCGGTGTTTTCAAGATGTCTCAGTGCATGGTGCTTTCGTGTAAAAACAAAAGACAAATTCCAGGAATATCTCATTTCAAGTGAGTAGATTTTCGTTACTATGACCCTCCGTCTTATTTTTTGAAATAATTTTTAAGAACAGTAGACATTTGTTTATTATGTTCTATTCATGAATGAGGCAAGTTTTTAAGGTGTTTTTTGTGATAACTAAATCAGGAACTCTATTCGAAGATAGAAAATTGTTTTCTACATTAGATAACCATGTTTTTGACATATCAATGTACGAAATGAATCAGAAATCGAAATTGATAAAATTTATTGTAAAAATGTATAGTAAAATACGTTAAGTACTACAGTTTTGCTAGGATGCAAACAGAAAATGTAACGGGAGAACTGAAAAGCAAGAAACTATCCAAACTGATCCTTTTTTCACATCAATAATATTTTAACCAATAAATTATGTTGATTTTTGTATTTTATTTATTTATAGTGTGTAACCAAAACTATGCAACAAATGGAAAACTTGGTGACATATCTTTGACACGAAAGGATTTATCAGTTTGCAGTTATTCAGGCATAATCCCACCGAAATTTCTTTTTAATTCGTCCCTGACTGAAAATACTCATAATAATTTCAGTTGTACTTACTTCACTATTCCATCTTTAGAAAGTACTCACGGTAAAAGTATATACTTCAGTGGCCATGAATTCCACTTAAAACAAAATTCTTCTGTATTACAAACATATTCTCCTCTGCATTTTGTAAACTGCACTCGAAACTATGTTTGCATAACCTACCTATATTTTTAAACTTTTTCCATATTAATTCGATTTACCAAGATTTTTTTAATAATGACACAAAAATTCTGCTACAAATTACATTTTTAGGTTATTATTCTGCACTGCCAATAAGTGTCAGCAAAATAATCGTCTACAATTTTTCCAAAGCCACCTAAGCTGTTATTCATCTAAGTATTTGCAAATGGCAATTACAGCATTTACAAATTAATTAAAAAAACACGTTCCACCTTCTTTAGTGAACCTAACTTAGGTTATAACTGTAAAATAAATTTGTTTTAAACAATTTATACTAAATTTATTAAACTAAAATCAGTGGAACATTGTTATTTTCACGACTTTATTTAGATACTTTAAAATTTTGACGTGGTATAACTTTTGACGTACCAACAAACACTCATGGCCAACAATCCTTTGCTTCTTCATGCCCTTAAATAATCTTATTATCAAATTAATTACTTTTAAATTTTTTAGGTATGAAATGTTCTCGAAAACTTTTAAAATGATAAATATAAAATTTGCTGCTTTTCGACAGCCAAGAACTTCGATACAACTTTCCATATCCAGTCACCCGGTATTATATTTTGGAAAAAAACACACTCGTAGGTTTAACACTGTTTTTTTTTTATTTATTTATTTATATGTATCTAAGTAAGCAACTTATGAAAGGGAGTTAGAGGGTGTTTATAAAAAAATAAAGACGACTTTAAACTTGAAACTTTGTGAAAATTCTTTAAAATTCATTCAGTTACAACAGCTTTTGAAGTTAAAAGAGATTTAGTCAAGGAGACCCCCTCTGTACATTATTATTTAAGTGTGCAAAAGGAGGTGATAAGGAAAAGTCATGTGGAAACAAACAGAAGGATTTACACAAGGAGCAATCAGTGTCTTGCATATGCTAATAATGTGGTAGTGTTAGCTCAAACGGAAAAGAAGCTCATAGACGCGTGTACAAATTGTTTATTCACAATCAGTCAGTAATATGTCATTTTCATAGGCTAGATGTTCGAAAGTTGGCCGTTTCTAACTCATTGTCATTAATGTCAGAATTTTATTGTCCCGCTATGGCTAACTTCGGTTAGCCATTTTAGCGCTCGATTGTAATGACATATTTTCCATCTCGGTTTGTAATATACTATTTTCACATCCTAGGTATGATTTCTTAATTTATACTCAATTAACTATGTTGTTCCTAAAGTAGCGTTGGGAAACACTAACATAGATCGCAAATACTTATATACTGTAACGGTTGACTAATGTGAAGAATTAAATAAAGAGAATACAAAACTAATGAAACAAATAAATTAATCAAAACCATTAAATAACTATTTTTTTTAAATTAAATAATCACTAGACAGAATGTAATTTAGAAAATAAAGTTTGAAACTAATTTTAGAGTAGTAATTATAAAAGAAAATATCAATTGTAACCTGTTAATTCCATAAGGGATTTTCATCGACAATTTTAGAATATTTACAAATAATTTAGCAAAGAACCAAATAGTAAAAGTTAAAGTAGAATAAGCTCAGATAAGTCTGCGATCACTACAACAATGAGAACATTGTTATTTTAAATGTTAGAGAAGAAATAAATTTTAAACTTAACCTCAAAATGCAATATCTTGATTTATCAATATGATCAATTTAAATTCAGGCGAAATACAATAAATCGAGAAAATAAAGTGTTGGGACTTCTAAAATTAAAGTATTACTGTAAAAAAGGCAGTAATAATAATGTTTAATATAATTTAAATTTAATATAAGTAGAAATAGTAAATAAATTATGTCAAAATCATTCTTTTTGTCTCGAGAATGATGTGGTAATAATCCAAAAGTGTATAAAAATTAATAATGTTTGAATTTTATAATAATTTAATTTAAAATTCTGTCAAATCCCAATCGAGTGGGCTTTGATATGATGGTTTATAAAAACCAATTTTCGATGTCAAGCGAGGCTTTTGCTCAAAATCTTTTGAACTGTCCACATCAGAGCTCGTCGCAAAAAAAAAGAGTTAGAATCAAAGCCATACTGATTGATGAAAGAAGTTAAAAAGAAATTTTACCTGTCAAATTTAAGTGAGGTTATATTTTGTGTAAACCAAGAAAACTGAGAAGTAAATCAAAAAAGAATTCCAATCATTTATTCCTTCGTTTGTTCCTGAAAGAGAATCCAGATCCTGTTGCATCCTGCTTTATTATCCATATCCAACTGTATCCCGTAGTAATTTATCCTTTGTTCCTGATCTGATTCCAGGAAGATATTAAATTCGTCACATTTTGAATTTAGAAAGAAAGTAACCAGAAGTAACTAAAAAGATATAAGTCGTATTAAAGGTACCAATTATTCACTATTAAATATCGATATTTAAAAAAGTCTATAAACAAAACAAGGCCAAAAGTATTTCATATAATTAGGCTAGATTACATTTTAGCAAGTAACTAAATTTAGACTGGAATGAGATAAGAGGGTAATTGTAAAAATGGTATTATTGTTAATTTCATAAATAAATAAAAGAAGAAACATTACGCTTACCTTCTTCTGTCCAACAAACCCTTCACAACAACCATAAGTTTAACCGTTTTTTTTATTTTATTGTTAATAAATATTTCTACATTTACCAACTGAGTCATTATTATCGAGTTTTACAACTCACAGCCAATTACAGAAGCACGACTGGGATTAAGACTCATTTTTATACCGACTGAGTAGATGGCGCCCAACAAATAATTACATTCTGGCTAAGGTTACGACAGACGGTAATAAAAAAATATTTTAATAAAATTTTAAAATATTAATGAGTTAGAGGTTAAAGAATCTATTTATTAAATCCTATAATAATAAAATCAATAGTTTTTAATAGGTTACTTACAAATAAAATAAATTTCAGGTAAACTAAAGTTAAAAATAAAATATCGAATTAAAGTTAAATATTTCTCACATTTTGTTTCACGAACAACTTTGGGGAAATAGATAGTAAGCAACAATACATTTGATTTAGACCTAGATGAACTGGCCTATTGACAATTTTCGGTTTTATGATTTCTCTTGGTTGCCGCTCCCGCTCTCCCGCCGCTGGCTCGGGGCAATTGTATATTCGGGTGGACGACGTGCATTAATTAACAAATAATGGGGCTTAGTTGGGGCTTCGGTCGGGATAAACCGTCAGCAGAACAGTACAGGATGACATGGGATGTATCTTTGAGGATTTTGAAGTTGTTGTTCTGTTGTTTAATTATTGTTTGACATTGAGAAAATTCGTGGAAGCGAACCGACGGTCGGAAATCAGTTTAGTAGCCTATGATTGAGGTTGGTTTGATGTTGATATGTTATGAAAGGGAATTAGTAGTACTGTCATTGGAAAGTAGGAAATGTCATCAGTATTTATGTATATAAAGTTAAAATTTATAATTACGCTTTCAATCTAGCATACTTCTGTTTAAGATTAAAAACTCTTTTAGTGTAATTAATCTAAAAGTTAACTACTTATATTAAGAAAGTGTATAATACAAGTCAGTTGGCATAGTGAAAATTGTATGATGTTAGTAAAAGTTTTCTCTTTATTGTATTGTTTCTGTTTCGCTTTGGCCTTAGAGAGCTCTTGATTTGTTTAGTAATTAGAACTTAAGAAAAATAGATCAATGTAGCGATTCAATGGTCATTTCAACTCTTTTTGCGATCGCAAGTGAATAAAACTTTTGGTACTATAACTTTAATTTATAAAATACAACGTTTGGCCATATACCCCAGTTGTTAGAGCTAGATATTGACTAAAAATGTGATATCGATGAAACTTGCCTAAAATGTACGCAAAGAAAAAAAGAAGATAGCATTTTAAAGAGGAGACTCTCAGGAAGCCATTCATTTTTATTTTTTTTTGTTTTCTCATAATTTGACCGGAAGTTATAATTTCTAAAATTCTCACTGATTTTTAGAAAGGCATAACAAAAAAAAATCCTTGTACATTTATTATCATTATACTTTTAATTTTGATGTAAAAATAATTAAAATAATCAAAATTGCCTCTGTTTAATATAAATTTTTTTAAATTATAATTTGATTTACAGCATTCATTCGACGCAATTTGTTCCGTATTCTTCGAGATACGTCTATTTCTCTCCCGCAAAATTCTAAAACGTGGCAACGTTGCTTTTTCCTCGAGTAAGATTTTAGTACTTGTATGGAGAGTACATTGAACAGAACAAAATTTAATTTAATTATATCAAAAAAACGAGCGTTTAAATTTGGGATCGTGATAGTTTTTTGTTTTAAGAAAGGCATTTTTTCCTTATCCCCCTCCATCCTCTCCTAGCCAGTCTAGCCAGCAAATTTTATGTTGGAAATATTACCCAAAATGTGAAAGAATTCTCGACTGATGTAATTTGCGGGAAAAAACACAACTTTTATTTTCAAAATAGTGTTTATACATACAGGGTGACCCAGGGGTGTGTGCATGGTCCATAACTTTTTTCTACCCAAGCTCTCGATTTGATGTTTTTTTAAACGATAGGACCGACAATGAGGCACATTCTAAAAATATTTCTATTTATATACAGAATGTCCCAAATAAGATACACATCTAAGTTCTGTTTTTTTAAAAATGGCAACCCCCTATTTTTGTTACATATTTAAATTCGCCATTAAATTGTCAATATAACGCAAACAGGTTTCTTCGACTTATTTGCAATATTTTTTGACTTATGTCAAAATAGCGTTGTGCAAAGATCCACAAAAAAATTCAGAACTTCAGAACTGTTCAAGCATTAGTGCATCTTTCGAGATGTAGACGAACTCGTAGTCGATGTTCTATCGCCTACTAGGATTTTTTGAAAATGACAAATTACAAATAGCAATAACTCGACTTCTTCAAATGCATCACCCTATATTTTATTAAATCGTTGCATAGCATTTTTTAAGAGCTTTTTCCTGATATAGGGTTTGTGGGGTTTATTTTGTAAAACTTACGAGATTTATGCAAAATAAGGAATGTTTGACGGTTTATTCGAGAAAAAAAGGAATCGAGTAGGCCACTGTCGTAAAATTTGACAGATTCATACAATTTTGAAAAGAAAATGCTTCAACAAAATGAAATTGTAATAGAAACAGAAATACATTACAAAGTAAATAGTTTTATTAATACAATTTGCAAGAACATGAAAGAATGATTAATAAGAAACATTATAAACATTTTTGATTTATAACAAATGCTCGTGGGTCACCGACAACATCATGTTCCACACAAAAATCATTATTTCATGTTCTTGTAAATAGTATTACTAAAATTGTTCACTTACAAAATGAAATTGCAATATAAATAGAAATACATAACAAAGTAAACAATTTTAGTAATACTATTTACAAGAACATGAAATAATGATTTTTGTGTCTAACATGATCGTGATGGTGACCTAAGTACGAGCATAAATCAAAAATGTTTACATTGTTTCCTATTAATCATTCTTTCATATTCTTGCAAATTGTATTACTAAAATTGTTTACTTTGTAATGTATTTCTGTTTCTATTACAATTTGACTTTGTTGAAACATTTTCTTTTCAAAATTGTATGAATCTGTCAAATTTTACGACAGCGGCCTACTCGATTCCTTTTTTTCTCGAATAAACCGTCAAACATTTCTTATTTTGCATAAATCTCGTAGTTTTACAAAATAAACCCCACAAACCCTATATCAGGAAAAAGCTCTTAAAAAATGCCATGCAACGATTTAATAAAATATAGGGTGATGCATTTGAAAAAGTCGAGTTATTGCTATTTGTAATTTGTCATTTTCAAAAAATCCTAGTAGGCGATAGAACATCGACTACGAGTTCGTCTACATCTCGAAAGATGCGCGAAAGCTTAAGGAATCGACTGGAAAAAAGTTGATTAAGTTATCTTGAACAGTTCTGAAGTTCTGAAATAGAAATATTTTTAGAATAGTCGGTCCTATCGTTTAAAAAAACATCAAATCGATAGCTTGGGTAGAAAAAAAGTTATGGAGCATGCACACACCCCTGGGTCACCCTGTATGTATAAATCGGAAATTATTTTTTTTTTAAATAAAATAAAGTTAAAAATACACTTTACAATGTGTAATAATTCAGAAATTGATTTATATAAATAAACACTATTTTGAAAATAAAAATGTTGTCGAATGAATGCCATAAAAAAATGATTATTTTAAAACATAAGAGACAATGTTCATCATTTTAATTATTTTTACATCAAAAATAAAAGTATAATGATGGATAAATGTATAATGATTTTCATATATATAATGAAATCAGTGAGAATTTTAGAAATTATTATTAAATATTTCGGTCAAATTTTCTATGAAAAAAAAAAAAATAAAAACTAATAGCTTCCTTTAAAATGATTTCTTTTTTTTTTCTTTGACATTTTATGCAAAGATACTTTAATTTTTCCCGAACGCCTCGCTTGAATATTTGTATTCAACGGCTCGGCGCGCGTAGTTTTCGAATTCGCTTTCTTATTTTTACTAACTTTTTATAGTAATACAATTTTTTTTTAAATAACTTATAATATAATTTTTAGTAGAATTTTCCGCTCTTTCAACACATCATTTATACGGGGTGACTCGTTAAAGCTAAACACACTAATATGCCCTCTGTAACCACATTTTGTGTGTCACCCTGTATAAAATATGATTCATCACCAAGAAGTCATTACTTAAACTATATATTCAGAATGCAATGACATTTGCACGTATTTTTAAAGCTGTTATAAAAAAAATGATTTCTTCAAAAAACCATATTACTTATTTTCGAACCACTCTGTTACTAACCAAATTCTACGGTGATTGTTTATAAAATATTAATGCTAAATAATCTATAATTCATGTTTTCTACAATAAACCCCAATGAAACATGTCTGTTATGAGAAATCTGGTTACAAAAAAGTGGTATTTCCGATGTTTAACACCCTGAACTTCAAAAACTAACCATAGGATTGGTTTGGGCCAATGGACACTTTTTGTCAGTGCATCGAGTTTTATAACAGAAAATTTGACCGGGACGTTTTTTACATTTAAATGGTGCGGGGTCCTTTATCCTTTAACTGATGTACGTTATTTTATTTTTGCAATACTAATTCCGTTAAAAATGGAACTGCCGTGTCGATATAATTCCTAATAATTTAAAAAGCTTTTTGTAATATTTTCCGTTTTAATCAAAAGCCATCGGTCGTTGCATCGGGGCGAATGCAATCCGCGCCCACACTCCCGACAGCCGTTATGTTATTATACATTTTATAATTTATATTTTATTGATTCAACTATTTTAAAATGCTCGTCAGTTTTAATATTTTTATGGCGTCGTAAATATTGAAATCATGATTGCAGTAATTGACTAATGCTGCAATCGATTCCGCCCCCTTCGTCCCTCGTATGCATTTTATGTGCCGGTTTGTAGCCACAAAAATTCTATTGAAGGTTGATGGAGAAAGACTGCGTGGCCAATTTCAGCTAGATTATCTGATTTTTTTTATATCTATAATAAGTTTATTAGATAAAGAAGAAATTTACAATAACAACAATATCATATAATACAGAGTTTCCATAATAAGTTTCGATCTATTTTGATTACCATTTGATTTGATTACCATAAAAATTCCCTTTTTAATTGATTGCACACGTAAACTTAATTCAAGTCTCCGGTCTAATTGATACACACCTCATCTTCCTGAGCACGCCATGCTTTGGGGCTGTTCATACATCTTTGGATGAGGGTAATTTGGCGAGACGGATTGAAATACGAGAGGGTGGATTTAGTTCTGGTACAGTAAATAGACAAGGGTGTAAATAGTTTTGTTAAAATCAAATTAAATTTCGCCATTCCTCTGTGTAATCCGAAATTGAGTAAGTTGGGTTTTTGTAGGGTTACACAAATCTTCTAATTCTTATTTTATTTATTTGCCATTTAACGGGATAATTCTTGTTACAAAAATATTACAGTAGGGAATTTGTAAAGGTCAGGTCAGGTCAGGTCAAAGATTAAGTCATTAAACAAATGCAACTTAAATTACAATGACAATTTGGAATTAAATGTTGATTGTCCAGATAATTCTAAAGCATTACTTCTACTTAATACTTTCAGCCTTCTCAATTTATATCAAATCAATAGTCGAGGGACATTTCTGGATTTAATTTTTCATTGCTCATGCGCTGTTGCAGTACCTGAAGCCATTGATTTATTGGTAAACAATAGTATCATTCTGCAGTTTCTCTTCAATTAAAATTGGAAACAACTAACTACCTCCATTATAAAGAATTTTTTTGGGATTTTAAAAATGGTAACTATATTGGTTTAAATGATTTTTTAGCAAGTGTCAACTGGGATATAATGTTTAATTCTTGTACGATTGACATGGCTTCTGAGAAATTTTATGATATATTGTATTAGGCCTTACACATTTATATTCTTATCAAAAGATTTAGATCCACTCAACCAAAACACAATTTTCACACACTCTACGCGCGTTTCGCCAACTATGTTGGCATCATCAGGAGTTGATGATAGACTGTCTATCATCAACTCCTGATGATGCCAACATAGTTGGCGAAACGCGCGTAGAGTATGCGAAAATTGTGTTTTGGTTGAGTGGTCAACTTAGTTGATAAACCAAAGGTTCCAATTTCCCAATTTAAAACAGAAGAAAGTTTACCTATGAAATAGAAAACAATGGACAACTACCATTTTTAGACACTTTGGTTATCAGGAACGAGAATAAGTTAGAATTTGACATTTTTAGGAAAGATACCGCCACAAGCAGGTATATCCCATCAGATTCGTTTCATTGTAATCAACACAAGATGGCTAGCTTACATTTCCTAGTACATCGTTTATTTAACTTCCCACTAAGTAAAGAAAGATGTAATAAGGAAAAGAATTTGATTAAGGATATAGCTGCAATAAACGGTTATGACGAAGGCTTAGTTGACAAACTAATCAACAAACATAAATTTAAGAAAAACCTACGTAACACCACGTTTTTCCAACACGAAAAATAGACTGAAAAATTCGTTTCAATACCGTATAATCCCACTTACACCAAAAGACTTACCAGCGTGTTCAAAAAAGCGGGTTTAAGTGTTTCAGTCTAACAACACTTTAAAACAGTTAACAGGTAATCCCAAGGATAAAAACAGTAATTTGAAAAAAAGTGGTATTTACGAAATTAGTTGTGGGGATTGTGATAGAAAGTATGTTGGGCAGACTAGACGCTCTGTACAGGTCAGATTTAAAGAGCACTTGGCCCACTTAAAATATGGGCGTACGGAAAAATCTAGTATAGACAATGTAAAATTACTTAAAAATGTATCCAATAATAAATTGTTGGACGCATTTGAAAGTATAGGAATAGGTAAATGTAAAACTAGTTTAAACAAAGACAAAGGACCAATTCCTCTTAGTCCGCTTTTTAGTTTAAGCCATTAGGTACGGGCGGGATAATCATCCTTGGCTGATTAGTCACCCTTGACTGATTAGGTCACCGGGGATGACGGTGCTTGGCACCGCCGGGGGGAAGGGGTATAAATAGCTGTTAGAAATAGTTAATTGTTTAGTCTATCATCAACTCCTGATGATGCCAACATAGTTGGCGAAACGCACTAGAGTGTGTTAAAATTGTGTTTTGGTTGAGTGGTCGACGACAGTGTTTCAACTTAGTTGATAAACCAAACGTTCCAATTTCCCAATTTAAGAAAAAAGATGAACACAAGCGTTATAAAACATTTGGAAACTTCATTTATTATCTTCAATTCTCTGAACTTAGGTCTCGCTGTTCACAAGTACATAATGATTGCTTCAAAAGATGTATATCTAAACTTGAGACTAATATAAGATCTGATACCAAAAACTTTTGGAAATATTACAATAATCAAAGGGACAACTTCCGTTCCATGCATTATGAAGAGAAGCAGGCAAATTGTAATAATGATATTTTCTTCATTTTTGTCAACTGTCTAAAGTCATAAGTACCCTAACCAAATTCCAGTTTATACATACGAAAATAATTATGTTGATGTTACTAATTACCACATTGATATTAAAGAGATCATCGATAATATTATGTCCAAACCTCCTATATTTTCGTATGGTCCTGATGGCATTCCACTGTTCTTTCTAAAAAAATGTACTTTCACTCTAGCAAAACCTCTACACCATCTATTCAACTTATCATTATCTTCGGGTGTATTATCTGTGTTCTGGAAGGAAAGCTTTCTTAGCCCAATTTACAAGAGTGACAGCAAGGACGATATAAAAAATTACAGACCTATTTGCATTCAGTCGGAAATTCCAAAGTTACTCGAGTGTATTGTTTCAAAAAAATTATCATGGGACACTTAATCTATTATTAATAGTGAACAACATGGATTTATGCCTGGTAAATCTACAACTACAAATTTGGTACTTTATAAAAACTTTATAATTGATGCTTTTGAGCAGCGCTCTCAGGTTGATGCAATATATACTGATTTTTCTAAAGCGTTTGATCGGGTTAACCATGTAGTCTTGTTAGCTAAATTCAAGTCGATAGGTATAGTTGGCTCAATGTTTTCATGGCTGGACAGCTATCTCAAAAGACGTACACAGTATGTAAGATTCATCTGCGATATTGGTATCCTCAGGTGTACCACAAGGGTCACACTTAGGTCCTTTACTAGTTAATATATTCATAAACGACGTAGCTGAGGTTATAGTTTACTCACAAAAGTCTGTTTTTGCAGATGGTTTTAAATTCTATATGGTTATTAAAACTAGCGAGGATGCCAGATTGCTCCAATTTGATATAGATAACCTTGCTAGATGTTGTAAAATAAATCTACCTAATGTAAACCCAAGCAAATGCCATCAAATCACTTTTTATAGAAATTACAATCCTGTACAATTTAATTATACATTAGATAACCATCAACTTCATAAAGTTGATATAGTCGAACTCAATCCTTTATGAGAATGAAAAAACAGCAAAGGATTACCGCCAATAGAACACATGCTCATCAATCTGGACATTTTTTAGCACTTTAATGTCGAAAACACCGTACACTGTCCATATACATAAAAATAAAATAATATTTTGGCTATTAGGACCACTGTACAAAGATTCAATAACCAACTTAGCTGGATATCGTTATAGGGGAGAATGGCGGAAAATATTCATACAGTGATACACTGTGCTTGTGTTCGCACTTGATTTTTGATTTAGTGAATAGTAGGTGGTAGGTGATTCGTGGCGTTAGTTTATTTCAGTTAATATTATTCTTGGCTTCCGTGTATATACATACTTTTTTTTATTTTGAAACATTGTTACATTGTACTTCTTATTTATTTATTCGGTGTCAATTTCAATATGTTTCGTCCTTGGGAAAATACAGTTTCTTTAAGTGGATCTAAAGAATCGGAACAATAACTAAATGATATTCCAATGGATTATGTGGTATCAGGTTGTAGTCCCAAAGATTCCTGTAGCTCCGATGAGGAAGAGAACATTTTTCGTGAAAGAACTTCAGAGTATCAAGAAATATCCACCTCGAAAAAACAATATCTTTGTAAAGATGCCCAAACGATATGTATAAATGTTTATAACAATATTGTAACTTCCGAATGTGATAGGAGTGCCATTGAAAAAACATCTTTTTTAACAAATGTTCCCATTAGCACTCTTTATAGAATTATAAAGATTTTTCCAAAAAATCTTAAAGAGAGGTGTGATAAAGGATGTGTTAAAACTTTAGATCCTTCAATATCAAAATTAATTGGTAGTATTATTTATGAATCTTACCAGAAGAAATGAGTTCCCAACAGTGGATAGTATATTTTCTTTACTAAAAAGTAAAAGGCCAGGTTTAAGAATTTCTAAAAGCAGAACACAGCGTTGGATTTAAATACCAAACTAAGAGGACTGTAATAATGGAAAGCCAGCGCATCATAAAATGGAAGATACAATATTTGGAAAAAATTAAGGCATCTCGAAATAGTAACAGAAAATGTACTATTTAGATGAAACGTGGTCCGATACGCCAAAGAAAGGATGGTCTGACGGAACAAGAAGATGCTCAGTAAATGTTCCTTGTAACAAGGGAACTCGACTTACAATTCTTCACTGTGGATCGGACTCAGAGTGGGTACAAAATTGCCTCAAACTCTCTGGAAAAAATTTGGAAGATTGTAATTTAGATTACCACAAAAATATGTCTGGAGAAAGTTTTGAAGATTGGTTTGAAAATCAGCTGTTAAACAATATTGAAGAGAATAGCATCATAGTGATGGATAATGCTTCATATCATTCCCGCTTAATAGAAAAAGTTCCCAATATCAACTCAAATAAGTCTGAGATTCAGGAATTTTTAAGAAATCATTATTTCGAAGAAAATTATACAAAAAAACAATTGCTTCAAGTATTAGGCACACAATAATTTGAAAAAAAATTCTTTATTGATGTAATGGCATCAAAAAGGGGCCACGAGTATTGCGCCTTCCGCCCTATTTTTGTGTATTTAATCCCATAGAATTAATTTGGGGACAACTTAAAAAAAGAATAAGGCGTCATAACGTGTTTCCCAAATTTGACGGGTTGGTTGCAAATTTGGTAAAAGAAGAAATTAACAAAATTTCAGCCGATGATTGGCAGAAAAAAATCAAACATGTCATCAAAGAAGAAAATTCTTATATAACGAGTCCGACCAAATTTATTATCAATTTTGATGACAGTGTTATCCGATGGTGAGGATTAAGATAGGGTAGGTAAGCTTAATTAATTTATAATATTTATGACTTTATTAACCGTGTTTTTAATTTTAGAATTAAAATTTGAGACAAAATTTTAATTAGTAACGTTTGTGAATCTAACAAGAGATCAGAAAATGAAGCTATCAACCTCTATTCAAATCTAATATGCGTTATAGAAATTAAAATATAAATTCATATTAAATTCTTAATAAATAATTTTACGCCATTCACCCCTATGACGATATCCAGCTAAGTTGGCTATTGAATCTTTGCACAGTGGTCCTAATAGCCAAAATATTATTTTATTTTTATGTATATGGACAGTGTACGGTGTTTTCGACATTAAAGTTCTCAAAAATGTCCAGATCCATCAGCATTTCTTCTATTAACGGTATCCTTTGAGTTTTTATAACGTTTTTTCATTCTCATAAACAAGTGGGTTCTACTATACTATAAAAGATCTTGGTGTTACATTTGATCCCAAGTTGTCATTTCAATATCATTATTCCTTATCTACTTCCAAGGCATTGAAAATGTTGGGTTTTATCATGAGATAAAATAACATTATTCAATCGATTCAATAAAACTATTATATTGTTCACTGATTAGATCTAACGTTGAATATAATTATGGAATCCCTATCGCCAAAGGGACATAGACTTAATTGAAAGCGTTCAACTAAAATTTTTAAAATTTGCTGCATATAATATGGGTACTTCTGGTGGAAGTAGCAATTATAACAATGCTTTATTAAGGCTTAACTTGAATTTTCTTGATCATCGCAGAACATAATTAGCACTATGCTTTCTTCATAAGCTACTAAATGGTTCAATTTGCTGTCGAGATTTGCTAAGGCTAGTGAATTTTAACATAAACAGAAGAACACGCATATCCGAAATATTTAATATTCAATTTCACTCTGATTAGGCTCAGAATAAAACTATTTCTAAAATACTCAGGGTTGCTAATATTCACAATGATAACATGGACATTTTCAACTCATCTTTATCATCTTTTAAACGCCAGATTAGAAACGTACATTTTTAACTCTTCTTTTTTCTTAGGTTTGTTTCTTTTTGACATTTTGCTTATTGAAGTGATTTGAGCACTTTTGCAGCGGTTTCCCGGTACAGCCTTGTCTTGCTGACCTTTTAAACCCTGTTTGATTTTTGCTTTTCAATAATGTGGACTGTATGTGTAGAACGTACAAGAACTCTTTCCCCCGTCTCTCCAGTATTACCAATCAAACATCAGGAATTTCATAACACCTTTCATTTAAATTTCTTTAACGAAGAACAAGAACAACACATAAAAACAGGTACTATAATTTAACTATAAGTAACTAGTATAATTGACCTTACCTGCAGACTGTGCGGTAAGGAAACCGAAACAGTGACACATATACTGTGTAGATGCGAGGCACTGGACCGCAAAAGACAGCAAATTTTTGGGCAGCCAATAGGTGACCCAGAACTATACAACTCCCACTCAGTACAGGACCTGTACAAGCTTGTACAGGGCACTAAGGTACTGGACTGGGTATTGTAAACAGAGAGGGAAGATACAATGGGCCGACAGGCCTAAGTGTCACCGGAGGCTTCGGTCAGACGGACCCAACCAGGGGGTGAAGTTTTTTTTAGTGAGTATGCTTTGAAAGGAGAGTCTCACAGTAGACCTTGAGATTTTAGGCTCATAACTTCCCCATAAAGGGTTTTCCTTCACCTCCGCAAAAAAAAAAAAAAACTAGTATAATATATCTCAACTAGTTGAGCAATTCACTGAAGTGAATGTTTAAAAAAAATGAATTTGGAAATTGAAGTTGCAAATATTCGATCGCATCGATTTGTGCTGTATGCTATATGAACTATACGAAGTGTGGAGAGATACTAATTGCGATCTGAACAGAACGAGGTGCTGAGCGATACTAAATCTACAAGCGCGGCTTTGCCGGTTGCAACGAAGCATCCAGACAAAAAGCTGGATAAAAAAAATTGTTTTTCGCCTGGTTAATATTCTAACGGTCGAAATCAAGGTTGAGTGTCTAGACTGTTTTTTTATTGTTATT
Organism: Crepidodera aurea; assembly: GCA_949320105.2. Taxonomy (NCBI): domain Eukaryota; kingdom Metazoa; phylum Arthropoda; class Insecta; order Coleoptera; family Chrysomelidae; genus Crepidodera; species Crepidodera aurea. Next base: position 65,797,283 of record OX439475.1, read on the forward strand.
TAAACCGCGTCGGTTTGTGCGAGGTGGCGTGTTTTCACGGCGTTGTCGGATTTACGCAATACTAATAATCGTTATGCAAATTACGATTTATGTTCAATTTTAGATTAAAAATTGAACACTTATAATGCCTGTTTGATATTTATATTTATATCTCCTCATACATATCGTAACTTTGTTTTGTAAAATGGTATATCCGTAAATAAATAAAAGAAATTAAAATTTTATTCACCTGTTTATCATTAGATTGGAAACGATGTATCTCGAAATATAATATTCGTATTCGGTAATATGGGATTCAACTTGTACATACGTTTGATTGATTTTGGATTGCAAATACTGGTGCAGATACGATTTAAATTAGTAACTGGCTTCTGTATTCTCCTCTCTTCCTATCTCTCTATTTGTGTGTAGTTAGAAATAGAATACGCCGCATTGATATTATCCAATATCTGGGAGCTAAATTTTATCCATAGACGTACTATAGTATATTACGTAATATGTGTTGTAAATAGCATTTTACGCACGAATGGAAAAATTGCGCACGAAGCCGCGTATTACGTACTATACTTTACCAACGGCCATATACAGTGTGCCAAAAGTCTGGACTTAGTTATTGCATCTTTAGATTTTTTTAACAATTTTACAAAATTATAGATGATATATTATCATATAGGATAATTCGTTTTATTTATTAACATTGAAACTTTATTGAAACTTTGAAACTTATCAAACAACTGTTTGGTACATTAACAAATTGTTACATACCTATTAAAAATTGTTACATATACTTAAGTACAGGTTGGTAATAGAAATTATAATTTAAAATTAAACAAAGATACTAGTAAAAAAAAATAAATACTATATCCCAGCAATTTATACAACAAATACAATTTTATTAAAATTTTAAATACATTCAATAATTAAAAGTAAATTTATTGAAAATTTATTAAATATTTATAAATATGCCCCGATAATAGCAACCTGTAAGAATGTAAGAATTTTTATAAACAAACAATTTACAATTTACCATTAGGAACATTATAATTGTTTATGGTTACTGAACAATTATTAAATATATTGGATGTATTTCGATTTGTTGAGTCATAAGTCATTGTAAAATTTTCATGTGTTGCGGTTGTTGAGGTTGTATTTTGTAAAATAGCGGAGGATATTCGAGATGAAGTAAGTTCTTTGTTTTTTAATGAATCGTCAACATAACCTTCCGCTACTGAAGACGATTGCCAGCCACCATGTCTCTTTAAATCCAAGAGATCCCCGCCAGCGTCAACTAAAATAGTTGCTGAAGATCTTCGGAAACAGCGTCCTGTGTAGCGATTAGGATTTTCTAGTTTAAGAAATGTTGCAATATCTTTTGGTATACTGCCTAATTTGTTTATCCCAACGGGTTGTTTTCTTTTAGTACCGTCTTGCGTATAGTGTAATATTTTTTGATTCTAGAATAAAAATGGTCAGAGATCACAAAAGAACGTTGAATGTTGGTTTTTGCCTTTGGAATTCTAATAATGAAGGATTTTCCTGTGTCCTCAACATCATCAATTTTCATATCTCTCAGTTCCTGTTTTCGGCATGCATCACTCACGCCAATTATAAGAACATTCTAAAAATAAAAATTACTGTAAGTGTGGAATATAGCATTAGTGGACATGTTTTACCTTCATAAACAAGTACTGATTGTCAGGAGCCGTTTCGAGGAAATCTTGAATATTTTTGGCCGTCAAAATTTTAGATTGTATGCTTCTAAAGCCGATTTCGATTTCCTTTTTAATAGTGTTATTAACTTGGAATAGGCTTCTATATTTACGTTGTTTTTTATATTTAGAGTCGATCTAAGCATTGAGTAAAAGGACCATAGAAAGCTATGTTTCATTTTTTCCGATAGGTGTTGAAAATATGCTACCAAAACATTTTCGGAGAAAGAATTCACCTTATTTTTTAGTCTCCAGTCCATGAATCTACTGTAACAATTTTCGTAGCGTTCGCGGGATTTACTTGGCAGTAAATTATTCGTTGCCATTTTTGCCATTTCCATGACGTTGGGAGGAGTTAAATTTTCGTTTTCACTATCACTTGACATATTCATATCTTATAATTATTATCTAAAACTTATTTGTCTTTCAAAAAGTTTGTTTTTATTATTTTGATTTTGACAGTTGCTATGGCGGGCAGTTACGCGATTACTACCTACTTATAGTTGCCCTTCTAAATAAGTTGGACAAATTGTTTTGACCGTTTTTATTTCTAAAGAAATGCCATTCATATATATTTTTTTATACATTATTTTTCTACAGATAAGCTAACGATTTATAAAAACACTTTCTTTTTCAAGGAATAGGCCAGTAAGTTAAAACGATCAAAACAATTTGTCCAATTTATTTTGAAGGCAACTATATGTATAAACTGTGCGTTTTGTTTACCAAAACCGTACGTTTTGTTTACGGTAAACAAATCGCACGGTTTTGTGTTTACCGTGCGTCATGAGCTATTTACTGAGGCTGTATGTCGTGTGTTTTTACCTGTTTTCTATAGTGGCCGTAGGTAAAATAATAAATCAACCGAAAAATTTTTACAAACAGGAGAAGTTGATCAAAACACAGATATATTGCAATGAAATAATCACCTGGTATATTAAAAGGAAGGTAACCAGGCAACAAAAAAAAAGAAAAGGGTGACAGGTGATTTTGAGATTGATGGATAAAAAGAAAAGGGAAATGTCAAAAGGTTTAAGGAAGGAAATTGTATTGATGAAGAAAATTTTTGTATAATGTATAGAAAAGAAATCTTATGGTACTTGGAAGGTTTATTGAGTGAAGAGTTTGTTAAGGCGTAAAGACAGGAGGTAGAGTTTGATAAGAGATGGAAGGACTTAATGAGTGAATGAGTGTGAGTGTTAATTAGTCATTTAATTTTCAATTTCGATAATTCATTTTTGTTTAATAAAATTATAAAAAAACACTTTGTATCAAAATATTAGCTAAAAGCTAATAGTGGCGTTTGTGAGTCGGACTCCCCCCCCTTGTTTTTGAGGATGGTGAACACGATGGCGGTATCAGAATTACTGTTTTCGATTGCTGAACCCCCTAAAACGGCCAAAAACTACCCTCTAATGGGGTTAAACGGACAGTGCATCATTTCCATGTAAAAAACGTCTTTCCCCCCCGTTTTCGAGGATCCTGAGCACGGTGGCGGTATCAAAATGTCTCTTTTCGCCAGCCGAACCCCCTAGAACGGTCAAAAACTACCCCTAAAGGGATTAAACGGGCAGCACATCATTTCCCTGTAAAAAACGTCTTTCCCCCCGTTTTCGAGGATGCTGAGCACGGTGGCAGTATTAGAATTTATCTTTTCGCCAACCAAACCCCCTAAAATGGCCAAAAACTACCCCCTAAAGCACAAACTTCTTTCCCTCGTTTTCGAGTATGCTGAGCACGGTGGTAATGTTGAAGATTACTTTCGACCCTCACCAACCCCTCCCCCGTTTTCGAAGATGCTGCGAATGGGAAAAATAATGCTACTTCTCGTCTTGGTTGTAATTTTCTTTCTTCCCCCTTAAGTTGAAAAATTATAATAGAATACCCTAAAAAGTAGGTCTACTGTAAAATTGATAGACATTTTTATTTTCACATTAAAATTTGAGGAAAATTTATTATGTAGCTTGCAATTACGTTTAACAAAATTGTTACAGTCTATTTTCTTATATTAAAACAATTCGCTACATAAAGATACCATGATGCATAAAGCCCCCGATATTAAAAAAAAATTCAACCCTTTCGGGGGTTAGTTTTGACATGTGGAGGGGTAGGTGAGGGTCGGAAATAACCTTCAACACCACCACCGTGCTCAGCATCCTCGAGAATGGAGGGAAAGAGGTTATTTTAAAGGGAATGATGTCCTGCCCGTTAGAGGGTAGTTTTTGGCACTTTTAGGGGTTCGGCTGGCGAAAAGAGAAATTCTGATAACACCATCGTGTTCAGCATCCTCGAAAACGGGGGCACAGGCATTTTGTCGCTGTTAAAAAGAAGAAAAAAAGCACCTCTGTCGGGGGTGAATTTTGGCCGGTCGAGGGGTTGGTGAGGTTCGGAAGTAATCTTTTTAATACCACCACCGTGATCGGCATCCTCGAAAACGGGGGGAAATACGTTTTTTTACCCGTTTAACCCCTTTAGGGGGTAGTTTTAGGGGGTTCGGCTGGCGAAAAGAGAAATTCTGATACCGCCATCGAGTTCAGCATCCTCGAAAACGGGGAGGAGGGGGAGGTACTCTCAATCCTGATAAATTTTGGTCAATTTTTTATGGTTTTTTCCGACTGCTCCTGTAAAGGATTTTCCAATCGAAATATTCCAAACTTCCGTGCATTTGTATAGTTTGTGTAATACATATAGTAGCCCCAATTTAACAGCTTTAAAGCCACGCCTTTGTTGCTACCAAAACAACTTCTGACGTAGCGGCATCCTTTGAGACTACCGCAAAGGATGCCGCTACGTTGCCGAGGACGCAAAGACCAGTTAAACTATGATTTGGTCGGGTGGCCGAGCGATTAGTCGCTTCGATTATATCTTAGTGAATGCATTTTATCAGCTCGAGAAATATTCTCTGGCTCCCGAGCTATATATTAAAGTAGAACACTTGACATCGACTTTTTTAGATGGCTGGACTATAGGGATTACTTAAACTGCTGTTCATCATTTAAGAGACTATGAGCCCTTCCATTCTTTTAATGTTAATAAAGGTAGAACTCTCTCTATAGGAGTATCTATTTCCAAAAGAACAAGGTTTAGATCCTTACCACGTTCGGAAACTAAAGGCGTTATATACATGGGACGAAGAGAGGATTGAGTTCTATCAATGGATATTACATTGAAAAATTCTTGAATAATATTTTATTTACTTTTATCCGAGATGGAATATTTAATATGCACAACACTCTTATATGGAGTGATGAAAATCCTCATGCCTTCCATAAAGACGGTCACCAGCGAAAATTTTCAATAAATGTTTGGGTTGGCATAAATCCAATATTCTTCCAAATCGTCTAAATGGGCCCAGTATCCTCGTTTCCTCGGACAAAAATTACCAATTCTTTTGGAAATAGGATTTCTCGCGATAAGATGACGTAGAAGTTGGCCTCCCAAGTCTCCCGGCTTAAATCCCTGTGATATTTTTTGTGTGGCTATATGAAACAGATTATGGTGTGTCCATTAATTCCATAGAACAATATAACAGCTGTAGAAATTCGAGAGAATCCCGAGATAATTCGTAGAACTCAAATTTCTCTTCAGCGGAGAGCAGTGCTTGTGTCATTTTGAGTAACTGTTATAATTTTAATGGTAAGTCATTTATCTCCATCTGTATTGAAGAATTAATGAGAAAAATCCTGTATGATTGAAATTATCTAAAAAATACATACCTAAATAAAAAAATGTCTTCATTGATCGCATAAAACATACCAAGATTGGTTTTTACATTTTTTAGCCGTTTTAAATATTACGAAATAAGTTCTGATTTATCAATATTATTTTGTTGATAGAAGATAAGACTGGATTCACCGGAAATCGTTCTAATGTTTATTATGCAAATTTCTGAAAAACAGATTAACATTATAAATAGAACTAACACATTGAGATGATTAATCTTGCAAACAGTAAGTAATATAATTATTTTATTACTTTTTCCTTCTGGAACCTACAATATACTGCTTTATTTATTTTTTGAATATATAGTGAAATCGCGATTGACACGGAGTAATAAATCAAAATTTGATGGGAGTTTTACAGCACAGGCGGCTCAAACAAAATCTGTGAGTAGTTAAAATTAAGAATTTTGTCTGTGCCGCCCGGTTTTGTTGGACATAACAATAAACTATCCTTATTTTAATCCCGTTTGTATTATTATTCTTTTTGTTACTATTTTAAACTTAAATAATTGTAATTTGGAATTTTTTTTGGTTGGCTAAAGCCAATCTTTTGTTTTTTGTGTTTTTTTTGGTGGGTAAACTTGGCAAATTCAATATTTTCGTTTTGTAAAGTATCTACATACCGAAATAATACTCAATAATACATATTAAAAAATATATATTTTTAAATGATGATTTTATGTACCCCGTAAATAATATACAGGGTGTCCCATTAAGAATGGGACATAGAACAACCGCAGATTCTCCAATTCAAAATAAAACGATTAATCGAAATATGCTTAGATAAAATGTTACTCGTTTCCGAAATACGGGGTGTTGAAGTTGAAAACTGAAAAATTATTAATGGCCATAATTTTTTTTAATACACCGTATAATTTTACTCAAATCGGCACACTTGTTAAATATCATAAAATGCATCTAACAGTAAAAAAACAGTTCAGTACGCTCTACCAGTGGCGTACGGGAGGAGTAAGTAATGCTTGTACCCCTTCTAAATGTTACGCCGCTGTCTAAATTTTAATTTGGACTATAATTTTAATTTTTTGATATTTTCTAAGTCAATAATATACACTTGTTAGTTTGTTGTAAAGTCATTGTTTTTCGAGATATTCGCAGTTATAGATAGACATGTACTTTTTATATGTATTATTAATTGATAATATAAATTTTTACAATTTTGTCTTAAAACCAAACAAAGTAAAAACCATGTCCCTCATTTCTAAATTGGAAAATTCGTTATGACGTGGCATTTTACAATAATATTACACTTATTAATAACAATAATCACTTATCGGCAACAGACAGTTACTACGAAAATGTTTAACTGACAGTGACAGAACTTCATTATAAATCAAAGCCTGCTGTCAAAATTTTCAATTATAAATTAATAAATATTCTCACAATCGCAACGTGTCTATTAGGAACTTAACATTACAAATCAGAACAAAAAAATAAAAAAAATAGAATAAAGCTGTTTGGTCGCGAATCTCATTGATTGTAAAAATGAATATTATTAATAATAATACAAATAAAAAGTACGTCTATCTTTCTTTAACTGCGAATATCTCGAAAAACAATGACTTTACAACAAACTAACAAGTGTACATTATTGACTTAGAAAATATGAAAAAAATTAAAATAATAGTCAAAATTAAAATTTAGACAGCGGCGTAACATTTAGAAGGGGTACAAGCATTACTTACTCCTGCCGTATGCCACTGGTAGAGCGTACTGAACTGTTTTTTTTTACTGTTAGATGCATTTTATGATATTTAACAAGTGTGCCGATTTGAGTAAAATTATACGGTGTATTAAAAAAATTATGGCCATTAATAATTTTTCAGTTTTCAACTTCAACACCCCGTATTTCGGAAATGAGTAACATTTTATCTAAGCATATTTCGCTTAATCGTTTTATTTTGAATTGGAGAATCTGCGGTTGCGGTTGTTCTATGTCCCATTCTTAATGGGACACCCTGTATAGGGACCCACATCTGAACTTTCCTGCTCTGGCAGATATATTACTCCGGCTCGATCACGATTTCAGTATAGTACATAAACAAAATTTTTTCTGAAGGTTTGGAAGAAAACAAGGTCCTTTATATCTCTTTCTTCCAAACCTTCAGTACCTACTACTCACATATGGCTAACCCTACTTTAAATTTTTTCTTGCGAAATTTTTGGAAAAAGTTTTTACTTTAGAAAAGTGGTTTTAATATCCATAAAGAAAAATATTTAAAAAATATATTTTGAGAATTATCACTGATTAATTATAGAATATCTAAAAAATATCACTTTCATTCGAAGTAATAAAAACAAGAAATTATGAAGAATTTTAGAGAATGTTTTTTTCCGCAAATCCGTAGGAAATTTTGACATTCCAGACAAAATTTCTTAAATAAAAAGTCAAGATTTCCTAACTATTAGGAAATATTCATTTCCTTACAGTTGTTAGTGTTCTACAAGAATGATTAAAAACACGTTGTTAATAAGGAATTAATTTTATATTTTATATTTACAGTTATTTGACAGTTAGTACAATTATTGAACATTGGAGGAACATTATCAGAACTATGAGAAACATTTTGGACAAAATACGGGGTAGTAGGGTTATTTTGTTGAACATTTTGTACTGTGAAAATTTTATTTGCCACCTTATTGTTAAGAGATTCTTCAATATATCTTTCTTTTTTTTTCTAAATTGATGTATTCTTACCACTTGTCTACAACTCTTTCCGCTTTGATATTTAAAGAAAAATCGGTCACTGTTCATATTTCCTGGTCTTAACGAAACATACTTTCGATAAACATTCAACTACATCTGATTAACTACAAATGATCTTGGTTTGTTGGTCTTCGAATCAGGTATACTAATTAAAAGATTAAATGCTTCTACATCGTGTAGAACAGTGGCGTAGCCAAGGGAGCCCCCCCCCCCGAAACTTCTATAAGTTTATAAGAAAATGCAGTAACTATATAATTCATAATTATTTTACGTTTTTAAGCCAGCGATTAAGTTATATTCAGATGATTTACAAACAATATACACGGTTATTCTACGCAGTGAATGGGATACTTGGACAGTGAAATGCCAAAAAGTAGATTCCTGTCTTCCTCAAAGTGCAGTCGATACTTTAAATGTAGCAGATCCTTGTTTGTTTCCTAACATTTTTACGCTATTATAAATTTTAGCCGTTTTACCCGTTACCACTGCCTCTGCAGAACGAACTGAACGAAGTTTCTCAACAATGAAAAGACTGAAATCATATTTTCGGAATAATACATCTACCAATTGATTAACAGGTCTAGCTTTGATGTCAGACAAACTCGCAGAATTGCCTTTGAATAATGCTCATTCAAAGTTCAATCTTATATTAATAATTAGTTGTCTCAATAATTAACAAATTGTTGTTAAATAAAATAATGTATTTAAATAGCCTACATTGTATACAGGGTGACCCAGAGTTAAACGTTAAACGTTCAGGATCGGGTTTTCAGGAAAAAAATAAGATTTTTATTTCCGAGTTTTTAATTTTTTTTCTCAAAACTAAGCGAGATACGAATAAAATTGAAGAAGCAAAAAATTTGTGTATTCAACTGTTTAATCCAAGAAAAGTAACTAACATACAAAAAACAGGCGTACAAAGATTTGTCCTAATATCAATTAAATTACCTTGTGGAACGTCACTGGAATTAATAATTTAATTCTAATAATATTTAAATTATTGCCGCAAATAAGCGTGCCAAGTTTTATCAAAATCAACCAAATTGTTTTTTGAGCAATTCATAAAAAACTCTTTTGTTCTAAAATCAAAATAAGTTAGGACCCAGGATTATGGGAATAAAAAATCTTATTTTTTCCTGAAAAACCGATCCTGAACGTTTGACGGTTTAACCCTGGGCCACCCTGTATATTTACCCCATGCCTGCTGAAAAAAGTATTTATAGTATATTTATTATCTACGAGAACTGGTGGACCCCCTCCGAAAAAAATTCCTGGCTACGCCACTGGTGTAGAGTCATTCGTGCTAACTCATCCATTCTACAGGTCCCAGAAATGCCAAATATTAAAGCCCCCTAAAAAATAAATAAATGTGTAATCTAAATAGAAATTAAAACCTTGTAAATTACCTTAATCATTAAATTTTCCTTATCTGGAGCTTCCTAGATAAATTTTTCGATTTGTTCCTTCGTTAAAATCTTAGATTTCTTTGTCCTATAACCTTGAGCTTGCCGTTTCAATAAAGAACGAAGCTTTGAATATGAACATTGTGTTTAATTGCAAGGGTTGACTTCAACATTGAATAATTGGCCCATAATGTTGAAGATTTCATTTTTAAACAAAGGTCTAGAAAGTATGACATTACAACATTTTACTCTGGCGATAGTCCATAAAACGTGTACATGCATATGCTTACTTTTCTCTTGATTTCTTTGGCAATAATTCTAATGAAGCAGTATTCACTGCCTCAACCAGCTCTGGAAGAGTCCCAGGAATGGAAAATTCAGCATCACTTATCATTTTACACTGTTTTGCTTTCGAAAACACCTGCAATTAAAGGACCCCGCAGTTTTTGATAGGAAAATGGCTTTCGGTGGATTTCTCTCAAACTTCGGAAATTTATTCTTCATCCCATCCCGATCAAAAGTGTTCACGGGCCCAACTCAATCCTATGTACAGATTTCGAGCTAGCGCGAGTTTAAAATGATTATGGATATATGTCATACACACCCAGATACACACACGCACACATTTAGCTTTTTTTAGAAGATTTTATTTTGATTTCTAAACTGTTACTTAAGAATTTATTTTTTATTGACATTAAATTTTTCATTTTTCAATTACTTTTTTGTTACCATGACTATGGCCGACATGGGCGTTTCATTAACAGGGTTAAACACAGCCAGTCACCTTGAAATAAATTAAAAAACTAAATAAATGTTCAATGGAGAAATATTTTTTGTAAGAGAACGCTTAACAATTAACATGTCCAGCACAAGCGTCACTTGTCGTTATCTCATCTAACCTAACCCTACTCTTTTATACTCCTACAAGGGTTCCACGACTCGCATAGAGCAAAAATGCAGCATAATCATTGTTTATTATTCTTATTTATTTATAGCACATGTTTTATTAATCTAACTACAATTTGGCGTAGTCTTTGGGAGATCAACTCGTCATATTTGTTTAAAATGAAGGATTAAAAAGGAAGATACGAAAAACCATCTTGCCATCAGCGAAATAACAACGATGCTTATTTCAGCTCATTTTCATAGTGCCCCTATTAAAGTAACATGTATTTAACTCTATGTTCTATAATCTAGACATCTATCACTCGCGGTCCACCCTCAATCTAATAATCTTGTTGACGGATCTTTCTAACATGAATTATTAAAAAGGAACATGTGGAAAAACCATCTTACCCCGGACCATGAGGTATGATTGTGAAAGCTAATTTTTTTCACAACAAACAAATGTGCATTTCTTCGGCGTCTTCATCATCCACATCGGCACAAACATTGTTACCCCAATGTTCACAAAGCTGGTAACCTATCCAACCTTCTAGTGATTTCAGAAAAATATTTATGTGTAAAAAAATTGTGTCTTCATCATTGTTCTTTTGCGTTTTGTCTGAAAGTTTAGTATTTTTTAGGCAGTTTTTTGTGTAGATTATGAGGATTGGCATTTTTAAATTTTCCAGCTCATTTTTATAGTGCCCTTATATCCCTTCATACCCCACACCCATTATCTTGCTTGCTTGCTTTCATTAAGTGATTCACTTAGGTACTTGTGAAGTTAGGACACTAAAGGCGTTTTGTGTGGATGTTTTCTATCTAAAACCAAACTGTTGTTTTGACAGTATTTCATATTTGTTTAGGTATGAAACTAATCTATTTTTAATTAATTTTTCAAACTTTTTTGAGAAGTGGGTGATTAACCATATGTGTTGGTAATTGCTGATGTTGTTACATCTCCCTTTTTATGTAATAGAGTAACAATTGTTCTATACATTTAGGTAGAGTATGTGTAAATGGTTTTAAAAGATAATCACAGTTTAATTTAATTTGTGTTATCTATTCCAACAATTTTCCCATTTTTTAAATCAAAATAGGTGCAATTAGGAATAGATTTTCATTGCTTTTTATTTGGTTTGCTAAAGCTCTTATTAAATTCATTAGCAATGTTAATTTTATGCTGGACATAATTGTTAAGTGTTCTCTTACAAAGAGTATTTCTCCATTGAGCATTTAGTTTTGTATTTATTCCAAGGTGTCCGTCCGGCTGTGTTTAACCCTGTTAATGAAATGCCCATGTCGGACATAGTCTAGCTGTATTCATGGTAACAAAAAAGTGATTGAAAAATGAAAAATGTAATGTCAATAAAAAAAAATCTTAAAAAATAGTTTAGAAATCAAAATAAAATCTTCTAAAAGACGCTAAATGTGTGCGTGTGTGTGTATCTGGGTGTGTATGACATATATCCATCATATAAACCATAAACGTAAAGAGGTGAACGCCTAACGTGCCGATAAATGCGCATATATCGAGTTCCACCTAATCATTTTAAACTCGCGCTAGCTCGAAATCTGTACATAGGATTGAGTTGGACCCGTGAACACTTTTGATCGGGATGGGATGAAGAATAAATTTCCGAAGTTTGAGAGAAATCCACCGAAAGCCATTTTCCTATCAAAAATTGCGGGGTCCTTTATATGCGTCAAGTTTGACAATTTAACATTAATACATTTCCATAGTAATGCAACCAATTTTATTACGAATTTCAAAGCACCACTTATTTGTGAATAAAATTATTCGCGATTTTTTCAAAATTAATTAATATTTATCGAATTTTAAACCATTTGCGGAAAAATAGTATGTTTACCTCGTACGAAAAGCCACATTCCTGGACTCTGTGTTGCTAAGTCTCGGCTTGCGCCTCGACTTAGCAATCTTCACAGTCGTTCAGGAATGTAGACTTTTTCCTGCGCGGTAAGCAATGTACTATTGTTGTATTTGGATAGAAATATTTTTGCTAATAATATAGTTGGTAATAATCGATAGGAATAATACCGTCCATCGCAAATTCTTGAAATAACTTGTTGGATAATTTTTTTGACTTACAATCCATGAAAAATTCATAAAGCCAGAGCTTTTGGAGATCTTTCAACCCACCGCACCTTTTAAAAAATCCCCAAAAAAATTTTTTTGGTGACGTTTTGATTACCCGTACGCCCAATGGTTGCCTAAGTCACTCACTTTACCGCAAACCAACCCACACAAATCGATATCTAAATCGCCCCATCACCATCCACGTCAAAAAATGTCTGTAATCAATTCCTTGGTTCATCGAGCAATCACCATTTCCCAACCCGATAATCTGCAACGTGAATTCAACCACGCCAAAGAAAGTTTTGGAAAAAACGGATATAAAAACCAAGATATTCAAAGGTTCGCGAATTCAGGACCTTCGAAGAGAGAATATCAAAACCGTTTTCAAACCGCCATAAAGTATAGATCCTTCCCTCTCCAAGGACAAACATCCCTGCCATCGGCTAAAGCCAGGCATGTCAAACCCGCGGCCCGCCAATACTTAGATTGCGGTCCGCCGAGACGTTTGAAATTTTTTGTGATAAGATACATGAATTTATTAATTAAAAATAAATTTTGTTTTTATTTGTATGCAGTTCAATTTAATGCATTAATTTTTTTGAACAGTAAAAACATGCGGCCCCTAACTTAGTGCAAAATAGATCATGTGGCCCGCAATATCATATGAGTTTGACATGTCTGGGCTAAAGGCATCTATAAAATACCTTGTTCATGTGGTCAGGTTTACATTGGAGAAACTGGACGATCAGTCCAACAACATATAACTGAACATCAACGTTGCATCCGAACAGGACTTTGGAATTGGTCAGCCATTGCAAAACATCAGCATGACACTGGACATAGGACCTTTTTTGAAAATTCCAAACTCCTAGTAAATTGACCCCACTTCTAACTCAGAAAAATCCGAGAATCCATCGAAATAAAGAAAAATCCGAACAACTTCAATCGGGACGAAGGATATTTTCTTTCTCTGATATGGACTCCTGCCATTCAGCATATTCATCCAACCGTAACAGCTTCCGCTAGTGGTCGGCCGCATCCATAAATACCTACGCTTAACCAAATCCCAGCAGTTTCAGTTTCGCCTCCGGTATGGTTAATATAGTGAGTTGCGGTGCTCTAACTCACTACTCCTGATGAAGCCTCCTACGATGGCAGGCGAAACGTTAAAACCTATTGTCGAAATGACACGGTCCAAACCCAGAAGAATTATATATTTTTTCGACTGATCTTCGGCGTCTTAAATTTTCAGTTTTAAAGGCATATAGGTATTACAATAAATTATAAAATAAATTTATTTTAGTACGCCCATGGAATAAACTGTATGGTTGGTAACGAGAGTTTCTCTTTTAGAATAGGAATAAGTGGTAAAGGGAATATATTAAGTATTAATAGGGAATATTCATGATAATTATTTGATAACGAGAAACCATTACAGTAATATTTTTTTATTATATTAAATCACAAACAACCCAACCTCTTGGACTAGAAAAATAAAACTATTGAAGTTCTTTCCTTTTGTGACATAAGCATCCTTAGAAACAATTTTTCGATATTCATCTCCCAAATGAGTTAAACGGGGCGTTTAAGTTTTAATGAAAAAAACGCGATAGGGCGTGGATAATAATAATAAACACCTGTTTCACAGTTTTTTTTTTAATTTTTATTGTACCAAGATTAATTTTTTTTAAATATTCTCCCAAACAAGTAATTACTGAAATAAAAAAATATCAATCCGAAAAAAGCTCCAGGTTTTACTGGAGAAATTTTAAAACAATTACTCAAAAAAGCAATAATTAAACTAACTAACCTAATAAATGCTGCCTTCAGACTGAAGTATGTACCCAGCCTTTAGAAAATTGCGGAAGTCATAATGAAACCCAAGCCAGGGAAACCACCACATGAGGCCTCGTCATACAGACTGTCCAATCGCAACCCCCAAAGTACGCCTATGTGGCCCTACCATCGAATCGACTAAGTAAGAAGAGGGTTGAGGGTAGTGACCACTTTTGAGATAGTGTGAGACAGTGTCAGACTTTTAGACAGTTAAAAAAAAAATCTGTATTTTGTTGTTGTTGTGTAAGTCTTATATTAAAAATAAATTTATTAAAAAAAAGTTACTGGCATAATTGCATAATTAATCCAGAGTTCTACACAGACCGATCTTATTACTCTTACTCAAAAGACTAAAACCACTTATCGAAGAAAGAGAAATTATCCCTGATCACCAATTTGTAGTTTATAGAATAACCAACATTATAGAGAAGTCATTAGAAGAGAAAAACATTTGTGCTACTATCTTTCTTGATGTAGCACAAGCGTTTGATAAGGTTTGGCAAGAAGGCTTAATACATAAGCCAATCTTTTCCTTCCAAAACAATATACAGATATCCTCCATTCATATATATCGGAAAGATACTTTAGAATTATACGTAATGTACACATGTGATATTCCAGAGTTAGAAAACAATACCATAGCCACCTTCGCGACAGCACTGCCATTCTAGCAGTAGGAAAGAGCAATGAAGAAGCAACCCACAAGCTGCAAACAGCTGTCCACCTTATTAGGACGAAGAGATGGAAAATTAAACTTAATTAAACTAAATTTATTTATTTATTTATTTATTTATTTATTCAATAAATACTATGATAAGCGATAAGTGCTACTGCTACTGTTAATTAAGCAGGTTTTTTCTTTACCTTTGATTTTCCAAAAATATCCATTCAGGCAAGTCGTTCCCGCATACTTGAATTTCCGTTCCAGTCTTTTGGTATTGCTCAACATAGATTTAAATTACAAAAATTTGGAGAAAATGACATGACATACTTTTCGTAGTTTGACATCACTCCACGTTAACTTTAGAAACAAAAGGATAGATCATATTCCAGTCAGAATAAACAATAACCGGATTCCATATTCAAACACAGCAAAATACTTAGGTATTACCTTAGATGCCAAACTCCGATGGAAAGTGCATGTTAAAATGAAAAGAGAAGAACTTGGACTGAAATATAGAAAAACACACATAATACACTACATAATAAACTTATGCTTTATAAGCAGATACTTAAGCATATATGGATCTATGGTATCCAACTAAGGGGATGCACCAAAGCAAGCAACTTAGCAATCATCCAAAGATTTCAAAACAAAGCACTGAGGAACATAGTAGATGCTCCTTGATACATACGCAATAGTGACCTTTATAGGGATCTGAAAATGGACACTGTTGACCAGACCATCAAGAAATTAGCCAAGAGTCATGAAGAAAGACTTCATCATCATGTCAATGTCGAGGCTATCCAGCAGTTAGTTTAGTGTTTTTAGTGCAAAAGCAGAGCTTGTGTATGCACGTTAAAGTTGTGCAATCCATTCTACAGAACCTAAGAACCTATTAGATTAAGTTAGAATTAAATTGCTCATTGGTCACTGTTGACCAGATTATAATATACTAAATGCCTTTATGGTTGTTTAATAATAAAAAAAATATTATGGTTCCCACGAAAGGGGATATCCAGTAATGTTCAGGGAACATCGTGAGAGCCAAGGGAAAGAAGGTAGGAATTGGTGTTCTTCTTAAATCTCTGGAGGTTGTACGCCTCGAGTAACCTCCCTAGGCAATGTGTTCCAAAGCATCGCTGTTCGTTGAATGGACGAGTCTTTGGAAAGAGATGTTCTGCAGGTCTCCACAAAGGGGTGTGAAGACTGATCTTGACGGTTAATCTCGGAGAGGAGGAACGATTGTTGATATTTCAGACGAGCATTGCCCATGAAAATATCTATAAAATAGAGACAAATCGCTAACTTTTCTACGGTGTTCCAGAGAGGTGAGCGAGTTTGTAAGCGAGGCATCACCAACGAAACGAATTGCCCTTTATTGGACATAAATATGGGAACAGTATTCCAGTATATGTGCCTTATAGATCATAAGCAGCTGACTGGAAGTGAACTAGCTCTTAGCACGAAACAGAAAACCAAGTTATTGGGATGCACTTCTGGCAATGGACCTCACGTGATTTTCCCAAGAAAGGTTATTGCTGATAGTAATACCAAGCATCGACATGTATGACTTCAATGGTATGGTTACTCCTTACAGAATTATGTTGGGCACAGTGAGATCGGCTTTTCTAAAGAAAATACATGCTTGTGTTTTGTTTGCATTGAAGTCTACCAAGTTATTTGATCCCCATTCGAGAATTGTTGTCAAGTCCATATTTATGTTGTTAACATTTCTTCCTCGTTCATTTTTGGTTTCACGGGCTGGTATAGAAGCCCTGGAAGAGAACGCGGTATGGAGGGCGCTATCATCCGCGAAGCTGCGTACAGGACAAGAAGTTGCTTCCAACAAATCGTTGATGTGATGTAGAAATAGTGTTGGTGCTAGAAGTGATCCCTGCGGAACACCAGAATTTATGACTAGAGAGTCAGATGAAACTCCATCGACCACTATATGGAGAGACCTGTTTGAGAGAAAACGAGCTAGCAGAGAACAAAGCTGATGGGGTAAGCCATAAGATGGAAGCTTGGCGAGGAGTCCCCGGTGCCAAACACGATCGAATGCCATTTAGATATCTAATGCAACGGCTAAGGCGTCACCATATTTTTCAATAGATTGCTGCCATATATGTGTGACGTGAGCAGGTCACCAGTTAATCTCTGATGACGGAAGCCATATTGCCTGTCGTTGACAATTCCTGAGTGTTCCAGATATTTCATGAACTCGATGTTGATGGCTTTTTCCAGCTTAACGATTAGATTCAAAATCAAGGTCTATTTATGTTCTACCGCTAGCTTTTTGAATTTTCTTAGATTAATTTTTATTTACTTATCGCTACCAATTGATCCGCTCCCTCGTAAAACACGAAAAGGGTCTTCCAATCTGTCGATGTCGATGATGACGTCAGTGGAAATCTCGAAAAGTCATTTTCATAATCCCGTGGGGGTTCTTGAACCGATTAGGACTAAGGGGCTGAGGGCTCGTGATATTAAGGGTTGCGGCGGCAATTCAATCTCTCAAAGGAAGGAGAGAAACGAGACGGTATTCTTGGTGCACCGGCTGTTCTCTAGTGCTAGTAGCTCTTGTCGCTATTATCATATTATTAAGGGCTCGAGTGGGAAGGGCAATTAACGGGGTATAGAACGAAGGAAGGTAGAGAGAGGAGGTAACATTTTGGCAAATGTATCAAACAAAAATTTAACGTTATTTAAGTATGATTTGTTTTTAGTGCATTTTATTTTGCATTCTTAAAAAAATATGTTTAAAATCATATAAAACTCTCATATTTCGTTCTTAGAAATACGGAGTGATTCCATATAAATTTGTTTGTATTTCGGGTACTAGCGTCATATAAACATATATTATATTTATTAGTCTTTCGTAGAAATTGAAACATTCTATCAACAAATCCTTTATCTCCTTCAATATGAGTGATTATTTCCCTTGATTTATATAAACCAATGAAATGTCACAATTTTTAAAATTCAGACCAATCGGAATCAATAATCAGCGACTATTTCTCTAGACCAAATATCAGCGACTATTTCCCTAGGGAAATAGTCACTTTGATACGTCACATAAAAATGTCAAATACTTCTGTCAGTTTTTGCTAAAGGAGTTCTGTCACAATTTGATAAATTATTGTTAAATGGAAAGATTCGGTGTTTTAGATAACAAATCTATAGAAAAAGAAGTCAAATCTTTGATACCTACGAATACGGTACGAAGTAAGAGTAGTATCTGGGCTCAATTTAGACAATTTTGTACAGTACGGAACTATACATTAGATGCACATACATCAGAATGTGAATTAAACAATATTTTGAAAGACTGGGCGTGGAACAAGATGAAAACCAATGGAGAAGAATATAAAGAATACACATTAAAATGTATGTTTCCACTTTAATTAACTTTAATTAGTATTCTATTTAATTTCCTATTATTTTAATTGTATTCCTGATGTTTGTGTTCTGTTAATAAAGTTTTTTCTTATTTACATATCCGAAATTAATTTAATTTTCGCGGGAAATAATCTTCCTAAATATAACTCAACCTTAATAAATTTATTGTTGCTAAATTTTTCGTGTTTTTTGCAATTTGTTTCGGCATAATTTTGTCATTAATAATCAAAGATTATTAATGACAAAATTATGTCTCAACAAATTGATATCAAAAACACTCAAAATTTAAGTTTAAATAGTCGACTATTTATCAAGGTCTCGTTATATTACCCTTGATAATTAAACGGGGGCCTTTACCATTTGGAAATTTTAAGCCAAACCTTCTATAAATGCCTGACGAGCATTTGTAACCTGTTTATCTTACCAAACTTTTTTTACAAAATGTCCTTCATTTATCCATGTTTCATCTAAATAAAAAATATTTTTGTCTTCTCTTCTTAATTTTCTAATTTCCCTTAAATATTGCCTACTCCAACAACACATAATTTCATCTTTCTCTATGACAGATTTTCTATTGTTCTTCTCCCAAACGAAGTCTAATTCATGTAAAGTTTTCCACAATTTGTCTCTTTTAACGTTTGGCAAAGTTTTGTCTCCCTTAATGTCTACTAAAAGTTTATCCAAAGTAGGTATCTTTTTTTGTAAAAAAAAAACTAATGCACTTTTCTTCGGATCAGTTGTTTCATAGTACCGTCTATTTGAGTGGGTTTTCTCCCTGTTGACGTTTTAGGTGCTACTGTAATACTTCCATCCTTTCGTAGCTTCAAAAGTCTATAAATGGTTGCTTGTCCAACTCCGGTCATATGTGAACACTTAGAAACTATACTCCGAACAGTACTACTGAAATGTTCATGTACAAGAACGTCATGTACATTTAACACTAAAGTTTTCATATGCACTTTAATGTCACAGGAGTATAATTAGACGTTAGTGCCATTTTTATTGCACACATTCACTTGATCAATATTTTTTGTATCGCCTATTATTACAGAACTAACAATTATGCGTGTTACAATCACAGGACAAACAGAAATGTAAATTTTAACTAAAATAATTTATAATCTGCACAACACTTTCTGCCGATTAGAAATTTTAATCCTTTCTAAGTAAGTTGAGGGCTATTTAAATTGATCTTGAATTGTAAATATTTTCTACTTGTAGAGATTACATACTTACCAAGAATTGTAATAAATTGGTATTTTTAAAAATTTTAGGAAGAAAACCCAAGATTTCATTTTGGGTCATAAAAATTTTGCTATCAATCATTTTCAAACAGAGTATAGTATAAGTTTGATTACTTAACCTTAGTTTTTGCCGGAACTGATAGTAAATGTATATATATATATATATATATATATATATATATATATATATATATATATATATATATATATATATATATATATATTGTAACGGTCAAACAAGGTGTAAATGAAGGAAATGCCTAACTTTTGTTGAATAATAATAATCATCAAATTCTACAAATAAATATTATTAAATAATCATTTATTTTAATCTGAACCAACATTATACAGAACGTGTTTAATTAAATACAATTTCAAATCAATCTTGAAGTAGCAATTAATTCATAAAATATTAGATTTCTGAAGGTTAATATTAACGCAGTAACCCCATAAGCAGCTTTCATCGACGATTTTAAGATAAAACTGAATAGTCTCAGACAAGTCTGCAATCGTTACATCTAAGTAAAAGTTATTATTTTAAACACTATGTGAAAAAGAAATTTTCCACATAACCTCAAAATGAAATATTCAAATTTAAACAAATCATTAATCTAAATTTAGGGGAAAGTCAATGAAAATTAGAAAACAAAGCGTGGGAATTGCTAAAATCATAATATTATTGTAAAATAAACAATAATAATATAGTTTAACAGAATTATAACTTCAATAATAACGAAAACAGAAAAACCTTCATGTATTTTTAATATTAGTCAAAATAGCAAATAATTTACACCAAAGTCATTCTTTTAATCTAAAGAATGATTTGGTAATGGTTAAAAGATGTGTAAAAGTAATTTTTTTTATATTATAATAATTTATTTAAGAATTTTATGTCAAATTCCGATCTAGGAAGCTGTGAGATATAAGTTCATAAAAACCAAATTTCGCGATCAAGCGGTGCTTTTGCTTAAAAACCTCCGAAGTGTCCACATCAATGCTTGTAACGTAAACAAATGAAAATCTATGTCAAAGCCATTATAGATCGATGAAATAATTGTAGAAATTTACCTGTCAATTTCTAAAGTGAGGTTAGAATTAATTTTTCATCTGAAGATTTTGGAATTTAAATAAAATAGACTTTCCAATCAACATTTCATCATCCTTTCCTGAAGTAAATCCAGTTCCTGAATTTTTCCTGAATTTGTATCCAGTTTAAAATATATCCTGTAGAACATAATCCCGTATTCCTGATTGAAACCTGGTAGAATCATTTGGACCACAGCGTCGATTTGCAAACAAGCAACTAAAGTTTGCTAAAAGAATTCAGAAAGCATTAAAGGTACCTTTTCATTTCCTTAAATATCGATATTTAAAACTTTAAAATAAACAATAGGGCCAGAGTACTCAACTAATTTAACCTATATTTTTAATTTATAATAATAAAAACAGAATAACGTAAGAAAGAATTTTACATAATAAATAACAATTATAAAATTTGAAAGACAATAATAATAATAAACGTTACACTTTCTGCTGTTTAAATATTTCACACTGCAACCGCAAACTTTGATTTCTGTTTTTGATTGTAAATAAATGCACACATATTTTTCTTCTAAGTGAGTCGTTATTATTGAAGGTTATAACTTTAAAGTCAATTTACAGAAGCACGACTAAGGTTCAAGGTTTTTATGCTTCCGGCTGAATTGAAAGAGGCCGCCCCACAAAAATAAACACGTTCTGGCTAAGATTACGTCAGAAGGTAAAATTAATCTTTTAAGAAAGTTACTTACTTACAAAATAAATTAAAACTTATACAAAAACAAAAAATTAGGTGTTTCACATTTCGTTTCGCATGGAACGATACTGCCTAATTAGCAGTAAGTAACAATATATATGTCTATATCGCATAACAATCTTAGATCAAAAAACGTTAAATGATAAGTTTCGAACTCTCTTTACCATTATAGACTAACAGACTACCAGATAACAATATCTGGTTCTTTAAATGTACACTAAAATTGGGAACTTTCTTATAATTTAATAGAAAAATAAATAAACACGAAAAACATCAATCTATTTACTTATATCCTCTCATTAGGAACATCTCATTATCCTCTTCCCATTTAATATTATCGAATTTCACAAAGCGAGATGCAGGATGTGAATGGCAATAATACGGATACATTATTGGTTTTCATCCTCACCACAAACAGAAAAATCACCCCTCATTCGAATATTACACAGCTATCGTCGAGTTCAACATAATGTCAATGATTTCCTCGACCAACTCCTGGCTTTTAACAAAGAAATCGGAAGTGCGAGGGATGAAATATAAAGTGGGTATTTTTGGTAACAACCTTTTTAAGGGGGTACATGAATGAATTTTCCGAAAAAGGGACACGGTTTTGAATAAGGATAAAAAGGCAGAAAAATCGCAGGGAATCATTTTTTTTTTCATTTTTTCATGTTTCACAGCAGGATGAAAAAAGTTATCTGCCTAGAACAAAAACCAAATTGATTATTAAAGTAGAAGGGATGAACTAATGCATGACACAAAGAAACATTAAAAAAAATTGGCGCGGCTCAGAAAATACATCCTCGAAAATAGCCGGGAATCTTGAAAAGTTCCTGAGTTGCGAAAAAATTTTCTATCGGAATTTCCATACGTCAATTTACAGACGGTCATGTTGTGAACAAACCCGATAAGATTTACTGGAATCGGTCAAAGACTCATACCCGTAATGAATTAACAGCGATTCACCAAGCCAGGTAGTTTGGCTTGATTTTTGCGGATACAGGCTTGGCTTGGTGTTCAAGCTTTACCAAGCTTGCAGCTATGATGGCCGTGGAACACCCATCTTTTAGTTACCATTGATTGCTTAATGTGTATAATGTATAAATATGAGCAAACGTCTCCAATTCCGACGAACCCAACAAACCGATCACTTTACCGAAACTCAACTAATTGTTTCAAAAATTTTAAGATAAACTATATTTGAGATATCTGTTACAATTGACGTTTGGTCATCGAATACAACACGAGGGTTTTATGACATTACAGCTCATTTTATTGATCAAAATTGGAAAATGCATGCAATTTTATTAGTTTTGGTCCTGCAAAAAGATCACACACAGGTAAATCTATTGCTCAAATATTTCAGAGCACATTACAGTTTTATGACGTACACAACAGTCAGTATTTAAGGTGTAACAGCAGACAATACCAACTGTTTTATTTTCAATCACAAAATTAAACATAATTCATTTTCATTTCATTTAATAAATAAATAAATATATGTAAATTATATTATAAAGGACAACATTAAAACACAAGATCTCTTTGTTCCCGCGCCCGTACCATCCGGTACCAATCACGTGTTCCGCATTCCAGCCGGCCTAGTCGAAACTAAGAAACAAAACCGACTTCCGGCTCACGCCATTATATCGTCAAAAATCCTCACGTAGGCCACAGTCCATACGACTGCAAATTAGCCAAATTTATTGTAAAATAACGGTAGACTTAAAGTGCGAAGGGGACAGCATTATCCATGAGTGAGATACAAGACGAGCATCTCTCGTTTACGTAAACATTTCCGCATTCCAGTACATAAAAACTGTGGGCGTGACTTAACAAGCCCAAGCGCGTTTTTTTTTCGTCTGGGCCCGTCTGATTCAAGATCTCCGATATCGCTGAAGCATATTGGCTTATTGCGTTTATTGCCCATCTATTACTCCACCCAGCCCAGTATTTTTGTACCCTGTACTAGTTTGTACAGTTCTTTTACTGAGTGTCTGTTAAAACTTTTTGGGCCTAATGTTGGTTGCCCAAAAAGTGTTTGTCTCTTGCGACCCAATACCTCGCACTGTCTGTCTCTGGTTCCTTATTGCATAACCTGCACCTAAGGTCTCCATTGTACAGTCCAATTTTGTTTAAGAACTCTTTTACTGGTGCATGACCAGTCATTAGTCCTGTTATCACTCTCAGCTTACTTCTGCTCAGTAAGAGTAGTTCAGCTGTTCTTTTAGAGCACGGTCTTCCTATGAAGGATTTTCCGTGCTTTTGTCCTGACACATTTTGCCAGTATTGAAGGTGTCTTTCCCTGATCCAGGTTTTTATAGCCTCTTGGACTTCATACTTCGGTACTCCGAAGGGTCTGTTCTGTATCGGGTATTTCTTCTGCTCCCCTTTTTGCAAGTTGATCAGCTTTTTCATTCCCATCGATGCCCTGATGTCCAGGTACCCAGGCCAGCACTACTCTGTTCTGGTCTCCTAGGACTTTCAGTTTTTCGATGCATTCCCATACCAGTTTAGACGTCACTTCCTGGCTTGAAATTGCCTTCAGTGCCGCCTGACTGTCTGGCATGATTAGGATGTGTTGGTTTTTAGACCTCTCCTATTACTTTCTCTGACGCATTGCGGAATTGCGTATATATCCGCCCAAGCGTGTTACGAGCAAATCTAGCAGAACCTTTTAGTGTGTTATAAACTCAATCAGAGCACAGCTCCTTTGTTCATCAACATCGTAAATTTTGTCTCATTTTTATAACTGAGTTTTTAAGGTCAGAATTTAAGTGACCTAAACGTCTTCTCTGAGTGGTTGATCAGTAGTTTAAACCCTTTCACTGTTATTGTTAGACCTGTTCATCGTTACCTTTTAATTATTGAAAATTTAATAAAAAGTGTTAAACTCACATTGTATGTTTTATTTGGGAGTAACTGGGTGTAAGAAACAACTACAGCCCATTTTACAAATCAAATTCAGACAGCGTTTACAGAGGCAGCATAGTAATCAAACCCAAATCGGCTGTTCTTGCAAACGGCTGCTTTCGTAAACCACTGAAATTACGACACGGCCCTACAGAGTCGGTTTCAGTGTCAAAATTCGACACCAACAGTCATTTTATTTTTGCCACAGAGTTAGCAAACTTAAATGAAAATTTTCATTCGCAAGAAATGCGTTTTGTCGGTTTTCCCACATTTTAAACTTGGCGGATGATTTCATGAACATTCTTCAAATTAATTTTGATGATTCGAATGAAAAAATGTACATTTCTGAATCTGATGACAGCTAAGTGGTTTTAATCCAGTGGAAAGAGAGAGAGAAATTAAAATACAAACCACTATGAGCTTCCGAAATGAATTAAAAAATGTTATTAACGTTTTATGCGATAATACGGTCAATTTAAAAACTTTAAGCCGGTTTACACACCGAAGATGCACAGCATGCAGCGCGATGCATGCAGCTTGAAAACCAACCAATAGTGTTATATGAGACCTTACACACGGAAAAAGCAACGGCGAGGCGCATTTTATGTGAATCGCGGTGCCATCGCTGCATGCATCTCGAAAATCAACTATTCGTTGTTTTGGGCTGCATGCCGCGTGTCTTTTGACTGAACGCATGCGCGTTTGCAATTATTTAACAGGTTTCAGTAATCTCTCAACAACTTTAGAAACAGGAAAAAAAATGTACTTTACGAATGGTGGTAATAGGCATCAATTTATGTGACTCGACCGTATACGTTAAGGCCTTAATTATTAAAGAAAAAGTTATTTCTGAGTATTAAGAGTATGAAATCTCCGCAACCGGTGTTGTGAAAATCGACACTTAGGTATTAGTACTGGACTTGGTCTCACACATTGTGGACTCCTTTCATAGGTTGCGGTTTGACACCGTTGTGTTCTGCGACTTGAGCAAGGCCTTTGACTGTGTAAATCATGGGATGCTCTTGCGAAAACTCAAGAAATATAACGTTTGTCCTCACAATATAAAACTAACTCAATCATACCTTGAAAATAGGAAAATGTGAAGGTCTCTGGTGTGTTATCGGGGAAGAGTGTTGTTAATATTGGGGTTCCCCATGGCTCCATTCTGGGACCCATTCTGTTTCTGATTTATATCAATGACCTTACGAACACCGACACAAATGCAAAATACACACTCTTTGCCGATGATACCACCATCTCTTTTGCGGCTACACAGTCAGTGACCAAGGAATGGTTCTGTGTAAACAGATTACTGCTCAATGAAGTGAAAACCAACAGGGTAGTATTTTCTCTTAGGGACACTCAAGGTGTGAAGAAGTCTGTATGTACTTAGGAACCTGGCATCTAATGTCTCACAAAAAGTTCTGCAAACAGCATACCATGCCATATTTCAATCTCACTTAGCCTATGCCATTTTGGTCTGGGGACACTCGGCAGAAATGTTGAGGGTCTTTGGCTGGCAACGTAAGGCCATCAGGGTTCTTGCTGGCTTCAAGTATAGGGATGATTGCAGGCAAGCATATAAGACCTTGAGAATTCTCACTGTTCCCAGTCTTTATATATTGGAGAACCTCATGTTTATTAAGGGGGGTGGGGACACTTCGGAACCCATGACGACATACTGGAGCTGGAGGTGCTAAATTTTACAATAAGCTTCCAGATAGCTTAAAATGTCTCCCATTACAGCAATTTAAAAGTAGAATTAAGCATATTTTGATAGAAAATGTCTTTTATAGTAATGAGGAATTTCTTAGATTTGTATTTTAGCATGATTTTAACATAATTTTAATTTTAGTTGCTTATATGTTTTTCTAAATTTGTATTGTATTGTATTTCAATTTTATATATCTAAACTATGTTTTAAACAATTTTTGACGTGTGTTAGACTTTTTTACAATGACGCGAATAAATGAATTTGAATTTGAAATTTAAATGAATGAAATAGTCGTGCTTTACAAAATAGTAAATTCGAAAACCATAATAAGTGCCGATACTCACCAATCCTAAGCCTAATTTAATAAACAACTAAATAATTATAGGGTATATAATGTGATCCAATCCAACTAAAAAAATAGCCGGTAACTCATTCCTTCGCGTGCCCACTTCTTTGTTTGTCCCCATCGCTTGTTAGAAGTGTAAACATGTGCCAGTAGGCATTGCCCACGAAATCTCACTCTCCCCTTCGTATGTGCATTTGGCCCTTTGACCGAAACGTTAGGCGAAGCGAACCCTCGAAAAGGGAAAAAGCACAGAACAAGAGACCATTATATGCGATGTTGGCCCATTCGTGTGCATTGAAATCGAAATTATGGATTTAAATGTGGGGGTAAGCAGTAAGCGTACCGTTTTCGTCCTCTTTCTGTTATGATAGAAATCAATAAGATAACGACAAATAATATTAAAACGTTGCTTTCGAGTCGTTAGGGGAATAAAAGAGGGTTCTTATTATCGAAATATAGTTCGATTACAAAAGAATTCGATTGAATAGTATAACTAATTAAATTGTCTCGATCTTTTAATGAAAGAAGTAGATGATAATGAAAGAATTTTCGGTTGAGCACAATATTTAAATAAACATATAAATATTTATTTTAGCAGAAGCTATTTTGTATATAAATAAAAAATATTTTCAAAAAAATTATAGACAAAAAAGTTAAAACTAACCAACAATTATTTAATGCTAAAATCGTTTGGATGCAAATATGTTATTTAATGTCAAAATTTTTCTCCTATCTAAATCCTTTGTATCATGCCACGGTCATATACAGTGTGTCCAATTAAGTGGAAAACTTTTTTATTATTTGGTTTATTAAAAAGAGTTATTCTTGATAAAAAGTTGTGCATGGTCTAAAATCTTAAATGCAACCATCAGATATCAAATTTTTTTAGTCGTATACGAGGTTTGTCAGCTAGAACAAGAAACACTGATATTATACAAGTTTTCTGGTTTAATTGCAATAGAAAGAGATATACTAATAGTCTTGAAATATGTCAAAGTTGCAAAACTCCACAGGGAAGTTAATGTTGCTACGAAATTAATACAAAAGTGCTCATATCTTTAAAAATGCCGCAAAAGCCCGTATTATAAAAATTTTAAGATCTATAAATATGAAAAAAAATAAAAATATACAATTGGACAAATTTTTTATGAGCAATATTTTTTTTTGGCTGTTTAAATTTTTTTTGATAATTATTTGACAATCTTTTGGTTTCGAGGAAGTTTTTCAGTGTTTTTCTATAAAAAAGTAGAAAGAAAGAAAGAGTGAAAATCTAGAAAAAAAGTCGAAAAAAAGTGGAAAGGTGTGAAAAATATCTACCAAAATCTTTTTTAATTAATGAAAATAACTAGTAAATTGTGAATTTGAAAAATACAGCAAAATATAGCAATTTTTCGATAATTGCTCAATAACATTTAAAACAAAAAAGAAAATCAATCCCAGTTCAAAGTACGCCCGTTACAAATTTTTCCAAAATATTTTTCTTGTTGTCCTAGAACAGCTCTTTTTTTTATTGTGCCAACGGCTTCAACTACTATGGTTATTTCGCCTCGTGTTCTGTGTAGGCTTTGTTACTGTTTCCCAACGCCACTTTAGGAACAGCACTGTTAATTATGACCCAATATAGAATGGTCGAGTGAGGAAAATCACAACTGGTATATGAAAGTCAATTTCTAATTAATTAAAAATCAGAAAATGATTTCTGTCGTCGGTGGGATTCGAACCCACAACCCTTGCGTTATTAGTCCAGTGCTCTACCGCTGAGCCACCCACTACCCTAAAACAGCACTTAAAACTCACTAAAAATATATTCAAATGTACAAGAGGACGAGTGGTATTTGGCAAGATTATTTTTTTAATTATAACAGAGAATATAGTAATTTATGCAAAAGACGCTTTACACATAAATGTTCAATATTTTCTTTATCAATTTCACACAAATCTGTTACCAACGTAATACAAGTTGCCTATCTAGAAGTATTATTTAAGATTATTTATATAATGATAACGTCAATCAAAATAATAAACATTAAAGGATTGTGTGTAAAGTTCAAACATGTAATTTAATTGAAGTAATAATTTGTGTATGTGTTCAGAATTTTTTAACTTATTCTAAATTCTAAATACAATAATTTATATAATCTAGAATAAAAAAATTTGAGTATTAACATAGATTTGAAGAACATTTTAGTATAATAATAATTGATAATTCTAAATAAAAGTTGTTAAATTTGAGAATTCAAAAAAAATAAAGAGTTTTATCAAAAAAATAAAAACGAGGAGACGGTTTAATCAAAGGTAATACCACGAGTCATCCAAATTTAATCTATAAAATTTGAGAGGGCGATTGGTATTTGGAAAGTTATTTTTTGAATCATTTTGTATTAAAAACAGACAAAGGCACTTTACACTCAAATGTTCAATATTTTCTTTTAAAATAACTTCAAATATTGATGTAATTGATTGTATACCTATCAATGTAATATAAGTTGCCTATCTAGTAGTATTTAAGATTATTTATATAAGACTTTGACTTAGACTTTGACATTATTTCATTATTTGTCAGTTTTAAACGGATTTATGGATGATGTGTTGTGTGTTAAAGCGATTTAAAATAAACGAATAAAAATAGGTTAGTTTACAATTATATTTTGAAATTTGGGTATTAACATAGAATTTTAATACATTTTAGTATACTAATAATTGATAATACTAAATAAAAGTTGTTAAATGTTTATATTTGTCAACTCAAAAAAGATAAACAAAGTTTTATCAAAAAACAAAAACGAAGAAGTGGTTTTATCAGTATGAAACTCAATGATTGGTTAGGATCGTGAGCTCTTATTGGCTGAAACTACAAAATCTGACTATTTTGACACATGAAAAAAATAATCAAGTAAAAAACAATGTAAACTGTTGGCTACCGTAGACGGGCTTATAAATTACTTTATAAAGTTTTGTTACTTGTCAATAAACCCCAAACGCAACAATTTTTTTCGACAATCTTCGAATCAACGCGTAATAAATCAACTTTGAAATAATAAAATGATATCAAATGAGACTAAAAAAATAAGCCCTTGAACTATTTTTAATTCCCGGTCTTGATCACAGAAGCGCAAATCCCCGTTCACGAAACACTTTGAAATAAAAAAGATCCAAACTAAAATATAAACTCCGCCCACACAAAATGGTCATTAACGATATGTTTATTGACTGAAAAGTGTGTTTATCTAAGTAAATCAATATTTGCTTTTACTTGGCTTATTTTCCATTAAAATAAATATTAAAAATAACGCTGTATACACTTCAAAGGTAGTAATTGCGGATCTGTGTTTACTCTTGAATTTAAAAACAGACTCATTATTATTATTATGGATCGTATTATAGTGAGTAGCGTTTCAATGGATTTCAATTTAAAATAGGTTTAATTTTGTCAGTTATAATATCCTAATTTCATACCTGCTGTTTCGGGTGATAAAATTTATGAGAGAATCCCGCTTTGTAAGAAATACCTTAGGGTCTATCACAAAATTTATTTTTTCTACAAACGTCATAACAATATGCGAAGTGACTCTTTTTTTCATTTTCCTACGTTACCACGACACCGTGCGCGAAGTAGTGTGCGAAATACATATTTCGCGCACTGCATGTAAACATTCAACAAAATAATTTAAACCGCCTACACAATCGGGATTTAGACCCATAGCAACAACACTTGCAAGAGTTTCTGATCGTAATTTGGCAAGTACGCTAATTCTACTTCATTTTAGTAACGCATTCGGCACCATCAGTCATGAACTGAACTGCTATAGTTCTTCCATTTTCAATTGCAGAAATATAAAAACAAGTTCCTTTGTCGGCATTGGCGGCTTGTCGGCACATCTACAAGCCGCCAAAACCGATCAAAGCAACTTACCGACACATCTGGGAATTTTGTTTTTATATTTCTGCAATTGAAAATGGAAAACTAAAATTGCTAAATGTAAATATGTCTGCTTTAACCAACAGTCTTTGAAGTATATTCGTTGTTATCTAACAGATCGTTCTCAGCAGTTTGGGATTAACAGAAAATGCTCTTCAAAAAGATCTATCCCTTGAGGAGTGCCTCAGGGTTCTGTTCTGGGGCCTCTGCTATTTCTTTTGTACACTCTTGATTTATCAAATAAAGTGTTCAGAGTTTTGCAGATGATACTCAACTTTATATACATTTCAGTCGAGAAGATAGTCTCTGCTAACGAAAAAATAAATAAGGATCTTAACAGTATTTATAATTTTGCTCATAGCCATAACTTAAAGCTTAATCCTGACAAGTCGAAAGCTATTATGTTTTGTTCAAAAACTAAGCATGATGAGATAAGTTCAATAGTGAAACCGAAGGTACGAGATCACACAATAGAAAACACGACACACAGCCTCAGTATATAGCTCATGACGCACGGTAAACACAAAACCGTGCGATTTGTTTACCGTAAACAAAACGCACGGTTTTGGTAAACAAAGCGCACAGTTTATACGTGAAAGTAAGCGGAACATATAATAATTCGCAAGTATGTAGTGATTGCGTAATCGCCCGTCATTTAAAATTATTTATTAACCCCTTAACAGGGCGCTCGGGTTAATTCGAGCGCTCTAAACAAACGCTCGAGATAATTCTAGCGCCCCAAATAAACGCTCGAGGTAATTCGAGCGCTCTAAATAAACGCTCGAGGTAATTCGAGTACCCCAAGTAAACTCGAAATAATTCGAGCACCAACAAATAAACGCTCGAGAATATTCGAGCGCTCTAAATAAACGCTCGAGTTAATTCGGGAGCCAGAAATAAACGCTCTAGATAATTCGATCGGTACAAATAAACGCTCGAGATAATTCGAGCACCCTAAATAAACGCTCGAGAATATTCGTGCGCTCTAAATAAACGATCGAGATAATTCGAGCGCTCTAAATAAACGCTCGAGATAATTCGAGCATCCTAAATAAACGCTCGAGATAATTCGAGCGGTGTCATGGAATTACGCACTCGCCGCTACGCTGCTTCGTGCTCAATTTTTCCATTCGTGCGTAAAATGCTATTTACAACACATATTACGTAATATAGTATTATTACCCGTGTCTTGATCAGGTTTCTGCACGACGATTGCAATATATTCAAAACACTTGCTGTAGGCTTATATATATATATATATATATATATATATATATATATATATATATATATATATATAATCTAAAAAAGTATGATCACATATCTTATCATTTTAGAAGGACTGGAGGAACTGCTCTAATCGTTAAGACATCCTCAACGATTGGGCAGCAGTAGGGGGCACAATAGATCTTATAGGTCGCAGTGTATCGACACCCCATCACAGATAGATAGATAGATATCATTTTAGATGTAGTGGGTGGTTGAAGATAGAAAACATTTTTAAAATGAATTTTCTAATGTTTTTAATAAAAATTCTCATAACTTCGTGCCCTTCATATCTTAAAGATAAAATTGTTTTTCGTACAGATACCCACTCACTTAGTTTACGGGACGGTGATTTTATTGCGTTGCCCAGATATCGCACTGCCATGTTTCAGAGATCATTTACGTAAAATGCCTCTAAATTATTTATCTCTGTCAAGATACCTCTTGGACCTGAAACATTGATGATTCAGAGAGGTTTTAGATACAAATAAAAACGATGGTTTCTTGAAAACCAAGTAGATTAAATAAATTGTTTACCCTGCCGCATAGTTCAGCTTAGTTTAGTTGTAGTTTAGAATTTAGGATAGCTTAGTTTTAGGTTGGTTAAGTAAGACTTCGCCATTTATACATGTACCTACTATATGTATAGTATTATGTATAATAAAAGACGTTATTATTATTACTATTATTATTTTTGTATTTTAACCTTTATGGCCCTCAATCAAGCAAAAATCCAAGAAATCATTTATTTCTAAATAATTAAAGCTTTTTAACACTTTTCAAATTGTGACAAAATTTTACACTACCTAATTGTATTTATTATTTACAATGTTAACATTAATGGTGCAGCCAGTACACGAACCAATATTTATTCCTAAACCAGATAATTCATAAATGTGCTTACATCTATGAATGGAGCTTAGAAGAGAGTTTGCTAACCAGATAATTCAGATTCAGCCCGTGATATTGTAGTGATGGGGGTTGGAAGGACTAATCCATTTTTGACGTTTGTAAAAAAATTTTGTTTGTAACTCGTGCGCGAAATAATTTGCTTATCGAGAACTGATTTTTTAACGAGATCACCAAAGTAGCATTTCGCGCACTAGATACAACAATTATATAATATATATATAATACTTATAATTGCACACATTAATAGGGTACGATGTTATTTTTTATCTCTGATACCTATTAAATTAATAAGAACATTTTAAGTAATATTTTATAAATTTTCTTTGGTTTGTTGCCTACAAATATAAATTCAGAATTTAACATCATGTAATGCTATCTTTTTCGGGAATCCACAAACATGATTATCAGTCGCATGTTTCTGTTGAAAGAAGTCTAGTGTTAGCTACGACTACTCTTGAAGTATCTATTTCGCTCTTTCTATTAATTAGAAAAAGATGATGCCAACGGGAAAAAACTATAGAAATGTGGCAACTGGAATTATTTCATTGGTCCACGTCACGGTTCATAATACGTCACGATTCATAAATTTAAATTTAATTTCCCAGGCATCCTTTAATAATGAAGCCGGAAAATTTTGTAAATGTATTGTACTGGTCGTACAGTTTCATATGGACCAATAAAAAAATTTCATTACTAAGCTTTATTGTTTATGACGTGTCACTGACCACGTGACAGAGTACGTGTTCTACGGCCATCATAGCTGAAAGCTTGATAAATCTTGGGGAAAGCTTGAAAACCAAGCCAAGCCTGTATCCGCAAAAATAAAGCCAAGCCATGCTTTCCTTAATCCCAAGCCCAAGCCAAACTTTTACATTTCAAGCCAGACTACTTGACTTGGTGAATCTCTATTTATACATTTAAAAAAACGACGTGTAGTCACATAGACAACAGCGGTCCAGTTTTCAAAAATAAAGATTTATACATACGAAGGAAATTGTTTGAAGGCATAAAACTAACAATCTGTGGCCTTTTCATATAAAAGGAGATTTATTATAATCATCCTATAGGTCGTTTTTGGGTAAAATGGTGTTTTGCATGTTTACCAATTTTCTTACCCATTAGATAACGTAAAAATTGGTTTTCTATTAACCTTTATCTTCAATGTTCATCTAATTACATTCAAATCAGAACTTCATTAAGCCTGATTTACTTCAAATGAAATTGTTCATAATGAGATTAATAAATACTCTACGAATTTTAAGGGAATCTGCAAACATAACAAAACGATTGATCTGTCCAGGCCGCTAGCTGAGTTTATAATAGTGTCTTGATCGTAAATAGCGATAAGTCGATAGGTTAGGATATTCCAGTTTCGAAACAATCTTTAAATTGACCAATAATTTACACCTGATTTCCTCTTTTGACGAACGCCATTGGTTTCGGAAAAAGTGTACACTTTTTAAACGGCACACCGTCATAAAACAAATAAGAGACTCGGCACAGTTCCGTTCGTTCGAAGAGAGGAAGGGGGAAGCGCTCACCTCGCAACCCCCCCCCCCCTCATCCCTATTCTGCCCCCATTTGGGGTGCACCCCGTGTGTAAACGTGGTGAACGAGTTTGAAGAGCACTGCGCAACCAATTATTGTACCAGATACAGGATAAACAGTGACAAAGACTCCGCCGCGCCGGACTCGTTTCTCTCGCCAGGGGTCGGACACTTTACGAGGATGTATGATGGAAGGCGGAGGGTTATTCCGCCAACGGTTGATTATTGCTTATTACATCATTAATTTCGTGGTATTAGGTTGGCGCGCACGATGGAGGCAGGTCAGTAGCGCGGCATTAGGAACGTATTTAGGGGATGGGTTGAGGATAAATTGGTTTTAATCTTGCGGTTTAACGTAATTTTCGAGTTGAGTTTCAGTTCGACTGTATTTATTTTTACTTTTTCGTACAACACTTTATCCATAATGATACAGTTTTAGTTATAATTCCGCAATAATTATGTATTTTGTTCTCACATTTTCCTACAAATTTAAGAATTCTGTTTTTATACACAGTGCGAAATAAAAATCGCCGATAAAGAGTTAAGAACTTCTACAAACTAACCATGTTATATAAATAAAATCTGAAAAACTGGGGGTATAAATGCTATATGACAAAAATTCATATTTCTAAGAAGTTGTTTAATATGTGGTTTAAAAATATGATTATGATAAAAATTAAACGGGTTGGAAAAAAAAATTCCAATCGCTTAGAACACCCAAAACAAAAATCTAGGGTAAATTATAAGTAAATTCAAAAAAATAATTGGACACATTAAAAGTTCCGGAAGGGGGGTGGGTAGCTAAATATACAATTTGAGGGTTGGATTTTGGTTTTTTACGATATGTGGCTGAAATATGCATCCTATCGATAGATAATTAAAAATCTAAAAATTAATCATTTATCAACATAACCTCAAAATTATTGAGGAAATCGTTACAAACCGTATTTTTCGTTTTTAATTTTTATCTCCCGCAAAAATATTATTTTTATGTGGGTAACTTGCTGAAAACGTTCTTCTTTGTGTTTTAAATAAGTTGTAATTTTTTCAAAGCAAATCATTTATTTTTCAATTTTATACGAATTTAAATTAAAAAAGCCTAATTTTCAATTTTTTAACTTTTTAATCAGTGCTCATTTTCTCCGTTGAAACTTCGACTTTAAGATAATATGAAAAATATATTATATTGGTATGTGATTTTTCTTTTTATTTATTATTCATTTTTATTTTACCTTCTTTCGTAAATTTAGACAGAATGTGTTTTATAAATAATATTGTTGTTGGGCGCCATCTGCCTTTATTACGTAGGAAAGTATAGATAATCTCAATCTCAGGTAGTAGATTTTTATAAAAGTCAATGACAACGAACGCAGTGGAAAATTATAAACATTTATTAAAGAAAAATTAACGATACGTTTTATCTATACAGGAACAATTGTTTGGTGGAATACGGTAAGTGTAGTTTTTATTAAAATGATATTTGCAAGTGTGATACGAAATTTTCTTAAACTTCTTACCTTATTCACAGAATTACTTTCTAACCTAACATAATTAAACTTTTATAGGGAGATTGTTTTCAATCTAACTTTATTATTGTGGCCTTTTATAGTTTAAACTTTTTAAATATCGATATTTAGTAATTAAAATGGTACCTTTTATTTAATTTAAACTTTTCGTTCTCATTTTAGTTGTTCAAATAAATGGGATTCTATAAAATCGTTTTTCCATATAACACCAAAATCAGGAAACAGGATGGATATTTTTACGCCGAATATACTTGAATCTGGATATTCTTAATCAGGAATACAGCTGGGACTGGAGAAAGGGACTGGAAAAAGATTGTTGTTTTTCTTGATTTATTTTTATTTTTCATTAACCTCACTTTTTCTGACAGGTCACAATTTATTCTTTTAAATCGCGTTGCTTTGAGTTTTTCTTTTGTTTCAAAAGAGTTTGGTAAAAAGCCTCGCTTTGACACGCGAAATGGTTTTTATAAAGTACAAAGTCATAGCTTCCTAGATGAAAATTTGACATTTCTTAACCTAAATTTTTACAAAATTAAAAAAATTATTGATTTTATTGCAAATTTTGACTAATAACATCTTATTCTAGAGATTAAAAGAAAATTTTTGATATACTTTTTATATAATTTTAAATTATATTAACTTTGTACAAAGACACTTTTTGTTCGTCATCATTGATTTTCTTAATATCATTAAACTTTATTATTATTGTACTTTTTTACTATATTTCTTTAATTTTAGAAATCCTAAACTCTTTTTCATTTAATTTACCATCGTTTCGTTTAACTTAAACTAATTATGTTGAATTATTATTAGATTGAATTTTAAGGTTAACTTTTGATTTTCTTTCTCTGCTAGGATTTGATTCTTAGTGTTATTATATCAGCAAATTTATCTGTGATCATTTTATTATGGATTTTTCTATTCAGTTCTACGTTAATCTAAGTTTCTTATGTGATTACAATATTAACTTTTATAAGTAATATTTTCTTCCTGTCTTAGTTATTAGTTATACGTTTAAAAAAAGGTTTTATATTCAATACCATTACAATATATTGTTCGTGTGGAAAAATATCGTTAAAAATACAGAAAACCAAAAAGGATTTTTTTCATAATTAATTTTTCAGTTAATCTAGACAATTTTTTATTTCTTATTGCAAATAAGCATTTAAATTGATGTAAAAGATTAATTTTCATGTAATATAATGTCATTTACATTCAGTTGACTGTTAATGATTTTGAAATTACCGAAAACATTGTTTAAACTTAAAAACTTAGTAAAACTTCACTCTAATTATACAGGGTGTTTCATAGTTAAATGAATATACGCTAACTATGGATAAAGAACAAGAAAACAAGAAAAAATCCTTATTTGATATATCTAACTCATTACTGAGTTATAGGGTGTTTTATCAATTTTGCTCATTTCTTTTATCCCTCGTATTTTTGGAACCACCTTGTATATTTATTTGATATTTGGCAAGCTTGTTCTACTCCATTAGAACAATCAAGAGACATACTGACCAAAATCCAGGTCCGGCTTCAAAAAAAAAATTATCAAAATGATTTTGCTCTTAAACAACACTCTGTATATTAAAATTTTAAAAATTGGGTTGCATATTCGAAAAGAACGGAAAATGTTTAATTGGAATACAAAGTTTTTGAGAGACTGCACGTTTCATTCTACTAGTAAAATTTTAAAAGCAAACTTAAGATTTGGGAATTTTCGTAGAATTCGATTAACGTAAATGCACCAGTACCTGACACCCTAAGGGTCAGATAAATTTGGTTTGTCCTGTATAAAAATGAAACATAGAACATTCAGGTAACTCCTGTCAGCAATGACTAGTAAATATAATAAATTTATTTTATAGTGAACGGAATGACCTAAAATTGAAGAAATTTTGATTTTCAGTTGTTTTTTAATTTTGCCTTATTATTATCCAGTAGCTGACACCCTAGTTTTATGCTTAGCCCCAAGTCTGACTTTATGAGCACCAGTGCCTGATTTTTTTTTTTAATTTGAAAGAATACAAAAAATATATTAAATAAACAAAAGCTTTTATTTGAGATAAATAACTGACAATTCATGGCGAAAACGATGCCATTTCACGAACAAAAAACTTCCTCTTGTACTAATCAATTTCGGAATCCCAATTTTGCATACCACTTCATCCACTGCATACCATAAAATTTCCTCTTTTTCTGGCCACTTGTAATTTAAACCACTCTTTTCCATAGATTTTACCAAGCATGTATTTTCAAGATTATTAATTTGATTTAAGTTAGGGGTAGCCATATGTGAGTGGAAGGTAATGAAGAGGAGGGGGATGAAAATTCTTTTATATCTCACAAATTTATTTATTGGCGACCGGTTTCGACAATATTATGTAATCATCAGGCACACCTAAATGGGAAAGTTATGGGGTTAAAAAAATGTAATTGTCAAAACAGCAATTATTTCAAACTTAATTGCTGTTTCACAATTAAATTTTTTTAACCCCATAACTTTCCCATTTAGGTGTGCCTGATGATGCCATAATATTGTCGAAACCGGTCGCCAAATAACTTTGTGAGATATAAAGGACTTTTCATCCCCCTCCTCTTCATTATTATTAATTTGTTTTAGCTGTCCTGGATAGTATTTGCCATCGTATATAACAATAACAAAATCTTCTTCTTTGAAGTTGACTTCACTATCTAAAGACTGTTCATCCCAGTTATCACCTTCTCCTTCTGATTCAAGAGTTAATTCAACCGATGAATCGGACGAATCATCTGTGATATTTTTCTTTTTCTCTACTGTCAGCACTTTTAGGTTTCTTATTTTCTTTTTATCGTTATCTGTTCAATTTATTTGCCTCTCTCTTTCGTTTTCTTTTCTTTCCCTAGCTATATTCTTGTACGTTCGTCTTCTTTTACTAAACGCTTCTTAACGCTTCTCAGTTTAGTTTGGGGCAAAATGAATAAGCCCTTGAAAGGACTTGGCATATCTGTAATTGTGAGACATTGTGACCGGGACTATATTGATTGAAATTTCCTTCAGAAACAGGCCCAACGTTCGCAATACTTTCTATTCTGTTCTCTACATGTTGGGCTTCTGTAGGATTTGTTTCTTGAGCTGCTGACTGTAAAATGTTACCAGTAGCTGACCCTAAATATTCCAATAGCTGAACCGTGGGTCAGGTATTGGAAGCATTATATATCTAGTAGTGTTAATTTCAATGGATAATGTTCTTTAGCATACTATTGAATAGAGCGTAATTTTGAACGATTTCATGAAAACCCTATAGCTTACCCAGGTGTCAGGCATTGGCTTGGCCAATTTTATTTACTAGCCAGTACCTGACACCCCGTTCTAACAACACAAAATCGATTTAAATTAAAAATTTGCTACTAAAACAACATTTATACTTAATATCATGGTAATTAGTACAATTGAATAGCAAAAAATAAGACACTTACTTTTTTATCCTCTATATTTATTCACGTAGGATCTTAATAAGTATATTTATAAAAGACGCCTACACATAACCTTTTAGTGAAAATATTCTATCAAAAATGTTAGTTCAGTGTCACCAATCTGAGAGTATAGAAACTCGATAGATAGATACCATTCGTACTAACCAATACAATTGAAGATATTCAGAACACAGGCAGTTTATTGCTTAATTATGTTTAAACAATGTAACGTGTCAGGCTTAGGGACAGTGTCGGGCATTGGTACATTTACGTTATTGTTTAACAATGTTTTCGATAATTTCAAAACCATTAACAGTTAACTGAATGTAAATGACATTATATTACATGAAAATTAATCTTTTTCATCAATTTCAATGTTTATTGGCAATAAGAAATAAAAAATTAACTGAACAATCGGTTATGAAAAAGTCGTTTTTTGGTTTTCTGCATTTTTAACGATATTTTTGAATACGAACAATATATTTTTTTCATACCATCTTAAACTCGAGGTTTCAACGAAGAAAATGAGGAGTGATAAAAATTGAAAATTTGTATGGGAAGTTTTTCGATTGAAAATTATGCTTATGCTTATTTTTTTTTAAATTTAAATTCGTATAAAATCGAAAAATAAATATTTGCTTTGATAAAATTACAGCCAATTTAAAACACAAAGAAGCACGTTTTCACCAAGTTTCATAAAAAAATATTTTTGCGGTAGATAAAAATTAAAAACGAAAAATACGGTTTTTAACGATTTTCTCGATAATTTGGAGGTTTTGTTGAAGAATGATAAATACAAAAGTTTTACATTTTTTAATTATCTACAACTTTTATATATTTTTTCAATCCAACCCTCAAATTGTATATTTAGCTACCGCCACCCCCCTTCCGGAACTTTTACCCTAAATTTTCCGACCATCCACACACTGCTAAGAATTTTTTATGAATTCGGGTATTTAAAATCAGTTTGGCATTGGTCTACAACTGGATATTATGCTTCCAAGATATTCATATATTGACGATTTTAAGTTGGTATTTTTACAGATTATTTGGGATTATAATTTTTCGTTAATCACAAATAATTTACTCTTGTATATATTCACTTCCATCTTTGTGTTATTTTTATTCGTCAAACTGTCATATCGAAGAGCGTGAGAAATAATTGTTTGCTACACTCTACCTCATAAGATTTAAAAAAAAAATAACGTCAATCCAAAACGAATAACTACTCAAAATTTTGACAAGACCACCCTGTATAATAATTACCCTTCTCTTTCTTAACATTCTACATCAAACTGTTATAGCTATACACAAATATTTACAGTGTCTATTACCTGTATACTTACCTGACACATTTTAGGGTTTAGGCAAAGGGTTGAGCATTCCCTTTAGACCTCTTCGGGGTTCCATTGAAATAACACTACAGAATAATCATCAAGGTTTATCCTTTCAAATTAAATTTGGCCTAGCCCTTGCCCTTAAAATTACTCTACAATACTTGCGACAATAATCGCTATCCCAGAGGCGTAATTTTATAAAAACTGTTTTTGTGTGTTCAGTAAATTTTATTACCAGATCAATGGCTTTTTAACTTGCAATGTTTGTATGTAAATGTCTTTCCTGTTCACAATTTGTTACCAATTTTTATCCTTTCCAGTACCCCATTAAGCATATATGTACAAAAACGAAAAAATAATATAATTATTAATTTTTGGGAGCTTTAAAGTCATCTCTAACAAACTTCTTATATAACTCGGTGATCTGTAGATCAACAAATACTTCTTTAATTAGCCCTCGCCATGTGTACATCTAAATCATCATTTGATCTATATACTCGTAAACAGCCATATTGCTAAAATTGCCTATAAAAAAGGTTCATATACTTTTCTCAGATTGCAAGTTGCTCTTAAAAATGCAAGGACTTAAAGGATTGTGCTGTTTTTAAAATACCACAAAGTTCACGACAAACAATAATAGCCCAGTTGCCAGAGAAGGATATTAATCAAAAGCTCGCACAAAATGTGATATCGATGAAACTTGGCACTTAAGCACTTAAATGGGTGTAGAAAGCGATAAAAAAATCTTTGCTGCTCTAAAGTGTATGCTAACTTCACAATTTCGAAAATAAAATCGAAAATTTTGTTTTTCCATTATATTTCGAAAAAAAAAATTTAAACTAATAGCACCACGTGAAAGAGCGAAAACTTTTACTAAAAATTATATTATAAGTTATTTTAAAAAAGAATTTGTATTACTATAAAAAATTATTAAAAATAAGAAAGCAAATTCGAAAACTCTACGCGCGCCGAGCCGTTGAATACAAATATTCAGGCGAGGCGTTCGGAAAAACTAAAGTATCTTTGCCTAAAATATACGCAAAGAAAAAAAAGAAAGCATTTTATAGAGGTGACTCTAAGCTTTCTCAGGAAGCCATTAGTTTTTAATTTTTTGTTGTTTTCTTATAGAAAATTTGACCGGAAGTTATAATTTCTAAAATTCTCACTGCTTTTTATAAAACTGAAGATATCTATTAATAGAGGCATAACAAAAAAATCCCTTATTTATCATCATTATACTTTTACTTTTGATTTAAATATAATTAAAATGATGAACATTATCTCTGTTTAATAAAACAATATCTGGATCTACAAAATTTTTTGATTCTACCATGCATTTTGTATAACGATAACAAACATTTACATTTTTCATTTAAAAAAAAAGTCACGATGTTCTTCTCCAAAACGATATTTGCCCGAAAATTTATTAAATTTAACAAACCGAGATTCAATGTTAAAGACTAGCATAGACATACGAATATTTAACTCTGAAAAAGTTGATTAAAACCAAAACTATTACACATATTTTTAGCACATTTTGACAAGTGTTCATTTTATCAGTGTTACTCAACGTTCCAATAAATATTTACCTAAATCCATGATTTCTGAAATTGAATTGGCAACGTTGTATTTTCGACTTTGAATTTATGAGACAAGCAAATTATTTATGTCCATCAAATGAACATTTTTTCTTTTTTTAATACTTTTCAGGCTTATTCTGGTTATAAATTGCTACTTGGACATTTGTAGAAAAGTTATGTACCTATGCGTTTGTATTGGAAAAATATGTGAGTATCCCAATATATACATATATATTTTAAAAATGTGAAAAATATATTTCCGCGCAAAAATTTCTATTGCTATATTTTATTTCATGAAAATCCCAGCCGGCCCCATATTCTTAACGTTTACCCAGAGATGTGCGTGTCAGTAGTTGTCAAAATTTGTAGGTTATTATGGTGAAATTAAATAAAGTCAAACCTTGACGTTGATATTTACAAGAATCATCACTCCACCAACGTTTTCGCCGGCCACAGTTAGATCAACATTATGTATTGCGACTACGTTACTGAACGTTGCTTTGAAACACCCTTTGCACAAAAATATGATGGGATTTCCATCGATGATTGACAATTAACTACTTTTGACAATGCCAAAAACTGACAAATTAAACTAATATTTATCAGTTTCTCTTCTAATGGAAATAAAATCACTTATTTTAAAGAAAAAGGGGTCTTTAATTGACGTTTTGTCTTTATTGAATGAAAGTCGTTTTTAAAATGACAACAAAATATATAATAAAAAATTTACTATAGAAACAGGTTATATTATCTCTGTGTTGTCTGCGTTGCTAGGAAATAAAACTAAAAGCTTAACTTTTCTTGTAAATATCTTGGAAGATCGAATTTTCACAGACATGAGACCTGCATTTTTTCCGATTTAGATAGGAATTAGTTTACCCTGAAAGTTTCATTGAATTCTGACGAGTGGATTTTGAGATCCTCCGGACGGACACTTATACATACATACACACATACACACATACATACAAACCTTGCTCGTTTAATAATATTTGATAAAAAAACTTTAGCCTTAGCAGCCAACCAGTCAGGGGTGACTGGCGAGGGGACTCACCTAAAACAAGCACCTCGGCGGTTAAATTACAATTATTTAAGTTTAAAATAGTAACAAAAAAAATTATAATACAAACAAATACACCCTAATTTACCCAACCTTGCGCTCATCAGAGTCTTAAAAAGGATTAAAATAAGGATAGTCTATTGTTATGTCCAATAAAAACCTTTTTAACTACCGGCTATTTAAAATCACAGATTTTGTTTGAGCCACCTGTGCTGTAAAACTCCCATAAAATTTTGATTTATTACTCGGAGTCGATCGCGATTTCAGTATAGTGAACTTTTTCGATTGAAAATTAGGCTTATTTAGAACACATAAGTTTCATAAAAAAAAATTATTTTTGCGAGAGATAAAAATTAAAAACGAAAAAAAATTGTTTTTATCGTTTTTCTCGATAATTTTGAGGTTATGTTGAAAAATAATTAATACAAAAGTTTTAGATTTTTTAATTATCTACAACTTTCGATAAGTTGCATATTTCAGCCATAAATCGTAAAAAACCAATATACAACCCTCAAGTTGTATATTTAGCTACCCCACCCCCCTTCCGGAACTTTTAATTTATCTAAGTTATTTTTTTCAATTTACTTATAATTGGGCGGATGTAATTTCGGCCGGAAAAAGGGCAGGTACTAAAAGCCGGTAGGTAAATTCGGTCGGAGGTTTTAAGTTGCTTCCTTATCTCATAGGTATTTTCGGCCGCAAATCAAATAAAATAACAGAATGCTTTATATTAAAATATTTCTTTATTTCAAAGTGACGTAGAAAGTGAAAACGAAGATAATACGGAGGCTCCGCCTCAGACATCAAAACAACAACAGCCTGCGGCTATTGATAAAAAAATTATACCTCAGCGGGCTAAGCAGTCCTTTGCTCCGGCTACGCAGTCCGGCGTTGAAGCTGACGGCGTTGAGGGCCCCTCGGCCGAAATTACCCCTGTCATAAATGGTACCCCTTGATTTATGCAGGTAGGCCAAGGGATTACCGGCCGAAATTACGCCCGCCGTTATAATTTTCCCTAAATTTTCCGAC
Source organism: Crepidodera aurea (assembly GCA_949320105.2). Lineage (NCBI taxonomy): Eukaryota > Metazoa > Arthropoda > Insecta > Coleoptera > Chrysomelidae > Crepidodera > Crepidodera aurea. The sequence goes on from OX439475.1 coordinate 65,841,371, forward strand.
CATCCACATACTGCCAAGAATTTTTTATGAATTCGAGTATTTAAAAACGGTTTGGCCCTGGTCTAATACTTCTTTGAATAAACACATTTGCAAATTTGTTTGTCACTGTTTGTCAAAAAGATTTTGGCGAAAGCACGCAGGTTTTACGCTTGTTGAATATCTGGTGAAGGTGAAAAATAATTATCATTATGGTGACCGAACTACAAGATTTAAAATAATGATGGGAGGGCAAAATAATTTGGCCAGTGTACTATAAGTGGATGTCTGTCAATAGAAAGTATTATATTACTGGTTTACTCACTTTGTATTAATCTCTGAAAGGGATAAAAAAGAAGAGAGTGACATCTTGACTAGATTCAGTCAAAATTTAATGTCAATACTCTCTTCTTACCATAGATGGTAGCACATCTAAAAATGTTATCTTATAGCGGATATAGCTATTGACTTGTACGAGTTTGGAATTTTATTTATTGGATTCGAAAAGCCTAACTGATGAAGTCGAAAGACAGAAACCGGTCTTAGTATTAATCTCTGAAAGGGATAAAAAAGAAGAGAGTGACATCTTGACTAGATTCAGTCAAAATTTAATGTCAATACTCTCTTCTTACCATAGATGGTAGCACATCTAAAAATGTTATCTTATAGCGGATATAGCTATTGACTTGTACGAGTTTGGAATTTTATTTCTTGGATTCGAAAAGCCTAACTGATGAAGTCGAAAGACAGAAACCGGTCTTAGGATGTCGAATCTAATAAATTAAAATTCCTTACTGGTTTACTCACTTTGTATTAATCTCTGAAAGGGATAAAAAAGAAGTGAGTGACATCTTGACTAGATTCAGTCAAAATTTAATGTCAATACTCTCTTCTTACCATAGATGGTAGCACATCTAAAAATGTTATCTTATAGCGGATATAGCTATTGACTTGTACGAGTTTGGAATTTTATTTATTGGATTCGAAAAGCCTAACTGATGAAGTCGAAAGACAGAAACCGGTCTTAGGATGTCGAATCTAATAAATTAAAATTCCTTACTGGTTTACTCACTTTGTATTAATCTCTGAAAGGGATAAAAAAGAAGAGAGTGACATCCTGACTAGATTCAGTCAAAATTTAATGTCAATACTCTCTTCTTACCATAGATGGTAGCACATCTAAAAATGTTATCTTATAGCGGATATAGCTATTGACTTGTACGAGTTTGGAATTTTATTTATTGGATTCGAAAAGCCTAACTGATGAAGTCGAAAGACAGAAACCGGTCTTAGGATGTCGAATCTAATAAATTAAAATTCCTTACTGGTTTACTATTATATTGAAGTTATTAACAAATTTAAAAAAAATTGGACGGCAAATCAAGATCTATCTATATGTATTTTGCTTGATGGATAATTAAAAAATTAATTGATCGTTTGATCACGTTATGAATAAATGAATATGGAAGTATGAAATAAAAAGCAAATAAATGGAAGCTAACGAATTTTTATATACACTATATTTTTAGAAAATGCTTTTGGTGCATTTTTGATGTTATTTGTAACCCACATGTAATACAAAATGTTTTATCCATCTCTGGCAGCCCAGAAAAATTTATTTGTGCATAAACACAAATCATATCTCTCATTTCTGAATTACAGAAATGGTTGTGTCGTGTCATTTTCATTACCTACTTAGATGGAATTTAGTGAACAAAATTACATGTAATAATTAATTATTTGACAGCTGTACATTTTCAATTTAGTTTCAAAGCCTACTATGTTGAAATATGTTAAAGTAAATTAAATAGATACTGTAGCTAAAATATTTTAAATGCAAATATCTCAAAATGAGCTGAATTTATGCTATTAAAACAAGTATACCTTTTTTGTTCAAATTTACAGGGTGTATCATAAAGACTTGAAAAAAATTCAAAAAATGCCAGGAATCAAAGAAAAATTGATACTTTTCTTCATCCAGTAGAGTGTAGGTGGCGCCCTCTAATATTTCGAGGTCCTGAACCTATGATTAAAATATTGACCATTCCTTATGATACACCCTGTATAACATTTCGTTTGTGAAACGTTCCTTTTAAAATATTAGTTTCATGGTTTCTTTGAGTAATTTTATATTTTGTTTTTATTACATTGACAGAGAGTTGACGTACGCGTAAGTAGTGACCTGTTTAAAAATAGTATATTCTGTAACAAGGTTGGAATGAGAATTCGACACGAGTGGAGGATTCCGAAGGCGAGCGAATGCGAGCGTGAGTACCAGACCGTACTTTCTCCACGGCCACAGAAAGTAAAAATTAAATATAGTAAAATGAAACCTCAATCTCTCAACATTGTGTAGTATTTTAGTATTCAAGCTTGGATTTTTGCTGTAGCAAATTTTGAGTTATATTATCGGCATATATTTTTATTTCTGGAGGAGTATTTTCAAATTCTACATCTGAATCGTTTGATATTCTACTCCTTTTTAATAAATTAAAAATTTTTATAAACCAATATTAAGACCACGTCAACTAATACTGACAGTTAATTTGAGATTCATGGCAAACCTTATTTTTTTAAACAATTACGGAATGAACATTCTGACACTAGAGTAAGAATGAAATACGTATAAAATACATAAGAGACAAGTGTTTCAGAATTTTCTTTCGATCTCAAGAGCGAGAATGTTTCTTTTATGTTATTATAAGTGGTTTCAGAATAACTACATTCAGTAGTGGCCGAGGAGAAACTGTTTTATCCAACCCTTAACCCCCCCCCCCCTCCAAGAGCAGCGCCCTCACAAGACTGTCAGAGTTAAAAATTATTATATCCTTAAATTTTACTGTACTAATAGCTTATTAATAATAATATTTATTGAGTTAAATTTGTATAAATATTACTAAGGTATCCACATCAGATCTATAATAATGAACAATATTGTTGTTTTGCTTTATGTGAATTAATCATTTAATACACCTTTTAAAACAATTTCGTTTCGGTAGTTAATATTTTTATTTCATTAAAGTTGAAATTATGGTTGTTTTTAATAGTTATGCTTAGATAAGGCAACGCAATCGTTTTTTATTTTACAATATTTACATGCTGACTAATTTTTTTTTTGAGTGATTAGCTCTATTTTTCTATCGCAAACTGCACATTTTTTTTTTTATACAGGGTGGTCCTTAAGTAATTGTAGATAGAAGTATGGTAGATTCATCACTTTAAAATATTTGAACCAATAAAATGTTGCTAATAAGGAATATACAGGGTGTTAAAGGTTAAATTTTAAGATTTATTTTTTGCAAAAACTTTAGCGTTTTTGGATATGTATACATAAAAATTTGAAACTTGGCGGTTTTTGAACACGAGAAATCAGAATCTGGTACCTACTTCGATGTAATTTGTAGAGGGCGCTAGTTAGGCCACATTTGTGGCATAAATGTGCGCTAAACTTTTTTACTTTTTCAGTTAGCGCTATTTTTGTAAAAGAATATTAAAGCCACGTTATTTAGTATAAAAAAAGTATACCTGTTATTAACCTTAAAACTTAACGGTTTACGAGATAATTGCATTTTAGGGATCAGCTGCATGATAACACTGGTCGACAAAAAAAATTTTTTTCTGATCCTGACACCATTCTCGCTGATTCTTATGTAAAATCTTGTAAAATGACCTGCTGAATCCGGATATGGCCTCAGTTTTCCCCCATCACCCACCGTTTTCATAATTTGGAGGAACGAAAAAAAACTGAAGTCATATTCGGATTCAGGAGTCCATTTTACATAAGAATCAGCAAGAATGGCGACAGGGTCAGAAAAATTTTTCATTTTTCATTTTTCATTTTTCATTTTTCATTTTTCATTTTTTCATTTTTTCATTTTTTCATTTTTTCATTTTTCATTTTTCATGAAGAAGAAGAAGAAGAAGAAAAACAAGAAGAAGAAGAAGAAGAAGAAGAAGAAGAAGAAGAAAAAGAAGAAGACGGGAACTGGGGACCGATAATAGGGACGGGAAATAAAAGACAGTAATGTCATTTTCACTTCTCATTTTTCATTTTTACCAGTGTAATCATGCACCTGATCCCTAATAAGCGATTATCTCGTAAACCGTTAAGTTTTATGCTTTTTTTTTCTACTAAAATAACGTGGATTTAATATTCTTTTACAAAAATAGCGCTAACTTAAAGAGCAAAAAAGTTTATCGCACATTTATGCCACAAATGTGGCCTAACTAGCGCCCTCTACAAATTACATCGAAGTAGATACCAGATTCTGATTTCTCGTTCCCAAAAACCCCCATTTCCAAATTTTTATGAATACATATCCAAAAACGTATATTCCTCATTAGCAACATTTTATTGGTTCAAATCGTAATATTTTAAAGTGAGGAATCTACCATACTTCTATGTACAATTACTTAAAGACCACCCTGTATAAACTGAATCTACTTGGTGCTCATTTGGGATTGTTGGTTTTAATCAAGTAACGAACTTTTCTACTTATTTAGTGATTATAGCAATAGATAGAAAGAGTTAATTAAATTACCATTAAGCTCTGTCCTTCTTTTGAAATAATAAAAATTCGTTATTTTGTTATTTGTGTTTGATTTTTATTTTGAAAATTATTTTTTTCAGTATTTGTGCGTGTTTCCAATACCTCCCTCCCCTTTTTGAAAATGGTAATATGCAAGAACATTTTGTTTCGTGTACCTCAATATCTAAAAGCAAATAATTCAATACACGTATGTAACATATTGAAGAGTTGTTTTATGACTTTCCAGATCCATTTCAGGTTAACACAATTTTGTTTTTGAATAAAAACCTAAGGTCTCCGATACCAGACGACTCTCCCCTACCCAATACCCATCGACTTATTTTAATAAAAAATGGTTTAACAAACATCTTACAAGGTGCTATTACTGAAAAAAATTAACAAATAGTTAAAAAAAATAGATCTCTAACTTTCTGTGCGCGTGTTTATGACCCTACTTTTTCTTTCATCGGGTCCTGGTGACTTTTTTTTTTTTTTTGTTGAATATCCATTTTTTTATTTACAGAATAATTTATTTCCGCTTAAATCTGAATGAGAGATGAGAAATCAAATTATGTCGCTCTAAACCATATTTTGGCTATTTTCAATTGGTATGGACAAACAATGAACCTGCTAAAATCTAACAAAATTACATTTAACCATCATGTATTTATATTTTGAAATGTTTTTTATTGTGTACACAAAGTCTCTATCACTAATTAATCATTTGTACTCTCAAGGCTATTTAAGCCTACGAGCACGAGTCTATCTCCACGTGAGAATGCCGCCAATCCCTAAAGCAACAAACTCAGCCTCGTGTGGGTACAAGGGGGGTTGGCGGAAACGAAGCTGCGAAGGACCAAGCAAAGGCAGGCTCACAAAACCCTTTTGTGGGTCCAGAACCAACATGAGGACTAACCAAAGCCCACAGACGGGAAGAAATCAAATTCAAATTCTTTATTGATCCACACATTTGAAGCCAAGATGGCCATTGGACAAGTCAAAAATACAAAATATACATATTGTAGCGTGTAAGTTAGGTTATAGTTTTTTTTTATAGTGTAATAAGGAGTTTTTTGTTTGACAGTAGTTAGGGATAAAAGGTTGTCAATGTTTTTAATTTTAAAAAATGTCAGATATTTTATGAACTCACCAAATACCCTGATATTTGTTTTGAATAAAAGTTAAAAATATAAAAAGGCCTTCTTAATAATTAAAATATATGTCGCCAACCAACGTGGGGCCTTTATGTAAAAGAAAATAATAAAAACGTGTAAAAAAAATGTACTTAAGAAGTGGAAACAAAAAGATGGATGGAAGAAGATCAGATCCAATTATGCAAATGTTAATTACTATGAACAGAAATCAAGAAAAGATGGAGAATAACATAGAAAGAAATCTAGAAAAGAATAGAATGGAGATGGAAAATCAATTCAAAAGAAATAATGAGGAGATGATAATTTTAATAAGAAGAGAATTTGAAAGATTTGAAGTGAGATTAGAGAAACAAGAAAAGGAAACAGATAAAAAAATAGAAGAAATTAGAGAAGAAGTAGAATTTGCTATTAATGCAGTGGCTAATAGAGTAGATAAAAATCAGGAAGAATTAAAAAAAGGTATTCAGGAAAATAAGAAGGACATACAAGAAAACAAAGAAGAGTGTAAAGTAGCTTTAAAGCAATTAGAAGACAATTTAAAGAAAAATGCTAGAAATCTAAAAACAGAACAATATGTCATAAAAGAAACGTAATGGTAAAGAAAACAAAATTATTTACAATTTATGAAGAAGAAGAAGAAGAAGAAGAAGAGAAATGTGATAAAGCAAAGATACATGCAATAACAAATAAAGTAATTGAAAAAAGAAATGTACAAAATTTAGGTAATCGTCGCTGGGGGGCGTACAAACCTAAAATTAAAAAAAGTTGTAAATATAAAATAATAGGATACCAAGCAAAAAGAATTAGAAGAAGGAAGAAAACAAAAATAGTAAAGAAAAAGAAAAACTGGAAGAAAGTAAAAATGAAAAAAAAAATAATGTTCAATAACATTTAAAAATATTTGTTTAAAAATTTTTTGAAATGTTGGGGGGGTTATGTAGTGTGTAAGTTAGATTATAGTTTTTTTTATAGTGTAATAAGGAGTTTTTTGTTTTTTGTTTCTTAATAATTGTTTAATTTTCAGATAATTAAACATGTAAACTCATATTCGTTCAACCGGCAACGCCGCACCAAAATACGTTGGCGAGCGGCGTCAAACCAGGAAGCGGTGTCGACAAAGATAATTTTTTGCTCTATTTCACAATGATGGTATCAAGTCGTAAATCTAACCGTCGCGCCTAGACAATAGAAAAAATTTTACATGCTTGTTTACGCGGTCACGCTAACGAACTTTCTAGAACAATTACGCAATCGGGAAGGGATACATTTGAAACCGATAAACTTCGCCGATTTTAAACTCAGTGCTCAGCGACGCTCCGAGGCCACAACAAGGCCTCGTTAAACCAGTGGGACTTAGCTGCAATCAAGCGGTCCATTTTTATTTTAAAAATATTTCTTCACAGTGGTACTTTGCTGCGTATCAGGCGGTCCACTTTACTGTTCATTTTATACTCAAAATCAAAACTCAGTGCTTCGAGAATTTAACACACGCAAAATTAATATTTTCTGAATGATGTGGTCATTTCTTTAAATTAACTATAATACTTTGTTCACGATTACTAGTTTAATGTAATCTTTGTTACGTTGTTGTTTTTGTTCATTTATTTATTTAACAAGTCTAATAAATGGTTAAATAAAAGTGTCCATTGTTTTTGTTGGATGAAGTTGAGACGGCAAACCTACTACAGCACATTTCTTCAATCTAAAATTACAGTCCACTCGAAATTCGAACTACGATGCAGTTTAAAAAGGCGGTAACACATTGTTGGCCGTCCTGGGAAACTGGCACAACATAGGGCTCATTCCAGAACCCTCAACAATAATTAAAATAATATATTGTACACAAAAATATGAAAACAATCACAGAAAAAGCGTGAATTTAACGTACATATTTATAATAAAATTAAAAATTAGGGTACCTTACAGAAGAATTGGCACCTTAAGGGAAATAAATAATAAATATACAATTGGTAGGTATGGGTTTTAGTAATTAAGTAAAATTTTAAAATTTAAAGCGGTTTTAGTTTTTAAAATGATCATAAAACTCCTCTAAAGTGTAAGGAGTTATATCAAGCAGTATTCGATTTACCTCCCAAATATATTAAAAGAAGTAATATTTTTTAGATCAGTAGGTAAAACATTATAAAGATGGGATCCTTGATAATTAAGTGACTTTGCTGAAAGTGTAAGTCTTACAGTTTGAATATAGATTTCACCTTTATTTCTCGTATTATAATTATGTATATCTGATTTTGTCATTAAGTTTTCTTTATTTTTGTGAATATGTATCAGCAATTGCTGAATATATAATCCCACAACTGTGAATTGCTTAAATAAATCTCTACACGAAAATGTATTCGTTTTTGAGCTAAAAAGACATCGTGGCTACTAGTATAACACCCCCAAATTGTTATTCCATACAATAGTTTGGATTGCACTTGACCAAAATATAGAAGGTTAGAAGCCCCTTTTCATTAAGAACCTCTCTTAGTATGATAATCTGATAACACATAGAGTTCAGTGATTTTGTCATTTTAATACATTGCGAGTTGTAAGTCATATTACTGTCCATACTAATTCCTAAAAATGTAACAGAATCTGTTGGTTCAATAGATTTCATTATTTATTATTACATCATACGAGGGTAAGTTTGATTTCCACTGAGTGTGGAAGGTCATATAATTAGTTTTACTGGGGTTTATATATAATGAGTTGTAGCTAAGCCAACTTAATAGTGTGTTGCATACTGAATTTAAATTGGATTGAATATTTAACTGAGATTTGTCAGTAATAAGAAGAGTTGCATTATCTGCATATAAACAAGTATGACATTGTGAAAGGTTTTTAGGTAAATCATTTAGTTAGAGAGTGAATAATAATGGCCCCAGGATTGAACCCAGTATTATTCAGTATCCATGATGAATAATTCGTCGTTGAGTTTTGGCCATTTTTTGAGCTTATTTTTACAGCCTGTGGACGATCAGATAGATATCACTGAAACCACTTTTGTGGTATGCCGCGATCACCATAATGTGACATGTTTTCCAAAAGTAATTTGGGAAAGTGGGAAGAAAAGACCAAATGACTTCACTGGGAGCAAACTCCCTGCAGAGGTAATGAGCTTGCCAGCCGGGAAAATCCTGAACTTCACCAAAGAATTGGAGTTCCTGAGTATCTACTAATTGCAGGGTTTGAACGGTAGATCTCATGGGTTGCGGTCCGGAAAGGCTTTTGCTGCCATTCGACTCCTTTTATACAATACTCAAACTACAAAAATATTGAAGAAATGAAATATTTTGGAAGCAAAATATTTTACTTAAAATGGTTGAAATGAAATTTCTCGGGCAAATATTTGAAAATTATTAACAGTTGGGATTCATTCTCCAAATACCGCTCGCTCTTTAAGGAAAGGGTCAATCAACATAAAATAGATTACACCATTTTCAGCCCATGCGTGTCGTCGCGCTTTGAGATTTTTTATGTTTTTTTAAGCCGCTGGTGCAACAGTGCAACTCAAATGTCTGTTATATTCCGTACTCTTTGCGCACAACATACGAATCAATAAAAACTGACACTTTTTTTACTCTCTATACACGTCTACATATTCACGTATGTTATAACTTCGGATATATATGGACTTTCGAAAAGGTTTGTGACTTGTAGGTGGTATAGGAAACCAGTGTTGAGTATTTTGACCCAGTTTATTTGATCTTCAGATCTAATATCGTATAGGTAAATAATAAAAAAATGATAAAAATAGAAAAAATCACGTGCCTGATTTTATCATAAAAATAAAAATGAATGAATATTTTATGAACGTGCAAGTTATATAAATACCACAATTCGAAACGATCTGATACCTAACAGAGCTTTACAGGCTTAGCTTGGTTTTTAAAAGGTTGGCTTGAATTCAAGCCAAGCCTTTGAAAAAACAAGCCAAGCTTTCATACAAAAAGCTTCTTCAAGCCAAGGTTTCAAGCTTTTGAGGATTATATTATCTTAATTTTCATTTAAGCTTGCTAAAAGTAAAATTATTGTTTGTATTGACTGTTGTTACACCTTAAATATTGACTGTGGTGTAGGTCATAAAACTTTAATGTGCTCTGAAATATTTGAGAAATAGATTTACCTCTGTGTGATCCTTTTGCAGGGACAAAATATAATAAAATTACATGCATTTTCCAATTTTGGTCAATAAAATGAGCTGTAATGTCATAAAACCCTCGTGTTGTATTATATGACCAACGGTCAATTATAAAATATATTGTGAAGAAGTTACAAAGAGTATAGAATAATGTTTTATAAAGTTTCGACATGTTATAATCTTGATAATGTGAAAGAATTTGAATTAGATTTTGAGATTTTAAAATATTGACAATTAGTTAAAATTAAAATAAAACACAAAATACCCAGACTATGTACAATCCAATATTTTTCCAAAAGAGATAATTTGGCTTTTAAATATTAATTGAAACAGCACCTAAAAACGTAAGCAGATTTACTAAGAAATAAGAGAATTATGAATTAACTTACCTTTGGGAATGATTTAATGTGAGATAACTATGACAATGAAGATTTTCTTTGAATAGCTCTGATAATAACCTAAAAATTTAAAACCAAAATTAAATAATATTCAAAATTTAAAATTTTATTAACAATTTATTTTGGGACAATCTTTATAACAAATTACAATATCAGGACAACCTATATGGCAAAATAAAATAAGATGGTGACAACTATTTAAAATGAAATGTCAAGATACCAACTTTGTTAACTAAATTAGAAATTTATAAAATGTATGAAATTGGACGTCAGAATATAAAGCAAAAATATGTTAATCGTTATAAATAAAATTATGAAAGCTAAAACACATAAAACTTATAATAAAGTAGCACAGAATCAAAATTTTGAAATAATTTTCTGCATGACGTCAGAAGGGAACCTAGCAACAGAAAAAAAGAAGGTAGTTAGTTTGTAAAATGGTAGAAGAGAGTTCAAGATAAAAAAATTTAAGAATTTTAATTAAAAAATGGAGTTAGTTTTTTGAGATGGTGGAAGTTTCTTAGTAGAGAAAAATTTAAGAAAATTTTTAATTTAAAAAGTTTAAAAAGGAAGTACTTAATTGGAAAATGGTAGAAAGAGGAGAAAGAAAATTATATTAAAATTATTAATCGAAATTTCAAAAGAAGAAATTAGTGAAATAAAACAAAAAAATTTGTATTCTGAATTCTAATGGTAACTGCGACTATGTTTAGTGTTTAGTAAGCGAAGCATCTAAAATAATATTTAAACAAAAAGTTGCCTGGAAGGTAGTGATTTCATATTCTGTATATCCTGAGAATTGGTTCCAGAATAATTCACTCAAACCAAGAAAATATCTTTTGAAGAATCCACAAAGTTGGAGGAATCACATTATTAGAAGTCTTGCCAAAATATATCACTGGTTGTATGATTTGAAGGAAGTTCAAGCACAAATAGTTGAGGTATACATTTTTCATTGTACTAATGGCGTGCTTATACTGATAGCAAACTGAGTCACCTGTTTTGCGTTTTAAGACAGACAGGTTAGCCAATTGCTGGTTTTAAGAGACACCGATCTCTTAAAACCAGCAATTGGCCAACCTTAGTTTTAGAAAATATTTCGCCAAATTCTAATCTTTCAATTTTTGTTATATTCTGTAGTAATAGGAGATCATATAGTGAATGTGTGTGCGTGCAAGAAATTCCCATAATTAAATTTAGTCTGATCATTGTTCATGAGTTTTCTTCTATATTCTTTATTAAATAAAATTATCTAATTGTTGAACCATTTTATTGTATTAAAAAGTACAGGAAAAATCAATAGCATAAATTAAAAGAGGGCTCTAAAAAAACCTTTGAACTCATAATTAAATAATCCCTGAGGTCAGAAAGATTTAAGGAGATACAACATTGAATTGAGAATAGTCGTGGTCAATCAAATTTTATTTGGTATCCCAAAAAAAATTAAAGTAAAAATGACATTTGAAATATTATAAAAGGAAAAACATTTCACATATCAAAAAAAGTAAAACAATTTTTAGGGTCGGAGTTTTGTTTACTTTTGACATGTCAAATGTCATTTGGATTTTAAATTTTAAAATTTTTTTCCATTTCTTAGTTTTAAAATTAAGAAATGAAAATTTCGAGATGTATTTACAAGCCAATAAGGCACCTAAATACCAAATAAAAACTTTAGGTTTTTTATTTTTTTTGTAATGTACATAGGGCTACTGCGCGCCCTGGTGGGGAGATTTCAACCAAAAACAAACGGATTCATTCCGCGATGATCCGATACCCATATACCAAATTTCAGCTCAATCGGATCAAGGGTTTGGACGCTACGGGTTGCGATTTTTTAGTTTAAAAAACATTTTTTTAGGTTAGGATCAAAATTAAGGAATGAAAATTTCAGGACGTATTTACAGCCCAGTGAGGCACCTAAATATCAAATATCTTGTATTTCTTCTAGCCGAATTTGACATATTTACCTACATTTATTTACCTAAATTAAATTAACCTTGATGCAACATTATTATTATTATTATTTTCTTTCACTTTCATTAGAATTAGATTATAATGTGTATTTACAGCGAAGCAAGTATTTACTTACTTTTCGCTTCTTGCTTTATTTGTGAATAATTTTTTTTTACTAAATTATTTTTATTGTATTGTTTATTGTTTATGTTTATGAATAAAGTTATATTATTATAGCGATTTTCCTTTTTAAAAAACTTGACTTTTATATTTCAAGCCAAACTACTTGGCTTGGTTATTCTCTAATACCTAATATTGCCAGTCTATACTATGGAACGCCGTTTTACTTTTTATTCATAAATGTTTTTTTTTTCAATTTTAAACATAAATCCATTTTATTCAACTCAGTTTTATGTTTATCCATTTATTTCAGCACTATTAAACTGTTTCTTCAAAAAACTATTTAAAATGTTTGATGAATAAAATTGCATCTTGATAAAATTACGTAAGTCGAATATATTTTATAGCTTTTAATTTTTATGATGTAATTAAAATTATCAACAGTCATTTTAATTCATGTAACATTTTAATTCAATCAACAAAAAAATAACAAACATTTTAAATAAGTTCTAAATAATGTTTTAAATGATTTCCTACAATTTTAGTACCTACATTAAAATTATAGGTATTTATTTGTTTGTTGAATTAAAATGTTACATGAATTAAAATGATTGTTGAATAAAAATGTTTGTTGATAATTTTAATTGGGCGCTGTAGTCAGCGGATGCTACTAGAACTACCAAATGAATTTGGCAACGTAGGGCATGAACTCTGTTTAACGTCAAATGTTTGTGGAAAGTGTCAGGCGTCAGTCAAATTTGTTTTGGTTTTATTTTTATTACGTGTTTTACTACCACTATTTTTTAAGTTTCTCGTAATCTCATATTTTGTGCCGTTCTTTGTCCTATTTACCTCAGAACAAGTCCGACATCTACGGGTTACTTGTTTCAAATCCAACGTTGCCAAATTACTTATTTCGTAGTGCTCGATGACTCCAGCAACCAACATTACAATCCCGATTAAAAATTATCAACAGTCATTTTAAAACGAGTGTCATTTTTATTCAACAAACATTTTAATTCAAGGGACAAATAAATGAGAATATTTTTAATGTAGATATTAAAATTTTAAACAATCATCTAAATACCTTATTAAAAATGTTTGTTTTTCTTTTGTTGGTTGAATTAAAATGTTACATGAAATAAAATGACTGTTGATGTTCAGAACCTACATTTTAAATATTAGATGTAAAAGGTAACTAATGAAAATATTTAGTCAGATTAATTTTAGGAAGTTGCATTTTTATTCAGTAAACAATTTAAACATTCTAAATTATTTCAAGATATATTTTAAATAGGTCAATAGGATAAATTCTAAAATGTTTAAAAATAGAAATGTAAATAATGTAGTTTTAAAATATTTAGGTACTTTTTGAATTGTTTTCTTTATTTACTTTTTAAATAACTAGCAGTTGTATGTAACTAATTTACCTGTTTCTATAATATTTTAAGTACTATTAATCTGTTTCTTCAAAAAAATTTAATTATTTAAAATGTTTGATGAATAAAATTGTATCTTGATAAAAATTGCGTAAGTCAAATATATTTGATAGATTTATTTAAACCCTTTAATTTTTAGGATGCAATTAAAATTATCAACAGTCATTTTAATTCATGTAACATTTTAATTGAACCAACATAAAAATAACAAACATTTTAAATAAAGAATTAAAACGATTGTTGGTCATTTTTATTCCTCAATGTTTTGGTTTATGTAACTATATGTTTCCAAAAAAATATCAACAAACATTTAAATAACTTATTTAAAATGTTTGTTATTTTTATGTTGGTTGAATTAAAATGTTACATAAATTAAAATGACTGTTGATAATTTTAATTGCATCCTAAAAATTAAAGAGTTTAAATATATCTATCAAATATATTTGACTTACGCAATTTTATCAAGATACAATTTTATTCATCAAACATTTTAAATAGTCAAAGTTTTTTGAAGAAACAGTTTAATAGTGCTGAAATAAATGGATAAACATAAAACTGAGTTGAATAAAATGGATTTATGTTTAAAATTGAAAAAAAAAAAACATTTATGAATAAAAAGTAAAACGGCGTTCCATACTATACTCTTCTGGTAGTTTTTATCCACAAATAATCAATAAATTACCGAACATTATACCTACAATTTTTTTTATACGATTTTTAATATTTCTTTTTATTTTCAGGTAAGTACCTTTTCAAGTGGAAACTTTGGAATACCTATACGTAAGTAAATAAATTAATCATGGAAAAATAAAAATTTTAAAAATAATGCTACTACTGAAAAACTGTGTCAAAATATCGGCCAATGAATCTATTTTATGTTTTATGTTACACGCCATACATTGATACAATCAAGCTTAATTATGAAAATTTTTTGAATATTCAAGCCAAATATTTAGGGATAATATTTAATCAAAAAATAACCTCAAAACCTCATTCAATCAAAAACTAGATATCAAAAAGGTATGAATTGATGCAATGAAATTATCAAAAACGGAATAAATAAAGAATACTAGAACAGAAAATCTCTCTAAATTTTTTTGTACTTTCTCAAATTGGTATACATTTTTTATAAATCATCTACCATTTATTGTCGCTACCACCTGATTACGTAAACCTCTCCCGCGATACTCCTATTACTCGGGCTGAATTTGATTTTCTTTCCTTTTTTTTATCCCGACGGTAATTTGCATTTAGAACGCTGCGAGCAAAATAACTCCTTTTCAGATGTAACCAACACGATACCTCCCCCTTTACTCCTTCACCACTCTTTCTTTCCACCATCCGTCTATCCATCCATTGCCAACTACTTTTCCCCCTTTTTGAAAAAAGAGAGCCGAGAAAAAGGGCCAAAGGCGCGAATTCACACCCCCGTGAACGTATGTCGGTTCCGAGTGGGGATTATGAGACCGCAGTGGCGCACGTCGACAATAAATTATCATTTTTTTTGTTAGAGGAAAAAAGGAAACCAAGATTGGAATGCAATGAAATATGGAAAACGGAGAATACTGTGACGACAAAATATCTAATTAAAATTGTCAAAAAACTGTAACAAATACCGTGAATTTTTTTTATTGAAATAAGATGATGCGAAAACATCCCGAGGCAGCGGCATTAATGGGAGAAAATCTAATTAACTCCTTTATAGTTAGAAAAAATGTTGGATAACAGTTACATTTCCACAATTTATTTCGCATTTTCACACACTTTGTAATCAGTTATCCACTGAAAACTTTTGTTCCGTAAATTTCGATATTACCAATCGAATTATTACTTGTAATCTCCCAAGTGCTTGGATTATTTGGATTAATCCTAGCAAGTGGGGGCTTCATCAGTAAAAAAATTACATACCTAAAAAATTTTAAAGTAATTAATTTTAATTTGACAATAAGATTATTTAAGGGCATGAAGAAGCAAATGCTAGTTGGCCATGAGTGGTTGTTGGTATGTCAAAAATTATACTACGTCAACATTTTAAAATATCTAAATAAAATAGTGAAAATAACAATGTTCCACTGATTTTACTTTAATAAATTTAGTAAAAATTGTTTAAAACAAAGTTATTTTACAGTTATAACCCAAGTTAGGTTCACTAAAGTAGGTGGAACGAGTTTTTTTAATTAATTTGTATGCTGTAATTGCCATTTCCAAATACCTAGAAGAATCAAATAAAAGCTTAGGTGGCTTTGGAAAAATTGTAGACGATTATTTTGGTGACAGTTCAACTTATTGGCATTGCAGAATAATAACCTATAAATGTAATTTGTGGCAGTTTTTGTATCATTATTAAAAAAATCTTGGTAAATCAAGGGCGGATTTACGGGGGGGTAGAGGGGGTAATTATACCCCCCATGGTTATAATTTATAAAAAAATGTATAAAACATAATACACACAAACTCTTTTACACAATAAAGAAAGGGTTGCTTCCTTATTTTACTAGACTTTTAATAGTAGCAGTCTAAAAGTGTTTTTTTTGTTTTAACCCTTTCTAAGTACTTTCCTAGTCTCTTTGTGATTATAATTTAGTATTAATAAAGTTCTTTTTTAAACATGTTGTCTTTAGTCCAAGAGATGAATTAAAATCATTGAGCAGAAACAGATCGACTTGAAATTTTTTGCAAATTGTTAGGAAAGGTGTTTAGTTCAGAAGTAGAAAACTTTCGATAGTGGCGTTTTTTTCATCAAAAAGTGAGGGAAAAAAACAAAATAAACTTGCGCAATCGATAAATTATCCTTTGTTAATGAATTAATGTTAAATACAATTTTTCATGAAAATAAACCGCTCCCGAGTTATAGGGCGTAGAAAATTACGATTTTCACCATAAAAATCGTACATTTCTAGTTTTTTAAATATAACCGAAAATCTGATATTATTACGTAAAAATTGATATGAACTAATTTTATGGCCTTGAGCTAACAATTAAAATGATTTTTTTTATTTTTCTACGATTAATACGAAGGAAGTTCTGGCAATTGAAAAATGGGTGTTTAAAGAAACTGGATCGTTCTAGCGCAGGGGTTCTCAAACTGTGGTACATGCACCACTGGTGGTACATTACAATGTTTTAGTGGTACAATTTAACATTTAACATTTTGTTTTCAGAAATACATATATTTTTCTTCAAGTTTTTGACTTTAACGGCTCTAGCTTTAATATTGAAATGATGACTTTTCCAAAAACGTCGAACAATTTCGCGACACATTGATTTTTAACGACGAAATGCTTTTATGGTGGTACATATATTTTTGTGTCATATTTATGTGGTACAAAATTTGAAAAGAGAACCGTTGTTCTAGCGTAAATATCTGAAAACATATGACTTCCACAAAAAAATGTATATAACATCTTAACATAAGCAGAAAAAAGTCATAGACAAAATAAATTTTTTTCAATTTTTTTACGTCATTTTTTAACGTCATCTAGACTTTGGTATTTGACAAAAAATCCTTTTGCAGAAAGTCGTAACATATGTTTTTAAAATTTTTTAGTAATTTGTAGCCCTATGGATAATTATTTTTTAAGTTTTGGTCTGTTAAAGTTGAGCTAAATTTTTGTTTTTTATGACATTTTCAATTTTTGGTCAATACCGTGAAAAGTATTGATTTTTGAAAAAAAATTAAAGAGACAAGGCTTTGAGCAAATGTTCTTCCGAATAATTACAATTTTTTTTATCTTTGCATTTATAACCGTCAATGTCATTTTTTCGGGTCAAATATTGAAAAAACGGTCATTCCAATGAAAAAGTTTGTTATAACATATTTTTTCGGCGATATCCTAAGCTTTAAAATGGATTATTGTACATTATTTAATATTATCAGCCAAAAAAAGTTACGGGCAAAAAATACATTTTTTTTAGAAATGTACGATTATTGTGGTGAAAATCGTAATTTTCTGCGCACTATAACTCGGGAGGAAACATCAATTCATTAAAAAAGGTAATTTATCAATTACGAAATTTTTTTTCTTTTTTTCACACCCCCACCTGCCCCCACTCAAAACGCAACTAACGAAAGTTTTCTACTTCTGGACACCTTTACTAGCAATTTGCAAAAAAATTTAATTCGATCCGATCAGTTAATAGTTTCTGCTCGATATTACAAAAAAATTTACTAGCTTTCTTGGACTACTTGGTAAGTTTTACCCCTCCCATAAAAAAAAAGCTAAATCCGCTCTTGTGGTAAATCGAATTAATATGGAAAAGTTTAAAAATATACTTTATGGAAACATTGTAGCAACCCTGTGATTTCAATGTGTATGACCCATATTTAAACTATTTAACGTACCTCATTGATGGATGTAGTTTGAAGTGCAGCTTACAAAATGCAGAGGAAAATATGTTTAGTACAATACATAAGAATTTACTCAATGTATCTACCAAGTGTTCTCGGATTTGTAAAGTTAAGTTTAACTGAATTGTTTCAAAATATTATATTTATTAACTTATGCATATACATTTAGTTATACGAGTGTCCTTTATTAGTCACCACTGAAGAGAGAATATTTTTTAATTTTGATTTTGAAAAACATTTAATAGATGTAATTAATAATAAAGAAATTTAAAAAAAAACAATTAAAGATGTAGTAATTGTTTAATTTTGATATGCACAAAAAGTAAACAAATAATCTTATTTTCAGTAATAATATAACAAGAGAGTGAGAATAAATTGAAATAGTAGTTTGTACAACAAGTGCGCAAAGCTCGCGTTCGTGGGAAAAGTGCTTTGCGTACATGTTGTACACAATACTTTTTCTACGACCACACTTTTTAAAGACAACAAAATATTAATGTTTATTTACTTTAATTTTAGAATGTGATAACTACAATATAGTATATATATATATATAACGTTAACATAATTTATATATGTTTTTAATATACAATTTTCTTTATGCATACATGAAAAATTGTCAAAAAAAATAAATAAAAAAAAAATGAAAAAAAAATAATACATTTTCTGAAAATGACTTAATTTTGTTTGTCTCCTTCCAACTCATAAATTTGGAGTACTGTTTTTCGTACTTTTCCCTTGAAATATCTGGTAATAAATTTTCTGTGGCCATTCTAGCTATTTCTTCAATTTTCGGTGGTGTATTCTTCATATCAGAATCATCAGAGCCGGATGATGTATGTTGGTTCATTTCCTACGGTATATATTTGTTTATAAACCAGATAACATGTCTAGAAATAATTAGGTAAGTAATAAAATACTAAATATATCATAATATACTTAGGAAAAGATAGCAAAAGTAAAATTCTAAAAATTTAAATTTAAAATATTGGAGCCAAATGTCATTCGACAACGAACTGTCAGTTTATAGAACACAAATCAATCAGAAATTAGGTGCCACCGACTCTGTTATTTAATATGTCTATGCACTTATTTTGACATAACTGTGCGCAAAGTAACTACTTTGCGCACAGTTCTGTCACTTTTCCGCACACATTTGTCATTTTGTCCTTGCAATGTGAGCAATTGCCTACTTTGCAAATGAAAATTTGTGCAGAAAAGCGTACTTTGAATGGTGGTCGTAGAAAAATAATTTGACAGAGCTTTTAAAAACTTGTTGCCAGGGAATAGTCACGAGAGCCCGCAGGGTTCGAGTGGCTATTTCCAAATGACAAGTTTCAACAAAATCTGTCAAATTATTTTCTAATTTATCGAACTCGCAAGTTATATTTGACTAGATTATTTTTTGATTCACAAATTTTTACAATAAAAGATCAATAAAATTATTGAAAAATGTAATTTAATTAATTATTACAATATACGGAAAATATCGTTGGAACATTGTGAGTACATTAAAAGACTTTACACAATTTAAATTAGTACAATGAAAAACGCAATTATTAAAAATATTTCGAGACTCACTATTTATTGAGGATTTGGAATTGTTTGTTATATTAACTGTTTCCTCCTGCGTATTTTCTCTAAGATTATTTATTATATTTGAATGATTTTCTTGGGTCAATTGTAAGTATGGTTTAATCGAACTTGCAGAATTATGACCAGTGACCTTCTTGTTCTTGTTCTCCTACACCAGCTTTTTAAAGGTTACTTAATAATAATAATATACGCTCTGCAATTCACTCCCTTACGAGTGAACCCCAGAAACTCTGCAGCTTGTGCGGGGAGGGACGGCTATTATTATTATTTGCACTTGATCTGGTGGCAGAATGGTTAGTTATTTTTTTAGTAACTGTGTCTAGACCTACTTTTTCTGCTGATTCTTTCATCCATTTTGAAATGGAATGTATTCCCACAGGAACGTTTTTATACCAAGAACCGTGGGTTTTCCAAGCCGGATTTGGAGTAAGAAACAAGCGTTTGGTTTTAAAAATTTCTTCACGTTTACCCATTAGTTTTTCAAAAAGACGAACAGGGCTGGCTTATTTACGTTTGGAGTCAACCATTTACTATTAGCTCACCTTTGTGCTCCACCCTGTGCAGTTTTTGTAAAGATGGGATTATATTCAATGCGGCCAGTATTTAATCCCATTATGTTTCTTTTTTAAAATAATGAACTAAACGTTTCGTAGCTTCTCCTCCCCTCCAAGCTAGTTCATACGATGCAACGTGAAAAAACTTTCTTTGCAATCCACAAGGTGTATCTTCGTCCCAATAGTTAAAAATGTTCAACAGTTGTGTATTAGAAAGTGCTTTTCAGAATGTTTTTGTAAAATTTTTCTTTTTGCATCTCTTGCATTTCGAGCATTTTTGAATTATATATCACGGAAAGGACCAAAGGACCTATTATACTTATTAAAGTAAAGTTCTTGAGCTAATTTTTTATTCCACATTGTCTTTATTACTGCTTCTTTGTAATTATTTCCGTTCTTTCTTTTCATGTTATAAGCCCAATATTTTAAAATCAATGCCAGAGTAGCTGTTGTAGTAGATTGATCCAGAATATAATTTCTTTCTATGGTGAAGGTCTTAAATTGTCTACTGATTACTTATTAGAGTGTTTTTCGAAGTAGTTTGACATAAAAATTTCCTCTTACTAATTTCGTCCAGGGTACCCTGGAGGATAAAAATTTCCGGAAAGATTTTTGGTTTCCATGATAACCAAACAAAGAAATACATCTGATTGGCTTAAAAATGGCGATGGCGGCTTAAATTTTCACAAATAACTCATTTAAATAATTTCACATGTTTTGCCAATCTTATCGTTTTTACTTAACACTGAGTTAAACCAAATTATTTATTTATTCCAAAATGTGTGTCAAAAAAATTAAGTAATCAAACAATTGGAAACAAATTTCGATACCGAAATTACAAATAGCCATTACCATTTTGTATATATGGGCTACTTAATATACACAACACACAAAATAAACGTTTGTAATTTGAATAGAGAAAACCATCAAACAACTATCGTTTTCCGATGTCGGCCTGAACCAAATTATAATTAAGTTGAATAAATAACTGATCCATTAGTTTATCACTGGAAACGTTGTTAATAACGAAAATATGGAAAACTGTACATTGAAATTGATTTTTGGGAGTTCGAAATTAACTAGTGCAGGTTTGCGGTAGAGGTCGAACTCGGTAATGAAATATACATGGTGAATTCAAATTGCGTGATTGAAAATTGAAAAAAACACGTTTTTAAAAGTTATTTTAATCACTAAGATTCCAACGGAGTAATAGATAAATAAACAAAGACTAGAAAGATCGGGACAGGACCGATTTACTTATTAAAATACCCATTACGGGGCATTTGTTAATATTACAATCTGATCACATAACGATCAATGAGTAATTTTTGTACGACTTATAGTGCGTTGCAATTTATAGTAGAAAATCATCTCGCTTTAGACATGAAGGAGGTTGTGTATTAGCCGGAACAGAGACGGTGCTCCCAAATGGACTTTAAAAATTTATGTTTTCTGTTTGGGTAGTATTCACGATATACCCAACTAATATAATAAGCAAATTTGGATGATACTGATGATGATAGTGATATTATTTCAGAACATGAAATTAGTGACTCTGAAAGAGATTTAGAAATATAGACGTTTTTAAATTCATTTACCAATATTTCCACAAAATAAATCTAGTGAAACATACATTCTTTTTAAATTAATACTTAATAATTTTAGTTAATTTCAATTTTCATTATATTTTTTAGTTGAACATGTTGTGTTTGGTAATCTTATTGATTTTTTTTATAATTTCAATTTAGTATTTGGTACTATGTAAGTCAGAGTTTGAAATCGTTTATTAAAATTTTAATAAAACTTTTGTTATTTTTTTTTAATTTTAATACAAGTTCTCAGTGTGTTATATTTTTTTCAATGCAATTTAGACCGCAAAAGGATCTTTGTAGGAATCAAATTTTAAAAATTATCTTTAACATTTGAACAAATAACACCTAACCGGCTCTGATCAGCATGTTTGCGAATGTTTCAAGATGTTGCCAGACCATTGCGCTTTCTAGATTATCTTGCAATGGACTATAAATGCCCAACTCGACACACCAAGCAGGTAGACGGTACACTTATAGCCTAAGTCCCCAAGTCGGCACATATCTATGCAGGTACTCTTTTATGTATAGCCCATCTCGGCACATTTTTTTTTTGACTGAGGAACCTGAGTCCACACAATTGATACGTTTGAAGATTGGATAACTAAAGACTGACTAGTGTACCTTAGGTTCTGATGATTTTTTTTACACCTTACTTAACGTGTATTCACTATAGCGCACTATTGGTGGAGCCGTTGTTCGTGACTTCTTGCTTGCAAATTTGTAAATTGTCTGGTTAACAGTGTCCATCTCCAAATCCCGGTGGAGGCATAAGCGGATCCAGGGGGAGGGCTGTGGGGGCTGCAGCCCCCCCCCTTTAGGTTACGTTTTTTAACATATTCCATAGGCTCCCTATCCTTAACTCCAACTGATGTGGAAGACAGCCCCCCCCTTGACAATCGGCTGGATCCGCCCATGGGTGGAGGTCACTATTTCTGCAGTACCAGGGAGCGTTGACTATGCTCCTTAATGCTTTGTTATGGAATCTCTGTATTATGAGTAAATTACTCTGACTGGCACAGCCCCAAAGCTGGATACCATATAGTTGGGAATCTTGTAACGTTTAAATTCGGTATTAAGACCTTACTACATTAATTAGTTTTCCATACCTTGTAGATGTGAGCCTATTTGATTTGGTGTGTTTACCCTGGTCTGAATCTCTTGAAGAGGAATTGATATTTTGTACCAAACCAAGCCACGTTCGTAACGACGCCATTTTTGTCAGTTAAGGCGTTTTTCATGACAGTCGAGTTTTATGTTATTTGGCAAGTGTTCTCGTATTGGGCGATTGTGAGCCAGATTCTCGTGTTGGGCAGATTGTGGACCGCATTCTAGTGTTGACCACATTCTCGTGTTGGGCAGAGTGTTAACCAGATTTTCGTATTGAGCTGACCTGACCTGACGAGTTAGTAGCTGCAAGATGCCGAAATTTAATTTAGGAAAAACCGCAAGTTTTTCATTTTTTTTTATATTTGTTCACATACATTATTTGTTAATTAGTAATTTTTAAAGGTCTCTAAATTAATAATTTCATATATTTTCTCTAAATTTTTGGAATTTTGTAAGCGACTTATAGGGGCGAGTGGTATTTTTTTTACGCCCAATTCCAACGACCTTGAGAGCTCTCGCGGACGGTGTAACACCCCTATTGTTCGTCATTTAATTAATTAATTAATTTAATCATTTTTTTTAACTAGCTCAATTTTAGTGGGATCCCTTGGATTCCTTTTTCTTTTTATTTTTTTGACCTGTGCAATTTTGTGTAAGTGGAAATATTAAACAGTTGAGTAATTAGTTACTTTTCTTTCATTTACTAATAATAATGCGAATAAAGCGATCAGGTGTCAAAGAGAGTAAACACCTCAGCCTTCTTCATACGCGCAACAAAGATGACGCGCATTACAATATTATTATGACACTATAGGAGGTATAGTGCGATTTATGAGATCGAGAAATGATAGGAATAATAATTTTTTTACAAGCATAAAACACAATATTATTATTATCTAATTAAAATATTTATTTTACAATGCATTTTCCCTCACACTGGCAACTTACATTTGCTTTCAGGCATTTGCACTTGTTAAATAATTTACATTTGCAAAATGGAGTAATTTTTAAAAATGTAGGTTTTGCCTCTTTGGACATTAATTTTGACACTATACAATTATTGTCTTTGCGTTCGTAACCAAACTTTAAAATTTCAGGCAGATCTGGCTTTAACATATATGCCTATTTGAAAATTGCGCATTGTAAAAATGTCCTTCTCACATGAAAAATAAAAGTATCACATATCACAAATTGTCTTCAGTTAAATAATTTACATTTGGTCATAAAATACAATGGAATTCTTCAACTAGATTATTAAAGACACTAATAATTATAACCGCAAAGTTAAAGAAGCAGAATTGATATGCTTAAATAATAACGAATGTGTTTCTAATTGTTCGGTTGATATTTCAAAAATTTGGATGCCTATTTTACAAAAAGAATTAATTGCAAAAAGGATACCCTCTATATCGGGATAGTATCATAAGTTTTTATCTGGTTTTTTGTTATGATAATATTAATAAGAAAACTTCATTTATGACGAAGTATAAATTCTCTTATAATATGCAAATGCGCTATCCTTTCAAAATTCGTTCCCAGAAACGTCACAAAAATATGATTGAAACAGATTTTGACATCTTCAATCTCAAAATCTTTTTCTACGTGTCCTATGTTGATGTCATATTTTTGTAAGATTATCAAGTGTTCTGTTTCTATAGTAAATTTTTATTATCTATTTTGTTATGTCATTTTGAAAACGACTTCAGAATTAGAAGTCGAAACGTCAAATTAAAACTTTTTTTCAAGAAAATAAGTGGTTTTATTCCAGACAAAAAAAAAAGAGAAAATAAATATAAAATTTTATATTACAATTCAAAAACCTGGATCGACATGAATCTATACCAGTTTGGAAACAAAAAAAGCTGGTATAAATATGTCGAATTGTACATGTGATGTAGATAAAAGTAGAACAATACAAATAATTAGTAGGTATAAAAATTAAATATTACCATGTTCCCGTATACTAGCTTTATTTATATCGTTTAGACAGTAGAGTCGCTTGGAAATTAAAATTCGTTTTAGATTTTTTTTAATGATGATAGGTTTTTAGTATTTTTAAGCTTACTTGGCAACATATTGTAAAGTTGTGGACATTTATAACCACATCCCTTTTCCAGAAGGGTAGTTCTGTTTATGGGAAGACTAAAATTCTAAACCTTGTTTTATGTTGGTGATCTATGTTCTTGATTTCTTGATTTATGTTCTTGAAAACGAACTCGTAACTCGTAGGCATAACTACCAAATACTGTCAGTAAATTAAAATTTTTAAAGTGCCCTTTACATGATTCACCAACTGCTATTTTTTTGTACCACAAAGACTTCTTGACTATGTGAACCCCCCAGAAAATAATCCCATAAACATTAAGGAATAAAATAAGTATACAAACGACTTGTATAACTTTTTTTATTTGCTTTAGTGTAAAACATGCTTTACTAAGCTTCCTACAAAGAGAGAGTGTACTACCCACGTTAGGTGCTCATCCAAAATTATACCAAGAAATTTTGTTTGACAGAGGGAGTTTTCACCAAACCAATAATAAAACTATTATTATTACACACTTGATGTACTATCAGCGACAAGGTCAGCATCATCAATATGCTATAGATATGGTTATGTTTTTGTTGTTTGTTAATTTTAACGTCTCTTTTCTGACCTTTTTTTTTTTTAAATAATCCCCTAAACTGGACGGGACCTACAGCTTATCGTGGTCTCCTCAATCACCTTAAACCCAGGACTATGCCATTGTCATGCAGTTGATCTACCGACTAACAAGTGTGTAACCAACCCCTATCAGTTCCACGAGATATCCGATCTCATCCGGCCTGTTTACCGGCGTGAATGAAACTGCGTATGACACAAATACCTTTTTGCACTTGCCCAAAGACTTATCTGACCTTTAATTCCACTTGAATACGGCAGGATTCGAATCTATTCCCCGAACACTGACCAAGCTGAATCGGCAGACACCTTACCAACTAGGCCACCGTGTCCGGTGATATGGTTATGGGTATATGATAATAAAACTCAAACTCGATAAAATGCCAACAGCGAATAACCAGTCACGCAGAAGCGATTCTATGATAGCAATGCTCCCCTCCAAAATTTTCTGTATTGTAGTAACACACTGTATGTTCGGATGAATCGATTTAATGAACTGACTTTGATCTCTCTATCCGCGTAACTGATTATTATTATAATTATTGTTATTTAAATTATTCCAAATTTACAGTAATCAGTGATATATTGCAATTATTGATGGAATACTACTAAGAGTAAAATGGACATTTTTCACATACAATAAAAAACTAATCAATTAATTTTAATCCTGTTAAGAATAATTAAACGGAAAAGGATCCCTACAGGTTGTTTCATTAGTGCAAGGAAATCTAATTACTGCTTTATAGTAAGATATAGGAAAACGTGTGTAATTTTGTTTAGGGATTCACCAAGCCAAGTAGTTTGGCTTGAAATATAAAAGTTTTTCTTGGGCTTGAAAGTCAAGTTTTTTAAAAAGGAAAGCTTAGCTTGGCTTGATTTTTGCGGATACAGGCAAAGCTTGAAAAAGCTTGAAGCCGAGCCTGTATCCGCAAAAAGCCTGACTGTCAAGCCCAAGCCAAACTACTTGGCTTGGTGAATCCCAACTAAAACCACCTTTTAAAAATGATATTTTTGCAACAGATCTTTAATGTTTGGAGGAGATGTGTATGAAAATACCCTACTTGAGAATCCCGTAGATGTTGCTAATTCTTTTAATTTGTTTTTTAAAAATGCCCCACTTGATATAATTAAGAATATACCGTGTGGTTCTGCTTCGGATGCCGCTAACGATCCCGTAAACTGTTTGCAGACAATTTTTTTATCGTATCCCTATACACAAATGGAACTATGAACTACTACAAAACAAGATGAAAAACAAGAGTTCTAACGGCTTTGACGACATACCAACATTCTTGTTAAAAAAGGTTATCTTTTTTATAATATCTCCTATCTTGTCAACTTTTCGTTTTCAAATGGTAATTTTCCGGATTCCCTAAAGACTGTTAGGGTCGTCCCAATTTTGAAAAGAGGTGACCCAAAGCAGGTTAGCAATTTTAAAAAATATTTGAGTATTCCTATTTATAGAGACTGAATTTTCACTAGAAGCATAATCATATAAAAATCGATAACCAACCAGGGGCGGATCCAGACTTCCGTTGGGGGGGGGGGGGTCACGAAGTTATTTTTATGGTGGAGGAGGGCGTATGGGTATAACTGAACCTCGAAAAATATTTTTTTGATTCAGATGGTAAACTCAACCCCAAAAAATCAGGTCCGGGCTTAAAAAAATAGTTCGTTTGGTTCATATAAAAAATTTCACCCTGTATACGGTTTTTGAAAACTCTAATAATGATTTCACAAATTACACAAATAGACAACAAAAATAGCTATTTATTTTTTTCCCCACACGATTACTCAATTTCTAATAAAAAAAAACAAATTGACTATAAATTAAAAGTTTAGCAAAATGAACCATAGATTTCAAAAAATATAACTTTTCATGCAAAAATTTAATTTTTTGTACAAACATTTAATCTCGTGCTATATTTTTAATAATATGACCGTTTTAGTTAATTTCCAGAATCGGCTCTCAAAAGTTACAAGCTGTTTTGAATAATACTAAAACATCGCCATGTATAATATTTAGTTAGCGTTCCATCAGGATTTTCATTTTATAGAATCCTCAAACTTTTGTTTCGAAAGAAAAATACACTTTGATCTTCTCAAAATTAAAGAAAAGAAAATAGAACATTCAAAATGAACGAATTTTTAAGAAAATTTAAAAATACACAATAATAATAATAATAATAATATAGGGGGGTGGGTGGCTCAGCGGTAGAGCACTGGACTCATAATCCAAGGGTTGTGGGTTCGAATCACACCAAAGGCAGACATCTTTTTCTGATTTTTAATTAATTAAAAATATAGAAATTGATTTTGATATACCAGGTGTGATTCCTCACTCGACCATTCACTGTTGGGTTCTAATTAACAGTGCTGTTCCTAAAGTGGCGCTGGGAAACAGTAACAAAGCCTACACAGAACACGAGGCTAATGGCCATAGTAGTCGATGCCGTTGACACAGAAGTAAAAAAAAAAAAAATAATAACTTTACATTGCTTATAAACCATAGTTTGTAGCAATGAGTACAAGAGTTTACTTATCAAGCTAAAATAATAAAAAAACAAAAAAAAATTACATAATGAAGAAAAAATAGTAATTATAAATTGTAAATCATTCATTAATAATAAATGCTCTATGATGTTGACGAACAGCAACTAAAAAATGTGGTGAAGCCTCGTCGTGAATAAAGTACCTACATACCTGGAATGGCTACATTGGCTAGTAGATTCGACAAAATATTTTGCAAAAAATCTAAGTTATCACAGCACCTGTCAGGTCAAAATAGTGTACTAAACACAAACATATAATAACAAAGGGAAACGAAAAGTCAAATTATGTACCTAAACAATTCCAAACAACGAAAATGTCAAATTATCACAGCCTCCAAGATACATAAAGATATATAAATCAGAAATTAATTTTTTTTAAATAAAGTTAAGAATAAATAAACACTATTTTGAAAAGAAAAGTTATGTCGAATGAATATTGTAAAAAATGATAATTTTAAAATATAAGTTTTACTAAACAGAGATAATGTTCATCATTTTAATTTAATTTAAATCAAAAGTAAAAGTAAAATGATGATAAATCCACAAGGATTTTTTTGTTATGCCACTATTAATAGATATCTTCAGTTTTATAAAAATCAGTGAGAATTTTAGAAATTATAACTTCCGGTCAAATTTTCTATTTAAAAAAAATTAAAAACTAATGGCTTCCTGAGAAAGCTTAGAGTCTCCTCTTTAAAATGATTTCTTTTTTTCTTTGCGTACATTTTAGAAAAAGATACTTTAGTTTTTCCGAACGCCTCGCCTGAATATTTGTATTCAACGGCTCGGCGCGCGTAGAGTTTTCGAATTTGGTTTCTTATTTTTAATAATTTTTTCTAGTAATACAAATTTTTTTTAAAATAACTTATAATATAATTTTTAGTAAAATTTTCCGCTCTCTCAGGTGGTGCTATTAGTTTTTCGAAATTTTTATTTTTTTTTTCGAGATATAATGGAAAAATCAAATTTTCGATTTTATTTTCGAAATTGTGAGGTTAGCATACACTTTAGAGCAGCAAAGATTTTTTTATCGTTTTCTACACTCTTTCAAGTACTTAAATGCCAAGTTTCATCGATATCACATTTTGTGCGAGCTTTTGGTCAATATCCTTCTCTGACAACTGGACTATTTGCTAAACTTCGAATTTTTTATATGAACCAAACGAACTAATTTTTTTAAACCCGGGCCTGATTTTTTTTCTAGCTTGAATAAATCAGTTAATTAGGTGATAGAAGTGTAACGTTTTACCAAACTATGAGACAGATCCAACTTACCGTTCAAAAGTAACCATCAATAGAAATTTTAGTCAAAATTCACAGCTCCCCCTGTATATTATTAAACAATGGGAGCAGACACTTTTTAATGATCATTTCCTCATGACTCACCCTGTATACCGACAAAATACTTATTTACGTTTCTTTACTTATACAAAGTTTAAATTCACATCAGACATTTTTAGAATAGCAAATCATACAATAGTTATTAATTGATAATTAGGATGATTTTAATCATATTAGAATTTAAATTCTTGTTTAATTCCTTAATTTTTTTGTTTTAATTATATTAATTTTAAAAAAGTACCTATGTCGGTGTCGTGTTTCTGCATGTCACAAAGAAAATAAAGTAGTATTCTTATTATTATTATTATGTTCAGAAGAGTTTAGATTTTCGCTGTTCTAACATTTTTGTCTTTGTTACATTATCATTACAGCAAAACTTTAATTTTTTGAGACGATGTTGAAAAAAGATGTAGAAACTTACATTATGACATACATAATAGCATTGTATAAAGATTATATAGTAGTATCACGCTCTAATTAAAAGTGTTTGATGCAATCTCGCGAGGCATCTATTGACGTTCTATATGAAGTTGTCAATTTCTAATGCTGTACAGATACTCCCTCTATATCTTCTTTCACATGGCCTTTACCAAGTAGTTCCTTCAGCTATTAAACTTGTTGTTAATAATAAACATCTGTTGAACAGATATTACATTTTCAAAATTCAATCAGGATTTTCTACAAAACTGTGTGATTAGTCATCTTTATTTACAAATAAGGATAAAATGTATGAAAATGAAATATGGAAGAATATAAATTTTTATTTTAAAAATAGTGTTTATTTATTTATATAAATTAGAAATTTTTTTTAAATAAAGTTAAAAATACACTTTATAATGTACATGGGCAGCGTATGCTTAAGTTTACAATTTCGAAAACAAAATCTAAAATTTGGTTTTTGCGTTATCTAATATCTCGAATAATAAAAAAACTCGAGAAACCAATAGCACCACGTGAAGGAGCGAAATATTTTACTGATTTATATTATTAATTATATCTAAATTATTATAAATATCAAAGCAAACTAGAAAACTCTATGCGCGCCAAGTCGCTACTGAAAACAAAAGTATCTTTGCCTAAAATGTACCTATGCAAAAAAAAAACAAAACAAAATCATTTTCAAGAGGAGACTAAGCTTTCTCAGGAAGATTTTAGTTTTTAATTTTTTTTGTTTTCTCAAAGAAAATTTGACGCGAAATTATAATTTATAAAATTCTTACTGATTTTTATAAAATTCAAGATATTAATAGACGCATAACAAAAAAACCTTGTTCATTTATCATCATTATATTTTTACTTTTGCAACATAACAAAAAAAAGTAAAAAAAAAATTGCGTTCAATTATCGTTATATGGCCTGAAAAACTGCTGATAACTATGTTTATATTTATTACTAAATTAGGCTGGCTAAAAGCACCTTTAAAACTATCAACAATTAGCAGCAAACCGAGTTAAGGAAATCATTAATAAAGAATTAAGTGGCCTGTAAAAAAAATCAATCCATACTTATTTAAAAATTATATTTACAAAAAATGTAGTAAATTTACAAATAATAATAAATAAATAAAGTTTTTATTATCAGCCGATGATCCAGGCTATTTCATGGGAAATTCGGTAATATCTATGCTTCCGGTGTCGATTTTAACTGTACAGGATGCTTTCGATATTTTGATATCTCTAACGCCAAGCAAAATATTGAGAATCGGCCCTATTTGTCAATTCGTAGTATAGACTGAGTTTAAAGTTCAGAATTTAGTTGATTATCTTAAAAAATGTAACCCATCACCCTGTATGACTGTGCAAAAATTCAAATCTGTATTCCTTCAAATAATAATAATAATAAGTTTTAGGGTTTTTAAAATCTATTACTTTACATAAAAAAATTAAGCATACAGAACCAGTCAAAAAGTCATGACGTAACAAAGTTGCTTTTTCTTTAATGGAATACCCTGCACCCATATCATAAATCTTACCGTTTTCGAGATATCGAAAATTTTTTATTTTCTGTAAAAAAAAATAATTAAAATTTATTGATTATTTTAGTTAAATATAATTTTGTTTTAAATATATTTTTACTAAAATTATCTAGACATATTTTGGTAAAGGATTTTATTAAATATTCGTTGGAGTTTTCAATGCGTTCTGTTGTTCAAGATCATAGTTTTTATAAAAAATATATAAATCTCTTCATTATTATCCAAATTTTCAGATCCTTTTGCCCCCATTTTTTGACAATTATTACAATTAAATTTTTTTAAATATTTTATAGCCAAATATCCAGCAAAATAAGTACTGGAACAGTTTTCTAAATTGAATTTAAAATCTAATATATATATATATATATATATATATATATATATATATATATATATATATATATATATATATATAAAAGTTAATACAAAATTAACAACGCAAATCTCAACCCTATAAACAGGAAAATTCCACTGAACCTCAGCTTGTCTTGGTGCGTCTAGAGTTCTCGACGACAGCGTTGCCAACTAGCTTTTACCTATTTACTTTCAAAACTTTGGTGGATTACTCACTAATATATGTCTAACCAGCATCATATAAAGAAGATTAAAGTTGTTTAGTATCAAACAACACATAATAATTTATTAATTATACCAGAAAATAAAATACTAATAAATAAAAAATAAATTATTTTATACTTTTAAAATTAACTAAAACAATCATATAATATTCATATTATAAACAAGAAACCAAACTATTGCAAAAAATATACTTTAAGAAAAAATATTTCGATTTAACATTGACTCTCTAGTCTTAGTGCTTTTTATTCCAAATTTTAATTTTAAAAGTTAAACGGGTTTAATAAATTATCAGATTAGAATTTTTCATAATTACCATTATCGATAGTATACTACTGGCCTTTTGATTACAATTCACAATTGCCCTTTACTCACAAAATTACTTACAGACTACTAAAATACTGACAAATTGGCAACACTGGTTTCTCGGGAGATTATTAAATATTTTGGGCCTTCAATTTCATAAGTCTTCCAATTCCCTTTCTTTGAAACTAAATAACACATTAACAAAGGCAAGCAGAAATGAAAAAGAAGATTTCAAATTATAATTTCACTCAAGCAACGACATGACCTAAAGACATGACTTCTGTCCACTTGGAGTGCTACCATCTCCTTTGCGCTCACATAATCCTACTGATAAAAGTCCGTAAGGCGATACTACTATATAATCTTTATATAATGGTAATAGATCATTTTTTTTTTAGTTTGGTCTGAAATAGCGTCATTATTAAATTTCGTGTTAACCCCCAAGATACGGCTCTGTAATGCATACGACCGCGGATTACGGCTACGTTGCTTTCCATTTAACAAGGGTATAATTTTTGTTGAACCGGGAACTTTTTAAATAACTTTGATTGAAATTTAATTTGGGACTGAATGTTGAGAAAGGGTCCTCCGGGACAGGACCGGTTGCATTCATCTGTAGAGCTAAATAAAAATACTTTTTTTATATTTATTTATAATTATATCTAGTTGAAAAAGTAAATATTAAATATATGATTAGATAAAAATATATAAATTTATAGTTTGCAAAAACAATTATATGAACCCAGTAGGAAAAGTGGGACAACATTCCTGGATTTACAATAATAGTCCAACTACAAAAGTGAAACAGTCAATTTTGAATCTTTAACGGTTCTTTTTGCTTATTTTCTTTGCTCAATGTGTATACACTACTAAGCGAGACTACCTCAAAGTTGCACAAACATTAATGTGGAAAATAATAGTTTCGGCCATCAAACCATATCACTTAAATACCACTTAGAAGTGGCAGTAATCTTAAAGTGGACGTGATAGTTTTAGTGTCGTTTTGGGAACCATTAATATACCTTTAAAGTGGCGACACTTGATCATATGATTGCAGTAATTCTCGCCACGTTTTCCACATACTGCATGGAACCGAAGTATCTTTAAAGTTATTATTACCTTCAAAAATCACTTTAAAGTTTTATTTTCTAAACGCATCCATTTTTAAGATCGCCATTATGAGAAAAATAAACGCGCTATTTAAAAAACTTTTTTTCGTCATTACGGCTTCAAATTTACTACATTTCCATACATAATTAATGATTTTAAATATCTGGACCTACACAATTTTTTGATTCTACCATGCATTTTGTATAACGATAAGAAACATTTACATTTTTCATTTAAAAAAAAAAGTCACGATGTTCTTCGCCAAAACGATATTTGCCCGAAAATTTATTAAATTTAATAAACCTAGTTTCAATATTAATAGACATACGAATATTTAACTCGAAAAAAGATGATTAAATCCAAAATTATTACATATATTTTTGTGTCCATTTTAACAGTGGTATTAAATATTTACCCAAATCCATGATTTCTGAAATTTAATTGGCAACGTTGTATTTTCAACTTTGAA
This sequence comes from Crepidodera aurea, assembly GCA_949320105.2. Classification (NCBI taxonomy): domain Eukaryota; kingdom Metazoa; phylum Arthropoda; class Insecta; order Coleoptera; family Chrysomelidae; genus Crepidodera; species Crepidodera aurea. The sequence goes on from OX439475.1 coordinate 65,875,269, forward strand.
TTTATGAGATGGCTGTCATTTGACAAGCAAATTATTTATGTCCGTCAAATGAACATTTTTCCTTTTTTAATACTTTTCAGGCTTATTCTGGTTATAAATTGCTACTTATGCGTTTGTATTGAAAAAATATGTTAAATAATCGTTTCAACGCACTGAATTTGTTTGTCTTGGGAGTGAGTATCCCAATATATATTTCTTTTTAAAAAAAATGTGAAAAATATTTTTCCGTGCAAAAATTTCTATCGCTATATTGAATATATCATGTTTTATAACATCTGTGAAAATTTCATGAAAACCCCAGCCGGCCCCATATTCTCAACGTTTATCCAGAGATGTGCGTGTCAGTAGTTGTCAAAATTTGTACGTTATTATGGCGAAACTAAATAGAGGCAAACCTTGACGTTGATATTTATAAAAATAGGTTATTTTCTTATGACGATTTTCCATCATCACTCCAACAACGTTTTCGCCGACTACTGCTAGACCAACATTATGTATCGGGACTACGTTACTGAACATTGCTTTGGAATACCCCTCGCACAAAAATATGATGTGATTTCCATCGATGATTGACAATGAACTACTTTTGACAATTCCAAAAACTGACAAATTAAACTAATATTTAGCAGTTTCTCTTCTAATGGAAATGAAACCACTTATTTAAAAAAAAAAGGAGCTTTAATTGACGTTTTGACTTTCTTGAATGAAAGTCGTTTTCAAGATGACATAACAAAATATATGCCGTTGCTAGGAAAAAACTAAAAGCTTAACTTTTCTTGTAAATATCTCGGAAGATCGAATTTTCACAGACATGAGACCTGTTTTTTATTCCGATTTAGATAGGAATTAGTCTTCCCTGAAAGTTTCATTGAATTCTGACGAGTGGATTTTGAGATCCTCCGGATACGCACACATACATACAAATCTTGCTCGTTTAATAGTATTTGATAACAAAGATTGATAAAAACCACAGTTTGAAGCATTTAAGTATTTAATTTCCATGATGAAAAATTTACAAATTTTAACTTTTTTCTTAAATTATGAAGTATTCCAATGGCGCGTGCCCATATTTCGAGCCACAACCACAACCATTATTCTTGTTTCCATAAAAATACAGGGTGTATCATAAGGAATGGTCAATATTTTAATAATAGGTTCAGGACCTCGAAATATTAATATTTTACTAAATAACTCTGTCTCAAATGTTATGTACTACTAAGATACAGGGTGTTGAAGATAAAATGTATTTTTCGTTTTTTTGCAATAATTTCTTTATTATTTAACATATTGACTTGAAATTTGGTATGGTTATATTTTTAGGTTAGTAAATCATAAGCGTGTTATCAATTTTGAGATTACATAAAGAGGGCCTACACTCTACTGGATGAAGATAAGTATAATTTTTTTTATTCCTGGCCTTTTTTGAATTTTTTTCAAACCTTTATGATGCACCCTGTAAATTTGAACAAAAAAGGTATACTTGTTTTAATAGTATAAATTCAGCTCATTTCCATATAAGTATTTGCATTTAAAATATTCCAGTCCACGAAAAATGCTTGTTGGGTTGTTTCATGCAATCTTGTTTTCCCATAATTTTTTCCTACCTCTTAATTTCACCATTTTCTTCTTTTATTTTTTGTAAATGTTTATAAATCGAAACTATTAAAATATTTACAAATATTTCGGTAATGGCGCATACCTATAAGGTGGTGTAATAAAAAAAAATATTATTTTATAAAGAAATAAAAATAAGACCGGCTCTGTTCGTCGATGAGTGAAAAATCTAATCTTCAAATTAAGCCATTTTAGAAGGTCGAAAGAGGGATTTCGGCGAGTTACATTCATAATTAATTTTTTGTCGTGGTATTTCGGCCTCTTTTGCCTTTTCGTCGCAGTCAAAACACTTTGATAATTCTTTGTCAAAGTGTTAAAAATTGATTTTCTTTTCCCCGGCCTGGCCAATGAGTAGAAGATAAAGAAAGGCTTAAAAAGCGAATTATTTTCAGGGTAATTTTAAGCATAAATTTGGGGGTAGATTGCAAGATAATTAATTACCTTCGATTGGGTTTCTTTATAAATTGTGACTAATTTTTTAAAATCGTATTTACTATCGTGTATTAAAAAGAATGATGTAGTTTTTTAGTAAAATCGTAACATTACATAGGTAGTAGAGTATTTAAATATATTTGGATAAAAAAGTAAAGTTCCTGTGACGGGTGGTTCAGTCCAGCTGGTGTACACTTCAGTTATATAGCCAGTACCGACTGTTTTACATGCTCTCGGACGCATGGTGAGTTGCCGATATTATGAACCTCTTGCTTTTTCCGGGAATCGAACCCGAGTCGTCTCGTTGCGATGTGGATACGTTACCGCTGAGCCATGACACTTGTTTAATTTCCATTGAAATTAAACAACTTTTCATTGCGTTCATAGAAAATAAATGGCAACAACGCCACTGAGAAGCCACCACGTGCGATATTTAAGACGCAGTTTTTAAAGTCATTCATTTACAAATAATTTCTAACATACAAGTTGAAATGAGAAAGAAACAGAGAAACTTATTATAACACTGTACTTCCGGTTCCCCTGAACACCTGCATGCAATTTTGGCACGTAGACATACATTCCTGAGCGTAAGCAAGGGGGCGTGGCAAAATTCAGACGAAATCGGAACAATTTGATAATAATAATATATAATAATAATAATGTTTATTTACAATTTATAAGGGATTTTACAATTTACAATAGTAATAAATATACATAATACAATTTGACAATTACAATAATTACAAAGATATTTTTAAAAATAAGTAAATAAACAGTTAGAAAATATAAATTAATTACTGTGAAATGTTATTTTATTTCAATATATTTTTGATCATTGTGACCCAATAAGACCTTTAAGGTTGAGCATAGGTACAATAATCAGATGTTTTGCTACACTTATCTGTTAATTATTTTATATAATATTTTATTTTTTTATTTTTAATTTAATTTTTTTTAGAAATCAATAATTTTATTTATATCCGCAATTTCTAAAGTTTTTATGTAATTTTTAAATATTGATTTTAAAAAACTGATACGAGTTTAATCTTCTTATATAAATCTTATCAGGGTGGTCCTTAAGTAATTGTACATAGAAATATGGTAGATTCCTCACTTTAAAATATTACGATTTGACCAAACTTGCTCTAATAAAATGTTGCTAATAAGGAATATACAGGGTGTTAGAGGTTAAATTTTAAGATATATTTTTTGCAATAACTTTAGCGTTTTTGGATATTTATACATACAAATTTGGAACTGGGTGTTTTTGGCCACGAGAAATCAGAATCTGGTACCTACTTCGAAGTAATTTTTAGAGGGCGCTAGTTATGCCACATTTGTGGCATAAATGTGCGATAAAATTTTTTGCTCTTTAAGTTAGCGCTATTTTTATAAAAGAATACTAAATCCACGTTATTAACCTTAAAACTTAACGGTTTACGAGATAATCGCATTTTAGGGATCAGCTGCATAATTATACTGGCAGGCAAAAAAAATTTTTTTTCTGGCTCTGACATCATTATTGCTGATTCTTATGTAGAATGACCTCCGGAATCCGAATATGACCTTAGTTTTCCCCCATCACTCACCGTTTTCGGGGGTGCCCCCCCCCCCACCTATTTTCATCGCTTTTCGATAATTTGGAGGGATGAAAAAAAAAACAGTGGGTGGTGGTGGGAAACTGAGGTCATATTCGGATTAAGGAGATCATTTTACATAAGAATCAGCAAGAATGGTGTCAGGACCAGAAAAAAAAATTTTTTTTGCCTACCAGTGTAATCATGCAGCTGATCCCTAAAATGCGATTATCTCGTAAACCGTTAAGTTTTAAGGTTAATAACAAGTATGCTTTTTTTCTACTAAAATAACGTGGATTTAATATTATTTTATAAAAATAGCGCTAACTTAAAGAGCAAAAAAGTTTATCGCACATTTATGCCACAAATGTGGCATAACTAGCGCCCTCTACAAATTACATCGAAGTAGGTACCAGTTTCTGATTTCTAGTGCCCAAAAACCCTCAGTTCCAAATTTTTATGTATAAATATCCATAACGCTAAAGTTATTGCAAAAAATAAATCTTAAAATGTAACCTTTAACACCCTGTATATTCCTTATTAGCAACATTTTATTAGAGCAAGTTGGATCAAATCGTAATATTTTAAAGTGAGGAATCTACCTTACTTCTATGTTCTACAAATGCCTCCTAGTACGGCAAATTAGTGTGTCTTTGATTGTTTAACTGACTACATCTCCGTTAATAATGTAACGTAAAAATATTTCATTTCACAATGTTTGAAAAATACAAATTCATTCTGAGTGACTCGTAGTGTAACGTAAATCATTTTTAGTGTTATTTATTGTTACCAATTTAGTGTTGGTTAGTGTTACCAATGTAGTGGTTTTTATTTGTTTAGTTTTTAATCGTTAAAATTACAGTTCACTGTTATCATCTTCAAACAATGTTTAAAGAGGCGGCATTGTATCAAAAAACGTGCAATCAGCCGACCTTGGAAACAGTTGCAAAGGCTATTCATTGAAAATACAACACCTACAATATATTTGGGTATATTTGCCAAAATAATACATTTTGACGAATAGAATTAAGGAACATACATTTAAAAAAAGCTTCCGTGAATCGCGGTAGGATCGTTGTGAAACAGCAAAAGTAGATTATGGAGAAAATTGGTGAATTTTGTTTGTGTAACACAGAATCGACGTTTTCCAGAAAACACTATCTCCGATAAAGACCTACTAAGTTTAAATTCAATGGTGGGCTCTGTTAAGTGGAAAAATAGCAGCAAGTGGCAGTAACATTTTTAAAATTTGCCCTAATCTAATTTTATACTAAATAAAAATGTTTTGTTCGGTTTTTATGAAACGTAAAATAATATTAATTGGAGACATCCCAAAAATCTCCTCCAAATAGCACAAAATATGCGAAATTTTCACTTTAAAGATAATTAGCTAGAATTAGTCACACTTGGCAAAATATCACAATAAAGAAAAACCGAAAAAAATGTAATTGGAAGTAAAATTATAGTAAAGTGGTTTAGAATGCTAAATAATTTGGAAGGAACGGGATTTTAGAGAGGTTATTTTGCATAAAAAAAACAATGCTCCTTAAAATGGATTTTTTTTGTAGGTCACACAACAGATGCTTGTCACTGTGATATTAATTCGGTATATTTAAATTCTGTTCATTATACAGGGTGATTCATAACTATTGCGACATAGGCTAAGGGCAGGTTATTTGGACCAAAATTTTGGACCAAGATTTCAAATAACAGACAATAAAAAAACTTGTAACCTAAGGCTTCTATTTCAACGGTAAAGCAAAATTAAAAGCAATTTAACATAAAAAGAGCAAACTTAAATTAATTGTTCTATGTGGCCTCCTCCTACTTTTTTAATTCTGGTAATAAAGCACTTTCGGATGTCAAAGAAAACATTCTCCACGGCCACTACTGAAACTGAAACACTTCTCTCTTATGTATTTTATACGTATTTCATTCTTACTCTAGTGTCAGAATGTTCATTCTGTAACACCTAGCTGTAAATGTCACGTCAGTGTCCTAGATAGCCATGAATTTCATGTTTGACACTTCTACGCGACGTGTTATTTATTTAGTTTGAATTTGTCTGAGCAAAGATAAGCTGTGTTTTTTGAAGTTTCATTTTACTATATTCAATTCCTACTTTCTGTGGCCGTGGAGAAAGTACAGTCTGTTACTCTGTTGGAATGAAAATTCGTATCGAATTCTCATTCCAACCTTGTTACTATTCTGTCCCCTTATAAAATTAGCCGCATTTTGTATTTTTCTCTTTGTTCGTCTTGTGAATTAATTTCATGGGCATAAACTAAGGACTTCATATGTCCCCAAATATAAAAATCAAAAGGGTTATAGTCAGGACTTTTTGGTGGCCATTCAAAATCACTTCCTCTGACAATCCATCGTTGAGCAAATGTGCCACTTAGATGATTTCTAACAACTAATGGCTCCATCCTGTATAAACCAAATTTTCCTTATTATTATTACTATTCTGAAAATCTTTATTTGTGGATGTCATATTATTTAAATCATTGAGGTAATTACACATTCAGTTGTCATGGAGTCCTCGAAATTTTGAAGCAAATGCTCTGAAAAAAAGGGAATACTTAATTGGAAAGAAGATCGGTCAATGTTCATACAGATGTCTAGTCTTTGGGTATAATTTTATTTATAATGTTGATGATGATGTTTTATGATGCCTTTTTGTAATATATTTTAGAATTAATAGTTCATATCACCTGGCTATATCACGTACAAGCGATACATATTGCTTCTGTGATGCCCTTGTTTATTTATATCTATGTAAATTCTTTAAATAAACTTTATTATTATTATTATCACTCAGTATCTCAGCCAATTGGCTGGATAAAATTCACCCACCCCGGATGCAAGCATCAAAAGGGTTGGGCTCTATCGTCACACCTGTAAAAATTTTATTATTATTATTATTATTATTATTCAACTGCTGTATTTTGAGCGAAGTTTGTGTCGACTATAACACTTTCAATAGATATAAAAAAAATAGTAAATCAAGGAACGTATTCGGTTTTATTGCCCAGTATGTTGGGTTCTTTGAGCTGTCTTTTTTTAATATGGTAATCGTCAAATACTTGTTACCTGAATATAATGAAGTCTAAAAGTATCATAATCGCCTCGACTACAATAAGCCAAAAGATAGGTGATAACTACATTTCGCAGCAGTACGCGGTGGCGGCGGCGGTGTTTCAATTTTAGACCATTTGGCAGGTTGCCGATTAAACCGACTTGTAAGAAGTTTCAAACAAAGCATATAATCTATTATCGTTTTGAATTTTTGAAACGATTTTGTAAACAGATAATTCGTTTGAAGTAGCATAATTTGCCATACAACGGTAATTAACTAATTTTTATTATTTTCTAATAAAAAATTGTGTTTCTCATTTTAGACAGCTGGTTTTAACAAATTGATTAAAGCTATCAAAAACATGATTTATGAGATGTATTTTTGAATTGGTTAAGACGTTAATCTGTCAAAAACCGTGAATAAATTATTTAAATGCTTCAAAACTTGTTTTAAGACCGACATGTATTTACACCTTAAAACGGAATTTCAGATATTTTTCATCCGATTTGAATCTTGGCCCTTACCTTATTGTAAAAATAATTTGTTACTTATTTTGTTTGTATGTCATATTGTCTCTTGTCAACTTAAGTACTAAGTAGTAAGACAGATTGTATATTTCTAGGAAGTTAATAAAAAAATATTGTTTGACTTTCTGAAACGACGGTGAAATTTTTTGAACCGTATACCAAAAAAGGGCCATGGGCGTACCAAAACTACCTAATGGTTGTGAAATAAATCACACTTGTTCCCAAGAACAAAGAGATTAAATGTCCTACACTGCACCAGCGTCTGGACTTCAACAACTACTCCTTGGGCTATATGCCCCCCCAGGTATTGAATTACGAAAGTCCAGACGTGGTTTGGCGCCCGACCAAGTCGGGGCTTTAAACCAAAAACTTTGATTTTATTATTAAAGGAGCTTGCCATCCTTATACCGGTTTCGGCATTATTGTGCCTCGTCAGTAAGGAGTAGACTAGCTCGAATTTCTATCTCTAAAGAACCCACCCACCAACTCTTAGTACAAACGGTTAAGTCGAGAAAGAGGGGATGAGTGCAACGCCATCTTCACTTTTATAATAAAATCAAAGCTTGCAAAACTATAGTATAGAGATAGAAATTCGAGCTAGTCTACTCCTTACTGACGAGGCACAATAATGCCGAAACCGGTATAAGGATGGCAAGCTCCTTTAATAATAAAATCAAAGTTTTTGGTTTAAAGCCCCGACTTGGTCGGACGCCAAACCACGTCTGGACTTTCGTAATTCAATACCTGGGGGGCATATAGCCCAAGGAGTAGTTGTTGAAGTCCAGACGCTGGTGCAGTGTAGGACATTTAATGTATTTGTTCTTGGGAACAAGTGTGATTTATTTCACAACCTTAGGTAGTGAATTTCCGAATATCATCAATATTAAACAAAAATATACACTCACTCTGTATATGTTCAGCATAATATTGTTATTACAGGTGTATTGTTCAAGCCTCGATTACAAGCCGATGATGGAACGTAGGTCGGTCGCTAGCGACCATTCGGTGACTTTATTAAATCCAATATAATTGAGCAGTGAAGCAGAAGAACAAGCCAACATTTAACAATCGAGAGTCGCGAGACATCGATAATACACGAAAACCATACATCAAATTATCAGTCGATCGGGGACTGGTTGATTTTCTCCATTATATCGTACACACATTGATATAGTGGAGTGAAATTAGAATTTTATATGGATGTGAGAGCTAAGTGATTTTTTTTTAATTTTTTCGATTTTATACATAAAGAGAAGCTTGTAAAAAAGATTTCAATAAATTTGGGCTGAAGCTTCGCGAGATATGTGCCAAAAACGGCATTTTTGGTATTTTTCGAGTGGATTGCTCCACTATTTTTTAAATATCTCTGGCTCTAAGAGTCGTGGAAAAATAAAAAACAATTAATATGACCCTGATGAAGTAGAGTATCGATCCGTATAGTAGTGTTTTTTTAAAAATGTATCCTAACCCCAAAAAACGAATTCGGGCACATTATTTTTTTTTTTACTGAATTGGCAATAAATAACCAAAGAATCCTCGAATTTTCTTAAAAATTGGAGAAAATATGTATTTTCATGTCGGGAAGACATGGTAAAAATTGAAAAAAAAAATGTATTTGTATAGCCAAAATCGGCATTTTTCGAAAAAATAATTGAATTGGCCGCCATTTTTGGAAAAACTATAGAGAAAAATTTTTTCATCTTAAAAATTAGGATTTTTTGTGTACTTTTGTCTAAGAAAATCCAACATTTTATTTCTTTATTTATTTATGAATGTTACTTTAACGTTAGGTTTTTAAATAAAAATTTCAACGTAAGGATTCTTAGATATGTTTTTTGGGTTAAAAATAAGAAAATCATAGTATGATGTGGCTCACTGACAGTAAACACGGCGATTTTAAATTCAGGATTCTTAGATAGTTACGTTTTTTGACTTAAGAATAAAACTATCATAGTATGCTGTGGCTCACTGACAATAGGTAAACACTACGATTGACTTTAGTTACGCGTTACGTTTATTGAACATTTTTAGAAAAATGGAGAGCGATTCAAGTGACTTTGAATTTTCAAATACGCCACCTAATATTAAGGAACAAACCAACATAGCGTCATTAACATTACTACCACAAAAATCTAAAGACAGGTATGAAAAACAATATACCCAATATAAGTAATGGGCTGAAGACAGTAAGATAAATAATTATTGAGAAAATGTTTAACTGGCATATTTTTCACTCCAAGGAAAATCATTAAAAGCTTCAACACTTTGGTCCAAATATTCAATGCTACGCACAATGATACAAATAAAGGACAATATCGATATTAAATATCCAAAGTTTATCAACATCAAAATGCCGGATACAAGAGAAGAAATAAATACATTCTTAATGTTTTTCTTCTTCGACTCGGGATACTTTTAGAAAATTCGTGCTTTCGGAAATATTTCCGATAGTAATTCAAGCTCTAGGGAGATTACAAGTGAAAATTTTCATTCGCAAACTTGGCGGCGCGCGACTGCATGAACATTCTTCAAATTAATGTTGATGATTCGAATGAAAAAATATATCTACTTTTCTGAATCTGATGACAGTGATGGCGAACAGGCGACATGCAAACTGGGCCCGCGGTCAAAGGTTTAAAAAAGGTAGAGATAAAGATAAAGGTAGAGATAAAAAGTAGTCAAATTGGGCCCATCAGGGTCATGATTTATTTCTACGAAAGGTAAATAGGTATAAATACAAATATTTTTAAGTAAGTATTTTATTTAAATTTATAAGAACTTAAAAAAGGAAATTCTACAATTATTATATTTAAATATTAATTTTAAAAATTATTTACAATGCCTATAACATAATGCTTGAAACAACTGAAAATTAGAAATTTGTTTGGTTTTGTGTTTATTAATAATATCTTCTATATACAATTTTTTCTACGAACACATTTTTTGTAAGACATTTTTACCTCTAAAACTACTATTTACAAGTTAATCTGCAAATTTGACTATATTTTCATTTCATTTTCACTTCAAAAAAACAGTCCCCAACATCTTTTGGATTTGTAAGGTAATCCGAATATATTTCGTAGACAACACTAGATTTAAAATTTTTCTGTACCACGACTGCGTTTATTATGGAATTTGGAAAAACTGTGGTCAGAGCGATACATGAATTGTTTTTTCGAAATCAACAACAAAAAGCGAAGGATTGAAAATTAAAGATAATTTAGAGCATTCTTCCAAATTGTTCAAAAGATAAAGTTCAGTGTAATTCACCTTTTGACAAAATTAAAGCTATTGCCAAGAAAATCAAAAAGTCTGAGCAACTTAAAATTAGATAATTTTGAAAAATTTTGTGATACCTTAAATTTGAAAATGCCAAAATTAGATGTTGTTACAAGATGGAACGGTTCTTTTGAGATGTGCTACCATCTATGCTAAGAAGAGAGTATTGACATTAAATTTTGACTGAATCTAGTCAAGACGTCACTATTTTTAGATGTCATGTCATCTAATAGTACATTAAGCAACGCATTTCATATGGCATATGTCATAACAGCCATATGAAATAAGTTGCTTATAATACTTTTTATATTTTGCCATTTTATTAATTTTTTAATAAATTTATACTTTGCATATTATAGAGAAGTTTGCTTTAAAAAAAATGAGTTGGTAGAATATTTAAAATTTAACAGAGTTATTAGATACAAATGACAAGACAAATTTCTATTCATGTCATTTGTTGATTCATATTACCAACCCTATAACACAAAAAGTTGAGTTGCAAAATATAAAAAAATGTTATCTTATAGCGGATATAGCTATTGACTTGTACGAGTTTGGAATTTTATTTATTGGACTCGAAAAGCCCAACTGATGAAGCCGAAAGGCAGAAACCGGTCTTAGGATGTCGAATCTGACAAATTAAAATTCCTTACTGGTTTACTCAGTTCTTTTGAGATGCTGTCTTGGCTCTAACTTTAAAAAATGCTATTAACGTTACTTTACCAATAGTGATAATAGGAATCAATTTATTATAGGATAAATTAGAAAAATGGGCAAGTGACTTAGACAACAAAGTTGACAGAAACAATATTGACGAAACGTTGATATTGTCGCTTCAAGACAAATAAATTTGTTTTATGGTAGAATACATAAACATTATGTGGGTCTTCTTCTAAAAAATTATGGTTCGCAGAGGCGTTGTAGGAAAATGTACACATTTATAAAAAAAGCTTGGCTTGGTTACTACTACTACTAACTACTATGAAAACTTGGCTTGTTTTTTCAAAGTCTGTGAATCTCTGAAGATACCAATATTACGTCACTGACCGAACATGTTGGCATTTTCTATAACCGTATATTTTTCTCTTAATTAATAACAAATTTTGGACCCTTCTGTAGTTCATAGTGGTTTTTTAAATCAAAAAAGTTTTAATTTAACGTTTCGAATTTCATTTCCAAAGTGGTTTTCAAAAATTGACATAAAATATATAATAATAATTTACTATAGAAACAGATAACTGGATAATCTTACAAAATATGACAACATAGGACACAGAAGTAGATTTTGAAATTGAAGATGTCAAAATCTGTTGCTAACATATTTTTTTTGACGTTTCTGGGAACGATTTTAAAAGGATAGTAGCGCAAGGCAACTTTATTTAATTTTAACCCTTTTATACATAAAACAGCTGAAACAGAAAAAAGTTTGTGTCGAATGTATTTTTTCCCAATGCCAATCCAATTTCCTAACACACAATGAGTTTCCATAAAATATAGGCCTTTTGTTTTTGATAATACCCAAATTTTATTTGATTAATAATCAAGCGATCTTATCTTTTTTTTTTTGAGAAACTTTCATTTCGATTTAAGTAAGTTTCTTGTATTCGCAATAAATGACGTGTTTTTCTACAGACATTTTTTCAAACGGCAACTAACCCCTCATTATTTCCCAGTGGCGGTACTTCCGTTTTGGGGTGAAACCACTCCGAACCCCGAGGGAAAAGTGTTTTCTATGAGCGCCTAGGGATTGGTTTCCTTTGTGTTTTCAGTAGTAGCTATGATAATAGAGGGTGCCATTGCGTAATGGGGATGATACGGACAATTGCTTGTCATTAAAGAATATTGTAGGAACGCCGTTAGACCAATCTGTTTTGTATAAGAAAAGAGGAAATGAATTACTAGCTGTAGGGAAGCTCTAAATTATGTGTTGTAAAATCCCACCTAGTTTTGTCAATTTGTGTGTTTTTACATTTATAGTGGGAATACGTAATTTTTTGTACTACCGTGTGAGAAATAGTAACTTTACGCATGCTGCATAAAGAAAACAATATTTGGGGATTATTTGAAAAAAAAATCATACATGTATTGTAATGAATATTATTAAAATTTTGAAATTTAAGTTAAAAATTATGAAAAAATTAAAATAAAATTTTTATATTTTCTTTCAGCTGGTCAATTGTATTAGAAATAATTTTTTTTTATTTACTAATTTGTAGATTTTACTTTCACTAGTAATCTCCCTAGAGCTTGAATTACTATCGGAAATATTTCCGAAAGCATGAATTTTTTAAAAGTATCCCGAGTCGAAGATACCAAAGTAATATAAAAAATTATAACATGACATTTTCGTAATACTTATAATTTGACACTTGACAAAAATCCTATCGCTGTGGTACAGCCCAGGGGAGGAAAATACTATCGCCAAGTTTTTTGGTTGCTACAGAAACGAGGTAAAACGAAAGCTTCTTATTGGTTAAAAAATGTTGGTGTGAAATTTTCAATATAAATTAACTTCAAAATTAGAGCAGATATTATCTCTCTCAAAGTGGGTTCAATTATCAAAATTGTAAATAAATAAATGATATAAAATTTATCAAATAAACAAATCAAAATACATAATTTATTTAGTTATTAAATAATTAACAAAAATCTCATTAAATGTTACCATTATTAACGTTCTTAAAATTAATCATTCATCCTTAACATTCATACCCTAAAATTAAATAACATCCATGGGATACTTATCTGTGTAACACGTGGCGAAATTAAATGTTTTTCAATTTTATTTAAAAATGTCATTAAAGATTATAGTCTATACTCACAACAAAATCACTTTTGGAAACACAATATCCTCTATATTTCCTTCTCTGGAAACCTTTTCTTTTAATTCTTCTACACATATTTTTAAAATTTTGATTTGTCTATTTTAATAAGAAAACCAGTTGAGAATGCTCTTCTAGCATTGCCATAAACCGAACAAATTGTAATGACAGTATTAATAAAATTTTAGATTGACAGTTCTCAGTTCTCATTCTAATCAACACAGCTACAGTCTACTTACTTTTACCAAAATAGTCATTCACTATGCGTCTACTAAATTCAATGTCATTTTAAACGTCAAAATTTTCATATTTTAGACACCATTTTGAAGGAGTTCCCGAAGTGGTACGAAGGGGCACATCAAACCCTAAGCTTACTTTTTGATGCTCTATCAAAATCTGAAGTCAGAATTTGAAAATTCACAAAGACAAAGAATCAACACATACACACAGATCGAATTCAGATACCGAACAATTTGTTCGGTGAACATTTCTTTCTCCAACTATATTTTTTTTCATATGTCACTCTCCTAGAGACCAATTTTCACCAATCAATCTCGAAGGATCTTATTGAAACCCAATGTTACCAATATTATTTAACCCTATATACAGGAAGTTATAATTTATAGTATATATAAAAAACCATATAACGTAGAACAATCCAACAACCCTATTCATAATCAAAATTTACTATCCAAACACTACTTATCACTACCTAACTTACACATGCTTAACCATAAATTCAAAAACATCTTTTCCAAATTGACTAACCATTTCTTACAAAAATCAACTCACAAACAATAATATTTTTTCAAAATTAAAAGACAAAGATCCCATTTTACAACAATCCAACTTAGTTTATTGCATTACATGCTCACAATGTGACATTAAATATATTGGTCAAACCAAATGGAAACTTAAAGATAGAATTAGCTCACATAAGATCATGGCCGGATCCAGCCGATTTTCAAGGGGAAGGTGGGTCGGGAGGTTACGGAATATCCACTGCTCACTGGAGGGACAGTTACAAGTCTATCCTTTCTCATGGTTGTTCTTATTCAGTACTTCAACCTTTGAAGAATTGAAAAGGACCTCTCGGCTTCTTGTAATATTTCTTTAAATTTAAAAGGATTACCTAATTATACAGTTTTGCAAATGGTCTAGTTCAGAGAAGATGCTGTGTAGGTTATCGCTGTTCGTATTAAACGAAAAGGAGTAGACTATCAAAATAAAAAAGAGTTGAAATAAACACAGACGTGATGAAAATAAGGCAAAGTTATCTACAGGACCCTCTGTGGACTATGCATTTTGTACAGCCTATAGGAATTCCCAATACATTAAAACTGAAATTGAAATTTTTAAAAGAAAAAAATTCCCGAAAGAAGAGAGATACATTTTGACTAGAATCAGTCAAATAAAAGCTTTGCAACACACAATGCAAATTGTGTATGCAACCCCAATACACCGGGAATTTTTTGCTTTTAAAAATTGTCAATACTCTCTTCTAATCATAGATGGTAGCACAACTAAAGAGTTCGTATGTTTCAGTACTCCATGTCGTACATAGTATTTAATTCAACCCCACCTAATCCAGTTCATTTCTGTCCCGATTGCAAAGTTTACTTTCCGAGGTGTGCAGCTAAGTGTCATAAAAACACTAGCGCGGAATTGAATGCGAGCTAAAAACCATTACAGTCAAAACATCCCATACATACGTACATAACATATTTACCCGACAAACCATATTCCCGTTTCGACCCTTCTCCCTTCGCATTTTTACTCCCCTTGGAATTTTATTAGAGCACACAACAAAGTTGCCGGTAATGTCGTTTTAAGTGCAGTTGTTAAATTGTAGAAAAATCGAAGGGTGAGAAGCAAGAATGGTTCTAAAGAAGGGTCCTAGAAGAGGGACGGCGAGGGGGTGAAATCGCGTTGGGCCAGTAATTGGCATGATTTTGTAACATAATAGGGGTTCGGTTTTCCCCTCTTTGTAATTTGCGTTTCTATTCAATTCGCACCACCACCGCGCTGAGTGTTGACGACAGTGAAGAAGCGCAAAGGGTGGGAAAAGGATTTTTAAAATTTTTTCTTTACTTTTTTTTATTTTTCTTTATTTTGTTTTTTTTTAATGTTCTTGTGAAAGACAACGAAAATGAAGAGACTTGACAATACACTGGATGTAGGACGTAAGATACGTAAAATTTCTACTGCCCTTTATAGACCAGAAAGAGTAAAACCATAAATGAAATAAAAACTATTTTTTTTTTCAAAAAAAACTACCTCACTTTAAAAAGTTCTTAAATTTTAAATTCATGTAATAAATTAATTCGTTAAAAATTTAAATAAATCGCCCCAGAAACACCCTATAGAAATAACCATTTCGATGTAGGTTTAAAAAAACGAATCGTTATTCAAATAACAGTCGGTTTTTGTCACCTTGCGACTCTGGTATAAAATCACTAACAGGGATGACGTTCATCGCTTTGATAAAGGGACAAACAGCCCTTATTTCTTTACGTTCTAGCGCCCTTCATGGCGTTTCAACCAGGTTTAATAGACTGCAGGGCATAAAACGAAGCCGGAGAAAGAGCGAATAGACTGAGAAAAATATTTTATGAATTTTTGAGTTTACTTTTTCCGTATAATTGGAAATATCTGGACCTACAAAATTTTTTGATTCTACCATGTATTTTGTATAACGAAAACAAACATTTACATTTTTCATTTAAAAGAAAAGTCAGAATGTTCTTCGCCAAAACGATATTTGCCCGAAGATTTATTAAATTCAACAAACAGAGTTTCAATATTAAAGTCTAGCATAGACATACGAATATTTAACTCGGAAAAAGATGATTAAAACCAAAACTATTACACATATTTTTAGCATATTTTGACAAGTGTCCATTTTAACAGTTTTACTCAACGTTCCGTTAAATATTTACCTAAATCCATGATTTCTGAAATTGAATTGGCAACGTTGTATTTTCAACTTTGAATTTATTAGATGGCTGTCATTTGACAAGCAAATTATTTATGTCCGTCAAATGAACATTTTTCCTTTTTTAATACTTTTCAGGCTTATTCTGGTTATAAATTGCTACTTGTGCATTTGTAGAAAAGTTATGTACATATGCGTTTGTATTGGAAAAATATGTTAAATAATCGTTTCAACGCACTGAATTTGTTTGTCTTGGGAGTATCCCAATATATATTTTTTTAAATGAAAAATATTTTTCCGCGCAAAAATTTCTATTTCTATATTGATTTTATCATGTTTGTGAAAATTTCATGAAAATCCCAGCCGGCCCCATATTCTTAACGTTTATTCAGAGATGTGCGTGTCAGTAGTTGTCAAAATTTGTAGGTTATTATGGCGAAATTAAATAAAGTCAAACCTTGACGTTGATATTTACAAAAATAGGTTATTTTCTTATGACGATTTTCTATCATCTCTCTACCAACGTTTTCGCCGGCCACTGCTGGACCCAAGGGCGTCGCTGGGTTTTTTTTCTGGGAGCGGTAATTGAAAATTATAGAGGATATTATATATATTATATTATTATATAATGATTGAAAGGGTAAATAAAAACATATTCTGTAACAAAGTGTAAAATTCGTAAATAAAAATGATTGCAGGTCCTTACGAATTAAGCTCAAAATTCTAATATTCTTTTTATCTGGGAAGCAAATCTATTCAGCACGTTCTCGATAATTTATTGAAAATATACTCTTTACTCTCTTTTAAGAAAGACTGTAAATAACGGCTCAAATTATCTGTCATAGTTTTCATTTCCTCTTGATTTCTCTTTAGTATGAGAGAAGGTAAAAAAAAATTAACCAAATCGAAAATTCATATCCTGTAAAACATTATCTAGCAACTGAATGAATAAATATACTAATTCTGTAATATTTCTCAGAATCTTCGGTAACAACATTTTCCCTATTTATTTGTCTTGCATTCACTCTAGGAAGGTGTATCGAAATGCCCGATTTTTCGTAGAGATCTTTTACTTCTTCGAAAATTGAATGGAAGCAAATATCGATATTATCTTTTATTTTTTAAAACAGAAATTATAACTTCAACTAATTTTTGTGAAACACTTTTATCAAGCGTTTTTTTCTGTAGAATTCTGTTAAATTGAGAACATGAGTCAAACAAAACAAAGATGTTATGCAGTCAGCAAAGAATTCATCAGTAATTGTGATTTCAAAGAAGAGTTTGCATCTGA
Source organism: Crepidodera aurea (assembly GCA_949320105.2). Classification (NCBI taxonomy): domain Eukaryota; kingdom Metazoa; phylum Arthropoda; class Insecta; order Coleoptera; family Chrysomelidae; genus Crepidodera; species Crepidodera aurea. The sequence continues at coordinate 65,892,825 of OX439475.1, forward strand.
ATAAAGTATCGAATACAAAAGGTTTTGTGAAAGGTGAAAGAAATATATGTATATAATATACATATATTTTAATTTTTGTAGACCAGCATTTTCCTGAGGGAAGTAATTACCCCCATTACCCCCCCACCGCCATTGGCTGGACCAACATTATGTATCGGGACTACGTTACTGAACGTTGCTTTGGAATACCCCTCGCACAAAAATTTGATATAATTTCCATTGATGATCGATGATTGACAATTAACTACTTTTGATAATGCCAAAAACTGACAAATTAAACTAATATGTATCAGTTTCTCTTCTAATTGAAATGAAACCACTTATTTTAAAGAAAATGGGGGATTTAGTTGACGTTTTGACTTTCTTGAATGAAAGTCGTTTTCAAAATGACATAACAAAATATATAATAAAAAATTTACTATAGAAACAGGTTATATTATTTCTGTGTTGTCTGCCGTTGCTAGGAAATAAACTAAAAGCTGAACTTTTCTTGTAAATATCTAGGAAAACATGAGACCTGCATTTTTAGCCGATTTAGATAGGAATTAGTCTACCCTGAAAGTCTCATTGAATTCTGACGAGTGGATTTTGAGATCCTCCGGACACACATACATACAAACCTTGCTCGTTTAATAGTATTTGATAGTAGAAAAAGCATAAATCAGCAAACGTAGTATTTAGTCGATAGAAGTTTAATACAGAAGATTTTTCGTTCAATCCTCACGGATTATGGTTAACACCAGAGTGTTTTTGAAATCCATGTATTGGGGTGAATTAAACTTCTTTTTATTTGTTTTGTTTACAGTTTATTCCAGGTGGTGGGTACCGACCGACTGCTAGGGATTCACCAAGCCAAGTAATTTGCGAGAAAATATAGCAGAAAAATCTGGAATTTGCTGCAGTTAGTCGGATTTTGTGCCATATTTTGATCATGTACTTTTTTGAAATGGCACCTCTGCATCAAGAAGTGAATTCTTCTTTTCAAAAAAATTAATATCTTGCACAGAAAACATCCGAACCATACGAATTTCAGTACCCAGGGGTGTTTTGGGTCGCTTAACCTGAATATGATTGCCAAATGAGCCCCCGGTGCACCTGGAGGTCAGGACTGCGCCAGGAACGTCATCACCAGGCGTTCCCTGTAAACTCATCAAAAATCGATCGAATATCTTTACCCGGGGGTTTTTCGGGTCGTTAGTCCCAGTTCTGACATCGAAATCGTCCTCCGGAGGACCTGGTGCACGCTACCTGGCTAAAAACGTCATCTCCTGGAGTGTTGCTGAAATTACTTACCAAATCATCCAAACGCCTCACTCGGAGGTTTTTCGGGTCGCTCGTCACAAATCTGACATCGACCTCTGGAGGGCCTGGTGCACGCACGCGACCTGGCTAAAAACGTCATCTCCTGGAGTTTTACTGAAATTACTTACCACTTTTATGGAGAACTTGCTTTATTAATAATATATTGACTAGCATTCATTAAAGCAATTTCAGTATAACTTCTGGAGATGACTCCGAGTGAGGTATTTCGATCGATTGTGTAAGTAATCAGGAGATGACGCTTTTAGCCAGGTTGCGTGCACCGGGACCTCCGGAGGACGATGTCGACATCAGATCTGGGACGAGCGACCCGAAAAACCTTCGGGTGAGGTGTTTCGATCGATTTAGTAAGTAATTTCAGTAAAATTCCATGTGTTTAGCCAGGTAGCGCGCACCAGGTCCTCCTGATGACGATTTAGATGTCAGAACGGACTAGGGACCCGAAAAACCTCCGGGTAAAGAGATTCGATCAATGAGTTTACAGGGAACTCCAGGTGATGACGTTCCTGGCATCGTCCTAACCTCCAGGTGCACCGGGGCCTCATTTTGCCATCATATTCTGGTTAAGCAGATGTTTTCTGGGCAAGATAAATTTTTTTCTTCAGCACTTCTTGATCTAATAATGTTTACCTACGACCACTATAGAAAACAGGCAAAAACACACGACACACAGCCTCAGTATATAGCTCATTACGCATGGTACACACAAAACCGTGCGATTTGTTTACCGTAAACAAAACGCACAGTTTATACATATAGTTGCCTTCAAAATAGGTTGGACAAACTGTTTTGATCGTTTTAACTTACTGGCCTATTCCTTGAAAAAGAAAGTGTTTTTATAAATCGTTATCTTATCTGTAGAAAAGTAATGTATAAAAAATATACAGGGTGAGTCACGAGGAACTTTACATACTTCTACATAACAGAGGCACCTTAGAGGATTACCAAATGACCATTAAAAAATGTCTTCTGTTTTTCTTTAATAATGTACAGAGCGATTTATGGATTTGGACCAAAATAATGTTTGGTCGTATCTTTTCAATGATTAAGTCGATTTGTCTAATTTTTTGGTAAAAGTGTGTATTGGTGTCTAGCAACTAATTGACATATTAAGAACTAGAAAATTCCAGGGCCGGCTTCGCGAAAATTTGTTGAATTGCTATAATTGCAATAATTCACTCTGTACATGATTTCTTTAAAATGTGATATGATTTCTCCAGAGGACATAAACCTGGATATCTGAAATTTTTGTTACACTTGCCTTACATTTTTAATTAAAGATTCATTTTAAAGTCAAATTGAATATTGGCGATAATAAAATACCTTACTGTATAATAATGTTTAGTAATTATAAAGAAATCTTTAAAATATGCAATAACGACACACACTGTATTCCAGTATAGTAAATACCAGAATTTGAATCAATTTACAGGGCCGGATTTAAAAATCTGGTTCATGTCAAAAATTCACCCTGTATGTAACGTTTTCCACCCTCAATGGACTGAAATTATATTGAAAATGTTTTCATTAACCTAGTTTTGTCATTTGTTTCAGCGAAAATCATGTGTAATTATTTTAATGGGAATGAAATTAACAACCCCAAGAAATGTTTATTCATAAATTAAGAAATCACATAAATAACAATAACCAAAAACAAAACAGTTTTAACAAAGCGGAACAAAGTAAAAAACAATTTAATAAACATTACGATTTTAAAAGATGTTCAAAATGAAATCCATTTGCCTCAATACACTTTTCTTGGCGAATGTTTAAATGTGTAATGGACTTTCTTATTGTCAATGGGTTATTTCTGATAATATTGCACCAGCGAATAATTCTATCAATGAGCTGTTGCCGCGTATTTATATTTTCTGCGTAGACCAGCTGTTTTAAATGCCCCCAAATGTGATAATCAACTGGATTATAGTCTGGGGATCTTGGTGCCCATGAAATAGGACCTCCTCGTCCTATCCATCGGTTTCCATAAATGGTATATAAATGTTCTTAATTTATGAATAAACATTTCTCTGGGTTGTTAATTTCATTCCGATTAAAATAATTACACATGATTTTCGCTAAAACAAATGACAAAACTAGGTTAATGCAAACATTTTCAATCTAATTTCAGTCTATTTCGTGTGGAAAAAGTTACATACAGGGTGAATTTTTGACATGAACCAGATATGCCAGATTTTTAAATCCGGCTCTGTAAATTGATTCAAATTCTGGTATTTACTATACTGGAATACAGTGTGTGTCGTTATTGTTTATTTTAAAGATTTCTTTATAATTACTAAACATTATTATACAGTAAGATATTTCATTATCGCCAATTTTCAATTTGACTTTAAAATGAATCTTTAATTAAAAATGTAAGGCAAGCGTAACAAAAATTTGAGATATCCAGGTTTAACTCTCTATTTATGTCGTCTGGAGAAATCATATAATATTTTAGAGAAATCATGTACAGGGTGAATTATTGCAATTATAGCAATTCAAATCCAAATCCAAATCCATAAATCTCTCTGTACATTATTAAAGAAAAATAGAAGACATTTTTTAATGGTCATTTGGTAATCCCCTAAGGTGCCTCTGCTTATGGTAGAAGTATGTAAAGTTCCTCGTGACTCACCCTGTATATGAATAGCATTTCTTTAGAAATAAAAAGTTAAACGATCAAAACAATTTGTCCAACTTATTTAGAAGGCAACTATAATAATTCGCAAGTACGTAGTGATCGCGTAATCGCCCGTCATCAGCGTAGCCATAGCGACTGTCAAAATCAAAATAATAGAAACAAACTTTTTGAGAGACAAATAAGTTTTAGATAATAATTATAAGATATAAATATGTCACATGATAGTGAAAACGAAAATGTAACTCCTCCCAACGCCATGGAGATGGCAAAAATGGCAACGAATAATTTATTGCCAAGTAAATCCCGCGAACGCTACGAAAATTGTTACAGTAGATTCATGGACTGGAGACTAAAAAATAAGGTGAATTCTTTCTCCGAAAATGTTTTGTTAGCTCTCTATGGTCCTTTTACTCAATGCTTAGATCGACTCTAAACATAAAAAACAACATAAATATAGAAGCATATTCCAAATTAATAGCGCTATTAAAAAAGAAATCGGATGGCTTTAGCAACATAAAATCTAAAATTTTGACGGCCAAAAATATTCAAGATGTCTTTAGATGTTTTTCTTTATTCTTATGGTCCCCAAAGTCTTATCAGCGTATTGTAAGTTTTTTTTTCATCGACCTTTACAAAAAATGACATTTTACTTAAAAATTTAATGTGACTCTCGGCGAAAAACTGTCTATTGTCTCGCCTGCTTGCTAGCCTCGGCTATCAATTTGCAGGCTCGACATTTATAGACAGTTTTTCGTCCTTGGCACATAATAACTATTTTGCTTAATATTTTACTTTTCAAAAGCAATCTGTTTGATGTTTAAATTTTCTTGGCCAAAATGTAGTTGATTAAAGTACTAGGATAATAAAGATAAAAAGGTTCTTACCAGCCGCACGCTTTCCGGCCATGATGGAAATAGCTTTTCCATTTATGAAAAATTTTAGCATGTTTCCATGATATTACACTGCCTGCCTTTGTAACATAAGATAGTTAACCCAAATTGAAGCTGTAATAATTAAATGCATGCAATCCACAGTAGCCGAAAGGACTCAAAGGGTCAGGTGAAAATGTAAAAAATTAAATAGGATTTCCGTGTTTTTTAAATCACATGCCGATGTAAAAAATAAAAGATTTGATCAAAAAAACACTCAGGAAAACTTGGCATGCGCCCCTCGTTGGAACATAGGTGGAAAATTTTGGGAAAACTGAAAATACGTTTTCCGTGATTTAAAATTTTTTCTCTATTTTGGTTTCTTTTTTATTTAGTATTTGTTATTATTTTGACAAATTTCCATTACAACATATCCCTAATTCCTAAACGAAATAAACGAATTTAAAATTTGAGATCTTTTTAAAATCAGGACATACGCCCTTCATTGGTGGTTTTTCTTTTAACATCATTTTTAATTCCTGTTTTTCTTTATAAGTAAATATTTTACAAGGATGTAAAAATGTATCATGCGAATTCATGCTCAGTATATTTTACTTGAACATATTATTCTCTTTGTTATACTCGCCGTCTCTCTGTTAATATCCACAAGAGCACACAGTCGATAAAAAAAAAGAAGAAAAAAACAGAGAGGACCACAAATAAAGCGAGGAAATGCCGAAGGTAATAAGAGCATCTACCGTGTACAGTTTCATATCCCGAAAAGCTTTTATATTATGAAAAATGACGTACGCTGAATACAATGCATCACTTAAAAGCCCGGTATGTATATTGGATGAGTGACAGTGGCAGAAGTAATTAGGGGCGCTCGGGGAGGGAAAGGGTGAAGAATGAAGCCCCCTAAAGCCTCTTTTAGTTTTTTAAATTTGCAGATATATGTGCATGTGCAATCATAATGTCGGAGGGGTATGTATACCTGGGTGGGTCAATGAATAGTTTTGGGTACTGGAGATTAGGGACTTAATAATCAAGAGTTAAGGATACTTTCATTTCCAGGTAAATTAGAGACTTGAATAAATTAAAATTTAAATAGATTTCACACGGTTTATTTTTCATTTATTTCCACTAGTGGCTAGTTTTTACTGTAGGGCCATCTTCGGGCCTAGAATTAAGGATTCACCAAGCCAAGTAGTTTGCCTTGAAATATAAAAGTGTGGCTTGTGCTTGGAAGTCAAGCTTTTAAAAAAGGAAAGCTTGGCTTGGCTTGATTTTTGCGGAGACAGGCTTGGCTTGGTTTTCAACCTTTTCCAAGCTTTATCGAGCTTTACCAAGCTTTCAGCTAAGATGGCCGTGGAACACGTACCCTGTCATGTGCTCAGTGTCATAGCATAAACAATTACCTTACCCAACTGCCGCCGTCTACCTATTGTTTATTTTTAGTTACCGTTGATTGTTTAATGTAGTTACTATAAATATGAGACAGACAAAAGTCTCCGATTCTGACGAACAGATCACTTTACCGAAAATCAACTTACTGTTTCAAAAATTTTAAAATTAAGTAAATCTGAGATGTCTTTTACAATTGACGGTTGGCTGTCGAATACAACACGAGGGTTTTATGACATTACAGCTCATTTTATTGATCAAAATAAGAAAATGCCATTTTTATTAGATTTTGTCTGCAAAAGGATCCCACACAGGTAAATCTATTGCTCAAATATTTCAGAACACATTACAGTTTTATGACCCACAAAACAGTCAGTATTTAAGGTACAACAACAGACAATACCAACAGTAATTTTACTTTTGCCACAGACTTAGCAAACTTAAATGAAAATTTTCATTTGCAAGACATGTATTTTGTCTGTTTTGCTCGCATTTAAAACTCTTCTTTTGAGATACTGTCTTGGACTCTAAATTTAAAAAATGCTATTAACGTTCTATGCGATAATAGGGTACCAATTTAAAAACTTCACTAATAATGAATGGTCTCTCATTCAGAGTGTTTGCAATTAATTAACAGGTTTCAGTAAGCTCTCAACAACCTAGGAAGCAGAAAAAAATGTACTTTGCCAATGGTGTTAATGGGAATCAATTTATTATTACATAAATTAGAAAAATGGGCAAGTGACTTAGACAACAAAATTGACAGAAACAATGTTGATGAAACGTTGATATTGTCGCTTCAAGCATCACAGGATAAAATATTAAAACATTATAATAAGACAAACAATGGTAGAAAACATAAACATTAGGTGGGTTTTCTTCTAGAAAATTATGGTTCGCACAGGGGTTGTCGGAAAATGTTCACATTAAGATAATATCATCCTCAAAAGCTTGAAAACTTGTAAAAGCTTGAAAGCTTGGCTCGAAAAAGCTTGAGAAATCGAATTGAAGCCAAGCTCTTGAATAATCAAGCCAAGTCTTTAAAAACCAAGCCAACCCTGTAAATCTCTAGTCGTAGTTTAGATTTACGTTTGTCTGACACGTCTATCTGACAATATTTCCGCTAAAATGTTGCAATATTGTTTGCCAATTGTTGCTCCTTACCTAACAAACATCATAAACTGTTGTCTAAAAATTGGTTACTTTCCAGAACCTTGGAAACATTAAATTGTTAAACCGCTACCGAAACTCAATAACCCCACTTCTTTTTTTGGCGACTTGCGCCCAGTACGTAAGCATTCTTCCAGCGATTTCAAAAATTATTGAAAAGGTGGTTTCAAAACAAATTTACAATTACGTGAGAGATAACCTAAGTCTGGTTTTCCTAAAGGACACAGTACGACTACATTACTTTTAAATATTACTGATTACATAATTAGGTCATTAGATATGGGAACGGCCACAACTGTAGTACAGCTTGATTATTCTATGGTCTATTTTTATGTATGAGAGAGTAATAAAACAACATTTCTAATGCAAAACTTAGTACGGTCATTTTAAATATTTTTACGGAATAATCTAAATATTTCCTAAAATTGTCATAAATGTACCTGAGCTAATACAAGTTTTGGGTTTTTTATTGGTCTTTTATAACCATAAGCTGTACAGAACAATAGAAAAAGGTTTGGACAAGCCAATAGCCCTGTGTATTAAAGATAACATAGCCGTATCTTAAGATTATTTACCAATTTTGTTTTATTTTAATTCCAAGAATTTCTTACAGTAATCGAATTATAAGTAGATAAATCCCTTACCAACAAATTTCACCGAAAATGCGATTGTAGGTTTTCCATTTAGTAAGGAGGTCCAGTTGTGTATTCTTGACAGCTTACTAAATGTCGTTTAGTTGCAACATGCAAGATGCAGTGTGCAGTCTATTGTGAATTCTAGTGTGATCATGGAAAATTTGGAAGTACCGCGTAAACGACAAAAAATCGGTCCTTTAACAGTTAATGAAAAAACATTAATATTTAATTGTTTTAAATCATTTACAGACAAACATTTATGTAAAAGTGTTGATGACACAGTGGAATTAGTTAGTAGAACGCTTGATGTTGGAAAATCTAGGAAAACCAAAATTTCAAATAGAAAATCATTTGAAAGAAAGACTTCGAAGGAAAGTTCTTCTTTAGAAAAGAATTTCCGACAGTAGACAAAGTTGTTGCCACGGTTCGAGATGATAAGGATTACCCTGAAATGAGTCGAAGCACACTATGGAAACTTTTAAAAGAAATAGGTTTTCTATGGAAAAAGCATTCCAGAAAGTCTATTTTAATAGAAAGAAGCGATATTGTAGTATGGAGAAGAAATTACCTAAGGACTATAAAAGAAATGAGAAACCAAAGAAGAAATATATTTTATTTAGATGAAACATGGATCAACGAGGGACATACACCAAATAAATTTTGGCAAGATGAAACTGTTACAAGTCGAAGACAGGCTTTTTTAAATAATTTATCTACTGGTTCAAATCCACCATCAGGAAAGGGGCGCAGACTGATAATAGTACACATCGGTAGTTCAAACGGTTTTGTTAAAGGTGGTTTATTGACTTTTGAATCTACTCGTACCGGTGACTACCATGAGGACATGAATGCTGATGTCTTTAAAGAGTGGTTCGAACAAATGATAGATCTTCTTCCTCAGAACTGTATAATAATAGTAAAGGATAATGCAAGTTATCACTCGAGACTTACAGAAAAAATGCCCACAACCAAGTGGTTAAAAAAAGATTTACAGAATTGGCTAAATTCAAAGAATATTAAGTTCCATCCCGGTTCTGTGAGAAGAGAACTGTATCATTTGTGTTCCCTTCATAAAGAGAAATTAAAAAAATATGAAATTGATGAAATTGCAAAAAATCGTGGGATGACGGTGGTTAGATCACCACCATATCATTGCGAAGTAAACCCGATTGAACTGATATGGGCACAGATAAAGGGAGAAGTTTCAAGAAAAAATAATTCTTTTAAAATGAGTGATGTTAAACAGTTGTTTTTGGAGGCTGTAAATAATGTGAAGCCTGAAAACTGGGAAAAGGCAGTAAATCATACGATTAAAGAAGAAGAGAAAATGTGGAAGTTGGACAATATTACTGATGAAATGATCGAGCCACTCATTGTAAATATTGGTTGCGACAGTTCATCTTCTGATTTCGATTCTGATTTGGATTTGTAGGTAAGAAGTAGTTTTTATATTAAAATTATTTATGAACGTAACGTTGTTTAAAAGTCAAAGTTTAAACCCTTATACCTACATAACCCGTTTGACACAGTGTTCTTAACATACCTTGTGGAAAAGTAAAATATTTTAGAAAAAATTGCACTTTTTTACCTTCAGCTGTTTAGAAGTTATAAGCAGGTTAATTAGGTGAAAATATAAGTGTACACCCGATATATTTATTATATTTATACAAAGGTTATTTCATACGAAAATACTCGAGGTATAACTTCACAAAATATTTTAACTGTCTACTAAAAGAAGTGGTACGCCTATGGATTACGAACGCTTTATTATTTTAATACTCTCTCATACATAAAAATAGACTATAAGACTTTCGATACAATCGATCACGAATTGTTATGTGCTAAGCTCGAATACTATGGCTTTGATGATATTTCATGTAATTTCTTCTGTAATTATTTTAAAAATCGTAAGCAGGAAGTTATGGTCTACGAATCCTACTCCGAATTTTCTGAAGGCGTAAGGCGTTCCTCAGGGCTCAGTTCTAGGTCCATTGCTTTACCTAATATAGTGTTAGACTTTCAAAAATCCATAAAATATGTAAATATTCAACCCGACTCTACTTTTCTTATGATCCTCAACTAGCTAGACTCGCTTCAGAGTATATTAACATTGATCTTCTTTCCATTCAGACTTTTTCTACTGCACAAAATCTTAAACTCAATCCCGCGAAATGTATCGCAATGCTATTTAATCCTAATACCGCTATCGATATTTTAAATGACATGCAATTAGTTATCCAGAATCAACCGTTAAAAATAACTAAAAGTGCAAGAAATCTAGGCATAATATTTGATTGCAAACTTCGGTTTGAAGAACATGTTTCCCTTTTATTTAAAAAATCTTACTTACTTAGTAAGTAGGTAATTATACAGAAATCGACAAATTCTTAATTTTAAGCTAATAAAAAAACTTTGCGAAATCAATTTTAAATTATGGTCTGGTCTTGTATTTTCCTTGTTTGTATCAGGTCATAAAATACCGTTTACAAAAAATTTTTGTTGTAGATTTGTCTATGGTCTGAGGAAGTATGATCGCGTTCAAAGAAAATTAACGAGCTCGGTTGGTTAAAAATTGACAATCTATTTAAATACCATATAACCGCTTTGGTTTTTAGAATTTTAGACACTTCTACGCCTCCATACTTGAAGGAAAAACTATTTTTCAGAGGTGACATGCATAATCGCAATATTAGACATCCAAATACCTTAATGTTACCTAGATATCGTCTTAGCGAATTTCAGAAATGTTTTACATATAATGCTGCAAATTGTTATAATTATTTTCCAAATTACATAAAAGCACATACTCAGTACTTTTTTAAAAAACATTATAAGGCATTACTGATTGAACACGATGAGGCTACTCGTTTGCGAATAGCACAATAACCATTGTTTGTTATACTATTTTTATAGATTCTTTTTCTTCATTTTTCTTTAAATTCTTAATTAAACTTTCCTAAGTTATTTTAATGTCCATAATATAAATGTTATATACAGGGTGTTTCCAAATGACACTTACAACGTCTGACTGTAGACACCTCTCGTAAAATTGGACAAAATGATATAAGGAATGAGGGGTCCGATTACTTTTCAAAATGCAGGGCGTTAAAGTTAAAAAAAAAATAAATGTTTTTATTTAAAAACTTTAAAACGGATTAATATATTAATTTGAAATTTAGCAGGTCCTTTTTAAATATAAAAAGACATATTTTAGTAAAAAAACATGTTTCATATCTAGATCCAGTGGCGTGCAGTTAGAAGAGTATGTCCCCTTTTTCCCACCATTTTCTGCGCCCATGGTATTTGAAGCTATTTTTAATTTTTTTTGTATTGCTTAACAGTTTTCACGTAAAAAATGAATAACCTTTACATACCGAAAATGTTGTGGTTTTTAAGATATTTAATGTTTTTATGAAGTCTGTAAGATCTTTTATTAATGAAATAACCAACAATATTTTTCTAGGAGTTCTTTAATAATTTTTTTCTAATTTTTCTTTAACCACTAGATACTAGACACAAGTCTAATGATTATAAAAAAATTAAGAAAAAAATATTAAAGAAATCCAAGAAAAATATTGTTGGTTATTTCATTAATAAAAGATCTTACAGACTTCATAAAAACATTAAATATCTTATTAACCACAAGATTTTCGGTATGTAAAGGTTATTCATTTTTTACGTGAAAACTGTTAAGCAATATAAAAAAAAAATTAAAAATAGCTTCAAATACCATGGGCGTAGAAAATGGCTGGAAAAAGGGGACATACTCTTCTAACTGCACGCCACTGGATCTAGATATGAAACATATTTTTTTACTAAAATATGTCTTTTTATATTTAAAAACGTCCTGCTAAATTTCAAATTAATATATTAATCCGTTTTAAAGTTTTTAAATAAAAACATTTATTTTTTTTTAACTTTAACGCCCTGTATTTTAAAAAGTAATCGAGTTGGACCCCTCATTCCTTATATCATTTTGTCCAATTTTACGAGAGGTATCTACAGCCAGACGTTGTAAGTGTCATTTGGAAACACCCTGTATGTACGTATAGAATGCTCGAGTTATTTTAATTGTAAAACAGTTTTTGTTAATATTCCACTAGTGAGGTTAAGTGGAGTAGCTTAGCCTCACATTACAAAAATGTATTGTAAGAAATTACAAGGCAATTTATCATTATTATTATTATCTTTATTACTTCTACCTTTTAAAATAAACCTCTATAAATAATTATTATTGTGAAGAGACGTATAGAAAATATATAAAAAACTTGTTTATGAAGATCGTGCTTTAATATCTTGTTTGTTTTTAAAGTGAGGAGGCGACAAACCCGAAGTTTCTATTTATGTAGGTCAAACATTCCTATCTCAATTTCTTCACAATTATAAAACAAACTTACACTTATTTATACACAAAGTATATAGACTATAAATTCATCCTCTAAAATTTGTTTTTAAGACCAAAAATCATTTTGTGAGTGTATTTTTGATGAACGTATATTATTCATATCTTCGTATTTATCCGACATCCCCGGTGAATTTATATTGATGCATGCACATCCAGAGAAAAGCTCAGATTTACTTTTTCCCGGTATTAAATATTCAGTTGTCGGTCTGGACATATACGAAACACAAAACACGGAACACGAAACTCAATCCGAAACAAAGCTGCCAGGATGGCCTTCGCTCTCTGAACGCTCGTGTGTCCGCATGCATCCCATCAATACCATAAATCTGCACTTTTTTTCTCTTGTGCCTTTTTGGTCTTTTCCTTTGTTTTTTGACCGGCGAACGGTGCCAGAACTCCCAGATCGATATCGCCTAATAAAAGTGTTTGATTTCTGCATACCGGATTTGTATATTGGATGAGTTAGAACTGAGGGATCTTGTTTATATACTTTTTTTGTTTTATTTTGATATTTAAAACAAGTTTTGTACATATGCTATTTTAAGGAGTAACATCACAAGACCCATATATGTTTATAACCTTTTGACTTATTTCGGTAATGTTTCTACTTTTCTAAGTAGTCCAGTCAATAAAGAAAAAATTCGTCAAACTTCGTAACCCAAATAGAGAAAACATTCTATTTTGTTAATAAATAATAGTAATTTATTTTCTGTAGGTATAAGGACCAGGAAGATACCTTGGACGAACAAGAACCTCAAGTTTGACGAAATAAGTGAAGTTAAAGTTGCTAAGGTTTTTAAAAACACTAGTAACTGGTTTAAGAAATTTGGGGGTAAATAAATATACAATTTGAGGGTTGAATATTGGTTTTTTACGATTTGTGACGGAAATATGCATACTATCGAAAAAAAATTAATGTAAAAGTTGTAGGTAATTAAAAATTCTAGAACTTTTGTATTAATCTTTTTTCGACATAACCTCAAAATTATTGAGAAAATCGTTAAAAACCGTATTTTCCGTTTTTAATTTTTATCTCCCGCAAAAAAAATTTTTTATGAAACTTAGAGCGTCAAAAAGTAAGCGTTTGATGTGCCCCGCCGTACCTCTTCGAGAACACCTTCGAAATGGGGTCCAAATTATGAAAATTTTGAAGTTTAAAATGACATTGACACATAGTGAATGACGATTTTGGTAAAAGTGAGTAGACTGTGGCTGTGTTGATTAGAATAAGAACTGTCAATCTAAAATTTTATTAATACTGTCATTATAATTTTACAATTTGTTCGGTCTGTGGCAATGCTAGAAGAGCATTCTCAACTGGTTATTTTTCGATTTTATATGAATTTAAATTTTAAAAATAGTCTAATTTTCAATCGAAAAAGTTCCCATACAAATTTTCAATTTTTTAACTTTATCAGTGCTCATTTTCTTCGTTGAAACCTCGAGTTTAAGATGGTATGAAAAAATATATTGTTCGTATTGAAAACTATCGTCAAAAATGCAGTTAATCTCGACACTTTTTCTACCCTATTAATGGTTTTGAAACAGTTAATTGAATGTAAATGACATTATATTACATGAAAATTAATTTTTTTCAACAATTTCAATGCTTATTTGCTATAAAAAATAAAAAATTGTCTAGATTAACTGAAAAACCAATTATGAAATAGTCGTTTTTTTGGTTTTTTGCATTTTTGACGATAGTTTTCCATACGAACAATATATTTCTTTCATACCACCTTAAAGTCGAGTTTTCAACGAAGAAAATGAGCACTGATAAAGTTAAAAAATTGAAAATTGTTATGGAAACTTTTTCGATTGAAAATTATGTTTTTTTTTTATTTAAATTCGTATCGAAAAATAAATATTTTGCTTTGAAAAAATTACAGCTTATTTAAAACACAAAGAAGAACGTTTTCACCAAGGTTTATAAAGAAATTACTTTTGCGGGAGATAAAAATTAAAATCGAAAAAACGGTTTTTATAGTTTTTCTCGATAATTTTGAGGTTATGTGGAAAAATAATTAATACAAAAGTTTTACCTTCAAATTGGAAATTTAGCCCAAGGGCGGCTCCAAATTTTAATTTTTTTTGTAGATTTATACCCTAAAAAACTCGCTTTTTCTCTCAAAAACGGCTCAAACATTTTTTTTCGGTAATTTTGACATTGCCCATCGTTTCTTATACTAAATTCATTCTGCATAAACCAAATTTTATTTTTTTTTTAATTTTGTTTGTAGGTTTTAGGGCCATTTATACCCTAAAAAACTCGCTTTTTCTCTCAAAAATGGCCTAAACATTTTTTCGGTAATTTTGACATTGCCAATCGTTTCTTACACAAAATTAATTCTCCGTTAACCAAATTTGCGGGGGGGGGGGGCGACGAATTGCCCCTACTGCCCCCCCTGGAGCCGCTGTTGATTTAGCCCCTTCCGGAACTTTTAATTTGTCCAATTGATTTTTTTTAATTTACTTATAATTTACCCTAATCCGACCATCCACACTAAGACTTTTTTTGTTTAAAAAATGATTGGTCCTGGTCTAGAAGCTCTAGAGTTGAATTCCCTCGACTTTCTTTCACGTGGTGTTGTTTACAGTTTCCCAGTTTAAATCACTGTTTCTGCAATATAAGTTTTTTTTTAGAATCTTTGGATAATAGCCTGTGAAGTTCTGATTGAATACTCGGTAACAAACATTTCTACTCCCTAACGTATAAAAACAAATAAAAATATCAGCAGCTATTACTGTTGCTTTAATCAAGTGAAATGCTTTTTTTATCCCTAACCCCTATTTGATTAAATCGCCCTAATTTTAATACATAAATAGATGAACCGTAAGTTGAAAACCCCATCATGTCCCTCACACTAACCCCAGTATGCGATGTTTTCAACCCTGCCTATGACTACATTTACCACTTATAGAGATGACAAGGAAGGAATAAAACGCACCCTTGTACAGATTGGGGGTAGCAACGGTAGAATACAAAGCACTTGAAAAACACCATTAAAAATATATAGGGATAGAGCATTTACAACCATAAGCAAAAAAAAAGCTCGTTAATATTTAACAATGTAATAAGAGGAAAAAATGTTCATGAAATAAAATTTTCTTCAAAAATATTTGCACCCACGGTAAAGACTCGTAAATTCTGTATAAAAAGTGAGAATTGATATTTAATTAAAATGTTAGAAATAGTTTCATTTCATTATTCACTGTTAAAGAGATTTCGTTCAACCAAAAACCGAACAGACCTCGAAATGTTTCCCGATCTCTTTCTTTTTTGCCCTTTGGGCTGATGCCTATCAACTTTTTGTTGTGTAGGTATATAAATTGATGGTTATACAGGTAGTTTTGGGTTTTTGTTTTTTACAGAGTGGCTATTACTAAGGCTATAATTACGTTTTGCCGAATTTATTGTGTAATAAAATATATATTATTTTGGAGCTTGGGGCGGTTATAAATACAAAAATATTGTATTCGAAGTTGATCCTTCTTTTAAAAAAATATATTTTAACAAAAATTTTACCAAAAATATTTAGTAAATTTAATTTTTGGTCATAAGTAATTTTGTATAAAGAGCTTTCCAGTATTAAAATGTTATTTAAAAAAATTCAAGTTATAAAATGGGCTATTTTGAATTTATCAATGTCACAATTCAACGTGAAATTTACCTAAATTGCTACCCGAAAACAAATAATACAGTGATGTAGGAAAAAAATTCTAAAAAAGATAGTGTCAAACTATGGTCTATTTTTATGTATGAGAGAGTAATAAAACAGCATTTTGGACAGGCCAAAAGCCCTGTGTATTAAAGATAACATAGCCGTATCTTAAGATTATTTTCAATAAGTACCTATTTGCCAATTTTGTTTTATTTTAATTCCAAGAATTTCTTACAGTAATCGAATTATAAGTAGATAAATCCCTTACCAACAAATTTCACCGAAAATGCGATTGTAGGTTTTCCATTTAGTAAGGAGGTCCAGTTGTGTATTCTTGAGAGCTTACTAAATGTCGTTTAGTTGCAACATGCAAGGTGCAGTGTGCAGTCTATTGTGAATTCTAGTGTGATCATGGAAAATTTGGAAGTACCGCGTAAACGACAAAAAATCGGTCCTTTAACAGTTAATGAAAAAACATTAATATTTAATTGTTTTAAATCATTTACAGACAAACATTTATGTAAAAGTGTTGATGACACAGTGGAATTAGTTAGTAGTACGCTTGGTGTTGGGAAATCTACGATTTACAGAGTTGTTAAAGGAGAGAAATGTGGCGAGTTTCAAACAGCACGTAAAGCTCCAGGAAAACCAAAATTTCAAATAGAAAATCATTTGAAAGAAAGACTTCGAAGGAAAGTGCATGCGTTCTTCTTTAGAAAAGAATTTCCGACAGTAGACAAAGTTCTTGCCACGGTTCGAGATGATAAGGATTACCCTGAAATGAGTCGAAGCACACTATGGAAACTTTTAAAAGAAATAGGTTTTCTATGGAAAAAGCATTCCAGAAAGTCTATTTTAATAGAAAGAAGCGATATTGTAGTATGGAGAAGAAATTACCTAAGGACTATAAAAGAAATGAGAAACCAAAGAAGAAATATATTTTATTTAGATGAAACATGGATCAACGAGGGACATACACCAAATAAATTTTGGCAAGATGAAACTGTTACAAGTCGAAGACAGGCTTTTTTAAATAATTTATCTACTGGTTCAAATCCACCATCAGGAAAGGGGCGCAGACTGATAATAGTACACATCGGTAGTTCAAACGGTTTTGTTAAAGGTGGTTTATTGACTTTTGAATCTACTCGTACCGGTGACTACCATGAGGACATGAATGCTGATGTCTTTAAAGAGTGGTTCGAACAAATGATAGATCTTCTTCCTCAGAACTGTATAATAGTAATGGATAATGCAAGTTATCACTCGAGACTTACAGAAAAAATGCTCACAACCAAGTGGTTAAAAAAAGATTTACAGAATTGGCTAAATTCAAAGAATATTAAGTTCCATCCCGGTTCTGTGAGAAGAGAACTGTATCATTTGTGTTCCCTTCATAAAGAGAAATTAAAAAAATATGAAATTGATGAAATTGCAAAAAATCGTGGGATGACGGAGGTTAGATCACCACCATATCATTGCGAAGTAAACCCGATTGAACTGATATGGGCACAGATAAAGGGAGAAGTTTCAAGAAAAAATAATTCTTTTAAAATGAGTGATGTTAAACAGTTGTTTTTGGAGGCTGTAAATAATGTAAAGCCTGAAAACTGGGAAAAGGCAGTAAATCATACGATTAAAGAAGAAGAGAAAATGTGGAAGTTGGACAATATTACTGATGAAATGATCGAGCCACTCATTGTAAATATTGGTTGCGACAGTTCATCTTCTGATTTCGATTCTGATTTGGATTTGTAGGTAAGAAGTAGTTTTTATATTAAAATTATTATTTATGAACGTAACGTTGTTTAAAAGTCAAAGTTTAAACCCTTATACCTACATAACTCGTTTGACACAATGTTCTTAACATACCTTGTGGAAAAATAAAATATTTTAGAAAAAATTGCACTTTTTTACCTTCAGCTGCTTAGAAGTTATAAGCAGGTTATTTAGGTGAAAATATAAGTGTACACCCGATATATTTATTATATTTATACAAAGGTTATTTCATACGAAAATACTCGAGGTATAACTTCACAAAATATTTTAACTGTCTACTAAAAGAAGTGGTACGCCTATGGATTACGAACGCTTTATTATTTTAATACTCTCTCATACATAAAAATAGACTATAGTTATTTCAATGATTTCAGTGGCGAATCTAACCTAAAAAAACGGTTTTTTGTAAATAAAAAAAACTAAATGTACATATTACGAAAAATAAATTGATAAAGGACCCCGCACCATTCTTATGGAAACGGGAGCACCGTCAAATTGTCTGAATTTTTGATATGTGATAGTACTTGATGTCCTGATTAATAGTGTCCATGGGCCCAATCCTATACTATGACTAGATTTCGATATACAGGGCGTTAAAGTTCAAGATCCCGAAATTTTAAAATGTGTTCCAAAAAGTAAAATATTTTTAAAAGTTTCTGGCGGATATACAGGGTGTCCCACGACTATTCCCTCGTTCTCTTGTGTCTAAACGGTACAAGATATCAGCTTATTTTTTTGGTGACACATGTAAATTGACAAGATCTACTTGTTTAAATTATTTGTAATTATACAGGGTGATCCAGAAAATTGTAATTTATCAAAGTTAGGTTTTTTTAAATGGAACACCCCGTATTTTATGACATTTTTAGATTATACGTTAAAAACTAAGTCAACTTTATTCAACGTTCCCTATATCTATCTCTTACCAATTTTGAGAAAATCGTGATTTTAAGAAAAATAGTCTATTTAAACAAGAACTAAAAACACGGAAACCTCTTACTTTCAGTAACACATATATATATATATATATATATATATATATATATTTATCTACGTGGTATCACTGAGACTCCATTCAGTAAATGGCTAACCTAAACTCCACCTGTATATACAGACCGCTATTTGTAAGGGCTAATTCAACCTCCAATACTTGGATAGGTCAACCTGAAATCAGCTATATACATTTAGTATATGTTTTGCTGGTGTTTATGTCAAAGCGCCTCCTGTAAAGAGTGAGAATATATTTACTAAGCCTCCAAGCGCTGTTGTCACTTTTTTAAATACGTATTCAATATGGTATGATTCAATCTCTATCTAGTTGTCTTAATTTTCAGGTCAACTGAAACTCCGGTATTGATATAATGGACAGGGGAGTCTCAGCAAATCTGAAAATAAGCACGCCTACCATACAAATAAATTATATATATTCGGGACGATATAGTATCACATGAAGATATTTAAAAGACAAAAATTTCATACAAAAATTTTTATTTAGATAAAAGGCATACAGAATTAAAAAACAAACGTCAAAGGTTATAAAAAGAAAAGTAAAAACTCAAACTCCGGTATAACAAAAATAAAAAACAGACACGTACTTAAAACTTTTAGAACAAGTTATAAAAAAACAAAACCTCAAACTCCGGTGTAACAAACATAACAAACGCGTAAAACTTTTTAGAACAAATCATAAAAGGAAAACTAAAAACTTAAAATTCATTATAACAAATATTCAGCTCTTATTTTTTTGCATACTGATTACACACATACACTTTTATACTGTCCCATTTCCTATCTTTAAAAATGGTTGGATGTAGTTCTTGTAATTGCAGAACTTCATGTTTTTTGGGTGGGATCTTCTTTTTTATATGGTTCTTGAAAAATTGCTCTGTAAGTTTCTTCTCTTCGGCAGCCCATTTTTTCCTAGCCATTATTTTTTTCTTCATTTTTCTAACATTTAAATTAACTTCCTGAAGAGGGCTACTCTTGTTAACTATCAGTTCTTCTCCTTCTTCCTCTTCATCTGAATCAGAATTATGTTGTGTTTCTAATATCTCAGTTCCTACATCAATATCATTTAAACTTCGTCCTTTATATTGGTCAATTGAGCTATTTTGGGATAGAAGCAATATTTTTGACACTTTAGCTGTCTGATAAACATCTGACGGTAATCTATACCATTCATTATGGGTCTTGCTCGTATGACCCATGAATGTTGCCAGTTGTTCTAAGTCTTCATTGCCCATTTTTAATATTTGTGCGATTGTTGCAAGATGTTTGCGTAACTTTGTAGAAGTTAGAGTAGATGTTTTATTTGGATCACCTAAAGCTGAAGTGACGTGCTTTCTAAATATATGATATCCACTAATGCATGATTCAGAGTGACATACACCAAACAAATATGTATTGAAAACTTAAAAAAAATTGTTTCTAAGTTTTATTGCTAAATCTATTCCATCTCTTGTTGTTTCATCGAACAACACGGGTACGCCTCTTCCTCTTTTACCCTTAATGACAATTCTTTTAAGTTTTTGTATCAGAATTTTCTCAGTGGGCGAAAGCAATTTTTCAAATTCTCCTGATGGTTTATTATCTGCAGCTTTCAAGTATGTGTGTAATAAAATTCTTTGAAGTTCACCTACACGGCGTTTATTAAAAATAAGCAGGCTACAGTAAGTTCCTTCAATTAATTGTTTGAATGCTACCTCATTCTTAGAATTTAAATTTAATTCAGTTTTTGCTTTTGCAATTAATCGATCTAAATATTGTTTCATTTTTGAAATATCTTCTGCTTTAGGCAAAGAGGTCGGTTTGTTAAACCTGTTTAAATTTAAATTTTGTCCTGCTTCCGAAGATACTTCTGTAGCCCACTCTTCTTCAATTAACTTTTTCATTGAATTTAAAACATTTAAAGCAGTTGATTCAAAATTTTTTTGCACTTCTAGGTAATAGGCAGCACTAACTGCCTTTTTCAATAATGTTCCCATCTGAAGGGCTAGAGAAGGTGACTTGAATGTTTTATTATCTGCAGAGTAACAAGCAATTATACGTGTTGCTGCTATAATTGATTTAAATTTGCGTGGGTGTAAAATAGACAAAAGTGATAAAGATTTATCATTTTCACGTTTGGCCACCAGAGATACCTCATCTGCTTTAAGTGATTTCAGTACTCCTGAAGTACGAAGAGGATCGTTGGGCCCAAAATGATCTGACATTAAAGTGTGACCTTCTGCTTGACAACGTTTGACATGCCTTCTAAGTGTTTTCCGAGCGTAGTAGCCCCTGCAATGTGTACAAGGAAGTAGTGCCAATGTATTGTTCTCATCTTCAGTTTGTACGAGTTTTTCTCTACTACGCCTTAAATATTTTCCTTTTTTATTTTGGACTGGAACTTGGTCACCAGAACAAAAATCTCCTTCCTTGCGGATTTTATCAATAGCTTGTTTACGTTTTAAGCTTCCTTTTTCCATCGATAACAGTCTTTGGACTTCTATTTCGTCTGCGTGCTGTCGTTGCAAATGTCTGGCAAAATTATATGTTGAAACATCACAGTATATACAAGCATGTTTTCTTTTTTTTCCTCCAGAAAAATTATTACGCTGTTTAGGTTTTAAAACTCCACCAATTTTATGGCTATTAGTTGGACTGGATTCCTCAGATATAACTTCATCACTGTTACCATGAGAAGACTCTAGTTGAACATGAACATTGTTATCGTTGTAAGGTGATTTTGGTTCAAATAATTGTTCAAATTTAATAGGAGTCATATGGAGAGGCACTGTTTGCAGATCTTCAAATACTAGGTCATCGAGACAACCATCAAGATGTGAAATATCAACCTCGCTTTCATCCGTTATTGATAAAATCACTATCTGACTGGCGATCATTATTTGATTCGTGTGTATCATCGGATAATTCTGAAAATAAAAACATCTTAAAACGGTGTTCCTATCTGACAAATTAATAAGAATTATGGCAGTCTTCTTGCTTCTTGTATTCTGATTATTAATGTACTTTCTTTTACTTTTAATATATTGTAGTTTGTAGCCAATAAAGACTTTTAAATTCATGCTTGTGTCGGCATTTTCTTGAAAAATTGATTTCAAAATTAAATTAAATTAAAAAATTATATTTTGTGTTACATTTAAAAAACTTCTTATGACATTATCACCGAACACTATTCACCTTATGTATTGTATTGAATTATTATGTGAAATACAGTAAATGAAAATAAAATGATATCTAATATAACTATATCAAATATTCAGAATTTTTTGAAAAAGTAATAAATTAAATAATTGACTTACCATCTTTATTTTCGACGGCTGCCTTTATTATTCGTCGCGTTCTCGTACGATACATTTTAACAAATAAAGCGACCAGGCAGCTACATTACATATATAATCAAGTACAGCGTTGCCAAATAGTAAGGTTTCCAGTGAACCGTTATAAATATACATTATATATAGAGAGAAATGTATATTGACAGCGCACACGACGGGCCAACACTTGAACTACCATTTTGTACAGCCTCTAAAAACGGCTTATCTGGGCGTCCTCAAGATTTCTGTATTAAAGTGTGTTATAAGAGTATTTACATCGATTGGCTCAAGTTTCATTAAAAAGTTACTGGGCGTCCGTATAATGGACGCTCGGTAACAACGGAGTCTCAGTGAACCTAAAAATTAACACGGTAGGAAGCCCAGTCGTACCATATAGCTATATATATATATATATATATATATATATATATATATATATATATATATATATATATCGATTTATTCTGACTGTTAGGGCTTTCATTTGCACTATGTAGGATTTTGCACAGGGTGTTTAGGAAAAGGACTCTAATTTTATATTTTTCAAACATCAAAAACTCACTTAACTTAAAAGGACCACCCTGTATTTTTTTATCCTATGCGAAATAACTTTTCATTTTCTATCAAAAACTATGAGTAATGCATATGTATAAAATTAACGATTAAAAAGTTATTAGGATGTTTCTCTAAAATTTCTGTGAACGTAATGTTTTCAATTGTAATAGGCCATGGTTTTAAACTCATCTAGTCCATAATGATATGTCAAATACCTACTGTCTAAATTATTAATTTATTTTCAGTAGTGGTATAGTTTTCAATAGTAGTATTTTCAATAGACATTATTAAAGATTAACAAAATGAAACACTATTCTCAAGAAGAAAGAGTGGACATGACCTTTATCCTAGGTGAATGTTTTAAAAATTGTTTGTTAGCGTCAAGGGTGTACGCAGAAAAGTATCCCGATCGACCACATCCAGACAAAAGGGCGTTTGAGGAACTGCTACAAACTTTTAGTCAAATTGGTAGTGTATCCTACAAAAAACCTACCAAAGAAAAGTATATTGTAAATAATGAGGAGAATGAGTTCTTAGTTTTAGGATCAGTGGTCAAAAATAAGAGTTTAAGTTTAAGATAAATTTCTAGACAAACTGGAATTATTAAAACAAGTGTTTGCAGAATTTTGAAAAAACATAAGTACCATCCTCATCATTTACAACTTCACCAGAATTTATATGGACGAGACTTTCAACGGAGGTTAGATTTTTGTTTATGGAGACTTGAAAAAGTTGGGGAAGATGATGAATTCTTTAAATATGTTTTATTTACCGACGAATCCACTTTCCACAACGGCTTGATAAACCAACATAACTTTCATTACTATGATACGGAAAACCGTCACCTGTATCGCTCTGTTGACTGCCAAAATCGGTGGAGCCTCAATATATTTGGTGGAACTGTTGGAGACCATATGATTGGTCCATATTTTTTTGATGGAATCTTGAACGCCGTAGAACTTTTACAGTTTTTAAATCAAGAATTTGGCGACTCTTTTAGGTGCAGTTTCTTTAGATATTATAAAAAAAGATGTGGTTACAGCTAGATGGTGCCTCTCCTCATTTTTGTCCGAATATAAGGAATTATTTAAGTAAACAATTCCCCAATAAATGGATTGGAAGGGCAGGTCCACATGAATTTCCACCTAGATCTCCTGATTTAACCAGCATGGAGTTTACGACACTCCACCTACAACTAATGAAGATAAAGATTAAAATAAACGATGCTTTTGCTAATAGATATCCTGAGAAACGTTTTGAGATCTTTTGAGCATAGAGGAAAATGGTCATCATATTGAGCATTTATTATAGTATATACTGGATCAAAAATTCACATTAGTCAACAAACCAATTGCGTTTTCAATATTCACATATGCAAATATATGCACTCGCCTAACGGCTCGTGCGATCAACTTTTCCATTCGTGAAAAAAGTACCACTTTATGCACTTGTCGCATAAATTACTATTACCTTCTTCACCTTCATGTGGTACTAACTTTTAACCTTTATTTGCCTCAAAAGTTTGTTCTAGATGATAAATTCTGATTGGCATGTTTTTAATTTTTTACGATTTTTCACATGGAATAGTATCAGTTCTTGTAGATTAATTTTTCTAATTGTACAATCTGTAATCTAGCCGATAGCTGGTAAAATCACCCCTTAAACGTCAAATTTACTTGTTGCAACTATTTCATAGGGTAAGTGAAGAAAATTTTGCACGGCAATTTGTTGCATAGACTGTTACGCTGTGAAACATATACCACCGTGTCCAAGCCAATTACCCCTGATTACATCGGCACACAGTATATACCCCTAGTCGCCCCCGCATACTCGACCGTTGTTACTCACCTCTTCCCCCTTGCTAACCCCGCCCCCCGTGCGAAACGATTCATTGAACCTCTTAACAAATCTGTTTAATGAGTTCGTTTCTCAGTAGCGAAATAATACTGTGAAAATCTAACTGCGATACAGCCCTAGATTATGTGGTGGTTTGTAGGGGTGAATGCACAGTGGCGTGCTCATTAAAACCACACGAATCTTTATTGTGTCGAGTGCGAGCTTCTCGCCTCTATAACACAAAGCGTTTCATGTAAGTACTACTAACTAACCGCTCGTGCTTATGTCGCATGATATTTGGAACAATTAACTGTTAAGTCGTCAAATAGTTATATAATGTTGCGTTACTGTGTACGCTTCGGTAGGATGGAAATGAATGGAGGCATTGCGATAGATATAAGAAGAATAAGGTAAAGGTTCTATATTCCTAAGCCGATAAATAAATTATTCTAAAGAGATGATTTATGAATTATTATAAGGGAAACATGTTGAAAAGCGACTTGTATGCCATTACAAACTTAAGTATAAAACATGTTAACACTCAGAACTGAAGTTAAGTATTTGAGTCTCATTAAAAGAATATGCGGCGAAAACAGTAATTCACAAATGCAGGTCAGTATTTAAAAAAAAAAACCTTGGAAATAAAATCTAAAGAAAACTAGAAACTCAGAAATATTATCCGCTTCTTACCACATATCATCAGCAAAAGTGTGAACGGTTTTTTTCTAGTGATATTTCGTGCATATACAGGGTGTCCGGTAAACCTTGTACAATATTGAAACTGGTGATAGATCTTAAACAGAGGCACGGAGCCGACATTTATTAACGCCCGTAGGCAAACGTTAATAGATATTACGCTGGCGACAGCTAAAATATCAAACAAAATTAAGGACTATGTCAGACCACCGCTGGCTGAGCTATGAGGTAAGCCTGGATCTCAGGACCACTGTAAAATCCCGCGACCCGAAGAGTACATCCGTCCTCTCTGTACATTCGACTCTTACAATGAGCTCTGCGGGATACAGAGGTTCTGACTCCTGGTAATAATGAGGAACTGGAAAGGTACACGGTATCTATCCAAAACAAAATTGACATGGCCTATAAGGAATCCTGTCCGATGAGGATGATCCAGATAGATGGCAAAACCAATACCTGGTTGTGACCCGAACTGGAACACCTCAGAAGGACAGCGAGAACGACCTTTACCAATGCAAAACGAACAAAACTCAAAGAGAACTGGGAAATATACCAAGCCAACCTCAAAGAGTTCAAAAAGTCTGTAGACAAAAACAAAGAGCAGCCTGGAGAGCCTATTGTGAGGCAGTCGAAGACTTCCCACAAGTTTCTAGGCTACAGAAGGCGCTCTCAAACGACCACCATAAGAGAATCGGCATCCTGACGAGGGAAAATGGCGACAAAGCCGCCAACCTCCAAGAGAGCGCCGAGATCCTTGTGGAAACTCACTTCTCAGGTTCTGTCTTTCCTGGAACGACGAACTGGACGGAAGAACCATCAACACCCTCCCAATACGACTGACAATTTGCTAGTGCAGTAATTGATGAGGATAAGATAAGGTGGGCCGTATCGGGCTTTTCCCCTTTCAAGTCACCAGGACCTGACGGTCTAAGACCAGCCCTACTTCAGAGGGGAATGGATATCCTTATGCCGCATCTGGTTGGAATATTCAGAGCCTCTCTAGCTCTGAGGTACATTCCCAGAAAGTGGAGAGAAGTAAGAGTGGTATTCATACCCAAACCAGGAAGGATGGATTACACCTTACCAAAAGCATTCCGACCAATTAGCCTCACATCGTTCTTTTTAAAAACAATGGAGAGTCTATATGAGAGGTACATAAGAGATGAGGTGCTAGTTCAAAACCCACTTCATCCAAACCAGCATGCATATACTCCGGGAAGATCCATAGATTCGGCCCTTCACCTAGTGGTTGGCAGAATTGAAAGATCGTAGGACAATAAAGAATTCCCTATGGGTATATTCATAGATATTGAGGGAGCGTTTGATAAAACAACCTTTCCAACAATTACCCAGCAACTCAACTCCAGGAATGTACCCCTGGTAGTGACAGAATGGATACTCAAGATGTTCTCTAGTAGAGCAATAAGTGTCAGTGTAGAAGGCACCATAGTGAGAGGGCTGATCATGAGGGGTTGTCCACAAGGAAGGCAGTCAGCGATGCAATTGAACCCAAGTTTGTGTTTAACAAACCCTACAAAATACAAATAAAACAGAACACGGAGTCAGATACTGCAAATGCATATACACAGACGGCTCCAAAATCAAAGAAGGCTCAGGATGTGGTATCTACTCCAGATCACTAATACCAGCATGGTTGAAACATAACTGGCTGGTATCTCAATTGCCACAAAAGAACTAACCAGAAAAGAAATTTCTGGCAAAAACATAATAATCTCCACTGACAGCAGATAAGCTCTACTAGCCTTGAATAGGCAGCGTGTTACAGATACTGGTGATAGACTAGGTCATGATTGTTGAGAATATTAGAATTTCACCTCAGTAAAAATCTCACCGTTTTCGAGATAATGAGCAGTTTTTGAATTTCTGGAAAATCGCTACCTCACCTTGGATTTTTGAGTGCCATGTCTACAAATTAAGACTAATTCAAATATCATTGCTGCTGAAGATTCCTGACGAGTGATGCTTTCGGACATATAGCACAGCTTTTCAGAAATTGAGACAATTTTTCGAGAAATATGGGTAAAATTCAAGATTTGAATCCCACCAATTTTTATTAACAAAATGTTCACAACATTATTTTCTGAAAAAAACAACCACATTCATTACAAAACAATGTCAATTTTGTCCAGACTCTACCACGGTATAAAACATCAACTTTTATACTTTCGTCCAAAATAATATTTTATATTTTTACTCAATTTGTCTTTTTATACTTTTATCCTATTGCTATGTACCAGTTAGTTCACTCTGTAGATTGCTTTATAGCATTAAAGAACTAGTATGTCAACAAAATGAACTTTACGTAATCATCCCAATAAAATTATTGACCATCATCCAGATATCAACGAAGTTTCAGAGATTGGCAGATATAGGTTGCAAAACATTTGTTTGTATTGGATTTTTTGACCTGTACCAGATTTTTTCTTCTTTTTGTTTTTATTGTGTATTGAAAATAAAAATTATAGATACCTACTCATTTTGTTTCATCCGGCAGTATTTATTTCACGACGATGGATATGACGCCGTGGCCGCGCAGATCACCTGACCTATATCCATTTTTGCTACTGTGGCTATTTGAAAGAACTAGTTTACGCCATACCTATAACTGACGTAGAACAATTGAGACAGCGTATTCACACTGCCGCTCTGAGAATCTCTGATTGGGGGACTATAACGCATTTGAAAAGGTCCTTTTTGAAAAGATGTTTGTAGACATGGTACTCAAAAATCCAAGGTGAGGTAGCTATTTTCCAAAAATTCAAAAAATTACCGGGACACCCTATATAGTTAATAGAGAGCAGGTCTTAGGAGACTTCCTTGTAGAACCTCTTTTTTTATTTCGGTTTTTAAGCATTCTTTGACCAGTTCGGCGTATTTATTTTAGACAGATTTTGTCAAAAACAAGCCACTGTATCATCCAAATAGAGAGCAGTTATTTTATTCCCCATCGCTTAAAAATAAATTGACGTATCGCATATTTTAATTTATAACAGTCATGAATCCGGATACAATCAGATACTCCTCCGCACTAACCTTTTCCTAGAGCGATAATTATTTTAATGCAGACATTTTCGGACCGCCCGGTAATCGAATAAAACAAGCAGATAGATAAATCCATACGTTCCAGCCGATCAGTTTTACCGCTTTTCGAGATCCCTTAGCCCTAACCATCAAAACAATCTCAACTTTACCGATCTATCAATTACGTAATCACGGAATTAATGTTCCTCTGCCAGTTTAGAAGCCGAGCTGCACCCCTATTTTAGCCATCAGAACACTACACCCTGTGCCAGTTCGAAGTATCAGCTCGGTAAACTGATCAAGATAAAATTAATTAACACAAGGTAAATTGACAAGAGATTGATTTTTCATTAGGCGGAAATTCAGGAATAAATTAGGGATTCTAAATGAAACTGATCAAAATGGTATTGAAGGTTAAAACATGGGGTTTATCAATATTTTTTTTTTAAAAATCCTTTTAAAAAAAACAGGAATTTCCATTATGAAGATAAAGTATATAGGGTCATTTGAAAGGAACGTTCTGAAAAAAAGAGTGAAAAATAAAAGAATAGAATAATTTTGAATTACAACTGAAATGTTCCGCTTTTTTTTGGGTTATAGGATTTTAGAAAACTGGCGGCTTCACTAACACAATATTTTTAAAAGTAATATTTTGTCAATAATTGACAGTTATTTCTTATTTTAAAATTTGAGATCATTAAATATGAATTAGTTAATGTTTTGGTTAGAAAGAAAATTGAATGTTTTCTTAAAATCTAATGGCCATTACTATTAATGTTATCTGAAAAAAATTAATTTCCTACGTTTATATAGGTATTAATTATAAATAAATATCGTAATTTTACATTAATAATGCTAATTGTCATTATTTATGAGTAAGATTTTTTACTAAAAATTAATAGAAAATACGGTACGCCGTACCTTGATTTTAAAATTTCCTTTGGTATTACGTTATTCAGAGTAGCATTTGGTGTGTAAAAATTAGTTATTCAAGTAGCCATACTACGAACACTATAAATTATCTCGTCATTTGATGGAAAACATTTGATTCGTAGGTTGTTACTTCATGTTCCTTTGCAGTAGCGCACTATTTATTTGTGAATCATAGTTGCTTGAATAAGCCACAAAATACCAGGTACGTTATAGACTAGGGGCCATATTTTCAAATTCATTCTTTGATTTTACGAATGAAATGTAATCGTCTATATTTTCAAACAAACGATCATATAACGTATACGAATATATTCCGAGTACGTTACAACTATTGGTATTGACCACTCGTAGTCACACTCGAAACGGGTTTTTGACGGAATAACTGTCAATTATTTAAATATTTTAATATGGCAGCTTTAAACAAAATCATAAATTTGGTGGCAATAAATGCTTTACAAGAAGCAGAAATATTGGCGGAAAGCGGAGAAAGGCGTGTTAATGTTCAAAGAGATTCTTTTTTGCTCCAGGTTGAGCATTTAACTGATTGCTTATTTGCATCCATAAACCCTGTGCATTTTTAAAAGTAAAATTATTTGAAAAAACACCCTTATCAAGCTGGGGATTCAACTTCATGAACTCCATTAGCCCCTTTTTCTGTTCCGAAGTCATGTTGGATCCCCTTTTTTTATAATGATGTTTAAATTATTCATTTTTCCAATAAACTAAATATTTATCTCCCATATAACAACACAACAAATTAGTTAACATAAACAAACTACTGCCACCCTCAAAACTCAAATATCGCTAGGATATCTAGGGATATTTACATTTATTTTCTTATTACTAGTTTCAATCCAGCGATGCCAGATCGATTTATTTTACGTCTACGGAACTTATTCGAGCCGATTCTAGTGTGGTTTCAAAATAAAGACTTTCTGTTCCACTCGAAAATATTTCGTACACAACTATTCGTATACTTAATTTTTCGAGTGATTTTGAAAATATGGCCCCAGGTATGGCCAACTTTTCTCATCTATTTTTATACATTTATTTTGAGGGCTGACTTTAACATCGTAACGGACCGGCAGTTACCCATCCCTGTTATAAACGAATCATTGAACGAATATGGTTTGCCCCCATATCACTGCCAGTTCAATCCGATTTAGTTGGTCTGGGCAATTTGTAAAGAGTACTATGATATTCACATTAATTATTGATTTAGAAGAAATCTCAGATAATGAAGACTTTTCCTGTGAAAAGGACGACTGACTTTCTATAAACAATTTTCAAATTATATTAATGTTCTATGTTTGTAACATAAAACGCTCTTCATTGTATAGTTCTTCCATTTTCAATTGCAGAAATATTGTAACGATCCAATTTTACTACTAGTAATTCTAGTGTAAAATTGTAAGCCTTGAGTATAATTTGATTGTACGCTTAACGAAACACACACATCTTTCATTTAATTCATAACTAAATAAGCTTTCTCTTGCATTGTCAACGCATATAACGCGACTTCAATCAGTTGTACAGTGGGGAACTTACGTTTTTAGTAGTAAAATCATTTATCCTGGTATTCGGTGTGAGTTTTTCTTACTGATTTTTCACCCTCTTGCAGTAAAACTATACAGTGGAGAGAGTTCGTTTCTAACATAATCTGACAGAATCTACATTTGTGTTGCATTTTAGTTTCGAAATACAGTATCATTGCAATTAATGTAAGATTAATTATTTATTTACCTAGTTTGACATTTTGGAGGTTATATATGAAATTTGACATCGAGCATCGACGAGGCAATTTTTCGAGGTTCACTGTTTCATATGTGGTCGGAGTGTATGACGTCATTCAATGATATACAGAGTAACTCCATGATTTGGGCCGATATATTTCGTGGAGTAGTTAAATTTTTATCGTTAATCATTTTTGGGTTTAAATTATATATTTTTATTTTTTTTACTTGGATTTGGGGTGACGTCACGGTACTTTCTCAACCGGAGTACGTTGGTAGTACTTGGGGTTATGGATTTCGTTTCCGGCTGTCAATTGTCTTCGGTCATCTCTGGCTAGCACGAGTAAAGTGGATTACGGGGAGTTTTATTTTAATTTGCCCGGTATATGGGTAATCCTGAAAAGGATCCAAAGATTCACCATTAAAGTGTCTGCAGAAGCTGAATAGAATTTGGATATTCCTGTATTTTTGGATTTTTTTTGATTAAGCAGGATTGTTAGGACACATCCTTGTGGGATCAAAAACACTTGATTTAACTGCTACTGGAGCTGATTGTTCGTTTTTGGAGTCGTTTCGGCGGCATTTTATTTTTATGGCATCTTTATTTCTTAACCAAAAGGAGTTGGTTTTTGGATACTTAAACCCTTCAGGAAGAAGGTTAGTAACTTTTCTATATGTAAATTTAGTACTTGGGTGTGGTAATACCACTTATAGATTTAATTTAATTTTTTATAATCGAAACTATCAGATTAAACAGTTTCTTTACTACATTTGGATGTAAAAATTAGCGTAGCTTTGGGATTTAATTAATGTATCATTTTTATGTTCTTTTATACAGTTAATAGTTTCATTACTCTATTTTCAAGAAGTTGATGCATAGGATCGATAGTAATCGAGGTATTTTTTACTATTTTAAGGGTTTTTATGGTTTATGGTTTTTATGGTTGGGACTCAGTTTATGTGGAGGACCTGGTTATGGACCTGGATCACTGGAGGGACCTCGTCAAAGGCGCAGTCGCCTAGACATGACCTAAAGTTTGGTCCAGATAAATTCTAGCGATGATGTACTTTTAGGTCTAATAATTAGTATTTAAGTTACTTTAATATTTTTTTTGTACTTACAAATCTTAATTCGATACTTATCTAGTTCCCACTATCTCATCAGACGCCTGTGAAGGTAGGAATTAATGTTTGAATTTATTTAATTTCGTTTTCTCACCGTGTCGTTCGCCTTGGTACCAACGCTAACGACTAATGTCTTAATAATAGTCAAGGGCTTCATGCTCATGTATTAATTTCTCACCTATGTACTTTTAACTTGCGGAGGTAATTTTACTATTAACTAGCATAATATTTTTCTTGTTTTATAATTGGTTATAACCTGTAACAAATTGTCACAAATTCACTCATATCTGAATTGAATAAATATTTGTAAGTTCGAGGTTCGTCTCTCTTTTTTTCTCTTGCTGCATGAGGGAAAAGAATATAGGATTAGGCCAGGGGTGATTCAGCTGGCGCCCAGAGAATAGTATTTTTTATTTTTATTATATAATTGTGGATTTACCCGGAAGTCAATTTTAATCCACGACCGTCTCCACTTGAGTGAAGCCGAAGGCCGTAAAGGTTGAAGACCGGGACAACCGAAGAACCATCAGGTTTAATTATCTTTCAGGATATTTTGGAAGGTTACAATATAAAAACAAAATTCCCAGATGTGTCGGTAAGTTGCATTGATCGGCTTTGGCGGCTTGTAGATGTGCCGACAAGCAATTAAAAATGGAAGAACTATACTACCAATGTTATGACAATTCCTATACATTTGTATGAATGTCATTTCAGGTAATAAAAATTTTTGACTTTAATAAACTGCCGGATCAAATCAAGTCCTGTAGTACATTAAACGCTTTCAAATTTATACTTAAATGTTTTTTATCTTGATAAATGTTTTGACAGCGTTAGTGAATTCTTAAATTAATTGTATGTTTCATAATTGTATAATTTATATTAATGTTCTATTTTTGTAACTTAAAACGCTTTTCATTCTACTACCAACGTTTTGACAATTCCTATACATTTTTGTAATGTCATTTCAGGAAATAAAGATTTTTTGACTTTTGCACGAGCTTCTGAACATTTAAGCAAACTTGAACGCTTCTACATTCTTTTTCATGATGGCCAAATTTGGCACACTTAAAACATATTCAACTATTCTAATATGGTCAGTTAAAAATTATTTTTTCCACCCTAGCCAAATAAATCCTCGATTAAGCAAAATTTTTCTTAAGTCAGGTTCTACTTCAATTACAATATTGATTTTTTTGTACTAATGTGTGTAAAGTTTTACTTTTTTTCACTAGTGCCTAAAGTAACATAAGACGTTTTATTTTAAGTAACCATTTATATCTTTTTCCAAGACAAGTATATTATTTTTGCTTATACAGGGTGTTTTCATAGTTAAACCGACATACGTTAACTGTAAATAGAGGGTACTTAGGTGATTCCAAGTAACCTTGGTTACTGGGTCTAACGCCTTTAATAACCGAGATACGAACTAAAATTTGCAGCCAAATATTTCGAGTTTTGTTCAAATTTTGAAAAAATGTCAAAACAGGTCAATTTTAACCTAGAGGGGGCTCAATTTTTATCGTAGTGCAACACCGTTTTTGAGAAAATTGCTTAGATTACACAGCCCCACAAAAAAAAATTTGTCTGCGCCAAGAACTTCACTGCTATAACTAGGGATTTTTGGTGTCGCTGAATCCGAATCCTTAGATTATTGAAAAAGAAAACAATAGTAGTTCTAAAAAACAATTTAATTTTAACGAATGTATTTTGTTCAATTCAACGTTTTTAATTTAAAAACCTTTCAATGAATTTTTTCCGATTTTTTTAGAAGTTTTCCTCAATTTGACCTTCAAATGACCTTGACCCTGACCTGATGAGGTCAAGCGGACCTCGGATTGCCCTTTAAGATATTTCAAGGATCTGGGCGCTAGAGGAATGAAAAAAGAAGTTTGAAACTACAATAAAAAGTGAGCCCTCTCTAGGTTAAAATTGACCTGTTTTGGCATTTCTTCAAAATTTGAACAAAACTCGAAATATTTGCGTGCAAATTTTAGTTGGGACACCCTGTATAAACCAGGCTTTTTGATTCGTAATACATACAAAAAAAACTCATAAAAACATGATGAATAGATATATTTTTTTTGTAATTATACTTCGCATTAAAAAAAACAACGTCAACTATATAATTTCATTATAATGTCAACTGTGATCTTTTATTGTTAAGTAAAAACTTGTCTTCGAACACTTTATTTACTTATTTATTCAACAATATACAAGATGTAATCAATAAATTAATGCAACCTATTAATTATTTAGATAGATTTCGATTAACAAATCGTTTCCGATTAATTGTTTATATCGTTGGCCTTGATAAAACACTACATTTACAAGCAAACTCAACCGACCTGATCGATTATATAATTACAGAACGAAAAAAATAAAAGCCACGGATCTTTTGTAATCAAGCAAACAAACAAGAATACCGGGTGACAAAAATTGAATGTAAAAGGCTGTCAGTCTAAAAGGAATATTTATGTTACGAAAAAGTCTCGCGATCGACATCAAGAAACCTTATGACATGATAATGTCTATTTTTTGTTAAGAAAGTTATTCGAATACAGGGAAAGGGCAATATTTTATCAGTGGATAGAAGTCACTGAGGTGATCCCAAAGAACCCATATTTTGTGGTCATTTCATCATTGTACCCTGTGCTTTTAACCACTTTTGGTACGCATACCTACTCTCTGTTTCTTAACAAATTAATTGAGATATTAATAATATTGAAAATCCAGGTCCGGCTTTACTAGTAGTTGACAAATTTGTTCCGCTCATAAACAACACCATGTATGTTAAATTTTCAAAAATATTTTGCCATATCTAAAAAGGGGACAAAAAATTTAATTTAATGATGTATACTTTTATTTTTGCACAGATGAGTTTACTACTGATAAATTGTTTTTTTACATTTTTGTGGCACCAACGCCCTTAATTAATCCTATTAATGTCATATTGTTCAGAGGTGAGACATGGGCCGTTATAGAATCTACGGTTAAGAAATGGCTAGACAAATATCAATTATCTTTAAATGCTACCAAAACCAAATATATTGCTTTTTCAAAAACTAATTTAAATCGTCCACTCTTTAATTCAATAAAAATCGATAATACAGGGTGACTCACGAGGAACTGTACATACTTCTACCAAAATGTCTTCTGTTTTTCTTTAATAATGTACAGAGCGATTTATGGATTTGTACCCAAATAATGTTTGGTCAGATCTTTTCAATGATTAAGTCGATTTGTATAATTTTTTGGTAAAAGTGTGTATTGGTGTCTAGCAACTAACTGACATATTCATAACTAAAAAATTCCAGGGCCGGCTTCGCGAAAATTTGTTGAGTCGCTATAATTGCAATAATTCACCCTGTACATGATTTCTCTAAAATGTGATATGATTTCTCCAAAGGACATAAATAAATAGACAGTTAAACCTGGATATTTGAAATTTTTGTTACACTTGCCTTACGTTTTTAATTAAAGATTCATTTTAAAGTCAAATTAAAAATTGGCGATAATGATATATCTTGTTTAGTAATTATAAAGAAATCTTTAAAATAAACAATAACGACACACACTGTATTCCAGTATAGTAAATACCAGAATTTGAATCAATTTACAGGGCCGGATTTAAAAATCTGGCATATCTGGTTTATGTCAAAAATTCACCCTGTATGTAACTTTTTCCACCCGCAATGGCCTGAAATTAGATTAAAAATGTTTGCATTAACCTAGGTTTGTCATTTGTTTCAGAGTAAATCATGCGTAATTATTTTAATCGGAATGAAATTAACAACCCCAAGAAATGTTTATTCATAAATTAAGAAATAAAATAAATAACAATAGCCAAAAACAAAACCGTTTTAACAATGCGGAACAAAGTAAAAAACAATTTAATAAACATTACGATTTTAAAAGATGTTCAAAATGAAATCCATTTGCCTCAATACACTTTTCTTGGCGAATGTTTAAATGTGTAAAGGACTTTCTTATTGTCAATTGGTTATTTCTGATAATATTGCAACAGCGAATAATTCTATCAATGAGCTGTTGCCGCGTATTTATATTTTCTGCCTAGACCAGCTGTTTTAAATGCCCCCAAATGTGGTGCCCCAAAAATGTAAAAAAACTTAACAATTTATAAGTAGGAAACTCACCTATGCAAAAATAAAAATAAATTCAATTTGTTGTCCCCTTTTTAGATATGATAAAATATTTTTGAAAATTAGACTTATGGTGTTGTTTATGAGCGGAAAGAATTTGTCAATTCTTAGTAAAGCCGGGCCTATATTTTCAATATTTATAATATCTCAATTAATTTGTTAAGATACAGAGAGTATGTGTACCAAATATTATAAAATTATACATGAGGCAATGACCAAAATGGACAAAATACTCTGTCTCTCAGCTATAAGGGACTATAGACCCATAAAATATGGATTATTTGGACTCCTACACTTTTAAAATATTGCCCTTTCCCAATGAAACACCTTGTATAAGAAAATATGATAATTGAAAGCCATGCAGATTTTTTTTGAAGATTATAAATACCTAACTTTAAAAATTCTACTGCATAAATGAGAATTAAAAATTGGATTAGATCACGTGTTTTGCCGCATTTTTAGAAGAATACCACGTGTTAAAAATGTATTTTTAAATTAGCCTCTTTTAACATCGACTTCAAAATCCAGGTGGAAAACCGCTGAGAGAATGTAAAACAATAAAAAATAAAATTATAATTAAAACCTTTTCCAAAGTTACCCTAGGCGCTATAAACTCCCAACCCTTAAATGCCACTTATTCATCTTTCAACCCTTAGAAAGCGCCACCACTGTGGCCCACCCCAGAACCTCTGTCGACTAAACAGCTCTAACAACCCAGTGTGACTGTTGTTGCCTCGATGAAAATCGTCGGAATCGCACACAACCAACTCGGTTTTCAGTTCTCATTTGGCCTCTGAGCTGTGAACACGAAAGCCAGTGTTACGGTGTACGGACGCGTTAGCCACTAAATTCAAACTAGACGCGGCGTCTGTACGTCATTATTTTTGGTTTTTGTGCGATATTTTTGGTATTGTTGTGTTCGCTTTTGTGTTATCTGTGATGGGAAAATGTGGGTGGTGAAGTGCTTTGTGATTCTTAAAATGGGATAATTTGGATTAAAAACGTTTTATAGGATTTTGTTATCATGTTTAAGACGGTAAGCGACGGCAAAATGTTTTTGCTTTTATTTAATGGTCTTTTAAAACGATAATTAATGGAAATATTGATGATAAAGACGGAAATTGGGTAAATTCAGAAATGTTGATTCGTAAAAAGGACCAAAAAGTTCTGGTATAAGACCGAAATAAGTTTGTATTTAAGATATTGTAAAATGGTGATTCTTAGGTAGGTCGTAAGTTGGAAAGTCTAGAAATGGTACATTTTAAAAATAATGTAATTAAATACGTAAATAGAACAGTTACAAAAAATATTATATACTCTAATTTTATATTTGCCTTTGCATTTATAACGTTTATCTTTCCTGAACACAATAAAAAATAAAGATATAATAATCACATTAGAGCACTCCAAAAAAAGCAGAATAAAAGTATCTAATGATTTTATTGAAGTTTGATGACTAGGAAAAAATTTTTTGATGGCAGACTTTCCGCCATTCTTTACTGGTTAATAGAAAAAATATAGTAGTTTTCCTAATCAGTGCGCAAAGTTATATTTTCCCGCAGTTAAACGAACGACGCGAAACCGAGTTCGGATAAGCTTTAAGTGCGGGAAAACTAGTTTGCGCACATGTTAGGAACAATATTTTTTTTACGAGTGAAATAACTATATTTTTTTTTTTAATTTTTATTGGCATCAAAAACAATAACTTATACCTATACCTAAATTACGTATTTATTATTATTAACAACATTAATATTAAATGCGCAGTTGGTCGCATTTTCTAAATTTATTGAAGATCGAGCAACTGAAGGTAAAAATGTCGTAGTAGAAGTCATTTCCTGGTTCATCAGTACTGTCGCGTTGCAAAAGGAAGAAATAGATCCATTCTTTGAAGTACTGCATCATATTTTTTTAGGGCTGCAGCTTAAAATCTTGTTACTTAGTCCTTTTTTTATAAGTTGTGGACTCAACGATGTATCCCTCAGCTCCCGCTGTTATTTCCAACCCCTCAAACATTTTATTCTCCGAAATTGGCCAGTAACGTTGCCGATGACCTTCTAAAACTTTCTCCTGTGTAGAGTTCCGGATTTGGCGGTTTCAAAAAAGCTGCTATATCAGTAGGCATTTTTCCGAAACTATTTACTCCAACACATTGTGAAACGCATTTACCTTTTTCGTAGAATAAGAAAAAACGGTTGTTTGACGGTATAGGGCGTAAGCTGGTGTATTTTCTGCACAGTTGCAGGTATAGTTCTTCCATTATCAATTGCAGAAATATAAAAACAGAATTCCCAGATGTGTCGGTAAATTGCTTTGATAGGCTTTGGCGGCTAGTACATGTGCCGAAAAGCCGCCAAATTGAAAATGGAAGAACTATAGGCTCCGTTATGAATTTCTTCTGATATTGTAAAGTTTCTTCCTGTATGATTTTTTGAATCCCTAATTTTAACAATTTGAGGTTTTCTTTCTCGTAAATATCGGCAGTGACTAAATTTGCTAGCTCTTTCCATCGGCATGCACCGGCAAGTGCGAAAATAGTGGCAATTTTAATTAACAATAATAATAATAATTTATTCACAAGAAAAATACAAAATACAAAGAGTGAATAAATGTGATCAGATAGGTGAAGAACCCCGGTTTAAGTATCTGTCAGTAGATATAACGTAATATACGATAACAATATAATACAAGAACTAAAAAAATAAATTTAAACTATTAAATAATACAGGGTGACCTAGGGGTGTGTGCATCCTCCATAACTTTTTTGTACCCACGCCATCGGTTTGATTTTTTTAGACGATGTCCCAAATAAGATACCCAACTAAGTTGTGTTTTTTTAAATGGCAACCCTCATTTTTGTTACATTTTTAGATTCACCATTAAATTGTCGATATAACGCACCCGGGTTTCTTAGACTTGCAATAGTTTTTGACTTATGTCAATTATGTTTCAAAATAGCGTCGTGCATGGATCCACAAAAAAATTCAGAACTTCAGAACTATTCAAGATAACTTAATCAACTTTTTTCCAGTCGATTCTTCAAGCCTTAGCGCCTAGCGAGATATAGGCAAAGTCGAAGATCTGTCGCCTACTGCGATTTTTTGAAAATGACAAATTACAAATAGCAATATCTCGACTTTTTCAAATGTATCACCCTATATTTTATTACATCATTGCATGCATTTTTTAAGAGCTTTTTACTGATTGATATAGGGTTTGTGGGTTTATTTTGTAAAACTTGCGAGGTTTATTCGAGAAAAAAAGGAATCTAGTAGGCCACTGTCGTAAAATGTGACAGAATCATTTAATTTGAAATACAAAATGAAATTGTAATAGAAACAGAAATACATTACAAAGTAAACAATTTTAGCAGGGGCGTACCGAGGCGGGGGTGTTGGGGGTGTGACAACCCCCAAACTTTTGTACCGAGTCGGTAGTCATCATGCTCGAGAAATATGACTGGGAAGTCGGTAAAAACATTTTCCGATTCAGCTTTATCTCCGAATGAAAATCATTGTGAAAAGGCGAATTCAAATTAACGCGCGCGGAAATATAAAAATACTATTAAACAAAGTTGTTTTGGCATATGTATAACCAACTGACAGTAAACAAAAATTACAGAAAAATCAATATACACATACAGACTTATTGACTTATTACAAATGCACGAATAGGTCACCGTCACGTCACCATCATGTTCCACACAAAAATCATTCTTTCATGTTCTTGTAAATAGTATTACTAAAATTGTTTACTTACAAAATTAAATTGTAATAGAAACAGAAACACATTACAAAGCAAACAATTTTAGTAATACTATTTACAAGAACATGAAAGAATGAGTTTTGTGTGGAATATGATAATGACGGTGACCTATTCGAGCATTTGTAATAAGTCAAAAATGTTTACATTGTTTCCTATTAATCATTCTTTCATGTTCTTGTAAATAGTATTACTAAAATTGTTTACTTTGTAATGTATTTCTGTTTCTATTACAATTTCATTTTGTTGAAACATTTTCTTTTCAACATTGTATGAATCTGTCAAATTTTACGACAGCGGCCTACTCGATTCCTGTTTTTCTGTCAACATTTCTTATTTTGCAATAAATCTCGCAAGTTTTACAAAATAAACCCCATATCAGCAAAAAACTCTTAAAAAATCCCATGCAATTATGTAATAAAATATAGGGTGATGCATTTGAAAAAGTCGAGTTATTGCTATTTGTAATTTGTCATTTTCAAAAAATCTTAGTAGGCGATAGAACATCGACTATCTCTCGAAAGATGGGCTAAAGCTTAAAGAATCGACTGGAAAAAAGTTGATTAAGTTATTTTGAATAGTTCTTGATTTTTTGTGGATTCCTGCACGACGCTATTTGGACACATAAATTGACATAAGTCAAAAACTATTGCAGATAAGTCTAAGAAACCCGGGTGCGTTATATCGACTATTTCACGCACTTGTAAAATGAACCAATCAGGAGCTCCAGTCAAGTTTGGATTCTCGATAATACTAACTTGACTCTTGACTCTGATGGCCTATCAAGTTCGGTGTTTTCAGATTTACGTATGTGACAGTTAAACGTCAAATATAAATAACTACGCTAAAAATGGGCAACGCCTGTCGAGACACTAGCTGTTATATTAAAGGACTGGGGCTTCAACATGATAAAAATGAAAGCTTCTGATTACAAGGAATGTGTCGTAAACGCAACTATTGCAAGTACAAGCGGGTGTTCAAATAATCAAACTCAAAGCATTGTATATAATAACTGCACCATTTATAATTATAATTAAGAAATATTTAAGTACGTTATGTTAATACTGATTTAATTCAATATGATTTTTGTTCGATGTCAATGGTTCCCGCTTATTAAACTTTATTAATGTTTCCGATCAACTTCTTGCCTTTTCTGCTAATTTCCTCTAATTTTACCGAATTTCAAATTTTTTACCTTTTACTTTGTTTGTGAAATAGTCTAATAAAATTCCACTCGTGATTGAATTTATCTCATAAGTCTGTCTCTTATTTCATAACTCAACAGAGTTGCTTGAAGAAACTCACTTTCGTTATAAAATGAATCGACAGACTTATCGCGAAAATTCAATCACTTGTAGTATTACTGTTGACAATTTAATGACGAATCTAAAAATGTAACAAAAATGGGGGTTGCCATTTAAAGAAACAACTTAGTTGTGTATCTTATTTGGGACATCCTATATATAAATAGAAATATTTTTAGAATGTGCCTCATTGTTATGGAGCTTGCATACACCCTAGGTCACCCTATATTCAAAGGTTCCCAAACTTTTTTTTCTCGTGGACCACTTTCAAAGTTTTACTATTTTCGGTAGACCCCTGCTGCTACATTTCTACTGTATTCCCAAAACTCCTAAAAAATATCACCTCAAATTTGGGGGTGTTAAGAAGAAAAAAAAGTAGCACATTTTCTTGTGTCCTATTTATTAAAATAATACTTGTGGTTATACAAAATTATAAACATTTATTATTACAAACAATCAACAATGAACTCTGAAATGTAAATCAACAATAAAAAATAGTCATACTTTTAATGAGACGGATGTACTTGATGAATTGACAGCAAATTATCACTATTTGGCTTCAGTTTTGTAAGAAGTAATCTCAAATCTCCCCGTTCTGTGATGTTCAATCTGCTTCTTTTTTTTGTTAACAGGTTGGTAACGGTACTAAAACTTCTTTCGGCAAGATATGACGAGGGAAACACTATAAAAAATGTTCTCGCAATTTCCCACAGCCCAGGATATTACTATTATCTATTGTTCTATTCAATTCTGTGTTTGAACTGAGTCTCGAATATTTTTGAGTACCTACCAAGTGAATGATGCTTCCTGCTTACGTTGATAGGTAAATCCAAGCCAAAATTTTTGTTCTTTATTATGAAAACCAGAAAATTTTTCGTGGACTCCCTCTTACAACTTGTGAACCCCTGTTTTCTTTTCACGTCTACGTGGACCCCCGTGTGGTCTCCTATGGACCCCTGGGGGTCCACCTGGACCACTTTGGGAAACTTTGCCCTATATAAACATAACCAAATTTCTATTTTTATTTCTCATTTATATAATCTTCAAAACTTCTATCCGAACTAATGGTATTAGAAACAATAAAATTCAATTGTTTCCCTAAAATAATGTCTTGATTTAGTGTAGATACATTTTTTAAATAGTTTTTGTAAATTTTTAGTTTTTAGTTTTCTGGGATAGAGTTACTTAAAGACTTTTGGAGCAATTTACCAGAAAGAATGTTGGCATAAGGATTTTTGCGTTTTTGGTAGCGTGTACTGGTTTTTTGTCGTGTGTCGTGTTCATGATCAGGTAATTTTATTAAGTCTTTAACGTCACGATATTTCAAGGCAACTGTTAGAGGTAGTACAGTTGTTTAACATCGAGCGCACCAATTAAATTTCATCTAGTGCCGAAATAATAAAACTGAATATTTCTTCTTTCGTAAACATTTTTGCTTTTTTCGGATTAACACCATAATCTACTTTTTCAGAAATGCAGTGAGCCTATAAAATTTACCAATGTCGTTTTGAATTCTTTGCTTAACTTAACAAAGTATGTTAAAAGTACCTCTTCCTTTAACGTTTTTATTCCCTTTTATTCGCACCAATTGGAAAACGTTTCTCGTATAGTTCCGGTAAACGCTTTAGTTCAGCCATCTCAAGAGTCTCTATTAAGTGTTCTACTTTAATATATAGCTCGGGAGCCAGAGAGTGGAAAGAGTATTAATTAAAACAATACAAGCATGTACAATCGCTGTTGTAATCGAATAATGTGTCGGCTACCCGACTAAATGGTGGTTGAAGGATGCGTCTTATGATTAAAGGGTCATGTTTTTTGGTAGCATCAAAGGCGCCGCCTTTTAAAGCTTTCAAATTGGGAATACTATATGTATTACCTGAACTATACTTGTCTCGCGATTTGGCAGGCAACAATTGCAAATTAGCCATGTTGGCGGCTTCTAGGACATCTTCTGGAAGTCATTCTTCAGTTATTTCCATTTTTAAAACAGTTTTTGTATTTTAAATAGGTGAAAATGCTAGTGAAAATATCATTGATGAGCTCTAAACAGACATCAAAGCATTGTATGACAATGTATTTTGGTTGCTAAGGGAACAAACCGCATCTGACATAAAAATATTGTATCAAGACAAAGTTGACAGGTGGTTTATTTGTTGCCTTATAAACTATATAAGTATAAACTAATAAAAGTATGACATGTCATTTTCTCCAAATTTTTGTAATTTAAATCTATGTTGAGCAATACCAAAAGACTGAAACGAAAATTCAAGTAGGTATATGCGGAAACGACTTGCTTGAATGGATATTTTTGGAAAATCAAAGGTAAAGAAAAAACCTACTTAACACATGGCGACTCTTTTGAGTCCTCGAAATTTTGAAGCCAATGCTCAAAGAAAAAGGGAATATTTAATTGGAAAGAAGATCGGTCAAGGTTCATACAGATGTCTAGTCTTTGGGTATACTTTTATTTATAATGTTGATGATGATGTTTTATGATGCCTTTTTGTAATATATTTTAGAATTAATATCACCTGGCTATATCACGTACAAGCGATACATATTGCTTCTGTGATGCCCTTATTTATTTATATCTATTAAATTCTATAAATAAACTTTATTATTATTATTATTGTGCCGTACGGTTCAAGAAATTTTTGAAATCTGCATTATTTTATTTTTCTCTTATTTTGTTCAAAATTAAAAAAAAACAGTATTTTTGCATAAAGTACAATTCTTACATACGTACATTACTAAAAAATTATAAAATATAAGAAAAAACACGTCTATAATATGATAATTTTTCTTTAAAATAAGTGTGCGGGAAAGTGCTACTTTGAGCACGCAAATGAACGCGCAAATTAGCTACTTTGCGCACATTCGTAGAAAAAAATATATTCAACCTTTTCCAGAATATTGGACCAACAATTTTTCGTTATTTCTCTTTAATCCAATCCAATTGGTTTTTCTTCGATAATTAAAATTACGGTTATTTTTCTCTTTAGCACTAATCTAGGCAGTGGCGTAGCCAGGATTTTTTTTCGGAGGGGGCCCACAATTTTTCGTAGATATATATATATATATATATATATATATATATATATATATATATATATATATATATATATATAT
The DNA here is from genome assembly GCA_949320105.2 of Crepidodera aurea. Lineage (NCBI taxonomy): Eukaryota > Metazoa > Arthropoda > Insecta > Coleoptera > Chrysomelidae > Crepidodera > Crepidodera aurea. The sequence goes on from OX439475.1 coordinate 65,937,301, forward strand.
ATATATATATATATAAATACTATAAAATATTCTTTTCAGCAGGGATGGGGTTAAACCGTCAAACGTTCAGGATTAGTTTTTCAGGAAAAAATAAGATTTTTTATTCTCATAATCATGTGTCCTCCTAACTTGCTTCGTTTTTAGAACAAAAGAGTTTTTTATGAATTGCTCAAAAACAAGTAGGCTAATTTTGATAAAACTTGGCATGCTTATTTGCCAAGGGGCTTCTTTTAATATCATTAGAATTAAGTTGATAAACCAACGGTTCCAATTTCCCAATTTCATTAGAATTAAATTATTCATTCCAGTGACGTCCCACAAGGTAATCTAATTGATATTAGGACAAATCATTGTACGCCACTGTTTTTTGTATGTTCGTTACTTTTCCTGGATTAAACAATTGAAAACACACATTTTTTGCCTCTTCAATTTTATTCGTATCTCGTAAAAATGTTCGAAAACAAACAAGGATCTGCTACCTTTAACTCTTTGAAATCTATCCGGACGTATATATCCCACACACATTTCTAAACTGCTGCTGGTTCAAATTGGACCCATTTTGTACAGAATATTTCAAATTCTGTCCAATTATAAATGTCTAACTGGGACATATAATATGTCCTATTCAAAATGGCGGTTTTTTTTGTTTTTTTCCCCAATACTAGCCCTACTAACCACACAGAATATAAAAACATCTTAACCAATTTGATAAAAAAATCCAACTTCAAAGGGTTAAAATATCGACTGCACTTTGAGGAAGACAGGAATCAACTTTTGTCACTGTCCAAATATTCACTGCGGAGAATAACCGCGTTTATTGTTTGTAAATCATCTGAATATAACTTAATCGCTGGTTCAAAAAATAATTATGATTTATATAGTTAACACATCTTCTTATAAACTTATAGAAGTTTCTGGTGGGGGGGAAGCCCCTCCCCCCTTGGCTACGCCACTGAGTCTAGGTAACAGGAAAATGAAACTTTCGTCCTTATTTTACCATTTAATTTTTCCATTTAAAAAACTTTCCATGCCCTCGGAATTCTTTGTTATATTAATTAATTTTTTCTGTCATCATAGTCGTTGTCGTGTCGTACTCGAAACTTATTTCAAATAAAACAAAAACAAAGAAGGAAAAAACGACAAATAGTTTTGGAACGGTTCTGAAAAGGCGGAAGATATAAAAACAAAACGACTTGGTATTAAGGAGCGATAGGTGCAGACTAAACAGAAGTAATTGGATAGCCCAAAGCGACAAACAGAGTGGACATTTTAAAGTTTTAAAGACATTTGGTTGAAATTACCACAAATAGTCGAATTTGAATGTAAAATTATTATGTTCAGTTCCTTGATAAGTTTAAAAAATTATGATTTCCAGGATTCATTGTGTAAAATATTTCTGTTGAATAAGATACAGGGCTTTAAAGTTACATTTTTTCTTCGTTTTTTTTCTGATAATGTTGTTACAGGGGGCGCCACGTGAATGATTCCTGATGATGAAATTAAGTGGTAGCTTTTTTTGACGAAACATCTTGTGATTTTGATTAGAAAATATGACGTAAACGTCGTGCTTACGTAATATTGGTACTTTTGTTTAAACATGATAATTTCACCCGTTTTCAAGAAAGAGATTTCACAGTAATATTTTATTAAGGTATATTTGGTCCTATCGCCCATATTTTGGTCCGTATAACCTGGCCTTAGCCTATGTCCCAATAGTTATGAATCACCCTGTATAAATATTCACTCCCTTGTAATACATCCGAGTATAACTTTCTGTAAGACTGACCGTTCTATAAAACCCTTAGTATAAAATGCAAATGAAAAGACCTTAGGATAATAAATGTTGGCTTTAAGCCTCAGTGGCAGAGAACGTGAATTTTGTTTACAAAAAAAATAAATAAATTCCAAACAAGTTTATTTATTTTTTACAAATAACTACAGACATATTATAACAAAATAAAAGAAATCGCACAATATTAAAACGACTATTCATTCATATATTTGTCAAAGTGAAAATGACCATTAGCAATGATTAAATATGTATTTTCAATTTAATATAACATCCTGGTCCTAATAAAGGAGAAAGTTCCACTTTAAAAACTGCATGGGCTTCGACATTAGTCACGGCTCTTACCTAAATAAACGACTACCATTTTTTCCAAGAATTCTCACTAGCATGCCATAGCCTTGACCCAAGTTAGACAAATTTTATGCTTAATTCGAAACCCGGGATTCGTTGAAGGCTGGTACGCAAGGCAAGTCAGACCCAGGTATATTTTTCTTTAGCAAGAAATCGGGAATAGAAAATTCGGGTGATCCCGTCGTAAAATAAAGGTCATAATGAGTGTTTACCTGATGAATTATCGGTTCGTCTGGATGACTCGCTATTCTATTTATTTTGTGAATTAGTATTTTCGTTAATATTAATGAAATTTGGAAAACGAAAATTAAATCAGTCAATTTTTATGATAATTAATTATCACTGTTAGATTACCAGATTATTTTTATAAAAATTACAAGATTTGGTCAGGAATCATATTGAATAAATGAAATAAGATAATAATAATAATCAAAACCATTATATAATATTCATTTAAAAATATTTTTCTACATTCATGCAAAAAATAGTTATTTGTGTAACTAGTGCAAAAAGTGTATATTTGTTGCACTTGTTGCACTTCGTCTCGAGCTGCAATCATGCTGAGTGCAACAAATATGCTTTTTGCACGTGTAGCTCACAATATTTCTTTCTACGATCGAAAATAAAATTTAACTTTAAACTAGCGATAATTTTGTTAAACTAGTTATTTATAATTAATTTCAGCCTTCACCATTGAATATTCTGACTATATAAGGTTGATGGCTTTAGTATCTCCGATTTTTCTTTCAAATACGCTAGGAGGACGTTATCACTAATGTTCTCAACACGCTTTGTGTCACATCAGTCTGTAAAGCGTTTATAACAAATTTCATAATTTTTTTTTGGATTTTTCGGGTAATAAATCTGCTGTGGCTTGATATGCTGTTTGAATTAAATCTGGAGGAATACAAATATATTCTTCTTCCCTATTCGAATCAGACATTTTTAACAGCTAACAAAATATTAAAATTTTAAATTGACAACTTGAGATGAATTACGTAAACTGCCACTGTCAGACGCCATCCATAGCTTACTATGAATATGATTTCGTTAGTAACAAGATTTGGATTAATCAAAACTACAGTAAAAAATGTTTCTTTTTAATATCAAACAATATTGTTTTGAATAATATTTCATGGTACCTAAGTACTTACAGTTACCACGTTTATAAGTATACTCAAATTACAAGGAAAAAATGTTTTCTTCAGATCGAACTCCTAATTACAGAGTACCAAAGCACTTTGTTGCACTAGCGCAGCAAAGTAAGTTACTTTTTGCACTCGTGCAACAAAGTAAAATTTTTAACACAGTTGAGAGTGCAAAAAGTAGTAACTTTTTGCACGATCGTAGAAAAAAAACTTTATTGAACTATTTCGGTGCCGGTAAACTGCAGACCAAATTTTTACAAAAGCCGAATTGCAGACTAATTTTTTGGGTTATTGGGCTGGTACAAAATTGTAATCTAAATAAAAGTATCATTTTAAGTATGCATATGCGTCCTTTAAAAATCATTTGTCAATTCTGCAGATATTAGAATTAGATCAATTTTAAAGGATTATTGTCAATATTTTCTTAAGTGTGTAAAACAGGTAAATAATCTTCATACAAATAAATTTACCCCTTAAAAACATTTGTATCTTTTACTAAGAATTATTAGAATAATCTATAAGATGGGTTTTTAATTTTCCGAAATGTATATTTTTATTAGTATTTGAAATGATTTGGTTCAGAATCACTTTGAAGTTTTGTTATTTTTTATTAAACGTAGCTGTTGTGTTATTTAAGTATATAGTTTACATTTATATGGTAGAATTTTACAATTCGCACATAATATGTTGATTCATTTTGTTGGAACGATGCTTGTATAGTCTGTTAGAGTTGTAAACTTTCTGTCCGTTTTTTATGCCCAGAACAAGGGACCTGGTCAATATCGACATCTGTTTTTTATATTACTCAAAATTTGGAAATTGACCTACTTTTAGGTACTTACTGTTGTAATCGAATCGAAATGTTTACTACATCTTTAAATTTTGTAACGATATTAATAACTGTATAGCGTACGCTACTGATTATTTAGTTTATGATTAAACATCTGAAATTCTTAGACTGCAGTTCGGCATTTTTTTTTACCTGAAGTTGACCTTTTATTTCGTCTGCAGTTAGTATGTAACCAACTATTTTTAGTGGAATAAGTGGTTCTTTATTACACTCATCTGTCATTTTACTACAGCGTATTTTGACATGAAAAATATAAACGTTCAAAATCGACGCCATAGTTTATTTTCTGTGAGATTGCATTACCTTTTAAACAATTCCATATTTCATATTATTTCTGAATTACTTCCAGCAGCTATAATTAAGCAAACAATGTCTTCCTGAGATAATTCAGTCATAATCAAGACTGATCCGCTTTATTCTAAGCCGTCAATGCGGCGCATGCATAGAGCAAGCAAACTTGTCAGCGCTTACTATGATTTGAATAATGCAAATGCAGTTCTGGAAACGTCAGTCAAAAAGTATTCTGACAATTACACAATTTGAAGTTTTAAAAAGAGTAATATTATCAGAAAAATTGATGATAATAATAATAATAATAAATTGTCTTTATTAGTACATATAAATAAATGTACATTTCGCTTGGGCAAGGTTTAGCCATATGCTATTCTTACACCTAACCCTTACTACACTAAGTATTACATGAATGAGAATTATTAAATTATTAAGTTAAATTAGAGTCATTAGCGAGAATAATAAATCACTGAGATATCAGTAGTTTCTGCCTTAGAACTTAAAAAATTGTAAGTGACTTAGCTGATTTAATATTTGTGTCGAGGTTGTTGTACAACTCAACCGCATTGTATGAAAAGCTGCGTTTATAAGTAGCAGTATAGTAGCGTGACATGGATAATTTGAGTCTGTTTCTAATGTTAACATTGTGCATAGAGGTCCTAAAGGCTAGAGTGTTGAGGAGATAGAGATGTATTGAAGTAAGGAAAATTTTAAAAATCATAGAAAGAAATAAATATTTAAATAGATTTTGAATGTTTAGCCATCCTATTCGAGAGAAATCACGGGAAATATGATCAAATTTTCTAAGGCCATTAACAAATCTACAACAAGTATTTTGCATAATTTGTAGTCGATTGCGATTGGCCAATGTCAAGCAGGGATAATAAACAACAATGCCATAAGCAATTTTTTCAAGAATAACAGTGGTCCAAGAGCTGAACCCTGTGGTACTCTGAACTGTATTTTGACTGATGTCGACATCTGGTTATTAACTATGACAATTTGGGATCGATTGCTCAAATAAGTTTTTATAAAATACAACGATATTTCGTCAAACCCGTAATAAGAGAACTTAGCAATAAGAAGTCTATGGTTTATTGTATCGAAAGCTTTGCTGAAATCTAAAAGGACTAGAATACCAGCTTTCTTTTTATCAATACTATTAAGAATGTTATCTGTTAGGCATGAAAGAGCCGTTGTGGTACTTAGTCCTTTTTGGAAGCCTGACTGATGCAGGGGGATTATATTATTTACACTATTCATGGATTTGAAGATAAGCAGCACGCTCCAAAATTTTAGATAGTAATGGGAGGAGGCTTATTGGGCGTAATGCATTATAAGCTTTAGGATTATTATTTTTGGGAAGTGGGATTACGACTGCTTGTCTCCAAGACCGTGGAAAATAACCTGGTATTAAGCTGGAATTAATTATATGCAAAATATAATATGATAGTGATGAAAAAGAAATTGTTTGGACCCCACTAGAAGTCAGTAAAATAGCAAATACAGTGTCTTCAAACTTATTACGCAGTAAATCAAGAAATATGTTACAATCGTTTCAAAGAGTGGTGCTTCGATAAGAAATAAAATATGTTTTGGTTTTTGCATGAACTTAGAAAAAATATTGACGTATTGTCCAACTCGGCCTAACGGCCTCGATGGAAAATTTTACGTCTCGTGCAATAAACACTTACTTTTTGCACTTGTTGCATAAATAACTATGAATACATATGGAAAAGGTTATCTACCTGAAAAACAGCCGGACCAAACGATATATTTTCAATATTTCAAATTTTGCCTACACAGAAGAGAAGGTGTACTAGATTCAAGATGAATGGTCTTATTTCCATGGTTTGTTGTGTTTAAATAGCCGTAAGTAGTACTAGTCTCAATTTAAGATTATAGTAATGCTTGTTCAACAATAGCGAATTAATTTTGCTTCAAGATTAAAATCAAGTTGCCTTAACTAAAATATCTACCTGACATCCAATTGCAGTATATTCTAATCTTAAATGAAATACGCTTAAACGTTCTGTATTTTATTTTATTTTATGTTATTTAATTTATATATATTTTTTCTTAACTGGAAAAGTTGAGAGTTGAAGAATAGCTATTAGCTAATCTTCGCCTTTCCAGGACAAACATTACGTAATATTTGTTTATTAATAAAGACGGTTTATTACTATTATTATTAAATATACTTTATTTTCATTCAAGAAACTATTATCTTATAACAAGATATATTTTAATGGCTGAAGTTTAATATAAATTACATTCAATGATACGTTGTTCTTAAATCTAGTAGATACAACTAAGTTTGTTTTAAAAAATGTTAATACTAGATATAAAATATATTGATTTTGGTTGAATATTACCACTGGTAAGATTGATAACTCTTTTAATTCTTTCCACTGTTGTAAAAATTTAATCCTCTGGCCTATAATTGGGATAATTTCTTTAATTAACTCCTCATCCAGTTTGAAGATGTTTTCAAGATTTATTTCATGTGCTTAAAAAAGACAATTTTATTTATTGCAAAGTATTAGGTAGGTATAACCAACAAGTTAAAATAGAAAAACAAGTAGGTAAGTTGTTTTCTCAAATTTTGAACTAAGTAAGTAGTTATTTAGACACAATAATGAGTAAAAGTAAAAAACCTCGTTTTTAAAGGTCTTTGGTTCCAAAAGTAATAATTTAAGACCATTAGTGTATTAAATAATACTTGCTTTTTTACATACAATCTATAAATTCTATTAAATGTGGGCATTCCTTAAGAAAAATCATCCTGTGCTGTACTACACCTATTTAAAAATACCAAAAGATAGCATTAATTCACAGAAAAACATTTTTCACAATTTAATTATTACATACATGAAATTTCTTTGGTATATCACACCCTGCATTTTAGACTTTAAAAAAATGAACTATGAAATTGTTCCTTATAAAAAATCCCACAAACAGCATAATAGATTTTACTACAGAAATAACGGCAAGCACATTCGGTACATATTTGTCGGCATTAGCTCTTTTCTATCACATTTTGTATTTTGCCTCGTGTGTTCTTATAATGATTGTATTTACCAACAAGTAAGTAAACTCAATTTACTTACATTTAAATATCGGTATTAGCTCACTCAGGTCCCAAGACGTTAATAATTCTTCCATTTATTTCAATTTTACTAATTTCTCACAAAAATACAATGCAAGCTGCACTAGTAAGAAAGAACAAATAGTAGGAGAGCTGGAGCCGAAAAACTCGATTAAAACTCATTCTATTACTAAACAGGATTACATATCCGAGCTCTCCGACACTTTCAGTGGTGCAGGACTTAGGTACGAATGACCAAAGGTGCCATTTTCTTCTTTTTATGTTTTTGGGTAATTTTATAACAATTTAAAACATAAGTAGGCATGTACAGGGTGTGTCACGAAGGTGGCTCATTAGCCATATATAGAGAACTATAGATATTTGAAATTTGAAAATTGGGTTACGAGGTTTAGTCAGTACGATCTATTTAATGAAAATATTTTCAACTTCCGGTTATACCGGAAGTAGACATCAACTTTGTTATTTTAAATGGCATGTACCATTTTTCTTTTGATTTTTGGATTCAGCTTCAAATTTTGAACAAAAAATTATTAACATACCACAGGTCCAAGTTTAACAGTTTCCGAGATATTTGAGATTTTTGTAAAAATTTTTGAAAAACACTCCGTATCTGGCTTAGTTGTTAAGCTATTAATTTCAAATTTTATACAGAGATTGTGAGAATATCCTTCTAGGATACAGTGAAACGTCGAATGCATATTTTATACATCCTAAAAAATTTTCACTCGCCACAAAGATAGTTTAAGAAGAAAATGGCACCTTTGGTCATTCGTACCTAAGTCCTGCACCACTGAAAGTGTCGGAGAGCTCGGATATGTAATCCTGTTTAGTAATAACACAAGCATCAGTAGGTCGCCCCAGAGCGCCACGGCAAAAAATAATAATAGCCGTCCCTCCCCCGCACAAGCTGCAGAGCTTCTGGGGTTCACTCGTAAGGGAGTAAATTGCAGGGCGTATATTATTATTATATTATTATTATTATTATTATTAATAGAATGAGTTTTAATCGAGTTTGTCCATATCAAAGATCAAAGCAGTTTTTCGGCTCCAGCTCTTAGACTAAAAGAACATCTTGTTGGGACATGAACGCGTGATGCTGATTGCTTGTCTGTAGGTGTTCTGTAAATTTGTTCTTACTAGTGTGAAGTACATAAGTTTTTGATTCGAATTTTTAATTCTTACTCTGAAATTTTAATGCTTAAGATAAGATTAGTACCATTTGAATTTAATACCATTATAAAATTGAATTGAGTCCTAAAACATTGGATCAAGTACGCATTGGTCAGTTTTAAGAGCAAATTATACTTACAAACACTTACAAATAATTTAGTTTCAGATTAATAATTTTTAATCTTAAAATACAAGATTAAAACTACATTTGATTCAACATTTATTTTCTTATTGTATCGAGAAATATCATTTGGCGCAAACTGTGTTTTACTTTAAAAAAGTATAATCTTCCGAGTACAAAGCTTTTCTTGAATATAGATTTTAACTTTTCTCTGTGTATCGGACCAACTGATGTACTTTAATTACCCGTTCAGCGGATTATGGACGAAACTACAATCGGCCAAAAATTATACTCTCTTATACTAGGGTACTTACTAATTTTTAGAAGTTAATCCTTTTGTGATTAATTTCGTTTACTGCATTTTTCAGTACATAAATGAATTTGGAGTATTTTAGTTAAATAATCGATGGATTGAATGGGAATTCTGAAAGTGAAAAAATTTTAATTATGTGCTTTACACTTTTTATGGCGGGTATTTATACAGGCTGACACGGCTCATAGAAAATATGTTTTAATAAATTTGACAAAAATAACAAAAATTGAACACCTTTGTAATCAGAATAATGCTAGGAATTCTTTTTTACTTTTACTAAAATATAAAGGGTTCCATGTGAAATACAGAAATCTGATGCACCGGTGAAACCGGAAGTCATAAAAAAGGTCCTAACATTATACAGAATACAGTTAATTAAGAAGTAAATTATACCGGGTGACCTAAGGGTACGTGCACGCTCCATAACTTTTTTTCTATCCAAGCTATCGGTTTGGTTTTTTTTAAACGATAAGTACGACAATGAGGAACATTCTAAAAATGTTTCTATTTATATACAGGATGTCCCAAAATAAGATACACAACTAAGTTCTGTTTTTTTTAAATGACAACCCCCCCATTTTTGTTACATATTTAGATTCGCCATTAAATTGTGGATATAGCGCACCCGGGTTTCTTAGGCTTATCTGCAATAGTTTTTGACTTATAATGTCAATTTATGTGTCAAAGTAGCATCGTGCAGAGATCTACAAAAAACTCAGAACTTCAGAACTATTCAAGATAACTTAATCAATTTTTCTCCAGTCGATCTTCTATCGCCTACTACGATTTTTTGAAATTGATAAATTACAAATAGCAATAACTCGTCTTTCTCAAATGCATCACCCTATATTTTATTACATCATTGCATGGCATTTTTTAAGAGCTTTTTGTTGATATAGGGTTTATGGGGTCTACTTTGCAAAGTTTGCGTGATTTATTGCAAAATAAGAAATGTTGACGGTTTATTCGAAAAAAACAGGAATCGAGTAGGCCGCTGTCGTAAAATTTGACACATGTGTACTTTCAATAATTGTACTAGAAGACGCAGTTTGTGTGAACATGATGGTGAATGGTTACATTGTTTCCTGTTAATCATTCTTTCATGTTCTTGCAAATATTACTAAAATTGTTTACTTTGTAATATATTTCTGGCTCTATTACAATTTCCTTTAGTTGAAACATTTTCTTTTCAAAATTGTATGAATCAAATTTTACAGCAGATTATATCTTGTTAAAGTAAATTAAAATGCTAAATAAAAGACAAATAGCCATGGGTAACTGACTCCTCACAAATTTTGGGACCTCAATAGATTAAATGGATTTTAAAATTCATTATAACCATTTCCTTTCCAGCCACAGACTGGTCGTACTGTATTCATGGTGGTACTGTAACTTTTCTAAAACGAAATATTTGTACGCCACTGGCCACCCTAGACAGCATGATATCAACACAACACCTAATCCCCAATTGGTATCGGATCTCCTTTCATGGATTTCCTTAACAATGGCGAACTATAGTTGTGGCAATTTTTAAATATTTTTATGTGCCCATAAAAAGGTATCAGGTATTCGACGTTTAGACCGACTGAACAACAATAGAACTAAACTATACAAGAGCTTGTAAAAATTTTCTGAACATTCGGTCTTTAGTGTTTGTAAGCCAGGGCCGGTTCAAGTATTTTTTGAAAATGGAAGAAAGGACCTGGCAAAGACAAACGAAATAGAGAGGAGGAGGTAAGTGAAAAAAAGGTGAAAATTCTGGAAGTGAAGAACCTGTGGAACTTATGGTTTGTAGGAAAACTACGCGTGCTGAAACAATATTACAAACTTTAATATCCCATTTGTTTAAATATGTCTTCTTCCAAACATATCAGTTTTTGAAATAGAATAACAATTTGGTTTCAGAAAAAAAATATTTTCCAAATTAATGTCGTTTTAAATCCATAATCTTTTTTTAATTTGCCTAATAACTTGTTTTGTTGATTATTTTCATGTTCTACAGCTAAAATCATCATATTTGTAAAATAACTTTTATTAAAATAAATAAATTCAACTGTATTACCATTAATAAAAACTTTTTGACCATATTAGTTAAGGGTTATTATCATCTTTTAACACTGCAGCTCTTTGTGCATCTTCGAGAAAAACGAGAAAATGAGCATCCGACGCGATCTCTGGACTTAACTCATATATATTTTTTCTTCGGGGATATTTAAAATCTAAAATATCTTGATATCTAGCTCAGCGGTTCTCAAACTTTTCAAATTTTGTACCACATAAATATGAAACAAAAATATATGTACCGCCCTAAAAGCATTTCGCCATTAAAAATCAATGCGTCGCGAAATTGTTCGAAGCTAGAGCCGTAAAAGTCAAAAAATTGAATAATAAAGGTTAAAACAAAATGTTAAAAGGGGCGCAATTTTACTTTTATGTACCACAGTTTGAGAACTACTGATCTATAGTGGCGTCTGTGAGTCGGAAAAACCAAGAAAAATGGACCAAAGTTTACCCGGATCGAGAGTACCTACCCCCCCCCCCTCCCGGTTTCGAGGATGCTGAACACAATGGCGGTATCAGAATTTCTATTTTCGACTACTGAACCCCCTAAAACGGCCAAATCTACCCGCTAAAGCGGTTAAACGGGCAGCACATCATTTCCCTGTAAAAAACGTCTCCCCCCTCACCTACCCCTCCGCAGGTCAAAACTCACCCCTGAAAGACGTTTATTTACAGAGAAATGATGTGCTGCCCGTTTAACCCCTTTAGGGGTAGTTTTTTGAATTTTTAGGGGGCTGAGCTGTCGAAAGTAGAAATAGAAAACGGGAGGGGAGGTACTCTCGATCCGGGTAAATTTTGGTCCATGTCCTTCCGACTCACAGACGCCACTACTAGATGGATGATTAGATAAAAAAGAAAATACTTATTTACTATATTTTATTTACCAAGTAAACAAGCAATAGCAACACTCTGTACATAACGGCCCTTATTTAAATTAAACAGTTGATGCCGATTATTAAATCTATAATTATTATTGGAAGTTCAAAATAAAAATCCTGTCCTCAATTTTATTTTTCCCTTAATTATTTTCCTGTTATAAATAATGAAACATTACGCAAATGTTAATTTAGCATTAAAAACTTCTACGAATTTGTTTATCACACATTTCACTCTATAGAAATCTAACCATATCAGTTTTTTCTGCAACTGCAGATAAAGTGTTTATGTTATGATACTGCAACACATAAAAATGTGTACAGTTAGCAAAACATCTCTCAGAACTGAAAATTTTTTTTTCTAATTATCCTTTGCTTTGTTAATATATGGCATTTCCGCTTCTCAAACAATAAATGACACGTTTCAAAGATAATGCTTGAATTATGATTATTCCAATTTATTATTGGCTTTATTAAAAACATACTGTACATAGATGAGGAAAACGAAAATCGGTAATGGTAAAACAAAATCATAATTCCGTTATATTTTTCATTTTTCGAAGTGGTCAAAGGATTAACTAAAAATAACTATAAAACTGGTAACGAAATTCCAAAAAAAACTTTGGGTATTGCGACTTTTATTGACAAGGCAGTACTTTTACCAAGTTCTAGTGCCCATTTTGATGCCAAAATAAGACCACCAAATGCTATAAAAGCTTTTGCCATGTACTTATTAAAGTACAGAGCTGAATATGAAAACTTTGAAGATGACAATGCAGTGTCGAATAACGTAGAGACGTTACCAAGCGAGAGTTCAGAACATTTTGAAATGTTAGAGAATGAAGAGGAACATAACTTGGTTCAAAATTAGTAGGGGTAATAAACATCACTATTATTCCTAAATTCGTGCGCGATAATGACAATGAATAGATAGTATAGAAGAATAGATAGAATTTTTATATAAAATGTGGTTCTACTCTAGAATCGAATCATTTAAATTCTACTGATTCCGATTGGCTCATTTAGGAATGCAATATCTGGACCTACAAAATTTTTTGATTCTACCATTCATTTTGTATAAATAAAGTCACGATGTTCTTCGCCAAAACGATATTTGCCCGAAAATTTATTAAATTTAACAAACCGAGTTTCAATATTAAAGTCTAGCATAGACATACGAATTTTTAACACAGAAAAAGATGATTAAAACCAAAACTATTACACATATTTTTAACACATTTTGACAAGTGTCCATTTTAACGGTGTTACTCAACGTTCCATTAAATATTTACCTAAATCCATGATTTCTGAAATTGACTTGGCAACGTTGTATTTTCAACTTTGAATTTATGAGATGGCTGTCATTTGACAAGCAAATTATTTATGTCCGTCAAATGAACATTTTTTCCTTTTTTAATACTTTTCAGGCTTATTCTGGTTATAAATTGCTACTTGGGCATTTGTAGAAAAGTTATGTACCTATGCGTTTGTATTGGAAAAATATGTTAAATAATCGTTTCAACGCACTGAATTTATTTGTCTACTATTATATATTTCTTTTTAAAAAAATGTGAAAAATATTTTTTCTACTAGCGTGCGGAAAAGTCCACTTTTCCGCACTCATTTTAGTGTTGAAAGAGTAACTTTTCCGCACTAGTGCGGAAAAAACTATTTTCCGCACTAGTAAATTTGTTAAGTTTTTGGGGAGTATACTGACATTTGAATATTTAAAATATATATTTGTATGGTTGTAGTTTACAAAATGACTGAAAAATTAAGAAACTTATTAGAATTCTGCTATAATTTTTAATAAAAAGAAACGTACGTTTCAATAATTTTTTAATGGCCCTGGTATAAGCCTCATCAAATGAATGTCAAATAATAATAAACATCTGACATTTTTTATTTGTCACTTTGAATCACCGTAGCAACAAAGAAAAAATAAACCTGTCAGTCAAAACACTACCTTGTCAAAACCAATTTTACCGTCGCATCTTTTTCTAGAAGATAATTTTTCATGGATTCTTCAGACGAAGATCTGCCAGAGTCAGTTTTGGAAGCGGCTAGAACTGCAAACTACTACCATCAAAATCCCGTTATAGGTATGAAAAGGAATATATTTTGTTTGAAAACTGGTGCCAGAATAAGGGAATTAAAACTTTTAAAGAAGACGTTTTTTTGACTTATTTCGCTGAAATTTCCAAAACATGCAAGCCAAACACTCTTTGGTCCAGGTACTCAATGTTGAAAAGTGTAATTAAATTCAAAAAAGACGTCGATTTAAGAAAGTTTTTCAAGGTCACGGCATATATAAAAAAACAAAACATTGGATTTAGACCCAAAAAGGCAAAAATTTTCTCAAAAGAAGAAATTTTTTAGTTTATAAATTAAGCGCCTGACAAAATTTATCTTCATATAAAAGTCGCTACGATTTTTGGTTTGGCGGGCGCATGTAGGCGAGAAGAATTAACAAAGATGTCTTTAGATCATATTGATGACAAAGGAATTATTTTATTGATAAATATCCCAGACACAAAAAACCACTCTTTCAGAAGCTTTGCGATTTCTGAAACTGGAAAATTGCTAAATTTGTTTAGAAAGTATGTGAGTTTAAGAAAGCCTGAAACCCCACATAAGCGATTTTTCGTGAAATATAAGAAAGGAAGTTGCACTGTACAATGTATCGGAATAAACACCTTCGGAAAAATGCCATCAGAGATTGCAAGTCTTCTGAAGCTTCCAAATCCTGAATTATATACGGGCCACAGTTTCCGACGTTCCGCCGCCACAATGCTTGCAGATTCCGGAGAAGGAATAACAAATATTAAACGCCTCGGAGGTTGGAAATCTTCTAGCGTCGCAGAAGGTTATGTAGAAAGCTCACCAAGTTTCCAAAAGAGCCTATCGAATAAAATATTAAACTTCAGTGACGCTGTCGCTGGCCCTTCCACTAGTCAGCAGCTGTCGCCAGTAAAGCCTTCCAAAATGACCTCTTCCAGCCAAGTTCCCATCGCTACGGTTACAACAATTAGTGCTGACAAAGTAGTGGAAAACCGAAATCTGACTTCATTGGAAAACATTTTAGCCTCTGCAATTAATTTGCAGAATGCTACAAATTGCACGTTCAATATTAATATTAAGAATAATTAATTTGTTGATATGTATTTAATAATAAATATTTCTTTATGTTAACTTTTGGGTTTTTTCCGCACGCTAGTAGAATAAATAGTGTACCTAACACGTGCGTAAAGTGACTTCTCCGCACTTGTTAGGTAAACTACTATTTCCGCGCAAAAATTTCTATCGCTATATTGAATTTATCATGTTTTATAACATCTGTGAAAACTTCATGAAAATCCCAGCCGGCGCCATATTCTTAACGTTTACCCAGATATGTGCGTGTCAGTAGTTGTCAAAATTTGTAGGTTATTATGGCGAAGTTAAATAAAGTCAAACCTTGACGTTGATATTTACAAAAATAGGTTATTTTCTTATGACGATTGCCATCATCACTCCACCAACGTTTTCGCCGACCACTGCTAGACCAACATTATGTATCGGGACTACGTTACTGAACGTTGCCTTGGAATACCCCTCGCACAAAAATATGATGTGATTTCCATCGATGATCGATGATTGACAATTAACTACTTTTGAGAATGACAAATTAAACTAATATTTATCAGTTTCTCTTCTAATGGAAATAAAACCACTTATTTTAAAGAAAAAGGGGGCTTTAATTGACGTTCTGACTTTCTTGAATGAAAGTCGTTTTCAAAATGACATAACAAAATATATAATAAAAAATTTACTATAGAAACAGGTTATATTATCTCTGTGTTGTCTGCCGTTGCTAGGAAATAAAACTAAAAGCTTAACTTTTCTTGTAAATATCATGGAAGATCGAATTTTCACAGACATGGGACCTGTATTTTTTGCCGATTTAGATAGGAATTAGTCTACCCTGAAAGTTTCATTGAATTCTGACGAGTGGATTTTGAGATCCTCCGGACACACATACACACATACATACATAGGTACATACAAACCTTGCTCGCTTGATTGAGAATTGACTAATTCTAAATTCGAGTTAGTCCATTTCCAGTTAGACTAAGAATTGTACTGGTTTGACCAGTTAAATTCTAATGATTCAATCATTTCTCTAGTTTTATGACCTTTACAACAGTCAGTATTTAAGACAATACAAACAGTAATTTTACTTTTGCCACAGAGTTAGCAAAATTAAATGAAAATTTTCATTCGCAAGACATGCATTTTGTCTGTTTTGCTCACATCTTAAACTTGGCGGCGCCTGATTTATTAAGACAAATACATTCATTTTATAGTAGAAAATATAAACATTATAGGTGGGTCTTCTTCTAAAAAATTATGGTTCGCAGAGGCGTTGTAGGAAAATGTTTACATTAAAAAAATATTCTCAAAAGTTTGAAAGCTTGGCTTGAAAATTCAAGCTTTTTGTAAGAAAACCTCGGCTTGGCTACTATGAAAGCTTGGCCTGTTTTTCAAAGGCTTGGCTTGAATTGAAGCTAATCTTTTAAACACCAACCCAAGTCTGTGAATCTCTGCATTTCTCATAATCAGTAAAAATTGACCAAAATTAATTGAGAACTGACCGATTCTAAATTCGAGTCAGTCATTTTCCAGTAGAAATCTGACTGATATTTCCCCTAACAAATTTATTTTTATTTTCACAGCGTCTTATTTTCCCATTGCTTTACAATCACCATCAAAGCATTACCAGGAACTATTTATTCGCACTTCAGAAAGGTCTTTCACCCCTCCTGTGCCTCTGGAGACTTAAGACCCCACAAAAGAAACAAATTATCTCAGTTGGTACCCAACCTCAAATTTCAACCATAATCCTTAAAAGTTACCGTTGGGCCCCGGGCTCGCTGGCCCGGTCTGGTTTTTGGACCCCTCTTTATAGTTTACACGAGAAGCCATGATGCATACCGAATGAATATTTTATGAAGATTAAAGAAGCAATAAATCCTGCCTAGTGTCGTTCATAAATCTCAGGTTTCGAATTTATTAACTGATATTATACAGGGTCGAGTTTTATTTTGGGATAAAAGTCGATAAGCTCGCCTAAAAAAGTTTAATAGCGATACTTTTGTTTCTTTTTGAGTTAATTTTTAAAATTATTTACAAACTTGATTTGCGCGTTACTTGGTCTCGATTTTTATTATTTTTATATAAAAAAAAATATAAACTGCATTATTTTTGTCGAGAGATATGAAAAAATTGGCAAAATAAATTACGATTTTTGGAGATTTTTAGCTTTACTTTAAAAGGTAAGGCCCCGGCACATCTAACTCGCAGAAGCCTGTGGCTTTTGAGGGATGACGGTAAAAGACATTTTAAATATTTTTCTTTGGAGTTTTAAAAATTGTGAAAAAAATTACCCATATTAAAAAATCAAATTGTATATTTCATTGCATTTTTACATAAAGCTGAAGTACGAAATTGTTTGTGATTTCAAACGTTTGCACGACATCGGCGAATAGAAACATGCGTTTTAAAGAAGTGCCGACACATCCTGATTTTGTCACTTAAAAAAAAGAAAAAATATTTGCTTACTATTTACAAGACCAACATTTTTAAATGAACTTTTGGGTTTGAATTTTGGGACGTAATTTCCACCTCACAAAAATTTTTTCTTTTTATTGGGAATTGCGCATACGTTAAGGGAAGATAGATCGCACCGAGGTGGTTCTAAATATATATTGTGCCCCAAAAAGTTTTATACAAATGGACAAAAAGTTTATCTTACATTTCACAAAAAAAAATATTCTTGATAAAAATCTCTGCATGACTTGTTGATCCATAATCAGGTACAAAATTTTTAAAACATTGTATGGAATATAGGGAAAACAAAAAGTAATGATTTGGACGGAGAGAAAAATACGTACAAACTGTAGTGGAGGGCAAAATGTTCAATGGAATTGTGAAGAAGTAGCAAAAAATTATGAACAATTGTAGATTATTGATATTCCCAGATAAAAAAAGACAATAAACACTTCAGAAATTGTTAGATAACACAGCCCCACAAAAAAAATTGTCTGCGCCAAGACTTCACTACTGTAACTAGAGGTTTTTGGGGTCGCTGAATCCGAATCCGAGGTCCGCTTGACCTCATCGGGTCAGGGTCAAGGTCATTTGAAGGTCAAATTTAGGAAAACTTCTAGAAAAATCTGAAAAAATTCATACATAGGTTTTCAGGGTCGTTGAATCCAAATAAGAGGTCCGCTTGACCTCATCAGGTCAGGTCCTGGACAAGATCTGACCGTCAAATGACCTTGACCAAACCCCAAAAACCCCTATAGTTACAGTAGTGAAGTTCTTGGCGCAGACAAATTTTTTTTGTGGGGCTGTTTTATCTAAATATTTCTGAAGTGTTTATTTATTGTCTTTTTTCTATCTAATCACAATTCCAATGAACATTTTGCCCCCCACTACAGTTTGCACGTATCCGTCCAAATCATTACTTTTTGTTTTCCCTATATTCCATACAATGTTTTAAAAATTGTGTACCTGATTATGGATCAACAAGTCATGCAGAGATTTTTATCAAGAATATTTTTTTTTTGTGAAATGTAAGATAAACTTTTTGTCCATTTGTATAAAACTTTTTGTTTTGGGACAAACTGTACCGTATTTAGAGGGTATTTGAATAATTATAATTTATAAATAAAGAAATGAGTAAAATAGATAAAACCCTCGATATTTAAGATGAAAAAGTAAAAGATCTACTATTTATGTAATATTTATACAGGGTATTTCCAAATGACACTTACAACGTCTGGCTGTAGATACCTCTCGTAAAATTGGACAAAATGATATAAGGAATGAGGGGTCCAACTCGATTACTTTTCAAAATACAGGGCGTTAAAGTAAAAAAAAAATAAATGTTTTTATTTAAAAACTTTAAAACGGATTAATATATTAATTTGAAATTTAGCAGGTCGTTTTTAAATATAAAAAGACAAATTTTAGTAAAAAAACATGTTTCATATCCAGATCCAGTGGCGTGCAGTTAGAAGAGTATGTCCCCTTTTCCCCACCATTTTGTACGTCCATGGTATTTGAAGCTATTTTTATTTTTTTTTGTATTGCTTAACAGTTTTCACGTAAAAAACGAATAACCTTTACATACCGAAAATCTTGTGGTTTTTAAGATATTTAATGTTTTTATGAAGCCTGTAAGATCTTTTATTAATGAAATAACCAACAATATTTTTCTTGGATTTCTTTAATATTTTTTTTCTAATTTTTTTTATAACCACTAGACACAAGTCTAATGGTTATAAAAAATTAAGAAAAAATTATTAAAGAAATCTAAGAAAAATATTGTTGGTTATTTCATTAATAAAAGATCTTACAGGCTTCATAATAACATTAAATATCTTAAAAACCACAAGATTTTCGGTATGTAAAGGTTATTCGTTTTTTACGTGAAAACTGTTAAGCAATACAAAAAAAAATAAAAATAGGTTCAAATACCATGGGCGTAGAAAATGGTGGGAAAAAGGGGACATACTCTTCTAACTGCACGCCACTGGATCTAGGTATAAAACATGTTTTTTACTAAAATATGTCTTTTTATATTTAGAAACGACCTGCTAGATTTCAAATTAATATATTAATCCGTTTTAAAGTTTTTAAAAAAAAACATTTATTTTTTTTTTACTTTAACGCCCTGTATTTTGAAAAGTAATCGAGTTGGACCCCTCATTCCTTATATCATTTTGTCCATTTTTACGAGAGGTATCTACAGCCAGACGTTGTAAACACCCTGTATCTACGTTTAACATATGCGCATTTTCCAATTAAATTAAACACCCTGTACATATCATATAATTTTCTCGTTTCCATCGTATATCCAAAAATTCTACATCTAAACCACATCAACTGACTACCGGGCAAATGAATGACTTAATTCAAATATTCTCGTTGTGTTTACACTACATAACTTCGAAACACAAATTCAGTGTGTTAGAGTAAATATTTTACAACGATATTAGCATATTTCTGAGAAACAACACACACACGAAAGTTGACTTGTGTTTGCCTGCACGTTTCTATAAAGGTATTTACTTTAAACTTTATTTACACTAGCGATCTACAAACTAACTGCCTATTTAAGTTAAGAATGGAGAGGTAGAGAGAGAGAGAGGTGATTGTTTAAGGGGAATGAGGACAAAAAAAAAACATGGAATATGTTGCAATTTAACCTTTTATAAAAGATACGTTCTGTTTTTTTTCTATATAACTTGAATCACTTATAAAAATTTCATTTTAAATAAACTGATTTTTTATTATTTGTTTCAGGGTCCACCACCTCAAGGTGGTCAGATAAAATTTACAATAGCGGATACTTTAGAGAGGATAAAAGAAGAATTTAATTTTTTGCAAGCGCAATATCATACGTAAGTATAACAATTTGTTTAATAATTATATTTATTTATACTTCTGTAGAGTATAAATAGTGAAGATACAAAAAAAAACAAAACAGGCTAATGGGGAAAACCCAAGGGTTTGTCAAACTTCGGCCCAAGCTTCATGTAGCTTATTTTACGCGTCTTGTTATTACCAATAACTTTTCAAATTACAATTTCCACCACTTTTCACGATTTAAACACGAAAATCGCAAAAAAAGATTATATACTTAATTCGGCTTATTGGTCGAGGGAGTCATGTGTACGTGCTTTCGTCATCAGAACATATTTGATAAGAAATGTTATTCTTGGGCCGAGAGAACTATGATTGACTGAAATTGTTTTCTTAAGGTGAAGAGTACGGATGTTTCGATTCAACCAAATTAATTTCAAGAAAATTCATGTAAACAGGCAAACAACGAAATTAGTTGAAAATAGAAGTATATTGGTCAATCTATAATTATTATTCTTGGGGGAAGATTATTTAATTCAAGAATATATATTGTAACGGTTGACTAAGTTGACTAACTAATTAAAGAAAATACAAAACTTATGTTCAATACGCGGAGAAAAAATTAAACAAATAATTTTATGAATACCGTTATTCGGTATTTCGAAAATAACGTTTGAAACTAATTTTAACGTAGTAATTGGAAAAGAAAATATAAAATTCCAGATGTCAGATTTTAACACGTTAATCCCATAAGAGATTTTCACCAACAATTTTAGGATATTTACAAATAATTTAGCAAAGATTTCAATAGCAAAATTTAAAGTAATATAATCTCAGACAATAAAATGAGAACATTGTTATTTTAGATGTTTGAATAAAAAGAAATTTTAAACTTAACCTCAAATCTCAATATCATGATGTATCAATATGATTAATTTAAATTCAGGGGAAATACAATAAATCGGGAAAATAAAGTGTTGGGACTTCTAAAATCAAAGAATTGCTGTAAAAAAGGCAGTAATAATAAAGTTGTATAGAATTTTAGAAATCGATAATGACGAACTTAAAAAGTCTGCGTGTAAATTTAATATAAGTAGGAATTGTAAATAAATTATATCTCGAGAATGATTTGGTAATAAGCAAAATTTGTATAAAAATTGATAATTTTTTGAATTTTATAAAAATTTTAAGTAAAAAACTGTCAAATTTTAATTTATTTCGAGAGCCGTGATATGATGGTTTATCAAAACTACTTTTCGCTGTCAAGCGAGGCTTTTGATCAAAATCTCTGTTCTGTTCACATCGGTGCTCGTAATAAAAACAAAAGAAATTTAATATCAAAGCAATACTGATTGAAGATAAAAATTAAAAGAAATTTACCTGTCAAATTAAGTGAGGTTATATATTTGTAAATCAACAATCTTAAAGTTAAATCAAGAGAAGAAGCCAGGTATTTGTTTCATCATCCAGATCCAATTGTATCCTGTTCCTGACTTTGATTCCCAGAAGATTTTGCATCCATCCCATTTTGAATTGATTAGGAAAGTAACCAAAATTAGAAATAAAATCTAAGTCGTAGTAAAGGTATCAATTCAAAATATTAAATATCGATATTTAAAAACGTTTCAAAATAAGAAAAGGCCACAAGTATTTTATTTAATTAGGTTAGATTATACTTTAATTAATAACTAAATAATTTAGATTAGAATAAGGTAAGAGAGTAATTATAAGATTTGTATTAAGTGTTGATTTTATAAATAAAAAATTTATTACGCTTCGCTTATTCTGGCAACAACTCTTACTCTCACATAAACCAAAAAGTGAACCGTTATTTTTATGATTATTAATAAATGTTTTCATATTCACTGAGTCGTTATTATCGATTTTTACAATACAATAGCTGAAGCACTACCTGGGATTAAGGCTATCAATTTTTCTACTGGAAAGTAGATGGCGCCCAAAATTATCAACAACAAATAATTACATTCTGTCTGAGATTACGATAGAATGCAACAAAAAATGAACAGTAATTTAATAAGTTATGTACTAAAACTAAAATTAAAAATAAATAAAATAACGAAATTAAATATTCAACAAAATAATTTTTCTCTTTTACACAAAAGATAGTACGTAACAATATATATATTTGATTTAAGAGATTCTGTTTTTTTGGGTAGTAAGATGTTAGCCAAATATATTAGAAGCCCATACTTGAGGGGAAAAATAGAATAATCTTCACGGATATAAGTGTCCACAAGATAATCTGCTAATTTGTGGAAACCTGATCTATCAGGAATACTAGCCATAAAATTTTCAACAAAACAATCGCTTACCCTGCCTGGAGATTTCAAGAAACAAGAGACCAAAAATATTATGTTACTATCTTCACTATTTTCTTTGCATATTTCTGACAGGCGTAAACTTTGAATTTTGCGTTCTTCTTGTTTCAACATTTTTGACAGTGCAACTAAATACAGATATAGTTACGAATTAACCGGTCTTAGCAAAATTACCTGGGTAGAGTGGTTACGAATTGACTTGTAATTAGGATTGGGGATTTAAAAAGTTACGAATTCACTGGGACCCATTTTTTTTATAGGTTTAAAGGCTTTGTACACATGATCTGAAATATGAATTAAAGTTGGAGGAGACTCCCAACTTTTAATAGGTACTTCAATGTTTCTTATTAATCGAACAGTATGTATATAAAAAAAGTAAAATCAATAGAAAATATAAGCTGAAAATACTAGAATTGCTATATTTTTGACTTACACTGTATATTACCTTACACCGTTTCCTTCGCCGATAAAATTAACCTGTATATATCATTTGTAGTGGTTGTAATTCGTAATTCCCGTGTATAATAATAATCCATATGGCCCATGGTAATGGGTTGCGTGCTTGTATAGCAGGAATGTAAATCACCGCAGGAGTATTTATTAAATAATATTTTCAACGAATACTGTGCGCCAAGAGGCGCAACGTTAAATTTATGTACTTAACGATAAGAATTGGAAGTTTATTTTGTTTCGCAATTAAGTTAATTACGGAATTGAGATTGACGCGAAAATTGTTGGGTGTTAATTGCTTAATAGTGCAGGTTTTTGGCTGAAATATAATGGGTTCTTGAGCAGGAACTAGTATTTAACGATTATGTCATAAATTTAAATTGAGTAAATTATCGAGAACTGAGCGAATAATTATGATTTCGTTTAATATTATTTTTAATTCGAGATTTCTTTTAGTTTTCAAAACAATAGTTGTTTTTAGACATAGTTTTTGGAGTTTTTATTGAAATAATAAATAAACTTTATTTTGAATACAGGATGCAGCAAATAAACCTTCGGTTAGAAAAATATCGAGAACTAAATTGAACGAAGAGCTGAAAATTGAAATGTAGGGGTTTTAAAAGATGAATTATTTATTGAAAATATTCAGATTATCCTCTACTTTAAAGATCAGGCATTTTTTTGTTAGGTTAATATAGCGGAACTCGCAGAAACATCACTTTCTTAGATTCAAGATTGCATTTACGCCCCCTGGCGGCCATTTCAGAAACTTGAAAATATTTTACAGGTTTTTCTCTTGGCCGCTTTAGTAATAACTTTTTTTTCCGCAAGCCTCTACGATGGATAGTTTCCCAGATACAGTACCTCGCATTCTTATTTGGCCACCCTGTACATAAACTGTTTTTTTTTAAGTTTATACTCAGCAACCTATGGTCAAACCATGATTTAATTTTTTTGAGATCTCTTTCAAGTTGTAATTTTAGGTCGTATCAATTATCTCTTTCAGAGAAGAACACTGTGCCATCTGCAAAACTTATGATTTTACATTTTGTATCTAGCAGGAAGAGGTTATTCAAATATATATTGAATAATGTAGGCCCAACACTCTCTCCTGAGGTACTCCTCATTATTCTTGGCTTGTTGTGCTGCCAATTTTATCCTTTTGTTTTCTATCGATTAAATAGCTTTTAAATATGTCATGTGGAATCCCCCTTATACCTTATTGTTAAGAGTTTCTAAGACAGTTAACACTGTCGAAGGCTTTGATTAGATCTACAAACACTCCAATTAAAGGCATTGCTTTATCAAGACTGTTGTAGTTTCCTTCTGTTAATAAATTAATGGCATCTTTGTGCCTATCTAGAAAGGAATTTAGTCTTCTCTGTATAACCTTCTCAAATATTTTTGACAGACTGCTTAATACAGAGATTGGCCGGTAGTTTGATTTTTCAATTTTTTTCTCCTTGCTTGAAAATTGGGGTGACTATTGCTAGTTTAAAAGCGGAAGGACAATAACCTTTTTGATTATACTTTGTTATTTTGGTGTAACTTCTCGTATAACACGATAACTCTAGTGGCAGATAATGATGTAGGTGTACTTCTCAAATAGCATTAACAATGTGTTTCATTTTGTTGGTATATTTTGGTTACAAACGAATTTTAGATTACAACAGAACATGATACATAGCGAATTACGTGAATATAAACAATTTTATCGTTTAAACCTCGTTTCCAACGAAATTCCTGCGAGATTTTTTAATACTATGGAGTAGCAAATAGCTTTGTATCCATTTAATTTTTTATTGTGAAATTGGCCGAGCCGTTCGTGTCATTACGGGAACGAAATCGTATTAACGGCCGTCTCATTGGAGAGGTTCACTAGCGAGTTCAGTCCATTTAATTTATTGTTATTAGCTTTTCTCTCTGTAGCAATGGAATTAAAATTTTTTAAATCACGAAGTAATAATTGCGAACAGTACCGAGATAACTGATAGTTCATATCCGTCGGCTCGATCCGGCTGCGTTTGTAAGTACAGGGATGGCATAGTGAGTCAAATTTAATGAATAAATATCATAAATATTATACAGGGTGTTTCATGACGTTTTAAACAGCCTGTAACTCAGGAACTAGCGAATATTTTTTTTTGAAAATTGAGACACATCAATTGGACCTAAATTACTATCATTTGAGGTATATTTCAGATCTGTGACGTCATCTGAGACGCTGTGACGTCATCGATATGAAAAAAATTAAATTGGTCAAGTGGGTAAAAATTAGCTCAAATGAAAGAGATTTTGATCCCAAATTCAACGGTGTATCATAATGTGGGTATTGAAGTTTTTTTTTTTTTTGCGGAGGTGAAGGAAAACCCTTTATGGGGAAGTTATGAGCCTAAAATCTCAAGGTCTACTGTCTACTCCTTTCAAAGCATACTCACTAAAAAACTTCACCCCCTAGTTGGGTCCGTCTGACCGAAGCCTCCGGTGACGCTTAGGCCTGTCGGCCCATTGTATCTTCCATCTATGTTTACAATACCCAGTCCAGTACCTTAGTGCCCTTGTACTGAGTGGGAGTTGCATAGTTCTGGGTCACCTATTGGCTGCCCAAAAATTTGCTGTCTTTTGCGGTCCAGTGCCTCGCATCTACACAGTATATGTGTCACTTTTTCTGTTTCCTTACCGCACAGTCTGCAGGTAAGGTCACCATTGTACAGTCCCATCTTGTTGAGGTGCCCCTTAACTGGCGCGTGGCCAGTAAGGAGTCAGCTGGCTCCTGTTGACTGGGTATTGATGTGCTAAATTGTCAATTTAATTACGCATTTATCATGTAGTAACATCATTTTGAACACCTATTTTAACGTTATTTCACACTTTAAACACGTTATATTATTGTCGAAAATAAACATTAATTTGATAAGTTAGTATAATTCTTTATATTAATACCCACATTATGGTACACCATTGAATTTGGGATAAAAATCTCTTTCATTTGAGCTAATTCTTTATATTAATACCCACATTATGGTACACCATTGAATTTGGCATAAAAATCTCTTTCATTTGAGCTAATTTTTACCCCCTTGACCAATTTAATTTTTTTCATATCGATGACGTCACAGCGCCTCAGATGACGTCACAGATCTGAAATATGCCTCAAATGATAGTAATGTATGTATGTCCCAATTTTCAAAAAAAAAATATTCGCTAGTTCCTGAGTTACAGGCTGTTAAAAACGTCATGGAACACCCTGTATTGTTTAAAGGGGAATAAAGGAGATGAAGATGAAGTAAATAAAAGAATAGATAAAGGGAGCAATTAGTAACGAGAAGGGTAGAATTCACTAGAGATATCCATAAGAAAGGAAGAAAGCAATTGCTGATAGAAATAACGAGAATTATTCACTATGGAAAGCGCCTAGAAAGTGCCAGAGAAATTGAAGAAGACACTAGCCAAAAAAGTAAATTGTAAAATTAACGTGCCTATACACATAATAAACTCTGCATTTAGACTAAACGACATGGAAGTAATACTGAAACCAAAACCTAGCAGATACCAGAAACCAAGGCAAGCCTGTGAATCTCTGAATACTATCCCGGTGTAGAGGATATTCTTTTTGAAATTAACTCTTTTTGTAAAACAGGCATCCAAATTGTTGAAATATCTAGAACAAGATTCATTATAAGCTGTTTAATTTTCAACGAAAAAATTAAACATATTACTCAAACCGACAACACCGTATCAAATATTGTAAACAGATCAGACATGTATTTTGACACGTAGCCCACTTCGAAAAAACTGACAACATCGTACGACACGTAGAGCTTTCAACGAACCTTGTGATTACATGTATTTTGACATATAGACCACGATTTAATAATTTTAAAATAAAATTCAACTTTGTTTCTCCAATGCGAGAGACAAAGACAAACACAAAAAATCCACCCGTCTAACCAAAATCGACTCGCCCACGTTAACAACTCTTTCTAGAACAATCGGACGGGCGGGATAAGCTTGAGCGGCTTGACTTCATCAACCTTTTAATTAGTGTTTCATCGCCACTCAAAGATAAAACATCTCATACGCGCATCATGAACTAAGTTAAAAACGGTTCATATTTTCTGAATGATGTGATTTATTTTCGATATTTCCTAATATGGTTTAGTAAATTAAACATGTACTTTTATTGTCAATTTCGTTATTTACTAATATGGTTTAGTAAATGGACAACCGCATCAATTTTTTTTTTATTTTTTTTCTGAAAATTTGGTTTATTTTAAGTAAGATTACAAAATTTTACGGCGAAAAGCCCCCGGAACCCCACGAAAAAAATTATTAAAATTTTAATTTTGATGGTAGCGATTGTTTTGGGAAGTTCCAAATAATACCAAATTTGGAGACCCAAACTTATTAGGCCACACCCTGCAGATGGGCCTGTCCCAACTTATTGTAGAGTTAAGTTAGCTGAGAAAATTGTGTGGACTGTATTGTAGGTTGTAGAGAAATTATACACTGGTTACTTGAATTTTATATATTAACGATAACTTCGTAAAAAACAAAACACTTTTTAACAAACATATAATATAACAAAATTCAAAACTGTGTTTGCAATTGCTCAAAAAATAACTGAATGTGAATACGGGTATGTATGTAATATCATGCAATTTGTATAAGTTAAAATTGCTGAATTTATTACGTATGAACCTTCCAACGGTTACGACCTGTTCATACGGAGATAGAAGTTCTACTGGTTTAATTTTTATTTATTTGAAACGCTTGCCTTTAGGAGAGATCCTTCCGGCGGCCAATCACCGGTACGCGTTTTCGGCTTTATTGATGTGTCTTTTTTTTATCTCTCTGGCAGCTTGTAGTCTCGCCAGTGTGTCGCGATGTATGTAAAGGCGGTTGCCGACAAGGGCGGCTTTAGCATTGAAGTTTTATTTCGTCGGCGAGTTACTTCCGCGTTGATTATCTGCGCGATGGCCTTGATTCACGACGCGTGTTATACTGTTGCTATGCTAGGCACCTAAGCGTGCGGTTTGGTTATTTTTATATCTTTTGTCGCCATGGGCGTAGGTTAGAATGTTCGATTTCGAACAGCGATCGTATCCAATAGTATTGCAGTATTTAATTTTGTTGCCAGATTGTCAATTACATTTTTCATTTCTTTTTATTCCGTTTATAAAGTGACGACGTTACTACACGCAGTAACCCAAATATAATTAAAAAATGGTAACGCGACTGACTATTTATTAGTATAATTACTTAATGTACAAAAACATTTATTTGTTATTAGAATGTAAAGGTTTAATATGAAATATATTTTAATAAATTTATTATTAAAAATTCATTTGATTCAAAAGCCAAAATGTCATTAAGAAATCATTAGAAGGTATTAAAACTAATTCTTTAAACTACATATCTCTTTTAAATACTATTTTCAGACATTATTTATAGCGTAATTTCAATAAGCCTCATCCCTTCTTGAAATATTTTAAGCCAGTTTGCGTTACCTGGCGCAATAAATTTTAAAGAAACATTAGTAAGTAACAAATCTTTGTGCTTATACCACGTGCTCGTCTGTGCTGTCGATGTTTAAGGAACACTACTGGGCCCCGATGTTTGAAATATGTGAGTACAACTCGTCTGCGAGAATGTACCACGTGACCATCTCGAAATCGGTCAACGTTGCCAAATTTAAATTTAGACAGTTCAACAAAAAGTAGAGCAAAACATATATTTTAGTTCACTTGAAACCTTCGTACAAGAAGAAATAGAAGAAGTGATTAAGACAGACAGCCAAATTATTGGATTCAGACCAATTATAAGCTCTTTAGATCCGTTATGGAAATATTAATTCTTTTATTAAAAATACACAACATTTTTTAGAAAAATTATCAAAAATTAAAATGACAATTTTTCAAAGCAAAATATCTATTTTTCAGTTATACGAAGAAAAAGCCTAATTTTCAATCGAAAAAAAAGTTAGTTTATAATAATTAATAATTTAATTAAATAATAATTAATAATTAACAATATATATATTGTTTAAAAAAAGTATAATAATTATATTTTTTTTAATATAAAATCGAAAAACAATTTGTTTTAAAACATCAGCCTTTAGAAGATAAAATACAAATACGATAAAACCATGTTTTTCGTTTTTAATTTTTATCTCTTGCAAAAATAATTTTTTTATGAAACCTCTGGTGAAAACGTTCTTTTTTGTGTATTAAAGTAGTAATTTTTTTAAGCAAAATATTTAATTTTCAAATTTATACGAATTTAAATTAAGAACAAGCCTAATTTTCAATCGAAAAAGTTAGTTTATAAATTTTCAATTCGTGTGCGAGAATGTACCACGTGATCACTCCTCACTCTCTCAGCGTCACAAAATCGGTATGTTCGAAACCAAGAGAAATCATCTACAAGTTCGCATAGAAGTGCTCTACTGGGTTGTACCAGTAGAGTTGAGTTTAGTAAGAGAGGAAACATGCGCAATAGTGCCGTAAAGGCGTTAAGTGCAGTGTTGCCGATGCCAATTTATTATATTCCGCAATATCCCAAGTCAAATTCCCAAAATTTGGGGACAAAAATTTGCTGATTCCCCAAAAATTCCCCTCAATAGGTTAAGTACCTTACCTTAGGATTATCTTCTTTGTTTTGACCTTTTATTAACCATTTATCCATATTTGCACAAAATCGTATCGTTATTTCGCGACAGAATACAAAATTAACTTATCTAAAGCAAAGCTAGCAAATTAGAAGCGTCTAAAACTAAGGGAATCACAGAAAGGTTTTCTCTATGTGTTCGCGTTCGCACCGCGCG
This sequence comes from Crepidodera aurea, assembly GCA_949320105.2. NCBI lineage: Eukaryota > Metazoa > Arthropoda > Insecta > Coleoptera > Chrysomelidae > Crepidodera > Crepidodera aurea. Next base: position 65,967,406 of record OX439475.1, read on the forward strand.
GAGATAAACGAACTTACCCGATTATAATATGATTTATTATAACAAAAGTAGGTACAATGGACAAATGATTTGCTGCTGTGCAAATGGTCTTGAGTTCTATGCCCAATCTGAACTGTTTTTTTATTTTAATTCCTGCTGATTATTTATTATATTGTTTAACGATGAGATTTCAAAATCCCCGCATAATGCCAATCCCCAATAAATCCCCAATCATCTTGAGATTCCCCGCAGTTTGGCAACGCTGGTTAAGTGTCGAAACTGTCAAGTCAAATTTAATTTAATTATAACCTATATCTTCGATATTAATAGTTTGGTATGTGATTTATATTTTTCTGTTTAGAGTGTTTGTGTATATTTCGTTAGGACTCGTTTCAATCATTAGCTGTTTATTTTGCTGATTTGCTTATTGTTGTTTAAAAATATTAATTAATATTTAAAATTAATAAAATCTATAAAATGAAAAAGTTCTATTTGAAAAACAAACACCAAATAAAAAATATATTAAAACTTACCAGACTGAATCTACAAAACTGGAAAAATATTGGTAAACACAAAAAAATATATTTATATTGGGTGCGAACTTCACGAAACCAGGACTATTTTTATTATACTAATTTCCGTGTATACAGATAAGCCATATTAAGCCTAGACTAATGCCGATTTACCCTAAAACAAATTTATAACTGTGAAAAATAAATATTTTTCTGAAAAATGTTTTATATTTTGAATTAATATTTTCATAACGGATCTAAAGAGCTTATAATTGGTCACGATTTCGAGATGGTCACGTGGTACATTCTCGCAGACGAGTTGTACTCACACATTTCAAACATCGGGGCCCAGATCCCTTTCAGGTAAACGAGAGCGGTGTCGTTTGGCAACATTGCTCCTATGAGATTGGGTACCAGCACACTACAATGAGCGGCAATATTAAATTTAATAATCTTTTTAATTGCATTTTTCTCTGAATCCGGGGATTACTTTTGAAAATAATTGTTTTATTAGAATAGAATAGAATAGAAAGCTTTATTGACTACTTTATGTTATAACATGTGTAGCAAGTCCAAATATAATTTAGAAATTCTAAATTACTAACATTTATAATAACAAACAAGACATGTAAAATATAAACAATATGGACAATTACAGATATATACAATTAATAGTTTTTTTTAACACTGCTCAGTCTAGGTAATCCACGGATTTTTCAAATATTCCTCAATATCATAAAAACAGTGCAATTGTAAATAATTTTTCACTCTGCGTTTTAAAGCTAAGTAGTTTTCATTTTTTAACTTGCATGGAATTTTATTATATAGTCGAACATCTAATGAGTTTTTTTTTTGATATTTCAAGTCGAAAGCGTGTGGTTTTAATTATATCACCACCTCTGGTGGGATAGTTGTGAAAATCTGAATTCGAAAAAAGAGTATCTTTTGATTTGTGGATTTCCAAGATAGTGTACAAAATATATATACATGGCAGTGGCAGGACATTCAGAGTCTTAAATAGAAGTCGACAGGAGTCTCTAAAGTGGCTGCCAGTTATGACTCGTATGGCCCTTTTTTGAAGTCGAAAAATACGTATGGCATGTGACGCATTTCCCCACAGTATTATACCATAAGTAAGGTAACTGTGAAATAACGAATGGTAAGCCATCAAAACAGTATCAATGTTTACACATTTTTTTAGATTTTTAAGTAAGAATATTTGTGAACTTAGTTTGTTTGCTAACTTATCTATATGGACATCCCACTTTAAACCACTGTCAAGAGTTATTTCCAGAAGATTGGCATAATTTGCGTTACTATGTTTCAAGTTAGAACTAAATAATAAAGATTTTGTTTTATCGTTGTTAAGATTTAATTTACTTGTAGTAAACCATACCTCAGCACTGTCGACTAACCGTTCACTGACATCTTCAAGGGTGTCAATATTTTTGTGAGAATTTAGAAGTGTAGTATCGTCGGCAAAGAGGAAGGCGTTAGGACCAAGAAAATGAAAGATGTCGTTTACGTAAGTAATAAAAAGTAGTGGTCCTAACACTGATCCTGGCGGAACTCCATGCTGGACAGTAAGGTAGTTAGACAAGTTACCGTTATAATAAACAGCCTGTTTTCTGTTTAAGAGATACGACCTAAAAAGATTGAGTGATGTTCCTCTCACACCATAAAAATTAAGCTTGGATATGAGCAGATCGTGGGAAACACAGTCAAATGCCTTCGAGAGGTCGCACATTGTTACCAATGACGATTTTTCTCCCTCAAAACCCTCCACTATTTTTTCCACTATGCTTCTTATAGCATTTACTGTACTACACTCCTTTCTAAATCCATACTGACATTTGTTGATAGTATTCATTTTGTCTAAAAACAAATTTAGACGTTCTTTTAAAATAATTTCAAAAATCTTCCCAAATGTTGGAATTATCGAAATAGGACGGTAATTGCCTGGTATATTAACATCGTTGTTTTTGTGAATTGGTATAACTTTAGTTACCTTGAAACTGTCAGGAAACTCTCCTTCACAAATACATTTATTAAAAAAGCTTGTCAACTGTTGACAAAATGAACGTTTCTTTGATAATTTGAGAATTTAAACCGTAGATATCATAACAAGAAGAATTTTTTGTATTGATGGCATTTCGTTCAAAATTAATTAATTTCCAACTATCTTTTGACTTGTTTGTTGAATTTTTTAAATAAGAATCATAAGTGGATCTTTTTGCATCTTCAATAGACTTATAATAAAGATTTTTATAATGGTTGTATGCGATTCGGTCAGATTCATTCTTTGTGCAGTCATATATAGTTTTTAATGATGCTAAAGTGTTGCGGTGTTTACGTAAGTCATCATTATAAAAGTTAATGAAAGTAGGACTATTATTACAAGCTGTTTTAAAAGGTAAAAATTTATCTACTAGAGAGCCAAAAGTTTTTAAGAATATTTCACTCGAATGATGTACATCGTAATCCTGGTTTTCCAACTAGGTAGCATTTATAACCCCCCTTATATAAAAATTTTCCATATCTTGATTTAGGTGCGGTAGTCCATTAAACAAGTACTTTTATTGTCACTTTGTGCGTTGTTCTTTCGTTATTTACTAATATGGTTTAGTAAATTAACTATGTACCTTTATTGTTAATTTGTGCGTTGTTTCTTCGTTATTTTAATAAATCGTTAACTACAAGGTGTTTTTGTTTTTGTTCTTGGAGTTGAAAGACACAAAAAATCCTAATATACATTCCATTTAGAAGCTAGACATAGTTTAAAAAAGCGGCATTGTTCAACACATTGGCCGACTTGGCAAACTGATACACAGCAGGGTCTCTTCATCTGATCCCTATATACATAACCCATATCTGCATTGCTTCACGGAGCATTTTAGAGATTCTGAGTTTTAAAGTTTCTGAATTTAAATTTTTTCATGTAGTTAAACAAATTTTCTTAGTGTAAATAGGTCGCCAATCTGGGAAATGCATTTTCAATAAAATTTCAATTAATATTTTTGGATTTTGTCATTGTTATGCTGCTTTTACACAGGTCCTTTAGGGTTAAATGGACGAATATTTTTAACTATTTAAAAATAAACTATCAATGCCGCTTTTTTAACATTGCGGTTATAATTATCAGTTTCTTTTAATAATCTAGTTCAGTGTTTCTCAACCTGGGGTCCGAGAATATATTGTTATAATATCCCCCAGTACATAAAATAATTTGCCACACATTACACAAAAATAATAACTTTGTGAATAAAGAAATGACAACTTTATATTATAATATGACAAAAATGCAATTTAATTTAAAATGACAACTAGGATTTCACAAACAGGACTTTAGAAATAAAATAAAATGAATATAAAAAATTATAGCACCAATACTTTTAATAAATTAATTCATATTTTAAAAATAATAACAATTTTCCAAAATCACTAATTAGAGTTTCTTTTCATTTGACATAAGCAAGTTGACGGGATTTTAAAATTAAGGAGTTTGTTGATTTTTAAGAAAAAAGAGGGTCGTTGTTAGGAGTTGAAATTTGAGAAAAATAATGTTATGTGTCCTCAGAAAATAAACAAAACTTTTGAAAAATATACCAGAGAAAATTAATTTAAATTATGGTAAAGTAGGTAACAAACCATATTGTAAATTGTTACGAACGATAAATTTGTCACCCAAGTTGATTAGAATAGTAGAAAGTGTCTGAATAATCTTAGTCTATTAGCCAGGGGGGTAAAACCGGCCAATTGGTGTCCGAGGATAAAACCAAGTGGATTTTATGTTTTCGGGGTCGCTGAATCCGAATATGCAACTCATTTTGCCCTAATGGTGGGCCTTCAATTGTTGTTAACAATTTGTTTTGAACAAATTCAAGAGCTCCACCCAAGTTTTTCTTTTGTATTTTTCCCCCCGAATCCAATTTCGAAAACCGTTTCTGAATTGGATGCTCTCCTCAAAAGTTATTAACAATTTTAGATTAACAAATGAGCTGTAGTCCGCTCAATTCAGGTCATTTTTTGCAACTTCATATTTTTGGCGGTCTTTTGACCCCCCGAACACGATCCCGTTGTCAGATTCGCTCGGCGACCGTCCTATCAATTGTTATTAACAAATGATCTGGGCGGCCTACAGCTCATTTGTTAATCTAAAATTGTTAATAACTTTTGAGGAGAGCGTCCAATTCAGAAACGGTTTTCGAAATTGGATTCGGGGGGGGGGGGGGGGGAATACAAAAGAAAAACTTGGGTGGAGCTCTTGAATTTGTTCAAAACAAATTGTTGTTAAAAAATGGTTAATAACAGTTGATGGCCCACTATTAGGGCAAAATGAGTTGCATATTCGGATTCAGCGACCCCGAAAACATAAAATCCATTTGGTTTTATCCTCGGACACCAATTGGGCGGTTTTACCCCCCTGGCCAATAGACTATATTACCAGTTAATTTGATACATAACCTAAGAAAATATCGCGGTATTGAAGTTAGATACCAACTAAACAATTTAAAAAAATAATAACTGGAAACAGTTATTGTTCAAGTATCAAAGTAATAATCTTAGTTATTAAGTGTGTATGAGGAAGGATGAATCTATAGAATAATAAAAATAGTTGAAAAAGAATATTTATTTATAACATTTCAGTTAAATAAAAGTAGTTACAGTTCTTGTTAAACAATTAATTTTATTTTGGTGTATTTTGTTTATCTCATTTATATTGGCAATCGAAATAACGAAATATTGAATATTAAGATACGAGGACAGATAAAAAAGTTAATTTGAATTCAAGTAAAATAAAATCCCTGAGATAAGGAAAATAAATTGTTTATAAAAAAAAATTAAATATTAAATAAGAGTCTCATTGCATATTATAAAAATTAAATCGAAATTTAAAAATAAAATAAAAATAATAAAAAAATAATAATTGAATTGCATTTGATCATAAAATTAACATCAGATTAAGGTAAATTATTTTAAATTAAAATAGTCTCGGAACAGGAAATCATAACAATATGTATGGGGGTCTGCAATCTCATCTCTGGACCATTTAACAATGGTAAATAAACGCCTATATGCCACTTACATCAAAGATCAACCCAAATATCACTAATTTAGTTGTAAAAACACCAACCTTCACATTAACATATTTTCTATAAAAATATTTTTTTTTGTATTTGTAGTACGAACTTACTAAAATAAATGGTCCGAAATTTATTGCTGTTTTTTTTTATTAAGGGGGTCCTTGAAAAATGTAAGGAAACGCTGATCTAGTTGAAGAATTCCATTGTATTTTATTGCCAGAATCCCAAGCATGTTCACATATTTTTGAATTTTCAAGTTGTTTATTTTTAATGTATGATTGGTGGTCATTAAGTCTTACATTAAAAGGTCTAGAGGTTTCTCCTATATAAAATTTATTACATTCGCATGGAGTTTTAAACACAATTTTTTGTATTTTGAATTTCATTAACCCATTCGCTGCGGCAAATTATTGAAGAGTTTAGGCAAATGTGGCAGTATTTCTAATTTCTGGAAACCTCGTACAGGCCGCACATGCGCGTTGTCCGCATTTTGCCAAACATCAACAGGCCGCACAAGCGCGCTTTCCACAGCGAAAGGGTTAAATGGTTGTGTATTTGCTATTAAAGATTTTAATGTATTATTTGTTTGAAAATCTGTTCTTAAATTAAATTTATTGCCTATCCTAATTTTTTCCGATAATTTCGGAATATGAGGGATTTTTACTATGTTTGAATGAAGTATTGGGCGATTTAAATTTTATTCTTTTTAATGTCTCGGTAAAGTTCACGATCTATAAATTTATTTGGGTAGTTGTTCTTAATTAAGACAGATTTAACAAGTGATAATTCCTTAGTTATAATATTGTCATTTGAACAAATTGTTTTTGCTCTGTCGGAAAGATTTGTGGTTTTATTATCCGGAATAAAGAACATTTAAAAGAGCAAACCACTATGAACTACAGAAATGAATTATATCCTCTATTAAAATTGTTATTTCTCTATGAAACCAGTCCTGTTTACTAGAAAAAACTTTCGACTATAAAACCAATAGCGATAATCGTAACCAAGGAAATAACTTACGTGCTAACTAACAATAATGCGTAATAAACGTTCCCACAAACGGAAATTAATTACGTTTCTATTAAATTGTAATAATTGAAAAAAATATCAGAGTCGAGTTATTAGAAGGCATTTCTCACGGATCGCTGAAGAGTTGAACTCCGCAGATCTGTTTCTTTTCTTTCATTGCCATTGTACTAAAGTCTGATGAATGGTTATGATTGTTATTAAGTAACGTTTTTGTTCTTGAAAATCATTAGTTTTTAAAGTTCAATGAATGGATACAGAGGTCAAAGGGCTTTTCGAAAATTAATCGCTGAAAAATGTCTCATAATTTAACGGCGTTTTTAAAAGTAATGTCATTATTAATTACTAATAAAACATTAAACAATTCGACCGTATTGGTAAATCTAAATATATGAAGTTATTAAATATCAAAAAAAATTGTTTTCAACTTGAGAAATAATAAAAAACTAACTATTCAAATCATATGACCGCAGGTCCGTGTTTGAAAGACAATTGTAAATTTATTTACTAACGCCATGTTTAACATTTTGAAAACTTCTGGTAAACCATTAAAATTTTGGTTAAAAAACAAGCAATTTTCATAACAAGTTTATTTTCATTTCTATAGTTCATAGCTTGGTACTTCAAATACTCTTCTCTTTGGATATTAAAACCACTTATTTATTTCAAAAAAGTTTTAATTTTAACGTTTCGACTTTTGCTTCTAAAGTCGTTGTCAAAAAATTGATATAACAAAATATTTAATAATAATTTACTATAGAAACCGATCACTGGATATTCTCACAAAATATGCCAACAACATAGGACAGAGAAATAGATTTTGAAATTTAAGATGTCAAAATCTGTTGCTAAGATATTTTTGTGTCGTTTTTGGGAACGATTTTAAAAGGATAGCACATTTGTATATTATAAGAGAATTTATACTTCCTCATAAATGAAGTTTTGATAATAATATTATCATAAGCAAAAACCAGATAAAGAACTTATGATACTATCCCGATATAGAGGATATTCTTTTTGCAATTAACTCTTTTTGTAAAATAGGCATCCAAATTTTTGAAATATCGACCGATCAATTAGAAACACATTTATTATTATTTAAGCTCAAGCGTGCTGCTTCTTTAACTTTGCAGTTATAATTATTAGTTTCTTTTAATAATCTAGTTGAAGAATTCCATTGTATTTTATGATCAAAATCCCAACCATGTTCACATATCTTTGATTTTTCGAATTGTTTATTTTTAATCTATGATTAGTGTTCATTAAGTCTTATATGAAAATGTCTAGAGGTTTCTCCTATATAAAATTTACTACATTCACATGGAATTTTGTAAAGACAATTTTTTGTATTTTGAATTTCATTTAAAGGTTTTGTATTTACTATTAAAGATTTTAATGTATTATTTGTTTGAAAAACTGTTTTTTAAAATAAATTTATTGCCAATTCATTCCGATAATTTTAGATTATAAAGGTTTTTTACTATGTTTGAATGTATAAAGAAATAAATGTATTAAAAGTAAGACAAATATACACCTATCAATGCCTTTTGAGGATGTATCTCAAACAAGAAAATTTCCCAAGTAAAAACCTCAAACACAAGGGCGGCAACTAATTTATTTATTTATTTAGAAGAAATACACACAGGGCTATAATGACCTAATTTCATGATTTGTCTTTCCTAAAACTAACTAGAAACTAATGAAATAAATTCATACATACCACTATTAATAACAGCGATATATACAGATATACCAAAAAATAAAAAAGTAAGAAATCAAATAGGTTTAGTGATATGAATTCTCAACGAAAACACAAAAAAAAATACGAAAACAGAAAAAAATAAAATAAAATGTATTTTATTTAAATTTAAATATTAATATTGACTTTTTCTACAAATCAATAACTCAGAGAACCTTTTTTATTTTGGGCCTAAGCTGTTTAATTCAGTTCCCTCACATTTAAAAATCAGATTAGAATAATAATTTTGTCAAATCTTCAGATATTTGAAATATTTTAAACTTTCTATATTGACTTGCTTTGTATCACTTTAACTATGCCCAGTTTACGCTCCTTTTGTCTGATTCTGCCTACCACTCGCCTATTATTTACTCTATAATATACTCATAATATATCCACTTAATAAAATCCTTTAAGTTGGCTTCCTTAATGAAGGAGACAAAACAGGCACTAGTATATTTGAAAAAAAATTTAAATTTAGTTCACGATCTATAAATTTATTTGGGTAGTTGTTCTTAATTAAGACAGATTTAACAAATTGTTTTTGCTCTGACGGAAAGAGATTTGACAATACCTCGTTTAACACATATTGAGAGGTTTGAATTAAAACTTAGATATCTATTTGGTACCTATGTTCATTGTTATTATTGTGTATTAGTACATCTAGAAACGGTAATTTTTTATTATTTTCAATTTCAATTGTAAATTTAATAGTAGGTTACGAATTATTAAAATTGCAAAAATATTTACATATCTGAACCAGACAGAAGGTCTTAAATTTTGTTTATTTACAATTTCACAAAATATCACACAATTTTGGTGATAATGGTGAACCCATTGCCATACTAAATTTCTGCTGATGAAAATCTCTATTTAATTGAAAATCTGTAGTTTTAATACATAATTCCAACAATTCTAGAACAGCTGAGGCGTTTAATTTTGTTCTATTTTTTAATGTGTTATCACTTGTCAACTTTTTCTCATAAGATTAAAGAGTTTTATAGGTAAGAGGAGTTGTCGGATGAGGACAATAATAAGATCCTAATTTTCATCCGACGACACCTCTTACCTATAAATATTAAAGGACGCAGTGTCCACTTGAATATTAAGAGTTTTATCGACAGGAACATTTGGAAATAAACTAACTACATCAAAACTAACCATTATATCTGAATTTGCTATTTTGATTTTTGATAATTTTTCTAAAAAATGTTTTGCATTTTTAATAAAGTATTTCCTCATAACGGATCTATTAGTTCAAGTAGAAATCTTGCTAAATTTTGAATTTATAGAACTTATAATTTAATCAGTAATTTGAGAAAGCACATAAGTCAAGGAAAGTAAATTTTTCAGGAGACACAAAAAACTAGACACTGTCTTATGGGGTTTCTTAATTAACTGGCATTTTCGGCCAATCATATATCGGCTTTGGGAAGGCTGATTGATATGATTTCTCTTCAGTGCGCACAAATACCTCTTACGAATGCATTGCAATAAAAAAGTCATTTTCATAAAAACACTGCCTATGGGGTTTCTCAAATTACCGATTCAATTGGTCTTAATGGTATTTCTTGTTTAAGTATTTTAGGTAAACCATAAAAATGTAGAGGTTTACTATAATCAAAAGTAAGAGATCTTCGTTCTTTATCACTAAGAATTTTTTTATTTTTATATGTTTTGTAAACTTTGTTTTCAATACTTGTAGTTGCATCATAATCTGTTTTGTTAAAGACAACCGTCGCGTTACCTTTATCTGCCGTTAAAATCTTAATTGTTTTGTCATTTTTTAAATTTTTAATTGTTTTGAATTCTTCAGAGGTTAAATTTTGATTAATTTTAAAAAAAATTTCTAATTCAATTTTGCAATGTACCTTGTATTCGTTGCTTACGTCTTATGTCAGTTGGTAAATTTTGAGAAGCTTTTTGTATAGAACTAATAATGTCGAAATTTAAACGTTTAGGAGGTGAATAACGTATTTTTTACGGAAATCCTTGTAAATAATTACATAATTAATTTATCTAACGGTTTTATAGTGAGTGTTAAGTAATGAACCATAAATTTTTATGGTTCACCAATAGTTGACAGGGGTCTACTTGTCTACTAGCGGTGCTAGGATTGGTATACATTTAAATGAACGATGAACGTTGTCCATTTCTCTTTCCCTCGGTCACAATACATATCATCTGATGAAAATTTAACGGAAATTGAACAAGCAGGATCAGTAGGTGACACCAATGTCAACTATTGGTACCGGTATGTCAACTATTGGGGTTGTGCAAATGACGATGATGAAAATATCCCTACAGAACGGGGAAATCTCGGAAGAAGTTTTTTTTGGTGTGTTAAGCATTGGTAGAGGATATGTGTCAAACATTGGTGATATTCAAAATTGGAAATGTCAACATTTGGGGTTTTTGCATTGAGAAAAATAAATAAGAGTAGTAATTCGTTACGTTTCCGCACTCGCCGCTACGTGGCTCGTGCTAAACGCTACTCGTGCATATATTAATATAACTTTCTCAACATGAACTTGTAAAATCTGAAAGAAATTAAGGGTTCACGTTAAATTTTGAAGTTCAAAATTGAATTTTATTATAGAAAATAACTACAAAGTCTTTTCTTAGACTATTGGGGGTTTTTACCTTAACTGTTTTTTATACAAATGGATCTGGTGCTGGACCTGATAATAATAATTTCTCTGTCCTGTGTTGTTGTCATATTTTGTGAGATTATCCAGTGATCTGTTTCTATAGTAAATTATTATACATTTTGTTATATCAATTTTTTGATAACGACTTTAGATTTACAAATCGAAGCGTTAAAATTAAAACTTTTTTGAAATAAATAAGTAGTTTAATATCCAATATTTGAAGTTTATTTTCAATAATAAAAAATAAAAATGCGGTAGTATGATAATAATTTCTAATCAAATTATCTAAATCGTTTTTATGCTTCTAGAGTGAACCGATAAATGCTCCGAAAAACTTTCTTTTCAGTCTTGAATAAAACAGGTCACAAGCATAAAATTATTCTACGATATATAATTTGTAAGATAATAAGTACAATAATAACAAAAAAAACAATCTCGTAATTACCATCCTTCGGCAAAATTAAGAGTTTCCATCAGTCGCGATGTTTACCCATGCATTTTTTTCTATTTCTCATTCCTATCCAACGAAACGCACAAAAATTAATAATCATAATTTTGTTTCAGGTTAAAACTAGAATGCGAGAAATTAGCTAGCGAAAAGACTGAAATGCAACGGCACTACGTCATGGTAAGTTGGATGATTAAATTGGATTTTAATTTTATAATTTTCGTAATTTCATAATAAAATCGCGCTGGCTGTAATTAGTTTTGTAACAATGGACGATGAGCGAGTAGGTGTCATTTAGAAAAAAAACCGTTCCGTGTTCTTTAGGAAGTTTACAAAGTGCATAAAAGTTAAAAAAAACTGAAATTACGAAAGAAATTTTAAATTTGGAAATAATTAAGAGGGCGCATACCTACTTGAAACGACTTTCGTGTTAGTGTCCTCAGTAGTTAATCAATTTGGATGCAACTTTCACTGTTTGGTTAAAAAAAAAATCTATTTTCCGGGAAAGTGTTTTGTTTTTTTGTATTTTGAATTTCTGAATTAATAACCAAATTTATATGCTCCAGTATAATTATCATTTCGTATCCCGGAACTGTACATTTGATTAAAGGACACTGATTTTATTTTCATTTCGAAATATTGTAAATTGAGCCAAGGAAAGCGAAAATTAAAAATGCATTCTAAAACACTTGGTTAGTGTCGCCCTCTAATCCACAGATCTTTTTCCAACGATGCATCTGTTGTTTGCAATCGCCACGGATGGCAATGCCAAGGGTGTGCGGCTTATTTTTAAGAAATATTTGATTTTAATTCGTTTTACAGATACAGCAATTTCAATTTCGATTTATTCGTAAGTAATATCATAAGGGTATCTAATTTTTCCGAAAAAAATCGAGAAAACACGTTGCTAAGTATTATTTTAACAAGCATTTTGTTAAAAAAAGATTACTTTGCATTGTGTTTTTTCGATTTTTTTCACAGGAATAAGATACTCGAATGGTATTTGACAAGACTATTTCATGAGAAACAGAAACATACTGCCTATTATATATGCATACATAATAAATATGTAGGTATTAATTTGAAAACTGAATAACAGGTAATTTATTTAATCACAAAGTACTACAAACTTAATTATTTTTGGTACAATTACAATGGCTAGCCTGCAATTACACTGGTCTAAGTATCTAAGAACTGCTACGCGAATAACACCATAAACGCCTTTCGATTTACCATATACATTGTTTGAATGTTAACATAACCGTTGATATCATTTTCCTTTGTGATAAGCATGTAACATAGACCAGTTTAGTTCCAGGCTAGCCAAATATAATTTAATCCTGCCTTCTCTGCTGCTTCTTTAGTCCATTTCGAAATTTCGTTTTTTCTCGCTGTTTTTCTGTACCATCCACTTCATTGTTCTTTGTTCCATGATGGGTTTACTGTTAAGAATAATCAATCAGTTGTTATTCTAGATAAACGTTTAACCATTAGAATTTTAAAAAGACGGACTGGACAAAAGGTAGAGTTCTTCGTGTTGAGGACTAGCCATTTACTATTGGCCATATTTTTTTCTCCACCCTGGCCGTTTTGAAAATCTATGTTTTAATCCCAGAATTATCCACTTCCTCTTTAAAATAATGAACTCTGCAATTGACTATGGTAAAATTTTCGCTGGAATCCCGCCGGAGTGTCTTCGTCCTATAATAAAACCATTGCGTAATATTCTTCCAATTTTAATGAAGCAGGGCTCGATTTCCTTTTATTGGCGCGTATCTGCAAATTCCTTCGTTTCGCATTACGAGTTTCCCTACTACACTTAAAGATAATATCTTTAAATAGATCAAACATTATTTTCCACTTCATAAAATACATCTCTTGCATTTTTTTTTGCAACGGTGTTCCACATTGTCTTCACAACTAGTTCTTTGTAATTTTCACCATTTTCTTTCTTCATATTCCACGCCCAATCTTTCAGGATTGGGTTTAGTTGCTCTAAACTTATAGTTTCCAAACGCTATTTCTTTGCCTTGCAGAATTCCGTAAACTGTTTCTATATTGACATATGGGTTTTAACGGTATTGTACGGTACAATTTTCTCAATCGCCAGATCAATATTAGTCCTAGAATCACTTCCAAAGCGACTCATTTTCACTACATAAGCTGACTAACACTGTTTAAAAACAATATTACAAAATTTATGGTGTCCTAGGAGACCATAATTACTTGTTATCAAAGGTATTGTAATTTTTGGTGGTAACAGCTGTCAAGTTTTGCCGCGGGTAAACTCGAAAAAACTACTGACAGGAGCTGTCATGCAGTTTTTTCATCTAGAAACCATTTGTAATTCAAAATTGCGCGTTTGGGATTGGTGGAAATTAAGACGAGGGAAATAGTCAATTTTAAACATTTAAATACAAAAAAAAATTATTTAAACATTACAGAAATTCATTAATTGTTAATAGTTTTATATTTTCTACTCTTCAGACATCAGAGAGTGCGCTAGATTGTATGGCACGCAATTCAGTATCAACTCCATTCCAATGATTTATACTGAGGTTAGAAAAGCTTTTTGGTCTTCTTAGAGTTGGATTTCTTCAATTGTCAATTGTCCGGCTTTTTCCTATATACCTGATACCTACATTGGATGGGACTCAAATTATTGTCATTTGATCTAATCTAATATGATAATTAATAGAGTAGATATTATTTATGGAGTAGATTCGTGAGAGAGAATCTGTCCACATTAATACATTATGATTAGCTGATTTTGGTCTCAAATTCAATTATCGGTGTGATAGATTCATATTCATCTATAGAAGCGTCAGTGAATTTTGAGTGTAGTGAAAATTTTGTAAGACTCTTACAGTAGTATGAATTGCATAAATATTTGTCTGAGAAAGACGTTAGACGTAGAAGGCAATGATTTTGTTATTGTATTAATAAATACGTATGGGATCAAAACTTAATTTGAAATGAAACTAAAATCAAGACATTTATGAAAAAAAAAATACTATAGTAAATGTTCAATATGATGACCATTTTCCTCTTTGCATAACCGCACTCGTTTTTCAAAAGATCTCCTAACGTTTCTCAGGATATCTGGTGTTATAGTAGCAAACGCATCCTTTATTTTAATCTTCATGTCATCAGCAGTGGTAGGTGGAGTGTTGTAAACTAAATTTTTAATGTAACCCCAAAGAAAGAAATCCATGCTGGTTAAATCAGGAGATCTAGGTGGAAATTCATGTGGACCATATGGGCACCATCTAGCTGTAACCACATTTTTTTCTAATATCTAAAGAAACTTCATCTAGAAGACTCGAAAATTCTTGTTTTAAAAACCGTAACAATTTTACGCCGTTCAAGTTTCCATAAAAAAATATGGTCTCTTAGAATTCCCCCAAATACATTCCTCAATGTATTGTTCGACTAATTCCAGAATTCTAGAAATTTGCATTTTCAACCACTGAGCCCGGAAACATTACGTTCACAGAAATTTTAGAGAAAAATCCTAATAACTTTTTAATCGTTAATTTTATACATATGCATTACTCATAGTTTTTGATAGAAAATGAAAAGTTATTTCACATAGGATAAAAAAATACAGTGTGGCCCATTTAAGTTAAGTGAGTTTTTGATGTTTGAAAAATGTAAAATTAGAATCCTTTTCCTAAACACCCTGTGCAAAATACCGAAATCCTACACAGTGCAAATGAAAGCCCTAAACGTCAGAATAAATCGATATAAATTTGTGTTACTGAAAGTAAGAGATTTCCTTGTTTTTAATTCTTGTTTAAATAGAATATTTTTCTTAAAATCACAATTTTGTAAGAGATAGACATAGGGAACGTTGATTTTTTAACGTATAATCTAAAAATGTCATAAAATACAGGGTGTTGTATTAAAAAAACCTAACTTTGATAAATTACAATTTTCTGGATCACCCTATATAATTGCAAATAATTTACACAAATAGATTTTATCAATTTACATATTACCCCAAAAATTAAGCTGATATCTTGTACCGTTTAGGCACAAGAGAACGAGGGAATAGTCGTGGGTCACCCTGTAGAACTATTAAGAGTTTTTTTAATCCTATCCACCAATATAGGTCATGAGATAAAACTTATAGCACAAAAAACCGAAAAAAATATATAGAATAAAATCGATGAAAATGATTCTTTACCCACGCAACCTCCCATCTAATCATCATCCATTACGAAGCACACGACAGCGACAGCGTATAACGTAATAACCTACCTCATTCCGTACTCTCCTTGTGCAACGATTTCCCCCTGTTCCCCCATTCGAATGTATCACCGGCATCACTTAGTTTATATGCAGTCGGTACCTCAAAACAATGCTGAATGCAACGAGCGAGTGTCTCTCTCCTGTTATGCACGGCCTTAAGACCTAAGAGGATGCTGATGGCGTGTATCATTGTCTGTCTGTTGCCGGGGTGAAACCGAAGCCTCAGACACACGCTGAGAACGCTTGTGATTAAGATAAAAGAATAAACAGCGGCGTAACATTTGGATGGAATTAAATAGCGCATAATTAGGACATGGAAGAAGAAACAAACCGAAGAATGGATGGAAATATATTAAAAAAAAAATAAAGTTAACTACTTTATTTTTTTAAGAAGGCAATCAATCGGGCAATAGAGATAACAATCGACAAATTAGAAGAAATTGAAATGACATTAAAAAATAACGAATATCCAGGACTGAGTTTGATTCTGGCTATAAACAGACGGGATAAACTAATATACAAAATATATCATTTGGAAAATATTCTGCCTATTTCAAAAGGCTCGGACCTTCTGCTTGGCAATACCAAATAAATGGTTGACATCCCAAGAACGCTGATTATCTAAGTACAATCTTGAATTGTTTTCTGATAAAATTAGGTGTTCATTCAGTACCTCTTTAACATTTGATAAAGGCGAGGGGTAAACCGCTACCAAAATTTTGTACACGTGACTTCCAAACTTCCATGACTTTCTTGGACTTCCAGATGACTTCCATGGACTTCATCATGACTTCCACGGACTTCATTATGACTTCTATGGACTTCCATTTATTTTCAGGGAACTTCCTTAAAACTGTACACCAGACTTCATCTCGGATAAAGGTTACCACATGTTGATTGTGATTCAGTTCCAATTATTATCCCAATGTCCTTTCTTGTTAATAGGTCTTCCTCTTCATTCAATTATGCTTCATGACCCAGTGAAGTGTACTATTATCTAAATGATTTTTGACGATTAGAAGCTAATCTGGAATGTACGTCTACCCTTTTCAGTACCCTAAGAACTGCCGGGATGTTTACATATAACTGCTCCAAATTTTAATGCGAACCTGTTTCTCCACACCTTAAAAAAAGTTATATGAAGATTTTAGTATACTTTTCACGACAGAAATTGTCAAGTTTTATCCAAATCGAACATGTGAGACGAATAAAAATTTGATGTTAAAAGTAAAATGTCTACAAAGCAAACAACTTTATTCCCCTGTGAATTTTAAATTGATATGCCTCTGTCATATCGACTAGAAATAGTCTATACCTCTTGAAAATCTAATACAACGGGAGTTCGAAATACATCAAACACACTCGAGTTGGATCCTTTGTAATTGACTTTTGTTGTTGATTAGCCGTTTGCTGTATCTTACATTATACAGGATCTTATTCTGTGAGCAAATTAACTGTCATTACAAGCATCACTTATTTTATAGTATGTTTCTGGTTTCAGTAATGATTATGTTTTTTAATTAACATCTTATTATTTTAGGTTTTTTTAAGTATATTTTTTTCTTTCAAACACTATTATTAAAGAGGTAACAACGAAGAAATAAATGGAGTCCCAATAAATTTACACAGTGCTGGATCCAGGGGGGAATCTCCGAGGGGAGGGCAAACCGTCAAACCTGGCAATCCTCTCTATTGAGAATATCAGTGCAAGTGTAGTGAATTACGAAAACTCAATAAATACCATTGCCGAAAAAAAGCAAAGAAAGGTTGTCCCATGAAAATGGTTTTCATAATAATAAAATAGTTGTTTATGATACAAGGACGAGAAGTGTTACTTTTTCGGACGATTATGGACAGTTCACCGTCCGAAAAAAGTCGCTTGGACAGAAAAGTTCTTCCTGTTATTGTGTACTGCATCGAATTGACGTTTTTTGACATATTCGAATAAAAACAAATTAATAGAGCACTAATTTTTTAACATTTTGTTTTTGAAGAAAATCCAACCATGCCCCCCCTCCCCTCTAGAAATTCCTAGATCCAGCTCTGAATTTACAATGATGACACCTCTAAATCTAAGAGGGGGCAATATTTCATAGTTAGAGAGATGACAACCAAGATTTTTGCCTCATAAAATCCCATCTAAAACCGCACGGAATCGATAGATTATATGACCTTGTACGCGGAAATGCGATTTTCAGACATTTTGCGCGTAGCGTCTGATCTGAGCGCATTTTCAAAAATGTCAACAAATCTGACCTAACTGTTGTATAGCAACCCGTCTGATTTCCGGAATGTAGTTAGATAATAGCCCTGAGATACCGAGAACACAGTTTTCAGGCACCGAGATTGTAGCGCGGACCCAGGAGACTACTTTCAAAAAAAAAACTTACAGCAGCCGGTCTGAAAGTCACTTTTAAAGATAAAGTCGGGTCAGTTGATGCAGAGAAATCAATTTTCAGACAAAAAAACTGTCGTCTTACAATTTTATAGCATTTTGAACATAGCAGAATGTCTGAAATTGGTCATAATTGATTGAATACATTGCCTAGATGTCGAAAAAATGATACCAGACAAATTGAATGTAGCATGTGACTAATCAGACAATTTTCCTCCGACAAAATATATCTCCCCCCGTTTTTGAGGATGACCCCACCCTTCAAACGAGCAAAGACATCTTACTTACTTACTTACTTACAAAAAATACACCGTGCGACTATTGTTTATTTCAAAAATACAATAATCTTAAAATTAAAACTTTATTGATCATAACCTGTATAAAAAACCAATTTAAGCATTATTTATCATATATATCCACTTTGTGGCCGTTCTTGACAGGAACACATTTTTTCATTATATGCGACACTCAAAATGTCTGAAAACAGTATTTTTGTAATTTGGACATTCTCAATATCAGACGGGCTGTTATACGACAGTCGACGAAGAGCTACACTTCTGGAAGTTGCTACTCACCAGTCGGCTCTAGGGTCATCTAATCTATCGATTTTATACGGTTTTAGCCGGGCTGCTATGAAACATGGTTTTGGTTGCCATATCTCTAACTATCAGTAAGAAAGGTAAAGTATTTCGATACTTGAAACCCACATTATTTGGAAAAAACAATAATGAATATCCAGAGCGTACTAGTGGTGCAAGTCTGGCAATTAAAAAAAAAGATCCAGATGAGACTTTCAAGGCCAAAAAGAGACGTCTAAGGTCTAAGAGAACGCATTGAAAAACTGAGGACACACATCGAAGTTTCGTTTATTTTAAAAGTTTAGTTGAAGACTAAATAAAAATAAGAACGTTGCCCTAATAAAAACGGTTTCGAAATGTCAATAAAACGTTGGCAACCATTACTAGAAATGTAGAAATCATATTTGGCGTCCTTCAGTCTCTATTGAATACACGAGACATAAAAATAAATGTTATCAATATTCCGCTTAAAAGTCGTGACGCAAGAGCGCTCTGTCGATACTTTTATTGTCATCTCTTTCTCCCGCTCCCAATTATTTTGTCACAATCTCATCCTTTTTATACATGGTTCAATAATGATGACTGATGACAATTGTGTTTGAAGCTGTTATTCGTTGCAATAGGTAGGTAGTTTTTATGAATCAGAATATTAATAATCTCAGAATAATAGCGTAGTTTTATTTTGCTGTAAATAATACAAAACATGACAAGTATAAAGGCAGATATTACACAAATATACACAGAGAAAAAGGCTTCATTTAATAAGAAGGAACTTTACTTTTTAGTCATTTTGTTAATGTCATTGACTTACATCCAAATGCCAAGGCGGGGTTTTTTCGGTAATCCCTTTTTTATTGATACATGTGATTTATAAATTTCCACTATGGGAGCTCCAATTTATAATTTCCGTGCTTAAGTTATTTATAAACTAATGTCAAACACATATGCATTTGACAGCACAACCAGTTACTGAAAGCATACTTCTGTCTTCTTTGCTTTTACGCGGCGTTGCCAAATATAAATACTGCAGTAGTCAAATAATACATTTGACTATTGCGGTATCGAGAATACTACCTTATGCCTCTATTTTGTGTTATTGCCGTTCATTTCTAGGGTCATTGTCAAACGCTCTCTCTATATCTATTGCACATGTTTATATAAGGGAATTGTTTATTTTCAGACGTTTCAAAAAAATTGACAGTGACACAAAAAAAATAATAATTACCACAATTTTTTTTACCACCAAAAACATGATCATTGTCACGGTAACAATCGTTAACTAGATATCAATACAAACTCAATCATTTTTTTCTGTTCGATTAATTTCCATTAAAGTTCACTGTAACACAAAATTTAGCAAAAACATTTATCATTCGGATCTTTTCCCGCTTTCATTTATCTTAATCCTTCTAAGCTTTTAAATTTGCAGGAATCCCGAGGGATTAGAAATTACCCCGAACTTTCTCACCCCGAATGAGGGTAAACAGTGGAAAATCGGCGAACATAGAGAACGTTGCTACATAGTTAAAAAGAAAAACAACTTCAGCTATCCTTATTAGGGGTCAAAAGCAGTGAAAAATGTGCTAGCAATTTATTAGCTTCAAAATAGGGCTAAGTATTGGACAGGCAGGGCCATAGAAATATTCATTTAAATGGAAATTCACCCCTTGAAATTATCTTCATTTCAATCAAGTGAAACTTTTTAACTTATCATAAAAATGTATTATTTACCTGAAAACTTTCATTCTTTTTCTATCAATTGGTTTATTTTATGCATTTATTGATATATTATTATTAATTTATTTATTTGTATTTAATACTTAAAATCATTTAGTTATATTTATGCTGTCTTTTTGTTTTTTGTTGTTGCGAAGTTATTTTTGTTTATAAATAAATTCTTTTATTGCCAACAAATCAAATAAATTTGACAAAGCAACGTCAATACAAGCGATATAAAAGGACATTAAAAAAACGTTAAAACATACAGAAAATATTTTTTAAATATATAAGATATAGGCCAAACACATAGCTAAGTAAGTTTAAAAAAGAAAAATAAGAGAAATATGTATACAACAAGTTTAAAAATCTGGTATACTAGTCAAAAATTTAAAATCTAAATTTAAAATCATAGAACTTATCTCTTAGAAAGTTGGTGGTGGCTTTCTTGAACTTTGTGATTATTAATGGACCTTACTTCTTGTGGCAGTAGACCAAGTAAGGTCCATTAATAATAATAAATACTTTTTAGTAGGTTTTGTATTTTTCATTTGACTTTCTAAATTTGGGTTGGATGATGCTGTTTAGTCTCCAAAAACTGCCATCTTCATATGGGAGCAGATTTTCAAGGGGGCTGTCTTTCACACGGGGGGATATAGAGTATCCCCTGCTCAGCTACAAGTCTATCCTCTCTCATGGTTGTTCTCATCCATCCCTTCAACCTTCGGAGGGTGCCGCAGCTCTCCTCCTGGATCCGCCAGTGCATCATCATAAATATAATTGTTGATAAGTCAACTGTAAAAAGCAAGTTTAATATAAGGTCCATCACAATACTTTGTGGAACCCCCCGTAAACTATGGTCTATTTTTATCTATGAGAGAGTAATAAAACAGCATTTCTAATGCAAAACTTAGTACGGTCATTTTAAATATTTTTACGGAATAATCTAAATATTTCCTAAAATTGTCATAAATGTACCTGAGCTAATACAAGTTTTGGGTCTTTTATTGGTCGTTTATAACCATAAGCTGTACAGAACAATAGAAAAAGGTTTGGACAGGCCAAAAGCCCTGTGTATTAAAGATTACATAGCCGTATCTTAAGATTATTTTCAATAAGTACCTATTTGCCAATTTTGTTTTATTTTAATTACAAGAATTTCTTACAGTAATCGAATTATAAGTAGATAAATCCCTTACCAACAAATTTCACCGAAAATGCGATTGTAGGTTTTCCATTTAGTAAGGAGGTCCAGTTGTGTATTCTTGACAGCTTACTAAATGTCGTTTAGTTGCAACATGCAAGGTGCAGTCTATTGTGAATTCTAGTGTTATCATGGAAAATTTGGAAGTACCGCGTAAACGACAAAAAATCGGTCCTTTAACAGTTAATGAAAAAACATTAATATTTAATTGTTTTAAATCATTTACAGACAAACATTTATGTAAAAGTGTTGATGAGACAGTGGAATTAGTTAGTAGTACGCTTGGTGTTGGGAAATCTACGATTTACAGAGTTGTTAAAGAAGAGAAATGTGGCGAGTTTCAAACAGCACGTAAAGCTCCAGGAAAACCAAAATTTCAAATAGAAAATCATTTGAAAGAAAGACTTCGAAGGAAAGTGCATGCGTTCTTCTTTAGAAAAGAATTTCCGACAGTAGACAAAGTTCTTGCCACGGTTCGAGATGATAAGGATTACCCTGAAATGAGTCGAAGCACACTATGGAAACTTTTAAAAGAAATAGGTTTTCTATGGAAAAAGCATTCCAGAAAGTCTATTTTAATAGAAAGAAGCGATATTGTAGTATGGAGAAGAAATTACCTAAGGACTATAAAAGAAATGAGAAACCAAAGAAGAAATATATTTTATTTAGATGAAACATGGATCAACGGGGGACATACACCAAATAAATTTTGGCAAGATGAAACTGTTACAAGTCGAAGACAGGCTTTTTTAAATAATTTATCTACTGGTTTAAATCCACCATCAGGAAAGGGGCGCAGACTGATAATAGTACACATCGGTAGTTCAAACGGTTTTGTTAAAGGTGGTTTATTGACTTTTGAATCTACTCGTACCGGTGACTACCATGAGGACATGAAGGCTGATGTCTTTAAAGAGTGGTTCGAACAAATGATAGATCTTCTTCCTCAGAACTGTATAATAGTAATGGATAATGCAAGTTATCACTCGAGACTTACAGAAAAAATGCCCACAACCAAGTGGTTAAAAAAAGATTTACAGAATTGGCTAAATTCAAAGAATATTAAGTTCCATCTCGGTTCTGTGAGAAGAGAACTGTATCATTTGTGTTCCCTTCATAAAGAGAAATTAAAAAAATATGAAATTGATGAAATTGCAAAAAATCGTGGGATGACGGTGGTTAGATCACCACCATATCATTGCGAAGTAAACCCGATTGAACTGATATGGGCACAGATAAAGGGAGAAGTTTCAAGAAAAAATAATTCTTTTAAAATGAGTGATGTTAAACAGTTGTTTTTGGAGGCTGTAAATAATGTAAAGCCTGAAAACTGGGAAAAGGCAGTAAATCATACGATTAAAGAAGAAGAGAAAATGTGGAAGTTGGACAATATTACTGATGAAATGATCGAGCCACTCATTGTAAATATTGGTTGCCACAGTTCATCTTCTAATTTCGATTCTGATTTGGATTTGTAGGTAAGAAGTAGTTTTTATATTAAAATTATTATTTATGAACCTAACGTTGTTTAAAAGTCAAAGTTTAAACCCTTATACCTACATAACCCGTTTGACACAATGTTCTTAACATACCTTGTGGAAAAATAAAGTATTTTAGAAAAAATTGCACTTTTTTAGCTTCAGCTGCTTAGAAGTTATAAGCAGGTTAATTAGGTGAAAATATAAGTGTACACCCGATATATTTATTATATTTATACAAAGGTTATTTCATACGAAAATACTCGAGGTATAACTTCACAAAATATTTTAACTGTCTACTAAAAGAAGTGGTACGCCTATGGATTACGAACGCTTTATTATTTTAATACTCTCTCATACATAAAAATGGACTATAGTACGTCACTACATTCTCCTTAGTATTTGACATAGTTGTATCTTTTTTCTCATGTCCTAATTTTTTCCTTTAAATAGTTTAAAAAGCTTTTTACAGTTTTCTTAGTTCCTGGACTATTGAACTGCCTCCCCTATTTATCATATGAAGAAAGAAATAAAGAAAGGACGTTCGTCGTCTTTAGCCCACAAGACGGAGTAGTAGAGAGACAACGGCGGCTTCAACTCGTGAGGGAGACGGTGTGGGGGCGGGTAGGTGGAAAACTGCCAGTGGGGCGGGTTGGTGCGGCAGCGGTTGACGGAGGTATAATAGACGAACCGGGGAGAGAAGATAACCGGGGATCTGATAAGATTTGTGTCGAGTTATAATTTGGCGGCTGCGGGATGGGACGGAAGCGGTTTGTGAAACGGTTACCGATAGAGGTGTACAGTCAAAGAAACATAAATAAACATATATTTAAGTTAGTCATATATTGTTTATTAGATCTAGATAATCTCTAAATTACGAGATAGAATACATCGATGTAGATAAAATTGAAATAACCGTAAACTAAAAATGAATAATGCATATTCGATTTGTAGTTTTTATAGATTTGTAGTTTATTGGGCTTAGCATCCAGCCATCAGATTGTACCAGTAGAGATAATATAAACGACTACGTTAACGTCAAGACCCTTCAGATCCCTGGCAATCAACAACAAACGAAATGGCTCAAAGGGAAGAAACCATTTGAGTGAATACCAAAGCAGAGTGGGACTGTATAGTTACCAAATTCGGAATGCCAGAAAATAAAATCATAAAGGAAAAAAAAAAGTAATTTATTCTGAAATAGTTAACACTGAAATTCAAGGAATCAATACTTGGTTCTGTACTTTTTATATATTATGTGAAATAACTTGATAAGAAACATAATGGAACGTCATTTAACCACTGTACGTCCATTGTGTTGACTGATAGAAATAACATTTAGAAAATTGAAACGGCGTATTGCAAAAACACATCAATTGGTTTTTATCTAGCCAATTATACCTTACTTTCGGCAAAAATAATTGTTTTCGATTTCATATTAGTCAGGATATTGATATCCGAGTTGACTTTAAAGGAAGTTATACATTTTTGAGACTTCACTTAAATTTAAAATACACTGAACAATAATCATAAATTTTGCTTTCGCTTTTGTTGAATCTAAATTAAGGCATTTTGTGCTTGGTATGGAACTGAAAGCATCAGACTTTCAGTTTCTCCATATTCAACCAGGCATTTCACTCATTTTTTTTTATTATTAAACACCCATAAAGGCATTTAGTATATTACAATCTGGCCAACAGTGACCAATGAGCAATGTAATTCTAACTTAATCTAATAGAGTTTGAAACTTAAAACTAAGGTATACTCATCAGCGTTCCTTAGGTTCTGTAGAAAGGATTGCACTAAACTTTAACGTGCACACACAAGCTCTGATTTTGCACTAAAAACACTAAACTAACTAAAAGGGCTTGATCCTCTTAAGTCTTCTTTCAAACCCAGTATTGTCAAGGAGCTGGATAGCCTCGACATTGACATGATGATGAAGTTTTTCTTCATGACTCTTGGCTAATTTCTTGATGGTCTGGTCAACAGTGTCCATTTCCAGATCCCTATGGAGGTCACTACTATGTTCCTCATTGCTTTGTTTTGAAATCTTTGGATGATTGCTAAGTTGCTTGCTTTGGTGCATCCCCATAGTTGGATACCATAGGTTCGTACAGGCTTAAGTATCTGTTTATAAAGCATAAGCTTATTATGTTCTTCCAATTAGCCAGTACATTTTTCTATATTTCAGTCCAAGTTCTTCTCTTTTCTTTTTAACATGCACTTTCCATCGGGGTTAGACACCTAAGGTAATACCTAATTATTTTGCTGTGTTTGAATATGGAATCAGGTTACTGTTTATTCTGTTTGGAATATGATATATCCTTTTGTTTGTAAAGTTAATGTGGAGTGATTTAGTTTCATTAAGTTTAATTTTCCATCTCTTCGTCCAGTCATAGATAAGGTGGACAGCTGTTTGCAGATTGTGGGTTGCTTCTTCATTGCTCCTTCCTACTGCTAGAATGGCAGTGTCGTCGGCGAAGGTGGCTATGGTATTGTTTTCTAACTCTGGAATATCACATGTGTACAGTAAGTATAGGACACTTCCTTGTGGTAATCGTCATCACTTAGCCTCTCTTGTCCACTGCAGGACATAGGTGTCCCTCAACGATTTCCATCTGGACCGGTCTTGCGCTTCATTTATCCAGTTGTTTGATACTCGCTTAAGATCGTCAGTTCGCCGGGTTGGAGCACGCCGTCTGTTTCTATAAGCATCCTGTATTCCTCCATCCTTCGTCCATCTGTCATCTCCCTGTCTTGCCACGTGGCCCGCCCAACTCCATTTGAAATTAGTAATTCTTTCCACTACATCTGTGACTTTAGTTCTTTGTCGAATTACATTGTTCGCTACCCTGTCTCTCAAGGTTAAACCTAGCATAGAGCGTTCCATAGCGCGTTCAGCAATTCGAAGTCTCTCGATTGATTTTTTGGTGAGAGTAAGGGTTTCTACACCATAAGTCATGACAGGGAGTACACATTGATTAAACACTTTTCTTTTAAGGCAGGTTGAAATGTCTGATTTAAATACGTAACGCAGTTTTCCATATGCGATCCACGCTAAGGTAATTCTTGGTAATTCTTGGTCCTTGTGCCAGCCTTAATTTCTTTAAGATCGGAATAGGCTTCTTCTTGCCTAATTCTAAAGTATCTTTAGAATTTGATACTTTGACTCATTTAAAAAAATATTATTAATAACTTTAAAAGATTTTCTTATGGATGTTATTTCAGCCATTTCAATTTTATATCTGACCGTTTTATCGAGATTGGATTTTCTCACAACTGTGAAGTTAATGCGGCATCAATTATCAGTAAGTCTTGCCCGAAGCGCTTCGGCAAATAATCGCTGTCGTTTCTCGTTGTTAAGGGGTTACTTGCTTATTATTGACTTACAATATTTTACTTTTTGAATTTTAGATAAATTCTTGTATGTTTCCACCTCTACGTTCGGTTTAAAAGTTGGAGTTGGCGTGGCGAAGACGATGGTGGCGGCAACGGGGACTCACGATGAGGTTACGAACGTGACACGATTTACAATCCCCTTAAATAAGGTTATTACATGAAAACAATATTACTCATCTTGAATTATGTAGGGAGGAGGTCGCTCGGTTTCTATCTCTCTTTTTTTTCTTATTCTTTTAGAGTATCGAACGAGACGTTTTTATTTCCTTTTTATTGTTTCTTAGGTTAGAATGTTCATTAATGATAGATCTATAGCGGGTCGAAGGTACGGCGAAAAGAGAGTTAAATCGGTCCAAATGCTAATTTAGTTTGAAAATTTATTACTGAACAAACAAAGGTAATTTGAAATTCTTGAATAACATACAGGGTGGTCCTTAAGTAATTGTACATAGAAGTATGGTAGAGCAAAAAAGTGTATCGCACATTTATGCCACAAGTGTGACCTAACTAGCGCCCTCTACAAATTACATCGGAGTAGGTAGTATATTATGATTTCTCGTTCCAAAAAACCCCCAGTTCCAAATTTTTATGTATACATATCCAAAAACGCTGAAGTTATTGCAAAAAATAAATCTTTAAATTTAACCTTTATCCTTAGCATCATTTTATTAGAGCAAGTTTGTTCAAATCGTAATATTTTAAAGTGAGGAATCTACCATACTTCTATGTACAATTACTTAAGGACCACCCTGTATATTTCATAAAAGATTATCGTTAAATATAAAAACCAGCATTTATCAGTCATATTCTTTGATCCTCAAAGTTTAGATCATTGTGTTAAAGCTCTCGGAGGAAAACGAGGAAATTCCGTTTATTTAAAGGCATTCGAGTAGAATTTAAGTAAAGGTATTCGTTTGATGGGAAGATCCGAGGGTATACAAGTGAAGAAATTATTATCCAGTAGGAAATTTTGGTGTGGCAATAAAAACAGAATTGAACAAATCATTATAGATTTTTGCATGGCACATAATATGGTAGAAGAAGAGTCAAAAGAAAAAATAAAACAAACAGGGAAGTATTGGGGTAGATAAATTACAATAGGAAGTTATAACTGAATATAAGTAAATAAAAAAGTAAAAGATGTATGGATGAAAAACCTAAACAATTCAATTCAATTTATTGTTGACTATATATATATAAAATATTTTTACAATATTGGCACCAAAGCTTGTGTTATACCGTGTGTCCTATTAACTTGTATACTTTAACGTGTAGAAAAATAGAATATGAATAGAAAAAAAATTCAATAGTTAATTAACCTAAATGTCATAAGTTATCTCAAGGCAAATTCATATACACAGGGTGTTTTATAGTTAAACCGACATACGTTAACTGTAAATAGAGGGTACTTACGTGATTCCAAATAACCTTGGTTACTGGGTCTAACGCTTTTAATATCTGAGATACGGTGTGTTTCATCCATTTCGGCCAATATTTTCATTAGCCGTAACTTTAGAACCACCCTGTAGATTTCTCTCATACTTGGTGCAGGTATATTGTGTTGATAGCCCAATTCTATAGTGTACGAACTACAATTAAAATCCAGATCCGGATTAAAAAGAATTTGGAAAATTTGAAAATCCCCAAAACAACACTCTGTATATCGGATAAAAATGAGTTAATGTGCAAATCCCATTCTACTACTGGAGTTTTAACCTCAAATTACATCATCATTTTCACAAGCAGAAACTTTCGAAATACCTGATAGATTTCTTTCATATTTGGTACAGGAATATTTTTTTAGTAGCCCAATCGTTATAATGTAAGAAATACACAACAGTTAAAATCCAGATCCGGATTAAGAAAAATTTATAAAAGTTAATAATCTCTAAAATAGCACCCTGTTTATCAGATTCTTTAAAATGTAGTCGGATACCTATTTGAAAAAAGAAAAAAAGAAAAGAGTTGTATTATAGCGAAAGCCTACTAGATAGAAAATCAAATCTGTATTTTTTGTAGAACGTACTTGTGCACTAAAAACATTTCAGCGTAACACAACTTTTTTCTTTTTTTTTTAAATAGGTATCATGTAAAAAATCTGATATGCAGGATGCCGTTGTAGAGATTACCAACTTTTACAAATGTATCTTAATCCGGATCAGGATTTTAACTGTAGTTCTTGTACTGTATGATTGGGCCATTTAAACAATCTGTATCAAATATGAAAGAAATCTACGGGGTGATTCCAAAGTTATGTCTTATGAAAATGACAATAAGTATTGCATTCATTTTAACTTTAAAAGTTTAGTAACGAGATGTGCATTTTTCTTAATCCGTATCTGGATTTTAACTGTAGTGTTGTCCTTACCATTGGGCTACTAAAAAATAATACCTGTACCAAATATGAAAGAAATCTACCAGGTATTTCGAAAGTTACCACTTATGAAAATGAAAATAATGCATTTGATGTAATTTGACGTTAAAACTCCAGTAGTAAAATGGGATGTGCACTTTAACTCATTTTTCCCTTCTTTTCAAATATCCATCCCAATTTCAAAAAATCTGATATACAGGGTGTTATTTTGGGGATTTTCAAATTTTCCAAATTGTTCTTAATGCGGATTTTAATTGTAGTTCTTACATTATAGGATTGAGCTATTAACACAATATACCTGTATCAAGTATGACAAATCTACAGGGTGGTTCTAAAGTTACAGCTTATCAAAATATTGGCCGAAATGGATGAAACACCCCGTATCTCGGTTATTAAAGGCGTTAGACCAAGTAACCAAGGTTATTTGGAATCACCTAAGTACCCCCTATTTACAGTTAACAGTTAACTATGAAACACCCTGTATAAACAAATGCAAATACTACTAAAGACGTAATTAAAACTTTCAATTTATTTTGAATTTTTGGAAGGGAATATCTGTTTAAATTAGGCTATCATTAAAATTAGTGCATCATAATTGGTAAATGTTTTAAGTGTTAAACAATATAGAAGTTCCATGGATTATAATAAAAAAGTAAAAAAATTGAGACTACCCTACATGTTACAAGGACGGTAATCATCTAGCGTTTTAAACTGCCGCAACTTTGTTATTTATTATATTTTTGAGGTATTTGTTTTTTTAGACATTTTATAATAGCATTGTAGTAAATACGCGAATTGATGGGGTGGTTTGAAAATGTTACTGAATTCGAGTTATTTTATTACTTAAACAAAGCAAAGACGCTAAATCAGATAGTTAGAGAGCCAGCAACGAAAAAAATCGATTTCTTAATATTTATACATAAATAATGTTTTATTATTAAAAAATTCTGCATTTTTTAATGTTAAAATTAAAAATTTACATATTTTTTCTTAAAAATCGTAAATTGCGTTACACAGAAAATCAATGCATTCTTTAGTTATGGAACGCACTGCAGAATTGAATTCCTACGAGGATGCCTGTAGAGTGTATTCAGTGTCGGTTGTTTTTAGCCTGAGGGTTAGGGGTAGTTTTAGATTAGGATTAACAAATAGAGAAATGGCCTTGGATTTGACGAACAGTAACTGTAGGCAATATTGTTCTGTCTGCATTCGTCATACCTTTCTAGACAAGCTCACAGGGCTGGACTTAGTTTCTATTACATTTTTTAGCAGCAGCAATTTTGCTGAAAACGTTGAAACAAAAATATTCGCAATCTAAAAGTTAAAAGCTTTAAAAATTATCAAATGTTGAACTGCCTGAATAGCAATAAATGTATTTTTCTACGATCATATTTATGAATTTTGAATACAAAAGTTAGTGTTTATTGATGTAGGTCAATAAAATTTTTATTGCACTTATCTGCTGAAATAATAGTGTCATATAGCATTTAGAGGATCTATTCCAGTGAATTAAATCTGTTTATTGTCTATTCCTGGACAAAATCTGACGTGCCGTAGATCAGTTCTTTGTCTGCGATGTCAAATTCACCATTCTTAAACTTTTGAAACTACTTACGATAACTTCTCTCACTTAAGGCTTCTATACAAGCCATCAATACGCCTCAGCTGCAGATTTCTTCTAATTATACATTTAATAACCGTTTTCAAAATAAACAATGATACAAAAAAAATTGGCTTAAGTTAAGATTTCACACTCATGTAAACTATATTCTCGAACTCGAACAATGTTATGGCGCAAATGATCGATAAAGTTAAAGTCGTTGTCTAACGTTCATTTATAAAATTTTACTTACAAATTCACCATCATACCTTAAAATAAATTTGTATTCTGCACCTCGCTTCACCTTACCACTATCAGATATAATGTGAGTTTGGTAATGTTACATCACCGCACAGTAATGTTTAACGAAAGTTTAACTCTTAACGCTGTTAGTCTTTATATAACCCCGATAATAGAACCAAAGAGTGTTAAGTCCATTTGTTCTTAATAAAAATAGTTTTTAACAGAAATTAAGAGATGTTTTTAACAGAAATTGAGAGATGTTTTCCACCTTTGGTGTTTTATTGATTCGATATGTCACAATCCACCAATCCACCACCGCCTTGGAGAGCATGTAAAACCGTAGGATCCGCTATATAACAGTAGTAATGAGATTACGCAGTCACGCTCTTACACTTTCTATTGATTTTAATTTTTTTTGTCTAATTTTATTGTTCCTAGTTTTCTACATGATTATTAATTTTTATTGCATGTATATGTGATATTAGCATGGAAGCGTTTCCATTTGGGTTAGTTTAGATTACATATCCCATTATATACAGGGTGGCCCACCTACCCTCGCTCGAACCATAGCTGCTAGGCTGATGCAGATCGAGAAAAAAAAATTATTGTATTTTATTGGAGGCTCGATGTCCTACTTCTTAAAATTATTTTCGAGTAGACAGGGTGAAACATGAATCCGGGGCAAAACATTCGGTCTTTTTTTCTAAATGGATCACCCTATATATTTTTTCATTTTTGGAATATCTGTCATGTGGACTTTACGAACCCCTTTTGTTTTTGAGGGTCACATGCAACGTTGTCAAGTTATTTACATTTTAATAAAATTTTAAGAAAAAACATGAACGAAGAAAAATCTTCATAAAAACGATATTTTTAAAAATTGATGGAAAAAACTGGATATACAAGTACCAAAAGTATGTGCAGATTTGGATACATTCAAAAAATACAGGGCGTTTCGAAACAAGGACCAAATTTCGCCAACTTAAAATTGCCGAAACTCATTTTTTTCAAATGGATCACCCTATATATGATTTCATAATTTGAAGGTCCAAAATTTGTAGTTTGTGTGGTGTAGTGGTGTAGTGGCGCCATTAAATACAGTATTTAGGAAGCTGATCCAAAAATTTTGTAATAGGAGCCTTCCAGGCAGACCTATTTCGGCCCTGTTCCACCACTAACCTCACGCTCATCTCAAAATGCCAGACGACAGCAAGCGTGTAATCTACGGCCAAACATCCCCCTCACTAAAACCGAAACCCAACAACCCGACTACAATGGCCGCCGCATTAGGCACCATTTCAAGAAACCATCTGTTATTGTTATTATCACGGTGCCTATGAAAATATAGGGTACAAAGGGAACCCTCACCGAGTCAAATCTCATTAATAACCGATTTTTCGACAAATATACCGAAACGAAAAAATTTTTAGAAAGAAATTTCATTATCGAGGGGTGTCATAGATAAAGAGATATGTAGGGCCGATAAGGTAGATGTCGTTTTAGGGTGTATTAATAGTAAGAGAGGGTCAGTTGATGAAATTATTTACAACCAAGTGGTTTTGGATTTCAATAGCACGATTTCAAATCTGGGAATAAACGTTTTATTCATTTAGTGGAAGTTTAAAAACAATGCGTTTAAGGAAATCTATTTGGCAGTCTTCTCTATCCTGTCGAACAGGTTATAGCTTCTATTAGCGGAACTACATCTAAATAATATATTACTAAATAATTTCGTTCAGCAAAAGAGGAAATTTCCAACCTCTAAATACAGGTTGTCCGGTAAACTTTGTACAATATTGGAAATGGTGATAGACCAGGTCATGATTGTTCAGAAAATCAGAATTTCACCTCCGTAAAAATATCGCCGTTTTCGAGATAATGGACATTTTTTAATTTTTGGAAAGTCGCTACCTCACCTTGGATTTTTCAGTGCCATGTCTAAAAATTAATACTAATTCAAATATCTTTGCTGCTGAAGATTACTGATGAGTGTTGCTTTCAGACAGTGTACACAACAGTTTTTCAGAAATTGATACAATTTTTAGTTAACAACTTTGACATTATTGTCTTAGGAAACTATAACCATGTGGAGGTAGGAATTTATCACAAGAAAATGAGCATTTTGTCCAGACTCTAAAGTGGTATATAACTTGTTATAATTATTTTTGGAAATAATGGTATTTCGATTATATTAGAGTGTGGTGTTATTCTGGGCTAAAATCAACTCTTACGACTTTGTCGATAATGTGTTTTATTTTTAACCTATCAAGATAAAATGATGAAATAATTATTAATAATAACGAATCAATTGCTTAGAAGCTTAGAAGATGTAAAAACTTAAATACTAATTCAACGTTTTCTTTAATCAACATACAATATAAACCACAATAAAGATTATTCGACATTGCACTGAATGATATTAAAATAAATGTTCGAATTGTTTCCCATCCGCTCGAATGCAGAGTCGACATCTTTTCAAAAGACCTGCGTCCCATCATCGTCGTGAAATAAATACTGCCGGATGAAACAAAATGAGTAGGTACCTACAATTTTTATCTTCAATACACAATAAAAAGAAAAAGAAAAAAAAATTCTGGTACAGGTCAAAAAATCCAATACAAACATGTTTAGCAATCTATATCTGTCGATCTCTGAAACTTCGTTGATATCTGGATGTTGGACAATTGCGACATGACGGATAATCGACAATTTCATTTCGATAAAAATTTTATTGGGCTGATTATGATGATGATGATAAAAAGTTCATTTTGTTGACATACTCTTTAATGCTATCAAGCAATCTATTCGTTATTATTATTAATCATTTCCACATTTTTGGAAGAAAGATAAAAGTTGATGGAAGCCTAGAATAATACCAGGCTCTAATTCAATGGAAATATCACTCACTCTAATAGTATATTCTTCAACGAGTGTAGAATGATGGCTATTATTCACGCGGATGAAGTTTCCAAAACGAGCGAGCGCAGCGAGTGAGTTTTGGAATCATCCAAGTGAATAGTAGCCATTCTACACAAGTAAAAGACTATACTTTCTCCACGATTATGTATAAAAAAAATCTTTCATTGGGAATCGAACCTCGATCGCCCGCGAAAGAGTCAAGTATCTCTACCAGCTTTCGACCACATTTATTTATGAAAATTTAAAGAACATAGATATAGGTAACTCAATTTTTAGTAGAAACCTTTACATTTTTAAATGAAATTATAACATTATTAGGAATAATAATAGAAATAACATAAATATAGGTACTTAATTTAGACTCATTCTTTTGCAAAATTTGTGGTAAAGTTATTACAATTGCTTATATTTAACGTGGTTGGTATTGAATTATGATTAAAACTAGCAGTGCTAGTACTGGAGATTCTGTGATAAATTTATTTATAAATTCTGAGGTAAACGTTTTCGATTTATTTGCTTGAAATCCTTCTCCTTTTCGTTTAAGGAACGCCCGCAATTTTGAATAATTTTCAATGTGTATTTCATTATTATCATTTAACGTACTCCTTAGTATAGAGTATATTTTCCATAAAGTTGAAGGTTTATATTTTTCGGAAAGTTTTCCGAAAATAAACTTACTTTATTGGAATTTCTCCATACTATAAATGTTTCATAAATCTTATTATAGTCTTGCTTTGATCTCTCCGGTATCAAATTCATTTTGGATGATTGAGCAATTTATTTAATTTCGGGAGGCGTACATATTAACTTTTCACTAGCGCTACTGTTGTCCATTTTGTTCTCTATATATACGTAAAATTATGATTATATGATTATTTTGACGTTTCAAACGACGCGCTGTCAGAAGCGATTTCCGTAGTTAGGTATTTGACGTTTTAAAAGAGACGATTTGATTTATTCATTTTAGCGTGATTTCTGATAATCATAGAATGTGATTGGTTAACGAGAGATAATTCTTTTTCATTCTTCACTGGTGTGAAGAATTTACGTCATTATTCAGCTAAATATGTAAAAATAATTTGTGCATTATTATATAGTCGTGGAGAAAAATAATTATAGTATGTTTTAAAACATTGTAGAGTCTGGACAAAATCTGCATTCTTTTGTAATGAATGTCCACATCCTGGTTATGTTTTTTTCAGAAAATAATGTCAAACTTTTGTTAATAAAAGTTGCTAGGATTCAAATGTGGCATTTTCCGAGGGGAGGTAGCGATTTTCTAGAAATTTAGAGACTTTTACTGAGGAGAAATTCTGATATTCTGAACAGTCATGACCTGGTCTATCATCAGTTTTGATATTGTACAAGGTTTACCGGACACCCTGTATATATAAAAAAATATTTTATGTTATTTGGGTCCTACAGGCACTGAAATACATATAATTAATGTTCGAACCGTATTGGAAATCTGGCGCCGATTTGATAAACTAAGGTTTCTTTGCTTTAAGGTTTGATATTTTACGCAAATAATATCAAATTGGGAGTTTCGATGGTGAATAAAATATTTTTCATAATTTTAGGGTATTGTGAAAATAATTCTGTAAAAATATCTCAGCAAGATTAAAATTTACGCGTCGGTCCATTGTGGCTAAACGGTTAATATTTTGAAAATTTTGTTTATTCATGGATATGTGGGTTGATAAAAGCTACATTTTAAAATTAGTTTGAATTATACAGGTTGTCCCAAAAAAGTGTGGCGTATCAAAGTTATATTATTTTTTATGGAAGAAATGTAACCTTTATCAACCCACATTTCCATGAATAAACAAAATTTTCAAAATATTAACCGTTTAGCCACAATGGACCGTCGCGTCTACCGTGACTCACCCTGTATTGTTCTTTAATAATTAAAACATTACTCGGTCACGCGGGTTTTCCTCGAATAATTCATCATTTAAAAAAGAACCCATCAAATCATCGATATTGATGATTATTATCTTTATCGATTGTCGCGTTGTTTTGAAACTAGAACAAACAATTCTATAATATCATAGTCGGAAATGTAGGAGGCCGTAAGTAATATTGTCATCGGTAATGTAGTCCCGAATTGCCGGTAATGACTGTAACGTGTCCTATCACCGTACACCCAACATTGGTCCGTACTGTCCGTAGATGGCCAATGCGGTCGTACAGTACATAGTAGGGATGCTAGATCAAAACAAAACGATCTTTAAGGGATGCGCGATCTGTTACGGTGTGCCATATTCCTGCTTCGATCCATTTGCTCCTTATTTTTTAAATTTAATAGAATTCCACCATTAAAAAAACTCGTATACAAGGTGGCCCAGTCTACAGCTCATAGAATGTCACCCCCACGCTCCAAGCTTGTTGGTTCACGAGCCGTTGGATAGCACAGGATTGGCGATCTTTGGTCGGCTCGTTGAGACCCGTCATTTGTCGGTAAATCCATTCGATTTTTTTCAACTTTGGGATAGAAATTTTACACAAAATCGAGGTTGATCCGATATGATTCCAAATTTCGATTTTTAATTGAGAAATCCTGTACATTTTACAGATCTAGTAGTCTAATTACGATAAGTCCAACGATTAAATGTCAATTTGAAAGCGACCGGTATCTGACGTGGATAAAGACAATTCTCCTGCATATTTTCATTTTAGAGTTCGAAAAATTTTCTAATCTAAAAGAAAATATAAGTTTAAAATACTTCCTAGAAAGTCAGAAGGAGAATTTTTCGCATTATTATATACATCGAAGATGCATGAAAGGTTTTTTTTTAAATATTTTAGGATGAACAATTTGATATGAGAAGACCAAACACTTCATTTGGGGCAATTACCCCAAAAGAAAACCTCGCAGTATGTTTATGTTTATGATACACACGTTGACTGTAACGCTCTTAAGGGAACGCGTCAGTGTGGTGTATCTATAGTGTGAATACTTCAGTATATTTCCACTTAAACAATTTGTAAGCGTCCCTTGAGTGTAGCGTGAGCCGAGTATGAGTTGCACAAAGTGTAACTCCAGGATTACCAACGAATGATACACAAAATCCATAGCAGTGAAAAATGAAAAAAAATAAAGAAAAGACAAACTAGTCGTATCAATTTTTGTGAGCTTTGAACAACCCTAAAAGCTCAGCTTACTCGATCTAGGTCCTTTAACCGGTAATTGTGATTGATTCGATTGTAGAACACAACCTGCCTGCGAATCTTTTGATTGTTGCGTTGTGCGTTGTTTATTATGTGGGCGGACAATCGGATAGAGACTAGGGAATCATCATTTGATTATAGTGTTGTGTGTAGGTGGCAGAACTAATTTAAATTGAAGTGAAATGTTTATTAATTTTACTGTAAACCCTAATTGGCGTAATAATTTTAATCTTAGTGAGTGCCAAAGGGTTTGCATTGTATGGAAAACGTGTTCATTATACGAGGTGTCCCGTAAAAAATAATGTTGAAAAGTACCTACATACTGTTTTTTCATCCTCAAGGAATGGGCAGCAGAAGGGGGCACAATAGATCTTATAGGTCGCAATGTATCGTCACCACCATCAACCGATAGATAGATAGATAGATACTGTTTTTGTACAACTTTCCGCTTATTAAACCAGGGCCAAATCACTGGCCCCCCTAGAGTTCTGAATAGTTGATATTGGTTCAACAACTAGAGTCTGGATAAGCAAGTAAACCTTTGATTGGTTTTCAACAAGAAGAAAACACACGTTATACAAACCAAAATTATTCTTTGTATTGAATATTTTCTCAAACACTCAAACATCCCAAATTTTTATCACTTAATCACTTTGGTTACAAATTTCCATTAACTGATGTCCCCCCCCCCTTTTACTTTGTATTCCCATTAAACTTTTTCCGTTCTTTTCAAATATACAACCCAATTTTTAAAATTTTGGTATACAGGGTGTTGTTTAATAATAATAATAATAATAAATGTCTTTATTTGCACTTGTACAAAGATGTGCCTGATTAGGGCGAGATTTAGCCTAGGGCTATTCTTACATCTAACCCATTAAATATAAAATATACATGTATAAAAAGCTTAATATAAATATATACAGAAATAATAAATTATTAGAAATCACAGTGTAATAGGTACAATTAAAAATTAAGGGGAAGTATCAGATGGAAATAACAAGGAAATTTAAAAATTAATATAAATAAAAAATAGAAAATAAAACAGTTCAAAATTACAATAGTCTAAAATTATTGATTGTTCAGTAGATGTTTTTTTAAGAGCAAACCAAACCCCTTGAAAAATTTTTATAACCTTTTAAGCCTTTAGTTTTCGCCTGATTTTTGTGAAATTTTCAGGAAATACTAATAATTCCAAAACTTAGGGTGGAGAAATCTTTATTTTTTTGTAAAACTTCGAAAAGTATTTATTTTGTTAATTTTAAATGGAAAATAACAAAAAGAAATATCCGCGCCATTCTGCATTAAATCTATGAAAATTTGCTCCTATTTGTTTTAATAAATATCAAATAGTTTTTAAATAATATGGTTTCCCATTTTTTTCTTAAATATCTTTGTAAAGTGCTGCCACATCGTTACATACATTTAAAGCTGTCGAGAAATATTACATGTGGCGCGCATATAAATACAATTTTATATTAGAAAATCCTCATAAAATAGAAGTGAAATTTGCTTCTCACAAGAACTCCGGTTGCCACTTAATTTGAATTTAAAAGATGAAGCATTTTTCATATCGCCAGAGAGTATTATACAGACTGACCGCATTATAGGTAAAACTTCTGGTATAACCGGCACTATAATAACATGGTAAAGATAACGTTTTAGAGTCTCTTACGACAACATTATGTGTTGAATTTCTATAAATCAATCGATGTCTGAGATAGGGAGGGGTTGAAGTTTCAATAGTTTTAAATACCAAAGTTAGTAGAAGATATTTAAATAAATTGAAAATATTCAACCACTTTAATCTAGTAAAATGTAAACTTATGTGATCATATTTCCGCAGATTATTAACAAACCGACAGCATTATTTGTAAACGCCTACGAGTCGCATAGGTTAAATAAGGAAAGTAGATTTGTATGCCATACAGTATTTTAGATATGACCAGATATTGACATAATTTAGCTCTGGTAGATTAGTTAGTATATGCTTATTAAGGTATAGTAGGCGAAGTGCACCATAACTTATCTTGAGCAAATGGTTGACATGCTTCTCAAATCTAAGATTTTCATCAAAAATTAGACCCAAATTCCGTGAATGATCAACAATGGGAATGATTTCATTTTGAACTGTCAAATTCATATTGGACTTGACAAATTCTCTGTAAATATTGTTAGTAAATATGATACATTTTGACTTAGATGGGTTCAAGTGGAGATTATGCTTAATACAATATTTATTAATTCAGCTTAGGTTCAGGTTAATTTGGTCACAGGCTTGATCACAATTTTCAACATTGAATTCATGTAATACTTGGGTATCATCAGCAAAGAATTGTACTGCACTTTCCATTATCCTATTAGAAATATAAGAGGTGTAAATTAAAAAGAGTAAGGGGCCCAGAACTGATCCTTGTTTAAGAGCAAAATAATTTCGATAATTTTTTTTGAGCCGCACTGATAAAAAGTTTATGTAAAATTATGTGAAAATACAGATATTTATGTACTAAGCAAAAATTACCTTATGAATTCTGTAAAAATACAATATAAGCTCACTAGATTTATTGTGTAATCTTACAAACTGATTACTGTGATTTCTTCATTAATCTGTGAATTTATTTGGTAATTATTTGGTGTGAATTCACAGTGACATTCAAACACATAATATAAAGAAACAGGTAATTTTATTGAGAATAAGTATATTTATTATACAGTGTGTCCACGGATGGGGTTCGCAAGAGGAGAAACTTTTTTATTTTTAGTTTTAACGAAAAATGTCATTCTTGATAAAAAGTTTTGCTTATTCTAAAACCTAAAATTCAACTATGACATGTCATATTTTTGCAGTCGTATACGAGGTTTGTCAAATAATATGAATTTGTGCAAGAGTAAAGTACCTTTATTTTTGAAATATGAAAAAAAAGTTATTAAAAAAACTTGTTTCTAATGACATTTTACGTCAATATACTCCGACTTTAAGAAAATACACCACGGAAGGGGTTCACAAGAGGAGAAACTTTTTTATTTTTAGTTGTAACGAAAAATGTCATTCTTGATAAAAAGTTTTCTTGTTCTAAAATTCCAAAAAACTAAATAAAATTCAGGTTTTTTCTATATTTTTTTTGTATATTTTTCTTTATGGTTATTTTTGTTATTGATTATAATTAAAAGTTACTGTTGCATTAGTAAAACATGAATTTTATTTAGTTTTTTGGGATTTTAGAACAAGAAAAACTTTTTATCAAGAATTACATATTTCGTTAAAACTAAAAATAAAAAAGTTTCTCCTCTTGTGAACCCCATCCGTAGACACACTGTATAAAAAATACCAATACACTAATGTGAATACATGATTTACATCGCCACTAACTTCTTAATGAAATTGAAGACCTTCTTTTTAACGGCTGACACTTTTCTTGAATCTTAACATCCTCTGTATGAATTCCATAGTTGTAGGTTGTGAATAAATTCTTGGGTTTTTATAATCAAAATCAAGAAATTTTCGTATCCATTATCATTTATATTTGTATTTTCCAGATATACAAAATAAAGTGTCGTAGTAGGTTTCTAACCTAGAAAATATTGATAGCATTAGTGATACAACATTTGTTGTGGACACTAGAAAAATTACAATTGAATACTCACCTACTTCGATTTCTGGTCGACTCACACCACAAAACTACTTGGAACACAAATAAATATTACTTAGGTTAGGGAGAAAAACAATATTACTGCGTTCCAATCTCTCGTAACCCTCAACTAATTTGCCTAACAGCAGCTTTCCTCTGAGACACCGAGTTCTAAAAATAGAAATCCGATAGTGCGCACATAACTAAACCCGTACAATTTCATTCACAGAATGAATTCTGTAAATCAGTAATGTTCACAATATATTTTCACGTTGCGTTGGTCGTATTTTTCACATACATTATTCTGTGAACAATTTTACAACGTACTTTTGAGGCTTATATAATATAAAATGTAGGTCACATAGTATATTTTGTGAAAATTACCATACTTATCAAGTTTTTTCACAACCATTTTTTAGAGTGCGGACCTGGATTTTAATTTTGGTCAC
Source organism: Crepidodera aurea (assembly GCA_949320105.2). Taxonomy (NCBI): domain Eukaryota; kingdom Metazoa; phylum Arthropoda; class Insecta; order Coleoptera; family Chrysomelidae; genus Crepidodera; species Crepidodera aurea. The sequence continues at coordinate 66,008,256 of OX439475.1, forward strand.
TATGTCTCTTGATTGTTCTAATGGAGTAGAACAAGCTTGCCAAATATCAAATAAATATACAAAGTGGTTCCAAAAATACGGGATATAAAAGAAATTAGCAAAATTGATAAAACACCCTGTAACTCAATAATGAAGCGAGTCCATTATCTACAGAAGCTTCTAGGGTTCACTCGTAAGGGGGTGAATTGAAGGGAGTTATTATTATTATTATAGTTAGCATATTTTCATTTTCCTATGAAACACCCTGTATAATTAGACCGAAGTTTTTAAGTATTCGTTTATTATTTAAACAATGTTTTCGGTAATTTCAAAACCATTAACAGTTAATTGAATCTAAATGATATTATGTTACATCAAAAAAAATCTTTTTCCTCAATTTCAATGCTTAGTTGCAATAAAAAATTAAAAAGTGTATTGATTAACTGAAAAATCGATTATGAAAAAGTCCTTTTTGGTTTTCTGCATTTTTAACGATATTTTTCCATATGAACAATATATTTTTTTCATACCATGTTAAAGTGGAGGTTTCAACGATGAAAATGAGTACTGATAAAGTTTAAAATTTGTAAATCAACTTTTTCGATTGAAAATTTGGTTTTTTTTAATTTAAATTCGTATAAAATCGAAAGATAAATATTTTGCTTTGAAAAAATTACGGGTTATTTAAAACACGAAAAAGAATGTTTTCATCAAGTTTTATAAAAAAAAAAATTATTTTTGCGGGAGATAAAAGTTAAAAACAAAAAAAAACTGTTTTTATGTTGTTATGTTGAAAAATAATTAATACATATTATAATTATAATTATCTACAACTTTTATATTAATATTTTTTCGATAGAATGCATAATTCACCCACAAATCGTCATCGTCATCAAATAAAAACCACTTTTTTATAATTATTTTGTGTTGTACTATACGCTCTAAAAGTATTTCCTAATGTTTATGTGACGCTTTATGTATCAATACAAAAGTTTAAAATTATCTAATTATCTACAACTTTTACCTTAAACTTTTTTCAATAGGATGCAAATGTCAGCCTCAAATCATAAAAAACCAATATCCAATCCTCAAAACCTATATTTAATTTACTTATAATTTACCCTACATTTTCCGACCACCCACATACTGCTAAGAATTTTCCATGAATTCGGGTATTTAAAATCGGTTTCGCCCTGGTCTAATGGTGATTCTGACCCTCTTAAGGTCACGTGTATTTTTGTTTTTATAATAAAAATACTTCATAAAAATGGAAACAAGTCGAAAATCTAGAAATGCAGAGATATTCATTTCATTTCAAATATATTAAAAGTCGTTCAAACTAATTCTATAAAATAGTGTGTGTGCCTAAAGGACCAGGTCCAAAGCCAGTCAAAAAAATTCTATAAAATACGATCTGTAGTTTCTTTAGACGGTTTATTGTTCTCTTCGAATGTTAGTACAAATCTACTGAAGATGCGATATATAAATTGATCAATCAATTTCAAAAAAATACAGAAATTACCATAGTTTTGGACAAAACTAAAGTAAAAGAAGCAATACCAATTTTAAGATAACATTCCCAATATTTAATGACGTTAAATTAATAAATGCGAAAAAAATCAACTGACACCATCACTTGTTGTGTCATAAATTCTTGAAATTTTTATTAATTATCCTACGTCAGTATAAATACACTTGCCAGATTCAAAACGGACGTTTTTATGTAGTTGATTTTAAGTGCTTTTACCTGCCAGGTATAATCGAACACAGATTTCGGCTCCGACTAACAAAAGGCCAAAGAATTCCGGCACGGCAAAAAATAAAACTAAAAAAATATAGAAAGAAATCGTAGCCCCTCTTGGATCTTGATTACAGTTGTTGTGTTAAGAGTGGATAAATATCTTAAAAAGGTCTCCGAACACCTTCTGTGGTCTTTCTTTTTTAATAAAGTATTATTAAGAGACAGTGCCGACGCCAATTTTCGTGGAGGAGCGATTTCTTTCTGATCAAATTTCAAACAAAACTATTTGTACATAGACGTGTATTTTCGTCAAGTAATAAAAAAAATGTTTCAAAAATATAAGTAATTAAAGTTAGTGTTAGTTTGCTTTTGTTTCCTTTCTGATTGCTTTGTTTTGATTTTTGTTCTTGTTACTAAATTTTTTGTTCATCGGGTACTAAAGTTTTATTATTTTTCCATTTTCTTTATCCTCTTAAAATTTTTGAAGATTCTTGTATTCTGAGTTTAATTTTTTACTTTGGGACATTCTCTAATTATTTGGACAAAGAATCTACTGTAATAATTTCTCTAGAATTAATTAATATTTAACGAATTAGCTAGTACATTAAAATTTGTTTTAAAGGCGCCTCGTACATGGAAAATCTCGGCTAATAACTTCAAAACTTATGAGTAATAATGAGCTTGACGATGATTGCTTGAAAGCTGCTCGAAAAGTGATAATGGTCGGGCTATTTACGTCACAGTAGTTACGAGCTTGGAAATAAGGGGTACCTATTTAGATTATTTTAAAATTAGAATCATTAATCATGGGAGAACATGCGTGGCGTATAAATAAAAATAAAACTGAAACTGGGAGATCTCGCTATAGGCTAATTATTTTATGAAGATAGATGTAAATTGCTGTATTCCGGAGGATTCGAGTACATGTAAAAATAATAATACAGTATATAGTATTGGGGCTTAGAATACTCATTAGCAAGTATATTTTTATTTAGTAATCATTTGATACATAGTGGAGTGAAATTAGACAAAAATATTCTGAAAATGGATGTAAGGGCTAAGTCAAATTTTTTAATTTTTTCGATTTTATACATAAAGAGAAGCTTGTAAAAAAAATTTCAATAAATTTGGGCTGGAGCTTCGCGAGATATGTGACAAAAACGGCATTTTTGGTATTTTTAGAGTGGATTGCTTCACTATTTTTTTAAATATCTTTGGCTCTAAGAGGCGTAGAAAAATAAAAAAAAAAAATCAAAATGACCGTGATGAAGTAGAGTATCGATCCGTATAGTAGAGTTTTTTTAAAAATGCATCCTAACCTCAAAAAATTGGGAATTGGCAATAAATAACCAAAGAATCCTCAAATATGTATTTTTATATAAAAAAAAGTATTTGTCCAGCCAAAATCGGCATTTTTCGAAAAAAAATTGAATTGGCCGCCATTTTTGGAAAAACAATAGAAGAGAAAAAAATTTTATTTTAAAAAGAAGGATTTTGTGCGTAGGTACTTTTGTCTAAGAAAATCCAACATTTTATTTCTTTATTTAAAGTGCCCAATTTAGGGAATAATAAAAAAATAAGAATTCGATTTTCATTTTTTCCAATTTTTTTATCGCAAAATATTTATGCTTGATCCTCTTAGAAAAACTGTATTTCAGTTTAAAAAAATAAAAAATATTTCAGGTTCTAAAGTAAGATTTTTGTGAGGGAACGAATCAATATAAATCAATAATATAAAAAATAAAAATCGATTTTTTTTATTATTCCCTAAATTGGGCACTTTAAATAAAGAAATAAAATGTTGGATTGTTTTAGACAAAAGTACACACAAAATCCTTCTTTTTAATTTTTCTCTTCTATTGTTTTTCCAAAACTGGCGGCCAATTCAATTTTTTTTTCGAAAAATGCCCATTTTGGCTGGACAAATACTTTTTTTTTAATTTTTACCATATCTTCCGGACATAAAAACACATATTTTCTCCAATTTTTAAGAAAATTCGAGGATTCTTTGGTTATTTATTGCCAATTCAGTAAAAAAAATAATAATGTTATACTCTACTCCATCACGGTCATTTTGATTTTTTTTTTATTTTTCCACGACTTTTAGAGCCGGAGATATTTAAAAAATAGTGAAGCAATCCACTCGAAAGGCACATTCTAAAAATATTTCTATTTATATACAGGATGTCCCAAATAAGATACACAACTAAGTTCTGTTTTTTTTAAATGGCAACCCCCCATTTTGGTTACATATTTATATTCGCCATTAAATTGTCGATATAACGCACCTAGGTTTCTTCGACTTATTTGCAATAGTTTTTGACTTATGTCAATTTATGTGTCAAAATAGCGTTGTGCAGAGATCCACAAAAAAATTCAGAACTTCAGAACTGTTCAAGATAACTTAATCAACTTTTTTCCAGTCAATTCGTTAAGCTTTAGCGCATCTTTCGAGATGTAGACGAACTCGGAGTCGATGTTTTATCGCCTACTACGATTTTTTGAAAATGACAAATTACAAATAGCAAGAACTCGACTTTTTCAAATGCATCACCCTATATTTTATTACATCATTGCATGGGATTTTTTAAGAGCTTTTTGCTGATATGGGGTTTATTTTGTAAAACTTGCGAGATTTATTGCAAAATAAGAAATGTTGACGGTTTATTCCAGAAAAACAGGAATCGAATCGTAAAATTTGACAGATTCATACAATTTTCAAAAGAGAATGTTTCAACAAAATGAAATTGTAATAGAAACAGAAATACATTAGAAAGTAAACAATTTTAGTAATACAATTTGCAAGAACATGAAAGAATGATTAATAGGAAACAATGTAAACATTTTTGATTTATAACAAATGCTCGTTCTTGGGTCACCGTCACCATCATGTTCCACACAAAAATCATTATTTCATGTTCTTGTAAATAGTATTACTAAAATTTTTGACTGTGTTATGTATTCCTGTTTATATTGCAATTTCATTTTGTAAGTAAACAATTTTAGTAATACTATTTACAAGAACATGAAGTAATGATTTTTGTGTGGAACTGATGGTGATTGTGACCTACGATTATTTGTTATAAATCAAAAATGTTTAGAATGTTTCCTATTAATCATTCTTTCATGTTCTTGCAAATTGTATTACTAAAACTGTTTACTTTGTAATGTATTTCTGTTTATATTACAATTTCATTTTGTTGAAACATTTTCTTTTCAAAATTGTATGAATCTGTCAAATTTTACGACAGCGGCCTACTCGATTCCTTTTTTTCTCGAATAAACCGTCAAACATTTCTTATTTTGCATAAATCTCGTACGATTTACAAAATAAACTCCTCAAACCCTATATCAGCAAAAACCCCTAAAAAAATGCCGTGCAATGGTTTAATAAAATATAGGGTGATGCATTTGAAAAAGTCGAGTTATTGCTATTTGTAATTTGTAAAAAGTTGATTAAGTTATCTTGAACAGTTCTGAAGTTCTGAATTTTTTTATGGATTTTTTGACACATAAATTGACATAAGTTAAAAACTATTGCAAATAAGTCGAAGAAACCTAGGTGCGTTATATCGACAATTTAATGGCGAATCTAAATATGTAACCAAAATGGGGGTTTGCCATTTAAAAAACAGAACTTAGTTGTGTATTTTATTTGGGACACCCTGTATATAAATATAAATATTTTTAGAATGTGCCTCATTGTCGTTCCTATCGTTTAAAAAAACCTCAAATCGATAGCTTGGGTAGAAAAAAGTTATGGAGCATGCACACACCCTTGGGTCACCCTGTATCTAATAATGAATCCAATGGTGGTAATATGAATCAATTTATTATTAGATAATTTAGAAAAAAGGGGAAGTGATTTAGACAACAAAATTGACAGAAACAATGTTGATGAAACGTTGATATTGTCGCTTCAAGCATCAGGTGATTAAATATTAAAACATTATGATAAGACAAACAATAGTAGAAAATATAAGCATTAGGTGGATTTTCTTCTAAAAAATTATGGTTCGCAGAGGCGTTGTAGAAAAATGTTCACATTAAGATGTAGTTTGTCCATTTTCAATTGCAGAACAAAATGATCCCGCTTTATACAAGCCGCTAATACCGACAAAAACAACTTGTCTGCACATCTGGGAATTTTGTTTCTGCAATTGAAAATGGAAAAACTGTAATATCATCCTAAAAAGCTTGACTACTATGAAAGCTTGGCTTGTTTTTTCAAAGGCTTGGCTTGGTTTTTATAAGCTTGGCTTGAATTCAAGCCAAGCTCTGTGAATCTCTGGTACGGGAATATTTTAATTATGAAACAAAGAAGTATGATGTGCGCGTATTTTGTTGTCAAGTTGATCCATCATTTAATTTATTGGATTCGAAGGACCAACTGATGAAAGCCAGGTCTCGGGATGTTAATTCGAAGGGATTGAATTCTAAATACGTTTCCTTTTATTAAAAAACAATATACAACAAGCTTTTTATTTTTTTTCTTTATATAAATAAAACTATTAAATTCTAATTGCAAAGAAAAATGTTTTTATCAAAGTTATAACTTCCCCAACTTGCCGTTTTACTAAAGGTTTGTTTAAAATTCTGCTACCTATATTATTTAATAATATCTCCGTTTCTATATACTGGATCTTATCTTTTAACTATGAATGTTAAAGTGTACAAACACAAAGACGTCTACTTCTGAAATCTAGAATAAATCCTTATTTTCTGTTTCTTGTGTGCCCGTATTCTTAGAAAGCGGATGCCATTAGTCTAACCTTCTATTATTATAGAGATAACAGTTTCTATTCACCCCGTTAAAATCGATATATCTACATTTAGGAACATAATATCAGTTGCACCATGACATTAATCGGCTATAACCATTGCAATATTGATGACATAAAAACATATTTTTATTAAATATATACTGTGTGCCATAAAGTAATCCATTGAAGAGGTAAAAAATAGAAAAAGGGACGAAAAGGAAAAGAAATGATCCGAGGAGAATAAGGTTTTGAAATTACCATCAAACAATAAAGTGCCTTTATTTTTTTTTGCATATTTTGTGTAAATCGGACCAATTTGTTTGCACCCAACGTCAACATTTTTGACAAAAACACCCCCACGTACATTACGAACTAATTGGGCTTTTACGAATTTCTGACTCGTAATTTTGAGAAATTTTAAGAAAAAACTCGATTGATGGCAAGAATGGGAAGGCCTTCTTGAAAAATAAAGAAATTATACAAACCACATATTGTTGGAGATACTGAAAAACTAAAAAAAAATTAGAGCTGAGAAGTTACAGGAATTATGAACGAAATATAAAATAGTTTAAATTCCTACGCGAATTATTATTTTATTAATAAAAATCTATTCTCACTATGGTCTATTTTTATGTACGAGAGAGTAATAAAACAGCATTTCTAATGCAAAACTTAGTACGGTCACTTTAAATATTTTTACGGAATAATCTAAATATTTCCTAAAATTCTCATAAATGTACCTGAGATAATACAAGTTTTGGGTCCTTTATTGGTCTTTTATAACCATAAGCTGTACAGAACAATAGAAAAAGGTTTGGACAGGCCAAAAGCCCTGTGTATTAAAGATAACATAGCCGTATCTTAAGATTATTTTCAATAAGTACCTATTTGCCAATTTTGTTTTATTTTAATTCCAAGAATTTCTTACAGTAATCGAATTATAAGTAGATAAATCCAACCAACCAACCAACAAATTTCACCGAAAATGCGATTGTAGGTTTTCCATTTAGTAAGGAGGTCCAGTTGTGTATTCTTGACAGCTTACTAAATGTCGTTTAGTTGCAACATGCAAGGTGCAGTGTGCAGTCTATTGTGAATTCTAGTGTGATCATGGAAAATTTGGAAGTACCGCGTAAACGACAAAAAATCGGTCTTTTAACAGTTAATGAAAAAACATTAATATTTAATTGTTTTAAATCATTTACAGACAAACATTTATGTAAAAGTGTTGATGACACAGTGGAATTAGTTAGTAGTACGCTTGGTGTTGGGAAATCTACGATTTACAGAGTTGTTAAAGAAGAGAAATGTGGCGATTTTCAAACAGCACGTAAAGCTCTAGGAAAACCAAAATTTCAAATAGAAAATCATTTGAAAGAAAGACTTCGAAGGAAAGTGCATGCGTTCTTCTTTAGAAAAGAATTTCCGACAGTAGACAAAGTTCTTGCCACGGTTCGAGATGATAAGGATTACCCTGAAATGAGTCGAAGCACACTATGGAAACTTTTAAAAGAAATAGGTTTTCTATGGAAAAAGCATTCCAGAAAGTCTATTTTAATAGAAAGAAGCGATATTGTAGTATGGAGAAGAAATTACCTAAGGACTATAAAAGAAATGAGAAACCAAAGAAGAAATATATATTATTTAGATGAAACATGGATCAACGAGGGACATACACCAAATAAATTTTCGCAAGATGAAACTGTTACAAGTCGAAGACAGGTTTTTTAAAATAATTTATCTACTGGTTTAAATCCACCATCAGGAAAGGGGCGCAGACTGATAATAGTACACATTGGTAGTTCAAACGGTTTTGTTAAAGGTGGTTTATTGACTTTTGAATCTACTCGTACCGGTGACTACCATGAGGACATGAATGCTGATGTCTTTAAAGAGTGGTTCGAACAAATGATAGATCTTCTTCCTCAGAACTGTATAATAGTTATGGATAATGCAAGTTATCACTCGAGACTTACAGAAAAAATGCCCACAACCAAGTGGTTCTGTGAGAAGAGAACTAACTGTATCATTTGTGTTCCCTTCATAAAGAGAAATTAAAAAAATATGAAATTGATGAAATTGCAAAAAATCGTGGGATGACGGTGGTTAGATCACCACTATATCATTGCGAAGTAAACCCGATTGAACTGATATGGGCACAGATAAAGGGAGAAGTTTCAAGAAAAAATAATTCTTTTAAAATGAGTGATGTTAAACAGTTGTTTTTGGAGGCTGTAAATAATGTGAAGCCTGAAAACTGGGAAAAGGCAGTAAATCATACGATTAAAGAAGAAGAGAAAATGTGGAAGTTGGACAATATTACTGATGAAATGATCGAGCCACTCATTGTAAATATTGGTTGCGACAGTTCATCTTCTGATTTCGATTCTGATTTGGATTTGTAGGTAAGAAGTAGTTTTTATATTAAAATTATTATTTATGAACGTAACGTTGTTTAAAAGTCAAAGTTTAATCCCTTATACCTACATAACCCGTTTGACACAATGTTCTTAACATACCTTGTGGAAAAATAAAATATTTTAGAAAAAATTGCACTTTTTTACCTTCAGCTGTTTAGAAGTTATAAGCAGGTTAATTAGGTGAAAATATAAGTGTACACCCGATATATTTATTATATTTATACAAAGGTTATTTCATACGAAAATACTCGAGGTATAACTTCACAAAATATTTTAACTGTCTTCTAAAAGAAGTGGTACGCCTATGGATTACGAACGCTTTATTATTTTAATACTCTCTCATACATAAAAATAGACTATAGTAATATCGTCCAAAATAATTAACAAAAAAAGCAATAATTACTCATAATTCCCGAGGTACACAGATTATTTTAATAAGCAGCAATGACATTCACTAAATATAATGAAACACTGACAACAATATTCAACAAACGTCAAAATATCCTAACAACGGGAAATTAAGGCACCTCTAATATCCCAAGGAAGTTATGACCCTGTTTATTGATGGCGTAACCATGATGATATAAGCTTTTAATTAGGAATAAAAATATTAAAATTCCCGACACTAAAACAAAAATACATAGGTCCTTCATTGTACCAAAAAATACCAAATTACCAAAAAGGGCAATGTTATAAACAAGTAGTTGGTATGAATAAATTTGGAAATGTTCCCAGACAAGTTGCAACATCAGCGACTATTTTAATTGACTCAGGATGAGATTTATTAACGTTCAAACGACATGGTGGATAGAAATTCTCCACCGTCGCTAAAGAATATATCGAAAATTCAAAATACAAAAAAACATCTCCCATGAAATTCTTAAATCAATTAAAGAAATTTCAACCGAGATCACATCGAATTTAACAGAACCTTAAATCAATCAACATCATCAGTTAATACAACACAACCCCCAAAGCACCCATAATAATTAAAGACTCTTCTAATTTTACTATTAGTTATCATATTGTTAAATAATTTAATATAATTTTTTCTTGTGAGTATACGAATTTTTTATTTGGTCGTAGATAAAATATTATACAAAACTCGTGTTGTTAAGGGGGTAGTCCTCTAAATATGGCTGAAAAATAGGTGTTTTTCGAAAAAAAAAATTATACTAAAACAAAAGTAAATGACAACTTTGAGTATATCCATTTATTAATAATACAAATAGCTTTCGGGCACCATTTTCTTTTACGCCATCAGCCGCTTCCCGTGACCGCTGCACCAGGTGAAAGCACCCCTACTCATGTGTAATAAGCTGTTTACAGCACTCGTATGTAATATACTGTTATTGCGGATATTTGATAACAAAGCTCAACCGAAAGGAATTACCTGCACTTAATTTTTACAAAATAAATAACTCTCAGTTGAAGTGTTAATAAACCTTAATAATCCTATCATAAAATTTCTAGGTCAAATCGGGATGAATTGTTCTACATCAGGTAAACTCAAATCTTACAAAGTAATTCTGAAAAGTTTATTACAGATCGTCAGTTCTAGATGTACCGGATTGAGAACTACAACAATAAATGCTTTTTTGTATTATTTAAGATATAATAAATATGCTTTACACCATTAGTCCCAAATATGTAAATACATTATTATGTTGAATATGTATATATAGATGGGCTAATGGCTAAAGTATACATTGTCAAATAAACACGAACGCACACGCATACACCATTAGTCTTGTTCTGAGGCATTTTTCGACATATTTTTTTTCCTAATTGTAATGTTTTAGTTGTAATTTTCACTCAATATCGATACTTACAAGTAAAATAAATAATACTTTATTCTAATTTTAAATAAAAACGTTAAAAAAAGGATGACTTACATTCTTAAATATGGTACATATAATATAAGTAAAATATAAAATCAACTACAATTTGGTATTTTTTAAATAATCTGAGCTAGTAAATCCACTACACCAAAACTAAATAATGTACACCTGACGTACATTTCGTTGATAAGGTCAACATCATCAGAAGTCAATGATGATACTGTCGTTTTTGTTGTTTTCTTTTTTTTTTGTATCAAACTGTTTTAATAGTCAAGAACACTTAATTTTTATATAGGGTTAAGAGTGTTCTATACCCATCAACTCTGTCAATTTGATACATCGCCGCTTACGTCTTCGCTGGACCTAAAGAAATTGTTAGGCAGCATGAAATACATCTGTGTATTTGCGGTTGCATTTTCAGTCGTGGATGGAAATTAGATTTCTATTGACATGAACACAACTTTATGTGATCTAGCGGTATTAATTTGAACTGCCCGAAACGCGTAATGTTTGTTTGTTTATCTGCAGTTTGACATTTGAGGATTTGAATTTGAGCGCGAGCGAAACTAATATGAGTAACTTTTCCTATAAATTTTGCATACTAACTCACAGTTTTTATTCGGGACAACAGCTTAAGGCTTACAAAAGTTTGCAAACCTATAAGCAGTATGAGGCCAAGGCTGTTCATAGTGTTTTAGCCAAATTGTGAAAATTGTGTTTAATATACAGAAATAATACAAATAAAACAAATTGTAAATCTTAGATGTTTATATATTCATAAAATAAAGTAAATTATGAAAAAAATTAATTCAATGGTATTTGCGAGGTACACATGTTTATAAATGCACTACACACTACTACAATTTTGTCCAATGCAATATATACCTATCTCTTTTTTTAGACAACATACTCGTTGGTATTGTTTCATGAAAAATCTTATTTTTTTTAAAAGATCAAAAATTCATTCTACATGAATTCGTACAGTGGCAATATTATGTGTATTTTCCAAATCAGAGGGATGTAGTTGATTTTTTCCTTTTGTAAAGGCTGGCATATTTACATTAAATTAATTAAAAAACCTGTCGGCTACAACAATATCACCTGGTAAAATTAAATTTAAAAAACCACAGTTTTCTGTCAAAAATTTGTCACTATAGTGTTTTAACAGAGCAGGTTTACCGAAAATTTACACAAGTAATAATAAAAAAATACATATAAAAGATCGCCAAAAATACCTGTTATAAAATGCCTAGAACAAATACGTCTATTATTCACTTGGCTTTCAGAAAATGTACCTCATTTGAAAGCTTTAATCCAAGCATTTCTTCATTCACTAGACAACGTATTTAAATGATCCTCTCCGTTTGTCAAAACAGCAGGAAATCGGGAAAAATGATACATTATCTCTTTCAGAATGCATTGAGCATTTAATAACACAACAAAAATGTGGCATTTTCTATTTATTTCTTCTGAATAAAGAACTTTCTGGTGTTTACATAAGAAACTAACGTTGTGTCATAAAGTGTCATAAAGTTGTGTGCCACCCAGCAAATATGGCCGACCTGTCACCTACGTCATCCTGGAAAGGTCTATATTCAAGTCAACACAACAATCCAATGTAAAAAAATGCAATCAGAATAACTGTTGTCTTCAATTAACTTCCTCGTTTGAGTTAACGAATCTCGAATTCGGGTTTCGCCATACAATGACCTTTTTTGATTGGCCAGGATTCTGTAAAACTCCGACAGACCACGAGCGCAATGCGAGAGATCCCGCTCCACACAGGCAAACCTTTCGAAATATAAATCTTCTGGTAAAATGTTAGTTTTTAATTAAATTTTAGAAAAAACTACTTACTTTTTCCAAAATGGTAAATACAAAAGTTGTTCAGTGGCAAATGAAGAACGGCGGATGATAACTTATATACGTATATGACTTTTTTTATATTATTTCTTTTATTTCATGTTATTTCTTTTATGTATATAAAAAAAAGTGATCATCCGCCATTCTACGATGAATAATAAGGTCGGATACTACAAAAAAATATTTTTTTTGTTGAGTATTAAGCCCGCAATTTTAACATTAGCATTTCCAATATGGCGGAGGGTATAGAACCCTTAAGTCTGTACAAAAAACTCTAAATCGTGTTTACGTGGTACATTAGTTCACAAATTCATTTCCCCTGTCTCGATCTTTACTAATATTTGTTTGTTGGCCCCATTTTAATATGTCTTGCTTTCTTTTGTGTTATTATCACTAGTAATCTCCCTAGAGCTTGAATTACTATCGGAAATATTTCCGAAAGCATGAATTTTTTAAAAGTATCCCGAGTCGAAGACAAGGGATACTTTTTTAAAAAAATTCATGCTTGAGGAGATATTTCCAGATAGTAATTCAAGATCGTGGGAGATTCGGTAAGAAAATTACACACCAAAGTAATATAAAAAAATTATAACGTGATATTTTCGTAAGATACCTTCATATATACCAAAAGAATATGTTCCTAGGATTTTAGTAGTATGAAATAAACATTTGTTGGTCTAAAACAATCTATCTATTAGCTATCAACCAATCTGTATTATTTTACAGTGAACGGAAGGGTGTATTTTTATAATTTGACACTTGACAGAAATACTAACGCTGCGGTACAGCGCAGGATAGGAAAATACTATCGTCAAGATTTTTGGTTGCTATGTAATGAGCTGAAACGAAGGCTTCTTATTGGTTAAAAAATGTTGGTGTGGAATTTTCATAGTATTTTCTTATTCTCTACTTCCATCTTGCTTTCGTTCTTCCTCTTGGTCTTGTTTCTACTTGCCTAGATTCGATTACGAGTCCACCAAGTGTATCTATTTCTCGTTTTAATAGTTGACCGAACCAACGCATTCTTTTGGATTTAATTACTCTTACTGTTGAATTTATTCAATTTCCTGATTTACCAATGGCCTTATTTTTTTTCTTCTTTTTCTTTTTCTTCTTTAACTCTTTAGGTATCATTATCCTTCTTGTTAATTATTGTTTCAAATACTATAAGTTGCTATTCTCCTGTATTTTTTTTTAATAAAAAAACGACATAATTTATAAAAAAAATATCGTTTAAAGATTGCTGTTTATTTTCTTAATATGTACGTTTTTTATTTAGAATTATTAATATTATAGGTTTCATGAACCAATTTACGTCATCATTTACTTCATCCATTCCCTTTATTTTTTTAGGAATAATGACCCAAACGGCATCTCACACTTTTGCACCAACACAACACACACGCGATCCCAATCCAATAGACATCCGAGACCAAATCGTCGAAATTTTTCCGGTACTCGCATTTGTCGAAAGGACCGCAGCAAGCGGCATGTGAGCGACTTTTATATAGGGTGTTACAATAAAAATAAGTTTTGGATGAAAATTCGTGTCATTTAATCCATAACTAGGATTTTTCAATGAGTTTTTGGTGTGTACTAGGCAAGTAATTATTCACGACAGTCCATAGAAGTTTCTCGTAATCTTGCAGTGAATTTAATTCTATATTGAACAAAATTTTAGTTCTCCTGGACCGAAATTTAAGCTTTTAGTCCAAAAGTGATTTTTTCCAGAAACAACATAAATTTTTCGCTATAAAACTTCTCGTATTTGATGCCCGAGCCGATGGATTTTTCGTAAAAATTCTTATTTTTGTTCTTTTCGTTTTTTTCCACAAATTTCCCCAGTAAGCAAACTTCCTGCTAAAAACTATTGCTATGAACAAACAAATTCCAATTAATTCAGGACCCCCTCGGCACTCCCAAACGAGTGCTCTCTTCTCCTTTTAGTTGATATCCGAGCCGATCCACCGGTGACTATGCGGCGGCGGCGAGGTGAAGGGGCGAGGCGGCCGAGCGGCCGTAAAGCAGCAACCATAAACAGCTATTTCACTTGTGTGTGTATCAGACGTGACAAGCACCTTGTCGAGCTCACTGGTAATCGATACAAGTTCCCCTCCCGCTCAGGTCCCCTAGTGTTCGTCTGGGGGACGACTCGAGCCCTTTGCCGCCTCCTGAGGTCTTAGAGGGTGTCACTATTGTAGGTTTCGATAGGATATTTTGATAAATAATAAATAAGATGTACGAAAAATGTCGTTTAGCCTGTTCGATGACCTGGTTTTGGTCTAGTATATTTTTCCTTTCGGTTAATCATTGTCGACCCACCAAAGATATTTAATTAATTAACAACGTAGGTATTTTTATTTTGAAGAAAAAAGGGATTAAAGTTTTTATTGTAGATTCCAAGTACGAAAAGTTTACTTCAAGGAGGGTTTTTACTTTTAGTTTTATTTGATATCAGAGTTTTGAGTTATTATCTCACTCACCAATTAGGATTCTATAACCAACATGATAATGGAAATTCGAAGCAAAAAAGATACTGCTCGGCAGCTTTCTTAGATATCTCGCACACGAGACTGCATTACGAACTAAATAAGTATCTACCTAATCCTCATTGCCATCTCACAAAATCTGACGGTAAACATTCAGTGGACTCAGACTTTTAGATTTCAATGAAATATGAGTCAAAAGTTTTTAAAGCGATACTATCAGATGACATCTTTAGCTGTTATAAACACCACATTATCCCTAATCAACATGGATTCTATAGAGGCCGATCCATAGCTATCAATCTTGCCATCTTCCAAGAATTTCTAACTAACTCTATTGAACAGGAAAATCAAATAGACGTTATTTACGCCGATCTATCAAAGCTTTTGGTAGAGTGTCATTATTTCTTGATTAAGAAACTTGCCAATATTGGAGTGTCTGGCAGTTTTCTCAGCTGGATCAAGTCCTACCTTACAAACCGACGGCAACGCGTTTCAATTTGTAGTTCAGTGTCACGCGAAGTGTTTGTAACTTCTTGTATTCCACAGGGTTCACATCTTGGCCCTGTTTTATTTATATTATTTATTAATGACATTCAATAGTGGCTTGGTCTGCCCTATTCCTTGTAGTCCTATCCAGTATTGGGTTCTTTTGTTATTTACTTCTTTTTCAAGTTCATCAAGTATTGTGCTGGTGCTTATTCCGCAGAAGGGTTCAGGTCCCTTTTTTGCGAATACCTCTGCTGTTTCATAACCCTCCACTCCAGTGTGTCCCGGAACCCATAGGAGTGTTGTTCTTACCTAGTTCGTTTAGATTCTCTAGGCACTCCCAAACCATCTTGGAGTTGATTACGTGGGAGTTCAAGGCATTAATGGCTGCTTGGCTGTCTGACATAATGATGATCTCTTGTCTGCGAAAATTTCTTTCTATATTGAACTGGACACATTTTTCGATGGCGTAGATTTCAGCTTGGAAAATGCTCGGAGCTTTGCCTTGTACTTTCGAAATATTTGGTTCCAGGCCCATATACTCCTATTTCTGTTCCTTCTGTTGTTCTGGATCCATCTGTGTACTATTTAATGGCACTTCTTTTGAGTTTTGGGATAGTCTCTTTGTCCCATTCGCTTTTGTTACTTAACTTGTGTTGAATTCTTTCACAAAGCTAAACTTCTTTGGTTTGGTGATTTCCAGGAAGGAGTCGTAACCTGCGTTTGGTCATTCTGTACGTTGTCCTTATCGCTATACCTTCCACCACTATTTGAAGGGGTGTAAGGCTTAGGATGACCTTCATGGCGATCGTTGGGAATGTTCTCATTGCATCTGTTATGCATACACAGGCTAGTCTTTGGATTTTCGATAGATTTGCCTTTGTACTGGCCAGCTTGTATCTCCTGTTCTTACTATACCACAGGTTATTATTCTAGCCCATCCGTTACCTCCTTTATTATAGTGAACAACCATGGTGACAACGGTCACTGACGATACTAGCGTTTAACACTAACCCGACAGCTGCATTACTCAACCTCCAGACCAGTCTAAACAAGAACCAAAGCTGGCTTAAAAAGTGGAGTCCAGTAAATCAACACGTGTAATTTACATTGCTAAAAGAAACGTGCCCTCCTGTAAAAATCAGTGATCACCAGATCCCACAAGCAGAAGACGCTAATTATCAAAGTGCTAAATTAATCCAAATGTATTGGACCATTGGTCGGAGATCACAATTATTAATGAAAAATAAGATTCTACTATATAAATTAATAATGAGACCTGTCTGGACCTACGGAATTTAACTCTGGGGTACAACAAGTAATTCAAATATCGAGATACTCCAGAGGTTTCAAAACAAGGTTCTCCGCGGATATCTAAATTGCCTCAGTCCGTAAGGAGATTCAGCGGGAAATACCGTGGAAGATAATCAGTGCATTCTAATAATTTTGATTTTTTATAGTAATTATCCTTTTCTCCAAAGTAGATATTTATTTTACTATTGAAAAACTGTAAAAATGCAGTCCACAATATTTCCGTTTTTTCAATTTTTGACAAAATAGATTTAGTTTTCCAAAAACAAAGTTAACGATTTTTTTATTTTTGTTTCAGTACTACGAAATGTCATATGGCCTTAATGTGGAAATGCACAAACAGGTGAGTCGAAAACGTTATCAATTACATATGGGTTTTGGGCAACGAAAAGTGTGGAACAAGTTGTGAAAATAATCAAAATGTATGGAAAAATGATATCAAATTGTAAATGAAAAAAATACAATAGTCTAAATTGCTGATTTCCAATGTTTTTTTTACTAGAAAAACAACTTCATCACAAAAGAATAATTTTTGGTGAAAAATTGAACATGGTTAAATTAAAATTTTAGATCAAATAGGGGGGCAAAAGTGTAAAAATAGTCGGGAAGACAGCGAAAAGTTATGGAGAATTTTTTTTTTCGTAGCAAAACGCTCTGTGGGAATGTTTTCTATAATTACAATCTGATCATGAAGATCAATTTAGTTCTAACCTAACTTAACTAGAATTATTAAATACTAAGGTCCTACGCACTAGTGTAGGGTCTGATAATTTTAGTAACACTACCGGTAACGTGTAACCCAATGCTCTGTTTGTATCTACCACTGTCACTGAACTAGTTCAAAAGGTTTGGTCCTCTTGAGTCTTCTTTCTAAATTGGTATTATCGAGGAGCTGGATGACCTCAACGTTCCCATGTTGGAGCAGCCGTTGTTCATGGCTGCTGGCAGATTTAGATATAGTCTTGTCAACAGTCTCTACATCCAGGTCCCTATGAAGATCACTGTTGCGACAGTACCAGGGTGCATCGACGATGTTCCTTAATACTTTATTTTGAAAACGTTGGATAACTTGAATGTTACTTTTACTGGCGCAGCCCCAAAGCTGGCTACCATACGTCCAAACGGGTTTCAATATCTGCTTGTAGAGGAGCAGTTTGTTATGTGTGGACAACTTGGAGTTTCTTCCTAATAACCAATACATCTTTTTATATTTTATACCAAGCACTTCACGTTTCTTTTTAATGTGAACTTTCCAGCGAAGTCTAGCGTCGAGTGTCATTCCAAGATATTTTGCTGTATTAGCATAGGGAATTTGAGCTTTATTTATTCTTATGGGAATGTGTTGGTTTCATTTATTAGTAAAGTTAACATGAACAGATTTATTTTCATTTAACTTAATACGCCATTTTTTAGTCCAGGTGTTAATCTGGTCTACAGATGTTCGTAATTTTCGGTTAGCTTCTTCATGGTCTTTTCCAACATCCAACAGAATGGCAGTATCATCAGCAAATGTTGCAATAGTATCGTGCTCAACGTTAGGAATATCACTGGTATACAGTAAGTAGAGTACTGGACCTAGTATACTACCTTGGGGTACTCCTGCCTTAATTTCTCTTAGATCAGAATATACATCTTCCTGTTTTATTCCGAAATATCTGTTTGATAAATAGGATATTAAGAGTTCTGAATCCTGACGTGGTAGTAACAAATTTGGTTAAGGCCCTCATGCCAAACTTTATCAAAAGCCTGGGCCACGTCTAGGAAGACGGTGGAACAGACTTTCTTTTCCTCTAAAGACTTTTCAATTATGTCTGTGATTCTGTGCACCTGGTCGATCGTTGAGTGTTTTTCTCTAAAACCAAATTGATGGGAGGGAATCAGGTCCTTTTCTTCTATTGTAGGTTTTAATCTCTTAAGAAGCAATTTTTCGTAGAGTTTCGAAATAACAGGCAACACAGAGATGGGTCGGTATGATTTTACTTCTTGGGAAGGTTTACCTGGCTTTTGGGTCTCTTCACCATTTTGTTGGTCTGGAACGTCATTTCTAAGTGTTCTGCGAATGTGGTGGCTTTTTGTATATTATTTCGTGCCCAACTCCCGTCTTCCTTTCTGATTGGTGGGTTATGTGTAATAGGACTTTTTAATCATTTGGTTGCTTTCCAGAGTGAATAATCTGTACTGCTGTTTAGTTAATTCACTCAAGTAGTCACCAATCGATTCATTTTTAATACGCCGAATTTCGCGTTTTCGCTGTTGTATATGGAGAATTAAATCAAACTATATAATCGTTTTCTTATACATAGGAAATTGTGAATTTTAAAATACATACATGCACAAAGAATACACTAAAAACTAAAACTAAAAATTATAGTACAATTCTCCGCCGATGAAAATGTCTAAATTACCCAAAACCGATATAATCAAATTTCCATCCCGTTTAATAAGAGAAATAAGAACCCTTATCGTTTATATTCTCCCCGATCCATCCAAAGATTTCCTTGTTTTAATTCCATCGGATTATGATTAAAGCGTTCGCAAACATTATTTCCTCGACAAAAACGATCTTCTTCCTCGAAGTCAGAAGCTTCGATTCTCCGAGCCACAGAAATCAGATATATGGATTGCAACTGAAAGATAATGGCGGAAAATGATAGCTTTTTGTTTGGACTGAAAATGGTGAATAAAAACATTGGATTTAAAATATATTTTTTTTAATTTAAAAGACGCTTTAAGTGAGTGTTTTTTGGGTATCTTCTTAAATTGTGACCATTCAGAAATGTATACAGGGTGCTTAATTGAGAATACATTAAACACATACATAACACAATTAGACAATTCCAAAAAACTTATATTTATTGGGTGTATTTTGTTTATTCATGGATATGTGGGTTGATAAAGGTTACATTTTAAAATTATTTTGAATTATACAGGTTGTCCCAAAAAAGTGTGGCGTATCAGAATTTTGTATAGTGTCTAGTATCTAGTGGTTATTAAAAAATAAGACAAAAAATATTAAAGAAATCCAAGAAAAATATTGTTGGTTATTTCGTTAATAAAAGATCTTACAGACTTCATAAAAACATTAAATATCTTAAAAATCACAAGATTTTCGGTATGTAAAGGTTATTCGTTTTTTACTTGAAAACTGTTAAGCAATACAAAAAAATTAAAAATAGCTTCAAATACCATGGGCGTAGAAAATGGTTGAGAAAAGGGGATATACTCTTCTAACTGCACGCCACTGGATCTAGATATGAAACATGATTTTTTACTGAAATATGTAATTTTACATTTAAAAACGACCTGCTAAATTTCAAATTAATATATTAATCCGTTTTAAAGTTTTTAAATAAAAACATATATTTTTTTTAACTTTAAAGCCTGTATTTCGAAAGGTAATCGAGTTGAACCCCTCATTCCTTATATCATTTTGTCCAATTTTACGAGAGGTATCTACAGCCAGACGTTGTAAGTGTCATTTGGAAACACCCTGTATATCTAGTTTTACCGTGTTGATTCTCAGAGTATGGATTATTTATGATACTTTCTCCGCCAATTTTTCCTCTTTATCTTCCTCCTCTTTCGTAATTCTTGTGCTTCTCATTTTTAGCGTTTCCGTTCTACCATCTTGATTGTTTTAATGATCTTGATTTTCTCTACTAGATTTTCAACTCTTTTTCTCAGTTTCAATTTCTTATTTAGGGTGTCAAGTTTGTCTTCTGTTCTGGCGCTAAATGTCACTAGTGGAACAAAATTATGTACACCTAATATGCCCTCTAACACACGACGTTTTCACCGAGGCCGCCCTGTATAAAATTATATTATTTATAGTTGACGCACTATATATAAATATTTTTCAAATTCTTAATTTTTAGACAATATATTTATCACAAAATTTACCAGTCAATTCAAGAAAAGAATAGAACTTTGTTTTAAACAATATCAACACAGAGATGATTACTCGTTTGACACCAGCGCTATTACCATTAATGTCGCGGTAATCGAAATTCCCAATCTCATTTATCTGATTTCCGCTTAACGTGAAAGTTCGATATCACTCAGACGCTAAACTCTAGGGTTAGACGTTTATTCACCGTCTTCAATGAATCCCTTGCAAAATTTGAATAAATAAACTCTTTACCAAAAGTTTTTCGTAGTCTTTTAAAAGATATTTTTTATAAAGAAAAAAATTCTATGCTTAATCACATAAAATCACGAAGTAAAATACGATCAGAAGCCTCTTTGTTTTTTGTATCTGATTTGGTGACCTGATTTAGTAGTCATAAATGCAGAACCGGCTTTGAATATAATGAGGGTTCAGGAACAATATATTTTACTTTCCCGGCCCCTCGCAAAGGGAAAGTATTGTGAACGCGCTAAAAAAAAAATTTTGAGATAACGACGGATATATCCATTTTGAGGTCCCCTAAGACGATTAAAACGATTTCCAGATGGAAGTCTGTCCGTCTGTCTGTGTGTGTGTATGTGTGTCTTCCACGATAGCGTCCGCACGCTTAATCCGATTGAGCTGAAAGTTGGTATAAAAACGGTTTTTCGCAAATATCTCGCTAACGGTAAGTTTTATCGAAAAAATTCAAATGACAATTTTATAACTTAGAAAATTTCCTACAAAAAACATGTATAACTTTTTTTCGTAAGACTAACAGTTTTTGAGAAAATTCGATTCAAAAAGTTGTAACTTTTATTTTTCTCATAATACGTGCACTCCTTTCCACACCAGCTTTGAGGTAGAGTACAAGATGGAGTTTTTTCAGTGGTGTCCCCAATAGACATAATCTACGTTCATTTGTGATTAAAAAATATTTATTTATTAAAGAAAATAAATAAATTATAAATTATTTTTTATTAGCAGAACCATTATTTATAAAAAAAATTATAATAAATTATTATTTATTTCCTTTTTTATTAAATAAAATAAATGTTAAATATATTCCACCGTATTTGTAAAGTCAGATGTGTTTTCCCACCAATTTATTTGGCCTTAATCATAACTTAAAACGAAAAAAAGTACAATTTAATTAATTATGTTAAATACAATACAATATTTACCTAGAATTATTATGTTTCTTCGTCTGACATTTCAATTAACATGTCCATCTCTCGGTCATCTTCTTCTTCTGTCTCCTGCATTTCCATAGCTTCCGTTAAGTCTACTTCTTCAGTAAGCTCATCATTGTCATTGTCATTATTGAACGCATCCGTTGATTTTAAGCAATTCTGACCGTGACAATTACCGCAATACTGGTGAACAGTGTAACCCAACTTTTCTGCAACCACAGTTGAAGGTACATCCCTTGGTGCAGTTACAAAAAATTCAGTTAAGTAGACTATCAGGAGCGGGTGGAAGAAGAGTTTTAACTGGCTTCAAAATTTCATCATGTGATTTACATCCCCAGTCTAGAGGGTCAAGCTCGTTACCAAGGCATACTTGTACTTGGTAGTAAACTCGATACAGATGTTGTCGAGCAGCACTAGATATTGGAGGAAGAGAAAATAGTTCTACCGGTTTAGTTGTGTTAATTTTGCGAAAGTTAAATATCAATGATTATCAATGCACACTTCTTTTGCTGGTGCTTTATACATATCCAGCAGAAACCGGATACCATTATTAAAAATCACCTCGGGAGAGCATACTTCTTTAGTAAAAACATCGACGTACTTAATTAATTGCTTATTCTTTTCTACTAATTTAAAGGCATTAATTTTACCTCGGTGAAAAGTAGCGGATGTTGTATCATTGCATGTAAAAACAAAATATGATTTTTACATGTTGGATGCAAGCCTAAGCTTTGCAAGGAATAAATTGTTGTTGGTATTTTTGCTTTTCCCGGTTTTAAAAACTATATTATTTTATCGATGGGTGTTCTTGCAATTAACAATTATTAACAAATGTCTTCACCTACAACAATGCTTGTTCTTCTATCGGCTTCTTCAAGTGCTGTTTCAATGATGAGAACATCAGCATCGTTTTAAGCTTGTTTTACAGTAATGTTAACAGCTTCAAATTTTTCACGTATCATAGAAATAAATGGTGTGGAAAGGAGTGCACGTATTATGTGTTTTTTGTGGTTTGTAAGTTATAAAATTGTAATTTGAATTTTTTCGATAAAACTTACCGTTAGCGAGATATTTGCAAAAAACAGTTTTTCTTGACCTTTGACCCTGCATAACTTTTTTAGCGGCAAGGTATAGGCGGGGACTTTTGAGATGTTGTTTAAGATCACTAAAGGAAACATCATGCAAAAATTCAGTTTTCTCCTACTTTTTCCGAAGTTGGACCTAGTTTTTGTCTAAATTCCCTGGATAAAGATGTGACCTTTTACTCAAAAATCCGTGTTAATTCAATTATAGGACTTACTATTCAAGGTATTTTGATGTATTCCTCTTTCGTGTCAAAGTCTTAAATAGTTTACGAAGGTCAGGATCTGTTAACATACTCCAGCGTATTTGTAATGGGTTCTTCTTCAAGTTTTAATGTCTAAAAGAATATTTTTTATTGGGAAATATGATCGTGGCAGATCTTTTTTAATTTCTCAAAAATCTATTAGGAGTTGAACTTCGTATTTTTTAAAAAAATTTTTGTGCACTTATTGTACCGTTAACAAAATAAATTTTAAAAAATAATGTGCAAACCTTAAAGACTTATTTTTCCAATCCACATGTACGAAAAAATTGAATGTATTCGAGTTCCGACTGAATTCTTTAGAAACGTGGCATTACAACTTTTCGTTATTCCCGTTCTGTCTCTGGATGTATTTCTGTGGTCGCGTTCCCGATTTTCCAACTCGTGCCCCGTGTCTCTCGTAATTCTTTATTGATTGAAAGAAATGGTGGAGAACCAACTCAGAACTAGCAGGGATCGGGATATGAGAAAGAGAAAAGAAAAGGAGAGCGAAAGGTGTCAGGCAAACATGTGAAGTGATCTAACCGCAGACAGTAGCGTATCGTGCAAATTGGAATGTTTCCACTATATTTTATCCAGCAACGTATTAGTTATAACTGATACAGGAAAATGTCAAATTTTACGTGTTATTTATAGGTGCGTCCTCACAAAAAAAAACATGTTTAACAAACGCTTGCGAATGCTTGCAAACATTTGCAATTATAGTGTATCCACCAGCCAAACATTCTCAAACATCTGTATATGTATAGTAGAACCCACCGCTTTATGAGAAAGAAAAAACAGCAAAGGATACCGCCAATAGAAGAAATGCTAATTGATCTGGACATTTTTGAGTTCTTTAATGTTGAAAACGCCGTACACTGTCCATGTACATAAAAATAAAATGATATTTTGGCTATTAGGACCACTGTGCAAAGATTCAATAACCAACTTATTGAAGATCGTTAGGGGTAATTTGCGTAAAATTTCTATATTGATTAACTTTCTTTAATATGAATTTACATTTTAATTTCTATAACGCATATTAGATTTCAATAGAGGTTGACCACTCCACCTCGCCCATAGGTTCATTTTCTGATCTCTTGTGAGATTCACAAACGTTGCTAATTAAAATTTTTGTCTCAAATTTTAATTCTAAAATTAAAAACACGGTGAATAAAGTCATAAATATTATAAATTAATTAAATTAAAAAGCATACTATGATATCGACAACGAATTTTCATTGTATCTCAATTGCATTTATTATTATTAGACAAAATAATATCGTGCAAATTCTACCTCAGTTTTTGTTGAAAATCTTCAAAGTGCTCTCCTGTAAACTAAGTAAAATATAGTTACAATGTTATTCATATCAGGTATCGATATATACTTACACATTTCTGACTAGTTAGGATTAACTTAGAGCTAGACTTATTGGGGAATGCAGCAATTAGGTTTTAAAGAAAACTCTTTAAAGATGGTGTGGTAAGTCTTAGTTACAATAATTTTTTAAATGAGAGAGAACCAACTTACATCTTTGTGAGGATGAACCATTGATGTTATAACAGTGATGTACATTAATGAAATTATTTAGTCAATTTATAAAATACAAAATCTCAAAATTATACACTATATTTGACATATTAAAACTTAAATTTAAAATCAACACGTGGTTGTAAAACTGAAATTCAAAAAATTACTGAGGCTCGAATTCTTCTGTTCCCAATGTCATTATTTGAATGGCCTTTTGCTATTTTCCTAAATGGTCTACAACGTTGATGTTATTAACAATTTAGATCCTGATGTTTTACAGCATTATTTAGGAAAAAGTTTATGGATCAATTTTATATTCTATTAATTATGTAACCATAGTAGTGCCATCTGTAGCTTGGATGTTGTACAGACATGTCTTTGTGGTCCATCATCTCTCAACTATCACTGTCGAGATTATGGGCCCCAATTACATGTTGGTTATTATTAGTTTGAAAGTAGGAAAATTGATACTTAAACTTCATCATCCACAATACTGTAGTTATGATGATAATTATTAGTAGAACTTAGAAGGTATGAATAAATTTCACTGAGATGTTTGATATCAATTTTTTTGTTAATGTAATTTTGTTCTTGTGAGATCCAAGCCATTTCTAAAAAGAGTCTTTTAGAGTAATTTGATTCAACATCTAAAATTGTTGAGGAATCGCAGTCCATTCTGTGATCTAGTTTATTGACATGTTCTGCTAAAAAGCATCTCTCTGGATATAATCTAGCGTCACTTTTGTGTGAGCTTATGCGACTCTTGAGTGGTATAGAAGTTTCACCAATGTAAACATTGTTGCAGTCTTTACAGGGAATTTTGTACACAACATTGCATAAGGAGTTTTTCGGTGTTTTGTCTTTAACTTTACTGTAAGGTTAACTGATATACTCGGTTATGTTTTGGGTTGCATTATTGTTATTAGTAATATTTCTGTTATTAATTGCTGAATTTGTTATGTGGTTGTTGCCTGGGGGTTGGTCACCTATCCGATCAGCATCCGTTAAGATAGAAGCATGATGAAATAGTATGTTGTTTACTAACTTGGTTGCGTAAAAGTTATCTATGAAAAAGTTTTTTAGGATGATAGATAACTCTTACCAAGTAGTTTGGCTTGAAATATAAAAGATTGGCTTGGGCTTGAAAGTCAAGCTTTTTAAAAAGGAAACCTTAGATGGCTTGATTTTTGCAAATACAGGCTTGACTTTCAGCTATGATGGCCGTGGATCACGTACCCTAGTGACACATCATAAACAATTGCCCAACTGCCGCCGTCTATCTACTGTCTACTTTTAGTTACCGTTGATTGCTTAATGAGATTAGTATAAATATGAGCCAGACAAAAGTCTCCGATTCCGACGAACCGATCGCTTTACTCAACTTACGGTTTCAAAAATTTTAAAATTAACTAAATCTAAGATCTATTTTACAATTGACGGTTGGTCATCGAATACAACATTGGAGTTTTATGACATTCCAGCTCATTTTATTGATCAAAATTAGAAAATGCAAATTTAATAGATTTGCAAATTCCTGCAAAAGGATCACACACAGGCCAGGTCAAAATTCAAGCTTTCTTTTAAATTAATAATTAAATATTATTTACATTAATCTCTAGGAGCTGAATGTCGTTTTCTCTATCTACCTAGTCATGAGTATGGTTTTCATTTTTCAATTGCTGAAATATAAAAACAAAATTCCCAGATGTGCCGACAAGGTGCTTTGATCGACATTAGCATTTGTTCTGCAATTAAAAATAGATAAACTGTGTTTCTCAATCAAAATTCAATTTTATTAGGATTTGTTTTAAGAAATATATTCGAAATATTCCATTTCTTAATTTGTTCTTGTTTTTCGATTGTTACTTGACGTTGTTCAATTATATGATATTTATGACACTTCTGTAGTCTCAGGTAGTCTCAGACACCGTCAATCCAACAGATACGTGGAAGCTAAATGAAGTGATGGAATCTTTATGAGTTGCTCAAATGAACTTTACTTTTACTTTTCATATCCGGAATATTCTACAATTTCTCGGGCCACGTCCAATGCTTCGGATTTGCTTTGCCATAAATCGTCGAGGTTACAGTGTACGGGACAGTTGACGCACTTTAGGAGGTGTTCCATAGCCTGTATCATCCCACATTCGCACTTGCCGTCAGTTGCTTGCGCAAGGTCCCATTTGATCAGATTGGTTTTTACCGGGGCAACTCCTGTTCTGATGCGGTTTAGCGTTCTCCAGGTCTTGAAGTTGTACGAGACACCACTCGGCGGCTTTCTGACAGAGGATAGTTTGCGGGTGGTTCATCAAGGGGGCTGCTGACGAATCGACGCCTAGATTTTAGCCTTTGGGATTCTTGATGTTGCCCGAAAAGGGGATGGTGATTGTCAAATGTTTTCTTAAACTTCTCGTTAAATTCATGTGCCTCCCTGCGTGAATTGGGACTGAAAAACCGCAACTTGGTTAGCGGTGCAACCTTCATGCACCCTGTTACAAGCCTGCAAGTTTCGTTGAGACTTACATCGACCTTCTTGGCATGCGCCGATCTTGACCAGACAGGGCATGCATATTCAGCTGTAGAGAAACTTAGTGCTTGTGCCGTCGATCTAAGGACCTCGGGTTTAGCGCCCCACTTACTGTTGGTTAGTTTTCTTAATATATTGTTTCTCGCAGCCACCTTTCGCCGGGTTTTTTCGCAGTGGTGTTTGTAAGTTAGGGATCTATCAAGTGTGACTCCTAGGTTTATCTGTGTGCTCAAGGGCCTTTCCGTTTCAAGCGATGTTAAGTTTACGATTGGCTAGTCGTGTATGAAGGTGGAATGGACTGACCTGTGTTTTGGAAGGATTTGGTTTTAAGGAGTTCTCCTTGTAGTAGGCAGACATGACACCTAGACCGTTCTCCAACATTGCTTCTACCTCTTCAAAGGTTCTCCCTTGATGCCCAAGTCATCTGCGTATACAAAGTGTTTGGTATCTTCCGATGTTGGTTGGTCGTTGGTGTAAATGTTAAACAGGATCGGTGCTAACACGCTTCCTTGAGCGAAGTGTCGAGGGTGACGTAGAATTGGTGGTTTTGCTGCAATGATTCTATCATTTTCACCAATCGATAATCCCCTGTTGTGTCAGTAATTGCTTTGTTTTCATAACCTTTTTCTATGTGCTCTGTGAGCGCTAAAACTTGGCCGGTGCATGATTTCTCGGGTCTGAAACCATGTTGGGGTATGATTTTTGGATGGAAGATACTGCTGATTCAGTTTAGTATCAGTCTTTCACAGAGAGATTGGTCGGTAGCTGTTTGGGGAGTCGAGATCTTTCCCTGGTTTCAGATTGATTGATTTTTTCCATGAAAAATATTAGATTGCAAGAGAGAAAATCAAAGTACTGGATACGACAAGAAACAAAGGTAACAGATGAAATAGAAATGGATGGGATATATTATGAGAATGAAACGAAGAAAGTCACCAGGAACGAACGAAAGTAAACCAAAAGGGATTCAGTGGATGGGGAAGAGTATAATACAGAGATAGTGAGGAGACCGCTGTCTTATCTTTTTGAAGTATTTAAAAACTTAAATATTATTTTCGGGCTTGACTTCAGATCTGGTATCTTTGGCCATAAATCCGTTATATACGGTGAACGAAACCTACAATTTATTTTTGCAGCTATTAACACACGACTCTGGTATAATTATTTTCTAAATTCTTACTACCTAATTTAAAACAACCTTATCTGATATTAAAACGACGGAACGGCGTGATTCTCCAGTTTATGGTAAATTAATGTCACTTGGACTGGCACCACTGCCACTGCTTTTCCATTTAGTTTCCAGTTATAGCAGCAACTTCAACAAAGAATCGGATTTAATCTCTTTTCAATCCGATCTTTTTTCTTCCTCAAAATATCTTTAAAAAACATTTTTAAGATACGTCTCTGTCGGTCTCAGCGACAGCGACACTTGGAAAACGTATCCGTCGGAACAATTACTCATCCAGGCCAGAATGGCTTTTTCTCCTTCCCAGCGCGGACTCGTACTCGCAGACGGAATCGGAATCGGAGTAAAGAGTAAAGCAGAAGTAGAGAGAGTGTGACATGGATTTCATCAACTCTCTTGTCGACTCTGCCCATTACTGTTCGGGTTACAAAATGTGTAGCAATTTACGTAATTACTTACTTAGAAAGCAGGAGCGGGTTAGCGATTTTTCTAAAGGATAATGAATAACAGTAGAGCAGTAGATTGAGTATTATTGAAAGACTGTGGTTCTAAGTGGGTTTCGACGATTCGTGAAATCTAGTAAGGAATTTGCATTGCCCAAAAAAAATTTTTTTTAAACATATTTTCGGAGTTTGCCCACATTTGAAATATTCCAAAAGTGGGAGAGGGGGGATGAAAAATATCTCGGAATGTTTACCCTAAAAGTACCTAATACTTGAAAATTTTTCCTTTCAAGAAAAACCCGATGCAACACAAAAAGGAAGTATTTTACGAAAAATTTACAAGAATTAAAAAATGTTTAGAATACAATTCTTTATATATTTTTTGCAAGTTTTATATTTCATATTTTAGAAGATCAATAACAACTCTCATACTTACCTTCCTAATTTTTAGTTAACTGTAACGTAATTTTTATGTATGTACACAATTTTTTATTATCTCATTCTCATCACTATTAAGTATTATAAGATATTAGTGTTAATTATGTTATGATTAAGATGTTCTAACATAAATTAATTTTTTAAATTGCATTCGATCATTATTTTCCAGGCGAATTTAATACTTCTCTTATACGACCGTAGTTTGTCTGCAGGCGAGTTTAATGGTGGGATTATAGTAAGACAATTTAGTTCGTAATTACCTTTCTTATCTCCAGGCGAGTTTATGTGCACCCGTATTATGAATTCTATCATGAACATCTTGTCAACCCACCCTTATATAAGTTGTAAATATTGTATTATATCAAAAATAATGAAAGAGTTAAATGCAAGGCAAGTGAACACATATACCTCACGAACATACTAGCAAGCTACCTGTCTAAGCGAGAAATAATCATAGAGGATGAAGAAGTAACAGACAAAATAAGAATGACATGTGGCGTCCCTCAAGGGGCCCAATATTATGGAATTTAATGTATAACGGCGTCCTGAAGGTGCCACAACCCGGTGGGATCACATAAATTGGTTATGCAGACGACCTGAGCATTTTAGCGGTAGCCAAGATACCAGAAGAACTAGAGCACAAGATAAACAGAGGTATGGAGAATATTGTGGCATGGCTAGAAAGTAAACAGTTAGACTTAGCGCCGGAAAAAACAGAAGCCTTAATGATGGTAGGGAAAAGGAGAACGAGGGCCCCCATATTAAAAGTACAATTTAAAGTAAGCATAAAATACTTAGGGGTATACCTGGATAAAGCTATGACATTCCGGGTGCATATACATAGGACAGCAGGAAAAGCTATGAGTGCAATAGCCAGAGTAATGCTAACAGTAGGAGGACCGAGACCTAGCAAACGCAGAATACTTTGTAGTGTAGTGGAGTCGATTTTATTGTATGCTGTACCGGTATGGATTAAAACACTAGAAAAGAAAACATATATAGAAAGAATTGGAAGGGTACAGAGGGTAGCAGCGATTAGAGTATGCAGCGTCTACAGAACAATCTCCAGGATGGCGGTATTAGTGATAGCGGGCATGATTCCTATAGAAGAGATGGCGGAAGAGAGAGTTAGGCTTTCAAAGGTAAATAAAACAGAGACAATTAAAATGGCAGACAAGGATGGTAGAATCAAGGAAAGGCGAATGGACAGAGATTCATCCCTAATGTACCTAATAACATGGTTAGAGAGAAAATACGGGGAAGTAAGCTATTACACCACACAGGCAATTAGTGGCCATGTTAACTTTAATAGCTACTTGTATGCCATAGGACGAGTACCGACAAAGGGTTGTAGAATGTGTGAAGACGAGGTTGAAGATACAGAGCACGTTATCTTCAGATGTATAAGAAAGAAAGAAAAAGTCTGAACAGAACTAATGGGGGAAAATTTTATCGACGTAGTGACAAGGGACGATAATACCTGGACCCTAGTAATGCAATACATAGAAAGAGTAATGAGGGCCAGAGATCAAAGGGCTGAAAACAGATGAAACTCCGCTAACCCACCGCCCCGAAGTAATACTGACGTAGTTTTAGGGAGGAGCAGGGGGGGTTTTTTAGTGGGTGAAAATCGCCACTCTGTTGCACGTAGGGGAGTGCTTCGTCTTTGAAAGATTTTTCCCCTCCCACGTTAAAAAACAAATATCAAAAATACACAGTTGTACTGATAAATGTCACATGTTGGATTCTCACTGTAGTTCCCTGATGATTGAAATAAAATTTTCCGAAAGCTTGAACAAGCTTAAGAATCATGTATTTTACGTTCACAAATTAAATGGCATTAAATGTTTAATATGTTATTTTAAAAATGTAAGTTTGTACTGCCACTAGTTTTTGGAACACTCTGTATAATCGAAGGTATTTTCAAAATGTGCGCTCTGTAACTGTAGTAGCTCACACAAAATTTGAAAGTTTTATTTCTTACCACAACGATGTAATCCACCCTGTATATATTATTGAGCAAAGAATCCTATACTTTATCATCTTTGACAGTAAACAAAAATGTTGACATTTTTATTGTTTATAACAATTTATTGGTTAAAATTCACTTTAAAAACTTCATATATTATAGTTGATCAACCCATTAATAAAAATTTAACTCAAATTTCATGCAAACTGGAGAATTAAGTAAATTTTCATTCCTTAGTGACTGTACTAATGATTTACGTCATTCTTTTCTAGAATTATTTTCCAGAGTCTTCTCTTAAAAATATCTCCTGGCACAATTAATACAAGAAAAAAACCCTAAATTATAGGAAGGTGTCTTGTTTGAAATTAATCGTCCAACCCTCGCTCAAAACACGTGGCGGTCAGTGTAATTAATGATGTTTTTAAATTCCAAAGTAAATTGACAATTCAAGATATTTTCACGAAAAACGAGCTGTAGCTGTAGCATGTAGCCACCCACATAATTTCTGTTGCCCTCAATGAATAGAATAATCGATAAATTTTAATTAAATATTAAGTATTATAGAGAAATAAAATAAATGATTACCCTCCACCTACTAGCTGAAACTAAAATAAAATAAATCAAATTTAATTATATTTACGAAGCAGGGCAACTCTCCCTAAATCCAGATCTGTAAAATTAAAATAACCATTTGCATTCCCAAGCCAAACGATTTAAAACATAATAATTATGAAATATATAGAAACGGTTTAAATAAATCTGTCCGAAAATATTAAATTAATTTTATGACGAAAGGAAACCTTGCGATATTGATGTTAAAATGCAAATATTTCAATATTACGAACATAAATTATTAAATTTACTTAGCTATATAACTGTTCGTGTGTAAATTATTGAGTAAACATTAATTTTTTTATTAAAAATGTATAAATATACAAATGTTTTCTAACAGTGATACAAATTACTATTGTTTAAATCACTCTTTTTCTTTCTAGAAACCGTGCTGAACAAATAACAGTAATTTTTTACCGTTATAAAATATTTGTTGTTACTTCGAGCTACAGATTATATTTTTGTGACCATTTAAAGAATTATCAGTCACGATCAAAAGCCATATATTTCACGGTTCAAACGAAACCTGTGGCTAGATCTTTCACATCTTTCTTGTATTACTGACAAGCACCAGAACTTCAGAGGTTGTTAAACCACTGGTGGACCGAACATTTACGTTTTTTATTTGGCCAGTTATTTGGTTATTACATTATAATTCCCATTCTGGCATTAAAAAAGACATACGGAAGTGTATTTAATTGTTTTGTTATGACTATCGTGTCCCTTTCGGAATTAAAGTGGACTGTGGTTCTTTGTATTATTTTTTTGTTGATTAAAACATTTTTAACACTTACTAATAACTTCGTTTATTGATCATCTTGACAATAAGACAAATCAGTTAATAATGAATAATATTGAAAAAAGCTGCTTGACATCCCCTGCTACCGACAATATTTTGATAGGCTGGGTTGCCAAACCGTATATAAATAAAAAAGGTCAAATGAGACCGAACCATTAATTTTATCTTTGGAAATTTTTATAGGGCGTATTTCTCGCTGGAACTCTTTTTTTAAACCCTCAAGTATATAAGCAATTTGTCCTGTAAATAAGTAGATATTACAGTGATACTGAATAAGAGACATATACAAGGTGCTTCCATTAATTAACCTTTTTACAGTAGGTAATTGCAGAAAAATATATAATATGAGTAATAGTCGACTAGCTATGTTCAAAAAAATGATAAGGTCACGCAAAAGATCGGTTATTTGATTTTTTTTCATATTTTATATGTTGTGACTAGTAGTAAAAAACCAAGTTTCCAATTCCAAACCACTTGGGAAATTTTTTATCGAAGCATGGCATTTACCACGACATATACAAGATGAAAAAAAAACGAATACCAGACCTTTTGCCCGGTCCTATCATTTACTGGACTATTAACCATTTTACAGTAATTTATAATCCTGCGTTGGCTGCCGTCCCTCCCCCCCGATCCTATGCTGCTTGTGCCCGGATAAAAATAACTACGAAATTTGTAAATTATGTATAGTTTCTTTTAAGGAACGTGTGAATTTAATCACTACCTCGACGTAGATATTCAATCAAAATTCCAAAATGACTACGTGTCGTGTTGTTCTTATTTGCTAATACATCGGTTCGCTCGCTTGAAAACATTTTAACGTTATAGTGGGTGCGGGTTAAACAACACAACACACAAAGTTCAACCGTTAATTATTACATAATTAGCTAGTCGACCGCCGTGCCGATGCCTTGCCGTGCCGTAAACACCACGTTATTACAATAAATAAGTTCCTCGGCGAGCCCGGCGCAAGATATAGTCCGGGGGATTGGACCATATTTCTATTTGCTGTAAGAAATCAAAATTCATCGCAAAGATAAAACCTAGTAATAATAATAATAAACGTCTTTATTTCCAAAATTACAAAATATAATTTAAAAATACAGAAATCGGGAGTGGCGAAGTTTAGCCAAGGGCTACTCATACTTAACCACTTAAGATTATAACAAAATATAAAACAATATGAAATAAAAAAAATAAAATTATTTTACTCTAAAATTAAATATTACATTTCATTGCGGACATTGAACAAATCTTTTAAATTAAAAAAGTGTTGAATACCATATTAATTTTGTTTTTGTACATCTAAAAAGAATTGATTGCTTTAAATTTAAATGTTGATTGTTTAAAAAATTTTATTTAATTTGGTATTACGTTATATAATGACACTGCATTATATGTAAAACTGCGATTAAACATTCCTGAACGGATTGGCATAGTGAGATGGTTAGGGTCTCGAAGATTTATATTCGTAATTTAAAACGGGCGACAAATTTTTGTTTTATAATCTCGGGTGTAGAAGTGAAGAATACTTTATGAATATACGTAGTCAAATGATTTTTTTCACGGTTTTCCATTATAAGCCAATATAATTCCTTTATTTTATGAGTGCAAGATCATATTTTTTTAAACCAAAGATAATCCGACAGCATGAGTTTTGAAAATATTATACCTTTGTCCTATCAGCTTCATCTACGCAAAATTAGTAAAGTGTGAAAAGAGCAATGACTCACACACAAGCTTTCGCAAATGCGGCTAAGAAGTGCTTTATTGGCATAAATAAATGTAACATTTTTGCATTAGATTACGTACAAGTGTATGTAATCTTAATTCATTGTCAAAAGTAACATCAAGATTTCGGGTTTCATCCACTATAGGCAAAGGTTCCCCATCTATACTAATATTAATGTTTTCGGAAAGAAAAACTTTATTATTTCTAGATGAAAATATCATTACTTTTGATTTTGATGAATTTAATTTTAAATTATGTTGTGTGTAAGAAGTCGGCAAGTTGCTTCACGATTTTTAGTAGAAAAACGATAATAATATTGCGTATCATCTGCATAAGCCTGTACCTTACTATGTCTTGCCGAAGTTAAGGTATCAGCCGTGTAAAAAAATAAACAATAAAGACCCAAGGATAGATCCTTGAGGAACACCAATTAAAATATTAATAGCTTCTGATCTGACACCATCAACTTCGACTACTTGTGACCTATCAGTTAGATATGAAGAAATGAGAGAGACTGCAGCTTGTGACGCACCATAATAGCGAAGTTTGACATAAAGCAGTTTATGGTTAATGATGTCAAATGCTTTTGAAAAATCTAGTAAAATAAGGAGGCTATGATCCTTTTTATCAAGTGCATTAATAATGTCATCCATTGCTTGAGTGTCAGATATTAATTGGTTTTTTATGAAAAAGTTGCCTAGCTGATAAAATAATATTTTCGAAAAAATTGGTAAAA
Organism: Crepidodera aurea; assembly: GCA_949320105.2. Taxonomy (NCBI): domain Eukaryota; kingdom Metazoa; phylum Arthropoda; class Insecta; order Coleoptera; family Chrysomelidae; genus Crepidodera; species Crepidodera aurea. The sequence goes on from OX439475.1 coordinate 66,043,528, forward strand.
TGCTAATAATTTTCTGGTCAGAGAATTCTTTGGGATTAGACATTTTAGGTAACGCTTACCAACTGAAATTTCCCAAGCCTTAGGGACGTAACTTTTTTCTACCTTATCATTTCCAACAGTATTACTTTTAATTTCATGTAATGCCCTAGAAACTTCATCAGTAATAGTAATTTGGTAACAGCAAATAACACAGGCACGTAAAAAAGTGGTCAGCATTTTTAAGTATGTATTTCAACGTACTGACCACGAATCCGATCTCTGTTTAGTAAATCGCAAAAATAACAAAAAAACCTCATGAACTGAAAAAATCGCCAACCAGTTGATGTCTACGTTATATTAAAATATGCATTAGCACTTGTACACATTAACATTATGTTTATGAGGCATTATTCACCACTAGCTTTATTATATCGCGAAAATAGAAAAAAAAAGAAGAACTAGCTACTCAATTGAAATCTGCATAGAATCTGGTATACACACATTGACGGAATTAAAAGAATCGCAAATCCTATGGTTAATTCAAGTATATCAAACGTGTAATAAGCATTAAAATAAAATTTAAACGTGAAAAAAATCAGGTATGGTTATTTGGGCTTGTAACGTACTGGACTTCTGGATATTTTCCTTACGTGTGTTTCTTGATCTCTCTTCAGCATCTAACTTCTTCTTTTAACCGTCGACGAGACTATTAAACGTGTCCTTAAAAAAGTACGTACGGTTTTCTCCACCAATCACTCTGTTGTACCATTTTGTGGATAAAGAACAACTTCATGTCTAATAAAGTTTCGTAATGATTTAATTATCGATTTTTTCTCCACTAAGCTCCCGGACTATGCAAGTTCAAGCGTCTCTAACTATCGTTTCTCATCGCTTGCCGATCCCGATCTTGGCAAGCTGAAAGAACGAACCATAAGAAAAAAACTTGAATAGAACAAAAGAAAAACGAGCTTTCGCTGCTTATTGATTGATTCGGTTCGAGTGGGCGTTGAAAAAGAAACAACTGAACTACAACAAGAAACAAAACAAAGGCGAACGAAGTGTGATCGGCATTTATTGCCACGCCGCACACGTCATCGGAAACTAACGCCGCCGTCGATTAGAGGGAGATGAAACAGGCTGTGGAGAGGGCGCGCCGATAAATCAAACGACGGTTTATATACAGGCTGTCCTATGTGAATTTCCAATAAGTTTGAAAAACTATTTATGTAACCCCCCCCCTAACTAAATAAAAAACAAGAAACTACGCCAAATTCTACCAAAACAACATTGCTGATTATTATAAACATTTGTGTTTAATTTTCAATTACAAAAAATTAAACATAATTCATTCATTTTATTTTAGTAACCAAATAATCAAATTGGCAACATTGACAACGCCGCAAGTTTAAATCTGCAATATTAAATATATCATATAGTTTAAGTGATCGCTATAGTTCAGCGATCTGAAAATTTCTCTCGATGCCTGAGTGTTCTACTTTAATATATAGCTCGGGGGGCAGAGAATATTTCTCGAGTTGATAAAATAGAAACATGCATTCACTAAGATGTAATCGAAGCGACTAATCGCTCAGCCTCCCGACCAAATCATAGTTTAACTGGTCTTTGCGTCCTCGACAACGTAGCGGCACCTTTTGCGGCAGTCTCAAAGGATGCCGGTACGTTAGAAGTTTTTTTAGTAGCAACTAAGATGCCGCTTTAAAGCTGTTAAATTGGGGCTACTATATGTTTTACACGAACTATACTATAAAACTTATAAAAAAGCCAAAACTGTCTCCAAGCGAGCAAGAAGGACACAATATCTCTTCGTCTCAACGCCCGTACCATTCGGCACCAGTTACGTGGGCCGCTTCCGCTTCCGATCGGCTCCATTACAACATCTAAAATCTCCACGTAGTCCAAAGTCTATACGGTGACAAATTAACCAAATATATCACTAAAAATATTTCATCTAACGTGTGCGAATGAGAAGGTATTATACAAGAGTGAGATGCAAGACGAACGGATCTCGCTCAAAACGCCTACACACATATGACGTAGACATTTCTTTTTTGCATACTACATGAGAAATAACACGTAGACCTGTTTGGGTAGGGGGACAGCGACAGGCTAAGGGTAAAAACACAGTGGAGCAGGGCAGGTCGCTTGTAGGCTAGCTGGTCGCTTACTCGCATACTCGCTGGTCACCTGGCAGGAAGCTGTAAACACACACACTTGAGCTTCAGTCAGTTGCAGGTCGGTGCGTTAAAGATGGCGAGTTCTAGTGATGAAGAGTTACTTTTTGATAATTCAGCTACTAAACGACTTACAAAAACTTATGTATTAACAACACAACTGTCTGTACTTCACAGAGAAAACGAAGTGAATGATTCCGTGTAAAACACGCAGTGTTGCCAGCGTTAACAAAGTAAAAAGTCGCCATCGATCAGTATGAATAAATACACACGTAAAACGTATAAAATAAAATTCCCTTATTCCCTCGGAGCATCCTCGCTCTAAGCGATGTAAACAATCGACTTGGCAATTATATCAGCTTACAGCTAAGCTCACTGCTACTATCCCAGCTAACTGCTATGCTCCAACGTGTACACGCCCGTAAGTACTCACGCTTTAATTCTACTTCGCTCTAAGCGAGTAAGCGACCAGCTAGGCTACCAGCGTCCTGCCATGCTCCACTGTGTTTTTACCCTAAGACACGCAAATTAGAACACATTTTAATCAGTAAGATCTTAGCCGCGAATCAAGCAAGACTTCTCCGTCGTCACAAACACGACGTAATGTTACAATTTTTCTGACAAAAGAGTAATACTTTGGCCGGGAATCAAGCCAGATTACTCAAAATATTTTTCATCTCCACTGTCCAAGTACAGTACACAATTGATCGTTCAAATAATCAGTATTCCGATGAATTATTGTCCATCGTAAAATGTTGTTGCAAATCATTTAAGAGTTATTTGTGTAACCAATTAGTCTAACCAATGTAATTTTTCTATTTGTTACGTTTTGTTTATTTCCCGTTTAAAGTTTAAATAAAAAGTGTTAAAATGTAACTTGTGAGTTTTACTGGGAGTTTTTACAACAAACTAAATCTATACAGTCCACAAATTCTACATCGAATCCAGACAGCATTTAATGAGGCGGCACAGTAATAAACTCCACCGGCTGACCTTGCAAATGGCTGCATAATCGTAATATTCACTGATTTACGACAATTATTCTGTCGGAAGAGAAATAGGGTGATTTCATCAGTACAAGTTATCCTTTTGAGAAAGAGTAGCAGGTAATTGGTAGAGACTATTCTTCTTCTTCTTCTTCTTCATTTATCAGTTTAAGTGATAGATGAGGGCAGAATTGACAGTAAGATAGTTTGCAGCTAATTTCATTGGCCCAAAATACATTTATAAAAAAATACATAATTTAAAGTTAAATTAATTTATCTGTATTTTTTAATCTGTTTCAGACTGAAATCGCAAAACGCTTAAACGCTATAATCGCCCAAGTGCTGCCCTTCCTCGCCCAGGAACATCAACAGCAAGTTGCCACAGCTGTGGAAAGAGCCAAACAAGTCACCATGGCTGAACTCAATTCCATCATAGGGGTAAGTTACAGTGGAATTAAACCGTATAAGGGATTGTTATTGTTTTTACTGGATAGGGTTGATTTTTTGTGTTACTTCAAGTGACAGAAGAGTAGACGATGACAGATGAGTATGAAAACGATAATTTTATTCAGAAAAAGCTTCTTGTAACATCGGATATTAATCTTCTTGTTTAATACTGACTTTAAACTTTAAATTTTGCTGGGAATTTTCTTCTGTATTTCGTTTAATAAAAATCATGACAAAACTACCATTCCTACTCTGCCTTAATTGGTTTCAAATTACCTTTATGGTTCTGGTAAAAATTAACTTAAATCACTTTTTTTATTTTTTCCATCTGTAGGTATAATTAACCATCCCACATTCTATAATTTAATATTAAACCAAAATGGTGATATTAATCGACTTTTAATTATGGGTTAAATCGTAAAAGTCAATCAAGAATTTATTTATACTGTTTTTAATGTGACGGCAAATTTTTTTTATTCGTTCATCTGTCATCCTATTAGTTGGTTAATTTTAATAAGTTTTTATTTTTTCTTTCTACCTGTTTAAATTTGTTTTTATATAGTTTTATTGCTACTCAGAAATGAAATAAAGTCTTTAGGTATACTTAGATCAGTTTAAAAAAATAATTGTATAGGGTGATTCATGAAAAATGATCAATCTCGCATAAAACAAATGGCTTATCGCAAATCTAAATTGCAAATTGTTTTGTAAAACATTTAAATTTTCGTTGAATCGCATTTATTGGAATCAGACATGGGGGCGTGGCTTATCCAAGATGGCGTCAATTATGGTGAAGATTTGAAAGTGACATAAGTGCTGGTCGCGTATTGAATATAAAAAATGAATCTCACAAAGGCGTTTTTTTTTAACTGATGATGGAAAATGACTTTATTTTAATTCTGGTAATTATTTAATGGATACTACTTTATGAAACATTTTACAGTGCATCAATAAATTTTTATAATAATTTCTTATCCATTGGACAATAAAAAGTGCTAAATTTATTTATTATCAATCACTTTTGTTTTAAAATGCACTGTATTATGTTTTAAAATTGCATGAAAAATGTTTTTATTTTTTGATTTATTAAATTTACTTTGTTTTCGTTTTTTTAATTTGGTTTGTTTTTCTTTTATTTTTTATTTAGAATTTATTTTTTTTAAATATCAAAATTTCTAGATTTCGAAAAAGATAAAAAAGTAGTAACCTAAATAAGGTGTTGGTTGTTAATTTTTTTATCTATTAAAAACTATGTTGTTGTTTACAGCAACAGCAACAACAAGGCCTTCAACAATTGCTTGTAAGTAGTTCCTTAGATGTTTTTTAAATGTAGAATTTTTACAGGATGATCGACGAAAATTTAATCCAATCGTTTGTTACATAAAAACTTATATACCAAACGACAATCACTATACCATAAATTAGTAATTTGAGAGATCTGAGAGATTTGAGAAATTTTAGAGATTTGAGAGATATTTGAGAGACTTGAGAGATTTGAGAGATTTGAAAGATTTGAAAGATTTAAGAGATTTGAAAGATTTGAGCGATTTTAGAGATGATTTGAGAGATTTGATAGATTCGAGAGATGATTTGAGAGATTGGACAGATGATTTGAGATATTTGAGAGAGCGAGAGAGAGAGAGTTGCTTTATTGTTATAGAAAAATCATTACACAGCCCCACAAAAAAATTATCTGCGCCTAGAACTTCACTACTGTAACTAGGGGTTTTTGGGGTCGCTGAATCCGAATCCGAGGTCCCTTTGACCTCATCAGGTCAGGGTCAAGGTCATTTGAGGGTCAAATTGAGGACACCTTTTGGAAAAAATCGGAAAAAATTCATACAAAGGTTTTCAGGGTCCGAATCTGAGGTCCGTTGACCTCATCAGGTCAGGGTCAAGGTCATTTGAAGGTCAAATTGAGGAAACCTAGAAAAATCTGAATCCGACCTGACCTGATGAGGTCAAGCAGACCTCGGATTCGGATTCAGCGACCCTGAAAACCTTTGCATGAATTTTTTCCGATTTTTCCCAGAAGGTTTTCTCAATTGGAGCCTCAAATGACTTTGACCCTGACCAGATGAGGTCAAGCGGACTTCGGATTCGGATTCAATATGAATTTTTTAAGATTTTTCTAGAAGTTTTCCTCAAGTTGACCTTCAAATGACCTTGACCCTGGCCTGATGAGGTCAAACGGATCTCACATTCGGATTTAGCGACCCCAAAAACCCCTAGTTACAGTAGTGTGTGTGACTGTTATTCTTATCATTATTCATTTACTTTTCTCTCAACTTTATTTTGTTAAAATGATCTCTAAAACTAAAATAAAAAATTTTAGGAGTAAAAATTAAAGATTTTTAATTTGTAGTTCCTAAATACGTAAAACGACAAAATCAGATTTTACTTTTGCGACAATTGATAATTAAGTTTTCGTTTTTTTGTCGGTCATTCTGTGACTCAGATTTTCTCAAACAAGAGTAGTTTTTTACAAAGTGTTTGCGTGTTTGTTGTCACAAACATTTTCTTTTGTTTGTAGTCTATTTTGGGGGTAGATTGTATACATAATGGCAGGCAATTCGAGTAGCATGTAACCAGATCATTAGTAAGGTCGTATAGGGTCGTATGTTAACGAAATTTTAATTTTTATCTGGATTTATGAATATCTTAAAAAGAAATTGCAAACGAGGTAGTTGGTTTTTACGTCTCACATCACGTTTTTAAAAACTTTATGGAATGAGATGTTTGATTTAAATATATTTTTACTAAATTCATATATATTTTCAAAGTTTCGTAATTTTAAAATTGGAATAGTAAATCGTAATGTAGATTTAAAATTTAAATTTAGATTAGACTAAATTATATATCAAGTTAATTTTATTGCATGAAAAGTTATGTACCAAATGGTACTTCATAAAAAAAATACTCATTTGGTGTATAATCTTTTACACATACTAGATTTGGCTCATAAATATCGCAAATTACACACATATATATGTTATACTGCGAGTTTCAAACAGTAATGCAAACAATATCTAAAAAACTTATAATCTTTCTTGTTGAAACTTAAGTATCGCACAATTTGTTATTTTACCTCATTTAACGGTTTTTTCTCTATCACAGCAACAAATTCACGCACAGCAACTGCCTCACGGTGCCCATGGTCCAGGACTCCCTATGGGACCTCATCCGGGTCTACCAGGTATGGGCCCAGCTGGTCTGCTGGGATTCGGAGCAGCTGGGCTAGGTGCCGGTGTTCCGGGTGCCCCTGGGGGCCCACATCCCTCCGTTGCCGGAGGTGCACATCCTCTTCTTAAACCTGCCGATCTCCACGCCAGAGATCCTCAAGATCTCAAGAGGCCTGGTAGCACTAATGCCGAAGAAAGACTGGTAAGCAACAGCATGGATCTTTATAACCTTAAATTATTGGATTATTGGATAGATCAAACTAACTTTGGGTGCACGTGACTAATACTTGAAAATCTGAAAGCATAAAGCATTTTAGTAGATCTTTATATGCATTTAAAAAATATACAGGGTCTATCATAGGTTCAGGACCTCCAAATATTAATATTTTACTAAATAACTCTAGGTCAAATGTGTAAAATGTTATCTACTACTAAGATAGGTGTTGAAGATAAAATTTATTTTTCGTTTTTTTGCAATAATTTCTTTATTATTTCATATATTGACTTGAAATTTGGTATGGTTCTATTTTTAAGTTAGTAAATTATAAGCGTGTTATCAATTTGGAGATTAGATAAAGAGGGCGCCACCTATACTCTACTGGATAAGTATCAATTTTTTTTTATTCCTGTCCTTTTTTGAATTTTTTCTTTATGATACACCCTGTAAATTTGAACAAAAAAGGTATACTTGTTTTAATAGCATAAATTCAGCTCAATTCGAGATATTTGCATTTAAAATATTCTAGCCACTGTATCTATTTATAGGCTTTGAAACTAAAATGAAAATGTACAGCTGTCAAATAATAATTAATTGCTAGATGGCAGCAGCAAGTCCAGAAAAATTTATTTGTGCATAAACCCAAATCATATCTCTCATTTCTGAATTAGAGAAATGGTTGTGTCGTGGCATTTTCATTACCTACTTAGATGGAATTTAGTGAACAAAATTACATCTAACAATTAATTATTTGACAGCTGTACATTTTCATTTTAGTTTCAAAGCCTACTATGTTGAAATATGTTCAAGTAAATTAAATAGATACTGTGGCTAGAATATTTTAAATGCAAATATCTCGAAATGAGCTGAATTTATGCTTTTAAAACAAGTATACCTTTTTTGTTCAAATTTACAGAGTGTATCATATCTTCATCCAGTACAGTGTAGGTGGCGCCCTCTTTATCTAATCTCAAAATTGATAACACGCTTATGATTTACTAACTTAAAGACACCCTGTATCTTAGTAGTAGATAACATTTTACACAAAGTTATTTAGTAAAATATTAATATTTCGAAGTCCTGAACCTATGATTAAAATATTGACCATTCCTTATATACAATTTGTGTATGTGTTCATAAGTTCATTGGAGATTTAAACCTTGTACAATATTGGCACTGGTGATTGACCAGTTCATGACTGTTCAGAATATCAAAATTTCACCTCAGTACAAATCTATATCGCAAGCCAGTAGTTTCAAAGTATATTATTTCATATGATTCATGTCAGTCAACATTTTACTCATCCAGTCTATTTATAAAATATGATGCTGTTTCTATAACTCAAAATTTGACAGGATATTCGCAATGCTCCCTTAAAAGGTTCCTATAGTATGATATTAATTCCGCTAAAATTGCTTATTGCATTAAATCGGGGTTATGGTCCAAACAACACTTTCTAGACGCGTATGCTGTCATTTGGTCCATAATTTTAATTAAAAAAATCTGAGAATTGTATTTTTTTACAGAATTCTGTGTCCCCCGGTGATAGAGATAAATATAGATCGAGATCTCCACAAGAAGTTGAATCAGTCAAAAGAAGGAAAGAAGAAAAATTAGGACATGTAAGTAAAATTTAAATTTTTTGTGAGGGAACAAAAATAAATTTATATTATAAACTAAACAAATCAAAACAACATCAATTATTGATTAGGAGTAATTTCGAATTTCGTAATTTTATATTTACTTTTTATTGAAATGTTTACTTTTAATCTGATTGTATTGAAATTGTTTTCCATTTCTGTTAATCAAAATTTATATTAAAATTCTTTTTTCGTCGTATAAAGTTGTTAATTATCTTTTTTTATAACATGAACGCTTTGTGACAATATCTTTACATAAATATTGTTTATAAAAATAAAGGCCATCATATAAATTAAATTTATTATAAAAATAAGTAATCATGCAATTTGAAGACTTTGTTGAATAAAAAATCAAAATATATTCATTTTTGTAATAAATATTAGTTTTTTATTGCTATTGATTTTAGTGCCATAAAAAATGTACCCAGTAGTTTAATCTCTAAAACAAAAATAAGAAGAATAGTTTTGACTAGATCAAAGAAGGAATCGAAAACTAGAAAGATTTCAAAATTAGTAAAAATTTAAGTCACCATGCTCTAAAACATGTTACCAAGACAAATTTCAATCAAAAGTACCAGTTTACACAAATTAAAATCGTTTTTAAGCAATGGAAACTTATAAGGCCCATAAGAAAACTTTCTATATAGGGCGAGTCACGGTAGACGCAACGGTCCATTTTAAAATTATTTTGAAATATACAGGTTGTCCCAAAAAAGTGTGGCGTATCAAAGATATATTATTTCTTATGGAAGTCCCTATATTTTGTTGCATTTATAGATTATACGTTAAAAATAAGATAAACTTTCTTAAGTATACCTAAGTTTTGTAGTTTTCGAGATATTTTCATATTTCTAAAAATGGAAGCGCTTACAAAAAAACCAATAACTTCGAAACCAGCCAAATCCAATTTTAACTAAAAAAAATTAAGACTAATAATTGAAAGCAAAAATCTAGTTAGAGTTGTTTAAAATTATACAGGGTGTCCAAAATGGGGCGATTCTCTAATGAGATATTCAAATGACAATATCGTTCTTATTTTAAATAGGACACCCTGTATTTTATAATCCTATTATGTAGCAAATTTTAAAAATTATAAAGGTCTACTATGTCTAAATCTATTAATTTTTGAATTATTTTTATTTTTGTTTAATTTTAGATTATTTTTCCACCGTAATGCCTAAATATAACACCCTGTATGTGATCAGATTAGACTATGATCCGAAAAAATTACAGACGAATACACTTTTCATAATAATGGATTAGTTAACCATCATAACTTTCATTATCATGATACTCAAAACCAGCATTTGTTCCACACAATAGATCATCATTATCTTATTTTTAACGTCTAATCTGTAAATGCAATAAAATATAGGGTCTTCCATAAGAAATAATATAACTTTGATACGCCACACTTTTTTGAGACAACCTCTATATTTCATAATAATTTTAAAATGTAGCCTTTTTCACCCACACATCCATGAATAAACAAAATTTTCAAAATAACCGTTTAGCCACAATGGACCGTCGAGTCTACCTTGACTCACCCTGTATAATTTAAACACATTTATATCAAATTTGAAATAAAAATGATTAGATAATATTGAAGTGTCTTATCCCGAGATAAAACTGGAAAAGTAAAAATAACGAAAAGTTTGATTTATGAAAAGATACTAGGAAATGAAACAAATATAACCTCAAAATGTACATCTTTTTATAGAAGAAAAGAAAATGTTTTAGACTGGAAATATTATTAGAAATTAATAAAATTAAAACTCAATTTCTCATAAATTTATTGTTGTAGTTGAAAAAATGCATATCAATTAAAATTATTTGCAGATTTAAAAGTCCAGGCTAAGGAAATTTCGAAGTCTTAGTACATGTTTAATAATGATCTAAATGAATTAAAAATTATATCAAAAATTTTCTTTTTTATTGTATTATAAAACGCAATCATAAAATTCAGACGGGAGAACTATTTATTTTTAAGAATTTTATGTAATTTCTTGAAAAATATGCGAAATTTTAACTGAGGTGGCTTTGACATTCATCAATTTCGCAGAAGTTTCTCGACTTTTTGACTATGAACCTTTGTACACTGAACATCGCTCCCGAAACCAAAAACAATTGAATTACGAATAATCAAAAGTGATATACAGGGTCCTGCAACAGTGGCGCCGTGCTCCATATCTCTATTTAGGAAAGAGATAGGAATACAATTTTCTACAATGTTACCTTATTGATCGAGCTCGATAAAATAAAAAACATTTCAGTCACACAGAATGTTCAATTCTTTCTGGGAAGGTCCCAACTTTGTTTTTTATCACTTTTTCGGTTTCTACATGAAAAATAAAAGATACTTTATGCATGTTTATATTTCGAAAATATTGACAGTTTTCGAGATTTTTAGCAAAAGTTTTTTTTTCCAATATTCGCCACTCTAAATATTTAAAATTATAAAGTTGTGCTAAATCCCATTAAAATTTACTCTTGGTCAAATATTGTACATTGGTGACGATGTATCTGAAATCGACCTGTGATATACAGGGTATGAAAAACCGCTTGCCACACATTGTCAAAAATTTGCAGAATCTTCCTTATTTCAAATGGAACACCTTGTATATTATCGATCCAGAAGTGCCAACAAAGGCTCTACAAATTTCGTCAAGTATTCCCTATGGATAAGTTCAATAGTTTTTTAAAACAGCTTTTTTTTAAAAAAATTGCAAATATTCATATTTTTACGCTATAATCTCAACGAACGACGCTTTTGACGATTGATAAGAATATACAAAGATATCTTGTTTCAATTATGTACATTATACCCCCTGTACCCCCCCCCCCGTAAATCCGCCCTTGATGCCTAATTACCTGTTTGCTAGATAAACAAGTTGTGAATTACACCACCAATTTGTTATTATTTTTATTCACATTAAAATATATGTTCTGCCATTCTTGCCATTTAGAAAAACAAAGTTGGGACCCGCCCAGAAAAAATTAAACACCCTGTGTGACTGAATTTTTTTTATTTTGTCGAGCTCGTTCAAAATTGTATTCTTACATCTTTCCTAAATAGAGATATGGAGCACGGCGCCACTGTTGCAGGACCCTGTATATAAAAATTTTGAACTTTACCTGTTTAAGGAAGTAAATAATTTTCACTGAATAGTTCAATTTCAAAAATGTTTCCTGAACATTTTGATTCCTTTTTCCTGAATTTTAATCAGTTGTTCCTGACTTGAATTATTCGTACGTGGAAAACTAACAACAACAACAAATATTTATTACAAACTTGACACTTAAAAGCTTAAGATAAAGTAATGTTAGATTTCTTCTTTTTTCTTTGAAAAAATAAAAAAAGGTTATATCTTTTAAGTAAATTGGAAGATAGAAAGTTACACTTACCTTTTGTTAGTTAAAGTTTGTTTTTAGTTTTTATCGTTTTTTGTGTTATAATTTTTAATCATTTCGTTCGTTTTATTGAATTTCGATACTGAGCTGTGTTTTGAACCCATCTTGAGATTAAGAGTTCTCCTGTTTGTTGGGAGATGGCGCCCAGATAAATTTTACAAATTGGTGAGAAACAAACCTGCATCCATCTAACGTTATAAAGCAGGGGTCGGCAACTTGCACCAATATACTTTATTTATTTATTAAATTTATTTATTAAATAGGCAAGCCTAATATACAAAAAAAAATTACAAATGTTTAAATATCTTAAAACATTAAAAGTAAAGCCAAATATACATATTCAAAATTCGTGAGATTCCGACATATTATCGTAAGATCGTGAGATTATGTACGAAATCGTGAGATTATGTACGAAATCGTGAGATCTCACGATTTATCGTGAGGCCTGGCAGCACTGTCGGTGACAAGAATGCGCGCTAACATAGTGGGAAACCTATTTTACCGAGCAAGTTTAATCCCCAGCGAATTTTATTTTGAAAATGGCCCACCGTCCGAAAAAGGTGCCGACCCCTGTTATAAAGCAAGATGAGTTAAAATTGGGGTTTTCTTATTTTTCTGGTTTAAAAAAATTTTTCTTTGCAAACTAGGTAAATCTAATTTAAGTAACATCAAAATTAAAGGTCAAAAATAATTTTGTTTACTTATTTACATAAAAGCTAAATTAACCAAAACTAAAACTAAATTAAATTAAAACTAAATAGAACTAAAATTAAAACTAAATAGAACTAAAATTAAAACTAAAACTAAATTTAAACCTACAGGAAATAACAAAATTAAATTAACAAAATAAATTTTATAAAAAATTTTTCAGAGATGTGTTTAAAACGCTTAATTTTATCTCTTAAATTTTTTTGGACTATAAATCTTGTTCCAAGCAGGGCCGGTTTAAGGCGTACGCAAAGAATGCGGGCGCCGCGACCAGGGGGCGCCACAGCTCGAAAATTTTCTGAATATAATGTAATAAAAAGTAGTCCCAAAACAGCGTTTTAGGCTTCACAAATTTTAAATATTTTCCCAGACCCAGGCGGCGGTGGAGGAGGGGGAAAGCCGGGTTTGATCCCACAAAAAAATATTCTTACCAACATTGAAGAACTTGACAAAACACGTAACCTAGTTCCAACTAGAACCCGATAAACTCAATTAGTTCGCGAATTATCGCGATTTGAAATTGCAAAAATTAAAAAAATTAATTAATTATTTCTCGAGAGGCAGTGGAGATGGGGCATTAATTTTTTTGTGAATTATTAATAGTGAATGAAGGTAAAAATCAACTATTACCTCCGACAGGGCCGGTTTAAGGCGTACGCAAAGGATGCGGGCGCCGCGACCAGGGGGCGCCACAGCTCGAAAATTTTCTAAATATAATGTAATAAAAAGTAGACCAAAACAGCGGTTTAGGGTACTCAAATTTTAAAAATTTTTCCAAACCCCCGGTATTACGCCCCCCAAGCTACGCCCTTAGTATGAGGGGCGCCAGTGAATTGTTCGCATCCACTAGAAAAATGTCTAGGACCTGCACTGGTTCCAAGCATCCTATTCTTGAGTCCACTCTTAAGAGGGGTTATGTAATCGAATTCCTAATATCCCAGATAGTTTATCTAGATAGAAATTTATTGACCTCGAATTAATAATCAATAGTAAAACTATTTTAAAAGTACGTATAATTAAATTTTTACTAGGTTATAGTGACGTGCACTAAGCTGGTTTTGTTTATATTACAACTTCCTTGTGAAGCAAGACATCAAAAAATGAAATTTATGTATTTATAGACAATATCCGTACCCACTTGAAAAAGCTATTTAATTGGCTATGATTTTATCTCCAGAAGTAATCGATAAAGAAACTTCTTTCTGGTTTAGCTTTTTTTTCTAACCGTCACGTATAGACTAAGCGAACATAATCAATTGGTAAAGTTCGTTGTGAACTTCCCTGAAAATATCCGTAGTAGAAAACCGCAAAACTTTTAAAAACATCCATAAATTTCGTTTTGAGACACTATCTGGCGTATTAGACCGAGAAAAATCGCTGATTTTTGTTTGCTCTTAGCCGAAACCCCCGAAGAAGGAGAATAGAGTAGGGACGTTGATAAATGTTCGGCTAATATATTTTTCTTTTCTTTTCGTTATTCGTTCGTACGTCGGGCGAAAAATTGAAATTTTGTTGCTTCTGAATGGGTTTCCATTAAATGTGATAAAGTGCTCTTATTGTGGAAATATTTGTTTTTTTTTCACTGCGTTTGATGTTGCAGACGGTCGTTGTTCAAACAAAATTTGATAAAAACTTGTTTGAAAGTGCTTAATTTTAATATAATAGATTGGATGTATTCATGGCTACCTAAACGCTTTTTTCTTCTTAGCAATCGTAACTCAAACAAAATTAAAAAATATACAGGGTGGCGAAAACTTCTGACATTGGAGGATTACATCGTTGTGTGGGCTACTACAGTTACAGAGCGCAAATTTTGAAAATACTTTCGGTTATATAGGGTGTTCCGAAAAATCGAAAAGATCTCACCGAGAGCGTTATAATATATTTTAACGGTTGACTAACTAACTAAAGAGAATACAAAACTTATGTTCATTACGCAGAGAAAAAATTAAACAAATAATTTTATTAATACCATTAAATAACTATTTATTTTACTTCAATAAATCACAGGACAGAATGTAATTTCGAAAATAATATTTGAAACTAATTTTAACGTAGTAATTGCAAAAGAAAATATAAAATTCCAGATGTCAGATTTTAACACGTTAATCCCATAAGAGATTTTCACCAACAATTTTAGGGTATTTACAAACAATTTAGCAAAGATTTCAGTAGCAAAATTTAAATTAACATAGAAGAACAATGAGAACATTGTTTTTTTAGATGTTTGAATAAAAAGAAATTTTAAACTTAACCTCAAATTTCAATATCATGATGTATCAATATGATTAATTTAAATTCAGGGGAAATACAATAATACAAAAATTGTATAAAAATTGATAATTTTTGAATTTTATAAAAAATTTAAGTAAAAAACTGTCAAATTTTAATCTAGAGAGCCGTGATATGATGGTTTATAAAAACTACTTTTCGCTGTCAAGAGAAGCTTTTGATCAAAACCTCTTGAACTGTTCACATCGGTGCTCGTAATAAAAACAAAAGAAATTTAAAATCAAAGCAATACTGATTGAAGATAAAAAATTAAAAGAAATTTACCTGTCAAGTTAAGTGAGGTTATATTTTTGTAAATCAAGAAACTTAAAAGTTAAATCAAGAGAAGAAGCCAGATATTTGTTTCATCTTTGTTCCTGTTACACTATCCAGATCTAATTGTATCCTGTATTGATTTATCCTGTTCCTGATTTTGATTCCTGGAAGATATTGCATCCATCCCATTTTGAATTGACTAGGAAAGTAACCAGAATTAGAAATAAAATCTAAGTCGTATTAAAGGTACCAATTCAAAATATTAAATATCGATATTTAAAAACATTTTAAAATAAAAAAAGGCCACAAGTATTTTATTCAATTAGGTTAGATTATACTTTAATTAATAACTAAATAATTTAGATTAGAATAAGGTAAGAGAGTAATTATGAGGTTTGTATTAAGTGTTGATTTTATAAATAAGAAATGTATTATGCTTACCTTATTCTGGCAATAACTCTTATTCTCACATAAACTAAATGGTTAACCGTTATTTTTATGATTATTAATAAATGTTTTCATTTTCACTGAGTCGTTATTATCGATTTTTACAATCACGCGGCCAATAGCTGAAGCACTACCTGAGATTAAGACTCTCAATTTTTCTACTGGAAAGAAGATGGCGCCCAAAATTATCAACAACAAATAATTACATTCTGTCTGAGATTACGACAGAAGGCAATAAAAAAATCAACAGTAATTTAATAGGTTATGTACTAAAACTAAAATTCAAAATAAATAAAATAACGAAATTAAATATTGAACAAAAGTAATTTTTCTCTTATTCACAAAAGATAGTACGTAACAATTTATTATTATTAAACACCCATAAAGGCATTTAGTATATTACAATCTGGTCAACAGTGACCAATGGGCAATTTAATTCTAACTTAATCTAATAGAGTTTGAAACTTAAAACTAAGGTATACTCATCAGCGTTCCTTAGGTTCTGTGGAATGGATTGCACTAAAGTTTAACGTGCACACACGAACTCTGCTTCTGCACTAAAAAACACTAAACTAACTCAAAGGGCTTGATCCTCTTAAGTCTTCTTTCTAACCCAGTATTGTCAAGGAGCTGGATAGCCTCGACATTGACATGATGATGAAGTATTTCTTTATGACTCTTGGCTAATTTCTTGATGGTCTGGTCAACAGTGTCCATTTCCAGATCCCTATGGAGGTCACTATTGCGAATGTACCAAGGGGCATCTACTATGTTCCTCAGTGCTTTGTTACATCTAGGATTGCTTGCGTTCCATTCCATTATTTTGTAATTAGCCATTCCTCTTTGGAATAGCTCCTTTGGCACTATGTTCTAAACCAGTTAATCGTTCATCAAATTTTTGGAATAACTGCTCCTGTTTCTTAAGTTGTTCTAAGATCAATTGTAAAGTCGTGTCAGTAGTTGCTTTAATTTGTGTTCTAACATTATTGTTTTTACTGGCATTTGATGGTCCTGCAACAGCTTGGTTGTAGGAAGATGGCCTATTTTCACTGTTTTGAACTTGATTTCCGTTATTCCTTCTTTGTACCGAAGAGTCAGTTCTTACCAGTTGTATTTGTTTAGCAACGGTACACCCTCGATAATTAGCAGGATGGTTACCGCCGCAATGAATGCATTTTGCTTGTACATTTTCTGGCTTTGTACAATCTTTGGTATAATGTTTTCAGTACATTAGACACTTTTTGGTTCTTTAGCACAGAAACCTTGTGTGTGCCCATAGCCCTGGCATCTCTTACATTGGGGAACTAATTTTGTTTTTTAATTGGTTTAATTTCAACCCTGATTTTATTTACATCTTCATCTTGTTTAAATGACAACATAAACATGTTTAGCGGTTGCTTAGTTTTAAACTTAAGTTTTTTAGTGGCTTCGAATACCTTATATCTGTTGATTAATTGAGACAGTTTGTGGAGGTGAGAGTGCGGTATCCATTCTTCTTTTCTTGTTGTTTCCCTGTTTCTTTCTTATCCACTCTGTCTCTCTAGCTAATTCTTCTTCATCAGTGTGATATTCTATATTATCTTTTTCCTCTTATAATAATAGATAATTTCTTTAGCAGATCTGAGTGATCTTTTTGCATTTGTTCTAATTTGTGTTGTATAGTATTTATTTTGTTTACTAAACGACTTTTTTCATATTCGGAATTTTTCCAAACACTATATAGTGCTTGTTCATTTTGCGATCTCGCACTATTTTCCTGAAAGAGTGCAATATGTTGTTGTCCTACATCCACCAACGACACCCGAAACACAGGTGATTGTTAATGCATTGCCACACTTTGTATATTGCAACACGATGATTTACGGCCGTGTCATTGACCGCCGGGTATCACTCACGTAACATGATAGCCGATTTTAACTTTTGTTTTCGTATCGAAAACACTTGTTTATACTTCAAAGGTAGAGTGAATACTATGTATTATATGGGTGTTTCAAAAAAGAAATTGCCAATTATTATGACCCCCTCTTTAATACTCTGGAAAACAGTAAATCAAAATAAATCAACAGGTGTTTGTATTCAAATGTCATTCCCGTATCGTTGGCTGTGCTCAGTATTAATTAGTTTTTTTATCTGTGACTTCTTTAATACAGGGTGAAACAGAACTCAAATCACACAATATCTCAAAATTTGTAAATGAATCACCCTATAAATAAGTCTTTTTACAGTTTTTTAGTACGATTATTATGCTTTCACGGTATAGTACATTTAGTGTATAAGTTAATGAAAAATCTTGTATTTTACGTTCACAAATTAAATGTCTAAACTGCGAAAAGGAAGATAATCAGAAATCAGTTTGTTACAAATTATTTCAACATCTCTTGATGAACAAAGGAATATGCTTAATGGATGAAAAAGGATTATTAGAAGTGCAGCAATTTTATCACAAGCTTTCGATTTTAAGTTCATCACAATTTGCATTTCAAAAATGGTTTCAAAGAGAAAATGTATTATTAAATTTATTCGACATAAAAAATACTTTTAATGTTAATAGTTTTTTGATAGCTTTTTTAAAAGTTGGAAGAGCAAGACGCTGGATAATGGTTTTCGAGATATTGACCAGTTAAAAAATCTTCATCGCCCCGTATTAGAATACAATAAAAAGAAACAAGCACCGATTGAGTCATAATCTCGTTACCCCATTCGAAATTTATATTCTCCCTGATTAGGAAACCTAATAAAGCTGGCGATTGCACGCGCAGGGTAAAGAGGATGCTCTAATAGTGGTAATGGGGATTATTTTTGCGGGAGGCAAACAAGAGAGGGGGCGCGGGTATGCGGGCAGGCGTAAGGGTTTGTGAAGGGCAGAAAAGCGGATAAATGATTACCCCGGAACGAGTGGAATTGATGATGGGAGTTTCAGAGATTGCTGACCAGGGATGTATTCCATATTGTTTCGTTTTATTGCTTGGAAATTTCGTTTAGAATGTAGAAACTTCAAAAATTAGATATCGGCCTCAAGTGCTCTCGAGAGTTGTAGAGGGTAGAGGATAATTGCAAATTATGAAAATATGTAAATATTTACAAAGAGAAAACTATTTATGATTTACGAAAGAAACTTGTCATTTGACGCTTACAACTTTTATCTACTCTCTTTAAATCGGACAAAATGCTACATGAATGAAGATTCCAACTTATAAACTTTTCGAAATACAGTGTGTTTAAGTTAAAAAAATAAAACTATTTTATTTAGCAACTTCAAACACTACTAAAGCTTAGAATATCCCTTGGCAAACGTAAGCGTAATTAAGAAACGCCCTGTATATTATAGTGCGTCCTTAATGACATCACCCTTTTTTCTCCGTACTGCAATCTGTTATTTATTTTATTGGAATATACTTGATTTGCGGATCATATTTTTATGACTATAAAAAAATATATTGATGTCAAAGGACAGGTGCATGATTTTATTATCTGGTAAGAACGAACTATTCATTCCAAACTTCGTAATTAATATTAATTATCTCTCATATGCTTTAAATTAGATCGTTGGTCACGAAGTATAATTGCAATTTTTACGAATTTGAGTTACATCTGCCTTATTGTGAAGTTTATACGTGGTGATTCAATAATAATCGGAAATATTTTAACCGTAGAAATATTAATATTTCGCTAAAGAAAATACGGTCTAATATTATCTTCTAATTATTGACACGTCTTTACTATGAAAAATTATTTTTAAGACCTACAAAATTAACATGAAAATTGTATACCTGTTTTAAGCGTTGATTTTGGTAGGTTCCTATGACGACAACCTGCATTTACCTAAAATTTTTTTGGGTCACGTGACCAGCTGCAAAATGAATAAGTGATAATTTCGCTTGCTTGACAGCTGTCACGTGCAGATGCCAGAATAACAGAAGCCTAAATTATTTTTGACACTTTCAATTTAAAGCCACAATATAACACAGACTTACATTTTTTCTTATCCTCTAGTACTATAATATTGTGTGATTTTAATGGAATATAATCAGCTTTTATTGCTTCTTGACTTTCTTTTCCAAAACGCAACATTTTCTTTTTGTATTTAATCACAAATTTTACTAGGTACGCCTTTGAAACTTGTCAATCGAAGCGTCAAAAAAAGTCATGTCATAGGCATTAGCCACCTTAATTTATTAAGGCACCAAACATCAAAGCAAAATAAACTAAAACTGTCAAAAATTGTATTTTCTTTTTTGGTTGATAGCTAATAGATAGATTATTTTAAACCAACAAATGTTTATTTCATACTACTAAAATCCTAGGAACATATTCTTGTGGTAGGTATATATGAAGGTCTTCTTCTTCTTCTTTTTCTTTTTATAGATCTGTTGATCTGTTAATTTCG
The DNA here is from genome assembly GCA_949320105.2 of Crepidodera aurea. Classification (NCBI taxonomy): domain Eukaryota; kingdom Metazoa; phylum Arthropoda; class Insecta; order Coleoptera; family Chrysomelidae; genus Crepidodera; species Crepidodera aurea. The sequence goes on from OX439475.1 coordinate 66,063,671, forward strand.
AGCCTGCCGTAAAATTTCTTGAGAGGTAGACTGCCAGCTATCTCTCCATCTTTTTGGTGGTCTTCCCAGTGGACGCCTGCCTATAGGGTTTCCTTCTAACACGATCTTCGGTAGTCGGTGTTCCTCCATTCTTCTAACGTGATTGTACCATTGTCTTCTTCGTTGCCTTCCCCACCTTACTATATCCTGGATACCGCATTGCTCTCTGGTATCGGTGTTTCGTATTCGGTCCCTCCTTGTGATGCCCACTATAGCTCTTAATGTTTTCATTTCGGCGACCCGCAGCATTTTCTTCGTTTTACTGGTGTCTTCTCGAGCTTCTATACCATAGGTCATTATAGGTCTAACGCAAGTTTTATAGATCTTGATCTTACTGTCCAGTCCCATGTATCGGTTATCCCATATCACATCTCTCAAACATCCTGAGGTAATTGCTGCCTTGTTAATTAGGCTTCTGAGGTCCTTAACTGGGTCATGGCAACTTGAAAGATCTACACCAAGGTATCTAAACTGTGATAATTGTTCTATTGGTTTATTTTCTACTACGAGTTTGCATCTAATTGGGTCTTTAGAAATTGTGATGGTTTTGGTCTTTTCAATAGATATATTCATGTTAAGCTGTCGACTAACTTGGTAGAACTTAAAAAGCTCTCTTTGCAGGTCATCCTCATTTTCCGTGATTAGGGCAGCATCATCTGCATAGCACACTATGCCCACTCTGCTATTGCCGATTCTGTATCCTAACCTTAGTGTTTCTACTTCTTCTATCATTCTGTCCATTAATATATTAAACAGCAAGGGACTAAGGCTGTCACCCTGTCTTATTCCTCCTGGCGTGGGAATATTTCCGGTGGTGTCTCCGCCTGTTTTGATTTTTGTTGTGCAATTTGAGTTTAAGTTTTTAATAACATTTAGCATGTTGGCCGGTGTGCCTTTCTCCATGAGAATCCGTAGTATGTCTTCAAGTCTGACTTTATCAAATGCTTTAGTTAAGTCTATAAAGCACATATAAGATATATGAAGGTATCTTACGAAAATGTCATGTTATATTTTTTTATATTACTTTGGTGTGAAATTGTCTTACCGAATCTCCCACTATCTTGAATTACTATCTGGAAATATGTCCACAAGCATGAATTTCTTTAAAAAAGTATCCTTCGGGATAACTTTTAAAAAATTCATGCTTTCGGAAATATTTCCGATAGTAATTCAAGCTCTAGGGAGATTACTAGTGATAATTTTCAAAATATTTGCTTGGATTAATAACCGGAAATTTTCGGTAATTTCCGGTAATAAGAGAGATTACAAGTGAAAATTGTTAAATAATAAAGTTTCAAATAAAAAATAGTTCTTATTTTATAGCCAATATACGTAAAATTGAAATACTAATTAAAGGCAAGGGCTAAATTTGAACTTGAAATGCCCAAATTAGCTAATAAATACGTCTTATAAATATCGCCAGCAGGATCGTTATACAAAAACGAGCACACATAAAAAATAACTCGCGTGACAGAGACCGAAGGCATAACTGCAGTGAAAAGAGGGGTGGAAAGATGGAGGGTAGTCAAGAGGCGAGAATCGTCATTTATTTATAACCCCTCGCGGGTTGCTTGATCCATCCATCTATCTTTTGGCGTCCGGAGTCCCGGAGTCCTGTGTACTCTGTTAGTGATCACGACACCAACGCGAAACATGGCCGACCACACTTTGTCATCGTTGCAGACTTGACAAACAATTGGAATTCTCTTGTACTTTATTCCCTCTCCCCTGTGTAAGAATGGCAGAGATGGACTCCAAAATTTTTGGCTGGAAAATAACCATCAATTTCAATTTTATTTCAAATTCAATTTTTCCTTAACCAGCAGTATTTTTTTATCGCAAATGTACAAATTTTAGGGATCTTTCAAATTCATTGATTCGAAAATGGAAATAAGTCGTAAATATTTTATGAAGAAAAATGTTGAACCAGTCCTGTTAAAATCTTTTTAGATAAAATTCTGTGATTTCAGTGGCCGTTGCTTCCTATTTCCAGTGCTGCCCTGTTAAAATCTTCGGTAATCGCTGGTGGTCAATTCTCTCTGTTTGGACAACTGTTTTAATTTAAAAGTTGTATCTTGTTTCTCATTTTCTTTTAAATTTGTCAGAATTTTTATTATTTATCGAGATATGTTTGTATTTTCCTATTTACCGATTCTGATTTGAGTATATTATTTAATACTTACGGGTGTAATGAACCTAATTTTCTTCCTCAAAGAAAATTAAATTAATTGAATGGATCATTGAAAAATTACATTAAATATTCGATTCCACAGCTATATCACCCTGTATTGTAAATGGTTAATAAGATTCCAAGCCGAACCTTGATGGGACGATGCTCGCGCATAGGTAGATCTGGGGGAAAAATTCGAAGAAGGGACAATTCAGACACATTAGGTGTTTTTGAATTTTTGAAAAAGAATTCATTCTAATTTTAAAATTTTAAAATCTTTTAAACCACCGTCTTCGAATTTCAAGCCGTCCGAGTAAAAAAACCTAAGTACTTACTGATAACGTTTTTCAATATTTTTATTTTATTTTTCATCGCATCTTCCGTAGTTAGATTAAATTTCACTTTAGTTTTTTTTTTCCGGCAGATAATAAATAATAGTTCGCGCTTTAATATTTACTTCCGTGTTATTTTGATAAACGATTTATTTATTTTCTGTATTCTTTCAAATATTATTTCATTTTTGTTCAGGGTTAAAAGGGTGGGCTTTGAAATATTTAATTAGTTATCCAACACAGTTATGACTGTCATTATTAATGTCATTTTAGGCAAGTAAACTATCAAATAACACACTAGTGTGTTATAATTCATAACTCACTAGTGAGTTATGGATTATAACTCACTAGTGAGTTATGGATTATAACTCACGTTCATATTTAAAGTAGTATTCTATTTCTTTATTACTATTACAAGCAGAATTCACATTGATATTGAAATTACAGGAAAACGCTAACGATTTATTCAAATTTGAAGTCATTGTAAAATTCGTTGGTTCATTGGAACCAGAAACTCCCATCTCGGTACAGCTGCCGACGCATTAGAACCTTGTAATTTTTCTGAAATTTGTATTTTGTTGTGCACCGATTCTTCTAGGTATCCTTCTGCTACGGTCGGGGACTTCCATCCTCCGTGACGCTTCAAAGTAGTCATGTTAGCTCCTGCATTGGCCAAAATAGTCGCCGAAGACCTTCTCAGGCAGTGACCGGTATAGAGCGCTGGTTCCTTCTATTTCAAAAACATTGCAATTCTTGAAGGTATCTTCGACAACGTATTTATTCCCACACACTGGCTGATACACCTCCCATTTTTGTAAAAAACAAAAAAGCGGCTAGTACTAGTATTTTTTGGTCTCAAAGACATGTATTTTTTACACAAATTGATCGGGTTGACTGGGAATCTTTCTTCAAGTATGGTGAAACTTCTCGATTTCTTGGTTTTAGTGTCTGGCAAAACCACGTGAAAATATCCCTTTGTCTTGAATCAAAGCCATTTTCATCAACAGGTACTCGTTGTCGGGAGCTTCGTTCAAAAACTTCTCTATTTCAGGTCGTTTCTAATGTCTTGTACTTCTTTGGTCTGTATCCCTGAGATTTGCTTTTCAAAAAGCTCGTTAGTTTGCCATATTTTGAAATGTCGTTTTATAAAGGTGAATAGTCGAGCGAAGCATCGAATATTTGGTCCATATCGACGATGGGGGCTAATTTTTTTTGCAACCTTTTATCTTCCGTGAATTCATCCAAGACCCAAACATTTTGAACTCCTTATCGTAAGCATCTCGGGACTTTTCTGGCAAAATACATCGCTGCTTCTTCCGCTTCCGTAAGGATATCCTCAGGAACGTAATTTTCATCGGTTTCCTCCATTTTCTTTACTTTTTTTTTCTTCAAAAAAGCTTCCCTTTTCTGAAAGGAAAACTGACAAGTGTCAAAATGTATTTAAACATTTGCTAACAATGTATCATGCCCGTGGCAACCAACCAAACAACCTACTTTGACCAAAATGTAAAAAAGTCACTGTCAAGTCATTCTGACATTTATAGGGTACTGAGACGCAAGTAGCTTTGATTTGATCACAAAGCTTATTCATTATTATCTCATACAAAAAAGATTTGTTCCACTTGTTGGATAAAACATTGTATGCCACTCAAGTGTTATGTTTCCTAAGTCACTTGAGAATTTATACCACGAGGCCGTGCTATAAATTTTCTCGCGTGACTTATTTTTAACATAACACACTAGTACCATAAATAACTATTATTTATTTAGAAGAAATGCACACAGATCCATAAGGACCTAATTACATCATTAGCACGAAGATTTCCAAAGAAAATATCGACGTAATAAAAATGAGTAAAAGCGTGAGTGACTTTTTCAAGAAATGTTTCATCATTCGAAGAGAATATTGCTTAATAATTTTCCATAACTTTAATATATTTCAGGGTTTTTAAACTTTAAAAACTAGATATGCGACTCATTCAAACGTTTCTCATAAATCCCTCTCAAAAAAACGAGAATAATAAGTGGTTACACACTGTAAATACCGACTTTTAAATCGCCCATATTTTTCTGACGCCGTCCCTGCCCTCATTCGACCATTTCCAACGATTGCTTTGTTCGAATCGCATTACCTAAAAGGGGAATTTAATAACAGGCAACAGCCCTAACCGTAAGGTAAGGGGAGATTTTTTTTGTTGGCTTACATGACACCTATTTTTCATTGCCGGTCCGTCAATAAAATGAGTGTAGACCGATTCGTTTTAATGGACACGTTTTGTTCGAAGAAACCAACCGAGTGCGATTAGACAGTTGATTTAGGAAGCGTTCGCGGTATTATACTTTTCTATAATTGTCATAAAATTGACTTTTACGGGGTTAAGAATATTCTTCGTTTAAATTCAACATTATGATCCAGGAATAAATTTTTTTTCTTAGAGAACGAAGAAAAAATGTAAAAGTGTTGATAACACATTCGAATTAGTGATAATGGAGAATCAACGATTTAAAGAATTATCACTTGTAATCTGCCAAGTGCTTGGATTATTTCCAGTTACTAATCCAAGCAAGTGGGAGATTCAGTAAGAAAATTTCACACCTAAAAAATTTAAAAGTAATTAATTTAAATTTGCCAATAAGATTATTTAAGGGCATGAAGAAGCAAAGGCTAGTTGGCCATGAGTGTTTGTTGGTATGTCAAAAATTATACCACGTCAAAATAAAATAGTGAAAATAACAATGTTCCACTGATTTTAGTTTAATAAGTTTAGGAAAAATTGTTTAAAACAAATTTATTTTACAGTTATAACCTAAGTTAGGTTCGCTAAAGTAGGTGGAACGTATTTTTTTAATTAATTTGTAAATTCTGTTATTGTTATTTCCAAATACAAATAACAGCTTAGGTAGGTGGCTTTGGAAAAATTGTAGACGATTATTTGGCTGACATTTCAACTTATTGGCAGTGCAGAATGATAACCTCTAAATGTAATTTGTGGCAGAGTTTTTGTGTTATTATCAAAAAAATCTTGGTAAATCGAATTGATATGGAAAAAGTTTAAAAATATACGTTATGCAAACATTGTAGCAATCCTGTGATCTCAAAGTGTATCAACCATATTTAAAATATTTGACGTACCTCATTGCTGGATGTTGTTTGGAGTGCAGATTACAAAATGCAGAGGAAAATATGTTTAGTGCAATACAGAAGAATTTACTCAATGTGTCTACATCGTTTTTTTGGGATTTGTAAAGTTAAGTTTAACCGAATTGTTTAATAATATTATATATTGTAATGGTATCAAATTTTGTCAAATCAATAGTTTGCTAAGAAAAATCTACAAGAATCAAATATTAAAATTAAACAAAAAATTTTCAAATTGGTTAAATTTATAGCGCTGAAAACTGAAGCTAATAGGTCAAATTAAGAATAAAGTATAACATTTTAAAGACAAGAATTTCTGTAAATTAAGGATGTTAAATTTAACATGGGAAGTTCCATAAGAGAACTTTTCATGCAATTTTAACACATTTAGTACACGTTTGGAATGAAAATAAGTTAATAAAATTAAAGTAAGGTATCGATAGATAAGACTGAGCCACAAATTATACCAAGAAGTTTGTTTCATTTATTGCTATTAAAAAAATAACATTTCAATATAACCTCAAGATTAGCTTTCAGGATAAATCAAAAATAAAAGACTTTCAGGTAGAAGATCCTATTAAAAATGGAAAAAACTAGTGCATTCTTTGTAACAGTTGTATAAATTCATAAAGAAAGGACTCGTTAAGTAAATTTTCTTACATTTTACAAATCAATAATATTGAAAGTTTAAAGTCATCCTTTGGAATTAATAATAATCGAAGTTAAATATTAATTATATTATTACTATATCGAATGTAATAATTAAATTTATATAAAAAATTCCTTTAATTTAAGAAATTATGTGAAATTTCCAGAAATTTCTGTGATTTTTAACAGAGTAGGCTATGACATATAAGTTTAATAAAACCAAACTCACCCAGGTTTCGTGGCCTTTTGATAAAAATCTGTTGTACGATACACATCGTCGTGTCAAATTAAAAAAAAAACAATTGAAGTTGATCTAAAATATGTGATTAATATAGAAATTTAAAAAAACATTTAAAAACAAAACAATAAAAGATGTAGAAATGGAGGATAAAAATTTCCGGAAACATTTTGGGTTTCTATGGTAACCAAACAAAAAATAGACTCTTATTAGCTTAAAAATGGCGGCGTGAAAATTTCAATGAACAAAAAAGCTAAAAACAGGGAAAAGGGCATAAATCATGCTTTTAAACAAAAGAAAATGTAGAAATTGGACAATATTACTGGTAAAATAATCGAGCCACTTTCGTGTCTCTTAATGAAATTAATTTTATTCTACATGATTTCAAAATCACAATTATTTTATTAGAATAGAAAAAAATATTTAAAATATTTTTGGAAACGGTCCTGTTCTTTTATTTCATTTCCTTTTTTGTTCATTCTCGGGTCTCGTCCGGGTTTGAGTTTCGCTCGACGGATTCGCTTCTTTGGTCTTCTCTTTTTCCTAAAATTAAGTAATGGAATTAATTTTCAGGCTATTATGTTGTCCCCTCGAAAAAAGATAACATTAACGCGCCGTCGTTGCTATAGGGTGAGAAAAAAGCGTTTTATATATAGAAGCTACATTTTTCCCATTTAAACATCAATTACTAACAAAAACGGTAAATAATATTCTTGTTATCTTTGAAATAAAACGGTTGTAAATGACCTGCATGCATTAACGGCACTTGAATTAGATTGATAATGAAGGGTAAAAAGTTTGATAATGGAAAGTCAAGGAACCTTTAAAATTGCGAATATGTGCATTTTTCATAAATAGGCTTAATTTTAATCTCTATATACGTAAAATAACTTATAATAATTATAATCAACGTTCTGTCCAAAGCTTTGGGAACTTGGAACATTAGCGCCCAAGGCAAACACCTGATTTTGCGCCCACCCTTCTCCATAAAAATTGAAACTAAATAAGTACCTATCAAATATTGGCATTAGGAATTCACCAAGCCAAGTAGTTTGGCTTGAAATATAAAAGTTTGACCCTGCTCTGGAGCCAGTTATAGTTATACCGGGTGACACAGCAACCATGTAACAGGCTACAGTATCTGTGTTTCTCAAGATAAAATTATAAAATTTTAGGACATTAAATGGGACCTTAGTAGCCTCATTTTAGTCAGTTTGTTTCACTTTTACTACTTCCGGTTTTACCGGAAGTGATACCAACTTTTGAATTTTAAACGGGATACCCTGTAGATTATTACATTTTTGGAATCTACATGACAACCTGATTTCATCGATGTATCATACTTGGTATCTCAAGTGAATAGTTAAGAAGCTACACACAAAAATACGAAAAATCAAAATTGGCTCAAATAACATACCAAAGAAATAAACAACTGGAAAAAACGGCACTAACTTAAATATTACATTAAATTATTTAATGTAATTCAAAAAATATATAAATTTAATACAAATTAACTGAATTGTACGATTTTTTATTTTTTTTTTAATTTAACCCATTTTCCTCCCTATTTAAATTGCAACCCTTGTTTTTTTTCTTCCTAAAACAATAAATTAAGTGCATAATTTTAAATTACATTTTTTGTACATTTCTTAGTTAATGTTCTCAAGTGAGAAAACTATCATACTTTAAAGCATTACATTAAATAATTTTTTAATATTATCAAGGCGGCGGTGACTATGACATTATTTTAACTTATTTAGGTGACTGTGAATTTGACAGATAGCTATCATAGAGCTAGTGATTTAAACTGCACAATAAAGTAAATGATCTAAAATCGTTTTTGATAAAAATGTATACTCGTAATGAACAAATAGACATGTTACTAATATTTGGTGCATGTCGAAAAAATTCAAGTGCTGCTTCTGAGTTGTATAGAAATAGATTTCCCAACAGGAATCATCCAACAAATGTACTTGCATATGTAAATTATGACCAAACATCTTCCTTGAGAGAAATAGAAAGACAGTTTGATGTAAGCAGGGAATCTGTAACAAGACTAAAAAAAATATAAATATAAATCTTTCAAGTATCAAATTCATCAAGAGTTGTATGAAAATGATTTTGCTAGAAGAATTACATATTGTAATTGGCTTTTATATAATTACAATTTAAGCAATAACTTTCATCACTCCATTTTATTTACTGACGAGTCTAGATTTACGAATATAGGAATATTTAATAAAAATAATACAAGGTATTGGGCTACAGAAAATCCACGACTAATAAGACAAGGACATCAACAAGTAAGATTTGGACCTGATCTTACGCCAATAGACTTTTTTATTTGTGGCCATTTAAAAAATATTGTTTATAAAAGAACATACACTACAATAGAACAATTGCAAATTTCTGTTCGAGATGCTATTAACAGTATAACAGCAGATCAAATAAATCGAGGTTATGAGACAACTGTTAGTAGAGCAAGACTGTGTGTCGAAAATAATGGACAACATTTTGAAAATTTGATTTAGTTTGTAAATATTTTTTTGTGTGTTTAAGGATTAGTATTTTTTTTATTAAAATTGTCAAATGAAGAATATATATTATTTTATGTTTATTTCTTTGGTATGTTATTTGAGCCAATTTTGATTTTTCGTATTTTTGTGTGTAGCTCCTTAACTATTCACTTGAGATACCAAGTATGATACATCGATGAAATCAGGTTGTCATGTAGATTCCAAAAACGTAATAATCTACAGGGTGTCCCGAAGTGAAACAAACTGACTAAAATGAGGCCACTAAGGTCCCATTTAATGCCCAAAAATTTTATAATTTTATCTTGAGAAACACAGATACTGTAGCCTGTTACATGGTTGCTGTGTCACCCTATATACCTCGTTCACCAGTGAACGAGTTAGATTTTTATATGAATAATTTGTTAATTAAAGTAAAAATATTTTTTAAATAGTTCTTCTTTTAATAATTTTATTTCAAGTATTTTTTTGCCACTTCAACCATGATATTGATATTTTTTACTCGTTATTTTGTCAGAATGTTGCCCAAAACGCTGACAAACAAGATTCCATAAAAAACATTGGTCCCAAAAAAATGACGAATTTCAGTTAAAATTAACAACCTGCATTTTCCTGTTCCCATACTCGTCCTCTGTACATAAAAAAAAAGAAAAAAAAATCACCGAAAAAAGCATTTTCCTATTGATCATACACTTGTATTTACGGTGAAGCGGTTTTTATAAGGATTTTCTGAATTTCAAAGCTCATGGAAACATAGACGTTTCTTAGGGAGAGATAAATTTTCTAAAAATCGTTTTACTTGAACAAATCATGAAAAATGTTAATTTAATAGTTTGTTAAATAGAGGCTTACATGTATCAACCCTTAACCTGGTATCGTGGGTTATTTTAACACATCGTAAGGAGAAGAGAAGACATAATATAATTTTTTTTTGGGAAATATTCTTGTCTTCTATTATATACTAGCATTCGCCTGCTGCTTGAATTTTTTTACGTTCTGTCATATTTTGATTAATTTTGTTTAACCTCCCTTATCCCCAAGTAGGTAAAATTATTAAGAATCTTTTTTTAGTGGTTGTCTCCGGCATAACAAGACACCACAGTAGGTATGGCGTCAGTTGGGAGGAACCTCACCACTGTACTTTTAAGCAACGCCCCTTCTGTCAACTGTTATATGTCATATGTTAACTGTCATATATCATCTGCTGTCTGTCAACTGCCATATGTGGTATATCATCTGTCCCAGGGATCCTTTCCACGACATGTATGCAGCTTCTTTGGGGCTTTGTAGAAACCTAACCTAACTTTTCTGTACTCCGCACATTAACCTAACTTTCCGAGACACTAACACAAACCAACACATTTTGGAAAACTGCAGATTTTTTTTAAATGTTGGAATATATTGATCAAGACTTAATTTCATACAAACCCTGTTTCACTCCTTTCGAAGTTGATTATCGGATAATGCCTTCTTAGTAGGTTCCTACAAGTGGGAATTACTCCCCAAATTTTCTTTTTCTTGTTCCAGCAGTTTGGTTTGAGTGTAGAATATTTTACTTGCTGTATATAAATTATAAAATCGTGTAACTTAGTCCACAGTTACAATTTTGAAAAATGGTAAAATACTTCTTTATTTTTTTCTTCTCTTAACAAAGGCTCAATCTTCAAGATCATATCTTCACTGCTTGTTTTTTTCATACAAGTTCATACACGCTGTTTAGCTCATTTATCTTTCATCGTCACTCCTTTTTACTGTTAATTCATCTAAGACGTGCTTTTTATTTGCTTCGTTAAAAATTGTTAATTTCCTTTTCCTTGATATTTCCCTTTTACTGATACATTTGTTCTCTTAATGCTATTAACATTTCTTGTCGTGTTGTATTTATTTTGTCTTTTTGTATTTCTTTCATTTATGGCTACGTCTTGAGTTTCGTTTTGTTCTACTACTAAAATCACGCACCATATGTTTTTCTTTACTCGCTTAAAAAATGATTTACGACGCCCGTGTCGGCGAATATTCGGCTTTATCTGTGCCAAAATGGCCGTAGTACGGGTACGAGATTGAATTCGTCCTATCAAACAAAAAGTAAAAAAAAAAGAATGATGAAAAAATAAACGTTTTAAACGTTTCCAACATCAATGAAAATAAAATTAAAACAAACACATACACACACACACACCCGTTCGCCGACAGAGAGAATAAAAATGCGATTTGTTGTCAGGGTCGGACTTGTATACATTAACAGAAGGTGTATTTTGAAAAACTATCTATAACTATTTGTTTTTGTTATTTTCGGTAATAATACCAAAAATATAGGGGGGTGGGTGGCTCAGCGGTGGAGCATTGGACTCATAATCCAAGGGTTGTGGGTTCGAATCTGATTTTTAATTAATTAAAAATTTAGAAATTGATTTTCATATACCAGGTGTGTTTCCTCACTCGACCATTCACTGTTGGGTTCTAATTAACAGTGCTGTTCCTAAAGTGGCGCTGGGAAACAGTAACAAAGCCTACACAGAACACGAGGCTAATGGCCATAGTAGTCGATGCCGTTGACACAGAAGTAAAAAAAAAATATATCAATTGATTGTATACGCCAACCCAACATCTCCCGACGCGACATCTGGCGGCCAGTACCGACAACAATTGTCCGAGTCAGTGACGTTTACTTTTCTTTAACTTGTCATTATCTGTTAGTTGAACTTTAAATAATTACATACATACCTCGATTGTCGACTTGTAAAGGTTTGTTTTCGTTTCAGTGCTTAGTGCACCAGTGGTTTCGCGCAAAACAGTCCCTTTGATCTTAGACGATCCGTCAATTTTCAACTCGTACACGTTGGATACGTGATTGCTTTCGACGAGTTTTTTGCCTTTAGCGAGGCTTTTCTGTCTGAAAATTGATAAATTGATCGGCTTGAACCCACATCTCAGCAGAAATCTTTCCTTATGATGCAGGAAAATTTGTGTACATTTCCCCATTTCAACTATTGTCTGTCAATATTTATTTCTTGTTCAGATGAACATATTTATCGGCTGCAATTACTCCAAAACAAAGCAATGAGAGTTCTTAGATGCAACAGATATACTCCGATAATCTCTACAATAGAAACTCTTGGGTAGATTATAATTTGAGATCTACAGACACAAATGTTCAAAGTTAGTGCTACGGAGAAAAACAGTCTTTCTCGAAGGCTTGAAAGTGTACAATAACTTACCATTAATAGTAAAAACATCACCAAATACTGTACTATTTAAAAGCAGATTAAGGCAAATGAACTTTAGTATTTAATAGCATTGTTCTTAAAATAATATCAATTGTTAATTATATGTAATATAATGTAATAGCTATTGAGCTAAATAAACGTCTATTCTATTCTATAACCGACATTTTGGACAGTTAATAACAAAAAATAAACTTGTTTTAAAATTAAACTTATGCGTGACTAGCGCTGCCGCTAGAGCGATATTCAAAATATGTTCTGACCATAGGCGGATCCAGGGGGAGGGCTGTGGGGGCTGCAGCCCCCCCTTTAGATTACGTTTTTTAATATATTCCATAGCCTTCCGACTCTCAACTCCAACTGATGTGGAAAACAGCCCCCCCCCTTGACAATCCGCTGGATCCGCCCATGGTTCTGACCAACTTAAATCGCTGGTTACAGTGACACCTAGGTCAACCTGTGAGTTCCCGGACTTTAGCTGATTATTTCCCTTGCCTGTCAAATATCAATTTTTAACCAATCACGTGCTTGGAAACTGATTTGACGCAGCCAATCAAAACAAAATAAAGCGACTATTCTAATTAAATTAGCTACTATTTTTATTGCTACTAAATTTCTCGTATATTTTATAATTTCTCTCGACAATTTTAGCATTAATAATCAAAGAATAACTCACTCGAGCTAAAGCTCTCGGGAGTTATTCAGATTATTAATGCCAAAATTAAGTCTCGACGAATTGATCCTAAAATAAACTCTGAATTTAGATGCAATAAAAATAGTCGGCTATTTGCCAAGGTCTTGGGATATTACTAATACGAGCTTTTGGAAACTACAAGTTTAGAGCAACTAAACCTAATCCTGAAAGATTGGGCGTGGAATATGAAGAAGAAAACGGTGAAAATTGCAAAGAACTAGTTGTGAACACCGTTGCATAAAAGATGTATTTTATGAAGTGGAAAATAATTTTTGATCCATTTAAAGTTATTTATTATCTTCAAGTCTACTAGGGTAGCTCGTAATGCGAAACGAAGGAATTTGCAGATGCTCTGCTTCATTAAAATTGGAAGAATACTACGCAATGGTTTTATTATGGGACGAAGACACTCCGGCGGGACTCCAGCGAAAATTTTACCATATCGCTTCAGTAGAACTCGCCTGGAGAGGTGGAGAAGCAGTCAATTGCAGAGTTCATTATTTTAAAGAGATAGTGGATAAATCTGGGATTAAAACAAGTAACATAGTTACATATTTTTTAAAATAACCAATTTTCAAAAATCCTACTTTTTAGGAAGAGTAGAACATAATACTTTCTTCAATAAAACGGAGTGGATAAATCTGGGATTAAAACAAGTAACATAGTTACATATTTTTTAAAATAACCAATTTTCAAAAATCCTACTTTTTAGGAAGAGTAGAACATAATACTTTCTTCAATAAAACGGCCCAGGGTGGAGAAAAAAAAATGGCCGATAGTAAATGGCTGGTCCCTAACACGAAGAACCCTACCTTTTGTCCAGTCCGTCTTTTTAAAAGTCTAATGGTTAAACGTTCATCTAGAATAACAACTGATAGATTATTCTATTCCACAAAAGAGATAAAAATAACAAACCACTCTATGCGGTTGAAAGCAGTCAATAACCTGGCTAAAGGAGGGGAGGGTGAACAACAATTAATTAAAATTACTGTCCACAGTTCAGCCAACTCAATTAAGCCTTATCTGCAAATGGATAATGAGCATTATTCCAATATCATAAATACCCTTAGAAGTGACGCCTCAGAACCTCTAGCTAAAGAACAGAAAACAGAACATCCTACAACCACTCCTCGAGCTTCTCACTCTACAGCTGGACCCATCAACAACATTAATGATTTGCCTACACCCAACGTTATCAATGAGTTAACAAAGATTTCAAGCAATACTCCTACTGTACCAAAATTGCAATTTATATTTTAATTGTACCATAAATAATTAAGTTTGTAGTATTTTGTGATTAAATAAATTACTTGTTTTTCAGTTTTCAAATTAATACCTACATATTCATTATGTATGCAGAATAATCTGTTACTCATGAAATAGTCTTGTCAAACACCATTCGGGCATCTAATTTTTCCTGTGAAAAAAATCGAAAAAACACAATGCAAAGTAATATTTTTTAACAAAATGCATTCTTGCAGGTGCAAAAATCCTCGTCTTCGACTAGGATTTTTGTTGCCACCAGCACACATGCTTCTTGTTAAAATGTTACTTAGCAACGTGTTTTTTCGATTTTTTTCGGAAAAATTAGATGCCCTTAAGATATTACTTACGATTACCACTTACGCTGTATATACGTGAGTAGCGGGTTTGTTGTACCGATATGCAAAATCAAGCACTTGTTTTAGAGGAATGAGCCAGTCGACGCACCCTTGGTTTATTATATAATAATTTAATTCAATAATTTTGATTGAAGTGAGTTTTTTTTTCTTAGATATTCTTAAATTTTCAGATTCGTCCCTGTATCAGTCAAATTAGAACATACAAATAATTATATATAGTTTTACCGGCAGATGGTATATATAATTTATTTTCGGCAGTGCTGCGGCAGCATTAAATTTTATTTTTATTGAGTAAATAGTGGATTGTTGAAAAGCAGTCTGATGCCACGCTTGATATACGATGCGTCTTCTACCGTTTAGTTATTTTATTGGCTACACAGGGCGTTTAGTTTATTTCTCGACATGTTAGCCGCATTAGGGGTGATTTATAATGTATTACTTTTGTTGTATTTTTATTGATAGACCACCAAATGAGAAAACAAAAATGATATGAATGTTGATGTATCTGAAATCTTTAATATAGTGTTACTGAAAAACTGAAAATAAATTTTAATCTAAATGGATTACAGTTCAGAAATATTTTTGGTTTTGTCTAGTACCAGGGTTCCCAAGGTGTATATTCTATAAAAATATAGTCAATTTTCAAATTATTTAAATTATTCTCACTATATTATTTTATAACCTCACTTTATTTAAATTTCTAGTTTTTAAATTGCCCCACGTTGGGCTCCATTTGTAAAAATATAGTTAATTTTATACCTTTCTTTTTATAGGAAAATAAAAAATTTAATTTTTTTAATTTTAATTAGTGTTTTTCCATGTTTTTCCATGTTTATCCATGAATCAACAAAATTTTAAAAATATTAACAGTTTATCCACAATGGACCGTCGCGTCTACCGTGACTCACCCTGTATATGGCTCTAATTCCTACATATTCCATATTTTCGGTTATTCATTCCTCTTCCTCCTTGTTCTATTTGATTTTTAATACTATGTATCTCTCCTTTTAACTCTGTTTCTGTTCTTCTATTTTCTTCTTCAGATATTTTAAAATTGTTTTGTATCTCTTTATAAAATTTTTCATCTATTATTTGGATATTTTTATTATTCTCAATAATGTCTGTTTCTATTTTATCTCTTTATTCGTTTCCATACTAGTTTCAATTTTTCCCATTCTTGAATTGATGTTACTTTTGTTATCTTGTATCTCTTTCTTTAACTTGTTTTCAGTTTCTTTTAATTTTATTTCTTGTAATACCTCTACTTCTTTTATTCTAGCTATCATCATTTCTTTTTTTGTCTTTTCTATTTTATTTTCCATGCATAACTTTGACTCTTCTATTTTTCTCAATAGACTCGCTATTTCCTGTCCTCTTTTTTCGGTTAGTCTTCTTATCTCACTCGTTATTTCTTATTTGTTTTTATTTATTTTGTCTTCCATCATTTTTCCCAAGTCTTCCTTATTTTTAATCATTTCATCTTCCATATTTCCCATTTTCTTTCCCAAATCTTCTGTATTTTTATTCGTTTCTTTCCTTAGTCTTCTTAACTCCATTAATATCATCTTCATTCCATCATTCTCTTGAATTGTCTACATTTTCTTCTTGCTCTCACTTCAATCATATTTGTTTCCACTACCGTATCTCCTTGTCCTTCTTCCACTTCTTCCTGTCTTCTTAATCCTATTCTTTTACCATCTCTTAGATCCATTTTCAAATTATTTTAAATTATTCCCACTTTATTTAAATTTCTAGTTTTTAAATTGCCCCATGTTGGGCGCCATTTGTAAAAATATAGTTAATTGTATACCTTTTTTTAATAGGAAAATATAATTAATTTAATTTGATTTTTTTAATTTTAATTAGTTATTTTTTTTGACAATTTTTAATTCCATTACAATGGATGTTGATATTTTTATTGTAAAAGTTCGTCGAACAACAATATCTTGCTTGAAATTTGTTTAATCAATTCACTAATGTCAAATTATTTTAATTTTTAATAATATTCTCGTTTAACGTCAAGATCAATGGCAAATTATGAGCTTGCAAATTTTTTAAGTCGGTCCTGGTTCTATGGATTCCGAGGATTTAGAGTCGAAAAGCGAGGAGCGGTTGTCATAATATAAATGGAAATATTATTGACGAGAAATTCCGTACCATTTTTCGGTTTGACGTCGTACACGAACAAGAAATGTGAGATGGCTAGAATGACCTTACCCCCGGCTGCCCGGTCGCCCGGGCTGCCCATATTCTAACCGATTATTGGATTTTTCCGTTTCGGCATCGGTCCATTTGATTTAGTTTTGGTCTCGGGCGTAAAACTCGGGAACACAAAACAAAATCATTTTCTATAAAGAACCTCTTAGATCGAAATTCAGAGTACAGGGTGGATAATAAAACGCTTTAATTTCGATACTTTTACACTCATTGGAGTTATGGAAACATTTATGAACATAATACTATAACAATTTATCTAACAATGAAAATGTAATTTAAACTTTTAAAACACATTATTTTGTCGTAAGTAATATCATAAGGGCATCTAATTCTTCCGAAAAAAATCAAAAAATACGTTGCTAAGTAAAAAAATATTACTTTGCATTGTGTTTTTTCGATTTTTTTCTCAGAAAAAATTGGATGCCCGAATGGTAGTTGATAAGACTATTTCATGAGTAACAGATTATTCTGCATACATAATAAATATGTAGGTATTAATTATCAGGGTTCGATACAAGCGGTATCGCATTGTTTACTTTTTAACTTAATGTATAAAGAAATTAAAAGTACATTTAGTAATATAGTATTATATAATTATTTAAATTTGTCATGTCGTGATTCATAAAAAATTTATCAATGTATCGTTATGCTATATACTGCTAAACAAAATTAATCAACTGCTACACAAAGATTGATTTGTGTAGCAGTTATTGCTATGCATTTCTCCCTCCTTAAATCGAACCCTGCCTATTATATATGCATACATATTAAATATGTAGGTATTAATTTGAAAATTGAAAAACAAGTAATTTATTTAATCACAAAATACTACAAACTTAATTATTTACGGTACAATTAAAATATAAATTGCAATTTTGGTACACAGTAGGAGTATTGCTTGAAATCTTTGTTAACTCATTGATAACGTTGGGTGTAGGTAAATCATGAATGTTGTTGATGGGTCCAGCTGTAGAGTGAGAAGCTCGAAGAGAGGCTGCAGGATCTTCTATTTTCTGTTTTTTAGTTGGAGGTTCTGAGGCGTCACTTCTAAGGGTGTTTAGGATGTTGGAATAATGCTCATTATCCATTTGCAGATAAGGCTTAATTGAGTTGGCTGAACTGTGGCCAGTAATTTTAATTATTTGTTGTTCACCCAGCCCTCCTTTAGCCAGGTTACTGACTGCTGTCGACCGCATAGAGTGGTGGTATTTTTATTTCTTTTGTATTTAATCCTGCCTTCTCTGCTGCTTCTTTAGTCCATTTCGCAAGTTCGTTTTTTCCCACTGGAGTGTTTTTGTACCATCGTCTTGATTGTTCTTTGTTCCATGATGGGTTTACTGTTAAGAATAATCTATCAGTTGTTATTCTAGATGAACGTTTAACCATTAGAATTTTAAAAAGACGGACTGGACAAAAGATAGGGCTCTTCGTGTTGGCGCACATCTGCAAATTCCTTCGTTTCGCATTACGAGCTTCCCTACTAGACTTGAAGATAATATCTTTAAATGGATCAAAAATTATTTTCCACTACATCAAATACATCTCTTGCATTTTTTTTGTAACGGTGTTTCACATTGTCTTCACAACTAGTTCTTTGTAATTTTCGCCGTTTTCTTTTTTTCATATTCCACGCACAATCTTTCAGGATTAGGTTTAGTTGCTCTCTAAACTTGTAGTTTCCAAAGGACGTATTTCTTTGCCTTGCAGAATTCCATAAACTGTTTCCATATTGACGTATGGGTTTTAACGGTATTGTACGCCAGATCAATATTAGTCATAGAATCACTTCCAAAACGACTTATTTTCACTACATAAGCTGACTAGCTCTGTTTAAAAACAATATTACAAAAATTTATTGACAATAAAATCAGAAAAATAGTTTAGCGTTGTTTTCTGGTGTCCTAGGAGACCATAATTACTTGTTATCAAAGGTATTGTAATTTTTGGCGACAACAGCTGTCAAGTTTTGCCGCGGGTAAACTCGAAAATACTGCTGACAGGAGCTGTCATGCAGTTTTTTCATCTAGAAACCATTTGTAATTCAAAATTGCGCGTTTGTGATTGGTGGAAATTAAGACATTAAAAATGTAATAAAAAAGGTAAAACAAGTGTATTTTACCTAAATAAATCTTTGTTGTCATTCTGTACACTTTTGTTATTTGGTTATGTGATGGCAACCTGTACTAACTAGATCAGATAAAAAATATTAACCTTTATAAGCTACGTAATTTGAACTGTCTGAGGTGGTATCGAAATTGTCCCACTGAGCATCTTCAAATATCGAAAAGGTGGGACAGTTTTGTATCCACCTAGTCTCTAAAGGTTAATTCTACCCGGGTTTGCCCGACTGCCGCAGAGTAAATTGGCCCCCGCGAGTATAGGTACCCTTGATCCCTTGGTTATTTTTTTTTTCAAATTTAAGCCATTCTTTGCGATTAATTAAAAAATTGTTATCGAACGTTAGGATTTATTGATCCTTTAAAAAATAAATATTTGTCATTAAATGTCTAATAGTTTAATTATTTTTTGAAAAGAATTTGTCGATAATTTTTGTAAATAATAATTATGAACAAAAATATGCCACTAAAATTAAGATAATAATTTTACTTTTCTTTGTTTTAACCCATTTAAATAAATTACGAAACGTTTTTCCAGTTAATTGTAATGTATAATTCGCCTAATTACTGATTAGTCCTGTGCATTGTTGTCGTAACGTAGAAATAGAACAAATACATAATTAAATATTATCTATAAAGTTAATTTAAATATTGATTGTGTCTACCGTTCCATTATATTTATTGTTTACCAATTCACACACTTTTACATGGATTTTTTATTGTATTTATATTTTGGTCATTTTAATGAATTTAATAATTTTTTTATCGAATACAGTTGGATTCCACCTTATAATTAAGATATTGTGAATACCAAAAACGTCTTTTTGGAGGACGGTTGAGTAAGTAGCCGAAAACGTTGTCATATTAATTATTTGTAGTTTTCCTTCATACAACACCTATTTCATATAAGTACAATATATTTTTGGTTTTATCTTAAGATTTTTATATTTATTGGTATGTTACTACCTTTATCTGGAACGAAATTTAAGCTGTTTGTCATCTTTTTAACATTTTGAAAATGCATGATTGCACAGTTTTTATGGCAAAGGTCTTTATACCGGATTGTTTAATGCAGAAAGCAACCTAAATAGTAAAGACTACATAAATATCTAGGTAATTTTAAAATTCTTACATTCTAAACGTACCTTATTCATTTAGTATACATAATTTGGTCTCAGTTTGTACATTAGACCAAACTTTTGACTTCTTTGGTTTAAGTTGTCACTTTGACGTTTCAGGAAAGTACGTAGATTTTGACCAATGATGATAAACTAGAAAGAAGGATGGGCCACTTAACTCAATCTGTCAGACTGTAAATGACGTCATGAAATACTGTACATAATACAATTCCTGCCTTCTTATAAACAGAGAACTCTGCATTACAGCCAGAAACAACACAATTAGCACCCGGGATAACTAATAAGTATTTCATGGCGTCATAAAATACATTTACATTGCTTCTTATGGAAGTGGCCCATCCTTCTCTCTAGTTTATCATCCTTCGATTTTGACGGCCTTGTACCGCAAAAATTTTGCCGGACGCCGATCCGGGAAACTTCGTTGCTTAGCAACGGACTAAAATACTAGAATAGCGTATTTTGCTCCGAGAAAGTAGACATTCTTGAGCGATTTCAGAAAAATATTTTCTCGTAAAACACTCATATTTCGTTTTTAGAAATACGATGTGATTCCATATAAATTTGTTTGTTTGTATTTCGGGTACTAGCGTCATATAAACTTATTATAATTAATATAAATATAGAGTTACATACCTAAATAAGTAAGTCGTTTTCTCCCGATAAGGAGTCATCATCATCAGTTTCATCACTTCCTACAGAAATAATAATTGGTTCTATTGTTTCCTCTATTAACATATCAAGTTTCCAGAATTTCTCTTCCTCTGCTATGACATGTCTTATAGCGTTTTGCTAATTGTCCGGTGAAATTTTTGATATGGAGTTACATAATAGTTGACGAACATCTTGAAGTTTAAATGTTGTATTGTTTCTCGCGACAAATCCCTTTATTTGAGCCCAGATTAGTTCAGTGGGGTTAAGTTCACAGTGACAAGGTGGCAACCTCAACACTTTAACTCCATGTTCTTTTGCTATTTCATCTACACTATACTTCTTAAATTTTTCCATTTAGTGTTAGGTAACGGTTCCTTTAATCTTGAATGGTAACTGGCATTGTCCATAACTATTACAGAATTGGTCGGTAATAAATCTATCATTTGACTGAAATATTCCTCATCAGCAGTCATTTGTCCATTTTATTTTAGAAAATATCCGCCACTGATTTATGATGTTATATTGGGGTTTATCTTCTGGGTCATAAAAATTTTGATATCAATCATTTTCAAACAGAGTATAGCTTATTTACATATTTTCATTACAAATTTCCCCTGAGAAAAACAGGAAAACAAATAAATATTAAGAAGACTTGAAAATAAATATAATGTACCAATAAGTACTTCATATATGATACCTAATTCCAATTTTCCAGAAATTTTTGGACAATAAAACTCCGATACAATTCAAACAAATATTGTTGAAAATAACGATCAAATACATTTTTGCAATATACTGTTTCCCACTATCAGCATTTCATATGTTCTAATTGAAAACATAAACAAATAAAAGCGTATCAGAGAATATAATTAATCATTTTAAAACAGTAATATATTCAGAGACGATTTTAAATTTTTTTCTACCGGCCCATTTTAACAAATTGAATAGACTTGTAACTCATACACGATGTTCCGCTTGACGAATCCTGACAACTGTTATTTTATTTTTAATTTCCAACTAACACAGCGCGGTGATTATTTTTATTAAACGCTTCGCGGCCTCGCGGACCGTGTTTTCGACCAATTTCGTGTTGTTTTCGTGATTAAACAACAATGGTTCCTTGTTTCCTGTACTCGTAATGTGGGAGTTAACTGCTACTGTAAAATGGTTCGGGTTGTAGCTACTGACCCGAAATGCGTATTTCTAGAAATTGGAAACTCGTAATTTTAATGAAAGGACTAAGAATATCGTTTTATATTTACCTTGAATTTTAATGCGTCCTTAAATTCATCCCTCCTGTTGTTTTCGAGACGAGTTCAGATATCGATATGCGATAAAAACAGAATGAAACTATATCAAAAACAGAGCCTATAAAAGAGCGCTGGCGAAATATGGGCAGCGGCTCACAGTGGGACGAAACGCCAATGTCGCATTCAAATTTCTCTACACCTCACATAGTTCCACTGTTTGAGGGGGATTTTTTTTTAAATGTTCGTCTTGGATTTCCCTATCGATCTCTTATTTGGAATTTTTGATTTCGGTCTTTATTTTTCTGAAAGTCGACTCCAAAATTTGATTTTTATGTAAACTGATTTTCTTCGCAAATGTGGTCCCAAGATGACGAATTTTTTTTCAGCTGGAAATCTTCGTTTTGATAAATACTACAAAACTGTCTCCGTAAAAGTGAGGAGAAAAATTTTAAATTTACCAAAAACAGCCATAATGTTCCAAAAATTTTCGTGGAGAACCGATTTTTTATCTCAAAAATTCCGCAACCTGGGAAAAAATTAGACGAAACAAAAGTTGTTTAAAATCACTCGAGGAATACTCACTTTCAGAATTTTTGGACACATTTTGGGACGTTTCGAAAAATAGCCAAATTCAAAAACTTTGAAATATATCACAAAAATTCTGAAAAGCTTGTCCCAAACAGGCTGAAAATGTATTCCCACAAATAAGATCGTCCGTTTTTCCAGAATCTGGCATCAGTTCTGAGATCCAACCCCCCTGAATGGGTGGGGTGAACAGACGCCGACAGTTTTGTAGTATTTATCAAAACGAAAAAAAAAATCGAAAAATATCTTGCACGACGTAAGACCACATTTGCGAAGAAAATCAGTTTTTTTTCATAGAAATCAAATTTTGGAGTCGAATTTCAGAAAAATAAAGACCGAAATCAAAAATCCCAAATGAGGGATCGATAGGGAAATCCAAGACGAACATTTAGAAAAAATCCACCTCAAACAGTAGAACTATGTGAGGTGTAGAGTAATTTGAATGCGACAGTGGCGTTTTGTCTCACCGTGCGGCGTGACGATGCTTGTTAAAAACATCAAATAGGACATATGGTCGAGTGATGTTTCATATTAAAGGTATTTGTGGGTAGTGCATTCTGGGAGTCAGCAAAAACTTCGAAAAACAAATATTTTAAGCAGCAACCAAACCACCTCTTACCCCCGTTTTCGAGGATGCTGAACACGATGGCGGTGGTTAAAATTCTTTTGGGGGCTGCCCAACAACCCAAACGGCCAAAAACCACCTCAAAAATGGGGGAATCGCGTATTCCGCATACTCCATCGATAAAAATTCCCTACCCTTCGTTTTCGAGGATGCTGAATACGATGGCGTTATCTACAATTATTTTTGACTTGACTACCCCTCAAACGGCCAAAAACCACCCCCAAAATGGGCGAATCACGGATTCTGCGTCTTCCACCGGAAAAATCTATTTTCCCCCTCATTTTCGAAGATGTTGAACGCGATGGCGGTATCCAAAATTAGATTCGACTTAACTCCACCCCTCAAATGGCCAAAAACCACCCCCAAAATGGGGGAATCGCTGATTCCGCGTCTTATACCGCCAAAATATATCTTCCTCCCCGTTTTCGAGAATGCTGAACACGATGGCGTTATTTAAAATTATTTTCGACTTAGTCCCACCCTCCAAACGGCCGAAAATCACTCTCTACAGGGTGAAACTTTTTTTTGCTGTAAACAAGAAAAACCGCGTCATCCCCCGTTTTTGAGGTTGCTGAGCACAATGGTGATGTTACATCTGTACACCGACTTGGCCACATCCCCCAAATGGCCAAAAATCGCAGGTTTTCTTGTTTACAGCAATAAAAATGTTTCACCCTGTAGAGGGTGTTTTTTTTTGCAGTTTCGGGAATGGGACTAAGTCGAAAATAATTTTGAATACCGCCATCGCGTTCAGCATCCTCGAAATCGAGGGGGAAGATATATTTTGCCGCTGGTAGACGCGGAGCCCACGATTCCCCCATTTTTGGGGTGTTTTTTTGGTGTTTGAGGGGTCGAAAATAATTTTGGATACCGCGATCGTGTCCAGCATCCTCGAAAACGGGGGGTAGGGAATATTTTACCGATGGAAGATGCCGAATACGCGATTCCCCCCATTTGGGGATGTTTTTTGACCGTCTGGGAGGTTGGCCAGCCTCCAAAAGAATTTTAACCACCGTCATCGTGTTCAGCATCCTCGAAAACGGTGGGGAGAGGTGGTTTGGTTGCTGCTTAAAATATTTGTATATTTTTCCGACTCACATAATGCACTAGGGCTCGTTACACTCATGTTTTGTTTTTTAATTTGTATCTGTAATAACAACCTTATGAGGGAAACATGAAATTTTTAAAACACTCATACAGCTCCTTGTTTGACGTCAAATTTAAGTCTATTAATTGACAAGTTAAATAATAAATTAGAAATGGAAAATATTCTTCGAATGGTTCTGTTTTATGATGGGGCGATGTTAACTTAGTTTTTTATACGAAGTCTAATTTTATTGTATAAATGAGAAGGTATGTCCTGTAAAACATGAAAGAGCATGGAGTGGACGTCTTCCGCTATATTTTCGCGAGAAAAATAAATATCCCTTAATTTATTTTTGATGACAATATCGTATTGACAAAAAAGGATTTTTAAATTTTTAGCATTGAAAAAAATAGTGTAGATAATAGTAAAAAGGTGTAACAATAATTAAAATCTTAAAAGCGATGTCAAAATTGTTTGTTTGTACAACTGTCAAAAAACTTGACATTTCTGCATCTCTATTGATGCGTAAATATTTAAGTTTTTTCAGCGTGAAAAAAAGTCTTCTTTTCACTGCCAAAATAATTCTCAAAATAAAGATGGAATATTACTTTATAAAGGATTTATTTTTAACAGAGTCAATTATTAATTGATTATTCATCATAAAACAACTTCAATTATTGGAATAATAATTGATAGTAAAGTTTGAACAATTACTTCCAACATTAATTCCCGAAGATGTTCCATGTTGCTGCTGATCAGAAACGTTAGATATTTCTTGAAGAGTTGATTCCACAATTTTATCAGATTTGTTTGGAAGAAGATGGACAATTCAATATTTTGTTAGAAATCTCAATTTTTTTATTCAAACTATCTTCTATATATGCTTCTGCTACGGAGGTAGATTTCCAGCCACTGTGACGTTTTATGGATGTAATGTTGCCCCCTGCATTGGCCAGAAGAGTTACAGAACTTTCTCAGATATATCTGATGGGCTATCACTACCACTACCACTATCATAATCAACATCCATCTTCTTGTAAATAACTTGAAATTAAAGCAACTGCGAGCAAACACAGTCAAACAGTCAAACATACGGCGTGCCAACAAACCGTTTCCATAGTAACAACACAGAAAGATCACTGGATGCCGTGAAATTGTGCGAAAACTTATCGGGATAAAAAACCACGTCAAGATGTATTGGAAGTATTTATTTTTAATATATTTCAGACGATGTAAATTCACATTCACAGTTGTACAAAAAATGTTGTTTGTATTTCGTGTATAAAACTCGTGTTTCCGTGGCACATTCGACAGAATTTTTGGCCTCCATCTGTGGTCTCGGCCAAAAATTAACACTCTCACGTGCCATTAAAAAAACACTCATTTTACGCACTTAATACAAAAATAACTATTTCGGACCCAAATGTAGCATAATTCAGTTCAGTGTAAACAGAACATTTGGAAAAATATTGAATTCTACAGTTTTTTTTGTAAAAATTAAACATTTAAAAGCAACGAATTGAGTTTGGAATTCAAGAAATCGATCTTGGGATGTTAAATGGAATTGAATTCCATACTCGCTTCCTTACTTTGTACCCCATTTAAAGAATGTGAAGAGGAAAGTGACACTTTTACCAGAAACCCCCAGTGCAAATTGAAAATGATTGCTTAAAGTTGTCAAATCTCCCTTCCCGGCTCCATTTATCAGTTTTTATGGTAGATGGCAGCACAATTGCGTTATTTGTTCTGTTTATCAATTTAGATTTTTTTTGTTGCAGGAGAGCGATGGTGAAAAAAGTGATCAAGATTTAGTTGTCGATGTAGCCAATGAGGTAAATGATTTAGTAATCAAAAAACAATTATAATTTTTTGTTTGAGAAGTTGTATTTAATTTAACTTTACAAAGTTACCCATAAAATTATCGCATCTACTTGTTTTTTCAAAAATTAATCGACAGTCTCAAATAAATATCTGCTAGGTTGGAGCAATTATTCGGACGTGTCTCGAAAAAAAGTAGAATTGCAGTGCCACTCATTACTTGGTGCTGCATCATCAGAAATCAAAGTTCATTCATTAGATAATAGTTTTCCCCAGGTCACTCTGTGAGGGCTTTTTTAAAATTCAATTTTTTACTTTTTTGGAACACTTTGAAGGGAAAACGCGATTTTTTGCGAAAAAAATCGGCTAATTTGTTATTGTAAAATAAAAATTATTAACAAATTTCAAAAAGCTCTCCAGCGTTACCTCGTAAATTATGTACAGAAATAGTGTTCAAAATTTAAAAAGGATCGGTGCAGTAGTTTTGAAGTTATGAGTGGCACCGACTTTGAAAACGTGAGTTGTGGAGAAAACGCTTTAAAGTTTTGCACACTAAAAAATCTGGTATAAAACGTTCATAAGCGAATTTTATCGGCTTATCTCACACTGAATCATCAATCGTCAATTTTGCTCCAATCGACTTAAAAGATATTATGCATTCAGTTAAAAAATAAAAAAAAATAGGAAAAAGGGATGTTTACTAATAAAATTTCATTATAATCGATACTCATTTGCCAGTGCTGAGTTGTAGTTTCTCAATCTTTTTTTACTTTATGTCCCCCATTTGCTTCTGTCTTTTTCTGACTTTCTTCACTCCAATTCTTTTTCTTTCACATACCTGCAACTCCATTTAATTCTTGATATACCATTTTTTCCACACTTTTTTAGTTTGGCCCTAGTATTTTTATTCCGCCAGCTTGTATTCTTCTTCTTCTTTGTTGATTGTTTAATTTCAACAATTCCGTGGCGTATCTAAGTAATGTATTATGTACCCTCAACTTTTTTATATTCATTTACTTTTTTTTCTATTAATTTTTCTTCTATTTCGATTTGTTTTTCCCATCTACTGTTACAGTTATTCCTAAGTAATTAAATGATTTTTTGCAACATTTTTCCCAGGAAATCATTTTCTGCTAATTTGAGACCATACAGTGCGTATCGTAAGTGTTACCCCCTATCTAACTCGTTACTGGACTCTTGTTAGGAAAATCGCCGAGACTCGTCGACTTTTGATTTCTACAATGTACATTTTTTTATGAATAGATTACCCCTAATTTCATCGCTTATTGGAATTCGAAAAATTTAAATAGCATGGGGTGGTGAGTGATAGCTCATGCAACCGTGCTAAAAATTTTAAATTTGCTTCATTACGTGTTGAGTTATTAATGTTTAAAAATAACAAAACACCACAAACAGGAAGGCAACTAAACTACAATTACAATTACAATAAATGTTCAAAATGCCCCCGTTGACTTCCTGGCAAAAATAAAGTCTATTTTTAGTTTCAGCTCTGACGTTTTGCAAAATAAAAAAAAATAAAAAAAATAAAAAAAAACGGTTGAATAGAGAATAAAACCAACCCCCTTTTCAAATGAGCTATCACTCACCACCCCATGCTATTAAAATTTTTCTCCAGTAAGGAATGAAATTAGGGGTAAACTATTCATACAAAAATGTACATTGTAGAAATCAAGAGTCCAGTAACGAGTTAGATAGAGGGTAACACTTATGATGCGCAAAATCTAAATACATAAATATGAAAAATATATGTTACTTTTTATTATAGGAAGCGTCGTCTCCTCATACGAATGGCGAACATGTACCTTTAGGAAATTCAGGGGAAATTAGAGAAAACGGCAGTACCAATGGTGATAAAATAAAAGTGGAAAGACCTCCTAGTAGAAGTGGATCGTCGTCCTCGAGGAGTACGCCATCTTTGAAAAGCAAAGACGTAAGTTATCTTTACTTTTTTTATTATTATTAAACACCCATAAAGGTATTTAGTATATTACAATCTGGTCAAAAGTGACCAATGAGCAATTTAATAGAGTTTGAAACTTAAAACTAAGGTATACGCATCAGCGTTCCTTAGGTTCTGTAGAATGGATTGCACTAAAGTTTAACGTGCACACACAAGCTCTGCTTTTGCACTAAAAACACTAAACTAACTCAAAGGGCTTGATCCCCTTAAGTCTTTTTTCTAACCCAGTATTGTCAAGGAGCTGGATAGCCTCGACATTGACATGATGATGAAGTCTTTCTTCATGACTCTTGACTAATTTCTTGATGGTCTGGTCAACAGTGTCCATTTCCAGATCCCTATGATGGAGGTCGTGACTATTGCGAATATACCAAGGGGCATCTACTATGTTCTACTATGTTGGATAGCATATGTCCATACAGGCTTAAGTATCTGCTTATTATGTAGAGACAGGGTGGAGTTTCTTCCAATTAGACAGTACATTTTCTTCTCTTTTCTTTTTAACATGCACTTTCCATCAGAGTTTGGCATCTAAGGTAATACCTAAGTAATTTGCTGTGTTTGAATATGGAAACAGGTTATTGTTTATTCGGACTGGAATATGATCTATGTTTGTAAAGTTAATGTGGAGTGATTTAGTTTCATTAAGTTTAATTTTCCATCTCTTCGTCCTGTCATAGATAAGGTGGACAGCTGATTGCAGCTTGTGGGTTGCTTCTTCATTGCTCTTTCCTACTGCTAGAATGGCAGTGTCGTCAGCGAAAGTGGCTATGGTATTGTTTTCTAACTCTGGAATATCACAAGTATAGGACAGGTCCTAGGACACTTCCTTGTGGTACTCCAGCCTTAATTTCTTTAATTCTAAAGTATCTTTCCGATATATATGAATGGAGGATATCTGTATATTGTTTTGGAAGGAAAAGCTTGAGCTTATGTATTGTTGAGGGCTCTGGAATAAGCCCTATGTTGTGCCAGTTTCCCAGGACGGCCAACAATGTGTTACCGCCTTTTTAAACTGCATCGTATTTCGAATTTCGTGGACTGTATTTTTAGATTGAAGAAATGTGCTGTAGTAGGGTTTCCTTCTCAACTTCATCCAATAAAAACAATGGACACTTTTATTTAACCATTTATTAGACTTGTTAAATAAATAAATGAACAAAAACAACAACGTAACAAAGATTACATTAAACTAGTAATCGTGAACAAAGTATTATAATTAATTTAAAGAAATGACCACATCATTCAGAAAATATTAATTTGCGTGTGTTCTGCATGAGTGATAATTAGACACTGGAGGGTCCTAGCCTGGTTCGCAGCTAGCAACCCACTGAGTTTAAATTCGACGAACCTCCGTCGCTTCAAGCTCTTTCTTTTTCTCGGATTGCGCAACACCTTCTCGAAAGATTCTTTAGCGTGTACCGCGTAAACAAGTGTAAGATTTTTTCTATTGTCTAGACGCGACCGTTAGATTTACGACTTGATACCATCCTTAAAATAGAGCAAAAAATTCTTTGATGAACCGCTTCCTGGTTCGACGCCGCTCGCCAACGTATTTTGGTGCGGCGTTGCCGGTTGTACAAATAAACGAATATGAGTTTACATGTTTAATTATCTGAAAATTAAACATGTATTAAGCCTTCATGCCAAACCTTATCGAACGCTTGTGCTACATCAAGAAAGATAGTAGCACAAATGTTTTTCTCTTCTAATGATTTCTCTATAATGTTGGTTATTCTATAAACTTGGTCGATCGTCGAGTGCTTATTTCTAAATTCAAATTGGTGATCAGGGATAATTTCTCTTTCTTCGATAAGTGGTTTTAGTCTTTTGAGTAGGAGTTTCTCAAATAGTTTCGACATAACAGGCAGTAATGAGATCGGTCTGTATGACGATGCCTCATGTTATCTTTACTGACTAGCGTTTTTCCACACAAAAATTATTAAAAATTGTTTCTGGTTTTGTTTTAACACTTTTAAAGAAAGAAAAATGTTTAATATTAACAAAAGTTTGTTATAAAATTACTTTTAAGGAAAAAAAAAATTCGACGCCACGGAGACGACAGTAAATATTTGTTAAAGTTACACCAACGAAAAAAGCGCACAATTTTTTTTAAAAAAAAACCGACAGAAAAAATCAATTTTGTTTTATTTAAGAATAGTATATTCTGTAACAAGGTTGGAATGAGAATTCGACACGAGTGGAGGATTCCGAACGCGAGCGTGAGGAACCACGAGTGTCGGATTTTCATTCCAACAGAGTAACAGACTGTACTTTCTCCATGGCCACAGAAAGTAGAAATTAAATATAGTAAAATGAAACCTGAATCTCTCAACATTATGTAGGTAGTATTTTTATAGTCAAGCTTGGATTTTTGCGGTAGCAAATTTTGAGTTATATTATCGGCAAATTTTTTTATTTCTGGAGGAGTATTTTCAAATTCTACATCTGAATCGTTTGACTTTCTTCTCCTTTTTAATAAATTAAAAGTTTTTACAAACCAATATTAAGACCACGTCAACTAATACTGACAGTTAATTTGACATTCACGGCAAACCTTATTTTTGTAAACAATCACGGAATACAGATTCTATCTCTAGTTATAGAATGTAATACATATAAAATACATAAGAGACAAATGTTTCAGAATTTTCTTTCAATCTCAAGAGCGAGAATGTTTCTTTTCTGTTATTATAAGTGGTTTCAGAATAACTACATTCAGTAGTGGCCGTGGAGAAAATTGTTTAAAACATAGCTTAGATATATAAAATTGGAATACAGTACAATACAAGTTTAGAAAAACATATAAGCTACTAAAATTAAAATTGTTAAAATGTTAAAATCATGCCAAGGACCGCTAAAATACAAATCTACGAAATTCCTCATTACTATAAAAGGCATTTTCTATCAAAATATGCTTAATTCTACTTTTAAATTGCTGTAATGGGAGACATTTCAAGCTATCTGGAACCTTATTGTAAAATTTAGTAGCCCAGTATCCCGGCCCAGTTTGACATCTTCTCAGCCTCCAGTAGACTGGCACAAGATTATGCTTATGACGGGAGTATGTCCTCATGGGTTCCGAAGTGTCCCCCACCCCCCTTAATAAACGTAAGGTTCTCCAATATATTGTAACGGTTGACTAAGTTGACTAACTAATTAAAGAGAATACAAATAATTTTATTAATACCATTAAATAACTATTTATTTCACTTCAATAAATCACGTAGTAATTGCAAAAGAAAATATAAAATTCCAGATGTCAGATTTTAACACGTTAATCCCATAAGAGATTTTCACCAACAATTTTAGGATATTTATAAACAATTTAGCAAAGATTTCAATAGCAAAATTTAAAATAATATAATCTAAGATAAGTCTGCGATCACATTAACAATGAGAACATTGTTATTTTAGACGTTTGAATAAAAAAGAAATTTTAAACTTAACCTCAAATTTCAACATCATGATGTATCAATATAATTAGTTTAAATTCAGGTGAAATACAATAAATCGGGAAAATAAAGTGTTGGGACTTCTAATATCAAAGAATTACTGTAAAAAAGGCAGTAATAATAAAGTTGTATAGAATTTTAGAAATCGATAATGACGAACTTAAAAAGTCTGCGTGTAAATTTAATATAAGTAGAAATTGTAAATAAATTATATCAAAATCATTCTTTTTGTCTCGAGAATGATTTGGTATTATGCAAAAATTGTATAAAAATTGATAATTTTTTAATTCTAAAAGAATTTTAAGTAAAAAACTGTCAAATTTTAATCTAGAGAGCCGTGATATGATGGCTTATAAAAACTATTTTTCGCTATCAAGCAAGGCTTTTGATCAAAATATCTTGAACTGTTCACATCGGTGCTCGTAATAAAACCAAAAGAAATTTAAAATCAAAGCAATACTGATTGAAGATAAAAATTAAGTGAGGTTATATTTTTGTAAATCAAGAAACTTAAAGTTAAATCATCTTTGTTCCTGTTAAACTATCCAGATCCAATTGTACCCTGCATTGATTTATCCTGTTCCTGATTTTGATTCCTGGAAGATTTTGCATCCATCCCATTTTGAATTGACTAGGAAAGTAACCAGAATTAGAAATAAAATCTAAGTCGTATTAAAGGTACCAATTCGAAATATTAAATATCGATATTTAAAAACATTTTAAAATAAAAAAAGGCCACAAGTATTTTATTCAATTAGGTTAGATTATACTTTAATTAATAACTAAATAATTTAGATTAGAATAAGGTAAGAGAGTAGTTATAAGATTTGTATTAATTGTTGATTTTATAAATAAGAAATTTGTTACGCTTACCTCTTATTCTGGCAAACAACTCTTATTCTCACATAAGCTAAAAGGTTAATCGTCATTTTTATGATTATTAATAAATGTTTTCATATTCACTGAGTCGTTATTATCGATTTTTACAATCACGCGGCCAATAGCTGAAGCACTACCTGGGATTAAGACTCAATTTTTCTACTGGAAAGTAGATGGCGCCCAAAATTATCAACAATAAATAATTACATTCTGTCTGAGATTACGACAGAAGGCAATAAAAAATCAACAGTAATTTAATAGATTTTTCTCTTTTACACAAAAGATAGTACGTAACAATATATAGACAAGGAACAGTGAGAATTTTCAAGGTCTTATATGCTTGTCTGCAATCATCCCTATTATACTTGAGACCAGCAAGAACCCTGATGGCCTTACGTTGCCAGCAAAAGACTCTCAACATTTCTGCCGAGTGTCCCCAGACCAAAATGGCATAGGCTAAGTGAGATTGAAATATGGCATGGTATGCTGTTTGCAGAACTTTTTGTGAGACATTAGATGTCAGGTTCCTAAGTACATATTGTTTTTCCATTTTCAATTGCAGAAACAAAATTCCCAGATGTGCAGACAAGTTGCTTTGATCGCTTTAGCGGCTTGTAGATATGCCGACAAGTGTTCTGCAATTGATAATGCACAAACTATACAGACTTCTTGCTAGCTTCTTGCATAGGTTGGTCAATATATTTACCCCATTGGAGCCGCAAAAGGGACGGTGGTATCATCGGCAAAGAGTGTGTATTTTGCATTTGTGTCAGTGCTCGTAAGGTCATTGATATAAATCAGAAAGAGAATGGGTCCCAGAACGGAGCCGTGGGGAACCCCAATATTAACAACACTCTTCCCCGATAACACCCCAGAGACCTTCACAACCTGTGTCCTATTTTCAAGGAGGATTGAGTTAGTTTTACACTGTGAGGACAAAAGTTATATTTCTTAAGTTTTCGCAAGATCATCCCATGATCTATACAGTGAAAGGCCTTGCTCAAGTCGCAGAACACAACGGTGTCAAACCGCAACCTATGAAAGGAGTCCACAATGTGTGAGACCAAGTCCAGTATGCCTGTTCTTTCTAAAGCCAAACTGAGATTCTCAGAAGTAGTTATTATTTTCAAAGTAGGTGGTTATTTGTACTGCCATGGATTTTTCAACAATTTTGGAGATTATTGGGAGTAATGAAATAGGTCTATAGTTTGCAATCTTGCACGTACATTGAGTTTTCTTATCTTTCTTTTCGAATTGATGTTTCGAAAAAAACATTTTTATCAGTAAATATATTTATTTATACTTTTTCAACAGAAATAGTTAATGATAGTAGTAATTTATTTTAAAAAATTATTCAAAATTTTCTAATTTACTAGATCGAAAAATATAAGTAACAATGGCCTTTATAATTCACGAAAATACGACGACGGATCGCAGTTAATACAATTTTAATAACGATCCGATTGTAAATTTTCCGTTCGATCGCGTAAGGATGAAAATTTACAGTAATAAGATGACATTAAATTTAACTGTATAATTTTGTGTCCAGTTATTTTATTAATGGTACATGACTATAAAATTTTATTTATATTTGATAATATTAATGGTTCTTTCTTAATTAAAGTTTAATGATTGCAATAAATATAACATTAACGTAACGCAATATTTTAATTTTCGTTTTATTAATGCATATATAATTAAAAATATTTTAATAAAAGATAATAAATATATTAAATATCAAAAATAGCAATTTACTAAACGAATTGAAATGTTACGTGTAATGTTTTATTATAGGCCAATGATAATTCGCACTTTAGTTTATACATAATATTGATAAAATGAGTTTTAATGTATACAAAATGTTTTACTATTTAAAATAAAAATTAATTAAAAATAAATATTCAATCTTAATTTCAATGCAATTTAATGAAACATAATAAACATTAAGAAATATCTCAGAAGTAAACCCACAAATATTTTGATACATACCAAAATATCTCCGAATTTTTGTAATCGGAAGTTTACTAGGTTAGAAAGATGATTGAGGAAGAAGAAGAAGAAGAAAAAGAAGAAGAGTATTACCTCAAGAAATCTGTCACAATTCAATGTGGATGTAGATGTAGATGTAAAAAAGGGGTGGTCCTACGGATTATTTCCGCTGCGACATTTGCAGATCTATTGTGGTTCCCCTGACAATTAGATGACTTGTCTGGCAAAACCTGCATGTGGTTTCTTCTGCCAGACCTATGTTTTTCATATGATTGTTGAGTTTACAGTGTCCTATAAGAATGCTACTATTGCTTTTACGGACCTTCTGTCCTTGCTTAGGAGGCCTGCCGTGAGTGTAGGCGATGGTTTCTTGAGAAACCTTTTTGCCTGCTTCTAGTCCTGGGGATTTTCCCATTAGCTTTGGGCTTGTTTTTTCACCCATTTGTTGATTGCTTTTTTAACTGTTGTTTTTGCTATACCGCAGAAGGGTTCTGGAACATAGAATGCCATTGACGAGTCTTGTCTGGCCAGTTCGACGGCTTTTTCATTTCCTCGATGCCCTTTGTGTCCTGGAACCCATGCCAGGGTCACTTTCTTGCGGTTAGCTAATCCATTAAGGGTACAAGCACAGTCCCACACAAGTTTGGAGTTTACTTGGGTGGCCTTAGCTCTTCTTCTAACCTTTGGTATTCCGTTCCGTGGAGTTTGGTGATTGCATAAGTCTGTAGGTGACCGCTCTCGCCTCTCCCTGTATGTATATGTGTATTGTATTATCCATCTGCATATGCTTGGTGGGACTCCTCTTCTGATTTGTGCATTGACTAATGCGTCTGTGGTAGCATTGTTAAAAGCTCCTTCTATGTCCAGAAACGTTGTCATGGCTATTTATTTGTCCTCTATTGACTTTGAAAGCAGCCTGTTTAAATCATCCAGCGCAGAGTCTGTTGATTTTCCTGGTTGGTATGCATATTGGCGGTTACTTTTAGTATTTCGTCTCTGATGTATCTGTGTAGCAGTCTCTCCAAAGTTTTTTGGAGAAATGATGTCAGACTAATTGGTCTGTATGACTTTGATATCAGATCTGTCATTATGCCCACCTTGGGTAGAAAGGTAACTTTCACTTTTCGCCATACAGTTGGTATGTATCCCCATGCCACACTAGCTTTGAGGATTTGGTGTGGTATCAGATCGTCCACTGCCATTTGTACGAATGCTGGATAGATTCCATCCACCCCCGGTGATTTGAACGGTTGGAACTTATTTATGGCCCATTTCATCTTGTTTGGGAGGTAATTTCAGTGGCTAGTTCTCAGTCCCTTCGAGTTGGCTTTTTATGCCTTTGCTCAGGACTATCCTGCTCTTTTGGATTCCCCCAATGACCGTTGAGGCCGGAAAGTGGACATTTGTGAGTTCCTCAAGACTTTCCCTTTTTGTTTCTGTGTAGGTTCCATCCGTCTTCCGTATGAAGCCTACTTCTTTTGCTGTACCCCCATCCTTTGCCAGGAACTTGTGGATTCTCGAACATGCCGGAGTCTCGTTAATCTCCTCGCAGAACTTCCTCCAGGATTTCCTATTGGCTTTTCGGATTTCTTTGTTGTACAGAGTTAATTTTTTTTTGTACGTATTCCAGTCTAGATTGTTTTTGGCTCTATTTCAATGTGGAATTTACCAAAATTGCTACCCGAAAACAAAAAATACAGTGATGTAGGAAAAAAATTCTAAGAAAGATAGTGTAAATATAGTCACAGATTTCAGTGGCGAACCTAACCTAAAAAATTCGTAAATTTGAAAAAAACGGTTTTTTTAAATAAAAAAGAAGCTTCTCATTGAATCGCAAAATAGTAAATGAGGAAGTTGTAGGTAATAAAAAGATCTTTCGATTGACCATTTCATAAGTATCGATTGTCGAATTACTTTTCGAGATATACCGAAAAAAACCGTCAACAATCGTCATTTTTTGGTTTTGCTATAACTTTTTCAATTTTGCAATTTCACTTCTTCTATTCCTTTTTGAAAATCTACCAATTTCTCCTCTACTTCTTGTATATGACTTTTACATTTTCATCTATTTTATCCCCTAATTGACATATCTTCTTTTCCAATTTTGTCTGTATTTCTCCAATTTTATCACTCATATTATTTTCTGTCTTTTTGATTTTTCCTTCTGTATCGCTCATGATACTTTGAACATCTTTTTCACTTTTCTGCTGTTTCTGTTCAATTTTTTCCACATTTTTCTTCATTTCTTCTTGTTCACCTTGTACTACTTTAATCCTACGTTCCAATTTTTTTCAGACATCTTTTGGTTCTTTTTAATAGAATTTATTTTTCCTTATATTTCCAGTTTAAATTCTCTTATAGTTTCATTATGTTTCTCCACGTTGTTATTCATATCCTTCAACTCTTCTTTAATTCTTCCCTGTTCCATTTTTCTAAAGTTTCCTTCCATTCTGTTAAATAACATTGTCAAAGCATCCATCATCATAGGACTACTCCTTCCAAACATTATGTCTCCCATTTCCCTAACATTCATTTCTGCTGCCTCTGCAACATGATCTACCCCTTGCTCTTCATTTAAATTTAGTTGTATAATAGGTGTTTCTTGTTCTTCCAGTACATCCTTTCCCTCTACACTCCTTTGGTCTCCTTCTTGTTGTCCATTTTGTTCCACATATTCTCCCCTAAATTCCTTCCCTATCTCAGTATGTGTTAAATCAATTTACTTGCCCCACGTTGGGCGCCAATTGATATAATAATGATAATTCTATGATTTTTCTTACTTTATAAATCCTTTATTTTCTAATTTTTATATCTGACATTTTTTTATATATCATCCCTTATCAAATGTCCTTTTTACATATTTTTTTTATTCGTTTTAAAATACTTTTCCCATAATTTTGTCCCATTAATTACCTTTTAAGATTTTATTATTTAGGAAATTAATCTTAAACACCCTTGGTCAGATCTTAAATTTAACTGTGTTCTTGTAACACTGTAAAGATGACCTTGTCACAAAAAACTGCTAGTCTTATTGCTACTTTGCATATTTCTACATTACCACAGTTTCAAATTTTAGTGATTATTTCTTTCATCTGTCAAAACAGTCAGATTTTGTAGTTTCAGCCAATAAGAGCTCAGGATCCCAGCCAATCATTGTGTTTTATACTGATTATTTTTTTCATCTGTCAAAACAGTCAGATTTTGTGGTTTCAGCCAATAACAGCTCAGGATCCTAACCAATCATTGTGTTTTATACCGATAAAAACGCTTCTTCGTATTTGTTTCTTGATTAAACTGTGTTTACCTTTTTTGAAATGTCAAATATAAACATTTAACAAATTTTATTTATTTATTATTATTGTAAACCAAAATACTTAAAAATCCATAAATCTCTTTAAAACTGACAAATGTCAAACTCTATACCCGAATTAAGCCAAACGCAATCTCGTATGCCTTAGTGGCCCTGTATTTAAAACTATAACAGCTCATCATGATGTTTCAATTTAAATTGATAAAGAAAATTTTCAACATTTGTGTGTAAAGTGTCTTTTGCATAAACGACTATGTTCTCTGTTTTTAATACAAAATGATTCAAAAAATAACTTTCCAAATACCACATATCCTCTCAAATTTTATAGATTAAATTTTTGATCTTCATACTCAGACGCCTTTATTTTAGGCAAAACCACTCAAACAAACTCATTTGAGATAAAATCAGTTTGTTTTCGTGGTTTTTCCAAATAAAGCCGTTTTCGTGAAAACCAAAAATTTAATCGATAAAATTTGGAGGACTCGTGGTACCTTTGATTAAACTATGAAACTTTTTTTAGGAAAAACCCCTTACCCCTGGATCGAAACCGAGATCGACCACTCCGAACTTGGGCGCAGGTCCGGCTCCAGCTGCCAAAGTAGGTCACGCTGGACAGTACCCACCTTATCCATTGGGAGCTGCGAGAGGACCTGAGCACTTAAGTCCTTACAATAACGTGCAACCGTCTCCATACAGTCGACCACCTATGTTAGGATACGATGGTCATCCCCACACTAGAGCCCCTGGAATTGCAACGAATGGCATGGGAACTATTCCTGGAGGAAAACCGTAAGTTCAGTTTCTTTTAGCCAAGTATAACTAAATATCTTACAGAAACATATTATAACATATATAATTGATTCATCATTATCCTGGAGCACTCTAAACTTTGAGCAACCTTGGATTTCGTGCTAAAATTTGTTAATGAACCAACTCACACAACTCCACGTAGCAACTCTTTTTGACATTATATTTATATCAGATGTCAACCAAATATCCTGCGTTGAAGGACTAGATGTAGACGAATCTGTAGTGTGTGCCTTTCTAGACATAGAAGGGACTTTTGACAACATACCACACGAAGCCGTCAAAAGAGCACTAGAAGAAAGAGGCAACACAAGGAGGAGTGGCCTCCCCCCTTACGTAGAACCTAACAGTAGATCGACTCCTCTGCGATTTGACCGAGATTGGAATATCGTGTCAAAGCTATGCAGATGACATAGTCATAATCGCAAGAGGAACATTCGAGAATACCCTCTGCGATATAGTTCAAAGAGGGCTTGACTATATTAAAGAATGGTGTCAATCGATGGGACTTAGCGTCAACCCCATCAAGACTACCTTAGTTGCCTTTACACGGAAAAGAAACCCAAAGATCCTGCAGTGGATGTACACGTCAATAGTGGTCGCAGTGTATCGACACCCCCATCACAGATAGAAGAGGTCGCGGTATATGTCCGGGATGTTCTGTGGTACATCTTCCAAATATTTTTAATGTCGATTAAAGTTCTGTTGATTGTGATATCATCTCCTATCTAAATAACTTGTTGAATGCTCTAAATATTTATTATTATTATTATTATTAAATTCATCTTAATTTTTCCATTCAAACTTTTTCAGGGCCTACTCGTTCCACATGAACGGCGAAGGACAACTTCAACCTGTACCTTTCCCCGCTGATGCCCTCATAGGACCGGGGATTCCTAGACACGCGCGACAGATCAACACACTCAGCCACGGTGAAGTTGTCTGCGCGGTCACGATTTCAAATCCAACCAAATATGTATATACTGGAGGAAAAGGATGTGTTAAGGTGTGGGATATCAGCCAACCCGGATCTAAGAGTCCTGTCTCACAGTTGGATTGTTTAGTAAGTTTTTTAATGTGCTCGTCTAATTTTTAAGAAAATAAATCTGAAGAATATGAAAATATATTCCAGTTATCAATTGACAGTAAAAATTCTCTGTCAAATCTCAAGAATGTGCACGACAGTAGGAATGGCGGCACACTGAACCTTAAGTGATACTAGATATGGCGACAGGTTGCACGAAGACAATGTAAGATCTAGATATGATAGAGATTCGATGGCGATGTTTACTTCGATTAAAATTATTACGTCGTACGGTGACACGAAGTCCAGAGTTCCGTTAGGCTATATGAAGTTAGGAGACAACGATGATATGTCCTTATATGTAGACGTCAGCTTTCATCTCATAAGTAGCAGTTTAATGTTGACAGTACAGATTCCTACGTATGCTTCCGACATTCATTGACAGTACAGATTCCTACATATGCTTCCGACACTCATTGACGGTACAGATTCATACGAATGTTTCCGACACTCATTGACAGTACAGATTCCTACATATGCTTCCGACACTCATTGACAGTATAGATTCGTACGAATTTTTCCGACACTCATTGACAGTACAGATTCCTATATATGCTTCCGACACTCATTGACAGTACAGATTCGTACATATGCTTCCGACACTCATTGACAGTACAGATTCGTACATATGCTACCGACACTCATTGACAGTACAGATTCCTACGTATTCTTCCGACACTCATCGACAGTACAGATTCCTACGTATGCTTCCGACACTCATTGACAACAAACACAGATTCCTACGTATGCTTCCGACTCTCATTGACAGTACAGATTCCTACGTATCCTTCCGACACTCATTGGCAGGTGGCGCTGATTCCGAAGTCCGGGGTTCCGTTAGGCTCCGGGCCCCTTGTTCTGAGGTTAACTACGTTGGCGATAAGTGGATAAAAAATGGCGACCGGACGTTATCTCGGAGCAACGACGCGTGAACCGGCCATTTTGAAAAGGGGGAGGGTCTTATCACAAGAGCTGATAACAAAATAAATTTTCCTACGCTCAAGTGCCGCCATTCCTGCTTACGTCAAACATCAAAAATGGATTCACACATGAAACAAAACTTCCTGTTAAACCCTGCACGATCATGTATATTAAGATGGCGAAGTGTAAAATGATTGAAAATTGATAACACATTTCCAAACTTTAGAATCCTTTTTAAGGCACTACACATTTTTAAATAAAATAAGATGGCTGCCATTATCATATTTTCTATCTGTCTCTATACTAGAACAAACAATGATTGAGGGTTGAAATGACCCTTGGCATATTGAAAGCAGTGGTGTGCTTATTAATTTTTGAAAGGGTTAATTATTTTTACAATAAACTAAAAACTTTTTTTTTTGATTTTATATTTTTTGTATCTTTATACAAACTATTCGTCTAATCTTCCACCTCAGATTCGTCAGATGCAGATGCATTTATTAGCCATTAAATAATCGTTATTCTAAGTCAACACTACGATGTTACGTTCGTGGTATTAGCAGGTAGGAAACGGATTACTACTTACGCGCTCATTAAAATGTACTTATCAGTGAAACGGACAAAGACAGCAATATAGATCCGTAAAGCTTTGCCATGAGTTGTATAAAAGAATAAGCCATAAATAAAATAATTAATTTGAAATGGGGAGGAAATGATATATAAGTATTACTCATTAAAGATTTTTTTTCCTAAATAATGTTGTTTACATTTTGATTACGTTAAGAATTGGTAAAATAAGAATGAGATATGACTTGGTTTATGGTCTTGTGAACTCTCATTATTTGTTTTAGTATACATTGATTGTTTTTAAATGTATGAATTAGCACAAAAAATATTGAAAAACCTTGAGATTTTATAGAAATTAAAGGATCCCTTTCATGTAAAATTGTATTATAAAAATACAATTATAAATTCACAATTGATTGATTGCCCTCAACCCATTTCTCTTGTATTTAATGTTAGTCCTCATCTTTTCAGCAACGTAACAACTACATCCGCTCCGTAAAACTCCTCCCGGACGGTAGGACACTGATAGTAGGTGGCGAAGCCAGTAACTTGTCCATTTGGGATTTGGCCAGCCCTACGCCTAGAATCAAGGCGGAATTAACCTCAAGCGCTCCTGCCTGTTATGCCCTAGCGATAAGCCCCGATTCCAAAGTGTGTTTCAGCTGTTGCTCGGACGGTAACATTGCCGTATGGGACCTACACAATCAGACGTTAGTTAGACAGTTCCAAGGTCACACAGATGGCGCTTCTTGTATAGACATTTCGTCTGATGGAACTAAGTTATGGACTGGAGGATTAGATAATACTGTAAGTTATCTCTTTATTTAAATTTTATACAAGTTTATGGTCGGATTTTAATGATTTTTTTTTCCAGGTTCGTAGTTGGGACCTTCGAGAAGGCAAACAGCTCCAGCAGCACGATTTCAGCTCTCAAATATTCTCTTTGGGATACTGCCCCACAGGAGAATGGTTAGCAGTGGGTATGGAAAACTCCCACGTGGAAGTACTCCATGCTACGAAAACTGACAAGTACCAACTTCATCTGCACGAAAGTTGCGTATTAAGCTTGAGGTTCGCAACGTGCGGAAAATGGTTCGTTTCTACTGGAAAGGATAATTTGTTGAATGCCTGGAGAACGCCCTATGGTGCCAGTATATTCCAGGTATGTTTCTGACCGTCACATAATTTAAATTTTCTGTATTATCATTATATTGTATTATATTCGACAGAAACTTCGATCATAACTCATGAATAAATGTTTGGGTTGATGAATAGCAATTTTACGATGTTGCCATTTTACATAGATATGCTCTAATGTTTTGAAGTAAATTTCCTAACCGAAGTCCGTGTCGACTATACCGTTACTTCTTCCATTTCTTTTATTTATTTTTTTATCAGTTAAATATATCAGACAAATTACAAAATACTTTTACTGCTATAAAGTTGAAAATGGCATCCACAGTATTGTTTGATGATTCAAAAATGTAAGTGAGTTTTGACAACTTTTTTTTCCATCTGAGCCCGTCTGAAGTCTACTGGCTTATTGCGTTTCCTGTCCATTTTGTTACTCCACCTAGTCCTGTATTTTTGTAACCTCTACTAGCATGCACAGTTCTTTTGCTGGGTGTTTGTTAAAACTTTTTGGTTGCACCAAAAAGTGTTTGTCTCTTGATGTCCAATACCTCGCATTCGCACTGTATATGTTTCACTGTCTGGCTCCTTGTTGCATAGCCAATAAGGTCTCCATTGTACAGTCCAATTTTGTTTAGAAATCTTTTACTGTTGCATGACCTGTCATGAGTCCTGTTATCACTCTCAGCTTACTTCTGCCCATTAATAGCAGTTCAGCTGTTCTTTTGGAACACGGTCTGCCTATGAAGGATTTTCTGTGTTTTTGTCCTGACACATTTTGCCAGTGTCCTGACACATTTTGCCAGTGTGTCTTTGATCCAGATTTTTATGGCCCCTCGGACTGCACATTTCGGTACTCCGAAGGTCTGTTCTGTTTCGGGTATTCCTCCTGATCCCCTTTTTGCAAGCTGATCAGCCTTCTCATTCATGTCCAGGTATCCAGGCCAGCTCTGCTCTGTTCTGGTCTCGAAGGACTTTCAGTTCTACGATACATTCCCTTACCAGTTTAGACGGCACTTCCTGACTTGAAATTGCCTTCAGTGTCTGACATGATTATACGATCTGTTGGTTTTTGAGGCCTCTCCTATTACTTTCTCTGGCGCATTGCAGAATTGCGTATATCTCCGCTTGAAATATTGTAGCGTTTCTGTTTAAGGCACAGCTGTGGCTCTTAGATTTTTAGAGTATCCCTGCTCCTACTCCCTCGTTGGTTTTAGATCTGTCTGTATCCAGACCTTACCTTGAAGGTTGTAGTGTTTTTTGTCAGTCCATTCAGTCCTGTCTATAATTAACACTCTGTATGGGCTGTTGAAGCTGTATTGTTTTATCATATGGTCAGTCTCCAAATTGAATGTGTCCTGTTCCCTCCATTTGGGGGTTCAGTAACTTTTTTCAGCCTGTATGCACCCATTCTTACATCCCCTTGCACTACTAATTGCAGAGGAGGCAGACCTGCATTGGGGGTTGCAAATTTTTTTGACCATATCCCAAAAATGAAAGTTGTGAATTCGTTGCTTTGTAAAGTTGTCAAAACTCACTTCTAAGCTTCATTTATTAGTTTTACTTATAGATGGTAGCACATTTACGAATTTGATCTTTTAGCGGATATAGCGTGTTTGGAATTGGAAATTGTTGGATTTGAAAGCTTAACTCACGAAGCCGAAAGGCAGAAAGCGGTCTTAGGATGTCGAATAGAATACATTAAATTCCTAACTCGTTTGCTAGTTATAGTTGAAATCAATATAAGACGTAAAATATCTTTCGAATTTAACAGGACGCATACCATGAGGCAACTTATCTATGTAAATGTCCAGTGATTGCCTAAATAAAAAGTTTTGCATATTTTAAGAGAACGACAACCATGCACAAAACTAAACAAAATAAAACCAGTTGCAAAACAATATTAACGAAAACATCACCCTAAACCATAGACTAAAAGAACCACAAGATATTGAAAAAGTAGTCGAATATCTAACGTGTGTAATCCAAGAAGGTGCCTGGAAAGCTACACCAGAATGTAATAGAATAATTTAATTGAAAAAAGAAGAGCACGCGCAAAATGGCAGAGAACAAGAAACCCCGAGGATGAGACCAGACTGAACAGACTCACTCACTTGCAGCAAGCTCATAATGATACTTTCCAATACTACATGCATTACAAACGTATCACTGGAAGATCACACTCTGTGGAGATCCACAAATAAGTTTAAAAGATCCACGGTATCAATTCCACCAATAAGA
Source organism: Crepidodera aurea (assembly GCA_949320105.2). Lineage (NCBI taxonomy): Eukaryota > Metazoa > Arthropoda > Insecta > Coleoptera > Chrysomelidae > Crepidodera > Crepidodera aurea. Next base: position 66,108,165 of record OX439475.1, read on the forward strand.
AAACCAGACATAAATTGGGCACAAGCAGACGAAGAAAAATAAAATGTATTTGCTGAATACCTTGCAAATGTATTCATTCTAAACCATGACTACCAAACACAGGATGATGAAGTAATAAACTACCTTGATGTTCCATGCCAATTATCGCTGCCTGTCACATGGTTCTCCCCAAGGAATATTCTATAAAATATTAGAGCGCCTGCCAAGAAAAGCGATTGTCCTATTAACAATAATTTTATAACAGTATGTAACAGAAGTAAGCGCAGATAATTAAAATTTTGAAACTAGGCAAACCACCCACAGAACCCTCTTCCTATTAGCATATTACAGCAAATGTCAAAACTCTTCGTAAGATGACTACTAAACAGAATACATGAAACCTTACCGATAGAAAGTATTGTCATCTATTCACAGAATTCGACAGAATTACTCCTCAATCAATCAATGTGTAGTAGAATAAATGTTAATACTACCAAAAGGGCTGGTTTAAACAATTAAAAGAAAATTCAAGTTAACGAGTCTCAATCGGTTTTACCTGTTATTGCATAATCCATCTTGAAGAATTGAAGAAGTGTACCTATGTGTTTCTAGAAGTTAAACAATCCTTCGACAAATACCAATTAAAAATAAACCTGTCTAGTGAAATATACCTCCTGCTACTAAACTCCTAGTTAAAAGAATACTTTTTCCAAGTTAAACTCTGGGGTCCCGCAAGGCAGTTTCTTCGGTCCTTTCCTTTACCTCCTGCTGACTGCACACATACCAGATACTGAAGACATCTCAATGGCCACATTCGCTGATGATACCGCAATCTTAACAGCAGATACAGATCCCATCACGGATTTTCCCAAGTGACAGGTTTACATCAACAACGCTCCAATACCAATAAAACCAAATGTCAAATACTTATCTTAGACCAAAAAAAAAATTATATCTTAAAGTGAAGCAAATGCACTGGTTAGTAGGAATGCAATCACAATTATCCATAGAAAATAAAATTTTAATCTACAAATTCATACTCAAACCCATCTGGACGTATGGAATAGAACTCTGGGGCTGCAGCAAGTCTAGCAACACAAAAATATTACAAAAGTTTCAATCCAAAACGCTTCGCATGGTACGTGTCAAACAAAACCATAATGATCTTGAGATCCCCTTCATCAAAGATGTATTCATCACCTACGCAAACAAGGCAAAAAATCGGAACTCCACAAGCAGATAATTAAACCAGCTATACACGATCCCATTAGAAGACGGAAGACCTAACTAACTAAGCATGCTGGAGAACCATCGCTGGATGATACCCAACACAAGCGAAGAACTGACAAAACATTACTCAAACTGTACTAGAGTAGATTGTAAATATACTATATCCATTAAAAAAAATTATTAATATGTCAAAAGTTGCTACTTTACCTGCACTGTTAGACCCTGTTGCCGACTATATATTTCTCTTATGTTGATTTCAATTATATGGATAGGAAAAACATTTTTTTAATAATTAAATTGTTTTTTTAATTTCAGTCCAAAGAATCTTCGAGCGTATTGAGTTGTGACATCTCTACAGATGACAAATACATCGTGACAGGCTCAGGAGACAAGAAGGCCACAGTGTATGAAGTGATATACTAAAAAAGTGCGCGATTTTGTAAAAAAGAAGACTATACAAAGAAAAATCGTCATAGAACCCCGGACTATCTTATTTTGCATTCTATTTGTACATAAAAAGATTGTAGATGTTAAAAGTACAGATGACGTAACTGTTTATTCAGCTTCTGTCAAAATTTCACTATTTATCGAGTACTTTCTTGTCTTGTTGACACCCTGTACCCTGTAAATTTTACTAGATAGCTGAGCAATGAGGGACTTTTTTTTAATTTATGTTTTGTTCTTTAGAGCAATGCGATGGATATATTTGTTATTTGTTTTACAAAAAATCTGAAATATTGTTGAAACGTGTGTGTGAATTAGATGTCCAAAAATTAAAAAGAAACATGGCACAAGTGATTCAAATACTTAACATTTTAGAATTTTCATTGGTTTCTCGATGTTATTACGAAACAGAAGATTACGTAGCATATTTTTCGTAATTAAATAAAATTAAATGATTACAAAATGTATTGGTTTTATTTTGACCTTCCCTTCGATCCTGTAATATACTAGAAATATATTTTTCTAATTAAAGATTCAAAATTCCTGTTGAATAGTGTGGGAATCTGACCCCACCTCAATTTGATGCACGCCTATGAAAGGGAGTTATCAATTGTTCCAGCTAAAAAAAATTGGGAATAAAAGAGCGGACAAAAAAAGTGTATTTCTTGTATTCTGTAAGTAGCGAATAGTAAGAGGATTTCTTTGTTAAAAAATTTTCTCTGAGATATTTTTATTCTAATTTCGGATTTTTGTATCAGGAGGTCGATCACGTTTAATTTTCAATTTTTCTCAGACACATTTTTATTTGTGGAATTCAACAATTTTCTGTTGTAATCAGATAAGGAACGCTCCGGGAAAATCAAAATTTGAAATACAAATCATTTCACTTGTAATCTCCCAAGTGCTTGGAAATTTCCGGTTACTAATCCAAGCAAGTGTAGGATTCAGTAAGAAAATTTCACACCAAAAAAATGTAAAAGTAATTAATTTTAATTTGACATGAAGCAAAGGCTAGTTGGCCAAGAGTATTTTGTTGGTATGTCAAAAATTATACCACTTCAAATTTTAAAGTATCTAAATCAAATCATGAAAATAACAATGTTCTACTGATTATAATTATATAATTCGTTATACAGGGTGTTCCGATATTCGACCGACAACGCTTTACAGGTGATAGCCCTTGACAAATGATGTAAAATGAGTTAGATACATAAGCCCCTAAGATTCTTAGTTTACGAGATACAGGGTGTTAAAGTTGAGAAATTAAAATTATTTTTTTGCGATATTTCACCTACCGTTTTAAATTTTTTGTTCAAACAGTCGATTTACTTTTTAGAAGCTTGAAAATTTAACAAAAAATTTGCTTGGCGTACTTTATCCAATGGCACACAATAATGGGTAGTGGTAACTTCGCCCCCGCCTATTTTTACGACACTGTATAAATCGATTGTTTTTTCATTTTATTTAAATCTTTGGTTATTTATGTTATAAAAAGTTATTAACTTTTATCGAGCTAAAATCAACAATTTTGGAGATATTTGACTTTGAAGAGGAGTCTACAATTCGTCTTTTCTATCGTCGGTATTACATCTGGATTTCTTCATTTACAATAAACAGATGTCTGGACCGAAGTTACCACTACCCATTATTGGGCGCCACTGGATGAAGTATGCCAAGCATATTTTTTGTTAAATTTTCAAGCTTCTAAAAATTAAATCGACTGCCAAGTTTGAATAAAAAATTTAAAACGGTAGGTGAAATATCGCAAAAAAATAATTTTAATTTCTCAACTTTAACAACCTGTATCTCGTAAACTAAGAATCTTAGGGGCTTATATACCTAACTCATTTTTCATCATTTGTCAAGGACTATTACCTGTAAAGCGTGGTCGGTCGGGAACTCCTTCAAAATGGTGTCAAAAATATGAAAATTTTGAAGTTTAAAGTGACATTGAATTTACTATGCGAATGACTATTTTGGTGAGTGTGTTGATTAGAATGAGAACTGTCAAATCTAAAATTGTATTAATTATGTCATTACAATTTGTTCGGTTTATGGCAATGCTAGAAGAGCATTCTCAACTGTTTATATTTCCCCCTCGCTTGACTTATTTCTTTAAAACACCACGTCTCGTGACTCGGAAGTATAATCGATTATTTTATTATTATTTATTTTGTTATGTCATTTTGATAACGGCTTTCGATAGGAAAGCCGAAACGTCAATTAAAAACTTTTTTCAACAACTAAATGGTTTTAATCCAGTGAAGAGAGAGAGAGAGAGAAATTCGATTATTTATACGTACGTACAGAATTTGTTTTGACTCGGGAAATAATCTTATTAAATATTGTCACGCACCCCAAATATTTAAAATATTTACGAAAAGTCAAAATCTTCTTAGAACAGTTTATTTATCAAAACTATTTTAATACAAGTTTATTTATATAATCAATCGAAAACCCAAACATTTAACCAAACCAGGTCGCGCCGCTAAATTTCGCTGATGTGCAGAACCACGAAAGTCAAGGTTGGGGGGCTCAAGCACGAGCCTAAGCTAGACAGAAAATGTAGGGCGATCTAACCAAAATAATGATTCTGCACATTCAGCTATCTTTGGTTTTAAAAACGTTCCAAGGGGAAAGAGAGGGGTTAGTCGGTCCTTGGCTACGAAGGGGTCTCCTACCGAAAAGGTGACCGCCAGAAGAAAATTCGGTGAAAGAAAAGAAATTCACGTTTAAATAAATAAAGTAAGAAGTCAATAGTCCGCGAGTTACGGTCCTGGTTTGGGAGCGAGAACCTTCGGCGCAATAGTGCAAATTGGGAGAAGCGTGACCAGCCCTTTACCCGACATGCTTAGGTAAGATATAATTGTTAACATTGTCATTTATTAATTTATATTTATCTGAAGGGTGACCCAATAAATTTGTATTTGTTTTGTACTTCTTGTCTTATTTCTCAGAGTGAGTGGTGGTATTAAAGCGTAATAACTGCTAAGTATTCGGGTAGAGATCTCCATAACTTCGTAAAGGTCGAAAAGGCGTTTCGCCCTGGATACGTAGCAGCAACACGAAGGCCAATAATCGGACCTCGTGACAATATAACGCGACCTTGACAAATTAGCTACTACTATTTTTATTGCTACTAAATTCCTCGTATATTTTACAATTTGTCTCGACAATTTTGGCATTAATAATCTTTGATTAATTATAAATAATTATAAATTAAGTCTCAACGAATTGATCCTAAAATAAACTCTAAATTTAGATGCAATAAAAATAGTCGGCTATTTATCAAGGTCTTGGGATATTACCATTGTATGAAGATATCTTTATACAATGATATTACTGTCGATTATTTTCGATGCTCTTGTGATATTACTACTGATTATTTTGCTGACAGTTCAACTTATTGGCTGTGCAGAATAATAACCTATAAATGTAATTTGTGGCAGAATTTGTCAAGGGTAATATAACCAGACCTTGATAAATAGTCGACTATTTTTATTGGATCTAAATTTTGAGCTTTAGCTCGAGGGTTTTAATCTTTGATTATTAATGACAAAATTATGCCGAAACAAATTGCAAAAAACACGAAAAATTTAGCAACAATAAAAATAGACGCTAATTTATTAAGGTTGAGTTATATTTAGGAAGATTATTTCCCGCGAAAATTAAATTAATTTTGGATATGTAAATTAGAAAAAACTTTATTAACAGAACACAAACATCAGGAATACAATTAAAATAATAGGAAATTAAATAGAATACTAATTAAAGTTAATTAAAGTGAAATTGCACATACATTTTAATGTGTATTCTTTATATTCTTCTCTTCATGTTCCACGCCCAGTCTTTCAAAATATTGTTTAATTCACATTCTGATGTATGTGCATCTAATGTATAGTTCCGTACTGTACAAAATTGTCCAAATTGAGCCCAGATACTACTCTTACTTCGTACCGTATTCGTAGGTATCAAAGATTTGACTGCTTTTTCTATAGATTTGTTATCTAAAACACCGAATCTTTCCATTTAACAATAATTTATCAAATTGTGACAGAACTGCTTTAGCAAAAACTGACAGAAGTATTTTTATGTGACGTATCAAAGTGACTATTTCCCTAGTGAAATAGTCGCTGATATTTGGTCTAGAGAAATAGTCGCTGATAATTGATTCCGATTGGTCTGAATTTTAAAAATTCTGACATTTCATTGGTTTATATAAATCAAGGGAAATAATCATTAAAAAATTCTTGGTAAATTGAATTAATATGGAAAAAGTTTAAAAATATACGTTATGCAAACACTGTGATCTCAAAGTGTACCACCAATATTTAAAATATTTGATGGATGTAGTTTACAAAAATGCAGACGAAAATATGTTTTCTCGGATTTGTAAAGTTAAGTTTCAAAATATTATATTTATTTATTTGGACGTTAGTAAATTAGGCGAAAAAATAATCCCTTTACCTGTATTTCTAAAGCATATACATTTAGTTAATACGAGTGTCCTTCCTTACTCACCACTGAAGAAAGATTTTTTAATTTTGATTTTGAAAACATTTAATAGGTGTAATTAATAATAAAGAAATAAAAAAAAAAGTAAAAATGTAGTAATTGTTTAATTTTGATATGCACAAAAAATAAACAAAAAATCTTATTTTCATTTAACCAAATTTCCACTTATTAATTCAGCGCAGGGTATCCTGGAGGATAAAAAATTTCGGAATTTTTTGGGTTTCCATGGTAACCAAACAAAAAATAAACTCCGATTGGCTTAAAAATGGCGGCATGAAATTTTTGTTAACATTTCGGGTTTTTCATCATTTTCAATTTTTCTCAGAGATATTTTTATTCATGTATTTCATCTAATTTCTTTAAAATTTCGGATCTTTGTATCAGGATAGCAGAGAAGAGCAAGGGCGTTTAATTTTCAATTTTTCTGGAAGCATTTTTATTCTTCAACTATTTTCATCAAAATTTCGGATTTTTGTATCAGGATAACAGAAGAGCGATTTTTCTCAGACATATTTTCATTCGGTAAACATCAACATTTTCGTAAAACATTCGGATTTTTCTAGAAGATATTTTTATTTGTAAAATTAAACCATTTTCGAATTTTTTTTAATAAAATTGTGGGTTAGAATCTATTTAAAAAACAAACAAACATTTATCTTAATATTTTTTTATTTACAAATTATGTATCATATTTGTATACTGATATAAACAATTCTGTCATTATTGTTAACATTTGGTATAGTTATTAATTTAGATATAAACGTCTTCTTAACATTTACAAAAAAAACTCAGTCACTGAAATGCCCCATATCATGGTTATCAGTAGATTAAAATAAAAATGTCCAGAGTGTCCAAAATATCTAAAAAATTTTTGATTAGTATTTTCCAAAAGATTGGAATATTAGTAAACAAGTTATTGGAAAACTTAACGTAAATACATCTAAAATCATCAATTGATCACAAAAAATTTTGTTTGGTTCATTAGTATCTAATACAGTTATGGACCAAACAGCAGAGAAATGCACGTTCTATGATATAATAACTGCATTTATCTTCATAAAATAACGTAAACGAAACCCTCCCTCCGTATTTAACATTTTGAACACCCTGTAGAGTACATAGGAATGCAGTCATTTTGAGCTCTTCAAGACAAAAATTTGGAATGGCATATAGTCAACACACGCACTTTGTGTTACTTACCATTAAAAAATTACAACAAAAAACTTATGGAGTAAAAAAAAAGGTTAGTAAATTAAACATAATTCAAAACTTACGATAAAGCAGGGTTAACAAGGTTTCAAGTTTGATCTGTAAAAAATTGACTAAATATATTGCATTTACCGAATAAATGCACAATTACGGGTAAGAAATCACAAAGAATGTTAATTTTAGCGAAAAGTCTAAATATACAAAAAGTGCCATTTGAACCAAAATTTTTTTAAGCAAATGCCACTTATAAGCTTAAAATTGCATTTAAGTGATTTCTAACACGTGATAATTTTTAATCGTAAAATGACTAAAAATTACTTCTCGTAGAAGTAACATAATGTCAAAGGAATAAATAATTGTAGGTATGTTACAATAATCTCATGGACAAATTTTCAAAATAACTGAAAATATGTCTCGTTTTGAAACTTTAAAAAATATAATGCAAGAATGTTCACAAAGTACAACATTTTTTATAAACAAATTTAAAGAAATATAAAAGAGGAAATAAATGTTTAAAGAAAAATTTAAATTTAGTAAAAAATATTGTACACGATCTACAAAAAATGTTTTGTTCCAAATTTTTTGTCCAAGAACACCCAGAGTTTTTATTACCGTCGAATATTGCTTTTATTTAAATATTGTTCAATAAAAAAGTGACACAAATGAGTATTGCAAGTAACAACAAATGTTCATACTACATATTTGCACAAAATGTCCCAACCATAAAATGTTCTTTCAACTCACATACTTTTATGTTTAGGACACTATTATACAGCCATTTTGGAATCATTTTCACTAAGACGAAAAGAATCATACTCTTTAAAAATCCAACAATAACAATTATAATTATTAATTATCAGCCTATAATTGGCACAAAAAATGTCTCCTCTTATTATTTTTTCACCAACAAATATTTGTTGCGTTTCATAGAAATTATTATAAGGATAACACTTGATTGCCAACTCTTCGAAGGGACAACAACAAAATAATACAGGATGCTTAATAATTAGTATCTAGAATAATTAAGACCCCATTTTTGCTTTATTGACTCATAGTCCACATTGTAGTTGCTCTGGTTTTGTTTCAACAATTTGATTATATCAAAGATCTGCCTATAGTGTGTCCAAATAAGAGAGGCCAGCGAAAACAAACTGACTAACGCGTGATCATATCGTCTGCGTGATCACTGCATGCTACAGTGTTTACGGCTGTCCTCTTGGATTTGGAAACACTATAGAAATAAACCTGACCCACCCTGTAGTCAGGAATCTGAGGTGCTGAATTCGACCACCTCTATACAACTGGCGAACATCCACCTAAAAAACATGAAATCCTATGTAAAATGACCTGCCCCGGATTCGAATTTTTTGTTCGCCCTTTTTTTTATTGTTATGAACTATGTCAGGGAAGTACTGAAAAATATCATATCCAAAATTCATAACGATCGGACACCAATTAACAATGTTAAGCACTATTTTGCAATAAATATTATTTTACGGAAAATTTTCAGTTTTTTCAAAAATGTCATGTTTTGACACATTTCGCAATTCCGGATCAAAGGACGAACAAAAAATTCGAATCCGGGGCAGGTCATTTTACATAGGATTTCATGTTTTTTAGGCGGACGTTCGCGAGTTGTATAGAGCATCTTTAAAACGCTTCCTAGAAGGCCTCAGATTCTCAACTACTGTGTTTTTACTAAAATTTGAAGATAGTTCAGCTAATTTTGGCTATAAAGGTATTTAGATAACAAAGTTTAATGTTATTTGACCCAATTTGATTTATTCACTCATGAGACAATGATTTGAATCCTAGCCAACACTCGTGTTTTTTAAGCAGCAAACATCCTGTACCATAACGAGGTTATATTTTTGATTATATAAAAATGTCAGTTATACATATTTTAAATGTTAAGTATTTTTATCCCACTTTGTTTGGAAAACGTTTTTTAATGTTCAGACTTCAGAAAAACTTTTATCATAAAATAGTTTCAAATAGAATATATATACAGTGTAGGTTCAAAATATTTAAAAAGTGTAGAATAAAATTTGTTCTGTCATTTCTCTATATCTTAAAATTTACCTGAATTAACTGCCAAACAATTTTTTAACAGTCAATAATAAGCGTTTTAGTTACAAATTACAACTGAAAAAGGAAAATAATCACTTTACACTTACTAAATTATTTTTGTTTTGGAACTTTGAACCCTACTGATATGCAGGAAACGTTTTTTTAAAATATTTTTGACAGAAAAGGCAACAAGTCATATTTAGATGAATAACAAAACAGTTATATGGTCATTTTAAACAAAAATATCAATGTTGGCAGTGGATACAGATAGAGTAAATTAAAATTAAAATTATGTGCATCCAGGCATTTTGAATAATCGAACAAACATGGTCAGGTTCAGTAGTATTGACGGTACTCTAATTATCCGAATCCCCATTTATCTGAATCGATCCTGAGGAAGAAAATACGGAAAATATTAAATCGAGAGAACAACAGTTCTAGTTGAGTATTTTTAACCGCCAGAGGTAAGAAGTTACTGTGAGAGCCATCTTGAAAAGGGCTTGCCATAAGAGCTGTTCACAAAATTTTTCCACGCTCAAGTGTCACATACTCTACTGATACGACTCGGCCCCAACTTATTTCTTGTTTGTCAAACAACTAGCACAGAGATTTGTAAGAACTTCTACGATTTCTGACATTAAAGTTAACAGTGCTGCAACACAGCAATGTTGACAACCCTGTTGACAGATAGTGAGAGAAAATTGCAGAGAAGTTGTGAAAGTAAAAGTTGAAAATGACATGCTTATATTTGATGATGAAGAAGAAGTACAAGTGCAACAAAAAAGACCAGATCTACTCAAAAAAGCGAAGAAAAATAGGAAATTTTATTTTGACAGAATTTATTGACCAGCATCTACCAATTTTGAAATTTTTGAAGGCACTATCAAGTCTCTGCTTAATTGTATAATGGATGGATACAATTATTCGATATTTGCTTATGGGGCAACAGGTGCTGGTAAATCTCACACAATGATTGGAACTGCAAACGAACCCGGCATCATTTTGTTAACTGTGACAGAATTATTTAAAAAGAAAGCGGAACTTGCAGATGAAAGAGATTTTGACTGTTGACAGTTGGCAGAAGGGGCGTGGCTTAAAAGAACAGTGGCGGGGTCCGCCCAACCGACGCGATACCTACTAAAGATTTTAAACTTTGTGATCGCATTAGGAAGTGAGGACAGGAGTTCTTCAACGAAAGTAATGAAAGGAGTGTAAAAAACGACAAACTTAAGAACGCTGTTCACAAATGATTTTTACAACAACGACTCATGCGGCACTTGAGCTTCTCCATAGAGAAAAAAATGATTTTGCTTGTTATTGATGCTTAACGCCACGAGTTTGCCGCAGTCCATGGATCAGGGTGTTATTGAGTGCACCAAAGGACACTACCGACGGCAACTCCTTCGTAAGCTACTCTTGGCTGACGAAGACGAAGCAGCACACGTCTTTTTTCTTAATTCATTAACCACCAAGACTACCATAGTTGCCTTCACACGGAAAAGAAACATGAACATCAAAACCATCGAACTGGATGGGAAGGTCAAATGTTTGGGACTAACACTAGATAGCAAATTCATCTGGAATAAACACGAAAAAGGAGCAACCAACAAAGCCGCGAAAGCTCTAATGGTGTGCAGAAATTTTGCGGAAAAAAACTGGGAATGTAACACAAAAACCCTGCAGTGGATGTACACGTCAATAGTGAGACCGACTATCACTTACGGAGCAGTAGTCTGGGGCATCAGAACTAAGCTGACCAGAACAAAGCAAACCTATCAAAAATCCAAAGACTAGCCTGTGTATGCAATGCAATGAGAACGTGCCCAACGGCCGCCATGGAGGTAATCCTAATCCTTACACCCCTCCATAAAGTGGTGCGATATAGCGATAAGGACAACCTACAGAACGACCAGAGGAGGATCCACCAAACGCACATTCCTGGAAATCACCAAACCTGGGATATGCACCAAGATGAGATGACAAAGAAGTTTACCTTTGTGAAAGAATTCAATACAAAGCTAAGTAACAAAAGCGATAGGGACAAAGAGACCATCCCAAAACTTAAGAGAAGTGCCATTGAATGGTACACAGATGGACCCAGAACAACACTGTTATCCTCCTATGGGTACCAGGACACACTGGATTGCTATTTCATTATCCTCCACTCCAGTGTGTCCGGGTACCCATAGGTGGATAACAGTGTTGTTCTTGCCTAGTTCGTTTAGTTTCTCTGGGCACTCCCAAACCATCTTGGAGTTGATTACGTGTGAGTTCAGAGCATTAATGGCTGCTTTGCTGTCTGACATGATGATGATCTCTTGTCTGCGAAAATTTCTGACTATATTGAACTGGACACATTTTCCGATGGCGTTGATTTCAGCTTGGAAAATGCTCGAAGATTTGCCTAGACTTTCGGCCCCTACACTCCTATTCCTGTTCTATCTGTTGTTTAAAATTTTTAGTAGGTATCGCGTCGGTTGGGCGCACCCCGCCACTGTCCTTTTCAGCTACGCCCCTTCTGAAAACTGTCAACTGTCATATGTCAACAGATCTTTTACCAATTCATTATAGACTTCTAAATATTGAATTCCTATTTCAAAATCTCTTTCATCTGCAAGTTCCGCTTTCTTTTTAAATAATTCTGTCACAGTTAACAAAATGATGCCGGGTTCGTTTGCAGTTCCAATCATTGTGTGAGATTTACCAGCACCTGTTGCCCCATAAGCCAATATCGAATAATTGTATCCATCCATTATACAATTAAGCAGGGACTTGGTAGTGCCTTCAAAAATTTCAAAATTCGTAGATGCTGGTCAATAAATTCTGTCAAAATAAAATTTCCTATTTTTCTTCGCTTTTTTGAGTAGATCTGGTCTTTTTTGTTGCACTTGTACTTCTTCTTCATCATCAAATATAAGCATGTCATTTTCAATTTTTACTTTCATAACTTCTCTCTAATTTTCTCTCACTATCTGTCAACAGGGTTGTCAACATTGCTGTGTTGCAGCACTGTTAACTTTAATGTCAGAAATCGTAGAAGTTCTTACAAATCTCTGTGCTAGTTGTTTGACAAACAAGAAATAAGATGGGGCCGAGTCGTATCAGTAGAGTATGTGACACTTGAGCGTGGAAAAATTTTATTAACGGCTCTTATGGCAAGCAGATGGAACAGGAATAGGAGTGTAGGGGCCGAAAGTCTAGGCAATTCTCCGAGCATTTTCCAAGCTGAAATCAACGCTATCGGAAAATGTGTCCAGTTCAATATAGTCAGAAATTTTCGCAGACAAGAGATCATCATGTCAGACAGCAAAGCAGCCATTAATGCTCTGAACTCACACGTAATCAACTCCAAGATGGTTTGGGAGTGCCCAAAGAAACTAAACGAACTAGGCAAGAACAACACCGTTATCCTCCTATGGGCACACACTGGAGTGGAGGATAATGAAATAGCAAACGTACTAGCAAAAAAAGGGACTGAAACGCCATTTCTGAGACCTGAATATGCTGATTTAATTTTTTACGAAAGATACTCATTATGCCTGTTTGATTATTGTCTGTAAAGATATTTTAATTTCTAATACGGGTGATGTGATTTAAGAACACGTGAATTTACTCGACATACCGGGTTCCAAATGTATTATGACAAGGAGATCTGGACTTCTTTTGAGCTTTTGTTCAAATAATGCATTCATTATTCCAAAATTGACATTTTTGTAAAGAATCCCACACTAGAACACAATTTTTTTTACAATAAAGTCTCTATAAACGGTAAAATTCTTTTACCCTGCCTATTTATAGTACATCAATATTTTTTGACATCACAACTGACCTTAGCAAGAGGTGAAAATAGGCATTTGACAACTATGACATATCTCTCGATACCGCCTTTGACATGATTGCTTAGTTTTTAATTAATATATAAATTGGAATGTTTAAACCAGTCGATTTTTACATACTTTTTTAAATAGTTGATTAACAATAAAATATATTATTTGAAAGCGTCAATAGAGTTAAAAAATTATATTTGACAAAAAACTAGTTATGGAAAACTTCCAATATATATTTGTAAGAAATTTTTATTTTATTTCGCATAAAATGAGGATTAAATAGAAAAAATAAGAATGGTAACTGAAGATTCCAAATACTGCACCTAAATTTTGTCAATTTTAAATTCACCTACTCGAATTTTTCTGAAATTGTCATACAAGAGTTATTTATACAAAAACTTCACAACCCCAATGTAGATTGGGAATTTTTGCTCTATAAACTTATCAAAACTCACTTCTGGGCTTCATTAATGAATTTTAACTTATAGATGGCAGCACATTTTCCAACTATTTTACTTATGCAGGAAGAAGTGTTGCTTGTATCATAGAAATTTAACTCTATGTACAGAGCGAGTAATGAGGAACTGTACATATTCCTACTTCGTATTGAGGCACCTATGGAGAATATCAAATGACCATTAAAAAGTGTCTGCTCCATTGTTTAATAGAATACAGGGGGAGTTGTGAATTTTGACTGAAATTTCTTTTGGTCATTAATTTCGAATAGTAAGTTCGATTTGTCTTATATTTTGGTAAAACGTTACACTGCTACTACTACAAAAAAATCAGGCCCGGGCTTAAAAAATTTTGGTTTTTGAAAACTAAAAAAAAAATTCTAATAAGGATTGTACAAAGTACACAAATAGACAACAAAAATGACGTGTTTAGTTTTTTACTCCACACGATTACTCCACTCGACCATTCACTGTTGGGTTATGAGGTTTCTCATAATAATTGACCATATTTCACCTGAAAAAGATGAGGCATTTGTCGTTATGCCGTTGGCACCACTTGCTGTCAATTACATGTCACCTATCAATTGTTAAGGTCAATTCTTTGATATATATTTAAATATTTGAAGTATTTCAAAATTTTCAAGTTATTCTTGTTAAGTTTGGCTGTTTGATAGTGTATGCGTATTGTTTAATTGCTTTTATTGTATATTTATTGATCCAGAAAAGTCGTGATGTCTCCCAAATGGCCCCTAAGACATCCAGGGGCAAAGTGTTCTGTGTCCCATAGCAGAAAATTTGAAATACTTCAAATATTTAAATATATAACAAAGAATTGACATTACAACTGATAAGTGACATTAAATTGACAACAAGGGTGCCAACGGCATAACGACAAATACCTCATCTTTTTCAGGTGAAATATGGTCAATAATGGTCTACTATAATTAAATGATGCTGTCTTGTTACTTAAATCCAAATTAATTGTACCTTTATTTCCGTCTTGTTTTCTGGCTTCTTTTAATCTTTCAATTTTTTTTAAATTGTTTTTATATATTTATTATTTTTTATACACACTTTAGGTAATAAAATAGTATCCCTAATGTTTTTTATTATATGTGTTGTGTTACCACGTACAAGTTGTTGAGGCTCTCAACAACTTCTGTGGGTTATTTGTAATGTTCATTGTATTTTTTTCTTCTTCTTGAATAAACGATTTAACATTAACATTAATTTGATGGGGATGACCTCGCAAATTTTACGTTGATAAACAGAAAGCCACTACGTCCACACATCCACTGTCACTTCATTATTTTTTTCCCGCATTTAATCAAGTGTCCAGCACATAAAATGCGTTCAGCTTGTTTAAAATTTAGTTTGCCAAGGTCTCTTATAGCCCATTCGCAAAGAACCCCGCACAAATCTTATGGGAATTGGCTCCCGATCAAATTTCATTCATTTCATTTCGGCATCCTTTGCAAAAGTCTCAATGGGCACAAAGCTCATTTTTGCGTACTTAGGTTCCTACGGAGCTCCAAAGCTCCACGGATTTAACATTATTTACTACTTAAAAAGGTAATCTTTTCAAAAGTTTAGTATTTGCTGCGTTGAAAAAAAGTACCCTCTTAAGTTTTCGAGGTCGCTGCATTCAAATCTAATTCCAATATAATAATATTGACAGTTGACAGCTGTCAAACAGCATGTAGCAATCAAAATTGATAAAATTAATATATAAACATATGTTTTTAAGGTTGCTCAATTCAAATCTGTTGTCAAAAAGACGATATTGACAGTTGACAGCTGTCAAACAACAAGCAATAATCAAAATTGATAAAATCCATATGTAAATATATGTTTTTGAGGTTGCTGAGTTCAAAACTGATGTTAAAAACTCGATATTGACAGTTGTCAAATAACTGTCAAACAGCATGTAACAATCGATATTGATAAAATTGACATGTAAGCATATGTCTTTAAGGTTGCTTAATTTAAATCTGATGCCAAAAAGACGATATTGATAGTTTAGTACTATCGTTAATTAAATATTTGACTATGCATGCTAATGTGTCAAGATAGAGTAATAATTAGGTGGCAGCAAGCATGCTTCAGTTGGTTTTAAAATATCGTTTTTTTTAACTGCAGTTTTGAATTTAGCGATCTCAGAAACATATGTTTTGTATTTCATCCATTTTGATTGTAGCTTGCTGGCAGCTAGTTTTGACAGCTTTTAACAATTTTTTGACATTAAATTGTCACGTTGTATTTTCCTAGGGCTTCTTAGCCAATTTTCCGGAGTTGTTTTGCTCTTACCTTTATCCGGATTCACCTCTCTCGGGGAAGGGAAACATACAACGATGATTGAGGTTAGGGATTATTCAAAATAATAATTCCGTGAGTAATCAAAATAATGAATCTGTAAATAATCTCGACTACTTAGTCGTTTCTACTTGGTCTGGCAAATCAAATGAGAGAGAGAGTGAGAGGGGAAATCGAGAAAGAGAATTTTGGATTACCAGATATTTCTTTGAAGGACTACTTTGTCAGACATCATCGTTTATTTAGAAATCCTTTCCTTGATTTTTGATAGTTTATTTGTTCTTTGCCTTCGCCAAAATACCTTAACAATAATAACATTCGTCGGCTCTTATTCCTAGATTTTTCTATTATTTACAAAACATCAACTGTTGATATCGATTTTTTAACATCAGTTTTGAACTGTCAACTGTCAATATTATTATATTGGCATTAGATTTGTATGCAGCGACCTCGAAAACATAAGAGTGTACTTTTTTTAAAGCAGCAAATAATAAACTTTTGAAAAGTTTACCTTTTTAAGTAGCAAATAATGTTAAATCCGTTGAGTTTTGGAGCTCCGTAGGAGCCGAAATACGCAAGATTGAGCTTTGTGCCCATTGAGATTTTTGCTCAGGATGCCGAAACGAACAACATATCCAAATTTCAGGCAATTTGACCGGGAGCCAATTCCCATAAGATTTGTGCGGGGTTCTTTGATTTATTTATTAGAAATTGAGTAATTGTGTGACGGAAAAAATAAACACCCCATTTTTGTTGTCTATTTGTTTACTTTGTAAGATCCTTATTAGTTTTCAAAAACCATACGAACTAATTTTTTAAGCACGAGCCTGATTTTTTTCTAGGGGATATGAGACAAATCGAACTTACCGTTCATAAGTAATGACCAAAAGAAATTTTAGTCAAAATTCACATCTCCCCCTGTATATTATTAAATAAAGGGAGCAGACATTTTTTAATGGACATTTGATATTCCCCATAGAGGCCTCAATACGAGGTAGGAATATGTACAGTACCTCAAGACTCACCCTAATTTGGTTGAACGGAATAATAATAGAGCAAAAATTAAATTGTTTTTTTTAAACAAATCACTTACTCTGAAAATAGACATTTTTCTTTTTTTGATATAATACATAATGAAACGAACGCCAAAATCACCCAGTATTAATCATTCCTTTGTGCGCACCCACACTCTAAAAACAACTATTTACAAAATAAGAGAGCTCGTTAATTATCACAATGTGTTCACCGACTTTTATTTAGTAAATTTCAACTCTTAAAAATAACAATCTCCCACTTCAAATGCAATTTCACCTCCTGCAAACAAAATATAAATCAATCATCGTCTTGGGTCTTGACTCGCGCGTAAATAAAGAATATATATCACTTTCGAGTAGATCTTTAAGAGAATTCGACATACATTTGTAATTACCTTCATCAAAAACATAATAAAAAAAAATTAATCTAAAACTTTGTTAAGATAAACGTTGTCGGGATCAAAATGTGTCGAATACTCTTAACGCTGACCAGAAGAGAGAGAGAGAGAGAGAAATGTATAATACAAGGGAACAAAAACGAAAAACCTAGACGATTCTTAGATGTCGTATCACACAATATATAATAATACAGTTGGTTGTTTAAGATCTAAAAAACACCTTTATAAAGGCAAGTTGATAAACAAAGTTCTTTTTTATTAACTTGGTTTCACGTTTTTTAATTTTGACACTTGACTTTTGGCATAAATGACCTTTGACGTTGCAGAAGTTTGTTATTATTGGTCATGTCGAAGTTATTTTATTAGTTTTGACTCTTGACGTTAGACACGAATGACATTTGTCGTTGATAATAAGTGTCATTGAAACTTTAACAAATTAATTTTTGTATCAAAATCGTTTATTGGTAAAGTCAAACCAATTTTTAACGTGACTGATGACAAATGACGTTTGACATTAATATTTTAAGTTAAATATATAAAAATGGAGAAGTTCGTTATTATTTGTCATGTCAAAGTTATTTTATTAGTTTTGACACTTGACGTTTGTCATGAATGACATTTAACGTTGATAATAAATGTGATTGAAACTTTAACAAATTAATTTTTGTATTGAAGTCGTTTATTGGTAAAATCAAACCAGATTTTTGACGTGACTGATGACAAATGACGTTTAACATGAATGTTTTAAGTTAAAATATAAAAAATGCAGAAGTTCGTTATTATTTGTCATGTCGAAGCTATTTTATTAGTTTCGACACTTGACGTTTGGCATGAATGACATTGGACGTTGATAATAAATGCCATTGAAACTTTAACAAATTAATTTTTGTATTGAAATCGTTTATTGGTAAAATCAAACCTGATTTTTGACGTGACGGATGACAAATGACGTTTGACATTAATTTAAGTTAATACATAAAAAACACTTGACACTTGACGTTTGGCATGAATGACATTTGACGTTGATAATAAGTGTCATTGAACCTTTAAAAAATACATTTTTGTATTGAAATCGGTTTTTGATAAATTCAAACTCGATTTTTGACATGACGTTTGACATTGACCAGAAATTTGATCAACACTCGAGAATATATTTTCAAAATAATGAAAACTGTTTGTTGACATGACGTTTGGCATTAATACTTGAAGTCAAATCGGCAACAACATTACTCAAAATAGTTTAAAAGTGATTAAAATAACAACACAATTTTATAATAAATACTAAATATAGAAAGAAATAAAAATAATCTGTAACTCCAAAATTTTTTAGTCAAAAATATTTTTTTAGAAAAATACTTAATCATAAGAAATGTTTTTATCGGTTTAAACTGAACACATTTTTTTATCTTGTAACGATTATTTTTCATTTTTATTAATGTTTCGTTTTTAACTCGAAGAAACCTAACTTAATCTAAGTTTAAAATTAAATTCTACAGACGCAGATAAAACTCTACCAGATCATATTTATTAGCAGATATGAACTTTGTTTATCAGCTTCCATCTTTCTGTAATAATAATTTAAAAAATATAAATTCATTTTAACGAGTCCCGAATAAGTATTTTATGTACAAAATAAAATCAATCGATCACACTCTAACCAACAATTTTTTACACCATTATAGGGTCGTCGCCGCAATCCTCTGAACATTTCGCTTCGGTCGACAGCTGTCGACGCAATTTCGGTATGGGACCCGTAGATATCGATCTGACGATGGGCCGTTGATTATGTCGCTTGTCAGAGAGACAGGTAAGATCATCTAGACTGCCGTCGCCATCTGTTGATAGCATATCGTCGTCAGAGGTGGCATGAGTGAGGGTCGGCAGGGTTGAGGTTAAATGTTCCTAGAACAAAGAATATCTATATTAAAGATGGTTGCAAAAAAATGTTTAAAACTTAAAAATACTGATGTAAAAACCACACAAAGAGGGAATTTTGGATGAAAAATTGATTGGCATTATCAAAATAAACAAAAAAAATATTAGAGGGAAACAACTACGTGAAATACTAAAACTGCTGCCAAAATAATTTTTTTCTACAACCCTTTATGAAAAGACGTCATTTTGTAATAGATTACCTTCAGCGAAAACGTGACTTTCGTTTCTAGTGACGAAAGTTAAATTTATATTTTCAATCATTTCCCGCCATCGTATATAATGTTTTGACGACTTTAACTTATTAACAAACAAAGACAGGAATCATTTCTATAATTAGAATGTATTTTTTTACTTTTGTTTAATTAAAAAACAAAACAGAACCGTAACAATACCGTGAAATTTAAAAACAACTTCATTTTAATTTAATTTTGAACCAAACCTAATTTTTCTTTAACTAAAAAATCGCAACCCATCGCGTCCAAACGCTTGATCCGATTGAGCTGAAATTTGGTATGTGGGTATCGGATCATCGCGGAATGAATCCGTTTACTACTTAAGGTTGTGAAATAAATCACACTTGTTCCCAAGAACTTTGATTTTATTATTAAAGGAGCTTGCCATTCTTATACCGGTTTCGGCATTATTGTGCCTCGTCAGTAAGAAGTAGACTAGCTCGAATTTCTATCTCTAAAGAAATTCTGAAGATCGCTTTGAACCCACCAACTCTTAGTACAAACGGTTAAGTCGAGAAAGAGGAGGAGGGTGCAACGCCATCTTCACTTTTATAATAAAATCAAAGCAAAGTTTTTATTTGGTATTTAGGTGCCTTATTGGCTTGTAAATACATACTGATATTTTCATTCCTTAATTTTAAAACTAAGCAATGGAAAAAAAAAATTAAAATTTAAAATCCAAATGACATTTGACATGTGAAATGTTTTTCCTTTTATAATATTTCAAATGTCATTTTTACTTCAAAAAATTCGAAACGAATTTTTTTTGGGATACCAATTATCATTTTATTTGGACTTTAAAAAATTTTAACACCGAATTAATTTTTTTAATTTTTATTTTATAACTGCCGGGAAAGTCTTGTGGCGACACAACATGATTTCTGATTCGGGAAATGATTTAGATTTTCCAAATACACCACCAGAAATAGCAAATCAAGCTGAGGAAACCTCTTTGAATTTATTACCAGTACAATATAAAAAGAGATGAAGAAGTATATGCAATATTCTGGATTGAAAAGAGTTGATAATCAGTAGTAATAATATCACAAGAGCATCGAAAACAATCGATTTTACTTCCGACTCACGAGACGTACTTCGCGAAACACCGTAGCTCGAATGGTGTTTTGAAGAAATACATCGATTATTTTCGTATGCTCGCGTGGTATTTGATACGATTATACAACGAATTGTATAATTATTTTTTTATATTTTGCACCTATAATATTTTACATTATGATACGCATTTGAGAACTCTACTGTTTCATTAGAGGACGCAACTTTTTGTGTTATGTGACAAGTATTGACATTTGTCTTGTCATCTAATAAATCTGTCAAATTTTAAAAATTCTACGACAGTGCTACCAACCCTTTTTTTTAAAGCAAACTTCTCTATAATATGCAAAGTATAAATTTATTAAAAAATGAATAAAATGGCAAAATATAAAAAGTATTATAAGCAACTTATTTCATATGGCTGTTATGACACTCGTCCTTTAAAAAACTCATCGCTGGCGATTCGTTTTTTAAACTTGGATTCGTGTCACAACAGAATGCCATATGAAATGCGTTGCTTAATGTACTATTGTTGACGTTTGCTTATTGCTTATTGCTCGTGGGCCAGATTATTGAATGTGTGAACCCTTAGAAACGGTGTCTTACTGCTTTGAATTTTTCTAGGCGTAGAACAAGAATGAATCTTATTTCAAAATTCTTAAATCATTTAGACTCTCAGCAGTCCCTTCTCCGGATATTTTCCCTACTATTTCTACATTGGCTTCGCGCGCGCAGCCAGCGATCAGGGCGTAGCTACTTCGTTTAAAGAATTAAAAAATATACCGGGTGAGCTAATTTGAAATACATTTTTGATTTGAGCTTAAATTAAATACTTTAAAAAAATAACTTCATTACAGATGGAAGGATGCGAATTACAAAAACGATTATACCACGTCGTCAAGGGTATATTCGCTTATCAATACATGGTACCTAAGTGGCGTCTGTGAGTCGGAAAAAAACATGAAAAATGGACCAAAATTTACCCGGATCGAGAGAACCTCCCCCCCCCCCGTTTTCGAGGATGCTGAACACGATGGCGGTATCAGAACTACTATTTTCAACTGCTGAACCCTCTAAAGCGGCCAAAAACTACTCCCTAAAGGGGTTAAACGGGCAGCGCATCATTTCCCTGTAAAAAAAACGTCTTTCCCCCCGTTTTCGAGGATGCCGATCACGGTGGTGGTGTTAAAGATTACTTCCGAACCTCACCAACCCCTACACCGGCCAAAATTCACCCCCGACAGAGGTGTTTTTTTTCCTTCTTTTTAACAGCGACAAAAAGTTTGCTCAACATCCTCGAAAACGGGGGGAAAGACGTTTTTTACAGCGAAATGATGTGCTGTCCGTTTAACCCCTTTAGGTGGTAGTTTTTGGGCGTTTTAGGGGGTTCGGCTGGCGAAGAGAGAAATTCTGATACCGCCACCTTGCTCAGCATCCTCGAAAACGAGGCCAAAGTCTTTTTTTACATGGAAATGATGCGATGCGCGGGGGGGGGGTAGTACTCTCGATCCGGGTAAATTTTTATCCATGTCCTTCCGACTCACAAACGCCACTACTAAGTAGAAATTGCAACTAGTGGAGTAGATCTGGCTTTCGAAAACAGACTGATGAAAACGTTTTTCCAACGTATCGCAGTCGGGTTTGATCCCACAAAAAAAAATATTTACCAAAATTGAAGAGCTTAACAAAACACGTGTTCCAACCTGAACCCAATAGCTCAATTAGTTCGCGAAATATCGCGATTTGAAATTGCAAAAATGAAAAAAATGAATTATTTTTCGAGAGGGGCCTAAATTTTTTGTGAGTAGTAACAACGAGTACTTTGATGAGCCGAAGGGTGGGGATGGTGGGACCAGTAGCGGGAGAGATATGGGGGGAAATAGATATTATAGAAACGCTTGTAACTTCCGTAATAATTGAGTTAGCGCAACCAACAAGGGCTCAAATTGTTCACTTTTTCTTTCGATAAAAGATAGTACTACACTTGGTTTGAAAAAAACATATCACAGCAAGTAAATATGTTATTCCGATAATAAAATACACCAAATATTATTGAACACAACTATTAATTTAAAGTTAGAAGAAAAAGGTAATCCAAATTCCTATATTTTACTTTTCCGGACAGTTCACCGTCCGAAAAAAGTCCTAGGATTGAAAAGTTATTCTTGTTATTGTGTACTTTATCGAATCTGACGGTTTTTGACATATTCGAGTAAAAAATAATACACGAGCTTCAAAAATTAACGAGAACACATGAGGCCAGGCAGCAAGATATATTTGTTTCAAGACTTTTTTATTTTTTTGTTTAATAAAAACGAAAAAATGCATTGCAGTTATAAAACACATTCTTTAGCATATTATTATTATATAAACGGGGTTGTAGAAAAAGTATAGTGTTTCACTCGTCGAAAACATTTTTTGAAGCGAGAGAACAAAACAATAATAATATACTATTTTTCGTGAAAATATAGAGACAATTATAAATTGAATAAATACAGTTAAATAGTTGATTTTATGAGGATTTTCAAGAAAAATTGAAAATTACACACGAAAAATCATACGTACCAGATAATTTTGGATAAAAGATCGATTAGCAATGTCAAAATTTATGTAACAAAATTATTAGATGAAAAAAGGTTACTAAAATATACAGGGTGTATCGTAAGGAATGGTCAATATTTTAATCATCGGTACAGACCTCCAAATATTAATATTTTACTAAATAACTCTGGGTCAAATGTTATCTACTACTAAGATACAGGGTGTCGAAGATAAAATTTATTTCTCGTTTTTTTGCAATAATTTCTTCATTATTTAACATATTGACTTGAAATTTGGTATGGTTATATTTTTAAGTTAGTAAATCATAAGCGTCTTCTCAATTTTGAGATTAGATAAAGACCTACACTCATTTCGAGATATTTGCATTTAATATATTCTATCCACAGTATCTATTTAATTTACTTTAACATATTTCAACATAGTAGGCTTTGACTACTGAAAATGCCTTTTTTTTGCTAAATTAAATACGCCACGTCTAGTAAATGTAGCTTCATCAGTGAATAAAATGTTTTTAAAAATGTTCCGTTATTATTTAGTTTGCCATGAAGCCATTGACAAAACTGAACTCTAGCTTGATAATCCCTAGGTATCAAATTTTATACTGGCGTAAAATGAAAGGGGTACAGTTTTTCCTATTTTAAAATTCTAAATATTGAGGAATGATTCACTCCAACAATTGTTTCGGGATTCTCAGCAATCTGGACTAACATTTTTTCCTCTTGTTCAACAGAAATAGTATTTCGACGTCCGATATGTCTTTTGAAACGAAATGAACCTGTTTCACCCAATCGAATGAACAGATTTTTAAACAGTTTAGAATCTGGTTGGAGTCTGTTTGGATATTTTTCTCTGTATCTTCTCGCAGCAGCAAGTCCAGAAAAATTCATTTGTGCATAAACACAAATCATATCTCTCATTTCTGAATTAGAGAAATTGTTGTGTCGTGGCACCTACTTAGATGGAATTTAGTGAACAAAATTAACACTTCAGTCATTAAATTACATCCAACAATTAATTATTTGACAGCTGTATATTTTCATTTTAGTTTCAAAGCCTACTATGTTAAAATATGTTAAAGTAAATTAAATAGATACTGTGGCTAGAATATTTTAAATGCAAATATCTCGAAATGAGCTGAATTTATGCTATTAAAACAAGTATACCTTTTCTGTTCTTTACAGGGTGTATCATAAAGACTTGAAAAAAATTCAAAAAAGGCCAGGAATAAAAAAAAAATTGATACTTTTCTTCATCCAGCAGAGTGTAGGTGGCGCTCTCTTTATCTAATCTCAAAATTGATAACACGCTTATGATTTACTAACGTAAAAATATAACCATACCAAATTTCAAGTCAATATGTTAAATAATAAAGAAATTATTCCAAAAAAACGAAAAATAAATTTTATCTTCAACACCCTGTATCTTATTAGTAGATAACATTTGACCCAGAGTTATTTAGTAAAATATTAATATTTGGAGGTCCTATGATACACTCTGTATAAGTAATTTTAATGCACTTACTTTTTCTTTCTGTATCTCCTGTATGTGATCCTCCAACAAGTGTTCCTCCTCATCGGTAGGCTGCTGAGAAGGCTGATTAGCGGGCAACAGCTCATCGGGGGTGAACACTTTACTACTCCGCAAGCTACTCAGCCGATTCGTCGCGGCCTGACACGCCGTATCGAGCGTATCGATATCGTCTAGCGTGTTCCTGATCTTCCTCAATTGTACTCTGATGATCGTTTCTATACACTGCGTCTGACTACTAATGTCTACAAGACTCTCCTGAGCCGGTACCACTTTGTTAGTCCTCAACACGCACGGCGCGAAAACTATAGCGAGCGAGGCGGCGGACATTCGGTTGGTTTCCTCGTGGAGCGCGACGCGCGCGAGATGGAACATCAGCCGTTCCATTAGGTCATAGTTGGCAGGCGGGAGTTTCTTGAGGATGTCATAGAGAGTCGCGACGCGATCGGATTCGACTTCGAGATTGGCCGCCGTAATGAAATTCTCGTAACATTCGAAAGTCAGGAGCGGTTCCGACATTTCGCGAAGGAAGGATTTTAGAACGGAAGCCAGTACGTGAACCTGCAAAAGATTTCAAAATATAAAAAGCGGAAACGTTTTGAACAGCTACTTAAAAATAACCGAATTTGTATTATACCCCTCTGACTTATAGCAGGAGAACCCTGAACATTAATACATCAGCTATAATTATAAACAAAGTAGGATTGTCCTTTACCTTAATTATACACTTTAAAGGTCTTAATAATTATTAACTACTTTAAATAAAGTAAAACGACAACTCAATTAATTGTGATTTGTATTTTATATTTATATAAATTATTATATCATTAATTAAATGAACAGTCGACATGGATAAGTGAGCAATTGTAATTGTAGTATTTCTGTATCTCATTTACTTCAGATTCGTTTTTAAACTGAAAAAAGATGCACCTGAACCTAAAATTAATAGTAGTATAGTTTACGTAATCGCTATAGTCCGGCCATCTGAAAATTTCTTCTCTCTCGGGAGCCAGAGAATATTTCTCGATTTGATAAAATAGAACCAAATCATAGTTTAACTGGTATTTGCGTCCTTTGCAGTCTCAAAGGATGCCGGTACGTTAGAGGTTTTTTTGGCAGCAACAAAGGCTCCACTTTAAAGCTGTTAAATTGGGGCTACTATATGTATTACACGAACTATAACTCAACTAGAATAGCCCTGGTCCTGAATATCAGGTACGTTAGAGGTTTTTTTGGCAGCAACAAAGGCTCCGCTTTAAAGCTGTTAAATTGGGGCTACTATATGTATTACACGAACTATAACTCAACTAGAATAGCCCTGGTCCTGAAAATCAGTTAAATGACAATATCACTACCGACACCGAGAAAATTGGGAATTATATTGTGGAAGTGGAAAGAACTCATGATGACACAAATAGTGGTAGTGACGATAGTGGCAGTACTGGCAGAATAGAAAATGCTAGACCTAGGAAGAGAAGGAAGTATGGGTTAAAAATCAAACGGTTAAAACATCGATAACGAATTATCCATGGCTTGACAAGATTTCAAGTTATGTTCGTTGTAAACTTTGTGATTTCAAAATAAGTGGTGGCAAATACCACTTGAAAAGGCATAAAAATACAGAGCTACACCAAAGAACGCTCAACGCTGCATCAAAGTCAGTACAAATTACTGAACTTTTACCATTTAAAAAGAATGATACAAAACAAAAGAAGCAGAGTGGCGGCTCTGTTGTTATATTTGTGAACACAATTTATCCCTTTTAACTTTAGATACACTATCCTTATTTAATAAATAAATATATCCTGATTCGAAGATTCCCAAAGGTGTTGTTTTAAAGAGGAAAAAAAAAAACTACAAAACTGATAGTGGAAGTTTTGTCCCCATATTTCAAGAAATAAATTACCATATGGCAAAATGAGTGGCAAGTCCTGGATACCCTGATTAATCACCTCAACAATAATGGATTCTACACAATTGCATACGCAGATGACATAGTTGTCTTGCAGACCGGCAAATTTGAGAACATACTATGAGATAGAGCACAGGATGGAATATGGTGTAAGGAACACTGTCTATCAATCCCAACAACAAGACTGAGATGGGTCTTTTCACCAAGAAAAGAAGAATATCGGGCTTAAAACTCCTTGAAACTTTCAAAAGCAAATTAAAATTCACTAAAGAGGTGAAATACCTTGGTATTACCCTCGACAGGAAGCTAACATGGAACTCTCACCTACAAAGCAGAGCAAAAAGAACATTGTGGCTTAGGTCATGTCCTACGGAGCTCATTTACTACTTAAAAAGGTAATCTTTTTCAAAAGTTTAGTATTTGCTGCGTTATAAAAAAATACCCTCTTATGTTTTCGAAGTCGCTGCATTCAAATGCCAATATTGACAGTTGACAGCTGTCAAACTAACTGTCAAACAGCATGTAACAATCAAAATTGATAAAATTAATATGTAAACATATGTTTTTAAAGTTGCTCAATTCAAATATGTTGTCAACAAAATATTGATAGTTGACAGCTGTCAACTAGCTGTCAAACAACAAGCAATAATCAAAATTGATAAAATCCACATGTAAATATATGTTTTTGAGGTTGCTGAGTTCAAAACTAATGTTAAAAAATCGATATTAACAGATGACAGCTGCCAAATAACTGTCAAACAGCATGTAACATTCAAAATTGATATGTAAGCATATGTCTTTAAGGTTGCTTAATTCAAATCTGATGCCAAAAAGACGATATTGACAGTTGAGTACTGTCGTTAATTAAATATTTGACTGTGCATGATGACGTGTCAAGATAGAGTAATAATTAGGTGGCAGCAAGCATGCTTCAGTTGTTTTTAAAATATAGTTTTTTTTATCTTCCGTTTTGAATTTAGCGATCTCAGAAACATATGTTTGCATGCGGATTTCATCCATGTTGATTGTAGCTTGCTTTTTGGCAGCTAGTTTTGACAGCTTTTAACAATTGTTTTTTTTAGATTATTATTAGATTGTCACGTTGTATTTTAAAAACAACTGAAGTAATAATTAGGTGGGATCAAGCATCCCACCTAATTATTACTCTATCTTGACACATTAGCATGCATAGTTAAATATTTAATTAACGATAGTACTCAACTGTCAATATTGTCTTTTTGGCATCAGATTTGAATTAAACAACCTTAAAGACATATGCTTACATGTCAATTTTATCAATTTCGATTGTTACATGCTGTTTGACAGTTATTTGACAGCTGTCAACTGTCAATATCGATTCTTTAACATCCGTTTTGAACTCAGCAACCTCAAAAACATATATTTAGATTATTGCTTGTTGTTTGACAGCTGTCAATATCGTCTTTTTGACAACAGATTTGAATTGAGCAACCTTAAAAACATATATTTACATATTAATTTTATCAATTTTGATTGTTACATGCTATTTGATAGTTATTTGACAGCTTTCAACTGTCAATATCGATTTTTTAACATCAGTTTTGAACTCAGCAACCTCAAAAACATATATTTACATGTGGATTTTATCAATTTTGATTATTGCTTGTTATTTGACAGCTAGTTGACAGCTGTCAATATCGTCTTTTTGACAACAGATTTGAATTGACCAACCTTAAAAACATATATTTACATATTAATTTTATCAATTTTGATTGTTACATGCTATTTGACAGTTAGTTTGACAGCTGTAAACTGTCAATATTATTATATTGGCATTATATTTAAATGCAGCGACATCGAAAACATAAGAGGATACTTTTTTTAACGCAGCAAATACTAAACTTTTGAAAAGATTACCTTTTTAAGTAGTAAATAATGTTAAATCTGTGGAGCTTTGGAGCTCCGTAGGAGGCGAAATACGCAAAATTGAGCTTTGTGCCCATTGAGACTTTTGCTCAGGATGTCGAAACGAACAACATATACATTTCAGCCAATTTGACCAGGAGCCAATTCCCATAAGATTTGTGCGGGGTTCTTTCTAATAAAGATAAAAACATTACCCACTCCCATTGTCATTTGCAAATTAACAACACAGCGACCGTGAGAATAAATATTTCTAAATACATCAGTAAATCGTATCTGAACTTACCTGATACCTCTCGAACTCCACCTCTTCCGGATTTTCATCCATCCTATTCTTCAGTTCTTTAATCTTAGAACTAACCCCGCTCTTCCTGTAAATTCCCTCCGCGTACAACCCGTGAAGTTCTATCGTGCTCAACAGCCGCTCGATCACCAAAGGAATCTTGCTATCCTCCGTGACCAAGGTTACGAGCGGTACGCCGAAAACTCTCTTAGTTTCCCCTTGAAGACCCGCTTCTTTCAGACACTGGTTGGCGTTTAAGTAGCATTTTTTATGACACGTCATCTTGCAGCTCTGACATACCAATCTAGAAAGAAAATTGTTAAAAAAAAATTGAAAAATCTGAAAAATTATAACAACTAACCCTCGCTCTATCGGCCACATAAAGAACGAACTACATATCTCACAAGCTGTTGGTATGTTTATGATTGTCAGTAGGAAGGTGTGAGAATTGTGTTTGTAAATCTCTAATTTTCGTTTTTTCTCCTTTTTCCTTTTGGATTTATTGGGTTTCTCCTCGTTTCGAGTTGACATGAATTCGTCCATGAAACCTCGGAACGCGTTTACGCCCATCGTAACGGGAAAGTCTTTAGCGTCGTTCGATTTTTGTTCTCGTTGACACACCGTTTCCATTGCCTGCAAGAAGATTTCATTTAGTATTATTATAAAAATTGGGATACGCCATCTGGCACTTTTTTCGAACACAAAGCAGGGTGAAGTTAAACGGGAAATTGTAGTCTACTGGGCTCTCATAACGTCTGGACGTTTTGTACATAAGCAAAACCATTTTGAAGTGCGAGAAGAGCAAAAAGAAAAGAAAGAAATCAGAATATTGAAACAAAGAAAATCAAACTTGATGAAACCTGTGAGCAAAGCAAGGAAGAAGTACCTGCAGAATCAGCAGAATTTAAGGACGACAAATTCACATTGATAAACAGAAGGCCACTACGTCCACACATCCATTGTCACTTTTATTAATTTTTCCCCGCATTTAACCAAGTGTCCAGCATATATAATGCGTTCAACTTGTTTAAAATTTAGTTTTCCAGGGTCTGTTATAGCCAATTCGCAAATTTGGTCAATCGTGAGACTCATTTATTATATTTAATACGCGACCAGCAATCATGTCACATTTAAAACTTGGCCCTAATTGACGCCATCTTGGATAGGCCATGGCCCACATGTCAGATCCCAATAACGATCTTGAATTTACTAAATCTATTTGTAATTCAAATTATATTTACTATTTACCATCATTATCACCTTGATGACCTTGACAACTAGACAAAGAAGTAGAACTGTTTGTAAAAATATTCAACAAGCCGCATGGGACAATACACTAATTATCACACAAAGAATGAAGGAAAATACCTATCCAAAAAAAATAAGAGAACACTGAAAAACCGAAAACTAAGACAGAAATGGTTCAAAATATGCACAGACAGTCAAGCGTCACTGAAGGCTCTTATGAACCTAAAAGTGACATCAAGTCTGGTATGGGATTGCCGTGAAGAACTCAGTGTCCTTGCAGAACATAACAAAATAACTTTAATGTGGGTTCCAGGGCAAAGTGGCATCGAGGCAACGAAAAATCTGACGAACTAGCCAGAGAGGGTTTATCAACTCCATATATTGGTTCAGAACCTGCACTCTGAATCTAACATCCCACGACGCGTACGGGACTGGATCAAACGAAAACAAAGGGAAAGGTGGAATGAAGCCACTGAAAACGGTGGAGAAAGCAACTGATAACTATATCAGAACAGAAATCCTGGAACGGGTGCCTCTGCACCCCCATCAGCATGCGTACCAAACGGGCAAATCCACGGAGACATCATTGGTGCAATTGACAGATGATATCCAGGATGCACTAGAGAACAAAGAATCTGTAGTGTGTGCCTTTCTAGACATAGAAGGGGCCTTTGACAACACACCACACGAAGCAATCAAAAGAGCACTAGAAGAAAGAGGGGTAGACAACACGACAACCAGATGGATGTCGCGACTATTGTCTACCAGAATAGCAGAGACTAGAATGGGACAAGACACTGTTTGCATCTGCACAACCAGAGAATACTAACTGCCGGCTGAGAGGCCACCTAAAGAAACTCGGATTAGTAGACAAAGAAGAATGCAGATTCTGCAAGGAAGAGAAGGAAACCTCTATCCACATTCTCTTAGAATGCATTACCCTGTAAAATCCAAGGGTACGATACCTCGGAGAATATCAAATAGGAGAGGAAGATCTACCTAACCTGAAGCCTACCGACATCCTGAACTTTTTGAAAGTAATAGGACTGGAGGAACTGCTCTAATCGTTGAGACATCCTTAACGATTGGGCAGCAGTAGGGGGCACAATAGATCTTATAGGTTGCAGTGTATCGACACCCCCATCACAGATAGATAGAATCCCCTATTGTGCACCACGGGAAAACATTTATTAAAGAACCATCCAAACACAAAGTTGAAGAACTGCTCAAGATGAGCAGGAATCAACTAAGAACAATAACGAGCCATATCACTGGTCACCGTCCAATGAGAGGACACCTGCACAAGATGGGGCTGTACAACAGAGATCTTTCCTGCAGACAATGTGGTAAAGGGACAGAAACAGCCAACATATACTATCAGAATGCGAGGCACTGGATCGCAAAAGACAGGCAATTTGCGGACAGCCCAGGCCAACTCCCGAAGAATACAGCAGCCAACCGGTGAAGAACCTGTACAGAATGGTACAGGGTATAAGAGTTACGGAGTGGGTACTGTGAAACTAACCCAGAAGGCACAAAAAGCTTAAGACACTGAGGTACAGCTGGCAAAAGGACATCATCCGAGAAAAAAAAAATAATATTTTTTTCTATTTTCAACTCTTACCTGATTAAAAACCAGAATGAGATCCTTATACTTGATATTGCACGTCTCCAAGCTATTATGCTTGTTCGCATTACTGTATATCTGCACCAAATTGTCTTTAAATTCCCTTAAAGCCTGTTTGAAAGTCTTATCCACATCGCTGTTCTTCCCTCCCGACGATTCCATCTTCATTATTTTATCGGTTATGAACTGTTGCATGAGAGTAAGTTCTTCGGCGCCCGTAATTATTTGGTCAGTTCGGTCCGTAAACTCCGACGTACCGGTCAGACTGAACTTACTCTCGTCAGGTTTGCGCAGATCGTACGGCGTTCGAGAATGTTTTCGGTGTTTTCGTCTACCCGAGCGAATTTCGGCGTTTGGTCTTTGTTCACACGGCATTTCGAAAACCTAAAATACAATATAAATAAATTTTTGACACACAGAACTTACCGTTATATTTCAAAAAGCTACAATGCTGCTAAGATTGAACTTTATGTAGACTATAGACAATTACAGAACTTACTTTATTCTGTACACACTTATATAAATAAGTTTTGTTATACAGAACATACCAGTATGTTTCGAAAAGCTAGAATACTGCTAAGATTGAACTTTATGTAGACTATAGACAATT
This sequence comes from Crepidodera aurea, assembly GCA_949320105.2. Classification (NCBI taxonomy): domain Eukaryota; kingdom Metazoa; phylum Arthropoda; class Insecta; order Coleoptera; family Chrysomelidae; genus Crepidodera; species Crepidodera aurea. The sequence goes on from OX439475.1 coordinate 66,140,531, forward strand.
ACAGAACTTACTTTATTCTGTATACACTTATATAAACAAGTTTTGTTATACAGAACATACCAGTATGTTTCGAAAAGCTAGAATACTGCTAAAACTGAACTTTATGTAGACTATAGACAATTACTGAACTTACTTTATTCTGTATACACTTATATAAATAAGTCTTGTTATACAGAACTTACCATTATGTTTCAAAAAGCTACAATACTGCTAAGATTGAACTTTATGTAGACTATAGACAATTACAGAACTTACTTTATTCTGTATACACTTATATAAATAAGTCTTGTTATACAGAACTTACCATTACGTTTCAAAAAGCTAGAATACTGCTAAAACTGAACTTTATGTAGACTATAGACAATTACTGAACTTACTTTATTCTGTATACACATATAAATAAGTCTTGCTATACAGAACTTACCATTATGTTTCAAAAAGCTACAATACTGCTAAGATTGAACTTTATATAGACTATAGACAATTACAGAACTTACTTTATTCTGTATACATATATATATATATATAAATAAATTTTGTTATACAGAACTTGCCATTATGTTTCAAAAAGCTACAATTCTGCTAAGACTGGACTTTATGTAGACTATAGACAATTACAGAACTTACTTTATTCTGTATACACTTATATAAATAAGTTTTGTTATACAGAACTTACCATTATGTTTCAAAAAGCTACAATACTGCTAAGATTGAACTTTATGTAGACTATAGAAAATTACAGAACTTACTTTATTCTGTATACACTTCGTATGGAACTGCTTTTTACAATTCGTGCATTTGTACCCTGGCGTGTAAAAAGCGTCTAATTCGGTGTTACAGAACATACAGAGATCGTCTTTCGATATCCTGGGAATTTTCCTGAAAGAGTGTCCCGCTATCGACAAGGGGTTCACATCGTATTTGTAGTCGTTGGTTTTTATTGATGGACTCGCGTCGAGGCCGGAAGGGTGTTCTGAAATGACGGCTTTTGTAGCGGGATCACTATTCCTTCTTCGTAAATCGAGTTGTGGAAGATTTTGCCGTTGTCGCTTAGGCGTCAAGCTCTGTTTGATCCCTGCATCTGACGAATTTCTATTTACACAGAACATAAGGTTAGTAAATGTGTGTGATTTTTAGTATTTAAGTTCAATAATTATTTCTAAGAACTCTAGATATAGACCAAGGCCAAACCGATTTTAAATACCCGAATTCATAAAAAAATCTTAACAGTAAGCAAATTAAAAAAAAAATCAATTCTCACCTTTCTTGAATGATGAACTCCGGATGAGCTTTAGATTCATCGATGGTCCCTAAAAAGACGCTCTTATCTAAACTTCCGCTGTCAGTTACCTCCTCTCCGAGACTTTTAACGTGACCCCTTTTCGACTTCCTAGTATTTCTGATAGGCGCTTCGGGTCTTCCCAAGATCTGTTCGAGCTTGTTCGGAGTTTGATCGTAAGGATAGACGTCGGGACGATCGTCGGGGAGATATTTTTCTCGCTGAGGTCGCCGGACCGGTTGATAACTTCGCAGATGTTTATTTTCACTGTATCTAAAAATGAAAATTATTTATAAAAGTGGACCAACAGGAATACCAGATTTGTGTCCATGTGATTTTTTATTAAACAAATGCTGGAGAATTTCAATGAAGTAAAACGAAATATGTTAAATTTCCATTGGAATTTGAACAAATACTAAGGCGGAGCACACATGGAGCTACTCAAAAGAAACTGAAACTACTAACCAGTTACTAACTGATTAGTGATGATATATCCGCACACACTGTCTACTCAATAGTGATCTAAATCAGTAGTCTCTGATTACAGCTGTGGTAGAAAACATCAATTATTCGCAATCTGACTAAAAATGAATACCGATTCGAGTGATGATGAATCCATCTAATTTTATATAATAATAATAATAAAGGTCTTTATTATTTTTATAGAAGTAATATACAAAAAAGAAAAAAGAAAGATTTTTGAAAAATAAAGGGCGAAGTTCATTTTCTCTAGAGAAACAGTAGCTTCACTAAGAAAATGTTCTTCCACTTAACCCTAAGCCTATTACTCTTTTATTATTATTCTTTTGCTATTTCACACCAAGCATGATCAGTTTCATCCCTCTTGGAGTAGCCTAGGAGCTTAAAACTGTACAATACGGAGATTTTTCAACTTCTTCCAATAATTTTATATTTATTAGTTGATCATTCATTGTGAAAAAAAATATTTTGAAAGAAAATAAATAATATTTGACACCCTTGACAGATGAAAATTAGAAACTGCGTGATTCAAGTCAAAATTGAGTCACCATGTCGAGTTGCCTAAACTGATTACTAACGCGTTATTAACTGGTTAGCAACCAGTAGCATCGTCTGCGGTGTTCCATTCAATTACAATGGCTGCGACTCATCGCGGACTGGTTGGTGATTTGCGTCAGAATCACGTTTGTTTTGAGTAGCTCCATGTGTACTCCGCCTAAGAATAAAACTGCTTACCTTGTGTCCTTTCTTACTACCGGTGGTACCCAACTATTGACGGCTTCTGTCCTGGATAACGGTTGTTTCATGTAGTACTCCCTTGCTACGGGTTCCCTGTCCCACATATGTCGGTCTCTGGCGATTATGGGCGGTGCAGATTGAGTGGCGCCAATATCTGAGAACGTTTCGCTAGTGGTACTGGTGGAAGACCATTGTTTATCCAAACTTGGTGGTTCTTGTTTGTGAAGCTCTCGTACCTTAAAAAAAAAAAAATTAGTACAAAGTTTAGGAAAGACATAACAAAAAAATGTTTACCGTAACGCTAGAATGTGAATCGGAACTTTGTTGTGACTCTAAACTCCTTTGGGACCCTAGAGAATCGCCGCTACCTTTACGCTGAGGGGTGTAATCCAAGTCTGAGTAATCTATAGTTTGATGCGATTTTGGAGTCCTCTTTTTTATTATTTCTAAAGTTATTTTTTCTGGCTTTATATCTTCAAACCTTAAAGAAATATATGTTTTATTGTGTACGAACATTAACTGAAACAGATATTTACTTAATATCTTGGACATGAATGGAAACTATTAATGATTATTAATTATTTAATTTAGTTTCGTAATAAAATTACCTGTAATTTCCAGAATTATTCATATAATGATGATGATGATAATAGGCAGGTTGCTGCGTTGACACACTCGGTAATGACACAGTCGACCTTAAGCTTATTTTAGCGTGAGAAGTCGTGTCAATGTCGTCCTCTGGTATACCGCTGCTTCTACAAAAATCGAAAAAGTATAAATTATACTTTAATGATCGGGATTTTTTTTCAGTTTTTGAGCACTTCTACTTTTTAAAAAGAAAAATAAAAATCGTACAAAAATAATCGTATCAAAATTAGAAATTCAATAAAAGGGAAAATTGGGATGAAATAATGCCATCAAAATCTAAGTTATTTTAAACTGACAGCAGTTTCGGCACAATCAACCGAAAATATTACAGTATTTTCTAACTATTTATGAACTATTTTCTAACACAAACTAGAATTTTCTAACTCAAGTGGTTAGCGAGAAAAAGGTGTTGTGCTAGCTTAACTATTAAGCTGGCACAACCCTTCTATAACTTTTTCCCCGAAATAATTATGAAGATGATTTTAATGCCCAATTTTATAACTTTTTAATAACTCTCGAATGGTATATACAGGGTGCGCCAATTATTTCCACTCGATCTCTAGCACCGAAACTAAAAGAGATATCAACAAGATTTTTTGTAGGGGTAGACAGTGTCACTCGGACTACAATTTTAAAATATTTTGATGTATACAGGGTGGCTAATTTTTGTGGAATAAAAATTAATTTGGTTTTTTTAAATTGAACACCCTGTATACGATTATGTCTTCTGATTCTACTTAATATTAGATTTACGGTAGTTTTTTGTATTTGTAAATCCGACGCGGCGTTGACAAGTTATTCCTATTTTAAGCAGATTTAATGAAAAAACAGCACTTCAGAAATATTAGCACAAAAACCACATTTTTTAAAAAATTCCTCAAAAAAGCTACTAAGATGTAAATGAAACATGCACCTATCACAATAATCACACAACATCTTCACCTGTTGCACAGGGTGTTTGCCGATGGCGTGCCAATAGTCTAGTTTTCAAATGGCAATAACTTAATTTTTTCAAATGGGACACCCTGTATATTTTTCTTCAGTTAGAAGCTCTCCCTAATACGCATTAAAAAAATATAGGGTTTTGCACATCTAACTTTACTATTTACTTTAATAATTGACGTTAAGTGACAAACAACATATTTTACACAATTTTTAATAAGAAATCAAGTTACCTATGAAAATGACAGTAGGTATATTTGGTTATGGCATTAATTGTCAACATAAAATTTTGTATTGTATCACGTCTACTATATATTGTGTATAAAAAATGGATTTTAATAAGAATTATAGTGATATGATATGGATACTGGGTGAATGTCAAAAAAATGCGTTTCTTGCTAGTAGGGTCTATCGTCAAAGATACCCAGAAAGACGTCATCCACAAAAGGATACTTTTGAGAATTTAAAGAATAGATTTGATAGAACAGGAACCGTCAAGTATGAAAAACATTCACGTGAAACTACAGCTGTTACTATTGACAACGAATATAAGGTAATGATCAGTATAGTTGAAGATCCCAATATAAGCACAAGGTAATTAAGCAATCAGTTAGATATTTCCAATACCACAATTAGACGCATAATAAAAAAGAATAAATATCACCCCTATCATATCCAGCTTCACCAAGAATTGTTACCACGTGATTTCGCGCGTAGAGTGGAATACTGTAGATGGTTAATAAACAAGATAAATACAGAGCGTAACTTTTTAAACAAAGTTTTATTCTCCGACGAAGCCACGTTTCATAAGAACGGTTGTGTAAATAGACACAACTTCCATTATTATTCGGACCACAATGAACATTTATTTAGAACCACATCACAGTATCGATGGTCTTTGAATGTGTGGGCGGGAATAATAGGTGATTATGTAATTGGTCCCTATTTCTTTGATGGGACTGTAAATGGAGCTATATTTTTAGATTTTTTAGAACATGATTTTCGCAACGTATTGCAAAATGTGCCTCAAAATTATCGCAACGGAATGTGGTTTCAATTAGATCATGCCACACCACATTACCTATTAGATGTTCGCAATTGGTTAAATAGGGAATTTCAGGATCGTTTTATTTATTTTTATTAAAAATATTGTTTACAAAGAAAATATGAAAGAAAGAATTACTGCAGCATTTAGACAGGTGACCCCTGCAATGCTAAGAGATGTGCGTAAATAAATGACAAAAAGGGCAAGAAAATGTATAAATGAAAATGGAAGACATTTTGCACACCTACTATAAATTTTAATTTTCACTATTGTAGTTTTCTTACGATTAAACTAGTAAAATATGTTGTTTGTCACTTAACGTCAATTATTAAAGTAAATAGTAAAACGTGCAAAACCCTATATTTTCTTAATGCGTATTAGGGAGAGCTTCTATCTAGACTATTGGCACGCCATCGACAAACACCCTACCGTAAAAAACTACCGTAAATCTAATATTAAGTAGAATCAGAAGACATAATCGTATACAGGGTGTTTAATTTAAAAAAAAACAAATTAATTTTCATTCCACAAAAATTAGCCACCCTGTATACATCAAAATATTTTAAAATTGTAGTCCGAGTGACACTGTCTACCCCTACAAAAAATCCTGTTGATATCTCTTTTAGTTTCGGTGCTAGAGATCGAGTGGAAATAATTGGCGCACCCTGTATACATAATTAGAATTCAAGCAAATCTGAAGCTTTTATGGGTGCCAAGAATTTTTTTGGCCATGAAATTGTAACTTATTGATTTCCAGCTCAATCATTCCAAATAGAAACAATTTAGTTTTTCATGATGCATTTTCCAACAATGGTACAGTTTTGTAATAGGAAATAGCCTAGGAGAATTTTTTTTTGGCCGTGAAATTGCAAAATATTGATTCGAAATGCGTTTTCGTCGATATACTATTTAATAACTCCAGCACAATCGTTCCAAATAGAAATAATGTAGTTTTTATGATCCATTTTCCAACAATAGTACAGTTGTGATAGGAAATAGTCTAGGAGAATTTTTTTTGGCCGTGAAATTGCAAAATATTGATTCGAAATGGGTTTTCGTCGACCTACTATTTAATAACTCCAGCACAATCGTTCCAAATAGAAATACTTTAGTTTTTTATGATGCATTTTCCAACAATATTACAGTGAAAACGCATTTGGAATCAATATTTTGCAATTTCATGACCAAAAAAAAATTCTCTTCAAATTTGCTCGAATTTTAATTATATTTATATTTAATTATATATATATACTATTCGAGAGTTATTAAAAAGTTAGAAAATTAGGCGTTAGAATCATCATTTCGGGGAAAAAGTTATAGAAGTGTTGTGCCAGCTTAACAGTTAAGCTAGCACAATACCATTTTCTCGCGAACCACTTGAGTTAGAAAATTGTAGTTTGTGTTAGAAAATAGTTAATAAATAGGAAATACTGTAATATTTTCGGTTGATTGTGCCGAAACGGCTGTGTCAGTTTAACATACGTCGAAATCTAGGTAGGTGTCTTGGCTCAGGTCAAATTATAGAGTTATTTCGACAACAGAATACTATAAGTCAGCAAAGAACACACGCTAGAAATGACACAAGGTGTTCCACATGGACCAGTCCTGGGGCCCACCATGTGGAACATACTCTATGACCCAGTACTCAAGTTACCTCTACGTCAAAAATTGCAGAACATAAAACCGAAGCAGTAATACCGAAAGGACCAAGAAACTATGCAACAGCACAGTCACCCCCATCAGATCCTTAAAACACCTGGGAATATGGCTGGATGACAAAAAAAATTTCAACCAGCACATTAGGAAAACAGTAGAAAAATCAGAATAACTCAATCGATTATGCTGTATGGGGGGAAGTCATGAGATATAATAAATGCAGGGACACAAGGGCGTCGCCAGAGAGGGGCAAGGGGGGGCAGATGCCCCCCCGCTAGAGGTTAATGCTCACTTTGAGCCAAGAACTTCTGAAAATAAGGTTTTCTGAGGAAAATAGACCATCGCTTACTTTAACAAAACTACATTCTGCGCAAATGAAAAACATTTCTTTGGAAGAACTTGAAGAAGCTTGCGAAGAATTCAAAAATTTTTACGGTCTTACAAATATCAAACTGAGTGTGAGTGCTGTGGAAATCCTCAAGGAAACTGAAGATTTTTTTCCTGAAATTAAGAAGGCTTTGAAGATCCTTGTTGCTTTACCTTGTACGACTTGTACAACAGACCCTGATGCATTGGCAGACACGATGGGACCGTACAGAAAACGTCGCGAAATGGACGAAAAGACTGATACCAAACATAGAAGCATGTTACAGCTGTAATCACAGAAACACGAATTACTTCCTTACGTAATTCTTCACGGAGCATGGGTCATATAGAGCATACACTCTTAGAATAAAGAAAACAGAAGACACCGCAAAACACACTATTTTCAGATGCCCAAAATGGCATAATAGTCCAGTAACTGAAGGGACAAAGCTGTAGATAAGTCTGTCCAGATTTCCTTTGTGGCTTAATTTCTAGGTCTTGACGGTTGCTTCCAAGGGCGAAAAATTTCACCACGATTCCGACTTGGGATATAGCTGAAAATGGCCCCTAAAGTCTGAAAAAATGGTTTCCCGCTAATATCTGCCACAATATGCAAATTAGCCAATTTTTGTTTAGATAAAAAAATGAAGATCTTATCATTATCTACAAAAATGGTCACTATCATTTTTTTCGGGAATTCGATAGTTTTTGAGATAACCGGATCCAAAAGTCCCCTCATTTCAGCGGCTGCTCTACCTCTATAGGAATGCTGTTGTCTATGCATTAACTTGTAAACGGGCGGACGAATTGTTTCTGAACTCGGGCAAAAATTGATATTTTTCGATGATTCAAAGTTTATTGCAATGGGAAAACCCATAGGTATGGATCCATGTGCCTTGGAGCCCGTTCTTTCCTGAACATTGAAAAAAGTAGTCAAAGTTTATGTTTTCCCAATATTTTGGACCATTTTAGTAATTCATTCATATTTTTTGGGATCTTGAGATGTCTCGAATGATCTCATAAATTTTTTTTCAGTATCTTTCTGGCGTTTTAATAAAAAATTGATTTGTTTATTTGCATTTTTCAGACGTTTTCGGAGTTCTAGAAATCTTCGAAACAAGCACGAATTAAAAACTCATATTCCATTATATTGTTATTCAATACACACCATTTTAAAGCTTACAGTGTCTACTTTTCGAATGTATTTTTTTATTTCGAATAAAGTTCCTCCATTTTCTAGAAATCGGGAAAATTGATCACCCAAGTGAAAACCGGACTTTTTTTAAATACTTGTTGTTCCCCGCTGTTTATTTTTTGAGGATTAATACCCAGACCGAAGTAAAGCTTATATTCTGACCTTTCCGTTTATATCAATTCGATATATTCGATCGCGGTTATTAAATGTTCGTTAGAATTATGTTCCCCATGTTTACGCTCTCCGCCTGAGATCCATGATATTCCACATAACCTAACCACGTGTACCCACGCGCCCACATTAGTCGTCTGCTTTTGTTGGTATACAATCTCTGTTGTTTTTTGAGTCATTGGCTTGCCTGTATTATTGAAATATTGATAGTATTTTATCAAAGGTCTTCCAAATTTTATCGATTAAATTTTTGGTTTTCACGAAAACGGCTTTATTTGGAAAAACCACGAACACAAACTGATTGATAAAATCAGTTTGTTTGAGTGGTTTTGCCTGAAATAAAGGCGTTTGAGTATGCAAAAAACGCAGAAAATATAAAGGACCTTCTCGGGTGAATATTCATCACACTCTAAAACTAGTAATCCACTATTAGGCAAAGCGCCGGGATTTGAGACTTGTCACATGAAAAAATAAATGGGCAATTTCCTGATAAATTTGCAACTCAAATTACACAGAACATTCGCTAATACAATTGAGAGACCCCAAGCGCTACTTTACAGAAAAAAAATCACGTAAAATACGCCAATAATTGTCGAAAAATCGAGAGGTATGCCGCTGGTGCCATCTATAATTGGTCTCCAAAGTCCAAAAAATGAAAATCAATGTATTCCCAACTTCCTCGAGCGGAAATTCAGTGAGAAACTAACATATCTATTCAGTGCAAAATTTTGGAATTTTTCGAAGGCAGTTTTTGCAAAAAATATTCGTGTTGCGAAAAAAATAGTAGGGACCATTTTTGTAGATAATGATACGATCTTCATTTTATATCTAAACAAAAATTGTCTAATTTGTATATTTTGGCAGATATTAGCGGGAAACCATTTTTTCAGATTTTAGGGGCCACTTTCAGCCCTCTCCCAAGCAGTGGCGTAGCCAGGATGTTTTTCGGAGGGGCTCACCATTTCTCGTAGATATACAATACTTACTATAAATACTATAAAATATTCTTTTCAGCATGGATGGGGTTAAACCGTCAAACGTTCAGGATTAGTTTTTCAGGAAAAAATAAGATTTTTTATTCCCTTCCCATAATCATGTGTCCTCCTAACTTGCTTCGTTTTTAGAACAAAAGAGTTTTTTTATGAATTGCTCAAAAACAAGTAGGCTAATTTCTTTTAATCTCATTAGAATTATCAGACACGGTGGCCTAGTTGGTAAGGCGTCTGCCAATTCAGCTTGGTCAGTGTTCGGAGAGTAGGTTCGAATCCTGCCGCATTCAAGTAGTGGAATTAAAGTCAGATAAGACTTTGGCAAGTGCAAAAAGGTATTTGTGTCATACGCAGTTTCATTCACGCCGGACAGGCCGGATGAGATCGGATATCTCGTCGAACTGATAGGGGTTGGTGACACAATTACACACTTGTTAGTCGGTAGATCACCTGCATGACAAAGGCAGATTTAAGGTGATTGAGGACCGTGGTTCCGAGCCCACGATAAGCTGTAGGTCCCGTCCAGTTTAGGCCATTAGGTCAGAAAAGAGACCTTAAAATTAACAAACAAACAACAACATTAGAATTAAATTATTCATTCCAGTGACGTCCCACAAGGTAATCTAATTGGTATTAGGACAAATCATTGTACGCCACTGTTTTTTGTATGTTCGTTACTTTTCCTGGATTAAACAATTGAAAACACAAATTTTTTGCGTCTTCAATTTTATTCGTATCTCGTAAAAATGTTCGGAAACAAACAAGGATCTGCTACCTCTAACTCTTTGAAGTCTATCCGGACATATATATATATATATCCCACACAAATTTCTAAACTGCTGCTGGTTCAAATTGGACCCATTTTGTACAGAATATTTCAAATTCTGTCCAATCATAAGTGTCTAACTGGGACATATAATATGTCCTATTCAAAATGGCCGTTTTTTTGTTTTTTCCCCAATACTATTCCTACTAACCACAAAGAATATAAAAACATCTTAACCAATTTGATAAAAAAATCCAACTTCAAAGGGTTAAAGTATCGACTGCACTTTGAGGAAGACAGGAATCAACTTTTGTCACTGTCCAAATATTCACTGCGGAGAATAACCGCGTTTATTGTTTGTAAATCATCTGAATATAACTTAATCGCTGGTTCAAAAAATAATTATGATTTATATAGTTAACACATATACTTATAGAAGTTTCGGGTGGGTGGGGGGTGGGGGGGGGCTTGGCTACACCACTGCTCCCAAGTCGGAATCGTGGTGAAATTTTTCGCCCTTGGAAGCAACCGTCAATACCTAAGAATTAAGTCACAAAGGAAATCTGGACCGACTTATCTACAGATTTGCATATTTTCAGGTCTTCAGTTAGTGGACTATAACAACAGATATCAATTAGAAACGTCTCTGGGCGAAGATCTCACCCCAGAAAATATTGTGTCTATCATGCTGAGAAACTCGGAGTCAAAGAACAGGAAGAACGTCAAATGAGAAATGTGGTACGTTTTCACTTCTCTACATTTTATGATACATAATGACAGTTGGTTAGTTTTTATTTATAACCTCACTTACGAATTTCTGGCATAGAACAAGTAGAATTAATGAATCGTTCCCAATTCGTTCCAAGTTCATCTTTCCGTTTCCGGATCACCCGGACGACAGAGGAAACAATCGAATTGTTGATTTTCATCATTATCATCATATTTTTATTTTATACATGTACATACACTTTTTGTTAACATCATTTATATTATACACTATCAGTAAATAAATGAAACGTAACTGGATCTTATTATCTCTTCGTAGGATGTCGGTTTGGATGCAGAGAATATGATTATCCGAAATCTACAAGAAATGCCTAAATAGTCTAAATACGCTGTCCATAGTATGAACAACATATCGACTCCTGCTCAAAAGGACGACATCAACGCAGCACGCTGTATAGTGGCGCGAAACGTCAATGTGCCACCCAAACTGATGTACGCCCCTTAGGGTTGGGCCGTTTGAGGTGATTTTTTTTAAATGTTCGTCATAAAATTTCCTATCGATCCCTCTTGCTCGAATTTTGCTTCAGGTCTTGATTTTCGCGGAATTTGACTCCAAAAAAAAAATTGATTTTTCGCATAAAAATGACCCTACGTAACACGAAATTGAGATTTTGCCGGAAATGCTCGTCTTAGATAACCCTACAAGACTGTCCACGTAGAATTTGGGGAGAAATTTTCCGTTGCCATTGAAATGGCCACAATCATCCAAAAATATTCACATATCAGAAATCGTTCTACTGAAAACTGGGAAAGTATTGGAAAAAATTCTCATCTGACAATCCGCAAAAAATTTTTCAGAACTTTTGGGCACATTTTTGGACATTCAAAAAAATTGCCACATACAGAGATTTACCCCATTCAAAATCTAATCTTGCAATAGATGCCCAAAAATGTGCCCAAAAGTTCTGGAAAAATTTTTGCGGACTGCCCGAATGTGTACAAATAATTTTTTTCAAATGAGAATTTTTTCCAATACTTTCCCAGTTTTCAGTAGAACGATTTCTGATAGGTGAAAATTTATGGATGATTGTGGCCATTTTAAGGGCAACGGAAAATTTCTCCCCGAATTTTAAGTAGACAGTCTTGTAGGGTTTTCCAAAATGAGCATTTCCCCATAAAAAAGTTCGGAAAAATCTCAATCTCGTGTTCCGTAGGGACATTTTTGTGCGAAAAATCTAGTTTTTTCCGTGCAAACCCATTTTTGGAGTCAAATTCCGCGAAAATGAAGACCCGAAGCAAAAATCGAGAAAGATGGATCGATAGGGAATTTTATGACGAACATTTTTTTAAAAAAATCATCTCAAACGGCCCAAACCCTAAGGGGCGTACATCAATTTGGGTGGCACAGTGGCGCTTGCAAATTAAAGTTATGTCTCCCAGACGATTCCAAGTACAAGAGAGGGTTTTAGTCGGTAAGAATCCGACACTACTGATAAGCGATAGACACGAAGCTATCAGTTTCCACTCTACCAAAAAAAAGTGTCATGGCTCAGCGGCAGCGTGTTCGCACCGCAACGAAACGACTCGGGTTCGATTCCCGGGAAAATCAAGTGGTTTACAACATGGGTAAGTCACCATGCCTCGGAGAGCATGTAAAACTGTCACTCCTGGCTATATAACTGAAGTCATTAAGCCATGTAGAAAGCGGTATAGTCGAACTCAATCCTTTATGAGAATGAAAAAACAGCAAAGGATTACCGCCAATAGAACAAAGCTCATGAATCTGGACATTTTTGAGCACTTTAAAGTCGAAAACACGGTACACTGTCCATATACATAAAAATAAAATAATATTTTGGCTATTAGGACCACTGTGCAAAGATTCAATAACCAACTTAGCTGGATATCGTTATAGGGGAGAATGGCGTATAATTATTAATTATGAGTTTAATATGAATTTACATTTTAATTTCTATAACGCATATTAGATTTGAATTACTAATTAAAATTTTGTCTTAAATTAATTTAACCAAACTGTGGTCATAAGAGGCGACAATGGAAGTGTGGTTATAGTTTTTACATTTTCAATTGCAGAAACAAAATTCTCAGATGTGCAGACAGGTTACTTTGGCGGCTTGTAGATGTGCCGACAAGTGGCTTTGTCGGTATTAGCGGCATGTAAATGTGCCGACAAGTGTCTTTGTCGGTATTAGCGGCATGTAGATGTGCCGACAAGTGGCTGTGTCGGTATTAGCAGCATGTAGATGTGCCGACAAGTGGCTTTGTCGGTATTAGCGACTTGTATAAAGCGGGATCATTTTGTTCTGCAATTAAAGTAGGAAGTAGGAAGTTAGACAAATATTGTCTTCAGTAGTGAGGGCTAGGAAAATATTCATACAGTGATACACTGTGCTTACAGTGTTGCCAGAAAGGACGACAAGTCGTCAAAATGACGACTTTTTACCTCTATGAGAGAAGGACGACAATTTTCAATAAAAACCATATTTTTGACGTGTTTACTTTTAATGACTTTTGCTGACTGAATTCTTTGATCACTGGCGATACTGAAATGAGTGATATTTCTACAATGGCTAGGTTGTTTTCTTAGCCCAATAAATTTGGCAACTAATTTTTAAATTTTGTTAAAAGATACAACTGGTGCTTATAGCAGTACTTCTAATTCTGATGAAAGTGTTTCATCACTTCAAGAATGAAGAATAATTATAATGATTCAAACCAGGAAAAAATTAAATCCGATTCAGACAGTGAATCTGATTAAAACAAATTTTTTAAATTTTTTAGCTTTGTTTGTTAAATTTTTATTCTTTGTGTTACTTTAATAAAGTTTATTTTGGTTTGTTCCATAAAAACAAAATATTTTATTTAATACTGACTCCAATATCTCAAAAAAGCTGTGACGACAAAGTGACGAATTTTCATACTGATCGATGACGACTTTTGACTTTGTTAGCCTGGCAACACTGTGTGCTTGTGTTCGCACTTGATTTTTGATTTAGTGAATAGTAGGTGGTAGGTGATTCGTGGCGTTAGTTTATTTCAATTAATATTATTCTTAACTTCCGTGTACACATACTTTTTTTTATTTTGAAACGTTGTTACAGTGTACTTCTTATTTATTTATTCGGTGTCAATTTCAATATGTTTCGTCTTTGGGAAAATACAGTTTTTTTTAAGTGGATTTAAAGAATCGGAACAATCACTAAATGATATTCCAATGGATTATGTGGTATCAGGTTGTAGTCCCAAAGATTCCTGGCATCAAAAAGGGGTCACGAGGTATTGCGCCTTCCGCCCTATTTTTGTGTATTTAACCCCATAGAATTAATTTGGGGACAACTTAAAAAAAGAATAAGGCGTCATAACGTGTTTCCCAAATTTGATGGGTTGATAGCAAATTTGGTAAAAGAAGAAATTAACAAAATTTCAGCTGACGATTGGCAGAAAAAAAATCAAACATGTCATCAAAGAAGAAAATTCTTATATAACGAGTCCGACCAAATTTATTATCAATGTTGATGACAGTGATTCCGATGGTGAGGGTTGAGATAGGGTAAGTAAGCTTAATTAATTTATAATATTTATGACTTTATTCACCGTGTTTTTAATTTTAGAATTAAAATTTGAGACAAAATTTTAATTAGCAACGTTTCTGAATCTCAGAAGAGATCAGAAAATGAAGCTATAGGCCAGGTGGAGTGGACAACCTCTATTCAAATCTAATATGCGTTATAGAAATTAAAATGTAAATTCATATTAAAGAAAGTTAATCAATATAGAAATTTTACGCAAATTACCCCTAACGATATCCAGTAACTTGGCTATTGAACCTTTGCACAGTGGTCCTAATAGACAAAATATCATTTTATTATTATGTATATGGACAGTGTACGGTGTTTTCGACATTAAAATACTCAAAAATGTCCAGATCAATCAGTATTTCTTCTATTGGCGGTATCGTTTGCTGTTTTTATAGCGTTTTTTCTTTCTCATAAAGCGGTGGGTTCTACTATAATCGTGGCTTGAAAATTTCTACACATCCGTCACACGAACTTTATTTTATCGAAATTTACGAAAAATAATGTAAGTTTTTACAAAACAAAAAAAAACAATTAGTGGTTTAGCTTAAAGCTACAAATTATTCCACCTAAAAATATTTTCTGACTAAGGGGTCAAGAGGGGTGGGCAGTCTCAACGAGGTCATATGATATTTTTTTGATCAACTATTAAACTATTTAATATTCTTATTTTAAAAATAAAATATTAATAATCTTCAACAGGAAACCTGAATAGATATTCTTTAATATGTACGAATTGTCATAAAAATGGGTACTTACTCGTCAGAATCCAAAATTTTCCTATCAACTGGATCGGCACGAACTTCCTCCAGACTAGAATCCTTACTGACGAATGCTTCGTCCGAACTTCCATGTTTTACTTTAAGGTGTGGCGGAAGTGCGCTGACAATCTTTAATAAAATTAAAAACAATACTGTCTTATCAAAATTATTTGGTTCTGTTTAAGGGGAAGTGATACTTTATAAACTCAAACTTACGAGGGGAAGTTCAAATTTTGTGTATTTGAATCCAACAAGGCACATTCATGTAAATATCAATTCTGTGTAACGTAAGATATGAAAACTTCCTAATCTTTAAATTATTTAAATTTTTAAAGAAATAAATTATATTAAAAATAATTATAAATGATTTAAATATAAATTAATTGATATATTTGCAAATTATTGAAAATATAAAAAAGGAGAGTTTCTTCAACTAATAATATTAAAATTGAATAACTAAATTATTTTAAGTCATTTTTTTTAGAGATTTCAAAAATTTGGTGCCTATTTTACAAAAATAGTTCATCGCAAAAAAGGTACCCTCTATATCGGAATAGTATAAGTTTTTTATCTGGCGTTTTCTAATGATAATATTATTATGAAAACTTTATTTATGACGAAGTATAAATTATATCTTATAATATTGCAAATGCACTATCCATTTAAAGATTACAGATTTTGACATCTTAGATTTCTAAATCTATTTCTCTGTTCTAAGTTGTTATCATATCTTGTGAAATTGTCCAGTGATCTGTTTCTATAGGTCAGCCCCGCAACGGCTGGCGCGGCGCGAGCGCCGCTCTACCGGCCGAGAAAAGCAATAATTGATTGTCGATTTAAATCGATCGCTTAAGTTTAATTGAAAAACTCGCTTATTTATTGTTATTTTTTTGCTAAGATGTGGGTTCAAGCCGGTAAATTTAACAATTTTTCGAAAGAAAAGCCTCACTAAAGGCAAGAAACTCGTCGAAAGCCATTATGTTTCCGGCGTCTACGAGTTAAAAACTAATTGATCATATGAGATCATAGGAACTGTTTTGCGCTAAGCGCTAAGCACCAAAACGAAAACAAACCTTTACAAGCCGACAATCGAGCTATGTATATAATTATTGTATAAGTTCTAATAACAGATAATGACGAGTTAAAGAAACGTAAACGTCACTGATCTTGCAAGTACACAGGGTCGCATTAAGGGTGTTACAAAAATAAGTATGTAATCGATTTCATAAAAAAATATAATTTTTGATTTTTTAATAATACTATTTTCTTTGTAATATGTATAGCGTGTTTACTTCAGTTACACTATATTTAATCGGTATTGTGTATAAAAAATGGATTTTAATAGGAATTATAGTGTCCAAGAAAATATTAATATGCGTATCTAGCTAGTAGGGTCTATCGTCAAAGATACCCAGAAAGACGTCATCCACAAAAGGATATTTTTGAGAATTTAAAGAATAGATTTGATAGAACAGGAACCGTCAAGTATGAAAAACATTCACGTGAAACTACAGCTGTTACTATTGACAACGAATATAAGGTAATGATCAGTATAGTTGAAGATCCCAATATAAGCACAAGGCAATTAAGCAATCAGTTAGATATTTCCAATACCACAATTAGACGCATAATAAAAAAGAATAAATATCACCCCTATCACATCCAGCTTCACCAAGAATTGTTACCACGTGATTTCGCGCGTAGAGTGGAATACTGTAGATGGTTAATAAACAAGATAAATACAGAGCGTAACTTTTTAAACAAAGTTTTATTCTCCGACGAAGCCACGTTTCATAAGAACGGTTGTGTAAATAGACACAACTTCCATTATTATTCGGACCACAATGAACAATTATTTAGAACCACATCACAGTATCGATGGTCTTTGAATATGTGGGCGGGAATAATAGGTGATTATGTAATTGGTCCCTATTTCTTTGATGGGACTGTAAATGGAGCTATATTTTTAGATTGCAATGCAATGCAATGCTAAGAGATGTGCGTAAATCAATGAAAAAAAGGGCAAGAAAATGTATAAATCAAAATGGAAGACATTTTGAACACCTACTATAAATTTTAACTTTCACTATTGTAGTTTTCTTACGATTAAACTTTGTAAAATTTTGTACTTATTAAAAATTGTGTAAAATATGTTGTTTGTCACTTAACGTCAATTATTAAAGTAAATAGTAAAGTTAGATGTGCAAAACCCTATATTTTTTTAATGCGTATTAGGGAGAGCTTCTAACTGAAAAAAATATACAGGGTGTCCCATTTGAAAAAATTAAGTTATTGCCATTTGAAAACTAGACTAGTGGCACGCCATCGGCAAACACCCTGTGCAACAGGTGAAGATGTTGTGTGATTATTGTAATAGGTGCATGTTTCATTTACATCATAGTAGCTTTTTTGAGGACATAATCGTATACAGGATGTTCAATTTAAAAAAACCAAATTAATTTTCATTCCACAAAAATTAGCCGCCCTGTATACATCAAAATATTTTAAAATTGTAGTCCGAGTGACACTGTCTACCCCTTCAAAAAATCTTGTTGATATCTCTTTTAGTTTCGGTGCTAGAGATCGAGTGGAAATAATTGGCGCACCTTGTATAACGACAGGGGCGGTCTGGCTCAGTTGGGGGGCTTACACTGTTTGCGGGGCCCCTACCGGGGAGTCTGGTGTGTATGGAATTCCCCCCAGCAAAAAGGCGGGTCCGGAAAATTTTTGAAAACTGCATGTCTGAAGATTGATTTTAACGCTATTGTAGCACTTAAAATTGGCTTAAAGTTGTGAAAATGTTGGTGAAAATTTCTCTATTGTTTACCTTACCAGTACTAGTTCTATGACGTGCAAATTAGTAAGGCACTCTAAGGGAGGCTATTGTTTTATCATACCTTAAAATTTAATTTAAAGAGTGAGTCATAAGAAGCGGGGCCCCTTCAGCTTGGGGCCCTCGGCGATCGCCGACCAGCCGACCGGGCCAGACCGCCCCTGTATAACGATGTGGCGATTTTATTCCGATTTGAAAAGTTGCGTTTATTCGGATGAGTATGGACTAGCCTTAAGACATTAATATTTCTAAATGTGCCGACTATAAATGTATCATTTAAAACTAATAATATAATACTTATTACAATGAGAATAGAATTTAAAGTATTATTAAAAAATCAAAAATTATATTTTTTTATCAAATCGATTACATACTTATTTTTATAACACCCATAATGCGAACCTTATTTTTTATTATTAGTGGATGAAAAAATTCGTACTTGTTGGTAAAGATCTAATCTATGTTCCGACGAACTCACTTTTTTGAAATTTGTTTTGGTTCTTTTCTAAAAAAATATCAAAAAACATGGAATTTTGCGAGTTTTTTTAGAAAAAACTAAATCAAATTTTGAGAAAGTGAGTTTGTCGGAACATAGATCAGAACTTATTATTGTAATAACTGATACGTAATAAATAAAATAGGCAAATAGTTCTGCGTTAGAAGATAAGTTATAAAAAGTGACAAATTATTGAATAAATTTTAAAGTTTTATTAACTCCGAAAATAAGCCATACTAAAACTTTTAGGACACCCTTTATAGGATGATAGTTCATTAGATTATTTCCTGTCAAGAAAAATGTCTTAATAGTTTTTTCTCACATTATTTATTGTTAAATTATAAGCAAATCGTAATTTTGTTCATATGAAAGAACGCTTAATTTTTATAAGCATGACACTGTGTATCGAAAAAATTATAAAATTAATATACTTATATGTTCTAACCGAATTTTCAATATTCAAAACAAAATGTTTAAGAACATTTATTATTCCGGTGTATCAGAAAAAAATGTATTAAACTAAGTATTTCATATGTTTCAATAATTTGTTTCACTTTAATAGCGTCAAAGTGTTCATACCCTTTGCTGTTCCAAAAACAAAAACTTAATCACACAAAAAGGCATCAAATTCGTTACTACACAAACTTAGAACCATCCTCTATGAATTTTACACGACGACTGGTCAGGTACACTGAAATAAACTTTGACCCCTGTATATACATAATAATCTTTTTAATTTTAATGTCAACAAACCGAGATATACAACCTCGACGCTCTAGGTTATTGTTGAAAATTGAATAAACGAGTAAATACTGGCCAAGTAGTCCGTAGGTGGACTAAAGAAACTACAATGATAATTGTGAGAAATTCTTATTGAAAAAACATCTAAATGTTGATAGTGGTATGGATGTAAAGACGTGATGGGAGAAAAAAACAATAGAACAAGAGATAATGGTGTTTATGTAATAGTAGTGAATATACAGGGTGTTTCCAAATGACACTTACAACGTCTGGCTGTAGATACCTCTCGTAAAATTGGACAAAATGATATAAGGAATGAAGGGTCCAACTCGATTACTTTTCTAAATACAGGGCGTTAAAGTTAAAAAAAAATGTTTTTATTTAAAAAATTTAAAACGGATTAATATATTAATTTGAAAAGATGGTCGTTTTTAAATATAAAGATATATTTTAGTAAAAAATCATGTTTCATATCTACCACCAGTGGTGTGCAGTTAGAAGAGTATGTCCCCTTTTCCCAACCATTTTCTACGCCCATGGTATTTAAAGCTATTTTTATTTTTTTTGTATTGCTTAACAGTTTTCAAGTAAAAAACGAATAACCTTTACATACCGAAAATCTTGTGGTTTTTTAGGACATTTAATGTTTTTATGAAATCTGTAAGATCTTTTATTAATGAAATAACCAACAATATTTTTCTTGGATTTCTTTAATATTTTTTTTTCTTAATTTTTTATAACCGTCTAGTATCTAGTGGTTATAAAAAAATAAGAAAAAAAAATTGAATAGATATGAAACATGATTTTTTACTAAAATATGTCTTTTTACAACCGACCTGCTAAATTTCAAATTAATATATTAATCCGTTTTAAAGTTTTTTAACTTTAACGCCCTGTATTTCGAAAAATAATCGAGTTGGACCCTTCATTCCTTATAATTATCATTTTGTCCAATTTTACGAGAGGTATCTACAGCCAGACATTGTAAGTGTCATTTGGAAACACCCTGTATAAGGATTCTATAATACAGGGTTTTTTAATATTCTATTCTGTAGAAAAATAAATAAAACTATAAGAAAACGTATACAGGGTGATTCATGATGAAACTGTACATACTCCTACCCCGTATTTAGACCCCTAATGTCAAATGCCCATTAAAAAGTGTCTGATCCCATTGTTTAATAGTATACAGGGAGAGTTGTCAATTTTGACTGAAAGAACCCCGCACCATTTAAATGTAAAAAACGTCCCGGTCAAATTTTCTGAAACTTTGGTAGAACTCGATGCTCTGACAAAAAGTGTCCATTGGCCCAAAGCGATCCTATGGCTAGTTTTCGAAGTACAGGGTGTTAAACATCGGAAATGCCACTTTTTTGTAACCAGATTTCTTCTAACAGACCTGTTATATGGCGTTTGTTGTAGAAAACATGAATTATAGATTATTTAGCATTAATAATTCATAAACAATTACAGTAGAATTTGGTTAGTTACAGGGTGGTTGGAAAATAAGTAATACGGTTTTATGAATATATAGTTTAAGTAATTACTTCTTGGTGATGAATCATCTTTTATACAGAAAAGTGGTTAAAGAGGGCATAGTGTTTTTAGCTTTAACCAGTTCTTCGTATAAACGATATGTTACAAAATGTTTGTATTATATTAAACAAATGTTCGATCTGCCACTCTATGTCATACAGGGCGTTAAATTGACTACACAAACTTTAAAAATTAGAAAAGCTGTGTTTTGTGCACTACCCTGTATTTTAAAAGTTTCTCGGTCAACTTTATAAATTAATACATTTTCACATTAACAAAAGTTTAGTATTTAACTTAACAAAATTTTGTTGTAATCCTATGACCAGTTTTCCTAAAATGTGTACCCATAGATTTAAAAACATCTTTCAACTAGTAAATATCTGTCGTATTTCTATTATTTTCTTATTGTATAGAACTTACAGATTTATTTGAAAGATATTTATTAATGGTGGTTAAAAGCAAACATTTTAAAATTATTTTCATGTATACAGGGTGGTCCATTAGTAATCTAGGCAAATTATTTAATTTTTTTCAAATGGAATGCAATACTTCATTTTTAGAATTGACATCGTTAGTACTAAACTTTTCTTACTAAGCTTGCTTTTTATTTACCTTTTTCACACATTATGCTGGTAATCAAGCTGTGCAGGTAAGCAAACTTACTAAGAAAAGTATAGCACTAACTTTGTCGATTCTAAAAATGAAGTATTGTATTCCATTTGAAAAAATTAAATAATTGGCCTAGTTTACTAATGGACCACCCTGTATACATGAAAATAATTTTAAAATGTTTGCTTTTAACCACCATTAATAAATATCTTTCAAATAAATCTGTAAGTTCTATACAATAAGAAAATAATAGAAATACGACAGATATTTACTATTTGAAAGATGTTTTTAAATCTATGGGTACACATTTTAGGAAAACTGGTCATAGGATTACAACAAAATTTTGTTAAGTTAAATACTAAATTTTTGTTAATGTGAAAATGTATTAATTTATAAAGTTGACCGAGAAACTTTTAAAATACAGGGTAGTGCACAAAACACAGCTTTTCTAATTTTTAAAGTTTTTGCAATCAGTTTAACACCCTGTATGACATAGAGTGGCAGATCGGACATTTGTTTAATATATAATACAAACATTTTGTAACACATCGTTTATACGGGGTGACTCGTTAAAGCTAAAAATACTATATGCCCTCTATAACCACATTTTCTGAGTCACCCTGTATAAAATATGATTCATCACCAAGAGGTCATTACTTAAACTATATTTTCATAATGCAATGACATTTGCTCGTATTTTTAAAACCGTATTACTTATTTTCCAACCTCCCTATAACTAACCAAATTCTATGGTCATTGTTTATAAAATATTAATGCTAAATAATCTATAATTCATGTTTTCTACAACAAACGTCAATAAAACAGATCTGTTATGAGAAATATGGTTACAAAAAGTGGTATTTCCGATGTTTAACAGCCTGTACTTCGAAAACTAGCCATAGGATCGCTTTGGGCCAATGGACACTTTTTGTCAGAGCATCGAGTTCTACAACATACCAAAGTTTCAGAAAATTTGACCGGGACGTTTTTTACATTTAAATGGTGCGGGGTCCTTTGTCTCATATTTTGGTAAAACTGTACACTACCACCATCTAATTAACTGATTTATTACAACTAGAAAAAAATCAGCTCCGGGCTTAAAAAATTAGTTTGTATTGTTCATATAAAAAATTTCGCTCTGTATATGATTTTTGAACAGTAATAAGGATCTTACAAAGTACTCAAATGATGTGTTTATTTTTCCCCCACACGATTACTCAATTTCTAATAAAAAAAATCAAATTTGAATATAAATTAAAAGTTTAGATTTCAAAAAATATAACTTTTCTTGCAAAAATTTAATTTTTTAAACAAAAAATTTATATTTTCCGTCACTAGTACCACCACAGCTCGTGCTATATTTTTAATAATGCAACTGTTTTAGTTATATGAACAATACAAACTAATTTTTTAAGTCCGGAGGTGGTAGTAGTGTAACGTTTTATGAAAAGAAATAGTAGGGGTATGTACAGTTCCTCTTGACTCACCCAGTATAAACTTTAAAGGCTTATTCTCAAATGAAATTCTTTGTGAGATTAACCGACATATCGGTTGTTACTTTGGCACCATATTAATATTGTAAAAAAATCGAGACCGATAAGTAATAAAGCGACATAAAAAATCAAGACCTATAACTAATAAAGCGACTTAAAAAATCGAGCATGATAACTGATAAAGCGACTTAAAAAAATCGAGAACGATAACTAATAAAGCGACTTAATAAATCGAGACCGATAACTAATAAAGCGACTTAAAAACATCGAGACCCATAACTAATAAAGCGATTTAAAAAAAATCGGGACCGATAACTAATAAAGCGACTTAAAAAAACGAGACCGATAACTAATAAAGCGACTTAAAAAATCGAGACCAATAACTAATAAAGCGACTTAAAAAAATCGGGACCTATTACTAATAAAGCGACTTAAAAATCGAGACCGATAACTAATAAAGCGACTTAAAAAATCGAGACCGATAACTAATAAAGCGACTTAAAAAATCGAGACCGATCACTAATAAAGCTACTTAAAAAAATCGGGACCTATTACTAATAAAGCGACTTAAAAATCGAGACCGATAACTAATAAAGCGACTTAAAAAATCGAGACTGATAACTAATAACGCGACTTTTAAAAACATCGAGACCCATAACTAATAAAGCGATTTAAAAAAAATCGGGACCGATAACCAATAAAGCGACTTAAAAAAATCGAGATGGTAAATTAATAAAGCGGCTTATGAAAATCGGGACCTATTACTAATAAACGACTTAAAAATCGAGACCGATAACTAATAAAGCGACTTAAAAAAACGAGACCGATAACTAATAAAGCGACTTAAAAAATCGAGACCAATAACTAATAAAGCGACTTAAAAAAATCGGGACCTATTACTAATAAAGCGACTTAAAAATCGAGACCGATAACTAATAAAGCGACTTAAAAAATTGAGACCGATAACTAATAAAGCGACTTAAAAAATCGAGACCGATCACTAATAAAGCTACTTAAAAAAATCGGGACCTATTACTAATAAAGCGACTTAAAAATCGAGACCGATAACTAATAAAGCGACTTAAAAAATCGAGACCGATAACTAATAACGCGACTTAAAAAAAATCTATAGCGATAACTAATAAAGCGACTTAATAAATCGAGACCGATAACTAATAAAGCGACTTAAAAAATCGAGACACATAACTAATAAAGCAACTTAAAAAAAATCGAGACCGATAACTAATAAAGTGACTTAAAAAATCGAGACCGATAACTAATAAAGCGATTTAAAAAAATCGAAACCGAAACTCTAAATAAAGCGATTTAAGAACACTGGGAATGAGAATTTTTTCGCTTCCATTGTGTACCTAATAAATAATTTATCTTTGTATCTGTAGGTCAAGTTTCTGTATACCGCATATTTTGTCAGATCTATTTAAACGCTGTTTACTGAATTTCTATGAATAATAACCGAAATTCTTCTTATTTTGAATGACTTTCTCAGTAAGACTGTTTATTTTATTACTGATTACTTAACAAACAATGATTTAATGTTACCGCCTTAGGTTAAGTTTATCTTCAATGAATGTAAATAGAAATTCATTCAAGAAGTGAGCACCATATCTAAACAAATTATAAATAGTTGAAAATTTTGATAAGGATCATCTGTAATAAAATACAAGGTTATTTATATTCGAAAATGTGGTACCATCTATCAGTAAAACTGATAAATGATGCTTAGAAGTGAGTTTTGACAACTTTACAAAGCAACGAATTCCCAACTTGCATTGGTGGTTCTAAAGTTTTTTTGACCGATTCTTCGTATCCCTTTAACGGAAATACAAAGTAAGCCAGTAAGACCGGTTTCTGCCTTAGAATGTCGAATGGAATAAATTAAATTCCTACTCTGTTATTTACTGACTGGAAAATGGTGAATAATTATTTTTCAAAGAATTTTATTTGAAATTTTTTTACATTTCTGATAGATAGAATGTATAACATAAAATATATTTTCTATTAGAATAGAATAGAAGAAAAAAAAAATAACGTAACAGCGTTTATTGTTTAAAATAATACGATTTCTTTGTCTGTAGTTAGACAACCCACATCGGGCTTAAGTGTAGTATCTATTGCAGCTACAATTGGTCACTGATCGAAAGAGTTCGATAACGATCTTTCCCGATTCTGCCAAAATCTACATCTTTTGACCAGCTGAGACGTAATTGATGTAGCGTGAATTCATTTTGAGGACAAAAATCAAATTAGCTAAGTGCTACATATTTTCAATTCTTTTATATGGGGTAGAAGCATGGACAATGACAGACTGAATGATGAAGAAACTGGAGGCCTCCGAAATGTGGGTATGGACCGACCACATCACCAACGAGGAGGTTCTCCGCAGAGTCGGTAAACAGAGAGAAATCTCATTCACTGTTAAAAAACGTAAAATGGAATACCATGGGCATATAATGCGACACAAGAAGTATCTTATCCGGCAACTCATCTTACAGGGCAAAAAAGACAGCAAAAGAGGACAGGGTAGACATTCATGGTTGCATAATCTGCGTAAACTCACGGACTCACTTCAGTAGAACTTTTTTGGAGTGCAGCGACCAAAGTTAAAATGGCCATGTTAATCGCCAACGTCCGCAACGGATAGGGCACCACAAATGGACGACAAATTTTCAATTATTGTTTTATAGAATAAAGTTTTCCATCTTTTACGAACATTACAGAAATACTATTGTTAATCCAAAATCAATCGTCACTAGGTTACATTTTATTTTAAAAGTATTTCAAATGTTCTTGAGTTTTTCTCATTTTTTTTTATTGGCCCACCTGTTAAAAGGTGGAAAGACATTTTACTTAATCCGCAACTGACACCGTATTTTATTTCTTTTATGAAAGGAGGCGTGAGGGTTTCACAATTAACAAAGGAAGAGTGATGGTTCTATAATTAACAAAGGAGGCGTGAGGGTTTCATAATTAACAAAGGAGGAGTGAGGGTTCCATAATTATAAAAGGAGGCGTGAGGGTTTCATAATTAACAAAGGAGGCGTGAGGGTTTCATAATTAACAAAGGAGGTGTGAGGGTTTCATAATTAACAAAGGAGGCGTGAGGGTTTCATAATTAACAAAGGAGGTGTGAGGGTTTCATAATTAACAAAGGAAGTGTAAGGGTTCCATAATTAACAAAGGAGGTGTGCGGATTCCATAATTAACAAAGGAGGTGCCAGAGTTTCATAATTAACAAAGGAGGTGTGAGGGTTCCATAGTTCCATAATTAACAAAAGAGGTGTAAGGGTTCCATAATTAACAAAGGACGTGTGAGGGTTTCATAATTAACAAAGGAGGTGGGAGAGTTCCATAATTAACAAAGGAGGTGTAAGGATTCCTTAAGTAATCTAAGAGACCTTGTGGTAATTTCAAGGAGGCGTAGATACATCAAGAAAATACAGTTTGAACGAGATATAGAAAATGCTCCCCTCAGCAGTCGAAAACGAAAAAGCTAAGGGTAAAAACATAGTGAAGCATCGCATCAAGCCTCGCCTTAAGCCAGGCATCAGAGGGCACATAGTGGGGCATCTATGCATCTATCTTTTCACTTTAACAACTAAGATACTGACAAAATACGGGTAGTGGCTAGGGTTCACCCGACCTTAAGGGCGGGGTAAGGTATTACATTTTTTTTTATTTTTTTAACTAAATGCATAATATCTCAAGAATATTGTGTCAAAATTTCAAGTCAAGTGAGGTAAGCCGATAAAATTCGCTTATGAACGTTTTATACCAGATTTATTTGGTGTTCAAAACTTTAAAGCGTTTTCCCCACAACTCACGTTTTCAAAGTCGGTGCCCCTCATAAATTCAAAACTACTGCACCGATCCTTTTGAAATTTCGAACACTATTTCTGTACATAATTTACGAGGTAACGCGGGAGAGCTTTTTTCAAATTTGTTAATATTTTTTTTTACAATAACAAATTAGCCGATTTTTTTTCGCAAAAAATCGCGTTTTCCCTTCAAAGTGTTCCTGCCATTGCCGTATTTTTTATATTTCTTGGTGAAAATTTTGCACAATATTCTTCGAATGTCATACTTTAATGTACCATTGGTTTTAATAAAGAGATTTTAACTGTGTCGTCACAAAAAATTCACAAAAACATGCCTTTTTTTTGTATGAATTAACCTTACCCCCCCCCCCTTAAGCCCACCAATCATACATCACATTTCGGGCATCAGTCATGAGAAGAGTCTTGAAAATCAAACTGATTTGATTCGTCGGAAACGACAATGCTCGATGTGATGTTTTAGTCAATGCTCGATTCTTTACTATGAACGGTTAACGTTTAGTACATGTATTTGTTTTTGATTCTTGCGGCGAGACTTGATGCGATGCTTCACTATGTTTTTACCATAGATATAGAACAAAAAAATCAAGTTTGTTTACATTTCGGCTGTGGACAAGAACACGTAACAGTCTAACCGCTGTGTTACTGAATTTATGTTATTAAGTTCAATGTTCAAAGTTATCATAATTTTTTCCATTATTACCAAAATCCTAAATCTATGTAAAAATTATCTTAAAAAATGAGATATTTTGATTCGCTAAAATAATTGTAC
Source organism: Crepidodera aurea (assembly GCA_949320105.2). NCBI lineage: Eukaryota > Metazoa > Arthropoda > Insecta > Coleoptera > Chrysomelidae > Crepidodera > Crepidodera aurea. Next base: position 66,168,223 of record OX439475.1, read on the forward strand.
ATCTATGAACACTAATTTTCGTAACTATTAACACAACAAATCATATTGATAGATAAATATTGACAAAGATACTTTACTACGATTTAAGTTTAGACCATTTCTACGAAAAATTGTTAGAAGCGGCAACTGGTTACTGGTTCTACTCTACTGTGGCTATATCGTTATGAATGAAATCAGGGGATAGAATGTTTCGTAGTAACATTTTCTACCACATTTGATTGTTTATTATTGTGTGCTTTTTAGGTTATATTATTATAATTTTCTTTTTCACATTGAGTTTATTGGTTTAAGTTGATTTATTAGATAAATATGGTTTATTAGTGTTTGAATGCAGCAAAATAGTTTATTTAAATCATTTCATGGGTAAGTATTATGAACAAAGCTCAGGGGCGTAGAATTAGTATTTCATATATTTTGTTAAAAATTAAATCACATTTTGTTTTTCTGTCAAACTACCTAAGTATTTAGGTAATATTTTTCATTTAAACAGTTATACGAAGACATGACTTTTAGGATTCCTGCAAATGTTGAAAGGTTGGTACTCTTTGTTAGGATTTGAGGCAGTGAAGTTCATACCTACAAATTTGTTCTTCATTTCCGTGATAATGACTGAATATAAACCAAGTGGAAGGAAATATTTGAAAACATGCAAAACCAATATCGAGGTAATATACCTTTAGGCTATAAGATATAAAAATACGTTGGCAAAGCTTTACTAGAATACAAACATTTTTCACTTAAAATATAAGGTACTTCCAGTAATATTGTTTAAGGGCGCGGTCTTCCTGTGTATAAAATCCTATGCTGCAGACCAAAAGTTAAATCGACTGATTTCCGAATATAATGGGATTTAAAATATAATTTTCACACAAATTAAAGATAAAGGTCTAACTTAGGTAGTCTTACTATTTTAAATCGATAAATTTATTATTTTCTATGAAAACCACCGCTTTAAACTCATCCAATTTTTTTAACCTTAAAAGTGGCATTTAACAATCTATATATCCTCGATTCTGAAAATATAAGAAAAATAAACATTAACTTGACCTAAGTTAAACCTTTATCTACAATGTGGATTAATCAGAATACATCAAAATACTTTAATTTATGAAATCAGTCGATTTGAAATTTTGAAGTCATTTTATAGGAACTTCGAATTAAATTGATAGTTTGGTCAAAAAATGGCGACTGACACTTCTTAGTCCATAAGTACGTAGTATATATGTATATAATTATATATAATCATATAGGTTTTAACACTGCAAGAAAGATGGTACCCTAAGCAAATCTACTTTGCACCGCATGCAAATGGATGAGCTGGTATGTTTAGCGGGGTCATACCATAATTAGCCCAGTTGTCAGAGACTTTAACCTGTCATAAAATGTGATATCGCTTTAAAAGGTGTAGAAAGCGATAAAAAAAATCTTTACTGCTCTAAAGTGTATGCTAAATTCGAAAAACTAATAGCACAGCACGTGAAAGAGCAGAAAATTTTACTATTATTTATATTTCAGATAACATTTGTTCATTTTAAATTTTATTTTAATGTAATAAACTTAAATATTTCTTTTCAAATTATATTGTTAATTTTATATTTTGTTTGTTAACTGTTTTATTTTATTCATTGAATTGTTTTCATTATTCTAGAATAAATTATTGATATTTTGCAAACTATAAACGTCACTAATATTCTATCGACGGTTTACTGGTATGTTGATACTTAATAGCAAATTTTATCTCAAACTATAAAAATGCCATTTTTGGTTTTACTGTACAACTCAAGAAAATCAATAAACCCTGATTTTTTTTATCTCTAATTTTTCCAAAAAATTCAATTTTTTTCCCATTTCATCGTATTCCTATCTGTTATGGTATAGCAATGTTGGCACATAATAAAAGAAACATTAACTCAAAACACAAAAATAAGAACGCTGCAATTGTATTATTGTATTTGTAAATAAAATTTTCTTATTTGGTTTGTCATTTTTATATTTATGCAATTTTTTTATTCTCATAAACATAATATATCATGAATTTAAATTTTCGCGGGAACTCACAGCTGTTGGTTGAAACAGTTCATTTGGCAACGTTGGTTTCGTCTGAAAGTTGACGAGATTTTAGAGCATTTATATTTGCATGTATATTTTTTATTACTCTGAACACGAGATGCTTGTTGCGCATGTCGTTTAATTGTCATAACGCGGGAATTTTTAAAAATAATTCAAAATTATTTGTGTCGATTCCATTATAATAAAAATATATAAAGTATTTTAGAAAAGAATTAGAGGTAATATTATAAAGTAAACGATAAGAATGATATTCAAAATATATGATATTCTGTATGACTTTCATAATAAATTAATTTTTACTTTTTAATAGTTAGTATGTGTAGGAATCATGATTTTTCCTAATCAGTTATAATCACTACTAAATTGTCAATGTTTCAAATTATTACTTTCCATGGAACACTTATTTATCAAATTAAAAAAAAATGTAATAATTTTGTGTATAGACCAATATAATGAAAAAATTAAATATGCGAATTTTGTCATGAAAATCGGTATATGGGGTTAAAATAATATTCTGAACAACTTTTTCTAATGTTTTTCGATATCTCTAACACGAAGCAAAATATCGAAAGTTTGAAGTTCTGATTTTATCTGATTATCTTAAAAAATGTGACCCGTCACTTTGTCCAATTGTGCAAAAATTTAAAAGAAAACCTAATTTTCAATCGAAAAAGTTGGTTTACAAATTTTCAATTGTTTAACTTTATCAGAGTGCTCGTTTTCTTCGTAAAACCTCTCGGCTTTAAGATGATATGAAAAAAATATTGTTCGTATAGAATTTCAATTCGTATAAAATCTAAAAATAAATATTTTGCTTTGAAAAAATTACAGCTGCTTATTTAAACCAAAAAAAAGAACGTTTTCACAAAAAAAATATTTTTCGGTCTTCCGTGCAGAAACAATAATATTGCATACTTTAAGGATCTTATTCCTGTGTATAAAATCCTATCCTGTAGACCAAAAGTTAAATCGACTGATTTCCGAATGTAATAGGATTTAAAATTTAATTTCCAGACAGTTTTTTTTAATCTTTAATAGTACTTTTATCAACGCTGCTTTGTACACTCTATGGAATATTTTTTTCAAGAAATACAGCAGTAAGATTTTTTTAGGCTTCAAAGAACACTAAACGACAAAAGAATTTAACAGTGTAAACAGTTCACACACGCATGCGCAGGCAGCAGAACTCTTGTGCAATTCCGGACCTTTGCCATTTATCACTTCGTGAATATTTTGGATTAGTAAAAATGTAAAAAGTTAATATCTATAATACGGTAAGCGTATTGTATTATTTGTCTCAGTAACCCGAGTTAAATAACGCCGGCGCCGTCCGATTGCTCACGAAATCTTTTCCGACCTTACACCGGCTTGGCGGATAATTTGAAATTTGAGATTGTATAGGTACTGTGATTCTTCCATGATTCAGATGTTCACAAAACCATAGCATAACGAGTTTTGTCTGTATATACCTTTATAGAGACAACGGCGTAACCTATTACAGTGGGATGGGAGATTTTGCATTTTTTAATTCTATTTAGGTCTTAGTTAAGGATTAACAAATTAAACATTGAGCTATAGTCAATATTCATTTTCAAAGGTGTAGAAAATAATAAGCATAGTTCAACAACAAAAATATAAATAGATGATAAGGCTTACTTTTTATCAGATAAAATCAAGGATCTCGGGTTTAAATAGTCTTCAAGAAAAACTCGGGAGAAAATTTGAACCAATAAAACCGAGGAAACAATATTGCTAAAGCGGCTTACTCCTTTGACAGTTATCTAGGAGTCTAGGGCCACCGTGAGCTGAACCAAAGTTCAAAGGAAGCCTGCCGCCTTGACTTAAAGAGTGGCTCTTTGATCTACAAAGAAGCGCCGATGCAACTTGACACGTGTCGATAGTTATCATAGCTATATACTAACTTTGAAATGAGCAATAACATCACTCTGTATCTATACATTTGAAAAGGGCATTTTATTTCGAATTGTTTCCGACTTGTAAATATCTTTGACATGTTCACCTAAATCGTAATTATTCATCGTTCGCGTGGTTAATTTTTCTTTCGTTTGTCACATAAGTAGGTACTTCATAACGAGGAACAAATAACTGAAAAGAAAATGTTATTTTGATATTATCAATGCCGCAGTAACAAATTATTTTAATTTTAAGAATTAAAAGAAAGATCTTATGGAAGAATCGTTTTCATTGAAAGGCTCTGTATAAATAAAATATACCTACAAAGAAAATAAATGAAAAATAAAAAGTTAAGATTATACATTTTGATGATACTAAATATTGTTCTCCCCTTGTATTAAACATAATAAACAGTGAATTTCTAGAATGATTTCTGTAACGAGAAAATTTCAAAGGAAGGTTTCTGTAACTATTTTGTTTAATTTAAGCATTTATCACGAGATACCAGCACCTCCCGGGCAGCATCTTATTTGAAATAATTTGGCTGATATTTGACGTACAAGACCGCGCCCTTAAACATTATGGCAATGTAATGTAAAAGGTCAAACCAATATTTTGAGAATATGTTGAATATTTTAAGCAATCAAAAACATTTCCATAATACCGACTGCTTAAACTCTAGTGATTTCCCATTAATCTTAACTTTTATTGAAATTTTAATATTGTATTTTTTTGTTCTGTAATTGTAGTTTTAAGTAATTACTTATTTGATTCGATTTGTATGTCGTTTCACAGTCAATGCCTTCTCGCCTGCTTCGTGGATTATGAATGTATATAATTTTAATGTAGCGTAGTGGAGAAAAAATAAAATAAAACGAGGCTTGCCTCACAAAAAAATAGTAGATGTAGAAATTTGTTACTTCTGCCATCGTTTTCGTTAGTTGATATTTACTAAAAATTTTTTCTGTTGTAGGTTCGATAAGATTAAAACGGTTTATATATTTTTCAGGATTTATCTAAATGTAGAAAGTTCCTACTACAACATTATTTTTTTTATTTCAGGATGATACAACTAATAATTCATCAGTGTTTAATTTGTAGTTAGTTCCCTATTCCTACCTCAATCCCGAATATACTTGTCACAGAACAGCCTGATAAAAACAACATAGACACATTGGCAAGGAAATGATCAATTTTTCCTTGATCCTGCATTGACGAACATTAGGGTTCTGAGCGGACTAGCGAAATAACTGATCGTCAATTTTTTACGATTACTCATTTGATTAAACAAATATATTTACATTAGTATTTTAAATTTCCTATGTAACCGACGTGGTAAAATTAAAATAAATATATTGTGTCACATCCCATTTCCCTCTGTAACGGTACGCCCATGCATCGCAGCATAAATTCGTCGCCAAGTTCCTGACTCTTATATATCTATCTCACTTCATCATTGGGCACGTAATATTTGAAACTTATGAATGACTTGTTGGGGATGTGGTTTTTACTCAAGTGTCATCCGACACTAACCATTTTTACTATTTAATTCAGTTATATGTAAAATTTGATGATGTCTTTCTTTGCTTTCATATATATTTTTTAAAAGAGTAACTGTTTACTAAATTTGTCATTTTCATATTTTAATTTCCATTAGTAATATATTCGTTGTTTTTCATTCTATTTTTAATTTTAGTTATCTCTTGCTTTCAACAATGCTATAATTCAGTTAAAACCAACATTTACAACTAATCAATTGCTACAGGTATATTATGCAATTATATATGCACATATATGCATATATATGTGGGGTAATTCTCCTAATGCAAATAGACACTTTGTAGCTCAGAAAAGAGCAATTAGACTTATTTTTAATTTAGACTATCGTCAAACATGTAGGCATCATTTTGTCAATAATAACATACTTACACTACCATCAATTTATATTTACAAATCTATCATATACATAAAGAAAAATAATTCCTGTTTTGCAAAAGTAAATGATACCCATAACTACCCTACCAGAAATGGAAATATGTTGCGTTCTCAAAAGCATGTGTCGACCCTGTATGAGCGCAGTTCTGAATATGCACGAATACAATTGTATAAAAAGCTGCCTTCAGAAATTAAAAACATACGATCGATTAACAGCATTAAATTGGCTTTAAAAAATTTTTTGGTTCAAAAATGTTATTCTGACGTTAGGGATTTTATGTAAAACTAAATATGTGTCGTTTTATTTGTTCTCTGTTTTTTTTTAAACTGTATTGTATTGACCTATCCTATATCATTGTAAAATGATCCAAAAGGATTAATAAAGATTTATTATTATTATTATTATTATTATTATATTATTTAAAGAGCGTATAATGTAGCGTGGGTGTGTAATATGAGACAATTTTGTACTTGTTATCACAAGCATAATGCGTCTATTATTAAATAAGTTTATGGCACGTATTTGAGGTTATAAGTGAGCTAATTACGTGGCGCCCAAATTTAATTTGTTCAACGTCAATTTTATGTAGCATAAGTTAAATAAAACAAAAACGAGAAAAGCAGCTTCGACTACAAGTAGGCAGACATTTTTAAGCACTTAATTTGGGAATTGTTAATATATGTAACAAACCACATCTCTCTTACCTGTGGTCTTCTAGGTGGTATATCCCCTTTTATTTTCAAATCTCTAATCGTTTTCCGAACTTTGAATCCTCTGCAATGAGCTTCGAACACGATGAGAGACGTTTTTAATTTTTGCGCCCAACTTCTGCACTTGTAGCCCCTCCAGTACTTTTGAATCTTCAGCGTTGCTTGGATTCTCCTGATGTATTTTTGGACTAAGTACATCCTAAAAAATTTAAAAAAAAAAAAAGAAGTTTTCAACGAAAAAAAGATTTTAGTATATGCTTTACCTGCAATACGACTGAAGAGTTATCACAGCAGTTTTGATTCTCAAAAATCTCCTTCTCTCTAAACACGCCCTAAACCACCTCTGCAATGTCACGATACTCGCCATAATTTGCTGGTGAAGTTTGCAGTCTAACTTGTATTTTTCACTCTCTCTCATGAATACCTTTAGGAAACAAATTTAAAATTGAAAAATTAAATTAATAACTTCATAAAAATGTTTTACTCGTATCCATTTCAGATGACACAAGTTTATATATTTTCGGCAATTTCCAAATCTCAAAAAAAATTCCATAATAAAAAAAGTACAAAATTAAACACAAAAAGGTAATTTTGTATGAAAAATACAGGTGTTCAATAAATTTATAGTTTTTTTTCCATTAGTGCAGTAGATCTGGTTTTGAAAATAAAGTCGCTCTTTTCGAAAAAAAATTTTGTGATTTCATAGATTCGAGGTCCCTCCTTCACGTGATCACTATATGAAAGCTAAGGGAGGTTGGAAGAGGGGGGTGGGGGAATTAACATGAAATGATACGGGGTTTTCGCACGTAACTCGATGAGTTTTATTCGTATCGAAACGATTTCTAGATATAAAGAGCTCGCGAAAACTTATAAACTGAATTTTAACCCGTCCAAATCGGTCTAGCGGTTCTCGAGATATTGCGATTTGAAAGTATACGGATTTTCGCCGCGGCGAGAAGACACCTAGAGCAGTGTTTGCTATTTTCGCAGGGAAGAAAGTGACTTCGAGACTTTTTTTTCCTTTTCCTCCGATACATCCAAATTTCAAGTAGCTAGTTTAATTTGGGGGGGGGGGGGGGGGAGGGGAAGGGAAAACACTGTTTAATTTTTGACTCGTTGTAACTTTTTTAAGTTTCGATCAATCCGGGTCTGCAAACTGGCAAACTCTTTCTTGAGGACCCTGAGATAAATAAAACTACTTTTAATATTAGCAAAACCAATATAATGATCTTTAAAAGTGCACTAAATGAGGTTAAAGTAAATGATACCACACTTACTGAATGTACTAATACAAAATTTTTGGGGGTTGTTATGTATCAACAAATTAAGTGGGACTCGCATAATTTCAGGCTAAATAAAAAAATTTCAAGCGGTTGTTACGCTGTAAGACTTATACAAAACTCCTTAGGAATCCTCACAGCCAAAAAAGTATATTTTACCCTAGTTGAATCACACTTGAGATACGGAATACCCTTCTGGGTACTTGTTCGACTCAGTATTTGTGTTGCAAAAGAGAGCAATAAGATATCTATGTAAAAAAGATACAAGAGAACACTGCACTGCAAACCATTATTTGTTCAATTCAAAATCTTAACACTTCCCTCAATCTATATTTTGGAAACGACATCGCTAATACACTAGCATAAAAATAACTACACTGAAATTAATATTACTCACCACCATTTCACTAGAAATGACATACATAATATAAGGTTGCCCATCCCAAAATCAAATCTAGTAAAAAATTCCATGATTTATAATGGTATTAAAATGTACAATCACTTACCCTCGGAAATTAAAAATATATCTAGTTCAAGTCTATTTAAACGAAAAGTCAAGCATATTTTACTTGAAAGGGCTTATTATGCACTTGAAGAGTACCTTTTGGATTCATTCTGAAACATTTTCAACTGTACTTGTGATTGTTACCTTTGTATGTTTTAACTTTAATTTTAAACTACTTTTATATATGAAAAAGAAAAACATTATTAAATTTTTACATTTTTTGTTATTTTAAGTAAGTAGTTGTGATGTTTTATTTTAATAATATTATAATAATAATCTATATAGTTCCTGTTACTTTGTTTATGAAAATGTTATTTTTTCGAAACACTAAAGCAATTCTGATTCTGATGATGATTTTCGTGAAAACGGACAAATGGCGACCAAATTTAGAATTTTGCTAATATTATTTTTCGATTTCGCAAGGAAAGAGTAAAGTGGGGGAAATTTTTTATTCGCCATCAGATGCGAAATTTCTATTTGATTTGAGCACTACAAGAACTCGGTCCGATAATCAGGTAGATAGGGAGGGGGGTGAAAGCGTTTTGCGTTTTGTAGAAGGTCAAGGAATAGCGTTAGTGACTTCGGAACAAGCTCATTTTCAAGAGCAATTAATTATCTTTCAAGATTATTTTATCCCAAAGCTCTAACTATATTAGGGCCTGCAGGTCCACGTAGTACATTTATAAAAGCGACTGCGCGAGCTCAACAGTCGTGAAGTGAAATGCCGGGGGAGGAACCAAAATACTATGTACACTCTGAGCAAAATCGCATTGCCGTTCTTTTCGATAATTATAAATTACGATTTCAAGGACACAGTAGCTTCATTCAGTGTCATGTAACGTTGCACCACTTAATGCCGACTAAATGAGCTTTACCATCGATTTTCTGTATACAACACAGCAAAACAACTGTTATTTGCAGATATAGTTGCTGCTGTAACTCCGAATATTTACTGGATAGGCGAATTAAAGAAGCAGATTGGTTTCGTTGCGCTCTACAATAGAAAAGAATCTGCAGTACAAAATCATGTTCATATTCCGGTTAGTGTATATATAGTTCATATTTAATTAATACGTTTTTTATACAACAAAAGGATAAAGTTCATTGGTGTTTTCATCTTTTTTAAACATAAAGTTCATTTAGTTTAAGAGCAAACCGAACCCCTTGTAAAATTTTAATAACCTTAAAGCCTTTAGTTTTAGTCTGATTCTTGTGAAATTTTCAGGAAATACTAATAATTACAAAACTTTTAGGGTAGAGATCACTTGATTTTTTTGTAAACCTTCGAAAAGTATTTATTGTGTTAATTTTAAATGGAAAATCACAAATCAGAAATATCCGTGCCATTCTGCATTAAATCTATGAAAATTTGCTCCTATTTGTTTTAATAAATATCAAGTAGTTTTTAAATAATATGGTTTCCCACATTTTTCTTAAATATCTCTGTCACATCGTTAGATAAATTTAAAGCTTTCGAGAAACGTTCAATCGCTAACTAGTCCCAGTGGCGCGCATACAATTTTACATTAGAAAATCCTCATAAAATAGAAGTGAAATTTGCTTCTCACAAGAACTCCGGTTGCCACTTAAATAAAACTACAATTTTAATGGTACACATAATAAATTATATAATAAAATTAGTTATCTAGGTACTTGTTTTTTTTACTTACTTCTATTATGATTTAAAGTAGGGTTAGCCATATGTGAGTAGTAATTACTGAAGGTATGGAAGAAAATAAAGTCCTTTATATCTCACAAGTTATTTATTGTAGAGCGACCGGTTTCAGGATATCGCCATCATCAGGCCCTGCGTGGAAAAATTATGGAGTTAAAAGGCAGTTTAGTTAAGTTACATAATTTAAAAATTTTTTATTTTAATTTAATTTTAATTTTATTTCAATTAAAGGTGGTAAGTTTTTGCTTTAATTGAAATAAAATTAAAATTAAATTAAAATAAAAATTTTTTAAATTATGTAACTTAACTAAATAGCCTTTTAACTCCATAATTTTTCCACGCAGGGCCTGATGATGGCGATATCCTGATCGCCGAAACCGGTCGCTCTACAATAAATAACTTGTGAGATATAAAGGACTTTATTTTCTTCCATACCTTCAGCATCTATTATGATTGGTTGAAAAATGAAATGGGTTTCGAACTTAATTAATAATTAATTTGTTCTTGGACTAAAACATATTTTTAAATTCGTACGGAAAATATTATTAACGACTCAAATACTTCATTTTAACTAATATTAAAGTATTGAACTTCATATTCTACGTGGTTACGTTATTTACAATTATCCTAAAGAACGGCAGCGCGGTTTGGTTCATAGTATTTCGGCTCAAAGAGAAAACAATTCCGCATCCGGCGAATAAAAAATTTCCTCCACTTTACTCTTTCGTTGCAAAAATAAAAAAATAAAATTTGCAAAATCCGAAATTCGGTCGCCATTTCTCCGTTTTCACGAAAATAGTCATTTCCTTAATACATCCTGTAGCAGGATCCTCAAGAACGATTTTGCCATTTTGCTGACCCCGATTGGTCAAAAATTAAAAAGCTATCTCGAGTCAAATATTAATCAGTGTTTGCCCTCCCCCTCTCGCCCAAATTAAACTAGCGGCTGGAAATTTGGACAGAATGCTTGGGTCATGACTATCTAACGAATGAAAAAAAAATCAAGTCTCGAAGTCACTTTTTTCCCTGCGAAAAACGCGAACACGGCTCTAGGTGTGTTCTCGCCTCGACGAAAAATCGTATACTTTCAAATGACAATATCTCGAGAACCGCTAGACCGATTTGGACGGGTTAAAATTCAGTTTATGCGTTTTCGCGAGCCATTTATTTTACATCTAGAAATAGTTTCGATCTGAATATACTCAGCGAGTTACGAGCGAGAAACCGATTTCTCCTATCTTTACATGTTAATTTGCCACCTTTAGCTTTCATATAGCGATCACGTGAAAGAAAGACCTCGAATATATGAAATGACAATTTTTTTTTTTTTCGAAAAGAGCGACTTCGATTATTGGGTTTCTTCCGCCAGATCGACTCCACTAAATAATTTATAATTTATGAATTTGAAACTCCCTATATCTGTAAACATTTTCTGAACTAATCCCTGTAGAGATTTGATCAAATTAACTGTCGAAAATGTAAGATATCGACACATATGTTTCTTACCTTCGTACTTCCCAGCTGATAATTATCCCTATTTAAATTGAGCGTCGCCAAAAAGTCCCTGACATCGATCTGTGAACTCAACAGGCCTTTTGGCAGTAGGATCCTGTAAAGTTGGATGAATTCGTCGTAGGTTAACCTGACGTTGAAACCTGCTTGTCGGATTCGCACTGTTTCTAGCATCCCCGTATACCTTAGTTGTCTTTGTACTGTTGCTTCGTCGAAAGTATTTGGTATTTTATTGCCTAAATGTAGAAAAAAAAGTTGGAATCAGGAAAAGATGATATTTAGCATTTAAAACGGAATTTTTATATTTTTAAGTTTTAATAGTAGGTATGGCGTCGGTTGGGAGGACCCCCTCCACTCTTCCACGCCCCATCTGTTAACTGTCATATGTCATATTCCATATGTCATTTGTCATATTTTTAACTTTTTCTAATAAAACAATATACATGTAATTTGAAAACCAAAATATTTTTGGTAGGAGGTGTGTTATTGCAGGCCTCTGTACTGACCATCTTGCTTTACAGTTTACGTTATAAATGGATAAAGTAACTCCACCCCACAATTAAAATACAACTTCGGTCGGCCTCGCATTCTGTCTACATGTCTGTTTAATTGCTTTTCTGTTTATATGTCTGTTATGTCTACATATTTTGTTTAATTGTTTTTCTGTTTGTATGTTTGTTTAATTGCTTTTTTTGTTTGTATGTCTACCTACCTGGTCTATTCTGTCGGCATGTCTGTTTAATTCCTTTCTGTTTGTATGTCTACATGTCTGTTTAATTGCTTTTCTGTTTGTATGTCTGTTCTGTCTACATGTCTGTTTAATTGCTTTTCTGTTTGTATGTCTGATCTGTTTGTATGTCTGATCTGTCTACATGTCTGTTTAATTGCCTTTCTGTTTATATGTCTGTTATGTCTACATGTTTTGTTTAATTCCTTTCTGTTTGTATGTCTACATGTCTGTTTAATTGCTTTTCTGTTTGTATGTCTGTTCTGTCTACATGTCTGTTTAATTGCTTTTCTGTTTGTATGTCTGATCTGTTTGTATGTCTGATCTGTCTACATGTCTGTTTAATTGCCTTTCTGTTTATATGTCTGTTATGTCTACATGTTTTGTTTAATTCCTTTCTGTTTGTATGTCTACATGTCTGTTTAATTGCTTTTCTGTTTGTATGTCTGTTCTGTCTACATGTCTGTTTAATTACTTTTTCTGTTTGTATGTCTACATGCCTGGTCTATTCTGTCTTTAATTGCTTTTCCGTTTATATGTCTGTTCTGTCTACATGTCTGTTTAATTGCTTTTTCTGTTTGTATGTCTACATGCCTGGTCTATTCTGTCCACATGCCTGTTTAATTGCTTTTCCGTTTATATGTCTGTTCTGCCTGCATGTCTGTTTAATTGCTTTTCTGTTTGTAAGTCTGTTTAATTGCTTTTTCTTTTTGTATGTCTACCTGCCTGGTCTATTCTGTCTACATGTCTGTTTATATGTCTGTTTAATTGCTTTTCTAATTGTATGTCTACCTGACTGGTATATACTGTCAACATGCTTGTTTAATTGCTTTTTAGTTTGCATTTCTGTCTACATGTCTGTATGTCTGCCTGCCTGGCATTCTGTTCTGTCTGCATGTCTGCTTAATTTTATTTATTTATTCAACAGCAATAGTAGTAGGAAGTAATACAGTTACAAAAATAGTACTAAGTAGTAACACGAAATAAAGTATATTCTAAAAGATCCATAGAAAACAAAACAAAGTATCCATTTAGACAATTTGACCTAAACTAAACTAATACTGGAATTTGTCGCACACGTAAACACAGCCAAAACATCTGCACAGTGCGTGTTTATGGTCAAAAGCTGGATTTGTTAGTTAAATAGTTAAAACCCTGAATGCGATCATGTGTATTAAAAGAGTCACGAACTACAGTTTGTCCAAATTTTAGGACATAGGGTAAATGTTTTATCACAATAGTACTTTCTCGAAGCAAGTTTGGTCGATAAAAAATTTAATTTGTTGTTTTTATATATCAGAAACACCACACTTACCGTTTGACTTAATACACCTAATAAAAAACGGATTAGCCTGATTGAGCGTGTCCATGAGCGAATGCAGGCTTTGTTGAAATTGAGCAGTGACAGTCATAGGTTGTTTCCTCGCTTTTCCTAACTGGCCTTGTGGTTGAGCGGTGATGCCTGTTCGTCCCACTAACGTTTTCACAGTCTGGAGATTCTTCAGGCCCTTTTTGCTGCGTTCGCGAGGACGAAAAGATTTGTTCTTCCTGTTGGACAGATGGAAGAATAATAGAGGTGGAAAAAATTGAGGAGTAGTTAAAATAATGGGGTATTCCATTCGGTAATTTAAATTTCTGAAAATACATTTCGAGACCATACTCCAATCATCTAAACCTTGAGAATAAAAAAACATGATAATTTACTCTTTAATATTTTTATTTGAGAAATTAAAGGTATTTTCAGAAATTCGACAGGCTGTTATTCTAAGGCATTTCCGCCACTTAAAGAGATTCTAGTAGGTATTTGTTAGTAAGTAACGCTTTTGAAAAAATAATGTTTAGAATAAGAGAACATATTTTTAATTTTTATCAACCAATGTAAAATTGCATTGATTGAAAGAATATTGGATTTCAAAATAATTGACTTAGTTTTTCAAAAAATTGGTTTATTTTAATTACCGAATAGAATATTTTTATTTAAAAGTACCATGCCTAATGTCATGCAAAAGATGGAAGTAAAGGTTAAATAAAATTTAAAAATAAGGAATACAAAGATAAAGCCAATAAAGACATTTTTTTGTAATTGCTTTATTTTTGGTTAGTTTTTTTTAACAGTAATGTATCAGGATTTAAATAATAAATAAAAAAACGCCACATGATTTTTTTAAAATTATTTTAGTTAGTTGAAATACCAGATGGATACTTCATAAATCTGATAGCATTACGATATCAATAAGATTTTCGGTAATAATCATTTTATTTATTAGAATTCACGCATTTCAAGATTTTTAGGGTAAAGATTAATTGTAGCTAAAACTAAGGAATAGCGGCACTTCTGGACATACAGGAGGCCTTTGACAACACTTCCTTAGATTCTATCACCAAAGCTCTAAAGCGTAAAGGAATCGAGGAATCTTGTCTGACCTGGATAGACTCTATCCTAAGGAATCGGGTGATAAATGCAACCATACTTGGAGAGACGGATATAATACGAGGGTGCCCACAGGGAGGAGTACTGTCTCCCCTCCTTTGGAACCTGGTAATGGACGCTGATAGGGACTCTTAAAAGAAATGGGAACTCAACTATTGGATATGCAGATGATCTGGGCATCATTGTGCAGGGTAAATTTAACACAACGGTAAGAGATCGTATGACTCAGTCTCTCAACCTTAGTGGACGAATAGACAAGTAGGGAGGGGTCCCCAAAAAACTACGGTGGTGGATTCGGTCCTCTAAAAATGCAAGGAAACAAAATAGATCTAAAGGGGGAGGTGAATAATCTCGGAGTAATTCTTGACTGGAACCAGCAAATAGAAAAAGTGACGAATATAGCGGTGAATTCGCTTATGATGACCAGATGACTTTATAGGAAGAAATGGAGGTTAAGACCAGACATGTTGCATTGGTTATATATACAACATGGTGGTCAAACCCTCGATTGCATATGGAGCAACAGTGTGGTGACCCAAGACACTACAAGGAGCTGTCAAATTAAGACAACAAGGTGCAAAGGCCTGCATGTCTTGGCATAACAGGGGCAATGAAAACCACGCCCACAGCGGCCATGGAGACACTGCTAGGCCTGCCTCTTCTGCACTTTGTAGTGCAAGGGGAGGCAAGAATGGGTGCATACAGGCTGAAAAACTTATTGAACCCCCGAATGGAGGGAACAGGGCATATGAGTATGGTTAGAACTGTATCAACCGACACATTCAATATGGACTGGTCATATGACAAAACAATACAGTTTCAACAGCCCATACAGAGAGTCAATTATGGACAGGACTCAAAAACCAACATAATCATGTCAGACAGTCAGGCGGCACTGAAGACAATTTCAAGTCAGGAAGTGACGTCTAAACTGGTATGGGAATGCATCGAAGAACTGAAAGTCTTGGGAGACCAGAACAGAGTAGAGCTTGCCTGGGCACCTGGACATCAGGGTATCGATGGAAATGAGAAAGCTGATCAACTTGTAAAAAGAGGATCAGGAGAAATACCCGAAACAGAACAGACCCCCAGAGTACCGAAATGTGCAGTCTGAGGGGCCATAGAAAACTGGATCAGGGAAAGACACTTTCAACACTGACAAAATGTGTCAGAACAAAAACACGGAAAATACTTCATAGGCAGACCGTGTTTCAAAAGAACAGCTGAACTGCTTTTACTGGGCAGAAGTAAGCTGAGACTGATAACAGTACTCATGACTGGTCATGCAACAGTAAAAACTGGATCAGGGAAAGACACCTTCAACACTGGCAAAATGTGATAGGACAAAAACACGGAAAATCTTTAATAGGAAGACCGCGTTCCAAAAGAACAGCTAGCTGGGTACAAAAATACTGGACTGGGTGGAGTAACAAAATGGACAGGAAACGCAATAAGTCAGTGGGCTTCAGCGATATCGGAGATCTTGGATCAGACGGGCCCAGATGGAAAAAAATGAGTAGGTGTAACTGCCTTATTAAAAAAATAATTTCGATAAGAGATGAATACCATAAAGATAATGGAGTGTGGCATGTAGAGTCGCATCGCCCAGTATATTAAAATATGTAGTTATTAGTATTAGTGTAAGGTCAGGTATTTGTATATATTTATATTACGTGAGATAGGAAGGTCGACAACCAACACGTAGAGAATTTGTGTTATTAAATATTGTGTATATAAAACGGTCAATGTCAATCTTCCTATCGAGATTCAGATAGAGATATTGTTTTTAGATGTGCTACCATCTATGGTAAGAAGAGAGTATTGACATTAAATTTTGACTGAATCTAGTCAAGATGTCACTCTCTTCTTTTTTATCCCTTTCAGAGATTAATACAAAGTGAGTAAAGAGATATTGTTATTCAGAACATTCACATAACCGATGTTATGAGTCTATGATTCATGTGGCTGTATTGTTGTTAATATATCATATCACTAGTATGGTTGCAGTTATTTACCACCATTATTAAACGTCCTTATCAAGGACATCACATGGCGATCCTGCCAGTCGTTTAGGAGATCACAGGAGTACTCATTTTATCCATATAGAAAACATTTGTAAATATGTTTTAAATTTAATTTTACGTTTTTTAAAGGCTCTTGTTTTATTATCGTTGATACTTGGCCGATGCATAAAACTTGAATTTCCACAAAGGCATTTCTATTTAATTTAAACGGAGGAAAAAAATGAAAAGAATAGGTTCTCATTAAATAATTAATCACTTGTTTAAGCAAATTGTTAATCACGATACACATTGATCTTCATGATGAATGAAACACTTCAAACAACAAAAATGTACCCCTACCAATACCATTTTTACCTTCACCTGCATATCCCCCACCACCAAAAACATAAAATTTTCACATACATAACGATCTGATTGGCCCGCTGTATAGCTCTGGCTTCGTCTGGAGCCAAACGTTCGAGGCCGACGGAAGAATTCGGACTTCCGGTTAAGGAATCCTTCCTTCTTCTGTCATCCTCGGAATTTTTGCTACTATTCGGACTGTGCCTGTTTCGTTGGTAAAGTTGTGGCCATGATAGTCGATTGTTAGATTGTTCGTTGTCTAAGTTTCGGCCCAGCCGGTTAAATGAGATGGTGTTTCGTTGTTTACTGAACGAGGTTTGAAAAAAGTGTATTAAATTAGGTGTCAATTATTTAAGAAAAGTTGTGGTTTATTTTTCTCAGTGTAGAAAATGTCTTAATTTTTATTTAATTTACACATGACATTAAGAAACGTTATGGTTTATTTTTTTAGGTGTAGACCCTCTCTTAATTTTGCGTAATTTTTAGGTTAAACTTTTTAGTTTTTAAACAATTTTATTTATTAGTAAAAAAATAAAAGGAAAATAGTAACCAAGTTTGCAACAATAAAAATCATGCGTAGAACAAGACATTTAAAATTTAACAAAAAGTTTTTCTCCGCCATGGACAAAAAAGAAACAAATTCATGCAATAACGAATGTAACACCAACAAATATAATAATCAGAAAAAAAATAATAAAACAATATGTCATGTAGCCGTTTATTAAGAACACGATTATGTTTCTCTAAACTAATGTTTTAATTTAATTTAATTTTATTTTAATTTTTATATCCGCTGCACAGAGAACATTTCTTTTTTCTTACATTTTTCTTCATAAAATAAACTTACATAACGTGAATTCCTTGTTGTCTGTTTATTTTTAATTCTAACATAACCAAAACAAAAGTGACAGGGTAACTTGAGCTCTATCTTATTGATTTTTTATTAAATTGCTTTAAAGAAATACTTTTTTGATTTTATCTTTAACAAAACATCATATTCACACAGGATGAACAGTTAATAATAGGCCATAGAGTAATAGAAAATTCTTCGGACCACAATGAGAATATAACCAAATATGCTTTAATAAAATGTATGGATGTTGTTATGTAATAGAGCAAGAGCCCGTGAGTGTCAGACCTTCGTTATTTTATAAAAGCTGAAAGTTTCTCAGCGAATGCTTCCAATACAAGTAGGAATGATGGGCTACTATGAACTTTGGGTATTGGTGGCATTGACAGGTAACAGGTGTATAAAATACCGAATCACGTCATCCATTGCAAGACACTTACTATCGTGGCAACCCCTTGCCAGACTCCCCTAAACTTCAATAAATTGTAACTGTACTTACGACTTCCCCATGGAGCTGTGAGACCTCGACGTTGGTGGGGAAGCCGAGTAGCCGCCCCTCCCCGGGACTGATGACGGGACGAGGGGGGTTGGTGAAACCAAGGACAGCTCAACATGGCATAATCTAAGGTGAGATGCGACCCGTGCCGAGAGATGGATGGCACCTGAGCTTATCAGGTGCCAAGAACGGAGCCTCTGGGAAACAGTGCGAAATCCCAGAGTAGCCAGCCTTAGCCCTACACGGGGTGCACTGTAGGGCCGGACACAATAGTTCCCCCATACTCGTGGGACTTTCTATGGAACAAAACATTGAAAAAACAAAAACCAAGAGGGACAGAGCTGATGATGGGGACTCGGAGACATCAGCGAGCACCTCAACGATCACTACCATGATTGGCCACAGCAATGAAGAATCAACGGGGACGCAAGGAACCGCCAGAACAGTTTCAGAAGGAATAAAGGATCTGAAACTACTATATAGAAGACCTCCAGGGACATCTGGCGACCAGTGGAGGAAAATAAGAAAAGAACAAAAAATTCCTGAAGGGACGTGGACGAAGGTGAGTCCACGGGTAAAACCAAGCGGAAAACACAACCCAAGGGTGATAAAGAAACCGAGGGTAGAAAAAGAATCCGGGATGAATCCAAACCACCGGAAAAAACGACCAAGAAAGCCAGGAGTGCCACCAAGCCTTCTGGTACAGTGGTGTCACAAACAAACTCAGGATGGCGGTGACTGACAGACGCCACCCTGAAACGATCCTAGATCAGAGGCATGCGGACCTGATCCAGGATAAAATAATTGAGGAAATGGACGGAGCACCTTCGGGGAGCCAAAAACCGACCCAGTTCCTCAAAACTACGTTCAGCGGAGGGGCATTGTGGATAACCTGCGCGAACGACGAAACAAGAGACTGGCTCCGAGAAAAAGTAGGGAGTCTGGGTCCGCTTTGGGAGGGTGCTGACATGACCGTTGTGGAGTCAAGACCCAGGATCCTGAGCTTTTTCCCGGGACCAGAAAACGAGCAGGAAGAAAGAGCGCGCACACGTTTGGGGAGGCAAAATCCAGACCTGAAAGTGGGAGGCTGGCTTCTCCTAAGCAGAAAATCGGAGAAGGACGGTCAGGTGCATACTCCGTAGACGAAATATTTTTCAGGGCCTTTTTGAGCGAGAACGGTTCAAGGCCTTTTATAAGATGAACCAGGTGACATTCCGAGTTCTGAGGACAATGGCGACGGTCAGGGTCCTTCAAGTAAACCTACATCATAACAAGGGCAGTCCTTGCTGCAATAAAAGGGGAGTTCGATCTGGCCCTTATACAAGAACCCTGGATCAATAAGGGAAAAATCATGGGACACGGGGGAATAGGTAGGTTGATTTAATCATCTATCTCACCGAGAACATGCATACTAATCAGAAATGATATACAAATACTACCGCTAGGGAATTAGGGAATTTCTGTTCTAGGGACCTAACAGCCAGTAAAACTGAAGATGGCAGGGAAGAAGAGGCCGAGGGAGATAGTGATATCATCAGCCTACCTCCCGTATGATGACCCAGACCCTCCACCTAACAAAGAATTAGAGGAGCTGGTGGCTGAATGCAGAACTGATGGATCGCATTTAGTCATTGGCTGCGTCTCTAATGCACACCATGAGGCAGTGTGGGGAAGCACGGACACCAAAGCCAGAGGTGAGTACTTACTACAATTTATTATGACTAATAACCTAGACATACTAAATGTAAGCAATAAACCTACTTTCGTAACATCTAATGGGAACGAGATACATAAGCATCATCGTTAAAAATTGGCATGTGTCTGATGAGGTAAGCTGTTCAGACCACAGGCTTATCCGATTCGAACTATCGGTAAGTGAGACTGAAACAAAAACATATCGTTACCTCGTAATGCCACGATGACCCAAAGTTCATAGTAGCCCATCGTTCCTACCTGTATTGGAAACATGCGCTGAGAAAATTTCAGGTTTTATAAAATAACAAAGGTCTGGCACTCACGGGCTTTTGCTCTATTAGTGACGCGCGTGTTACAGGGTATATTATGTCACGAGGTATCAACGATAAACGCTAATTACTGATATTGACCACTCGTTCTCATAGAACGAGCTGGTCCCACGGCAAGAAAACTTATCGGTCTTATTGACTTGAATAGCAGGGAAACCTGTTAAAAAAATTATCGTGAAAAATTTTGAATATCTGATGTGGATATCATTTATACCGTTTTCGAGAAAATTTTCTAAAAAGTATTTCTGCCCACGCTAGACTTCGAAAAATACAAAACAAATTATTTTTTACTCTCAAATATACTGATTTACCAAATTTAATCAAATCCAGTTTATGGATTATTATAGTTTGTTAGAAAAATAAGGCGAAGTAAATTCTCGTAATAAAGCGGTTTTTTATAGCCTTATTTTTTAAACAAACCTTAAGTTATTAAAAAAAATCAAATAATTTTAACTTTGAAACCTTCGAAACAATGTGTTAAAGCATATTTGGTTTTATCCTTATATTTTGATCCAAAGAACCTTACATATTATTCTAAAAGGTCCATCCTGTTTTGAATAAAGATTTTAAATAACAAATAAAGATTACAAACTGCAATTTACCTAATGTAAGATTTCAGAGTTACTATTTAAACAATTTAGATATTCCAATATATTTTTACTCAACATAAATATTTCAAATGTGTGTATTTTTTTTAAGTTAAACCAACCCGCAAAGATTTTTAAATACAGTCAAAACACTAAAAAAACACATTCAACCTGAAGATAATAAACTTCTTGTCGATTTTTTTTGCATGAGACAAAAGTTTAGAGAATTTTTATGATTGGAAACAAATTAAAACTGGTGACAGATACTGATCAATGAACAAACCATAGAGAGAGCGAGGGAAGGGGAAACAGTAAAAAACGGCATAGGCGTATCCACTGGGAACAAGAGACTGCCACACCCAATTAAGAATAGAATTAGATCTACAATTCCATGTTGTTTTAAAATAATAATAATACATTTTTAGTCTCCCAAATAACTTTGTTTTGGATACGCCCATGGAAAACGGTAATGTCAAATTTGTTTTTAAACTTACGCAATTCTGTTTATTGTGAGATTCACAGCAGAAACTGTCACTAGATGGCTACAGAACGATACATATATTTGTATCAGTTAAATATTTATAAGTTTCCAAAATAATCACAATAATAAGAGCGAAAACGGTGAAATGAAAAAAATATTGGCATTAGTAACAAAAAGAAAATTTAAGCTGTAAGCTATGGGTGTCCCATTAAGAATGGGACATAGATCAACCGCAGATTCTCCAATTCAAAATAAAACGATTAAGCGAAATATACTTAGATAAAATGTTACTCGTTTCCGAAATACAAGTAGAAAATTGAAAAATTATTAATGGCCATATTTTTTTTAATACACCGTATAATTTTACTCAAATCGGCACACTTGTTAAATATCATAAAATGCACCTAACAGTAAAAAAACAGTTCAGTACGCTCTACCAGTGGGGTACGGCAGGAGTAAGTAATGCTTGTACCCCTTCTAAATGTTACGCCGCTGTCTAAATTTTAATTTTGACTATAATTTTAATTTTTTTGATATTTTCTAAGTCAATAATGTACACTTGTTAGTTTGTTGTAAAGTCATTGTTTTTCGAGATATTCGCAGTTAAAGATAGATAGACATGTACTTTTTCTGTGTAATATTATTAATAATATTCATAATATCTCGAAAAACAATGACTTTACAACCAACTAACAAGTGTACATTATTGACTTAGAAAATATAAAAAAAATTAAAATTATAGTCAAAATTAAAATTTAGACAGCGGCGTAACATTTAGAAGGGGTACAAGCATTATTTACTTCTGCCGTACGCCACTGGTAGAGCGTACTGAAGTGTTTTTTTACTGTTAGGTGCATTTTATGATATTTAACAAGTGTGCCGATTTGAGTAAAATTATACGGTGTATTAAAAAAATTATGGCCATTAATAATTTTTCAGTTTTCAACTTCAACACCCCGTATTTCGAAAACGAGTAACATTTTATCTAAGCATATTTCGCTTAATCGTTTTATTTTGAATTGGAGTTGTTCTATGTCCCATTCTTAATGGGACACCCTGTATATAAGATATTCCGATTTTTTGGTATTTATACATTTTTTTTTTTGGAAAATAATAAAAAGCAACTGGCTTATAGTACAGAATGTTTCGATAAAAATCCAATGTAAATTTATAGATCATCAACTTTCCACTTTAAAGGACCCCGCAATAATCTTATGGAAATTGGGTTTCAGTCAAATTTTCTGAATTTTTGATATGTTGTATATTTTGTCATCCTGAACAGAAGTTTCCATGGGCACAAAGCTCCAAATTCAATATTTTATTACTACTACTATTACTATTCATTTTTAATACTATTTATAGATGTCAAAGGCATATTTGAATTATTTAAATATATAAGTTTATGTTTTTGAGGTCGCTGAATTCAAATCTGATGTCAGATTTAAAAAATTGACAGTTGACAGCTGTCAATTAATTGTCAAAGTAGAATAAAAAAGTAACTATTCTCTTTTGACATTGAAAGTTTATGTTTTTGGGGTCGCAGAATTCAAATAGAGAATATTTACAGCTGTCAACTATCACTTTCTCCGATTTGGCATTAGATTTAAGGTCAGTGACCTCAAAAACATAAACTCTCAATATCAAAAGAGAATATTTACTTTTTTATTCTACTTTGACAGTTAATTGACAGCTGTCAACTGTTAATTTTTCAAATCTGACATCATATTTGAATTCAGCGACCTCAAAAACATAAAATTTCAATGCCAAAAGAGATTATTTACTTTTTATTCTCCTTTGACAATTGACAGCTGTCAACGGTCAATTTTTCAAATCTGACCTATTAGAATTCAGCGACCTCAAAAACATAAACTTTCAATGTCAAAAGAGATTATGTTTTTGAGGTCGCTGAATTCTAATATGTCAGATTTGAAAAATTGACAGTTGACAGCTGTCAATTAATGGTCAAAGTAGAATAAAAAAGTAACTATTCTCTTTTGACATTGAAAGTTTATGTTTTTGGGGTCGCTGAATTCAAATATGATGTCAGATTTGAAAAATTAACAGTTGACAGCTGTCAATTAACTGTCAAAGTAGAATAAAAAAGTAAATATTCTCTTTTGATATTGAGAGTTTATGTTTTTGAGGTCACTGAACTTAAATCTAATGCCAAATCGGAGAAAGTGATAGTTGACAGCTGTAAATATTCTCTATTTGAATTCTGCGACCCCAAAAACATAAACTTTCAATGTCAAAAGAGAATAGTTACTTTTTTATTCTACTTTGACAATTAACTGACAGCTGTCAACTGTTAATTTTTCAAATCTGACATCATATTTGAATTCAGCGACCTCAAAAACATAAACTTTCAATGTCAAAAGAGATTATTTACTTTTTATTCTACTTTGACAATTGACAGCTGTCAATTTTTCAAATCTGACATCATACTAGAATTCAGCGACCTCAAAAACATAAACTTTCAATGTCAAAAGAGATTATTTACTTTTATTCTACTTTGACAATTAATTGACTGCTGTCAACTGTCAATTATTCAAATCTGACATCATATTTGAATTCAGCGACCTCAAAAACATAAACTTTCAATGGCAAAAGAGATTATTTACTTTTTTATTCTACTTTGACAATTCATTGACAGCTGTCAACTGTCAAATTTTCAAATCTGACATATTAGAATTCAGCGACCTCAAAAAACAAACTTTCAATGTCAAAAGAGATTATTTACTTTTTTATTCTACTTTGACAATTAATTGACAGC
Source organism: Crepidodera aurea (assembly GCA_949320105.2). Taxonomy (NCBI): domain Eukaryota; kingdom Metazoa; phylum Arthropoda; class Insecta; order Coleoptera; family Chrysomelidae; genus Crepidodera; species Crepidodera aurea. The sequence continues at coordinate 66,192,560 of OX439475.1, forward strand.
TGTCAACTGTCAATTTTTCAAATCTGACATCATATTAGAATTCAGCGACCTCAAAAATATAAACTTTCAATGTCAACAGAGAGTATTTACTTTTTATTCGACTTTGACAATTAATTGACAGCTGTCAACTGTCAATTTTTCAAATCTGACATCATATTAGAATTCAGCTATCTCAAAAACATAAACTTTCAATGTCACCAGAGATTATTTACTTTTTTATTCTACTTTGACAATTAATTGACAGCTGTCAACTGTCAATTTTTCACATCTGACATCGTATTTGAATTCAGCGACATCATAAACATGAACTTATATATTTGAATAATTAAAATATGCTTTTGACATTTATAAATAGTATTAAAAATTAATAGTTTTGTAACGGATCTGTGGAGCTTTGGAGCTCCGTAACTGCCAAAATATTGAATTTGGAGCTTTGTGCCGCCCATGGAAACTTTTGTTCAGGATGACAAAATATACAACATATCAAAAATTCAGAAAATTTGACCAAAACCCAATTTCCATAAGATTATTGCGGGGTCCTTTCAACTTTTATCTCAAATATAAAAAAAATTAAGCACTATATAAAATATAAAAAAAAACAAATAAGGAGCAGTGTCCCAAGGGTTTGGATAATCCATCAAATTTTATTTATTTTTCAATGGATTGAATCTGAAATTTATTTAGGGCCATTTTTATTTCATGACAATCTTAAAGGATTTGCACCTTGACGTTTTGGCAACGTTCAAACAAAATAATAATAAAACTGAAACTATACTCAAAAAGACAAACTTTTTTGTTTGCGCTAATTTTAGTTTCTCTTATTGTAATAATTAGCAAATAAAACTTGTTGGGTTATCCGGATGAGAAAGGCTTTATCCAAAGCTTGTTTTGTAATTAACGAGTCTAAAATATTAAATACTAAAGACTTTTGTCGATTAATAACAGTAATTTGGCCCATAAAGGTTATGGAGTTTTTTATGATTCTATATAAATTTTTCTTAGCTCTCCACCTCCACAAAAATTACTTAATACATCAAAAAATGATTTTCTGAATAATATCAGACTTATTTAGGGACTATAAATATGCCACTAAAAATTTGTGCACCGTTGTTGCAATTTTTAGATATTTTTGTCGACATTTATAATTTTCAGAATACACTGACATATTTAATATTATACAGGGTGGCGCAAACTTCTGACATTGGAGGATTACATCGTTGTGGTAAGAGATAAAACAGTTATTGAGTGCACATTTTGAAAATACTTTCGATTATACAGGGTGTTCCAAAAACTCGTAGCAGCACAAACATACATTTTTTTAAATGAAACATACTATATTTTGTTCAGGAATCGAAAAGATCTCACAGAGAGCATTAAAACAATAAATCAAAATAAATCAACAGATCTTTGTACTTCCCGTGTCGTTGGCTGTGTTCAGTATTAATTAGTTTTTTTATCTGTGGCTTCTTTAAAACAGGGTGAAACAGAATTCAAATCAAGCAATATCTCAAAATTTTTAAATGAATCACCCCTTCTGGGACGATTTAAATATTTATTAAAAGAACTTGATCTATCTCATCTAAAAATGCTCTACAATTCATTGGTAGAATCTCGATTATCCTATGGTATTTTAGCTTGGAGCGGAACTGTAGATCTGTATTTGGATAAACTACAAATAGTGCAAAAATATTTAAAAAAATAATATTAGGAAAAGGAAGAACACCTTTCTGACCAGCTTTTTCGGGAAGCATTTGTATTCGCCAGACTTTTTTTTTTAACTTGAACGTACTTATTTAAACATAAAAAAGACTTTGATTTATTTTATTATACACATAATACAAGAGCCAAGAAAAATAATAATCTAGTAGTTCTGAATGCACAAAAAACAATTGGTCCAAAAAACTGCATGTATTTAACACCTCGCTTCTACAATTTTCTACTAAAAAATGTTAAAAACTCTTACACGTCAAATCATTTTAAAAAACAGATTAAATTTTTTTTGATATCCAATGATAGAAAACTATTTGTAACTTTTTTCATTTTTCATTTAACTAATTAATGCGTTAAAAAAATTTCTTGATTTTTATATTTTCTTATTATTACCTATGTATTTCTATTAGTTTTTCTTTGTTAAATTGTGTTAAATTGCTAAATTAAATTATATTAGTGTTAGATATTACTTTATTAGTATTAATTTATATTTATATAAGTATATTACGATAAATTTAATTGATACCACGGACGCCCTCTGGCTTTATGGTACTCTACTCTACTTTATTAACAATTGTACTAAAAAAATTATATTGAAAGTTATTATTACTTATTATTTTTACTAATAAACGTTATACATACATAAGTATTTTTACAATTTGTTAGTACAATTAATATGCTTTCAAACGATATAGTACATTTAGTGTACAAGTTAATTAAAAACTGTAAATATTTTATGATAACAAAGAGATCCATGTATTTTACGTACACAAATTAAAGGGTTTTAAATTTTTACATGAAACGTACTGTACATTTTAGGTTTGTTAAGGTATTAGAATATTCTACAAATTGTAATCGTAATTTTATGTGTCTATTATTTTTTACTGTTACCACTAGAGGACGGCATACCTTTATCGAGATATTCGGAATTATTAGTCCATTCTGTGGGCCGGAAAAATCCTCGAAAAATACTAATAAATTTTGTTTTCAACGATGCTGAACACGATGAACATGATAGAGTTGATCCCACCCCTCAAACGGCCAAAGATCACTCCCGAAAGGGTGAAAAATTTGTTCTTCGCTATAAACGAGAAAACCCGCGTCATCTCCGGTTTTCGAGGATGCTGAACGCGATGATGATGTTGGATTTTCTCTCCGAGTCTACTCCACCCCCCAAACGGCCAAAACCCTTTAATTTCATTTAATTTGTGTACGTAAATACATGATTTTTCAGTTATTGTAAAATATTTACATTAGGGTCCGAGCCGGCACCGGGTCGCAGAAAAATTTTACCGTGTCGCGAACAAAATTGTAAAAACACAAAAAAGAAATATAATAATAAGGATATACGCAATAACATAAACAAAAGGGTGCCTTTTGTCACCACTTCGTTCTCAGCCTTGGTGTACTTAAAAAATAAGTATCGAAACAGATTGGATGTCGAAGTTAATTTGAGAATAAAATTAACCTCATTACCTCCTAATTTGAAATTTTTTTGTGATGACAAACAACATCATCCTTCGCACTAAGGACAAAATATGTAACACAAAGTTTACTTCATTTAATAAATTTTAGTAAATGAATATAATTATTGTTAATAGTTGAGAAATTAGCGTCCTAGCGTTAAAAATTAACAGATGGTCATTTTTGAGGTTTAAGACAAAAATTAAACTTCTGAATTAAAAATTGCCGACGTTTCGGCCTTTTATTGGGCTACAACGATATAAAAAAGAATTGTTAGACCACTCTAAAAGACAAAGTAAACAATAATCATGTACGCTAAAACAGTACGAAAAATACAGAAGTCTGACAAACTAGAAAATTAATGTAGATGAAAGCCTACCTTTTTTTAAAAACTTCTAATTTGTCAGTCTTCTGTATTTTTCGTACTGTTTTAGCGTACATGATTATTGTTTACTTACTTGTCTTTTAGAGTGGTCTAACGATTCTTTTTTATATCGTTGTAGCCCTGAGGAAGGCCTAATAAAAGACCGAAACGTCGGCAATTTTTAATTAAGAAGTTTGATTTTTGTCCTAAACCTCAAAAACGACCATCTGATAATTGTTACTTGTTTAATTACTTATATTTTTTGCGGGTCGCGAAAAATTTTAAAACCTCGTCTGGGCCGCGGTAAAAAAGTTTGGGAAACGCTGTATTATATCGTTTGAAAGCTTATTAATTGTACCAAGAAATTGTAAAAAGACTTATAGGGTGATTCATTTAAAAAATTTGAGATATCGCTTGATTTGAATTCTGTTTCACCCTGTCTTAAAGAAGCCACAGATAAAAAACTAATTAATACTGAACACAGCCAACGATACGGGATTGACATTTGAGTACAAAGACCTGTTTATTTATTTTGATTTACTGTTTTGCATAGTGCTAAAGAGAGGGTAATTTTTGTTAATAATTGGCCATACCAACAAAATATATTTATATATATTTAAAAAAAATGTAAGTTTGTGCTGCCACGAGTTTTTGGAACATCCTGTATAATCGAAAGTATTTTCAAAATGTGCACTCAGTATTTTAAAGTTTTATCTCTTACTACAATGATGTAATCTTCCGATGTCAGAAGTTTGCGCCACCCTGTATACTCGATTTTTTAAAACCAGAAAAGAAGTTAAAATCGGTTTTTTGGGTACTAGGTCCAAGAAGGGTTATAATATGTACCATTTTTTTAAGAAAATTAAATGAAAATAATTTTCTCAGCGACATTCTCAAAGTCTTCCACTTACAACATATAACAGAAGTTATATAAGAGTTGCACGACGACTGGACTGGAAACAACTACTCCTGGGGCTAATGCCCCCACAGGCATTGAATTAAACCAGTCCAATCACGAGTCGGAAACCTAAAAGTCAAGGAGCCATCATTCTTAGACCAGTTTCGGCATTATTGTGCCTCATCAGTAAGAAGTAGATAGTTCGACATCGTATCTATAAACGATGTCTGAAAATTGTGCTAGACTAGCCCAGTACTCGATACGATCAGTTGAGTTATCGAGAACAAGGAAAGCCCAACACCACCTTCACTTAAAAAACAAAGTTGCAGTAAGTAGACAGCCCACAGTGCAGTCCATCCGGATATACAATGCTCAACCACCCGATTTAACAATGAAGAAATATCCAATCTCAAAAGTGGGTTCTATGAAAATCAATAAAATTAAAAGAAAATAATTTTCTCAGCGTCATTCTCAAAGTCTTCTTCGTGGTGCAACTCGTATATAACTTCTGTTATATGTTGGAATGACGCTGAGAAAATTATTTTCTTTAATTATCTTGATTTTCATAGAACCCACTTTTATTACTTCGTTATTTTTTTTCGTTTTAATTATTTAATAGAATCATAAGTATTTCCATAACCATTGCCAGACAGATCATTATTGTCTGGTAACATCATTTAATGTTATTTTTTTTAAATTCCTTATTTTACACCCGTTTTCCATAAAAGCTAGGCGTCCTAATAATGAATCCCTTCAAAAAAAAAAAAAGCTGCAAAGTCTTACAAAAATACCCATTTTGAAAAAGTAATAAAAATCAACTCACCTAATAAGATTCTCGTTTGGAATATGATTCCTCGAATATCTCTGCTGAATGTTATTCTTATTCCCATCCACCCTTCCCTGTCTGTGTTTCCTTCCCGCTTCGTGAAACGCAAAATACGCCCTGAAGAAGGCCCTGACGATAGCCCACCGAAACACGGCCACCGGATCAGCACCCACCAACTCCCTGACGAACGCCATCGAACTGTTTTTTAATACTCCAACGATGTCTTGGCGCATGAGATCGAGGTTCTTCTCCCGCATGTCTGTCACTTGATATTTGACTTTGCCGGCGTAGTGAACAATAATGAAGGCACCTTCTTTTTTTTGAGGCTTTTGGTAGAATTTGTTGTCTTTGTGGACCGTGTTGAATTTTTGTAAAAGGGTTTCGTTTGTTGCTCCAGGAAAACTAAAAAAATTGAGTTTTTAAATTGCATTTAAAAAACGACCACGCACCATTTAAAGCTAAAAAAAGGTCCCGGTCAAATTGGCTGAAAATTTTGTGAATTCTGATTAAAGAATATGAAGTCCGAAATGACTCGATTTTATGTTATAAGCATCAGAAATCTTGGAAAAATGGGTAAAAAACACAAAGTCCTAATTTTCAACTTTTACAAATTTGGGCATCTAAAAAAATTAGGGCCTCAAAAGTCTATTCTGAAATCAAAATCCGACGGTTGGCCACGGTTTTTGAAAATATCACAAAACAAGTATACAGGGTCCGGGAAAGCTCTGTCGTATTTCCTATTAACTCTTATTGTATAAAACTTTTTACGTTATAAAATTATTTTCATGAATACAGGGTAGTCCATTAATAAACTAGCCAAATTACTTAATTTTTTAGAATTGACAAAATATTTTTTGTAAAACTCCCAGCCACCTCGGCGAAACAACCTTTTTCCAAAAAAACATTTGAATTTGCACATACCTTTCAGATTTAACGTTAAAACTTTAAAATTACCAATATACAAATACAAAGGACTGAACATTTTTTTAGACTTAGTTTCAAATTTTTATTTTGTAAAGGGTGGTCTAAAATAACATTCCAAAACTTCGATTGAAGTGTTTTCAGTTTTTTCAAATGGGACACCTTGTATAAGTATTCATCATAACAAAACTGCCTAAGGCTGTGAAATAAAATCACACTTGTTCCCAAGAACAAGGACATTAAAAATGTCCTACACTGCACCAGCGTCTGGACTTCAACAACTACTCCTTGGGCTATATGCCCCACCAGGTATTGAATTACGAAAGTCCAGACGTGGTTTGGAGCCCGACCAAGTCGGGGCTTTAAACCAAAAACTTCGATTTTGTTATTAAAGGGGCTTGCCATTCTTAGACCGGTTTCGGTATTATTGTACCTCATCAGTAAGAAGCAGGCTAGCTCGACATCCTATCGCTAAAGGATGTCTGAAAATGAATTCGACTCGCCACGTTCTTTATAAAAGTGTTTGCGTTAGAGCAAGTATATCACGAACGAGGAGAGCCAATCTTCACTTTAATAACAAAATCAAAGCTTGCAAAACTATAGAAAACTACAACGAAGGTAGAATTTTTTGAACCATAAAAATTCCAAAAAAGGACCATGGACGTAACCAGTCTAAGAATGGCAAGCTCCTTTAATAACAAAATCGAAGTTTTTGGTTTAAAGCTCCGACTTGGTCGGGCAGCAAACCACGTCTGGACTTTCGTAATTCAATACCTAGTGGGGCATATAGCCCAAGGAGTAGTTGTTGAAGTCCAGACGCTGGTGCAGTGTAGGACATTTTTAATATCCTTGTTCTTGGGAACAAGTGTGATTTTATTTCACATCCTTAGGCAGTAATTTTCAATCACAAAATTAAATATAATTTATTTTCATTTCATTTAATAAACAAATTGGCAATGCCGCCATATTTATCTGCTAGATATATGTAAATTATATTATAATGAGACACAAGATATCTTCGTTCCCGCGCTCGTATCAGTCACGTGTTCCGTTTTATCTGGAAACATCCAACTGGCCTAGTCGAAGCTAAGAAACAAAACGTACTTCCGGCTCACGCCATTATATCTTCAAAAATCCTCGCGTAGACCACAGTTCATACGACTGCAAATTAGTCAAAATAACGGTAAAATATCTCATCTGGCTTAATTGCGCTCGCAACAACAACGAAATCAAATCCAGTAGTTTAAGGTCAGAATTTAAGTGACCTAAACATTCTTTCTGAGTGGTTGATAAGTAGTGTAAACTATTCCACTGTTATTGTTAGATCTGTTCATCATTACGTTTTAATCATTGAAAATTTAATAAAAAGTGTTAAACTCACAGTGTATGTTTTATTTGGGAGTAACTGGTTGTAAGAAACAACTACACTCCATTTTACAAATCAAATTCAAACAGCGTTTTAGGAGACATCATAGTAATCAAACCGAAATCGGCTGTCCTTGCAAACGGCTGCTTTCAGTGACAAAATACGACAAGGCTGTTCTCTCTTTGGATCAAAAGTAGATAATCAATCAAGTAATGAACAATGTTATTGTTTTAAAGACAGTGACAGTGGCTGTGTGGACGTAGTGGCTTTCTGTTTATCAACGTCCAATTTTCGAGGTAATCCCCATCAAATGAATGGGAAAATTGCAGGAGATGGATAAGTGATGAGTGTTGTTTTTTCCTGCAAGGCTTCTATGTCAATAATGGGCTGATCGTCCTTAAATTCTGCAGGTACTTCTTCCTTTCTTTGCTTACTGGATTCATCAAGTTTGGTTTTCTTTGTTTCAATATTCTGATTTCTTTCTTCTCTTCTTGCTCATCGTGTTGAACAATTTTTTCTCGCACTCCGAAATGCTTTTGCTTATGGACAAAACATTTATCCGGCTCCGGAAAATCATGAAATACAACGTCCAGACATTTATTAGAGTTATTATTACACCCTGGTTATTACTACAATTTCGGTCATTATTTATCTCAAAAATCGATTTTCCCGTTTGACGTAATGTATTTCTTATGGAATCTTCCCCCTACTTTGTGTTCGAAAACAAAGCGCCAGATGGCGTATCGCAGGGTGTCAGATCCCAATCAACAACAATTCTAGTTTATTTGAAAATTATCCAATTTCATTTTATAAAGGAGCTCGATGCTTAAAAAACACAATAAAAACAGCAAAAATAAATCTGAACTCTCACTAGAGAAACAATAGACATTCTGACATTTCGTTAAGCGAGAACAGCCTACTTAGATTTTGACCAAAAATGCGTTTTTTTCTAAATAACTTTTAAATTACAAAATGTAGGTACGCAGAGTAGATGAATACTTATACAGGGTGTCCCATTTGAAAAACTTTATTTTGGAATGTTATTTTAGACCACTCTATACAAAATAAAAATTTCAAACTGTCAAAAAATCTTCAGTCCTTTTCTTTGTTCATTGATAAAGTTGAAAAATTGTGTTTTTGTCCATTTTTCCAAGGTTTCTGATGCTTATAACCAAAATTTGAGTCATAGCATCTTATTCGGACTTCATATTCCTTAATCAAAAAGATTTGAAGAATTTTTCAGGAAATATTCAGCCAATTTGACCGGCACCTTATTTACTTTTAAATGATGTGCATGATATTTTATAAACAGATTAAAACCTAAATAGGGGAAAATTTAATTGTAAAGTTAAGAATAGGCGTTTTTTAATATTCGAAATATTTATATATTTTTTTCACAACCTCAAAGTAAAAAACATGGCGAAAAATCGCACATTGTGATAAAAAATAAAAACGAAACCTTATAAATGATTATAGTGAAAGAGTTAATTACTTACTTGCATTGGTCATCCAATAAAAATATCAACCCATTAGGCTTGCCCTCAATCAACTGCAAACACCCCGTATTATCCATAAACTCTATATTTGTCCACCTTAAGGAATAAGAACAATTAGTATTTGTATTTTTGGGTACAGATACAGATTTTTAAGAGTTTTATATCGATTGGAAAACGTCCAACATATTTAACTAACCTAAATAATAAAATCCAATCCTCTACACTAAATAAAAGTCAAATCCAACAAATGAAAATAGAATAATTAAATTTTCAATAAAAATTTATAACTAGGCGGCGCGCTTCTGGTCATTCGCAAACAAACAATTCACAGTGACCGTGAGATTAAGGCTCTAGATGGTCCGCTATTATTCGGAATTCCGGTAGATTTGAATGTAGCGCGAGGTCTGAACCAATAAAAACCGATAATTTGAATAGACCGCGAAGTCGGAACAAATAAAAATTTAGGGGAGTGGGTGGCTCAGCGGTAGAGCACTGGACTCATAATCCAAGGGTTGTGGGTTCGAATCCCACCGACGGCAGAAATCATTTTCTGATTTTTAATTAATTAAAAATTTAGAAAATGATTCTCATATACTAGGTGTGATTCCTCACTCGACCATTCACTGTTGGGTTCTAATTAACAGTGCTGTTTCTAAAGTGGCGCTGGGAAACAGTAACAAAGCCTACACAGAACACGAGGCTAATAACCATAGTTGAAGTAAAAAAAAATAATTTTGCACAAGAGACTAAACCACTTTCCGCTCGGTCTAAAAAGCGAGCGAGGCGTGGAAGAAACGTGGATTTTTTGACCCCATTGCAGTCGCTCCTGGGCACTCAAGAAGACATGTCATAATCAAATTTTAGAACTCATAGTTTTTCATAAATACGTTCTACAATCAGTGAATAACAAATTCGTTGCTCGGAGCCGCCACCTTGAAAAGGGTTTGGCTCAAAATGGAGGGGAAGCGGCCATCTTGAAAAGGGACGTGACTTAAAAGCGGAAGCGATGAGGCATCTTGAAAAGGAGCGGGACTGAAAAGGTAAGGGTGGGGGGAAGCGGTCATCTTGAAAAAGGGGCATGGTTTAAAAGTGGAGGTGCTGAGGCCATCTTGAAAAGGAGCGGGGATTAAAAGTCCCATACTCTACTCAATTGCTTGGCTAATAACTAAGCAAGAGTTGTATCTTTCTTACTCCTTTTAACCAGTTCAGAGATCATCTAATGAATGGAGTTTTGTTAAGTATCGCATTTTATTCCACCTCTACAACAAAGTATTCGAGAACGAATAGGAAACAGCTATAGTGTATTTGAAAATCAAGAGAGAGTAAATTCCCAGAATAAAAAGTAATTCGGTATGCAAAACTATAGTACAGTACGTGCGGTAAAACTTCAATATTTGTAATGCATTCTAAATTGTTTTTGTTAATTTCAATACAAAATTTATTAAATTTCTTGGACTATCACATTATTTTATGATCTCTCATTGTTACTACAGTAGGCCTAAGAGGATTAACGTGCGTCATAGGCGTAACCAGAATAGAAAGGGATAATTGTTATTTAACGACCTCCGAATGGCAACAGCTTCTAATGACAGATATTTTGACTTAAATAGTTTCTAGAAATGCAGTTATTTGATTTTCGATAAACGTGACAAATAGTAGTGACTAAAAATGGAAGCAGTTTGTGAGTATACGCCAGTGAAAAAATTAAAACTAGACCATTTATCGCTCAATGAAAAGAGTGCTGTAGTGAATGTGTACCACTATTTTAAACATCAAAACAACATCTAAGGCAATGGGATATGGAAAATCTACAATATATAGAGTTCTAAAGGAGGAAAAATCAGGTGGAGTAACCTCACCAAAGCCGAAATCAGGTAGACCAAAACTATTAAAAGTCAACGTGGACGAGTTTTTTAAAAATGCTATTCGTAAGCTTGTTCACTCATTTTTTATAAACAAGCAAATACCAACTTTAGATAAAGTTTTGCAAGCCATTACGAATGATGTTGATTTACCCACAATAAGCCGGGATAAACTATGGAAAGTGTTACATGAGTTAAACTTTAAATTTGAAAAAATGGGCAGACACTCAATGCTAATTGATTCTGAAGAAATTGTATGTTGGAGAAGACAGTACCTCAGAAGAATACAACAAGTTAAAGCTCAAAATAAAAACATTTATTATTTAGATGAAACATGGGTTAATGAAGGACATTGTGTAGGAAGAGTTTGGAAAGACAAAAATATAAAATCATCCCATCAAGCTTTTCTAGAAGGATATACTACTGGTTTTAAGGAACCTATAGGAAAAGGTAAAAGATTAATTATTTGTCATATAGGCAGTACAAACGGTTTTTTTGAGAATGGTTTACTCTTATTTGAATCAAAAAAAACCGTTGATTATCACGAAGAAATGAATGGAGACGTGTTTGAGGAATATTTTGAACAGATGATTCAATTCATACCAAAAGGATCGGTTATTGTAATGGACAATGCAAGTTACCACTCCAGATTACTTGAACCTTTACCAACCACTAAATGGAAAAAGGGTGAAATTGCAAAATGGTTATCTTCTAAAAATTTAGCCTTTGACAATACAATGCTGAGGGCAGAATTGTTAACTATTGCTAAAAAACATAAGCAAAATTATAAAAAATATAATATTGAGGAGATAGCCAAAAAACGAGAAATTGAAATCCTTCGTTTACCACCCTACCATTGTGAGCTGAATCCGATAGAATTAATATGGGCTCAAGTTAAAGGTTATGTTGCCAGAAATAACACTACTTTTAAATTATCAGATGTTAAAAATCTCTTCAATAAGGCAATATCTGAAGTAACAAGTGAAAATTGGCAAAAATGTATTAGACACGTTACAGAAATAGAAAAAAAAATGTGGGAGCTAGATAACATAATTGATATTACTATAGAGCCCATTGTAATTTCTCTAGAATCAGATGGTGAATCTTCTGACACAGAGTGCGAGGAACCATAACTTTAAAATTATTAATTTATGTACTTTAATTTTATTTTTAGATTTTTATTTTTTAAGATTTAATATTGTCGTATTTTTTGCATGTTGCTCGTCAAATTTTATCCTTGCGGTTGGTTTTTTTTTTCTCATATACCTACTTAATTGTTTTTTTAGCTCCTCATATTAATTTATAAATACCTAATTGTAATTATCTGTACATATTATATACATATTTTGTAAATAAACATATGCCTAAAACAAAATGCCTAAAATAATATTGACTTTTTCTTCATTTTACCCAAATTAAATTACTACTTACGAATTATGTTTATCTATCTAAAATTGGTAATCTAGGTATAAATAACTAAAACAAATTAAATATTTCTATTTCCATATTAATTTAATTTTGAAAACGCACGTCTATGGTTTACTGCCTTTAACACTGATAACTGCAAAACATTTCTGGGAATTTACTCTCTCTTGATTTTCAAATACACTATAATGAAGGTAACGTAATTATATAGTCCACTTCTGTCTTAGCCAAATATTAAGGTAATTAGGTCTGGAACAGCACAATTCCCGTCTAATTAATGTTAATATTATTATAATTATTGAAAAATAATTTTTTTTTACCTTATTCCTTCCTTTCTGTATTCTTCTTGCTCATATTTGAACACGTGCTGATTAAAATAGTATTGAAGATGTTCGTTAGCGTAATTTATACAGAGTTGTTCAAAACTGTTGTTCAGACCAAAATCTTCAAAGCCAAAAATATCCAGCACGCCAATGGAATTTCCCTGGTGTTCTCTGAGAGTGTCTTTTTTCGATAGAAGAGCATGATTTACCTATAAATAAATATATTCAAGAAAGGCTCCTATTATATATAAAAGGAGTTAATTTGGTGCATAATTATTGATCATCTTATAGTAACTGAAATTCTACACATATTCAAGTTCAAGCTTTTGGTCAATATCTGGCTCTGGCAACTGGTAAAAAACAATGTAAACTCCTGCCTGTCGTAAACGAACCTAGATGCTAGTTATAGTATAAAATCAGTTGTATTTTTAAGGCGACTTACTTGGAGTACTATCCAATCAAAGAGAGCGCCATAGAGACATTTTGCCATTGCATCACGGCTAGCTATAGCTTCGGGAAGACGGTAATTGATGACGAGTGTTTCACCGGAAGCTCGCGCCCTCTTAGCGGTTAGAGCTTGCATTAAAGTTTCCTATAAAATAAAAAAATACATTATACAATTTTTCTTCAAAAAAAATCTGAAAAACAAAGAAATATGTAGTGTTATTTTTACCTGTTTAACCCTAAGCAGTTCCGATATAAGCAATACCACTTCAGGATTTTTCACACCGACAGACTCGTCATGATGATAAGCGCTTTTTCTTGGTTGAAACTCTACGTTTCCCAGCAATAGCACAGCCGATAAAACAGAAAACAGTCTCCGTTGTTTTTCGGTTGTAAATCCAACCATTTCCATAGACTGCTTTAATCTAGAGAACTCATAACTTTCGTCGGTGTTATCTAAGGCTCCACAAGATTTGTTGAGATAATAGTACTGATCTGGACGCTTGAGATGTAGTTGTTGTTTTTCTTGTTCGTTTGCACCTAAATTGTAAAAAGTTTAATTAATGTTTGCTCTGACACGCTTTAAAATTATTAAAAAATATATTTAGTTTTTCTTTTAATTTCTCAACATTTAAACAGTAGAGTGAAATTAGACGAAAATATTCTGAAAATGGATGTAAGGAGCTAAGTCAATTTTTTTTAATTTTTTCGATTTTATACATAAAAAGAAGCTTTTAAAAAAATTTCAATAAATTTGAACTGGAGCTTCGCAAGATATGCGCCAAAAACGGCATTTTTGGTATTCTTCGAGTGGATTGCTTCAGTATATTTTAAATATCTCCGCCTCTAAGAGTCGTGGAAAAATAAAAAAAAAATAAAAATGACCTTGATGACCTTTAAAAATGTATCCTAACCTCAAAAAACGAATTCGCGCACATAATTTTTTTTTTCTGAATTGGCAATAAATAACCAAAGAATCCTCGAATTTTCATAAAAATTAGAGAAAATATGTATTTTTATGTAGGGAAGACATGGTAAAAATTAAAAAAAAAAATGTATTTGTCCAGCCAAAATCGGCATTTTTCGAAAAAAAATTAAATTGGCCGCCATTTTTGGAAAAACAATAGTAGAGAAAAAATGTTTATCCTAAAAACAAGGATTTTATTTCTTTATTTAAAGTGCCCAATTTAGGGAATAATAAAAAATAAAAATTCGATTTTCATTTTTTTCAATTTTTTTATCGCTATATTTATGATTGATTCTCTTAGAAAAACTGTATTTCAGTCCAAAAAATGTTTAAAAAAATAAAAAAACACATTTTTTTTTTAATTTTTACCATGTCTTCCCGACATAAAAATAAATATTTTCTCCAATTTTTAAAAAAAATTCGAGGATTCTTTGGTTATTTATTGCCAATTCAGTAAAAAAAATGTGCGCGAATTGGTTTTTTGAGGTTAGGATACATTTTTAAAAAACCCTACGATACAAATCGATACTCGGTCATTTTATTTTTTTTTTTTATTTTTCCACGACTCTTGAGCCGGAGATATTTCAAAAATAATGAAACAATCCACTCGAAAAATACCAAAAATGCCGTTTTTGGCACATATCTCGCGAAGCTCAAGCCCAAATCTTATGGAATTTGGCTGAAATTTGGATATGTTGTTCGTTTCGGCATCCTAAGCAAAAGTCTCAATGGGCACAAAGCTCAATTTTGCGTATTTCGGCTCCTATGGAGCTCCAAAGCTCCACGGATTTAACATTATTTACTACTTAAAAAGGTAATCTTTTCAAAAGTTTAGTATTTGCTGCGTTAAAAAAAAGTACCCTCTTATGTCTTCGAGGTCGCTGCATTCAAATCTAATGCCAATATAATAATATTGACAGTTTACAGGTGTCAAACTAACTGTCAAACAGCATGTAACAATCATAATTGATAAAACTAATATATGTAAACATATGTTTTTAAGGTTGCTCAATTCAAATCTGTTGTCAAAAAGACGATATTGACAGCTGTCAAACAACAAGCAATAATCAAAATTGATAAAATCCACAAATATATGTTTCTGAGATCGCTAAATTCAAAACTGATGTTAAAAAATCGATATTGACAGTTGACAGCTGTCAAACAGCATGTAACAATCGAAATTGATAAAATTGACATGTAAGCATATGTCTTTAATGTTGCTTAATTCAAATCTGATGCCAAACAGACGATATTGACAGTTGAGTACTATCGTTAGTTAAATATTTGACTGTGCATGATAATGTGTCAAGATAGAGTAATAATTATATCACAGCAATCATGCTTCAGTTGTTTTTAAAATATCGTTTTGTATAGCTACATGCTGTTTGACAATTATTTGACAGCTGTCAACTGTCAATATCGATTTTTAATATCAGTTTTGAACTCAGCAACCTCAAAAACATATATTTACATGTGGATTTTATCAATTTTGATTATTGCCTGTTGTTTGACAGCTAGGTGACAGCTGTCAACTGCCAATATCGTCTTTTTGACAAGAGATTTGAATTGAGCAACCTTAAAACATACGTATACATATTAATTTTATCCATTTCGTGTTACATGTTGTTTGACAGCTGTCAACTGTCAATATTATTATATTGGCATTAGATTTGAATGCAGCGACCTCGAAAACATAAGAGGGTACCCGTTTAACGCAGAAAATACTAAACTTTTGAAAAGATTACCTTTTTAAGTAGTAAATAATGTCAAATCCGTGGAGCTTTGGAGCCGAAATACGCAAAATTGGGCTTTCTTCTGCCCATTGAGACTTTTGTTTAGGATGCCGAAACGAACAACATATCCAAATTTCAGCCAATTTGACCGGGAGCCAATTCCTATAAGATTTATGCGGGGTCCTTTATTGAAAATTTTTTTACAAGCTTCTCTTTATGTATAAAATCAAAAAAATTAAAAAAATTTGACTTGGCTCTTACATCCATATAAAATTCTAATTTCATTCCACTAAAAAACATTACCATTAAATAATTTTTTCAGTAAAACTCTAAATAAATATGGAATATTCAGTTTTATAAAATGTGAGATTTATAAAGATCAAAATATTGAATTAAAATAAACTTGAAAAGTGCCGTCAAAAATATTTTGGCTAAATAAATTAAAAAACACTTCTAATTGAGGTATCAATAATTTATATATATAGGGTTTCATTGGGAAATCATGAGTCCTACACCGGGTTTTTTTATCCAATTTACCCATTTCTTTAATTTATCCAAATTTACGCATCACACTGTATTTTTTATACTTGATATATATTTTCTGCGTCGATTATAGTAATGAATATTGCATGAATAAAATTTGTTGACCAGATCTGGCTTAGTAAAAAATTGACAAATTTGTTATACCTCAAAGAAACACCATGTAATCAGATTTTGATGAAAAAAAATTATATTCGAAAAGAGCAGAAAAAAATAAGTTACAATAAATACTTTTGTTTTTTCGCCAACAATTCTACTACTAAAAATTTCAAGGTAAATCTAAATATTTTTGTAACAGGATATAAAATTAATTTTTGTCGTCAACTTGAGAAATAATAATTTAAATGTAATCATTAAAAATCTTTAAACCATCATATTTCTTAATTTGTGTTATAAAAAAATATTTTTCTGGCATTTTTTCGACTAACCTTCAAGTAGATAATAAAACACATGGTAGTTCCTCTCGTAACGGCCTTGTGAGCATATCCTAGATTTTTCCAAAAGGTATTTTTGAACGACTGCCCCGTGAACCATGCCATTCTCCTTGTAGTTGACTTGGATGAACTTTCCAAATCGACTGAAAAAAAATAGTGTTATTAACAAAACGGTTCAGAACCTAAAGCAGTTTCAAAAATATGTATCGACTAGTCAAAACAAGTAAAAAGACTGATAATGCTTTCTTAACAAATCTGGGTAAAAGGATGAAACAGTTCTGTAATTTGATATACCCCATTATATCGAATTTAAGCTTGTTTAAGCTTCTGTGGTATATTTTAATTCATTTGGGAATGAAATACCGGGTGAGCCAATCTACAAAGATTAGATGTATATTTTAAAATATTTCAAATTATATAGGGTGCTTCAGAAATACGCTACATTATACACCTTTTTTTTTAAGATTTCCCCGTTTGCATACGTTTATGTCCCTTCTTGTCTGCTTTATGAATGTTCATGACGTCCCACACGTTAGTACAGCCGGTTGTTTAAAAGAAAAAATAAAATAGAAGAATTGTTTGCTAATTAGTCGTAAACTTATCCCCAACCCAAAAATGTATGACTGGCCTGTTAACTTATTGCCAGTGCCATTAAATTAATTAAAAAACCCAAAAATTTATGAACGTTTTTTTAGAAATTATTGGTGGGTGCGCTAACTTGTGAGCAGTTATATATTTTTTAAATGCCACACCCTGTATTTTATTGAAAATTTAGAAAGAACAGTTCAAGGGAACTTCAAAAATATAATGAATTTCTTAAATTTTATAACATACAGCCAATAGTAAGACATATTTTGACGCCTTGTATTTAGTAATATTCAAATATAACCCTTATTTGCATTACATTAAGTATTTTTATAGTTTACGGGATTTTTAATAAAGGGTTGAGCTGGAATAAAACCTAACGATAACCTTAAATTTTTAAATGGAACACCTATATGCTTAATGAATAGCTATTATTTTACTTTCAAATATGGCATTTAGAGATTAAATTAATAATCAAAGGTAATAATACCACGACTCCTCCAAATTTAATCTATAAAATTTGAGAGGACGAGTGGTATTTGGAAAGGTTATTTTTGGAATCATTTTGTATTAAAAACAGACAAACAAAGGCACCTTATACCCAAATGTTGAATATTTTCTTTTAAATTTAAACGTCAAATATTGATGTAATTGATTGTATGTATGTATATAAGTTGCCTATCTAGTAGTACTCAAGATTATTTATATAAGGGTAATGTTTAGACTTGTCAGTCTTAAAGGGATTTATGGATGGAGATCTCTGTGTTGTGTGTTAAAGTGATTTAAAATAAACGAATAAAAACAGGTTAGTTTACAAATATATTTTGAAATTTGGGTATTAACATAGATTTGCAATACATTTTAGTATAACAATAATCTTTATAATACTAAATAAAAGTTGTCAAATATTTGACAATTCAAAAAAGGTAAAGTTGTAAAAAAACAAAAACGAAGAGACGGTTTTATCGACAGTAATATCCCAAGACCTTGACAAATAGCCGACTATTTTTATTGTATCTAAATTTCGAGTTTATTTTAGGATCAATTCGTCGAGACTTAATTTTTACATTAATAATCAGAATAACTCCCGAGAGCTTTAGCTCGAGGGAGTTATTCTTTGATTATTAATGCTAAAATTGTCGAGACAAATTGTAAAATATACGAGAAATTTAGTAGCAATAAAAATAGTAGCTAATTTGTCAAGGTCGCGTTATATTTAATAAGATTATTTCCCGAGTCACAAAAAATTCTGTACGTACGTATAAATTATACTAGTTTTGCTCTTTACTGTCTTGACAGGTACGTTTAATTTAATTATATTATCAATTTCTTGAAGATTTTTACTCCCGAATCTACTCATTGTTAATACTTTTTAACAAAATGGGTCAAATTTAATTCTGTAATAAACTTTAATGGCAAACTGTCAAAATTCAGGTTGACAGTAGCGTATGTTTGTCGTAAAATGGACGGTATTACATAAAAAGGAATGAATGAATATATTTATAGTTTCAGAAAAAGTGCGAAATCAGTTGGATTTGTGTATTTGCTACTAAAGATCGATAATTTGTTAACTATAAGCAATTTTATAATACCCATTAGTATAGGTTTTATTTGAAAAATTTGAAATTTACGGGCGGCTTCTTTATTGTTGGATACCGTCCTTCAGGTGAATATTGAGGACGATGTTCAAATAGCCGAATATTTACCACCAAGGTGAATAGTCGCTTTATTTTGTTTTGATTGGCTGCGTCAAATCAGTTTCCAAGCACGTGATTGGTTAAAAATTGATATTTGACAGGCAAGGGAAATATTCAACGGTAAACATGTATCTTTAATTTTGTTAATATAATACCCTCTATATCTATAATATTGTTATTTTTTGACCCATCCAGTACAAATAAGATTATTCAATAAAACAGATTTAACCCTTTCGCTGAGGCAAATTTTTGAAGAGGTCCGGAAAATGCACCACTATTTTTTATTGCCATTGTTTTAATAGGTGCACGCCGCACAACTGCGCCTTCCGCATTTTGCCAAACATGAACAAGCCGCACAAGCGCGCTTTCCGCAGCGAAAGGGTTAAGCACCGATTTAAATTTATTTCATAAAAATAAAATCATTTATTTTAGTCAATTTTGACGTGGTTTTTCTACCTCAATTCCCCTCTCATGTTGAATTTGAGTTCCCTCGGATATGTGTTGTAGCTTTTAAATTAATTTTGTAAATTTTTGTTACACATAATAATAATAATAATCGACACCTTAACAAAAAATTTTTTAATGATAAATTCATAACAATTTTACATGGAATTGATTGAATTATAAAAAAAAAATTATGGGACATCCTGTATAAAATTGTCTTGTGTAATACGTTTTCCGTTTAGAGTTAACTGTTCTTTGATAGCCACATAATATATGATTTTAATATTTTAATCACGTTTGACTGCCTCTGAATATTGGTTAGTGTAGCCACTTAACCAGCGTATTCATGTCATGTTAGAATTATCATTAATTTCGAAGAATTTTTTTCCGGTCTTCTTTTTGTTTTCATTTTCGAGTCGATGCTGATAAAATGCCGTAATTGCTCTATTGGAAGGTAGTAATATAAAAACAATTAATTTTTTTTAGTATTTTTCGATTTTTAACGGTGATATAAATACCTCAAGAAAAAAAAAGAAACATAAGATGATAATAGAGAGGGAATTCATCCCACATGACTATTTGAAATAACTAGAGTCAACTAGCTCCTCCATCTGCAAAATCTGTTGATCGATGAAAAGGCAGATTATTCTTTGTTATCCTCTAATAGAATCAAAAGATCAGTATCACATACATCTCCGATAATAAATAATTATAGTATGTTGAATTTTATTAAACTTAAGAACACTTTTTATTATTATCTATTTATTAAACAGAACAACGCTTTTTGCTACAACGTGCTTTTCTTAATTCTACTAACTTAACCTCAATCTTCTTCTTCTTTTTTACTTCACTATGACTCTACTGTAAACATTATTCTAACATAGTATAGTAGAAACAGGAGATAGATATAATATGTTGGCTTGAAATATAAAAGTTTGGCTTGGGCTTGAAAGTCAAGCTTAGATTGGCTTGATTTTTGCGGATACAGACTTGGCTTGGTTTTCAAGCTCTTCCAAACTTTATCAATCTTTCAGCTATGATGGCCGTGGAACACGTACCTACCCTGTCACGTACTCAGTGACAGCATAAACAATTGCCCAACTACCACTGTTTATCTACTGTTTTCTTTTAGATATCATTGATTGCTTAATGGGTTTAGTATAAATATGAACCAGACAAAAGTCCCCAATTCCGACGAACCGATTACTTTTACTGTTTTAAAAATTAACTAAATTTAAGATATCTTTTACAAGTGACGGTTGGTTATCGAATACAACACGAAGGTTTTATGACATTTTATTAGATTTTGTCGTAAGTAATATCATAAGGGCATACGTTAAAAACAAAGTCAACTTTATTCGTAAGTAATATCATAAGGGCATCTAATTTTTCCGAAAGAAATCGAAAAAACACGTTCCTAAGTAATATTTTAACAAGACTTTGTTAAAAAAATATTAATTTGCATTCGGTTTTTTCGATTTTTTTCACAGAAAAAATTAAATGCTCGAATGGTATTTGACAAGACTATTTCATGAGTAACAGATTATTCTAAATAAAAATAAATAAAAACGTTTATTAACCTGTTGACATGTACATTACATATATAGGAATCGTCGAGTTTACAAAGAAATCTAAGTAACAAAAAAAAATAGATAAAGATACAAATGAATAAAATATTTATCTAACAGAACAAAGTTAGGTAAATTAAAAAGAGATAATGAGAAACAAAGGGTATTAAACTACATATAATTATAATATATAAATAAGACGTCTCTTTAGTTACCAAAAAATTCATCTAAACTATATATAGATTGTCCCAGCAGAAAACGTTTTAATTTAGATTTGAAATTTACTAAATTTGGACAATCAATCACATCTTGAGGTAAGTGATTATACATTTTAAGTGCTAAACAATTTGGTGCTTTTAGCGAGATATTATATTTGTAAAAAGATACATGATATTTGTTACATTGCCTTGTGTTATATTGCACGAATTTCTTTTGGGAATATTTTCTATTATTCTTAATATTCTTTTTTGTACGATAAAAACATCAGGTGATAGAGTAGACAAACCCCAGAACGCAATGCCATACCTAAACCTGGACTCAACCTAAGCATAATATAAGCTAACTAACTGGCCCTTTGTTAATATTTGGCTTAGATTTCTAAATAAATAACAGAGGGAATTTAATTTTGAAATTAATGAGTAGCAGTGCTCTTTCCAGTTTAAATTTCTGTCAATAGTTATGCCTAAGAATTTAACACTAACTTCATCTGAGGATATTAATGACTCTTTTACAGTTATGTCAATATTGTTGCAGTTATTTTGCCAGTTATGTAATCTAATCATTTTTGTTTCTGCATACACATAGCTTACAAAACATACTACCTATTATACAGGGTATATCATAAGGAATGGTCAATATTTTAATCATAGGTTCAGGACATCCAAATATTAATATTTTACTAAATAACTCTGGGTCAAATGTTATCTACTACTAAGATACAGGGTGTTGAAGATAAAATTAATTTTTCATTTTTTTGCAATAATTTCTTCAATATATTGACTTGAAATTTGGCATGGTTATATTTTTAAGTTAGTAAATCATAAGCGTGTTGTCAATTTTGAGATTGAATAAAGAGGGCGCCTCCTACACTCTACTGGATAAAGAAAAGTATCAATTTTTTTGTATTCCTGGCCTTTTTTGAATTTTTTTCAAGTCTTTATAATACACCCAGTAAATTTGAACAAAGAAGGTGTACTTGTTTTATTAGCATAAATTCAGCTCATTTCGAGATATTTGCATTTAAAATATTCCAGCCACAGTAGCTATTTAATTTACTTTAACATATTTCAACATAGAAGGCTCTGAAACTAAAATAAAAATGTACAGCTGTCAAATAATTAATTGTTAGATGTAATTTTGTTCACTAAATTCCACCTAAGTAGGTAATGAAAATGCCATGACACAACCATTTCTCTAATTCAGAAATGAGAGATATGATTTGTGTTTATATGCACAAATAAATGTTTCTGGACTTGCTGCTGCCATCTAACAATCTAACAATTAATTATTTGACAGCTGTACATTTTCATTTCAGTTTCAAAGCCTGCTATGTTTAAATATGTTAAAGTAAATTAAATGGATACAGTGGCTAAAATATTTTAAATGCAAATATCTCGAAATGAGCTGAATTTAAGCTTTTAAAATAAGTATACCTTTTTTGTTCAAATTTACAGGGTGTATGATAAAGACTTAAAAAAATTCAAAAAAGGCCAGGAATAAATAAAAATTGATACTTTTCTTCATCCAGTAGAGTATAGGTGGCGCCCTCTTTATTTAATCTCAAAATTGACAACACGCTTATGATTTACTAACTTAAAAATATAACCATACCAAATTTCAAGTCAATATATTAAATAATAAAGAAATTATTGAAAAAAAAAAAACGAAAAATAAATTTTATCTTCAACACCCTGTATCTTAGTAGTAGATAACATTTTACCCAGAGTTATTTAGTAAAATATTAATATTTGGAGGTGCTGAACCTATGATTAAAATATTGATCATTCCTTATGATCTGTATATGCATACATAATAAATATGTAGATATTAATTTGAAAATTGAAAAACAGGTAATTTATTTAATCACAAAATACTACAAACTTAATTATTTATGGTACAATTAAAATATAAATTGCAATTTTGGCACACAGTAGGAGTATTGTTTGAAATCTTTGTTAACTCATTGATAACGTTGGGTGTACGTAAATCATTAATGTTGTTGATGAGTCCAGCTGTAAAGTGAGAAGCTCGAGGTGTGGCTGCAGGATCTTCTGTTTTCTGTTTTTTAGCTTGAGGTTTCTGAGGCGTCACTTCTAAGGGCGTTTATGATGTTGGAATAATGCTCATTATCCATTTGCAGATAAGGCTTAATTGAGTTGGCTGAACTGTGGCCAATAATGTTAATTAATTGTTGTTCACCAACCCCTCCTTTAGCCAGGTTACGGACTGCTGTCGACCGTATAGAGTGGTTTGTTATTTTTATTTCTTTTGCATTTAATCCTGCCTTCTCTGCTGCTTCTTTAGTCCCTTTCGAAAGTTCGTTTTTTCCCACTGGAGTGTATTTGTACCATCCACCTGATTGTTCTTCGTTCCATGATGGGTTTACTGTTAAGAATAATCTATCAGTTGTTATTCTAGATGAACGTTTAACTATTAGAATTTCAAAAAGACGGACTGGACAAAAGGTAGGGTTTTTCGTGTTGGGGACCAGCCATTTACTATCGGCCATTTTTTTCCCCACCCTGGGCCGTTTTATTGAAGAGGATTATGTTCTACTCTTCCTAAAAAGTAGGATTTTTGAAAATCAGTTATTTTAAACATATGTAACTATGTTATCTACCTATTTTAATACCAGAATTATCCACTTCCTCTTTAAAATAATTAACCCGGAGTGTCTTCGTCCCATAATAAAACCATTGGGTAGTATTCTTCCAATTTTAATGAAGCAGAGCTCGATTTCCTTTTATTGGCGCGCGAAACGAAGGAATTTGCAGATATTCCTTCGTTTCGCATTACGAGCTTCCCTATTAGACTTGAAGATAATATCTTTAAATGAATTAAATACTTCATAAAATACATCTCTTGCATTTTTTTTGCAACGGTGTTCCACATTGTCTTCACAACTAGCTCTTTGTAATTTTCACCGTTTTCTTTCTTCATATTCCACGCCCAATCTTTCAGGATTAGGTTTAGTTTCCAAAAGCTCGTATTTGTTTGCCTTGCAGAATTCCGTAAACTGTTTCCATATTGACGTATGGGTTTTAACGGTATCAGATCAATATTAGTCATAGAATCACTTCCAAAGCGACTCATTTTAGGTTTGTTCCAACATAACACAAAACCAGTTTGCGTACTGTCGGGATTCTGCGCAGTCTAGATTTTGTGTTCCAACAAACTTCGGACTCAAACCTGTACAAAAATTTAGTGTTCCAACACAACCAAAACTAATCACAAACCAGTTTATGTACTGTCAAATCTGTTCCTGGGTTTGAGTAGGTACAAATTGTCAAGACTTGCGCAAAACGAGTTTGTAAAACGTCATCCTAACCTGAAAATTTTATGATTGTATTTTTATTATGTAAACATTCATATTATTTAATAGGTACACTTGTGTAAACACATAATTATTAGTTAGGATTGTAGACATCCAAATTTAGAAATATTTTCATTAGTTTTTGTTATTTCTCAAATTCAAAATTTGACATTGGTTGTGACGTTACTGACAGTATAAATTTGACAAAAAATTTGTTGGAACACTTCCGAATTGAGTGCCCGATCCTCGACAGGTCATCGACTAATAGTCGTTGACATGTCGTCGACAATAAGTTGTGGACAAGTTTACGCACAGTCACAAAATTGTTGTTGGAACAAACCTTTTCACTACATAAGCTGACTAGCATTGTTTAAAAACAATATTACAAAATTTATTGATAATAAAATCAGAAAAATTGTTTAGCGTCGTTTTTTGGTGTTCTATGAGACCATAATTACTTGCTATCAATGGTATTGTAATTTTTGGTGACAACAGCTGTCAAGTTTAGCCGCGGGTAAACTTGAAAAAACTACTGACAGGGGCTGTCATACAGTTTTTTCATCTAGAAACCATTTGTAATTCAAAATTGCGCATTTGTGATTGCTGGAAACTAAGACGAGGGAAATAGTCAATGGAAAAGGATCACACTCAAATATTTCAGAGCACATTACAGTTTTAATACCTACACAACAGTCAGTATTTAAGGTGCAACAACAGACAATACCAACAGTAATTTTACTTTTGCCACAGAGTTAGCAAACTTAAATGAAAATTTCCACTCGCTAGAAATGCATTTTGTCTGTTTTGCTCATATTTTAAACTTGGCGGCGCGTCATTTCATGAACATTCTTCAAATTCATATTGATGATTCGAATGAAAAAATGTACGTTTCTGAATCTGATAACAATGATTGCGAACCGGGACCAAATTGTTCAGATGATAAAGTTTACTGTAATTAAGGTTTTGCGAAGAAAATCAAAAAGTCTGAGCAACTTAAAATTAATTTTGAAAAATTTTGTGATAAGACAAACAAATAAATTCACTTTTTCTACTCCTGTACGTTAAATTACTTATTAAATGTGCGCTATCCGTTATATATTAAACCTCATTATAGCACACTTTTCATTATAACACTGATTTTGACCAATAGAAACTCCTACTTTCTATTAAAAAAACTGACTTTGCACCAATAGAAATTTCTACGTTGTAGGTAATGAAGTAGGTTGTTGATATATATTATTGACAGTTCTGTGAAAGCTAATGTCAAAATTATTCTTGTTGTATCAAATAAATTAATAGTTTTCAGTTAAAGTACTTATTTATATTTTGTCGTAGAAAAAATAGTGTATGCCACTTTCATGTAATGGCTATTAATACACTAGCTTAAGATTTAAGGTGTACCTTAAATTCGCGTATGAATTATATGATCGTTGCATAATATAGTATAACACATAAACATTAGGTGGATCTTCTAAAAAATTATGGTTCACAGAGGCGTTGCAGGAAAATATTCACTTTAAGGTAATATCATCCTCAAAAGCCTGAAAGCTTGAAATTTCAATCTTTCTGTAAGAAAAGCTTGGCTTGTTTTTTCAAAGGCTTGCCTTGATTATTCGTAAAAACCAAGTCAAGCCTGCGAATCTCCGGTTATCGAAAAGAAAGGTTTAGTAAATATATTCACTGGTGTTTGGGGAAGAATTTATAAAACATTTTCTAAATCAATGTCAGAATTTTCTTCGATTTTCTAGAACACTTCGTTACTCATAATAATTTATACGGACTTTCCTGTCTGAGAAAGGCTTGTGCAGTATTAGACAAAATAAATAGCAAAATTTACAAACTATACGTATTCCGAATGAATGGGAGAATCCTACCATTAAATTCAAATCAAAGACACCAACGCAACTTGCAGTGACATCCTGACAATGGTCAGAGAAATACCAGTTTGTGGTCGTTTCTTGTGTGCCCGATATACAGGTGGTTGACAAAAGGTTTGTCGCCTACAGCCAGGAGGTCGGTATTGTTTAAGAGAAAAATCAATAAGCTCTCTGCCATGCCGAACGGCTCGAGCTATTTATAATTATATATTCAGAATCGTCAACGGTGGAAGAGTTATATTTAAACGGAAATCAAACGATGGGGAAGTTTTAAAGTGAAAATCAACCGAAAAGGGATGTAGACGATGAGTAAGAAATTTAATTAGAACGCATGAATGGAATAGAGAAATTATTCATAAAAATAAGGTATCAACGGTAAATATTTTAATATTCGCGGCCGGTACTGATTCTTTCGTCAGATGGAACAATTTGTGATGTCCTCCTTTACAATCATCTACACCACACCTAACTTTTAAGCGACATCTATTTGCCATGTGTCCAGGGCCGGTTTAAGGCATACGCAAAGGATGCGGCCGCAGGCGGGCGCCGCGGCCAGGGGGAGCCACAGCTGGAAAATTAGTTTTTCTGAATGTAATGTAATAAAAAGTAGTCCAAACTTAAATTAAATTTTAAAAATTTCCCCAGGCCCAGTGGCGGTTCTAGAAATTAAGGACGGGGTGGGGGGGCACACACATCGCTAGGGCGCCGAGTATTCGGTAAAAGGGGCATATGTATTTAAAGTAATACTGTATTTATCATAAAAAAAATAAATAATAGTAAACGCCTTGTTTTAATATTTTTAAACTCGTCCAGTACGACAGAAAAATCTACGCAATGAGATGATATTTCTCATATCTGCGTAAACCAAATTTTAATTTTTTTGAATTTTTTTTTGTAGATTCTAGGTCCATTTATATCCTAAAAAACTCACTTTTTCCTTCAAAAATGGCCCAAACATTTTTTTTTCGGTAATTTTGACATTGCCAATCGTTTCTTATACAAAATTCATTCTGCGTAAACCAAGTTTTGATTTTTTTTGAATTTTTTTGTAGATTCTAGGTCCATTTATATCCCAAAAAACTAATTTTTTTCCTCGAAAAATGGCACAAACATTTTTTTGCGGTAATTTTGACATTGCTAATCGTTTCTTATGCAAAATTCATTCTGCATAAACCAAATTTTAATTTTTTTAATTTTAATTCCAACTGCGATCGGAATTTCCTAACCAAATTTTATATTTAGCATTTTTACAACGTGCTAATGAGCTGATTAGATTTTGGGCAAAATCGGACAACCGGAAGTGGGGGTTTACTCTTGAGAATGTTCAGATTTTCGCAATTATTATCGTTTCTATTAAGTATATGTAAAAATATTAAGAGAAAAAATTTATTTTAAATTAAATTTACTATAAATTTTGTTTAAAAACTTTTTTCAAATTTTGTATTATAAGCGAGTTAAAAATAAAATATGGAATAACATAGTTGCATAATAGCGCAAGCGCAGTAGAAGTGTTTTGTTTCATGGAGACAATTGTACGCTCTTGCCAGGCATGGCCTGCCTTAAATATGTACGAGTAATTGTGCATGGCCACATCCGATTTTTTCGATACCATCACAGATTCTTTCTTGCTTTTATTTTTTTTTTGCCATGGATTTTTGGTGGAAGCAATGGAATTTAACTCCTCTCCATACCAAATGGAAAAATCTTCTAATGAGATTGGTAGTCCTTGTGAGTCTCGTTGACATTTAAACTTTCCCGAGAATAGGTCAAAAAAGGAGAGAGTTTTTCAACTATGGTTGCGAGTAATTCTGGATTAAAAAGATAAAAAGTACAATTTACATTCTTCATGCTAATAACCATATTATTTATTGCGTTATAAAAGGAAATAGATGACTCCAACTTTTCTTCACTGACTGTACCAAAATTTAATTCTAACATTTTGATTATTCTTGATACATTGTCGGGAGAAACCATTTACCGTTTCTCTCGATTTTCCTTTCAAACACTTATCAAGTCGCAATAAGTCATCATCATTAGACAAATCGTAAAGTTCTGTAGTTTTTTTTATATTGGCTAACAAATATGGGCGATTCCGTTAATTCACCACTAAACTGTGGAAGATCTTTAATTTTTTGTTTAGCTAAAAGTCTGTTTGTTTCAATGATATTTTTCAGCAAAACTTCGTCTCTTGCTTTCTCTCCATCCCCAACAGTAGCTGAAATTATCTTCGCATCTGACGACTTACTGTCTGCATCATTAATGGAATGATGAGGATCACAACTTTTGGCATCGTTAATCCATTGATTTATTGCATCCAACTTTCGGCAAGCCCCTTTTTCAGTTATATAACATATTTCTTCACTACAATCTTTATCTGCGTTGTATTTAATTTCACTTCCTAAAAGTTTCTGCTTAATTCTGATTTCATTTATAACATTTTCTCTTCTTTTTTCTATAGCCATTAGTTTTTCCTTAGCTTCTTCTTCATCTAATATTTTCTTTTGACGAATTAAGTCTAGCTCTAGTTCTAAATTAGAAATGATTGATTGCTTAGAACAAACTGAACCGAAGGTGGAATTTTTTGAACCATAAAAATACCAAAAAATGACCATGGGAGTGACAAAACTGCACAAAGGATGTGAAATAACATCACACAAGCTCCCAAGAACAAGGACATTAAAAATCAACAACTACTCCTTGGGCTATATGCCCCACCTGGTATTGAATTACGAAAGTCCAGACGTGGTTTGGTGCCCGACCAAGTCGGGGCTTTAACTCAAAAACTTCGATTTTGTTATTAAAGGAGCTTGCCATTCTTGGACCGGTTTCGGCATTATTGTGCCTCATCAGTAAGAAGCAGGCTAGATCGACATCCTGTCATTAAAGGATGTCTGAAAATGAATTCGACTCGCCTCGTTCTTGATAAAAGTGGTTGCGTTAGAGCAAGTGTATCAAAGTGAAGATGGCGTTGGGCTTTCCTCGTTCGTGATACCCTTGCTCTAACGCAACCACTTTTATCAAGAACGAGGCGAGTCGAATTCATTTTCAGACATCCTTTAGTGACAGGATGTCGATCTAGCCTGCTTTTTACTGATGAGGCACAGTAATGCCGAAACCGGTCTAAGAATGGCAAGCTCCTTTAATAACAAAATCGAAGTTTTTGGTTTAAAGCCCCGACACCAAACCATGTCTGGACTTTCGTAATTCAATACCTGGTGGGTCATATAGTCCAAGGAGTAGTTGTTGAAGTCCACACGCTGGTGCAGTGTAGGACATTTTTAATGTCCTTGTTCTGGGGAGCTTGTGTGATTTTATTTCACATCTTTTGTGCACTCTTATATTATATCAGAATTTATCGCTTGTATTTCCGTTGCCTGAAACATTTTAGAAGTTCCTTCCATCGCGATCTCATTTGCAGAAGAGACTTTTCGCAATGTCACCACGGCTTTTTGACAGAGAAGAGATATTAGCAACATCTTTATCTACCACCGCTTTCAAACTGGACATAGCAATATCACCGCCTACAAACCTAACTGGAGGAACTCCCATGTTCGATCTCAAACTTCTTCGGACAATACTTTCTTCGATACTCATTTTTCTATAACTCCACAGAGTGTTCAAATTTAAACTCGAAGGACCACTGTTCAGAATAACGCCTTGAATTGCTACTTTCATCATAAGATACTGTTCAATTTGGTCTCTGGTCAAGATCTTGGATTTTTTGGGTTGGTAACCTTCTCCTTGACGCTTCAGAAACGCAATAAGCTTAAAATGCTTGCTGATATCTACGTAGATATCTATTTATCCATAGAGAGAGATTTTATGCACAACTGTATAAATGTTTTGTTATTTGATTTACATTCCGTTTTACATTTTTTTTATATCCCAAGGATTTCTGTCTTATTTTGTTTGATTTGAACTTAGAAATATCCTGCTGTTGCTGCATAAAATACTAAACTAATATTTTATTATTTTTAAAAATACACCTTCAGTCATTCTTTTTTTGAAAACCAATACCCAAAAACAAACTTAGTGTTATAGAAACAGTATAATCAAAGGATACTATGAGTATTTTTTATCGGGATCTCCAATTCTAATTACATATCGGATGTTGAGGGTTGCTCAAGGTCACTGATTAACAAAATCGAAAACAATGTCTAAGTAGCTTCTATAACATGGGCGTTACTAGGAAGACATTTATAATCCAGTCATCTAATAGCCCAGTAAATTAACGGCAGAAAATCCCCAAACCTGGGCATCAAGTCTGTCCGTCAAATTTTTTTTTAATATGCAGGTATTCATAGGTACATTTACCTCCGAAAATCTCAGCTACGTGGAATTTGTGGAAGGGTGGGAAAATGGCTCTAGAGTTCCCGAAAATCCGTTTTTAGACGATATCTGCCGAAATATGACCCTTAGAACATTTTTGTTTAGACAAAAAATGAAGAGCAGTTCATTACCTGCAAAAGTTGTCCCTATACTTTTTTTCGCTACATTAATATTTTTTGCCAAAACGGCGTTTCAAAATTATCCTCCCGTTTTTGCTTATTCCGTTTAATTCCGAGGTGAAATCCTAAGATGACTGGCCTATTATACAAAAACATTTTTTTAATGTATATTCACATAAATA
Source organism: Crepidodera aurea (assembly GCA_949320105.2). NCBI lineage: Eukaryota > Metazoa > Arthropoda > Insecta > Coleoptera > Chrysomelidae > Crepidodera > Crepidodera aurea. The sequence continues at coordinate 66,223,666 of OX439475.1, forward strand.
TAAGTGTTTATGTTTTGAATAATTCAAACTACCGACTAATATCCAGTACATACTTCTTAATTTCTAACCGTTCGACAATTAAGTTGTCCCACTTTTATCGTCTATTTGTAGTAATAAAAAAAATACTTGTAACACTACAGACAAAATGTGTTATGCACGTCTTTGTCATTTAAATGGCGATTTAAAATAACAATGATAATTAGAACGATCGTACAATTAAAATGAGATGTTTTAAATAGATATAATGTACAGATAGTAATAGTTGGTTTAAGAGTGTATGTAGAACTCTGATAGACTGACATTTGTTTTATTTATTAGCATCTACAAAAAAATTGTATCACTTTTTATTTTCAAAATTACCTGCATTTTTTAGATTTTTAAATAAAAGTCCTTTTTATATTTGGCATCTATAATATTTTACATTATGATACGCATTTCAGTACTCTAATGTTTCATTAGAGTATGCAACTTTTTGGGTTATACGGTTGGTAATATGAATCAACAAATGACATGAATTGACAGTTGTCTATTGAAATTAAATTTCATATCTGTCAAATTTTAAAAATTCTACAACAGTGCTACAAACTCATTTTTTTTAAAGCAAACTCCTATATAATCTGCAAAGTATAAATTTATTAAAAAATTAATAAAATGGCAAAATATAAAAAGTATTATAAGCAACTTATTTCATAGGCATGCCATATGAAATGCGTTGCTTAATGTACTATTATCAGACTCATTCCGTTATAGACCAGGGCCAAACCAATTTTAAATGCCTTAGATTATAAGTAAATTAAAAAAAAAACAATTAGACAAATTAAAAGTTCCGGAAGGTGGAGGGGTAGCTAAATATAGAATTTGAGGGGTGGCTACTGGTTTTATTTACGATTTGTGGCTGAAATATGCATCCTATCAAAAAAAGTTTACATACACTGTCCATATACATAAAAACAAAATAATATTTTGGCTATTAGGACCACTGTGTAAAGATTCAATAAGCAACTTAGCTGGATATCATTATAGTGGAGAATGGCGTATAATTATTTAATATGAATTTACTATCTTCATTTTTTGATCTCTTGTGAGATTAACAAACGGTACTAATTAAAATTTTGTCTTAAATTAATTTAACTAAACTGTGGGGTGTGAGGTTACACTCATAAGAGGCGACAATGGAAGTGTGGTTATAGTTTTTACATTTTCAATTGCAGAAACAAAATTCTCAGATGTGCAGACAAGTGGCTTTGTCGGTATTAGCGGCATGTAGATGTGCCGACAAGTGGATTTGTCGGTATTAGCGACTTGTATAAAGCGGGATCATTTTGTTCTGCAATTAAAGTAGGAAGTAGAAGTTAGACAAATATTGTCTTCAGTAGTGGGGGCTAGGAAAATATTCATACAGTGATACACTGTGCTTGTGTTTGCACTTGATTTTTGATTTAGTGAATAGTAGGTGGTAGGTGATTCGTGATGTTACATCTATACACCGACTTGGCCACATCCCCCAAACGGCCAAGAATCACCCCCAAAATGGGGGAATCGAGTTTTTTTTTGCTTACAGCAAAAAAAAAATGTTTCACCCTGTAGAGGGTGATTTTTGGAAGTTTTGGAGATGGGACTAAGCCGAAAATAATTTTGAATAACGCCATCGTATTCAGCACCCTCGAAAACGAGGGGGAGAGGTGGTTTGGGTGCTGCTTAAAATATTTGTAAATTTTTCCGACCCACAGAATGCACTATTCGTCAGTCAGAGTTGAATGTCACCGGCCGTCGCTTTTTGTTTGGTTGAATTTACATATTTACAGATAAGGATAGGTCCTCATAGTTGGAAAACGTATTCCTTTATTATTCTACTTATATGTAGTTATTTAAATGTAAATAGAAAAAATATTTTTTTCCAATTTTCATTTGTTTCAGTTAGTGGATAATTGTGATTCGAACAATTTCAAACGAACTAAAATTGACCCGAGTCCGTCTCTGACCAAGTTCTCGTCTCCTTAGAGCTCGTATTGTCTGGGTTCCCGCGCTCAATTCACCCAGTTTAAAAAACTGGCAACATTCGCGCAGCTAGAACAAGCGTGCATGTTACATCTCTGGTCTCTTTAATCTAAGGCTACCCTCTACCCCCTCCCTCCTATCCAACTTTGTCAAATTTTAATTTTTTTTAATTTACTTATAGTGTACCCTAAATTTTTCCACCACCCACATACTACTGAGAATTTTTTTCTTTCAAAAATGATTGGCCCTGGTCTATTATTTATTTATTTACTTATTTAATTTATAAAAATAATAACAGCATATAAAAATAAAAATAATATCATATAGTAAAAAGAAATATTTTGGATACCAAAATATTTTACTGGGAGCAATCAAACTGCACAAATGATGTGAAATAAGTTAAAATCACAGCTCTCAAGAATTACGACATTAGAAAATGTCACACACTGCGTCTGGACTTCTGTAATTTAATACCTGTTGGGGCATATAGTCCAAGGAGTAGTTGTTTGAAGTCCATACGTTGGTGCTCATATAGGTTTACTTACTAACTAAGATAATGATTGGTACGAGGAGTTTCGAGATAAAAGGTATTGTTGTTTCTTGACGATAATCGGGGAATACAAAAATTTAATTTCTCCAGTAAGTTAGAGCAATCTGTTAGATTATTAATTAATTTAAATAAGAGTAGAAAGCTGTACTATCTACGACGTGTTTAAAGACTAAAGATAAAGAAGCTATGTTTGAGAAGTAAATCTGCATGCGATATGCCGATTGGAGGATAAATTCCGTCAGTTTTTAAAGTTAACAATTTCAAAAAACGACGTTGAATATTTTCCAATTTGTCAATACGAACCTGATAATAGGGACTCCAGACAACCGAGGCATATTCTACTTTTGATCGGATAAATGCATAATATAATAGCTTTAAAGTTCCGACTTCTCCAAATTCAGCGCAGTTTCTATATAGAAATCCATACATTCGATATGTTGAATTGAGGATTGTATCGATGTGCAAATTAAATGAGAGTCTCGAGTCAAATGTCTCCCAAGTCAGCAACAGTATTGGGCCTCTGTATGGTTTCGCTGTCTATCATGTAGTTATATATCAGCGGATTATTTTTTAGAGTGTAGGACATGACACTACATTTAGCAATGTTTAAAGATAACTTATTATCCTTAGACCATACGACTACCCTGTCCAAGTTTTTAGCCAAACGTTCACAGTCCTTAAAGTGCGTCACAGCGTAATATATTTTAAAGTCATCAGCATACAGGGTGACCCAGAGGTACGTGCATTCTCCATAACTTTTTTTCTATTCAAGCTGTTTTTTTTAAACGATAAGACCGACAATGGGGCACATTCTAAAAATATTTCTATTTATATACAGGATGTCCCAAATAAGATACACAACTAAGTTCTGATTTTTTAAATGACCTGACCTCCCATTTTTGTTACATTTTTAGATTCGCCATTAAATTGTCGATATAACGCACCCGAGTTTCTTAGACTTATCTGCAATAGTTTTTGACTTATGTCAATTTATGTGTCAAAATAGCGTCGTGCAGAGATCCACAAAAAAGTTCAGATCTTCAGAACTGTTCAAGGTAACTTAATCAACTTTTTTCCAGTCGATTCGTTAAGCTTCAGCGCATCTTCTGAGTTGTAGGCGAATTCGTAGTCGACGTTCTACCGCCTACTACGATTTTTTGAAAATAACAAATAGCAATAACTCGACTTTTTCAAATGCATCACCCTATATTTTATTACATCATTGTCGGTCTTATCGTTTAAAAAAAAATCAAACCGATAGCTTGGATAGAAAAAAAGTTATGGAGCATGCACGTACCCCTGGGTCACCCTGTATCAAATGGGACATCTACTTCACTTCATCTTACTTATTCAGTATTTTTCAAAAAATGATCCAAAAATGAATTTCCAGGTACATTTTGTTTAAGTACTTCAGAAAAAGTCTATGACTTTCTTTAAAAAATGATTTTTTTTAAAGAAAGTCATGGACTCTCGGACCATCTTCATTCGATTTCTCATATAATATTGGCCTGAGAAAAAATTATTACGAACGATAAAAATTCTAAAAACAAAGTTTCCTAAACAAAAAAACAAGGAAATAAGAAAGTTTAACAATCAAAAATTACAATATTCACCAATACTATAGCATTTTTACAACCACCTCTGACAGAAGATTTCTAAAAATTATATTTTCGTAGAATATATAAAATTGTAAAAAAATATCTATAACAAATAAGGGCAGATCAGTTTTTACTAGTACATCTCACATTTTCTTTTTATAATAATTCCAATACAGGAAATGTTTACTAGTTTCAAGAATTACTTCAAAATCAAACTAAAAAAAGAATTAAATACTTGTGAATTATATTAATAATACCATATAAAAACGTTTGAAATTTTTGATTTAAAATAGAAATTTTTAAACTTTGTTATTTATTATAATTGAGATATTTATATTGTTAGAAAATATATATTTTTGCTATTATACATTCTATATCAGAATCATTAAAATCGATTCTAGTAAATACAGAGATTCCAACACAACATTCCAAGCAGCTTATTAAAATAGTATTATTAGAGTTAAAAATACGTTTCCGCACAAATAAGTATTTTAATGATTCACTTGGAGAGATTTGTTTTCAAAATTTAAATGAGGGTGTCACATTTTCGAAAACACCCAGGAAACTAACTCTATTAAAAAAATTAGTTTAACTTTATAGTATGGCATGCCGTAACCAAAATGGCCTGTTATCGCAACAAGCTTTACTCAAGCATAAGTCGATAGATTTACACAAATACAATAAAATTTTCCCATGGCAAAAAGTTCTACAGTTACACGGTGGTCCTGTAAACGATTTTCCGTTTGTAAAAAAAAAAGTGGTCTAATTTTGTTATCGCCACACGTCCGTTCTTGATTTATTATTATTAAATAGGTAAAAAATGCATGAATTCACGGAGAACGGAAATTTTACACAGCCCATAATTCCAACAATAGATATTAAAGTTGCAGAAAAAATGGTCTAAAAAAGTTACAGCCACATGATTGAAAATTTTTTTAAATTATAAATATAAATATTAATAAAAAATATCGAACGGACATTTTCAACCGCCCGCAGCTACATGAAATTAAATATAGAGTAGCATCTTTGCAGTCCATTCTGTGGCTCGGACGAACATACAAATAATTTTTGATACCCCCAAAGTACGTCCCCCACGTTTTCGAGGATGCTGAACACGAACGGGGGTGGTTTTTGGCCGTTTGGGGTGGAGTCGACTTGGGGAGAAGATCCAACATCACCATCGCGTTCAGCATCCTCAAAAATGGGAGATGTCGCTGGTTTTCTCGTTTACAGCGAAAAACAAATTTTTCACATTTTCGGGGGTGATTTTTGGCCATTTGAGGGATCTCTCTCTGTAAAACTAGAAGGGTGGGTCACGTAGGCCACATTTTGCCCATTGTGCATCCTTCTGAGGTTGAGCCTTCCTTCTAGCTCGTCAGCCAGCCTACTTGTTTAAAGTAGGTGATGACGTCGCCTGAAAGTAGCTCCCTTATGTTGGCTTGTGTTAACATCTGCTCGCCGAAAAGAAAATGTCTTATTTGTGAGAGTGTCGGGCATTCGCAACGAATGTATTCGACAGTCTCGTCTTCCTGTTCACATCCTCTACATAGAGGAGTGTCAGATAACCCCATCCTGTGGAGGTGTGGCTGTGGCTGTGCGCAGGTTCTGTCTGTTCATAGTAATGTATTTTTTGGCTGTTTCGCTGTTCGGATACTGTATAAGTTCCTTGGCTAGCTTGCAGCCTGTTTCGTCGTCCCATCTACCCTTAAACTTTTCAAGGGAGTGCTTCTTTAATAGGTCCGCCACAGCTGATGTCGATAAGCCTATGAAAGTGCCAGGTTCCAGAAGTTTTTGGGAGGCTGCTTTCTTAGCTAACGAGTCAGCTATGCGGTTGCCTTTTGATTTTCCATGACCTTTGGTCCAAGCTACAGTGACCACGTTGTTGTTGCAAGCTTCGATGAAGGAGTGGTGGCATTCTAGTACTAGACCTGATGTAATGCGTGGTCTATTCAGAGCTAGTAGTGCCTGTCTGCTATCCGTAAGAATGTAAATATTATTACCAGTAATGTTCTTTCTGGTAGTTTCTTTTGCGGCGATGGAAATAGCAGTGACCTCTGTTTGAGCTACACTTGCATTTGAACCCATTGCCTATTTTATATTAAGATTCAGGGATCTGGAATAAATTACACAGCCCGATTCCTCATTTGTTTTAGACCCATCGGTGTTGTTGCACAAGGCACCTGCTGCAAATGTAGCCTCTTGTACGTTTTTTATTATTACCCTATAGGACCTGTGAAAGGCATATCTTGGTGCAATCGAATCCGAGGTGGCTTGTAGCAGTGGGACCTCCCCAAGGACCCTGTCCCACAAGTCACACCTCGATTTACCGGATTCTACGTCAGGTTGTATACCAGTAGAGCGAAGCCGTGTCATGATCATCACAACAACCTCCTTAACAAATATGTCAAGGGGAGAGAGACCGAGAATCACCTCCTTTGATCTAGTTGGTGTGGTTCTCATGTCCTCTGTTTTGTTAAGGCATGCTATTCCAAATTCCGTACGACTGTCTGCTGGCTAGTTTTGACTCCCCAGGCAATCGCACCGTACGTTAGCATAGGCCTTATGATAGCAGTGTAGATCCAGGCCGTAACCTTACATTCCCCAGATGCGGCCAATTGTTCTTCGGCATTTGCAGGATGGGGTCAACTCTAAGGAATGTAACCACCACCATCGTGTTCAGCATCCTCGAAAACGGAGTGTTACATTAGTTTTTCCGGTGAAAGTCGCGATTCGCCCTTTTGGGGGCGGTTTTTGGCCGTTGGGGGGTGGGGCCAACTCGAAAAGAATTTTAACCTCCGCCATCGTGTTTAGCATCATCGAAAACGTACTTTGGGTGTGTTAAAAATTATTTGTGATTTTTGTGGTTTTTTTTTATCACAGAATTTGTTTGAGCTGCCTGTTCTGTAAAACTCCCATAAAATTTAGATTTATTACTCCGTGTCGATTCCGATTCCACTATAGTAAAACCGATACATTCCCGGGCGACAATGCAAAGCATTGAAGTCTGGGAATGTGCTTCTACTACGAGGTACGCATACTATTTTTTCTGAAATCGCAATTAACATTATCATAAATTAAGGAATTTTTATAAATTCACCGGCAACACAAAATATTAAAGCAACCTAAATAATAAACGCTACATAAATATCTAGGTAATTTTAAAATTTTTATATTCTAAACGTACCCTATTCATTTAGTATATATAATCTGGTTTAAATTTGTACATCAGACAAAACTTTTGACTTCTGAAAGTAGGTGTCTATGAACGACTAATCTCAGACCATTCAGGGATGTTATTATTCTCTAAGTCTGGCTCAGTGAAAAACCATGTTTCTTACAAAAAAAGAATTATAAATCACTTCATTCTTATTAAGTTTACAAATACTTTAAGTAACATTTGTTGGGATGATTACAATTTATCCAGTTTAAATTCGAATGAAGGTACAGATATTGTAATTGATTTACTACAAAGTTATGCAAAAACATGGTTTCCACTGAGGTCTGTCTCTCATAAGGATCAAAGTATAAAATGGTTCAACAGTGAATTAAGAGAAATGCGCAAAGAAGTTTTTCTCTCAGAAGGAACTACAGATACTCAAAAGCCCCAGATGACTGGTGCCTATACTGTGACACGCGTAAACAGTACAAGAGAGCGCTTAAAGAAGGAAAAAGGAATGCCTATGCAGATATAATAATTAATGCTGATAACAAAAGCAGAGAAATATGGAAAATAGTCAACAAGAAAAGGCAAACCAAACATTCGATGTCTCAGTGCTCATCTCTAAATCCCGACCAAATCAACAAATTTTTTCCTACGATTTCAGATTCCATTGTAAATAACATAATAGACCCTAACATTGATCCGTTATACAGGGTGTTTCATTGGGAGAGGGTAATATTTTAACAGTGGATAGGAGTGACTGAGGTGATTCCAAATAACCCATATTTTTTGGGTCTACGGCCCCTTATAGCTGAGATACAGTGTTTTGTTCATTTTGGTCATTTCTTAATTGGCTCCTGTGCTTTTAACCACTCTGTATAATTTTATAATATTTGGTACAAATAGTCTCTGTATCTTAACAAATTAATTGAGATATTATTAATATTGAAAATACAGGCCTGGCTTCACTAAAAATTGACAAATTCGTTCCACTCATAAACAACACCTTGTATGTTAAATTTGTAAAAATATTTTACCATATCTAAAAAGAGGACAAAAAATTGAATTTAACGATATACTTTTTATTTTTGCACATATGATTTTACTACTCATAAATTGTTAGGATCTTTTATATTTTTGGGGCACCAACGTGGTTAATTAATCCTATTAAGTTGTAATCAATATTATTTGGCCTAATTAACTATTTTGTTTAAAAGTATGTTATACCAAGAATTTTTATCGTCATCTAGGCCTATAAAAACAGATTTATAGGACCGTACTAGGAACTAAACGTCACATTAGATTTACCTATTCAACACCCATTTTATTTATTTCCTTATGAAAAATTGTGTAGTTTGGAGTAGAAGAGTAAAAGAAACTATAATCAAATGTTTGTAAATGATAAAAGTACATAAAAAGCATTGTGAATGGGACGCGATCTTATTTAAAGTTGGGAATCGCCAAATAAAGAACGCGTTTTCAAGTACTTTTATCCTTTACAAAAATTAGATTTTAGATTCTTTAACTCTCCTACTCTAAAATACACAATTTTTCATAATGAAGGTTAAAAAAAAGAAATAAAATGCGTGATAAATCTAATGTGATATTTAGTTCCTAGTACGGTCCTGTAAATCTGTTTTCATAGGCCTAGATGACGATAAAATTTTTTGATATAACATACTTTTAAACAAAATAGTTAATTAGGCCAAATAATATTGATTACAACCTAATAGGATTAATTAAGCACGTTGGCGCCCCAAAAATATAAAACATCCTAACAATTTATGAGTAGTAAAATCATATGTGCAAAAATAAAAAGTATATCATTAAATTCAATTTTTTGTTCTCTTTTTAGATATGGTAAAATATTTTTGAAAATTTAACATAAGGGTGTTGTTTGTGAGTGGAACGAATTTGTCAATTTTTAGTGAAGCCGGGCCTGTATTTTCGATATTAATAATATCTCAATTAATTTCTTAAGGCACATAGAGTATGTGTACCAAATATTATAAAATTATACAGAGTGGTTAAAAGCACAGGAGGCAATGAAGAAATGACCAAAACACTCTGTATCTCAGCTATAAGGGCCCGTAGACCCATAAAATATGGGTTATTTGGAATCACCTCAGTCCTACCCTCTGTTAAAATATTACCCTCTCCCAATGAAACACCCTGTATTATCTAAAAAATCTGAATAAGCCTCCTTTCTCCTTCTTCATGTCTCCAATCTTAGAGTCCGATATACGCGAAACAATTCTATCTGTTCCAAATAAACCTGGACTTGATTATTACGGTCTAAATGTTCTCTCGATTCACTAGTTGGACCGTTAACACTTTTATTCAATAAATGTCTAGATGAGGGCAATTGGCCTCTGCCGCTAAAGATCTCTGAAACAGTTCCGGTGTTTAAAAAAGGCAATAAATATGATATGGGTAACTACAGACCTATAGCGATAGTGCCAATTCTCTCAAAAGTACTCGAAAAAATTATTAAACAAAAACTGGTTTCGTATCTGGAAACCACTTCGTTACTGTCAAGTGCTCAATTTGGCTTCCAAAAGCATAAATCAACAATCACTGCCTTAACTAGCGTTCTTGAGGAGGTAGTCGGGGGACTGGATCAAGGGAATACTACTAACGCCATCATGTGCGATCTAACCAAAGCCTTCGACTGCGTCAGCACTGATGTTTTCATAAAAAAAAATGGAGTTTTATGGACTTGGAGGCAATGTCTTAAACCTTTTCAATTCATATCTAATAGACAGGTTTCAATACGTAAATTATAATATGAATTCAAGTTTGACTGCTACAAAAAATGGAGTGCCCCAAGGCTCAGTCTTGGGCCCCATACTTTTCTTACTGTATATTAATGATTTGCCCTCTGCAGTGGGCCGACAAAGTAAATATGTGTTATTCGCGGATGGTAGCACCGTACTAAGGGTGACAAAGAGGCGAGCAGAGAGAGTCTAGATGAGGCAAAAACTTGGTTTGCAGCTAATAAGCTTCAGCTTAATGAAAATAAAACTCAGCATATTTTTTTTAGTTCCGATAAATGTGCAAGAAAATCAGAACCAGTAAAACTATTAGGTATAATGCTTGATACGAGATTAAATTGGTCTAGTCATATCGACACTCTCTGTTCTAAACTCTCCACTCAACTTTTTGTTATGAGACAGTTGCGCAGTAGTATCACATCCAATAAAGTTATAGTCACAGTATACTATGTCTTAGTGCACAGCCATTTGTCATATGGTGTGATACTATGGGGCAGCTCCGGCAGTGGGCATAAAGCCTTTTCAAGTCAAAAGGCGGCCGTACGCATTGTTGATGGAGCAGAGTGTCGTGCTCACTGCAAAGATCTATTCAAAAAGTACAAAATTATGCCGCTGTCCTGCATTTACTTATTTAAATCTTTATTAGAGATACATAGAAATCTACCTAATTTTATTCAACATTAAATGGCTACAATACGAGAGGGGCAGATAATCTTGTTACTTCTTTTTCAAGAATTTGTACTACAGCAAATAATAAATTAGATTTCAGATTATATAATAAATTAGATTTAATCTTTAAAGAACATGTAAGTTTAAACGAATTTTATAATTTGGTTAAATCATTTCTTGTAAAACATTGTTTTTATTCGGTTGCGGAATATCTGTATTATAATAATTAGTTTGCTTGTTATATTAGGAATTCAAATGTACAAATAATAATGTATGTAAAGGTGGTCAATAAATGTATCGTATTATATAGTTGTCACTTTGACGTTTCAGGAAATCACGTAGATTTTGACGGCCTAGGCCGGCAAAAATATTCCCGGACTGTTTTCAAACCGGGAAAGTTCGTTGCTTAGCAACGGACTAAACTACTAGAATAAAACCAGTTTGCTCGCACGGGGGTGGTTATAAATGTTCGTTCCAATTTTTTAATAATAAAAACTAATACTTCAAGTAGAGAACGGACATGTGGCGATAACAAAATTATACCACTTTTTTTACATATTTAAAGATCGACCGTTCGGGTGACTAAAAAAATCCGTCACTCTGAACTTTTCTTCTCAATTCTCTGAGAACTGATGAAAATCCTGTGTGGTAATAATTCGAAAATTCTGGCTACGGTATGCCGTACTATTAGGCACTAAATGTGGATATACACCTTCTCTCTTATTGAATCTAAAATATTTGTTATTAAAATGTGTAAGTCATAATAAAACACTTAAATATTTTGGTTGCGGCTTTTCCTGGAATTTGAATCATTCAATAAAATGGAACTTTTCGAACTTGATAACTACTACCTGCTACGATAACCGCACAAATTTGTTTCTGCATCCTGGTAGTTTAAGTTCTACATCTATCATCTATCTCTCTTCTGGTCATGAAAATATGAATTAAAAGTATGTGTGTTCTAGATACAAATAAGGAAACGAGCGATTTGTAGCTTTATCAAATTGTGACTCATTGATACGGTTTGTGAGATTAGTTTCTCTTTAAAATTTGCCGTATATTATAAAGTCATAGGCGTACTTCAAAAATCTTCTTACAAGGAAACGTATTCGGTAAGCCAATGCCAAAAAAGAAATATCGTAACGAAATTATCTAATCTTTGAGATTAGCGATTATTTTGAGTAAGTATAATTGTAAAACTCTTTTTTATTATTAAATGGAATTAAAATCACACATACTACGACCTCCCACAACATCAATACCGCGTTGTAATCGAACTTTAAATGGCTGACTCACATTTCTGAACATTTGAAGTTCAGTATTCCGAAACATGTTACTAATTCGAGTTTTTATGTTATCTTTCGTGGTTGTAGCAGCGTTATAAACACAAAAACATCATTTTTTAATCAATTCGGATATCAATATAGAAGTGAAGTATACTCGTCACAAAAGGTATCGCATAAGTGGATTATGTCTGAAAGTTTTACTTTTTATTGTTCAAACCTGTTTGAAAATGGGAAGTATTTAAAGTTTAATAATGGTTTATTTGATTAAGAGTGTTCTATACCCATCAGCTCTGTCAATTTCATACATAACCTCGAAATCCTCGCCCCTTACGTCTTCGCTGAACCCCCTGTAAAGAAATTGTTAGGCATCATGAAATACATCTGTGTATTTGCGGTTGCATAGTTACCAATCCTCGTATAAGGACGACATCTAGACATAGCATTTTGAGTCGCGGATGGAAATTATATTTCTATTGACATGAACACAACTTTATGCGATCTAGCGGTATTAATTTGAACTGCCCGAAATGCGTAATGTTTGTTTGTTTATCTGCAGTTTGACATTTGAGCATTTGAATTTGAGCGCGAACGAAACTAATATGAGTAACTTGTATAGAAACCCCTTTTCTATAAATTTTGTATAGTAACTCAGTTTTTATTCGGGACAAAAAATTTTGCAAGCCTATAAACAGTATGAGGCCAGGGCTGTTCATAGTGTTTTAGCCAAATTGAAAACAAATTGTAAATCTTAGATGTTTATATATTCATAAAATAAAGTAAATTATGAAAAAAAAAATTAATTCAATGGTATTTGCGAGGGACACATATTTATAAAGGCACTACACGCTACTACAATTTTGTCCAATGCAGTATATAACCAACCATCTCTTTTTTTAGACATTGGTATTGTTTCATGAGAAATCTTATTTTTTTTAAAAGACCAATAATTCGTTCTACATGAATTCGTACAGTGGCAATATTATGTGTATTTTCCAAATCAGTGGGATATAGTTGATTTTTCCCTTTGTAAAGGCTGGTATATTTAAATTCGCACCTAATATTTGTAGAGAATCTTGAATTAAAAAACCTCTGTCGGCTAAAACAATATCACCTGGTAAAATTAAATTTAAAAAACCGCAGTTTTTTTATCAAAAATTTGTCACTATAGTGTTTTAAAAGAGCAGGTTTACCGAACATTTACATAAGTAATAATAAAAAAATACATATAAAGGATCGCCAAAAATACCTGTTATAAAATGATTTTGGTGAAAAGCTTCGCTTGACACCGCGAAATAGTTTTTATAAATCATCAAATCACAGCTTACTTGATTGGAATTTGACAGTTTTTCAATTCAAAAATTATTAATTTTTTTTACTACTATAATTGTCTCACTATTTCTACTTATATTAAATTTATACACAGACTTTAATTATCGATTCCTTAAATTCCATGAAACTTCATTATTATTCCCCCTTTTTACTGTTAAACTTTAATTTTAAGAAATCCGGAACTCTATTTCTCTGATTTATATTATTTCCTTTAAATTTTAACTAATTACTTTGATATACCATGATATTGAGTTTTGAGGTTATCTTGCAATTTTCTTTTTCTCCTGACGATTAATACAATAACATTCTCATTGTTATTATAATCGCAGACCTATCTGAGACTACATTATTTTGAATTTATAAATTCAGTGCTTTGTTAAATCTTACGTAAATACCTCAAATCTCTTATGGGCTTTCAATGTTAAATTTTGATATGTCAAATTTTATAGATTCTTTTACAATTATCATGCTAGAGTTTAAAACATTGTTTTTAAAATACATTCTGTCCTGTGATTACTCAAATTACAATAAGTAATGGATTTTATTCATATTAATAAACTTCTCTGTTTCTTTTTAATTCTTTGTGCTAGATATTAAATTTTGTATCCTCTTTTCGAGCTTTTGGAATTAGTTAACCGTTACAATATATATGGAACTTACAATATGAACTCGTAATTCGAAAATGTATGTTGATTTAAAGTTTTGTTTTCGGAAACTCGAAATGATATTTATTTGATAATCCCGTGTGAAATATTAAAAACGGCAACAATGAAATGAGCAATTCATAGCACTCGTAACGTCAGCATCGCGCCTCAAAGTCGCATGTTTGAATGTTCCCTGAAATTGTACGCATTTCAAATGGTGTTTTTCAAAATATTACAGAATAATTTGTATTAAAAATTATACAGACATGCCATTTAGTGGTTATATTTTAATTATTTGCACATTTAAACTGGATTTACTCATTTGTGATCTTAACCTTAACCTTAAACATGCCACACGATATGCCCTGGTTAACAGGGGAGCAGTAACAGGCATTCTGACTCTTATTCCAAATTCCCCTAAGCTGTTTCCAACCGAATTGACAGATATTGGAACATTAAGAACTGTGGAGAGAACATTTTGCAGATGCCTGGCTGTAACATGACGAAGGTAACGCTAAATGAACTAGCAAACAACTGGTGGTCAGACAAACCAAGAAGGTTCTCCTGACCACACAAGAGACACAAACAAAAACAAAATCAATCATAGAAGAATGTCCAAGAACAGCCTACGAGGGGATATCAAGGGATTTCCAGATGGCGACGTCCAGATCAATTGCATATATAAACTCTTTAGATGTAAATTTAATGTGTCTTGTGCCATACGCTAAATAAAATAGTCAGCAAACGTAAATAACGGTCATCTACAGGATTGGTGTACCTCAGACGTCCTGGAACTAGTCTTCTATTGTAACCTCCAAATTGTCTAACTCTTCTTAAAACTCTAGAAACGGTGGAATGGTTGATTCCCATAACTTCTCCAACATGCGATCGCCCATCTCCAATTAAAGCAACGATTTGGGCTGCTTGTTCTGGCGTTAAATTATTCATTTTTAAGTCAGAAAACTATTTTATCTTTCTTGGCCTGATGATGGTCTATGTAGATCGAAAATAGTTCCCACCTTTCTGTATTTTAATTGGTATTTTTTTATGCGTGTTTATGCTTTCTTTCACTTGTAGCTGGTTGCCAAAATAATAATAATAAACTAAAACTATTAAATAAAATAAATAAAAACATTCTTCTTTATTTGAACTGTACGCCACTGAGTAAAATATATTTCCCATAAAATTAATAAGACAGTATCATTATTAAACTCAACTTTACTGCCAATTTCGAAACTTAAAGAATTTAAGTAATAAATATACGGGGTGAAAGGTTACTGCCTCGTTATACAGGGCGAACAGATGACATCACGATCGTGACTTTCCTGCAAAAAATAACATTATTTCTACAACTATTACTCTTTTTTCCACCGTTATCGATGTAATACTTATTTTTAATTGCTTGATAAATACTGTTAAGGAGTGTTTTATCTGATTTTGATATATTGGTTATTGGGTGTATGCTGGATAAGAGATTCGTGGGTAATAAAATAAATCGAATAATAAGTACTAAGAAATGTTCTCAATGTGCAATGTTACTAGTTATTTTAAATATTTATTGTTTATGATTATTTATGGGTTTCTTATCGAATGTTTTATATCTAATTATGGCATCGCTAATTCAAGTATATTTTCTGATTATTTTGAGTAAATATAAACAAAATAATTGTTTATTATTTTTGTTTTTAATCTGCACCGCAAATATATTTAAGAAAGGGGTTAGTTCTGTAAATAAAAAAGATACTATTTATTTAAGTTATAAAAATAATTCAATATGATTTAATAAGAATCAAATAGAATTTACAATGATTATGTGTGTTAATATATTAAAATACAAAATCATTTTTAACATCAAATACTCCAATGAAGTTCCTTTGGACGTGAGTTGAAAGTGAATCGACTAAAAAATAAAAATACACCAGAGCCAAAAACCGATTTTAAATACCCGAATTCATAAAATCTTTTTAGCTGTATGTGGATGGTCGGAAAATTAAAAGAAATCAATTGGACAACTTAAAAGTTCCGGAAGGGGGGTGGGGGTAGCTAAATGTACAACTTGAGGGTTGGATATTGGTTTTTTACGATTTGTGTATGTACTCTATCGAAAAAAATTTAATGTAAAAGTTGTAGATAATTAAATAATCTAAAACTTTTGTATTAATCATTTTTCAACATAACCTCAAAATTATTGAGAAAATAGTTAAAAACTGTATTTTTCGTTTATAATTTTTATCTCCCTCAAAAATATTTTTTTTTTATGAAACTTGGTGAAAACGTTCTTCTTTATTTTAAATAAGCTGTAATTTTTTCAAAGCAAAATATTTATTTTTCGATTTTATACGAATTTAAATATAAAAAAAAGCCTAATTTTCAATCGAAGAAGTTCCCTTATAAATTTTTAATTTTTTAACTTTATGAGTGACCATTTTCTTCGTCGAAACCTCCACTTTAAGATGGTATTACAGAAATATATTGTTAGTATTGAAAAATATCGTTAAAAATGCAGAAAACCAAAAAAACGACTTTTTCATAATCGATTTTTGAGTTAATCTAGACAATTTTTTATTTCTTATTGAATTCAATTAACTATTAATGGTTTTGAAATTACCAAAACATTGTTTAAAAAATAATCGAATTCCATGAAAATTCGCAATTTTTAAGTTTGCTTTTAAAATTTTACTAGTAGAATGAAATGTGCAATCTCAAAAACTTTGTATTCCCATTAAATTTTTTTCGAATACACAACCCAATTTTTAAAATTTTTAAGAGCAAAATCATTTTGATAATTTTTTTTGAAACCGGACCTGGATTTTAATTGTGGTCACTATGAACAAGATTGCCAAATATCAAATAAATATACACGGTGATTCCAAAAATACGAGGGATAAAAGAAATGAGCAAAATTGATACAGGGTGTTTTATCTCAGTAATGAAGCGAGTTAGATATATCAAATATGGGTTTTTCTTGTTCGTCTGTGTCCATAGTTGGCGTACCTATGAAGTATAGTTAGATGGAAGTTTTATGAAGCTTTTAAGTATTAAATTATAGTTTAAACAATGTTTTCGGTACTTTCAAAACCATTAACATGAAAATGAATCTTTTCCATCAATTTCAATGTCTATTCGCAATAAAAAATTAAAACAATTGTCTAGATTAACTGAAAAATCGATTATGAAAAAGTCGTTTTTTTGGTTTTCTGCATTTCTAACTATATTTTTCCATACCAACATTATATTTTTTTCATACCATCTTAAAGTCGAGGTTTCAACGAAGAAAATGAGCACTGATAAAGTTAAAAAATTGAAAATTTGTATGAGAACTTTTTCGATTGAAAATTAGGCTTATTTTTTAATTTAAATTCGTATAAAATCAAAAAATAAATATTTTGCTTTGAAAAAATTACACAAAGAGGAACGTTTTCACTAAGTTTTATAAAAAAAATTGCTTTTGCGGGAAATAAAAATTAAAAACGTAAAAAAAAAATAGTTTTTATAGTTTTTCTCGATAATTTTGAGATTATGTTGAAATATAATCAAGACAAAAATTTTACATTTTTTAATTATGTACAACTTTTACATTAAACTTTTCTTGATAGGATGCATATTTTAGCCACAAATCGTAAAAAATCAAGAAGTATCCCTCAAAACGTAAATAGCAGGGTTAAGATCATTATAAAAAAATAGTTAATTAATCATTATTTATTATACACAAAAATCGCATTATTTTCAATATTTTTAGTGCAACTTCCGATATAATGCGGTTGTCATCAGAGTTGTCATTTCCAAAGTCCAGATATGTTTGTCGATGTTTAAAATGGCAGGTAAATTGAATACGAAATATAATGTGGGAATTTTGTCTAAAAACATTTTACTCAGTTATGCGAAAAGCAGGTCTATTTTTGTTTTAATCAATACATTATTCTTCCCCCTTCCATCCATTTTTATGTCCCCATTAAATGTTTAATTAAAAAAAACATTTTAAAAATAAATATTATTTTTCAATACATTATTTACTGTATACAGGGTGGTCCTTAAGTAATTGTACATAGAAGTATGGTATATTCCTCACTTTAAAATATTACGATTTGAACCAACTTGCTCTAATAGAATGTTGCTAATAAGGAATATACAGGGTGATAAAGGTTAAATTTTAACATTTATTTTTTGCAATAACTTTAGTATTTTTAGTATGTATACATAAAAATTTGGAACTGGGGGTTTTTGGGCACGATAAATTAGAATCTGGTACCTACTTCGATGTAATTTGTAGAGGGCGCTAGTTAGGCCACCTTTGTGGCATAAATGTGCGATAAACTTTTTTGCGCTTTAAGTTAGCGCTATTCTTGTAAAAGAATATTAAAGACACGTTATTTTAGTAGAAAAAAAGCATACTTGTTATTAACCTTAAAACTTAAAGGTTTACGAGATAATCGCATTTTAGGGATTAGCTGCATGATTACATTGGTCGGCAAAAAAATGTTTTTTTCTGGCCTTGACACCATTTTGCTGATTCTTATGTAAAATTACTGAATCCTGAATCCGAATATGACCTCAGTTTTTCGCCATCACCCACCGTTTTTTTTTTCATGCCTCCAAATTATGAAAAGGTGATAAAAATAGGAGAGGGGCCACCTCTGAGGTCATATTCGGATTCAGGAGGTCATTTTACATAAGAATCAGCAAGAATGGTGTAATCATTCAGCTGATCCTTAAATGCCATACTCTCGTACATCGTTAAGTTTTAAGGTTAATAACAAGTATGCTTTTTTTCTACTAAAATAGCGTGGCTTTAATATTTTTTTTACAAGAATAGCACTAACTTAAAGAGCAAAAAAGTTTATCGCACATTTATGCCACAAATGTGGCCTAACTAGCGCCCTCTACAAATTACATCGAAGTAGGTACCAGATTCTGATTTATCGTGCCCAAAAATCCCCATTTCCAAATTTTCATGTATACATATCCAAAAATGCTAAAGTTATTGCAAAAAATAAATCTTAAAATTTAACCTTTATCACCCTGTATATTCCTTATTAGCAACATTTTATTAGAGCAAGTTGGTCCAAATCGTAAAAGTTTAAAGAGAGGAATCTACCATACTTCTATGTACAATTACTTAAGGACCACCCTGTATTTTTATTTAATAGAAAATAATAGCGTCATAGCGTGAAATTATTAAATCCAAAACCAAATAAAAATTTTCATGAATGCTGTCGATTGTCTAGAAGGAACTTTCAAAGAATTCAATGATTCATATAAAAAATGTGGTTCGAGAGTTGCGCCTAGATTATTATAAAATAATTTCCTATATTTGAGCAAAATTACCGGTAAAATTATATTGCAATTATTATTCGAACAGAAGTAGTCTTTTCTGCTCTGTACCGCAGCCATGACTACTTAGATCGTCATCATTTTCAATAGTAATGAAATGGAATTAACTGAGATTACCCAGTGACGTACTCAAAAAATAGTTTACTGACTAATAACGGATTTTTCATTTTTGTAATGAAATCATTTTAAAATCGCAATAATGTAAAAATATCTACGCAGTAAACTCGGATATAGTTTTTTTTATTGAACCGTTGAAATTGATGAATATCCCGAGTGGCACATGGCGTTTTGACCAGACAATATCTCAAACACGAATATGAATTTTTATGATTTTTAACAGCTAAAATGATTCATGCTTTTGGTACAATTTTTCAGACAGGTGACATTAACTTCAAAATTTTAATATAAGACATACTTCAGAAAATAAAAAAACTTTTTTGTTTGTACGCCGCCATTTTCACTCAAAAGTAATTTATAATAAATTTCTGCTGTTCTTGAATGTACGCAAAATAAAGCTTTTACTTTATTATTAGGCAAAATTATTCATTAACCCTGATTATTTTTTTCATCTGTCAAAATAGTCAGATTTTGTGGTTTCAGCCAATAAGAGCTCACGATCCTTACCAATCATTGAGTTTTATACTGTTTTTTTTCACCTGTCAAAACAGTCCGATTTTGTTGTTTCAGCCAATAACAGCTCAGGATCCTAACCAATCGATGTGTTTTATACTGATTATTTTTTTCATCTGTCAAAACAGTCAGTTTTTTGGTTTCAGCCAATAAGAGCTCAGGATCCTAACCAATCATTGTGTTTTATACTGATTATTTTTTTCATCTGTCAAAACAGTCCGATTTTGTGGTTTCAGCCAATAACAGCTCAGGATCCTAACCAATCATTGTGTTTTATACTGATAAAACAGCTTCGTCGTTTTTGTTTTTTGATTAAACTATGTTTACCTTTTTTAATATACTAAAATGTATTGCAAATCTATGTTAATAACCAAATTTCAAAATGTATTTGTAAACTAACCTGTTTTTATTAGTTTATTTCATATCGCCTTTAACATTTTTACATACCTCACTTCAACACTAAACTTAAAATTAATTAAATTAAGAAAGACTTCATTTCATTCTTCTTCTTCGCTTTTATTTACGGCGCCGTTTCGCGTGGTAGTCAGTCAAAAAATCGCCTTGGTGGCCCTGTATGTAAAACTATAACAGCTCAGGTTTCAATTTAAATTGGTAAAGAAAATTTTCAATATTTGTGTGTAGTGTCTTTTGCACAAATGACTATGTTCTCTGTTTTTAATACAAAATGATTCAAAAAATAATCCTTTCAAATACGACTCGTTCTCTGAAATTTTATAGATTAAATTTTTGATCTTCATACTCAAACGCCTTTATTTTAGGCAAAACCACTCAAAACAAACTGATTTAAGATAAAATCACGAGTCCGCAGACCGTGGTTTTTCCAAATAAAGCCGTTTTCGTGAAAACCAAAAATTTAATCGATAAAATTTGGAGGACTCGTGGTATTACCTTTGATTATTTTTTTCATCTGTCAATACAGTCAGATTTTGTGGTTTCAGCCAATAACAGCTCAGGATCCTAACCAATCATTGTGTTTTATACTGATAAAACCGCTTCTTCGTATTTGTTTCTTGATTAAACTGTGTTTACCTTTTTTGAAATGTCAAATGTAAACATTTAACAATTTTTATTATACTATTGCAAATCTATGTTAATAACCAAATTTCAAAATGTATTTGTAAACTAACCTGTTTTTATTAGTTGATTTCAAAATGCCTTTAACATTTTTACATAACATAACACTAAACTTAAAATTAATTAAATTAAGAAAGACTTCATTTCATTCTTCTTCGCTTATATTAACGGCGCCGTTTCGCGGGGTAGCCAGTCAAAAAATCGCCTTGGTGGCCCTGTATGTAAAACTATAACAGCTCAGGTTTCAATTTAAATTGGTAAAGAAAATTTTCAATATTTGTGTGTAAAGTGTCTTTTGCATAAATGACTATGTTCTCTGTTTTTAATACAAAATGATTCAAAAAATAATCCTTTCAAATACGACTCGTCCTCTGAAATTTTATAGATTAAATTTTTGATCTTCATACTCAAACGCCTTTATTTTAGGCAAAACCACTCAAACAAACTGATTTAAGATAAAATCACTCGTCCTGCGGACTCGTGATTTTATCAATCAGTTTGTTTTCGTGGTTTTTCCAAATAAAGCCGTTTTCGTGAAAACCAAAAATTTAATCGATAAAATTTGGAGGACTCGTGGTATTACCTTTGATTAAACCGCTTCTTCGTAATAGTTTTTTGATTAAATTGTGTTTACCTTTTTTGAAATGTCAAATATAAACATTTAACAACTTTTATTTAGCATTATCAATTATTATTATACAAAGATGTATTGCAAATCTATGTTAATATACAAATTTCAAAATTTATTTGTAAACTAACCTATTTATTCGTTTGTTCACACACACACACACACACATCAGTTTTTGAATACCCAAATACTTAAAAATCCATAAATCTCTTTAAAACTGACAAATGTCAAGCTCTATATCCGAATTAAGCCAAACGCAATCACGTATGCCTTGGTGGCCCTGTATTTAAAACTATAACAGCTCAATATTTTTTGATGTTTCAATTTAATTTGATAAAGAAAATAATGAACATTTGTGTGTAAAGTGTATTTTGCATAAATGACTATATGTTTTTAATACAAAATGATTAAAAAAATAACCTTTCCAAATACCACTCGTCCTCTTAAATTTTATAGATAAAATTTGGAGGACTCGTGGTATTACCTTTGATAAAATTCACGAATTTCGTTATCCTTTTAAAACTTCAGAGGAGGCATTACGGCTTAATGCCTCCTTCTTCCTTTACTTTATAGGTTAGCTTCTGTTTCTTCTTAACTTAGGGTTGGATAACAATCCAAAGCCACCTTCTGCAACTAGAGCCATAATTAAAAAAAAATATCCCGGACTAAATTGAGAACATTCTTAAATGTTCATATCAAGCAAAAATGCAAAATTTTCGCTTTGACTATAAAATTTTTGTAATTTTTCTATGACAATAAAGCATATTCTCTCTCTCTCTCTCTCTCATAACTTAAACGTTTATCTTAAATTAAAAATACCACAATATAATAAGTGACTGTCATTAATAACATCCCTTAGACTCTTGGTCCAAGCACCACATCCAGGCACGTCTCTGCGATCCAACGTTAAATCAGAATTTTTAAACTTTTCTAATTTATACCAACCAAACTTGTTAATATTAAACATTATTTTGTGTTGTATAACTGCAACGGCAGATCTATCAATTTATCAAAACGAGTTTCAAAATTTTTAGCTGGATGATGTAATCTGTATATTATTTTTATTAATATTACTATCCTACACACTTGGATCTGTATCAAAATCAAAACAATGAAGTATTTCGCACATGTAATATATCATTCATGGATTGTTTATTAAGTTAAAATTAGCATGCTACAGAAATATTAAAACATCAATAAAGTTGAAATTAAAAGAAAACAGAAATATTTCTATCATCATGCTATTTTTGTATTTATTTATCATTACTATATTCCTTTCAATCAATGTTGAAAGTATCTTTGAATACACAATAAATAAAATTGGATTTATTAACGGCAACACTCACTTACAAGCTTAATTTTATCAGGCAACATTTGCGACTTAAATGATCAAGTTATCAAATTACATCCCTCTTGACTTATAGTCCAGTCACATTAGGATAGTACGTAGAAATAATTCTCTAAAATGGGGTACTTTGCATATGTGTTGTACTAGTACCATTAGCATTTAAAAAAATCAACACGAGTGTGCTCTGCTACAGCTGTCATCTTTGTATGTATGTATATGTGTCCGGAGGATCTCAAAATCCACTAGTCAAACTTTCAAGGTAGACTAATTCCTATCTAAATCGGCAAAAAATGCAGATCTCATGTCTGTGAAAATTCGATCTTCCGAGATATTTACAAGAAAAGTTAAGCTTTTAGTTTATTTCCTAGCAACGGCAAACAACACAGAGATAATATAATCTGTTTCTATAGTAAATTTTTTATTATATATTTTGTTATGTCATTTTGAAAACTACTTTCATTCAAGAAAGACAAAACGTCAGAGCTGGGCAGTAGTTAACTACGTAATTAATTCGTTTTTTAGGAAAAGTAGTTGTAGTTAAACTACTTTCAGTTGTCAAGTAGTTATACTCGATTACATTTTTTGATCCAAAAACACTCAAAATAGTAGTTAAAAAAGCAGTTAATTGCCGACTTCTAACTACTTTAGGCAGTTTCAACTACTTTTTGTAACTTAACTACTTATAAAAGTATTTTAACTACTTTTTAAAACAGTTTAACTACTTTCAAAAGTATTTTGAAAGCATTTTACAACAAATTTGCGTAAAACGAGTATCGAGTGTCACACATGCCAGTACCCACATCTTAATATCTTTGTTTCCACATTTTTAAAAATATATGTATTTTTTGGAGATTTACATTTTGTTGTCTAAAAAGGAGAATTGTTTCTTTTTTTTAAATGTAGACTTTGAGCTGCATTTGTTTTTAATCTTTTGAACATTGAAAATAAACGTTTTAAGAATATGTAGTTGAAGTTTTAACTACTAACTACTAGTAGGAGTAGTTTAACTATATAGTAGTTAAACTACATTTTTCTTAAAGTAATTAGTAGTTTTACTCAACTACTTTTGAAAGTAGTTTGCCCAGCTCTGCAAAACGTCAATTAAAGTCCCCTTTTTCTTTAAAATAAGTGGTTTTATTTCCATTAGAAGAGAAACTGATAAATATTAGTTTAATTTGTCAGTTTTTGGCATTATCAAAAGTAGTTAATTGTCAATCATCGATGGAAATCACATCATATTTTTGTGCGAGGGGTGTTCCAAAGCAACGTTCAGTAACGTAGTCGCGATACATAATGTTGATCTAACAGTGGCCGGCGAAAACGTTGATGGAGTGATGATGGAAAATCGTCATAAGAAAATAACCTATTTTGTAAATATCAACGTCAAGGTTTGACTTTACTTAATTTCGCCATAATACAAATTTTGACAACTACTGACACGTACCTCTCTGGGTAAACGTTAAGAATATGGGGCAGGCTGGGACTTTCATGAAATTTTCACAGATGCTATAAAACATGATAAAATCAATATAGCTATAGAAATTTTTGCGCGGAAAAATATTTTTCACATTTAAAAGAAAAAATATGTATTGGGATACTCACTCCCAAGACAAACAAATTCAGTGCGTTGAAACGATTATTTAACATATTTTTCCAATACAAACGCATAGGTACATAACTTTTCTGCAAGTGCCCAAGGAGCAATTTATAACCAGAATAAGCCTGAAAAGTATTAAAAAAGAAAAAATGTTCATTTGACGGACATAAATAATTTGCTTGTTAAACAGCCCATCTCATAAATTCAAAGTTGAAAATACAACGTTGCCAATTCAATTTCAGAAATCATGGATTTAGGTAAATATTTAATGGAATGTTGAGTATCACTGTTAAAATGGACACTTGTCAAAATGACCCCTATAAAGTTAGCAGAGCCACTTACAAAAAAATCGATGAAACCTATTCCAATAATTGCCGAGAATTTGTCGCGCTCTTAGTTTTTGTCTAGGGGGTGGCTCTGCTAACTTAATATTAAGTTGGCAGTGCCGCTCACAAATAAACATCAAATATCATCACAATTGGTATGTCGAGTAATTCCATCAGACGTAAAAAAAATGCAAAAATTCCTTTCCTTATGGCATATATACAGGGTGTCCCACGACGTACTGTACACAGTCCAACCATAAGTACTATGGACCGAGGCCATTTCATATCTGGTATTACAAAATGGCTTGTTGCGTTTTTGACGGATATACAGGGTGATATTTGAAAATATGTGAATTATTCTACGTTAAGTATATCTAGAAGTAAAAATCTCAGACCAATCAAATTTGGCACACTGAGTGTGCTTCCTGAGCTCAATAAAATAGGTTTTAAAAAAATTTTAATTGTAGGTCCTGACTTAGTTTCTTTTAGATTTTTATTGGTTTTTTGAAAACAACACCCTGTAAGCCAGATCAGACAATTTTTATTTTTCTCACTTTAAAGCTTAAGGATGATACTAAGCAACAGTCAAAAAAAATTGAATGCGCAACTTTTTGTTTTCTGCAGAAAAAATAGAACTTTGAAAAATAGTATAATTTTAATTGATTCACATTCTTCTTATGACTGATGCGGCACTACATTGATAGCACATCATCATTTTTCAACAAAAATCATAAGGACAGTTCATTTTACTCGATATAAAGTATTATTCAATCAACCGTTGAAATTCCAGGGCCGTATTTATTTTTGCAGTCTCTGTATCAGTTGGGGGTGATATGGATGGAGGAGACCTTTCTTTAACGTCCTGAAAACTGTGAACTTAGAAATATTCAAAATACTGGATATTCGCCGGGTACTTAGCTTCTCATTTTGATTTACCATTTCCAAAATACCCTCTTTCTGGTCTTCTGTCAGTCGCTCACCACGTTCTTTCACAAACTGTCAAAATGGACGTCAAAGCGAATTCAAAGCCTACTTGCATTTGCAAAATAATCAAAAGTAATAGTTTTTTCTTTGACGTTACAGAAAGAAAATTTGTAAAACTCGTTTTACAGGGTGTGGTTTTTACAGGATCAATAAAAACTTTAAAAAAATTAATACGGCACTGGAATTTCAACGGTTGATTGAATAATACTTTATATCGAGTAAAATGAACTGCATTTATGATTTTTGTTGAAAAATGATGATGTGCTATCAATGTAGTGCCGCATCAGTCATAAGAAGAATGTGAATCCATTAAAATTATACTATTTTTCAGTTTTATTTTTTTCTGCAGAAAACAAAAAGTTGCGCATTCAATTTTTTTGACTGTTGCTTAGTATCATCCTTAAGCTTTAAAGTGAGAAAAATAAAAATTGTCTGATCTGGCTTACAGGGTGTTGTTTTCAAAAAACCAATAAAAATCTAAAAGAAACTAAGTCAGGACCTCCAATTAAAATTTTTTTAAAACCTATTTTATTGAGCTCAGGAAGCACACTCAGTGTGCCAAATTTGATTGGTCTGAGATTTTTACTTTCAGATATACTTAACGTAGAATAATTAACACATTTTCAATTATCACCCTGTATATCCGTCAAAAACGCAACAAGGCATTTTTTAATACCAGATATGAAATGGCCTCGGTCCATAGTACTTATGGTTGGACTGTGTACAGTACGTCGTGGGACACCCTGTATACCTTTATTTGTGAGTGGCACTGCTAACTTAATATTAAGTTAGCATAGCCACCCCTAAAAAAACTAAGATCGCGACATTTTGTCTGCGTCTACGACAAATACATTTCGGTCGTTCGACAATTGTTCAGTTCATTTCTGGATAAAAAAATAATAAATCAACAAAGTTACGTGGGGGTGAAAATGTAATATTTCTATTATTCAGCATTAAAACGTAGTATTTTTGCTTTTGGGACATATGAGGTATTTGTCAATAATGACACGAAAAAAAAACCGTTATTTTCCCCAGAAACCAGGAAATCCCAAGAAAAAGGTAAATATATGCCAAAAGGAAAATATTTTTGCATTTTTTTTACTTCAGATGATAAAAGATAAAATCAAAGAATCATAGAAAGCACGACTCAGAGACTGACAATGATAGAAAACAGTACAGAAGTAAAAGGCGATCTAAAAGTGGAGACAGATATGGTTCGTCTAAAAGAAGGCGTTAGATGGAAGAAATAAATTAGATTCTAATATAAAGTGTATATAATTAATATACTGCTAAAAAAGGTTGCAAGCAAATTTTGATTTGGCCACCCCCAACATCAGCTGCTGCTTCCCAAACACAGCTTTCGTGTATACCACCAAGTTCGAAAATGGCTTGGAAATGATTTAGATCCGTGTCAGTAGGGATGGATTTGGGTTGACAATTCACTGCAACCTATGCCAACCATCCTTTCACCAGCACCCGAGAAAATCATGGGATGAATCCGAGTTTGTCGAACAAGATGGATAATCAAAATGTTATATTAATATGTTTTACTTTTTTACTTGGAGAATTATGTTCAAAAATAAATAGAAACTACTAAATATATTGTACGCACGAGTGTTGATTTTTGATATGTTCCCTTTTAGGGAATTATTTCCAGGTAGAGGGGTATTTTTACCTAATATGACTGACCTATTAAGTTTATTTAATTATTTTGTATATAAAAAACACGAATCTTTTAAAATGCTATAGTGCATTTCAGCTCATTCTCTTGACCCTACTATCGGGGGACGAAAGTTTACATACTCAAAAAAAAAATTAATTCTCATATTTCATTGCACAATAATTGCTTTCATTTACTTGTTAAATTATAAATAAAAGTGAGTCATAGTATCATTTACTTTAGTGTATCATATCTCAATACCATAATCTCCTATGATCTATTTGAATGACTTTTGTTCGCTCTTCAAGGTTTTTAATGTCACTAGAACTAGAAAGTATTTTTTCTATAATTCTATTATTTTAAAGTTTTCAAAATGGGGGAGAACACTAATTTCTGGAAAAAACACAACTCGCATTACGACGAGTCTTTTTCAATTTTTTAGTCGAAGTATTCTTTTTTAAAAAAATCCCAAAAAAATACTCTCGTTCAAACGACGAAAAAAGACCGGGAATTTACGTCACAGGTGCTTTGGCCAATCACAGAGCGCTCGTAGGCTGCCGACTCACAATTCATAGAACTTGTGACGTGTGAGTCGCTTTTTTGAATGTTCACTGAAATTTTATGATTTTCAAATGGTGTTTTTCAAAATATTACAGAATAATTTGTAATAAAAATTATGCAAACGAGCCATTTAATGGTTATATTTTAATTATTTGCACATTTAAACTGGATTTACTCATTTGTGATCTTGCCCATTATGATCTTATTGTAGACCATTCCAGAACACGTGACTTTGACAGGTCGGCCATATTTGCGGGGAGGCATACAAACAATTATTCTGATTGCATCTATTTACATTGGATTGTTGGGTTGACTTGTGTTTTGTTATCGTTTTTTCAATGTTTTTATGATTAATTTTTATTAAAATGTTGCGAAGCAGTTACTATTTAGGTCTTCGCGGTGATATTAAGTGTCGGTACGATTTTAAAATTCGAATTATAGATGTTATTGATCCTTATGTGTTAGGTTGTTACAGTGATTGTTCTTTTGACATAATGAAGTTGCCAAATATTACAATTATGGACTTATTATTTAATACTAACTCACCGTTTTTATTCGGGGTAACAGTTTAAGGCTTACAAAAGTTTGCAAGCCCTATGAGGCCGGGCCTGCTTATAGTATTTTAGCCAAATTGTGAAAATTGTGTTTAATATACTGAAATAATAAAATGGTAAATCTTAGATGTTTATATATTCATAAAATAAATTATGAAAAAAAAAAAAATAATTCAATGGTATTTGTACACTACTACAATTTTGTCCAATGCAGTATATAACCATCTCTTTTTTTAGACAACATCCTTATTGGTATTGTTTTATGAAAAATCTTATTTTTTTTAAAAGACCAATAATTCGTACGGTTCCAATATTACGTGTATTTTCCAAATTAGTGGGATGTAGTTGATTTTTTCGCTTTGTAAAGGCTGGTATATTTAAATTGGCACCTAATATTTGTAGAGAATCTTGAATTAAAAACCTCTGTCGGCAAAAACAATATTACCTGGTACTCAATTAAAATTAAATTTAAAAAACCACAGTTTTTTGACAAAAATTTGTCACTAGTCCTATAAAAAATTTACACAAGTAGGTAATAATAAAAATATTTTGTTATAATATTTGTGATTATAACTTTTAATTTTTATTTTTGATTTAATTTTAAATAACATTTTTAATAAATTTATTCGACTATTATTTGAATTTTAAATTTTTAAATAATGTTCTATAATTTTAATTTGTTATTTAAAGTTGATAATTTTGTTAATACCACCACGAGTATGCTCAAATTGATATCTGTAAATCTTTCTAATCTCAGGGATTCTTTAATTGTGAGTTCATGTTCTTATAACTTCCCCTTAATCTACGCTACTGATAGTCTCTGTATTTGGCACAAAATAAAATGTTGTTTCAAAATTTAGAATGAGTTTATTTTAATAGAAATTCAAAAAAAATTATATACACGTTTATCTTAACCTCACTCTTTGTTTTTGGTCTGCAGTATGTGATAATTGATTATAATGAATTGATACCTTTGAATATCCTTATTTCTTCTTCTTCTCCCTTGTACAAACAGTGATGTGTTATAACTAGATTTCTAGTTATGTGATGTTTCCACTTTATATCCAGATGATATCCACAACAAGCCAAATAACTTCCAGGTAAGTTGTTTAAGTATTATTTAATACTAACCACTTACTATTCATAAACAAATTCGCCGTAATAATTGTCCTCCCAGAATATAAATGTCCTTTTTCAAATTTTGTAACTTCTTCCTTAATAATTTTTTTAACTTTTCCAAATTTATTTTCTTAAATTTTTCTACTAAACTCCTTCTACCATTTTTAAACCAACTTCTTTTAAACTTTTTAAATTAAAATATTTTCTTAAATTTCATCTACTAAAAAACTTCTACCATTTTTCTCCAAAAGCCTTCTTTTTTTTCTGTTGCTAGGTTCCCTTCTGACGTCATACAGAAACTCAAATTATTTCAAAATTTTGATTCTATTATAGTTTATTATCGATTTTATGTGTTTTGATTTGATTTCATAATTTTAATTATAACAATTAATTTATAATTTAGTTACTAAAGTTGGTATCCTGACATTTCATTTTAAATAGTTGTCACAACCCTTATTTTATTTCGCCATACAGGTTGTCTTGATATTATAATTTGTTATAAAGATTGTCCCAAAATAAATTGTTAATAAAATTTTGAATTTTGAATATTATTTAATTTTGGTATTAAATTTTTAGATTACTATCAGAGCTTTTTAAAAAAGGATTTTTTTAATAATAAGGATCTCACATTAAATCAATCCCTTAGGTAAGTTCACCTTTAACGTTTTATTTTACTTGACACATTAATTTTAAGAAGAAATCTCTCATTGGGCATAGTCTGGGTATTTATTTTCTTCAATTTTACTTTAATTTTATCTAAATATTATAATTTTGATAATGTTAAAATTCCATTTCATTTGATAATGTTAAATTCCATTTCAATATATATAAAAGATCGCCAAAAATACCTGTTATAAATTGCCTAGAACAAATACGTCTATTATTCACTTGGCTTTCAGAAAATGTATCTCGTTTCAAGGCTTTAATCCAAGCATTTCTTCGTTCACTAGACATTTAAATGATCCCCTCAGTTTGTCAAAACAGCAGGAAACCGGAAAAATGATACATTATCTCTTCCAGAACGCATTGAGCATTTAATAACACTACAAAAATTTGACATTTTCTATTTATTTCTTCCGAATAAATAACTTAAAGAAAAATCTTTCATATGAAACTAACGTTGTGTCATAAAGTTATGTGCCTCCCAGCAAATATGGCCGACCTGTCACCTACGTCATCCTGGAATGGTCTATTCAAAAATCAAACCAAATCTTTATTTAGGAATATCCTAATATACATAATACATCATTTGTTATTTTCAAACTTTTTTAGACTATTCGGATCCGACATGGGGGCGTGGCCTATCCAAGATGGCGCGAATTAGGGTGAAGATTTAAATGTGACATGAGTGCTGGTCGCGTATTAAATATAAAAAATGAGTCTCACGATTGACAAAATTTGCGAATGGGCGACAACAGACCCTATCAAACTAAATTTTAAACAAGCTGAAAGCATTTTATACTCTGAACACTTGTTTAAATGCGGGAAAAAATTAATGAAAGTGACAGTGCCTGTGTGGACGTAGTGGCTTCTGTTTATCAACGTCAAATTTGCGAGGTCATCCCCATCAAATTAATGGGAAAATTGCAGGAAATGGACAAGGGAAGAGTGTTGTTTTTTCCTGCAAGGCTTCTATGTCAATAATGGGATGATCGTCCTTAAATTCTTCCGATTCTGCAGGAACTTATTCCTTGTTTGCTCACTGGATTCATCAAGTTTCATCTGATTTCTTTTTTCTATTCTTGCTCTTCGTGTTGATCAATTTTTTCTCGCACTCCGAAATGGTTTTGCTTTTGTACAAGAAATGCAACATCCAGACATTTATTAGAGTTATTATTACACCCTGGTACTACGTAGTACATTTTATTTTTTGAGTTTTCACGGTGTTTTACTACAATTTCGGTCATTTTTTATCTCAAAAATTTATTTTCCCACGCTCAGGAAATCCTTTTGTGGGTGTTTCCATTTTTTATTTACATTTACATATTTCTATATTTCAATTATATACATTCTGTGTATTTTCTCTTTGGTAAATAAAAATTATTATTATTATTTTTTTTTTTTTTTTTTTTTTTACTTCTGTGTCAACGGCATCGACTACTATGGCCATTAGCCTCGTGTTCTGTGTAGGCTTTGTTACTGTTTCCCAGCGCCACTTTAGGAACAGCACTGTTAATTAGAACCCAACAGTGAATGGTCGAGTGAGGAATCACACCTGGTATATGAAAATCAATTTCTAAATTTTTAATTAATTAAAAATCAGAAACAGATTTCTGCCTTTGGTGTGATTCGAACCCACAACCCTTGGATTATGAGTCCAGTGCTCTGCCGCTGAGCCACCCACCCCCCTAAAAAAAAAAATTATTATTATTATTATTATTATGGAATCTTCACCCTACATTATGTTCGAAAACAAACCGCCAGATGGCATATCGCTGGATGTCAGATCCCAGAGCTATCCAGAATGTCCCTGGACAGAGTTCTAGAAACTAGTTCTTTCATTTTTGGAAGATGTCGGCGTTTTTTTTTGGCATAACTCTAAAACTAATAGAGGTAGACCTTTCATTTTTGGAAAAGATGTTAAAAAATAATGTATAAATGCTTTATAACTTTAAAACTAATACATGTAAATATTTTATTTTTGGAAAAGATGTTAAGAAAGGAGGTAGAAATATCTATCTAGATTCTAGATAAACATTTTAATTCCCCTCCCGCCAAATTTTATTTTCATTTTTTGTAAAATATAAAGTTGAAGTCATTGTTTCTACTTGTTTTAAAAGGTAATTCAACACACTAATATACACTATTTTATAGATGTACATATAAAAAATGATGGGTGAGTGCACAACTGACAATGGGAAATAGCAAATTAATTCTTACCCACGCAACTAACAACTTATTAAAAGTGATTTTAAACATTCAATGTAACAGTCAACACTTTGCATAGGATGAATAAATACAGGGGAGCGAAAATAAACTTGGGGTCAGATTCAAAATTTAATCCAATAAAAAAAGATTTTTTAAATTACTTTTAATAATCGTTAATAATTATTTCTCGTAAATCTAGATTGTGTCTTATTTGTTTTTGAGTATTTCTATTAAAAAAGAATAAATAGTCTTAAATTTGGTCACTCCATTCTATTTAATGGTCGAAGTTTTCATTTAGAAAATTACGAAAAGGATAACGCTCCATCAATTTGACACATTAGTTATTTTTCACAATTTAATTATACATTTTTGGTTCATTAACCAAAATTTTAAAAAATATTAACCCCTAAAACCAATTACAAATCATTACTACTATCAGCTATCAAAACAAAAAACGGGAAACAATCATTTTAACGAAATTATGTCCAATGAATTGTTGATACAATGATTGCGGAAACATTAATAAATGTTTATGATTAATTAAGATGAAATTTTTCTATAATTGCCTATAAAAATTGGTAATATCAATTAAAGTGATATAAACTAGATTTTTTTTAAACAATTTATGCTCTAGTTATAGACAAATTTAAATTTTGCATAAAGTGCATTGTTCATCTTATCTGTTCCCTTTGGGTTAATTTGCATTTTATAACCCATATAAAACTGGTATAAAGTTTAAATGTAAATGTTTATAAGTATCTTTATAGTTCATTATGTAAAATTTTTGAATGTATACCAAAACACAAAGTTCCAAACAAAAGCAGGGGATTAGTGAAAAAGAACAACAAGATATTTGGTTGACTTTCTAAGTGCCGCAATATGATTATGGGGTAAGGGTAAATAGGTATACACAATTTGTGATTGTAAACAGAAAATAGTAGGTACTTAGTTTTTATTAAAAGGGAAGTTCAAGAGTATTTGTTACAATGACCTTTATTTTGAAGAATATTACAAAAAAGCAGATCTTTTAAAAGTTTTAGCAGCGTTCGATATTAGAAAAGAGTAAGTATGTTTGTGATACTATCGCTAAAAATATGGGTCACACAGTACTATGACTTCCACCATATTATTGTATATTTAACATTTAACCCATCGAATACCTGTGGCATCAGGTAAAATCCAGAGTCAGATCCGAGTTAATTAGAACTGTGAACTGAAGTAATGTTGTCAGCTGGAAAAATTCGCTTCAACATGTTGTTAAGGTCGAAGATTCATATCAAAATGCTAATCACTTTTGCACTTGGTTATCAATTTAAACGGAGACAAAGTGATACAGAATTAGAATAGGAAGTAAATAATGTTTGTTTAAATAATATTTATTGTTTCTTCAGTTTTATTCTGTAAAAGTTACTGTCAGAGTTTTAAACTATGTAGCATAATAAATTGAAAAATTTTTTGTATTGCTTAGTTTTAAATAGGTACTTAATGTTTTGTTTTAAATACTGATGTCTAGTAATCCATGATCACACACATTTTTTGAGAAACTCCGGCAAAAAAAAAATTGTTTTAAGAAAACACATTTTAGAACATTGTTTAAAATTTTAATTTTAATTTTGGATTTTAATCCACATTGCAGAAAAGAGCCGAATATTACCATCTTGCAGGTACACTGACTTTTCTTATCTTTCTACTTGAATTGCTGTTTAGAAAAAACATATTTTTATCAGTAAAAATATTTATTTATACTTTTTCAACAGAAATAATAATAATAGTACTTATTTAAAATTTTCTTTTGTATGATATATTTAAAAGCAAGTTGCAGCACATAGCTCTCGAGCGCACATGTTAAGGGGTTAATTGTTTAATTAATTTAGTTTGCTGTAAAATTTACTTTGCAAGTAGTTTTCTAATCCAGGTACTGTTGATTACATAAGATGTGGATGTACATTGTATTAGGGTAGTACTCTCGGTTTTAGAATTACTGTTCAGAATATAATGAGACTATAATGGGCATATTGGTTCATTATAATAAGATAATGAACCAGTAGAGCTGCAGAGAACAAGAAAAAATATAAAAAAAATGTTCATTTACCATTGATTCTTATGAGAAATTACAGATTTTATTTTATTTAAAAAAAGTTCCGTTCAGATTTCGATACAAGTGTGATCAAAGAATAAAAATTTCGAACATTTTGGTTACTCACAAATCGAGCTTCAGAGCTCCTGATAAGAGTAATTAGCAAATAATTATGAAAAAAATGTACTATATTAATTACATCTGACAACGCCGTCAAAGATGTTATGATGTGAGCGAAATTGTAACGTATATCTATGATACCGTTATTTTTCGCTCATCTCTAGTCGCGTTTTTACGTGGCTGAAGTCCCAGCCAGAGCCCTAATGCAGTGTTTTTACTCTGTTGGTGAGTTTCTGGTACATTTTGGGTAGACTTTAATTTGTTTTTTATACTGATATCCAGTGTCATGCTTCTTGTTTAGTTTTGTTTAAAAAAAAAAACAAAAAATTTTTTGTGGTACATTTTGGGTAAACTTTAATATTTTTTATACTGATATGATGTGCCATGCATTCTTGGTTCTTGTTTTGTTGTATTGTATTGACTAAGAACGTTGTATGACTAATTTTTTTTCTTCTTTCTTCTTCCTCAATGTGAATTATCAAAACATGATTTCCCTAAGCTGAAGTTTTCCAAACTGATAGTTCCTTCCCCACTTTAAGAACCCCTTTTTTATCAAGAGAAGCTATATAAAACTGATGATTCTAATAATATATTATCTTAAAAGTATTTTTTTTATGGGAGTGGCTGGCTCAGCTGAAGAGCACTGGTTCGAATCCCACCGATGACAGAAGTCATTTTCTGATTTTTATTTAATTAAAAATTTAGAAATTGATCAATACCAGGTGTGATTCCCCACTCGACCATTCACTGTTGGGTTTTAATTAACAGTAATGGTTCCTAAAGTGGCGCTGGGAAACAGTAATAAAGCCTACACAGAACACCAAGGGAAATAACTATAGTAGTTGAAGCCGTTGACACTGAAGTAAAAAAATAGTAATTTATGTATCAAGGGAATTGCAGTCCCTCGGGCCAGAGGCCTTCCGGATGCCAACTTTGCTTTCGGGAATTAAGGCTCATTAATTCCCCAGCAATATTCAACAAACATCAAAATATCCTAACAAAGGGAATTAAGCCCGACAACAGGAAATTAGGGATATTAGAGGTGCCTTAATTTCCTGCTGTCAGGCTTAATTCCTGTTGTTAGGATATTTTGACGTTTGTTGAATATTGCTGTCAGTGTTTCACTATATTTAGTGAATGTCACTGCTGCTTGTTTTATTAAAATCGATCAGAAATAAAATAATCTATGCACATAAATTACTATTTTGTCAAATGAAGCTCTAAAATAAAATTTGCTCATTATCGTATTTAAAGATTTGAATAAAAATAATGATTAATGATGTTTCCACATTTTATCATTAATGCTTTGTAATCTGAATACTCATTTTAAATGTGGTGTCGTCCCAATTTCTAATTTCCGGAGTGCTTAAGTTATTTATAAACTAATGTCAAACCCATATGCATTTGACAGCACAAACAGTTACTAATATAAATACACCGTAGTCAAATAGAGTACTACCTTGTCTCATCTATGCAATGTCTCACTCTCACGATAATTACATTATTTTCTGTTCTATTCTAGTTGGTTAAACTTACCTTGAATTATTATTATGAGCAGTCTTTGCATTCCCAAAAGCTTCCAAAACAGGACCAGCACTAAGTATGGTCTGTTCCACACCACTTCCATGCGACCCTTTTTGACTTAGAGCAGTCAGGTGATGCAACAAAAAGTTTGTACTTTCAGTCTTTCCCGAACCACTTTCACCACTAATAACTATACACTGATTTTTTCTGTCTTTAAGCATACAATGATATGCAGTGTCGGCAACAGCGAAAATGTGTGGAGGTAAATTGGGGCCTAATCGTCGGTTTTGATAGAGTTTTACATATTTTGGATTGTAGATTGGGTAGAATTTAAATGGATTCAAAGCTATCAAGATAGATCCTACATATGTGTAAATATGACCAGCTACAAACCTAGCTCTTAGGTTGTCTAACAAGGTTTGTTCGTTTAGATCTGGTAGTTGGCACAAATCAGGATATTCCCTATCTTTAGGTTGATAAAGGAACCTGTGGAAATAGTCTTTGATCAGCTGAGGGTCCATGACAAACTGATCCCTCCAGACATAATCATTTATCTTTTCTCTAAGGTAAAACCTATATGAAGAATGATCCGGTCTGTGTTTTGGCCATAGCATCATTAATTGTACGGGACTCTCTTGAGCGCTTAGGCTCCTTTCTTTACATTCTTGTCCGAAATCATCTCCAATAACTTCTGCCAGTTCATAGGATGCATTATCATTTAAACTTAACCTTTCTACTATACAAGATACTATTTCTTCTGAAGTTGTCTGTTTACTTGCTTCTACAGACAGAGCTTCGTAGAGGGCCGACAAGGCCCCTACATAGACCTGTACTATGTAACGATTGTTTTCTGTGCTATGCATCATGATTGGTGAGTTTGACACTTATACATTGTAATTTGTAGTTTTTAAGATCAGTCTGTGGCTGGTTTAAGTTTCGTTATAGGTTTGCCACTCATTGTTAGTGAATGAAGGGTTAACCTAGAAAAAATACAAAAGTATAGAATACTTACTGGAATAATTGTCCTTCCAGGTTTATTTCAAAATTGTCAAATACATTTACTTTATCTGTCTAATTTCATTTTCTTCACATTTTTTACGTTTTAGCTACTAGTACTAGTAAATGACAGACTTTTAAAGATTACTTATAGTAAATTATTTTGAGTATAATTTGAAAATTGAGATTTAAGTCAATCAAAAAGTTTCAGATAATTTGGAACAAAAGGACAATTTTTTTAAAGCCACTTGTTAATTTTACTAAATAAATAAGAAATTTTTAAAAGGATAAATTAAGTGTAAGGAAAATATTACTTTTTGTAGATTTTTAAGAAAAAGACATAATAAATAGGTTTACTTTCAACAGGTTTTGATATAAAGAACCGTAGACACTCCCAAATTTTTAAAGGGGTGTTTCTAAATTTAATTTTATATGCATAATATTCATGTATAAAATACACAATTTAAATGAAAAATATTTACTTTATCAGCTATTAGTTATACCCTATTCTTAATTACAGTAAGAAAGAAAATGTTAAATTTATAAATCTGAATGTTGGTATGTCAGTGAATGCTACTTATGAATGAAATGTATTTAACAAATCTGATAAATTAAAACTGTTATTCACTCATTGTTTTTAAAAAAGGAGATGAAACTATTTTAATGAAATTCCAAACAAAAATAAATCAATTTATTATTCTAAATATGTGAACAAACCTGCACACTTTCCAAAACGTTTTTCACTTATTTTCCACATTTTCCATTTAATTTAATGACCAAATATTTGAAATAATGACAGAAAACCCCTTATCGAACGATAAATCAATTTTTCGCTAAAACAATTGCACGTCAAGGGTTGATAAATGCACAAATGTCAAACAGGGTCACATGTTGCATCTACCTCGCAGACCGGGACACTGGGGCAACAAATTTAACAATTCTATTTACAGACAAAGCGTTCAGGAGTAACTGGTTAATTGAAATAATTGTATTAACTAATTTAGTATACTATTCCGCGCAATGGCAACATAATAAACAACCCAAATGGTCTAATTTATCTGGAAGAATTCCGCCCAGTTTGAGTCTTCGTGTACGATTTGAACACTTGTTTTTTGAAACACACAACGGTATGCACTACATATTTCAGACTTTTTTCGGGATCTTCATCACAACCGTAATGGTTTTGTTC
Organism: Crepidodera aurea; assembly: GCA_949320105.2. NCBI lineage: Eukaryota > Metazoa > Arthropoda > Insecta > Coleoptera > Chrysomelidae > Crepidodera > Crepidodera aurea. The sequence goes on from OX439475.1 coordinate 66,262,281, forward strand.
ATTTTCGTTACGAATTTAGCCTACGTAGAGAACCGTAACCACCATTTTTATTTTGTATGAAGGCGAGTTTGCAAAGCAGGAGGACGCTGTGTTGCCACATCCACATTTCTTCTTTACCGCAAAAAGAATAGGTGCGGTGTGCGAATTTTAATTTTTCAAAATTGCTTTTTTTTTAAATTACGTGAACCAAATGCACTTATTTGTACCAAAGTGTCTATATTTTGTACTAATTTAGAGCACTAACATTTTTAGAAACTGGGATTATTATCCGTTGCAAAATAATTGAGACCATCTCATAAAAAGCGAATTGAAACATTATTGAGCTTTGTATACTTTATTAGAGTCGTTTAAATTTGAATAACAGTTAAACTATTTATGTAATTCTTCTATATACTTGTTGGTATTGGTCTGAAGCAGTGACGGTGCCTCTAAAATGTAACGAATTGAAATTCTTAAGGCAAAAACATTTAAAATATATTCAGATGAAATAATTTGTATCTACCGTCTAGATAAATTTGTCAATAAACAGATTAAAGTTTAGAGACTAGAGACACAGACATTTTCAAATAAAATCAATTTATATTTTTTTCATATATAATTCAAGTTCTATTGTATCTCCGGTAAAAAAATCATTACTTATACGTACTTATACGCATATCTTCAACTTTTAACCTTAAAAATCTCAAATTTTAGATCATTCGCTGAAAGTAAAACAATTACAAATTAACAAAAGTCGAATTATTGATCACTATAAAGTGTCCAATTTTGTATATTATCTACATAACAATAGCTTAATATTTTCCAAATCCAGCTTAAGCTCAACTGTTACAAAGCTACGTAAAAAATATAAATACTTATATATTACTACATAAAAACCATATTTTTAATGTGTTAATAGTCCTTTCATCTTCATCCAATAGCTATTCTGTAAATCAAGTTATTATTTACGTTCTGGCAACGCTGTAAATGAGTCTCCGGTTAGTCCAGTCGCGAATCAAGGCCAAGTCACGTGACTTTTCAGCGCGCCATTTATGAATCACGGCTCAGGTTCCAGTTGTCAAGTTTTTACTCTAATTTCGGTAAAAAAAAAAACAATTAAAACGTACGTTTACTGAGAATAAAGTAAACGCGGTTTAATAAATGAGTCAGGTGTTTGATTTGATTTTTTTTGTTTTCATACAATTGTATTGTTTACTGTTTTTTGGTCTACATCTATCAACATTTAATGACATTTTTATAAACAAAAAATTATTTTTCAAATATGAAGTATATATTGTGGAATCAAGGTAACATAAAAAGAAAATTAAAGTTGGGCCCTACTTTCTAGTTTTCCAAAGCTAAAAATTTAAGATTTTAAAAACGGAATGAACAAGAAAATTATTTTTCGAGTTTAAACGAATTTAAATTAAAAAACAAAGCAATTTTTAATCTAAAAAGTTCCCATACAAATTTTCAATTTTTTAACTTTATCACTGCTCATTTTCTTCGTTGAAACCTCGACTTTAAGATGGTATAAAAAAAATATTAATACATAGGGATACGAATAAGAGAGTGACATCTTGACTAGAATCAGTCAAATAAAAACTTTGCAACACACAATAAAAATTGAGTGTATGCAACACCCAATACATCGGGAATCGTTGCTGTGTAATGTGTCAAAATTCTCTTCTAACCATAGATGGTAGCACATCTAAGAATTTTATCTTATAGCGGATATAGCTATTGACTTGTGCGAGTTTGGAATTTTATTTATTGGATTCGAAAAGCCTAACTGACGAAGCCGAAATTAAATTCCTTACTCGTTTGCTAATAATCAAATAGTTAAAGACTTAATAAAACTTCGCTCTAAATATACAGGGTGTTTCATAGGTAAATGAAAAACACAACTGTGAATAAAGAGGACACTTAGACGAATAAGAAAACCCATATAATAATAATAATTTCTTTATTGAGCAAATAGCTACTACATATACTAATACAATGTTATTTACAAATTGATACATCTAAAACTCTCGCTTCATTATACTGAGTTTTATCAATTTTTCTCATTTCTTTTATGGAACTACCCTCTATATTTATTTGATATTTGACAAGTTTGTTTTATTCCATTAGAACAATCGAGAGACATTAGTGACCAAAATCATTGCCGGCCTAAGAGCAAAATCTTGTGTGTGCAAGAATGAGTTTTGGCGCCCCTTACAATGAAAATGGGTATAGAAAAGCCTTCAAAAAATATTATTTGTGCTAAAATGAATTTGTCAGAATTATTGAATTTGGCATTTTCAAAAACTAAAAAGTAGTACTTAATAAACAAAAGTTATGAACATATTCAAATGGCTAATTTGCATTAAAAATAAAAAAATTGAACGAATTATTTTTTCATGTTTTTTCTCATTTCGGCGCCCCTTCCCACGCCTTAAGCCGGTTCTGACCAAAATTAAAACCCAGGTCCAGCTTCAAAAAAAAAATTATCGAAATGATTTTGCTCTTAAACAACACCCTGTATATCAAAATTTTAAAAATTGGGTTGATGCATACTTGAAAAAAGTTTTTGAGACTGCACATTTCATTCTACTCATGGGCGCCGTTACTTAAGGGCAAGGGAGGGCGGACGCCCCCCCCCCCACGGATTTTAGATTTGCTGGATTATCAAATTTCCATTTCGCAATGTTTTTTAAACCACACTCGTAGTAAGTATTGATCATAAGCATCAGGTCTACCCGGCACCATTTTCTTTTAATTTGGAGGTATTCATGGGTACATTCACCCCCGAAAATCTCAGCTTTCTGAAATTTGTGGAAGTGCGGAAAAATGGCCTGTTGGTCTCAAAAATGTTTTTTTTTTTCGCCTATTTTCGCCGATATTTCCGAAAAGATGACACTTAGAGAATTTTTGTTTGGACGAAAATGAAGATCAGTTCATTACCTACAAAAATGATCCTTTTCATTTGATACTTTTTGACATAAGCGGCTCCAAAACGCACCCCCATTTTTAGCTCCTGTCCAGCATTTAGAGAGCACGCTCTAAAGGAATGACACTCCCAAGCGAATTACAAATTTTTCAATAAATCACGTAAAAATTAATATTTTTCATAATTCAAAGTTCAGATGAAAGAAGAAACCTGTAGCTATATGATGTTACTTTTTCCTTTTATCTATTTCTCTGAATTAAGTTGAAAACTATCGTCGACCACTCAACCAAAACAAAATTTTCAGACACACTTCGCGCGTTTCGCCAACTATGTTGGCATCATCAGGAGTTGATGATAGACTAAACAACTATTTCTAACAGCTATTTATACTAAATGACTAACCCCCCTCCCCCGGCGGTGCCAGGCACTGTCATCCCCGGTGATCTAGCCGGCATCGCTCTTCCTACCATCCGTAGGGAAGCAGCTGCACTCAAAGAACAATCCAAAGCAGCAGTATCTGAACGCCACCCCCTCCACGGTCTCCAGCCGTCCCATCAGCGATTAAAATCAAGGCGAAGCTTCATGAGATCGACAGAAGGTTACGAGGAACCTAAAACCAGAGTGGACCTTTGGGGGAAGACCTCAAACCAACATTGGATGAAGCCGAATGAAGAACTGGCACCAGGAGGCGGCGAAAACTGGGAAATCTGGAAGGCTGCGGACGAACACAGCGAGATCGAGAGATGCCCTAAATAAGTGGGGCTACCCTGTGGACTCGAATCTCTGTGATTGTGGAGAACTGCAAACCACGCAACATATGTATACTTGCCCGATGTACCATAGAGGACCTTATGGCTGCGAAGCCGAACGCAATTGACGTCGCCCAATTCTGGGCAAAAAATGTTTAGTTCACGTCTGAAGTGACGATACACATGTAGTATTCCTTTTTTTTCTTTTCTTAATTAACTTGTTATGCTTTTGACACGAATAAATAAACAGCCACAAATTATAAAAAACCAATATCGAACCCTCAAATTGTATATTTTAATTCCGAAACTTTTAATTTGTCCAATTGATTTTTTTTTAATTTACTTACAGTTTACCTTAAATTTTTCGACCATCCACATACCGCTAAGGTTTTTTTATGAATTCGGGTATTTAAAATCGGTTTGGTCCTGGTCCATTTGTTTCTCATAATCTAAAAATATTGTCCATAAATTAAATCAACTTTATTGAATTAAATAGCATCTTTATTTACATTAGTCTTATGCACAATGATCACAGTCAACAAAATCAAATATCACATTATTTTAAATACAAAAAAAATGCATTAGGTATAGTCCAGTCATTTGGGGCTCGAATAAGGGGTTACCTGGAAAGTTTTCCGGGAGTTTTGCAAATTGGTGATTTTATAGATTTCGACATGATCTTTCCGAATTTCAACTTTGCCACCTCGTATTTTTGCCGCTCGCGTCGCCATTTTGGGAAAATGGCGCCTAAAAACAGTTTTTCGATAATATCTCCTTTCCGACTCATTTTACGATGAAAATAGTTATGTAATAAACTAAATTAGAGAAAATTTCCTATAATTTATGTAGTAACCGTTTTTTTGTAATATTAATAGTTTTAGCGTACCAGTGGCGCAAAGTACTTGAACACGAGGTGGCAAAGTTGAAATTCGGAAAGAGCCCAGGCAGCAATACAACGTCGAATAAACGTCGATTTGTGGTAGACATATGGTAGACGACGTGACCGTAACCAGTATTCGACGTTGCTTTCATCGACGTTATTTCTACTTCGTTGAATTCACATTTGTTCAACGTCAATTTGAATTTCGATTTCAACGTCGATTTAATTACCGTTGAAGTTACGTCAATGTAACGTCGTATCTTTTTATTGATGTATACATGCATTTGGGATTCTGCGCAGATTAGATTTAGCGTCTCCAAATCTAGACTGCGCAGAATCCCGAAATAAAGAAGAAGAATTACTAATTTATAGTGGTAATGCTAAATTTTATGTATGTTTTTTGTGGTATTTTTAAAATAGTAATTGCCTACTGTAACATTTTAGATGATTTTGATGTAGCCCGAAAAAAATCTAAAATAGCAGAATGTACTTCTGACCTACAATCTGGGGATGAAGAGGAGCAAAAGAGACAAAGAAGAAGGGCTAATAAAAGAGTCATAGTATCTGATAATAGTGACGGTGAAGAACTAAGCATTTTTAAGAGATCCCTACAAATTGCAAAGATCAACTTGCATCCAGGTTTGTTCGAATTTTGGTAATTTTAGAACTCATAAAAAGAATCAGTTATTTTTAGGTCCATCTACATCTAAATCAGGTGTATATGGTATCATCTCAAAAACCCGTTAACAGCTGTAGGCAAGATAACTTTATTAAAAATGACAGTCAAGGAAATTTCAACAAAAATGTTGAAAGTATGTTTACTTTTTTTTCTTTAGCCTTTTTTACTATGTCTAGGCTCATTTATTTGGTAACATCATTTATTAGTTTTTGTTTTTAGTTTACTCCATTCTTTTGAAAGTTTATGAACAAAATAAACAAATTTTAAATCTCAAAGAGTACTCAAGATAATTCTACCAAAAATTCTACATATATAGATTTAACGAAAGTCCCTGTGAGCCTACCAGTAAAGTCTGTTGAAGATTTGGATAGATTGGAAACCTACCTAAATGAAGATCATCAGCATTTAGAAAACCTAGTGAGTTTAATGTGTAAACTGTAAAAGAAAAATTAAAGATAGAAATAGTAGTGCATGTGAATATTAATTTAATCGTATATTTTTCAGGTTACCTTCTGTGCTAATGTCTCGAGTTCAAATGAGGTTATTACAAAAACCAACAAAATTTTAAGAAGTGTTATAACAGGACCACCTAACTAAAATTTTATAGGAAATGAAAAGGACTGATTACTTCAATGACTAATATACATAGTTTTGCTGTTTGTGCAAATGGTAATATTCCTTTTTTTATTGTTGGTGCAATTAAAGATTGTTTTACAGAGAAGTTAGTTTTTTTAGCCTTCAAGCTTATTATTGTTGTATAATTTTTGTTAGGAACTATATCCCTAACAAAAATACAGGGTTATTATATACCTAAACCTAAATTTTCGACATGCGTATTCAACGTTATTTCGACGTTACTTTGACATGCGTATTCGCCGTTACTTCGACGTCGAGTATTCGCCGTTACTTCGACGTCGAGTATCGACGCTATTTCGGCGTCGAGTATCGACGTTACTTCGACTCTGACATTGTTACGTAGAATCGACGTTTCTTCTGTGTTACATTCTACGTACCCTCGACGTCAATGACAACGTGGAACTAACGTTTATTCAACGTGGTATTGCTGACTGGGAGCATGTCGAAATCTATAAAATCACCAATTTGCAAAACTCCCGGAAAACTTTCCAGGTAAAACTACCAAATGACTGGACTACTAGGTATAAAAAGTTTAATTATCTGTTGACAGACTTAAAATATCCCTTCTCATTGCTTGCACTTGTTCTGCCGGACTTTTCTCTATAACCTCATTTTTTTCTTGTTTTGACTCTATCACAGGAAGAGCGTCGGTTTTTGTAATGTTTTTCTTCAGTATCATATTTGCCATGACTATTGGAATAGGTAATAATTTTGAATTATTATTTTCATTTGTGATTTGGGCTCCTCTCTCTCCATCTTGAGATAAAGTTTTATTTTTTGGAACAACTGCTAATATATCCTCGAGTTTAGGCTTTTCTTTATTTTCGTTATTTATTATAGGTATTTCTTTAACTGGCACATTATTTTTATCTTCTTTTAATTTTGAAGCCGCCTCATTATTTTTTATGTCTATGTCAGCTTGATTTAGTTGTGAGCTTAGTTCTTGAATCTCTATTTTTAAATTATCAACTTTTTTTTCAAAGTCTTTGGCTTTACTGTTTTCTTCGGGTGTTTTATTGACTTTTACCTTTTCACCTTTTTTTTCTTTATGTATATTTTCATTATTTTCATTAGGGGGTTTGTGTTCATTTTTCTCTATACCTGAAAATAAAATATTTTTAAATTAAAGTAAATACTTTTAAATTTTGTCTAATTGTGAAAAATACTTAATCATGGTTCCACTGAAATTCAAAAGAAGGGATCTGAAAACTACTTTGTTCAGCTTGCAGCAATTTCTTGGAAATTGTTCTTTAAAATTGATTTTTATTAGACCATTAAAGCTGATCAGAAATCTGCTAAGTTTATTGGAAAAACTGCATTCCTCAAATGTTTATAATTGTAATAACTAAACATCTACACAGAACTCAAAAAAATGTCTAAAACTAATAAACTATGATTTATTTAGTTTTAGACCAGGGCCAATCATTTTTTAACAAAAGAAAAATTCTTAGCAGTATGTGGGTGGTTGGAAAATAGAAAAATTCTTAGCAGTATGTGGGTGGTTGGAAAATTTAGGGTAAATTATAAGTAATTTAAAAAAATCAATTGGTCAAATTAAACGTTCCGAAAGGGGGGTGGGGTTAGCTAAATATAGAATTTGAGGGTTGGATATTGGTTTTTTACGATTTGTGGCTGAAATATGCATCCTATCGAAAAAAGTTTAATGTATTGAGAAAATCGTTCAAAAACGCATTTTCCGTTATTAATTTTTATCTCCCGCAAAAATATTTTTTTTTTATTAAACTTGGTGAAAACGTTCTACTTTGTGTTTTAAATAAGCTGTAATTTTTTCAAAGCAAAATATTTATTTTTCAATCGACAAAGTTCTCATACAAATTTTGTAACATTATCAGTGCTCATTTTCTTCGTTGAAACTTCGACTTTAAGGTGGTATGAAAAAAATATATCGTTCGTATTGAAAAATACCGTTAAAAATACAGAAAAAAAAACAACTTTTTATAATCGATTTTTCAGTCAATCTAGACAATTTTTTATTTCTTATTGCAAATAAGCATTGAAATTGATTAAAAAGATTAATTTCCATGTAATATAATGTCATTTACATTTAACTAATTGTTAATGGTTTTGAAATAATCGAATTCCATGAAAATTCGCAATTCTTAATTTTACTAGTAGAATGAAATGTGCAGTCTCAAAAACTTTGTATTCCTATTCAACCTTTTCCGTTTTTTTCGAATATGCAACCCAATTTTTAAAATTTTAATATACAGGGTGTTGTTTAAAAGCAAAATCATTTCGATAATTTTTTTTGAAGCCGGACCTGGATTTTAATTTTGGTCACTATGTCTCTTAATTGTCCTAATAGAGTAGAACAAGCTTGCCAAATATCAAATAAATATACAGGGTGGTTCCAAAAATACGGTAATAAAAGGAATGAGCAAAATTGATAAAACACCCTGTAACTCAGTAATGAAGCGAGTTAGATATATCGAATATGGGTTTTTCTTATTCGCCTAAGTGTCCTTTATCCACAGTTATCGTTTGCTCATTTACCTATGAAACTCCCTGTATAATTAAAGCAAAGTTTTATGAAGTTGTTAAGTATTCGATTATTGTTTAAACAATGTTTTCGATAATTTCAAAACCATTAACACTTAATTGAATGTAAATGACATTATATTAAATGAAAATTAATCTTTTTCATCAATTTCGATGCTTATTTGCAATAAAATTGTCTAGATTAACTAAAAAATCGATTATGAAAAAGTCGTTTTTTTTTTGCATTTTTAACGATACTTTTCCATATGAACAATACAGGGTAAGTCACGGTAGACGCGACGGTCCATTGTGGCTAAACAGTTAATATTTTGAAAATTTTGTTTATTCATGGATATGTGGGTTGATAAAGGCTACATTTTAAAATTATTTTGAATTATACAGGTTGTCCCAAAAAAGTGTGGCGTATCAAAGTTATATTATTTCTTATGGAAGACCCTATATTTTGTTGCACTTTTAGATTATACGTTAAAAATAAGATAAACTTTCTTAAGTATTCCCTATACCCAACCTTTTTACTTTTCCAGATATTTTGATATTTCTAAAAATGGAAGCAGTTACAAGAAAACCAATAACTTGGAAACCTATGGAATCAGCCAAATCCAATTTTAACTGAAAAAAATTAGACTAATAATTGAAAATAATAATGTATTTAAAGTTGTTTAAAATTATACAGGACGTCCAAAATGGGGCGATTCTCTAATGACATATTCAAACGACAATATCGTTCTTATTTTAAATAGTACACCCAGTATTTTACAATCCTATTATGAAGCAAATTCCATTATCTTTTAAAAATTATAAAGGTCTACTATACCTAAATCTATTAATTTTTGAGTTATTTTTATTTTTGTTAAATTTTACATTATTTTTCCACCGTAATGCCTAAATATAACACACTGTATTTGATCAGCTTAGACTATGATCCGATAAAATTACACATGAATCCACTTTTCATAATAATAGATTAGTTAACCGTAACAGTTTTCATTATTATGATACTCAAAACCAGCAATTGTTAAAAATTATAAAGGTCTACTTTGCCTAAATCTATTAATTTTTGAGTTATTTTTATTTTTGTTAAACTTTACATTATTTTTCCATAGTAGACCTTTATAATTAATAGGATTATAAAATAAGAACGATGTCGTCGTTTGAATATGTCATTAGAGAATCGCCCCAGTTTGGACGCCCTGTATAATTTTAAACAACTCTAAATACATTATTACTTTCAATTGGTAGTCTAATTTTTTTCAGTTAATATTGGATTTGGCTGATTCCATGGGTTTCGAAGTTATTGGTTTTCTTGTAAGTACTTCCATTTTTAGAAATATCAAAATATCTCGAAAACTAGAAAGCTTAGGTATAGGGAATTCTTAAGAAAGTTTACCTTATTTTTAACATATAACGTATAATTGCAATAAAATATAGGGTCTTCCATAAGAAATAATAGAACTTTGATACGCCACACTTTTTTGGGACAACCTGTATAATTCAAAATAATTTCAAAAAGGAAGCCTTTATCAACCCACATATTCATGAATAAACAAAATTTTCAAAGTATTAACCTTTTAGCCACAATGGACTGTCCCGTCTACCGTGACTCACCCTGTATATTTTTTTTTATTAAAGTCGAGGTTTCAAGGAAGAAAATGAGCTCTGATAAAATTAAAAAATTGAAAATTTGTGTGGGAACTTTTTCGATTGAAAATTAGGCTTTTTCTTTAATTTAAATTCGTATAAAATCGAAAAATAAATATTTTGCTTTGAAAAAATTACAGCTTATTTAAAACACAAAGAAGAACGTTTTCACCAAGTATCATAAAAAAAATATTTTTGCGGGAAATAAAAATTAAAAACCAAAAATACAATTTTCTCTATAATTTTGATGTTATGTTGAAAAATGATTAATACAAAATTTTCAGATTTTTTAATTATCTACAACTTTTACATTAAACTTTTTTCGTTAGGATGCATATCGTAAGAAACCAATATCCAACCCTTAAATTGTATATTTAGCTACCCCCACCCCCCTTCCAGGAACTTTTAATTTGCCCAATTGATCTTTTTTAATTTACTTATAATTTATACTGCTAAGAATTTTTTTGTTTCAAATATTATTGGCCCTGGTCTAATCTGAAAACTACTTTGTTCAGCTTGCAGCAATTTCTTGGAAATTGTTCTTTAAAATTGATGAGAAAAAAATATTTAATTTTTATTATAAGAGAAATTTTGCTTGTTTTCTAAACCATTAAAGCTGATCAGAAATCTGCTAAACAAAACTCAGAAAAATGTCTAAAACTAAACTATAGATTTATTTAGTTTAAACAACTGTACCTTTCTTTAAATCATCTACGACTTTCTTGCTATCTTCCCCCTCGCTAATCTTTTCAATAGCCTTCAAGGCTATACTCTCTATTTCCTTAACTGCCTTCATTTTTTCTTTTTTAACTTCATCCATCTTCTTATCATCTTCTTTCTTCTGTTGTTGTTGCTTAATTACTTCTATCAGCTGCTTTTGTTGTTCCACAATTTCTTTTTGTACTTCATTCTGTTTTTGTATAGTATCCATTAATTGTTTGTGCTCATCAACATTTTCTTCTTTTTGTATTTCTTTAGCTATTTCCTTTCTTACCAGTTGTTCTTCTTTATCTTCTTTTCTTATAGCCTCAATATCCACAGTGTCATTTATCATGATCTCTTTTTTCATAATAGATTCTTCCTGGTTTGGTTTGGGTTTCGGTTTTTCTTCACTTTTAGGTTCTATAGGTTGTGGAGGCTCGTGTCTGACTTTCTTAGGTTCTTCTGCTGGTTCTATAGGTTGTGGAGGCTCATGTCTGACTTTCTTAGGTTCTTCTGCTGGTTCTATAGGTTGTGGAGGTTCATGTCTAACTTCTTTAAGATTATTACTTTCGGTGCGTACAATTTTTGATGATTCTGTTTTTAATTCAATTTTCTCACTCAATGGTAATTTTTTAACCATCGACATAATTTTATCCTGACTCAGATCTGCCTGATTTATCGTGACAACTGTAGGACCCATGTAATCTACTTTTTGAACATTTTTATAAGTTCCTACTACCATAACAAAAATGCCAACTGCTAACAATATTTGTGCGATAATTCTTTCGTTAGTGTTCTTTTGGGATATGCATATGAAGCAAGTTACAGGGAATAAAACGCAAATCATAATACCAATAGTTGACCCTACCAGTCCAAGTACGAGTTCAATATTTGGAAGTAAAATAGCAATTATTAAGGATACCAAAACTATTACAAAGGTTAAGGCTTTAAATTTTCCTTCTGGTATATAATTCAAATTTCCCTCATGAATGGCATATCCTTCTTTATATAACAAGGAGTATAAACTAGCTCGGCAAGGAAAAATAACCAAAGGAAAGCTGAATGCCACCGAAAATATAAATCCGACTTTTATAATATGAGATACGAATGATGGTTCGAAACTTAATAAGACATTTCCAGTAAAATTCTTGTTAGCAAAAGCAATATAACCAAAAATTCCAACACAAATATATACAGCAGTACAAAAATTTATAGCTGCTTTTATTAAACTGTTCATTTTATCCAATGTAGGGTTAGGCACGACTTCGTAGATCTCAAACAGCTGTGTTTGGCAAAATAAGGCCATGGAAAATATTGGAATGCATTGTAATAAGCCTTCAGGTCTCCACAAATTCACTTTATCATACCAGTTGTCTTCAAATAGATGTGGAAGTGCTTCAATAATAACTTTTAAAATTAAACAACAGTAAAAAATCATTGTAGCTTTTGATACACCATTTAAACTATGTACATTCCTCAGCAAACCAAGTGGTAAAATTATAAACATTGCTAACGACATCAAAATACTGGTATGCATAGTACCAGTGATGTGAGCTTTGGTTATTTCACCAATAATAACAGGTCCTAAGTCTCCCATTACCACAAAATATGTTATACATGTTCCTAATAGAAATCCTATTATACCAATCTCGATAATTAACTTCCCCAGTCTTCCAAAAAGATGAAAAGCAAGGAGTTCAAATGTTTTTCTTCTGGATAAAATTGCAGATTTTAGTAAAAAATGGCACGTAAGTCTTGATACTATACTACTGGTCAACAGAAGTAATACTGATAGTATAATTCCACATTGTTTGAAGCAGTACGGCATTGCTAAAACACTTGCACCAATTATGCTGTTCGCTAGGTTCATCACATGCCCGTTTAATGTTTCCATTTTGTAAGTATAGTTTTTTAAATTTTGGAATGTGATAACGTAAACATTGTTTTATGTTTTATTTTAAAAATTAATATGTCAAAATAAACAATAAACGTCACATATGTCAAGGTCTTCTTTTAGACTTTGACAGAGGCCTTTTATATTATAAGAAACTTATTCACTTTTAAATACATGGGAACATTTACACTTTAAAAAGTAACTTAAATTAAACTGTTTATTAGAACTGGACGTAGAATGAAATATTTTAACAAATTATTTAAAAATATAAAAATTAATTATTTGGACTGAAAATGGTTGCATTCTTTTACGGCCAAGGTCAAGCAGTCTTTAATTTGTACTTCAACCGCCATGATGTCGCCACCTACCAATAATTGCTAATGCGCATGTGCCGAATGCAACATCGAGTGTGTGGTGCGCATAAGAATTGAGATTTCTGTTTTTACACGTTGTGCGTTGTAGAGTGCGTAAAAGTGAATTTTTGTTTTTTGATATTGTGCCTAAATATTATTAAACTTTTTGAAAATGGTGTTTAGTTATTGTGTGCCAGGTTGTAATACCGGCAGAAATAAAATTGGACAATTGTTTCGCTTTCCTATAAAAGATCCTCAAGTGAGTAACCATTTTAACATTTCGGTACAATTTTTATTACGCTCTTTGATATTCATATTATTTATTTCAACCTCAACATCAGAAACGTTATTGTCTATTAATGCCACATATAATCAATTATCCCACATGGGTAATTGTGTTGTTAAATATGTGGCAGGTTTTGTTATAAAAAAAATGTTAAAATTTATTAAGTGCACAAATTGTAGAAAAGATTTACTATTTGGAACAGATGACTACAATTTTTTGATTGAAACCAAGAAATACCATTCAAATGCATTCATTACACTAGGGGCCAAAGTCAATACTTATTTTCGGTTTTTTATTTGTCAATTGAATAAATACTTAGAAGAAAATAGTACACAAAACGAAATAAAAAAAAACCTATTATTGCATTTAAAAAAATATTATGTTTCTAGGCCAGTAGAGATAGACATGATTTTTACAAAATTTAACAATAATTACAAAAGTTTTAAACCTTCAGTTGAATGAAGAGTAAGTTCAAATGATATTGTGTCTGATTTTCCAACCTTTTTTTCTGAACGGAAGATATTGAAAATCACGATTTAATGCATTTTCGCATTAAAAGCGCGAAAAAAATTCCAAAAGTTCTGCAAACTTTCGAAGTTTTGTAAAATAGCATTTTACCTCTGTTAAATTTGCAACCATTCAAACAATACGGAAAGATTTCTTTTATCGAAATTAAATTGTTTTTCATCCCAATTTTTCGAAAAAAATTCCAAAAGTTCTGCAAATTTGAAAAAATAACTAAAATAATGTTATTGAGAAGTGCTGTAATTTGCAACCTTTTGTGACAAACGGAAAACATATTTTTTCATGAAATTATTTTTTTCTATTAAAATAAACGTCGAAGTTTTTACAAAAGTTTTGAATAATGGTTGCAAATGAAGATGTCCTACCGTACAATGTTTTCATTAATTTGCAACCTCGCCCGTAATACGGAAATGGAGGTAAAACTAAAAAAAAAACATTTTCGTATTTGTACTATACTAAAAAAGCAACTTGGCAACATGGCAGCGACTAAGCAGACGTGTGTGAAAATACAATCAACCAGTACAGCGTATAAGAAATGTACTCTATGGATAATCAAGTATTTAACTGGACCACTGTCGCCTTTTTTTGTGTTGCACTAATTTATTCAGCTAAATTCCCAAATAAATGAGTAATCTTAAAACTATTTGCAAATAGTTTCCAATTTATGGTCATATGGCGAACAAAAAACAAAACAAGTGAATAAAAAAATGTTCCGTTGAAAAAAGACGGTTTCAAATCTCTCTCAAAATATTAGTTGTTGTTATAATAGTCCAGTCAATGAACAATTAAAAGGGGGTGTAGAGTACGTTAAGAAACGGACTTGAGGGATGTATTTGGAGTAGTTAGGAAATAAATATACTAAAGGTCCCGGAGCGTAAGAGGTGCGAGGGCTGCAGGGGGCACGGAGAAGGTCACTTTTTTTGGCTTTTCGCTGATATCTCGAAAAATATGCACCATAGCAAAAAAGTCACCCAATATCATAAAATTTACTACAAGATTGTTTAAATTCATTTTTCGTATCTCTTTTGGTTCTAAAGATATTTGCTAGCAAAAAATGCAAAATTTTGAAAAAAGTTTTTTACCTCTCGCCCCAAGAGACTCAAGACAACTCAACATTAATTTCTTAAGTAATATTTTTTTAGGTATAGAACGTTATAGCTCTTAAATAAATAACAAAAATTAGAATGTACAATTTTTTTTGCGAGTGTAGAAATTTGCTGTAGCTTTTGATTAGGTTAAAATAATAAATAAATATATCAATTAAAAGATCGTTAAATCCTCTACAACTTCTTTTAGAAAAAGTTTGCTGTAAAACTAAAAGTTTAGCCGCAAAATAATTAAAAAAAACATAAGTTAAAATTTTTTTTATCAAAAATATGCATTTTTTTCTAGCAAATATCTCTAGAACCAGAAGATATAGGAAAAAATGAATATATAACAATCTTATAGTAAATTTTATGATATTGATCGTTTTAACTTACTGGCCTATTCCTTGAAAAAGAAAGTGTTTTTATAAGTCGTTACCTTATCTGTAGAAAAGTTATGTATAAAAAATGAATGAATAGCATTTCTTTAGAAATAAAAATTATAAGTTAAAACGATCAAAACAATTTATTCAACTTATTTTGAAGGCAACTATACCTCTAACTACTCCAAATACAGCCCTGAAGTCCGTTTTTGCATGTTCGCTCACGCACTCTACAACCCATTCATTGACTGGACTATAACTGCAATTGGCAGAACTAATATTAGTAAAAAATTAAGGTTCCGTTTTTCGTATGGGGTTGCAAAGTTACATATCCACTGAGACCGATATTCTCTTTATTTGTAACCATGATAAAAACTTTTGTAATTAGTTCGAGGCTTGTGTGTATCGAAAATGGCCGCGCCGAGAAAAAAGGTTTGATAAATAAATGATCCGTTTTTCAGAAATGGTTGCAAATGTACCAGTATATGTTACATTTTTTCCGTTTACTTACCCAATTTGCATAACTTTTGTAATTTTTTTAAACAAATTACAATAAAAAACTTATACAAATGAGAAAGAACAAGGTTCCGTAGCTGTTGAAAGGTTGCAAACTTAATGCATGTTGTAAAACATTATTACTAGCGATATTCCTAGTTTGCAGAACTTTTGCAATTTTCCGTGTAAAAATTAAAAAATAAAGCGTTTTTTGTAATTTAAACAATGTTCCGTTCATCGCAGACTTCTGCAAAATTTTATAGTTTGTTTTCATTAATGCACTAATATACCATAGAAGTTTCAAAACTTTTGGAATTAATGTTAATTGATTGTCTATATCTACTGGCCTATTCTGTGGGTTGCGAATTTCATAGAGAGAGATTGAACAACATGTTTGTAAAATGTAAAATGTACAAAAAACATGGATTAGAAATATTAATAAAACATTAAAAGGTAAAGATGAAAATGCCAACAAAATATAATAAAATACGCCTTCTTGCTCATCAATCATATAAAAAACGCACAAAAAAACAAATGAAACTGAAAGCATTGAAAAAACTTCAGTAATATGTATATTTATTTTTTATTTTCTTTATACAACGAAATTTATTCATGTTAACTTTACTAACAAGAAACTGACTGGAGATACTTAATACAGATTACCAGTACGAGTAAAAAATTGCAAATGTATAGAGCAGTAACTTTCTTGTGTGCAGACTAATTAAAATTGTTCTTTTACTTTTGATAATATAATATTCTTGTTTGCATTTTTAAACTATAAAATTTACTACACTGCAACATATCTAAATCATGCAAATAAATAAATAATCATACATTTCAGAAGATTGTTTTATTTGATAAATATTTTAATTCCAAAACTAAATAAATAAACGTTGCTAAGTCAATAATATAATAATAATAATAATAATAATATTATACGCCCTGCAATTCACTCCCTTACGAGTGAACCCCAGAAGCTCTGCAGCATGTGCGGGGGAGGGACGGCTATTATTATTATTTGCCGTGTCGCTCTGGGGCGACTTACTGATGCTTGATGGCGCATTTGCTTTACAGTTGTGGGAAAACCCAGAAAAACCACACAACACCATCAATGAAACATTAAAGTTAAGATTTGATTCTCAAATGAAAGATTTAATGCTCTAATGGCTCTTACTGGGCCATGATAAATAGCATTTGTAAGCCGCAGTTAGTGCTAAGCTTTAAGTCAACGCGGCGATAAAGTTATGATTGGTATTAATTTAAATTAATCTACAAATCATAACTTTATCGCGTATCGCTGCATTGACTTAAAGCTTTACAACTAGTGCGGCTTTAGACTTGCCAAAATTTAAAAACGGCGCCGTAATTTAATTTGAATACATTTGAAAATTCCCGCCTCGCACTTTAGTTTGTACTCCAACCGTCATAGGGACGCAGAAATCAGCATCGAAGGTCTATGGTAGGGATAGTATTGGTAAAAAAACCAAAAACCGCCATTTTAATAGGACATATATATATATATATATATATATATATATATATATATATATATATATATATATATATATATATAGTCAGACATTTATGATGGGACAGAATTTGAAATATTCTGTACCAAATGGGTTCAATTTGGACCAGCAGCAGAGTTTAGAAATTTGTGTGTCCCGACCACCGACATAACCTTAAACTAGACACCACACAAGAAACTCATCCAATTGAACCTTCCGAAAACGTCTCTGCGCAATGCGCAATGGACACCAGTACGTCTAATATCTGGGTTTCGGTTCTCGAGCTTTGCCGATTCGAGGAGACAAGACATATTGTTTTCTGTTCATAGGCGTCCACTGTTCTGTTTGGTGTTTAACCGATATTCGATAGAGAAATAGTGAATTTATTGTAAAAATGAACTGTTTGTACTTTG
The DNA here is from genome assembly GCA_949320105.2 of Crepidodera aurea. Lineage (NCBI taxonomy): Eukaryota > Metazoa > Arthropoda > Insecta > Coleoptera > Chrysomelidae > Crepidodera > Crepidodera aurea. The sequence goes on from OX439475.1 coordinate 66,279,938, forward strand.
GTGTAAGAACCGTTCAACAAACCATCCCAAAGGTGTTATGTTTCATAGGTAAGTCAATATAAGAAACACAATAAAATTGTTATATACCATGCATCTATTCAACAACTTTGATTCACACACATTTATTATACCAAAAAGTAATTATTTTACGCGAACAAATGTATATTTGCTTCACAATGATATTTTAGAATACCTGAGGACCAACGTAATGAATGGTTGAAAGCAATCGGAAGACCTTTAGAACCGCTTCCGCACTCGTCAACAAGAATATGTTCAGAGCATTTTGTTTCAGAAAGTTATTTCAATGATATAAATTCAGGATACTATATGTCTTACTCGAACGATACAGCTATTTATACCTATACTATACTATTTTATAAAAAACATCCTGTTCTCGCAAATAATAATATTTCCAATCAGTAAATGAAAACTCCAACCTAAATCCTAAATTGTTTTCATCATTCCACTTATTTTCGTTCTAGACCCAATCATTTTACCTAAGGTACGCCAATGTCGGAACATAGACTTTAAGGTTATGTCGGTGAATATGACAAACACAATGCGCATGCATTATGGACACCAGTCATCCTCGTAATTGATCAACTTTTATCATATGGCATTAGCCGTCTAGTTTAAGGTTATGTCGGTGGTCCCGACAGACTTCATAAAAAGAATTGTAAAACCACTGGCGGATCTGAGGGGAGGGGCATTTTCTTCAACTAGTCAGTCAAGACTACCCTTCAGTTTTATATCTATACTATACAGGGGTATGTACATGCTCCATTTTGTTTTTTAAACGATAGGACCGACAATGAGGCACATTATGTCAATTTATGTGTCAAAATAGCGTCGTGAAGAGATCTACAAAAAATTCAGAACTTCAGAACTATTCAAGATAACTTAATCAACTTTTTTCCAGTCCTTAAGTTTCAGCGCATCTTTCGAGATGTAGGCGAACTCGGAGTCCATGTTCTATCGCCTACTACGATTTTTTGAAAATGACAAATTACAAATAGCAATAACTCTACTTTTTCAAATTCATCACCCTAAATTTTATTACATCATTGCATGTCATCTTTTAAGAGCTTTTTGCTGATATAGGGTTTGTGGGGCTTATTTTGTAAAACTTGCGAGATTTATTGCAAAACTAGAAATGTTGTATATTCTTGTAAGTCGTCAAAAAAGTTGTTAATTGAGATTATAGCGTATGAATACTTGCCATTTTTCGAAAAAAGAGCTTTTTAAGAAAAACTAGTGAACTTAGAAATTTGTAGAGCCTTTGTTGGCGCTTCTTATGGATCGATAATATACAGGGTGTTCCATTTGAAATAAGGAAGATTCTGCAAATTTTTATTGACAGTTGACTGTTTTTGATACCCTGTATATCACAGGTCGATTTCAGGTACATCGTTTGAGAAAGTCACCAATATACAATATTTGACCAAACATAAATTTTAATGGGAATATTGAAAAAAAAAAAACTTGCCATGCTAACAATCTTGAAAACCGTCAATATGTTTTTGAAATAAACCTACATAAAGTATCTTTTATTTTTCATGTGATAAAAAATACAGGTTGCCATTTAAAAAAACAAAGTCGAGACCCGCCCAGGAATAGTTGAACATCCTGTGTGATTGAATTTTGTTTTATTTTGTCGAGCTCGATCAATATGGTAACATTATAGAAAATATGTAACATTTTAAAAATCAAATTTTTAAAATTGTTATTTTTAAATTTGGGCCACTTTGTATATCACAAAATTCCAGTTTAATTTCGATTCTACGCGTTGAATAGTGGGGAATCATCTAGCAACCGAGGCTTCGAATTCGAATTTAGGAAATATTTTATTCACTTTCGATTGAGAACTTAGTTTGAAAATTCTCTTTAAAATTAGTGTACTGTGATATAGCCTGGTAAGCATATTATTTTTTCTAATCCGTTATTTGTAAAAAAGTCTAAAAATATTTACACAAATTTAGTAATTATTATTAAATTATTTTATTAATGTTTTCGAGATTTTTTTATATATTTATTGTTCCTAGATGATTGCTATTAATTCCTATCTACAAAATATTATTTATATCGAAAGGCCATAGTCAGAACAAAAATTATTTTTTCTTTAGTAGAGGCGGATTTCACACAGTCCATCCATCCATTCATTGTTCATTCTTCACTCATTCGATAGTTCATTTGTTGTTCTGAACTAAATCTACAGCGTCGGCCACTGCACTTGTTTATTTTTGGGAATTTAGTAACATTCAATTACTAAATCAGCCGAAAGTCTAGAAACTGGAATTGATCCCGATTCCTGGTAGCTGCCGATATATAAAAGTCGATGTAGACTTTTTTTCAGCGTTGGCCAAAAAACTGTGAAAATGTCGGTAAATCTTAGTTAGTTTTATATTTGGGTTTTTTTCAACTGATTTAGTTTTTAAGAAATTTTGAGGTCACTTGTATTCTTACATTTTATATTTTGGTATTTCGTATTTTTTTTGTAATGGCGTAGCTACAAGCTATAATAAAATTGTAAAACTTTTGTAAACTATATTTCAACAAATAATTTTAATAAATAGTAATATACATTTTTTTATCTTTAAGTTTTCTTTAATATTTCCTTGCGGTGTGACAACATTCTAAAATATCTTAATTTTGCATTGATGATAAAGTTCTGTATTCATATTATTTTTGATCAAAGCTAGAATATTTATAATTCTAAACTAGCATGAAAAATATTAAAATAGAATTATTGGCGCCCTCTAACCATTCAAATACTTTATTAAATGTCTATAAGAAAAGCTAGAACTCACACTTGAAAGTAAAAGTTTCATATGCTCAATTTTTTTCTTTTTTTATTAATAAATCATTTTAAAAAAAAGCAAGTATTCTGAGCTAGTAAAATTAAAATAACTTGACGATACAAATTTGAATAAAATCGGTACAAATTGAATTCCTATTTGTTTCCTAAAAAGAGATATGGAACACCGCGCCACGGTTGCAGGACCCTGCATATATACATATATATCATTTCATTCCAATGGATTTTATCAATTAATCACTTTGGTTACAAATTTCCATTAAATGATGGCCCCCCTGAAAAAGTCTCTAGATCCGCCACTGCGTAAAACCAGCACCTTCCCTAACAAAATTGCTTTATACATTGATAAACAATAAACAAGAATGTTTTAAAATTAAAAAAAAATTCCTTTCATTAGAAGTAAAGTTCTTGTGGAATATTCATAAAATCGAATTTTTCATTGTCGGTCTGTTATATATTAAATGTGGAGTTGAAAGCACCATCTCATGCAACAATATATCTTAAAATATATTCGACAAGCATAAAACTGTAATTTTGCACACGTAGTTATTCTTTTAACCGACAGATGTCACGACATGTACCGGGATAGTAAAATCATGAGGTCGTCGCGACGCTTTACATCTTCAGTTTGTGCCAAAAGGCTACGGGGGCAATATCAACGCTCTAATAAATAATTTGTAATAGCCAATCGGTCATTTAAACGTAAAAATCTCGTTGTTTCTACGTTTCGTCCTCGTGTTATCCTCAGTGTTTGCTCAAAATATTCACGATCAGTGTTCGAATTGCGCGAATCGGTTACAGTTAGTCGAGTTTTGTGTCATTTAGGTGATTTTTGACAGCTAAAAGTGGTGCATTGAGGGTTAAAATGCCTGTCAGAAAGCAGGGTGAGTTGATTTTAAGGTTAATTTAAACAATTTTGCATAATTCATGAAGTGTGGTATACTGTTGACGCATATTTCATTTGTCAATACCAATAAAACCACGTGTTGTTGGAGTGGTGGGGGTAGAACCGATGATGTCATTTTACCGTCAGTATACGGGATGGTGTGTAGGGGTGTTAAATGTAGGTCTCCCGACAGGGGTATTTTTAGCCTGTATCGAGAGAGTGTTATGACCTTATGTGCATGTTTATTTTTCAAGGGTTCACTTTTTCCAAGAAGATGAAAATTACAAACGAACATTTTTAGTCAACGGTGTTTTAAAATAATAATCACAAATAAAATCCTAAATGTTTTGATAAAGCTAAATAAAAATTTATTTTTTAAATTAAATTAAATCTATTCTAAAATATTCTTTACTAGACGAAAAATTATCAAAAATCAAATGAGAAAGGTGCCTTCGTCGTATGATTCTTTCGAAGAAAGTTGTGAACGAAAATTTTTCATTAGAAAGTATAATTAATTATGCAGGCAGAGATAATCCATTACAATTTTAACTCTACCTAATCTACCAAGATAACTGCCACGGCATTCACGATAGTACTTTTTGATATCGTGTCCATTTTTTTACCTTCATTTAACCCGACATCTCTCGACGCGACATCTGTAGGCCCGCAATCGGTTTAAATCTAACTGGGAATTATTGTCGCCCGCATAAGTTTGATTGCAAAACACGTTTATTTATTATTATTAACTGTTCACAATGTAGGTTATGTTAAGATGTGGGTTCAATCCGGTCAATTTAACAATTTTCCGACAGAAAAGCCTCACCAAAGGCAAAACAACTCGATGAAAGCCATCATGTTTCCGGCGTATACGAGTTGAAAATTGACGGATGGTCTAAGATCAAAAGGACTGGTACACAGGGTCGCATTAAGGCGGAGTACACATGGAGCTACTCAAAAGAAATTGAAACTGAAATTACTAACCAGTTACTAACTGATTAGTGATGCTATATCCGCACACACGGTCTACTCAATAATGATCTAAATCAGTAGTCTCTGATTACAGCTGTGGTAGAAAACATCAATTATTCACAATCGGACTAAAAATGAATACCGAATCGAGTGATGATGAATCCATCTTACTTTATTACTCTTTTATTATTATTCTTTTGCTATTTCACACCAAGCATGATCAGTTTCATCCCTCTTGGAGTAGCCTAGGAGCTTAAAACTATACAATACGGAGATTTTTCAACTTCTTCCAATAATTTTATATTTATTAATTATCATTCATTGTGAAAAAAAAATATTTTGTATCTTCAAGAAACCTTACTAAAACAGTACATTTTCTGTAGACAAAAGTCATAATGTATTAATATAAAAATAAAAAAAACTGCACTTTATTACCCTTTTATTATTCATTTGCTATTTCACACCAAGTATGATCAGTTTCATCCCTCTTGGAGTAGCCTAGGAGCTTAAAACTATACAATACGGAGATTTTTCAACTTCATCCAATAATTTTATATTTATTAGTTGATCATTCATTCTGAAAAAAAATATTTTGAAAGAAAATAAATAATATTTGACACACTTGACAGATGAAAATTAGAAACTGCGTGATTCAAGTCAAAATTGAGTCACCATGTCGAGTTGTCTAAACTGATTACTAACGTGTTACTAACTGGTTAGTAACTAGTAGCGTCGTCTGCGGTGTTCCATTTAATTACAATGGTTGCGACTCATCGCGGACTGGTTGGTGATTTGCGTCAGAATCACGTTTGTTTTGAGTAGCTCCATGTGTACTCCGCCTAAGGGTTTTATAAAAATAAGTAGTCTATTTCATAAAAAATATATTTTTTGATTTTTTAATAATACTTTAAATTCTAATTTCACTGTAGTACGTATTATACTATGTATAGCGTGTTTACTTGAGTCAATGAGTTTGGTTTTCTCTTTCTTGACCATTTCCTTTTTAAGTGCTTTTTCTAAGTCGTCTAAAAACTTATTTTATAATATTTATTGGTTAATCTATTGGTGCTGGTAATAAATGAACATTTTACTTAGCAGTTTCGTATAAAAACCTCTTCACCCCATACACCTTCCACGTGTCCTCCTTTATATCTGCAAGTAAAGCTTTTTTAAATTTGTTTCTATCTTTGTAGGGAGGCCAGAAAACCTCTTTCTTAAGAGGCGCTAGCCAATTACTATGAACAGCAGCTAGAATGTCGTTCTCTAGCACAACAGCAGAATACATTATTAAAAAAAAAGAAAAAAAAACACTCACTGACAAAAGCTTCAATCCACCGGTCAAGAAAGCTAACCTAAGCTGCATGGTGTAAGATTAAGTCAGTATGGCGGCAACTCAAGTCACAATAAACACATCCACCAGTCCACCACTCAAAAGTTCTACATTTGGTCACGTGGCACATATACGTCCGTTTCCGTAGGCGCGGGAATTTTAAATTCATACTATTTTCTTATTTTCTCTCTCTTTCCACTGGATTAAAACCACTTAGTTGTTAAAAAAGTTTTTTTATTGACGTTTCGGCTTTCCAGATCGAAAGCCGTTATCAAAATGACATAAAATAAATAAATTTACTAGAAACAGAACACTTGATAATCTTGCAAAAATATGTCATCAACATAGTATACATAGAATAAGATTTTGAGATTGAAGATGTCAAAATCTGTTTCAATCATATTTTTGTGACGTTTCTGGGAACGAATTTTTGAAAGGATAGCGCATTTGCATATTATAAGAGAATTTATACTTCGTCATAAATGAAGTTTTCTTATTAATATTATCATAAGAAAAAACCAGATAAAAACTTATGATACTATCCCGATATAGAGGGTATCCTTTTTGCAATTAACTCTTTTTGTAAAATAGGTATCCAAATTTTTGAAATATCAACCGAACAATTAGAAACACATTCGTTATTATTTTTCTTATGATAATATTAATAAGAAAACTTCATTTATGACGAAGTATAAATTCTCTTATAATATGCAAATGCGCTATCCTTTCAAAAAAATTCGTTCCCAGAAACGTCACAAAAATATGATTGAAACAGATTTTGACATCTTCAATCTCAAAATCTTATTCTATGTATACTATGTTGATGTCATATTTTTGCAAGATTATCAAGTGTTCTGTTTCTAGTAAATTTATTTATTTTATGTCATTTTGATAACGGCTTTCGATCTGGAAAGCCGAAACGTCAATAAAAAAACTTTTTTAACAACTAAGTGGTTTTAATCCAGTGGAAAGAGAGAGAAATTAAAATACAAACCACTATGAGCTTCCGAAATGAATTACTATTTTCTTAATTTTATATTTTATATAGGATAAACGATACTTTACTTATTATTTTATATCGCTATAGGAATTTCTAATTAGGTATACAGGGTGTTTCACGACGAGCTTACACTATCTGTATATTGGAAACTACATACACGATTTTTATGAAAATTGGGATATATGGGTCTCAAGTTATGGCGAATTCATTGAAAATATTTTGAAAGACATGACATTTCCGGTTATACCGGAAGTGAGCAGCAACTTTATTATTTTAAATGGAACACCCTGTATATTATTAACTTTTCGAATTCTACATTAAATTTTAATGTCACTTTGTGTAGAATACCCCATACCTAAAATTTATACTTATCGAGATATTAATTTTTTTAATAAAAAATTGACAGGTGCAGACCTTCATATTGAAAATTCTGTGTGAACATCCCCAATACCAAATAAAAAACATCTTGTCTGGTTGATTAGTAGGATGATCAAGGTAATTGGTGACATGTCGAAAACTTCTTTTTTGTATACAGGATTGTTAAAAAAATGATGAAAATTTCAAGTTCAAAAATGTCAAATGTCTTCATTTTTTTTAAATGAAACAACCATATTTTTATTCTTTTACTTAATTCTAAGGCCGAAAATAAGGGCAGTTTAGGTTCACTTCCCTATACCCAATCTTAAGCGTTTTTGAGATATTAACATGTATTTAAAAATATTAATTATTTCAGCCTTATTATTGATAAAGGAAATAAAACAACGTGTTTTCCGTTTGAATATTCTGAAGAACTAACTTTATTGAAGTAACTTGACAGCTGACATAATAAAGGTGGAGCAATGCAGATATCAGTAACAGTTATAGTAGAACCCACCGCTTTATGAGAAAGAAAAAACGCTATAAAAACAGCAAAGGATACCGCCAATAGAAGAAATGCTAATTGATCTGGACATTTTTGAGTTCTTTAATGTCGAAAACGCCGTACACTGTCCATATACATAAAAATAAAATGATATTTTGGCTATTAGAACCACTGTGCAAAGATTCAATAACCAACTTACTGGAGATCGTTAGGGGTAATTTGCGTAAAATTTCTATATTGATTAACTTTCTTTAATATGAATTTACATTTTAATTTCTGTAACGCATATTAGATTTCAATAGAGGTTGACCACTCCACCTCGCCCATTTTCTGATCTCTTGTGAGATTCACAAACGTTGCTAATTAAAATTTTTGTCTCAAATTTTAATTCTAAAATTAAAAACACGGTCAATAAAGTCATAAATATTATAAATTAATTAAGCTTACCTACCCTATCTCAACCCTCACCATTGGATTCACTGTCATCAACATTGATAATCAATTTGGTCGGACTCGTTATATAAGAATTTTCTTCTTTGATAACATGTTTGATTTTTGTCTGCCAATCATCAGCTGAACTTTTGTTAATTTCTTCTTTTACCAAATTTGCTATCAACCCGTCAAATTTGGGAAACACGTTATAATGCCTTATTCTTTTTTAATTTGTCCCCAAATTAATTCTGTGGGGTTAAATACACAAAAATAAAATAGGGCGGAAGGCACAATACCTCGTGGCCCCTTTTTGATCAATAAAAAGTTTTATAATATATATGTAAAGATGCCCAAACGATATGTATAAATGTTTAGAAGTGCCATTTCAAGTTGACATTTTTACTTGATTCCTTTTTTAAGTTAGAAAAATGGCTTCGAATGATGTAATTCCTGCTGGAATAAAAGTTGTAAATAAGCTAATTGTGGATGGATTACTAAAAATCAGAGAAAAAATTTCAAGTTGAAATTTTTATACAAAATAACCTCACAATTAGAACCATCCGTGGGTGGTTCAGCGTTCAGCGTCAGTGTCTAAACCCCAACTGCTTTTAGAGTGCCCACGGTGTTGCCAAATGCCAATACAATATATTTACTTGAAATATTACTTTGTACATCATTTTTCTGAGCTAAGCTGGCCTGGCGTACCCTAATCTTACCTGACCTTTCAATTTATTTCAAGTTGCACCAATTCTTGCACTTGTTTTTAAGTAACTTGTAAAGTCTGAACGAGCCTTTTTAACACCTACCTAATATATCAAATTAAAAAACAAATTGTGAGGTATTTTTTTGTAAAATAAAGTGTAGAATTTTTTCTCTGATTTTTAGGAATCCATCCACAATTAGCTGATTTACAACTTTTATTCCAGCAGGAATCATATCATTTGACGCAATTTTTGTAACTTGAAAAAGGAATCATTTAAATAAAAATGTCAACTTGAAATGACTTGAATCAAATATTGAAATAGTATGAACGTTCACTTGAATTCAGGTTACTCCTTTCAAGTTACTTGAATTCAAGTAACTTGTAAAGTCTAAACGCCGCTTTATACCTAGAAATTAAAATGTAAATTCATATTAAAGAAACTTAATCAATATAGAAATTTTACGCAAATTACCCCTAACGATCTCCAGCTAAGTTGGTTATTCAATCTTTGCACAGTGGTCCTAATAGCCAAAATATCATTTTATTTTTATGTATATGGATAGTGTACGGTGTCATTAAAGACATTAAAGAACTCAAAAATGTCCAGATCAATTAGCATTTCTTCTATTGGCGGTATCCTTTGTTGTTTTTTCTTTCTCATAAAGCGGTGGGTTCTACTATACATATGGTATTTTGATATATCATAACAATTATTGTGTCGGCGTCGACCGTGTTATTTATTCTTTTATTTTAGCAGGCTGTGTATTTACCTGTCATAATTAAATAGTATTAATTGTCATTATTTGAAGTCAATTGCATCGTACAGTGATAGAAATGGCTCGTTTGGAATTAAAAAATGAAGATTATCTAAATTTACTTTTAATACATTGATTTCATTATCTACAACAGGCTTCAGTTTCTTAACTTTTGCTTGAAAACCACAAAATTGTGTTAAAATGTTTAATATTCTCTTCACTGTGTGACGGCTGGGTCGGGGTCGATCACATTCACCATGTATTAAAAATAAATATCCTAAACATATATCCTAATTTTCATAAAAATCGTGTAGGTAGTTTCCAATATACAGATAGTGTAAGCTCGTCGTGAAACACCCTGTATATACGATTATTTACCTTATTATAGAGTCGTAAATCGCAATATGATTTTCGCCTAGACCAAAAACAGACGTCAGTGCGACGTCCGATGTGTGGGGTCAGATGGTCGTCACAAAATGGACGTCTTTTTGACGTCACTATTTGGTTATAAGACGTAAAGACGTAAAAGTGACCAAAAAGGGACGTCTTTTAGACGACATGTTGGTTATGTTGGCTACCTGGGTTAAGTTGCCCCATATAGAAAACTTTTTTATTATTAGTTTTACGAAAAAAAGTTACTCTTTGTGAAAAGTTTTGCATGGTGTAAAGCCCATGATAAAATAATAGTAGTGTTTGGCATTAACATTTTGCAAATCGTATAAATTTTTCAATAACGCTAATAAAATCTCTTTTTTTCTCTCTCTTCTACCGGTCTAGCTTCTTTTCCCACTATGCATCTTTCCTCTGCTAACACTTTGTTGGTTAGCCAAGTGATCAGAAGAAACATATTACTGACGTCCTTACACTCGTAGGTCTCACTACCTATATTTGCTTTACTAAATGGTCATAGATTTGCCCTTCTGATATACCTGTAACTGCATTGTTGGAGAACGGTTCCAAGTCATAGGAAGACACGGTGTTCTCTTCATTGACATAGATACAGGCCGCTGCTGCATGCTTGTAAAATCCTTTTCCTCCTTTGCAAATACAGTTTGAATCCAAAATGTGTCTATCAGGATCAACCTAAATTCACTCAGCTATATAATTTTTTTTCTTAACTTTTTTTCGTAAAACTAATAATAAAAAAACTACCTAAGGTTGTGAAATGAATCACACTTGTTCCCAAGAACAAAGACATTAAATGTCCTACACTGCACCAGCGTCTGGACTTCAACAACTACTCCTTGGGCCATATGCCCCCCCAGGTATTGAATTACAAAAGTCCAGACGTGGTTTGGCGCCCGACCAAGTCGGGGCTTTAAACCAAAAACTTTGATTTTATTATTAAAGGAGCTTGTCATCCTTATACCGGTTTCGGCATTATTGTGCCTCGTCAGTAATGAGTAGACTAGCTCGAATTTCTATCTCTAAAGAAATTCTGAAGATCGCTTTAAACCCACCAACAAACGGTTAAGTCGAGAAAAGTAAGATGGCGTTGCACTCACCTCGTTTTTCTCGACTTAACCGTTTGTACTAAGAGTTGGTGGGTTCAAAGCGATTTTCAGAATTTCTTTAGAGATAGAAATTCGAGCTAGTCTACTCCTTACTGACGAGGCACAATAATGCCGAAACCGGTATAAGGATGACAAGCTCCTTTAATAATAAAATAATAAAGTTTTTGGTTTAAAGCCCCGACTTGGTCGGGCGCCAAACCACGTCTGGACTTTCGTAATTCAATACCTGGGGGGTATATAGCCCAAGGAGTAGTTGTTGAAGTCCAGACGCTGTCTTTGTTCTTGGGAACAAGTGTGATTCATTTCACAACCTTAGGTAGTTTTGGTACGCCCATGGTCCTTTTTTGGTATTTTTATGGTTCAAAAAATTCCACCGTCGTTACAATAATAAAAAAGTTTTCCATATGGGGCAAACTAAGTAAACACTATGAAAATAGAATGTAAATATATTTTTTATGAAAACGATTACTTATTTTTATAAAACCCTGTGTGTCAGTCACTTTGATCTTAAAGGATCCGTCAATTTTCATGTTTTTATGTTTCAGTTTTTTTGCCTTTAGTGGATTTTCTGTCGGAAAATTGTTAAATTGACCGGCTTGAACCCCCATCTCATCATAACCGACACTGTGGCCAGTTAATAACAGTAAATGAACGTGTTTTGCAATCAAACTCAAAACCAATACAGCCAACGCAATCGGTTTAAATCTGAGTGGGAATTATTGTTGCGCGCGGCCGCTAGAGCGTATATCGCGTAGCGCCAGCCGATGTCGGGTTGTCTAATTGTGTTGTTTTTAGTTTTTTTAAATCATTTTTAACATTAATTTAAAAATTAGTAATCTATAAAATGGCTGCCAAGTTCGACATTTTAGATTTCCTTGAAATTTATCAACAGTTCCCCTATTTATGGGCCAGGCAAATCCAGGCTTAAGAATTTTCTTTAGTGGCTTTATATTGAAACAAAAACCCACTGCAATGCCGTACGCCAATCAATAAACCTATACCTATCCGAAAGATAACTTTTAATATTTCCGTTTGAATAAATTTCTGAACAGATCTCTTGGGTACGTACGGTATAGTTAATATTCGATGTGCAAATCCAATACAGTCAGCCAAGCAGCGCACACAAAGTTTGTATATTTTTGACAATAAATAACACAACTTGGAGGTTGGAGGGTATTCGGAAAGGTTGGCTATCGGCCAAATTTTCTGCATTAGGTCACTGTGTTATAGCCGTACAGGATGTCCCACAAAATAAATTTTAGTTTTGAGAACTAACAAAACGCCAAAACTTATGTCACAAAGTAATTTGAAATATAATTTAACGGACATAACGGACATCAGTAGAGACGTAAAAGAATGGATATATTCATTTTCATGTTTAAGATTTATTTTTTCTTAAATTCAGTAAGTATCCCCTCTGATCTTTGCCGCAAGCAAATAACCCAATTTTTTACTAGGTCTTTAAATCAAGTAAATCTTCTCGAATTGAATTGATGGAAATATTCTTGCTCTCATTTCCTCCTGGGACCGTATTTTAATCGAAGGTAATACCACGAGTCCTCCAAATTTTATCGATTAAATTTTTGGTTTTCACGAAAACGGCTTTATTTGGAAAAACCACGAAAACAAACTGATTGATAAAATCACGAGTCCGCAGGACGAGTGATTTTATCTTAAATCAGTTTGTTTGAGTGGTTTTGCCTAAAATAAAGGCGTTTGAGTATGAAGATCAAAAATTTAATCTATAAAATTTCAGAGGACGAGTCGTATTTGAAAGGATTATTTTTTGAATCATTTTGTATTAAAAACAGAGAACATAGACATTTATGCAAAAGACACTTTACACACAAATATTGAAAATTTTCTTTACCAATTTAAATTGAAACCTGAGCTGTTATAGTTTTACATACAGGGCCACCAAGGCGATTTTTTGACTGGCTACCCCGCGAAACGGCGCCTTAAATAAAAGCGAAGAAGAAGAATGAAATGAAGTCTTTCTTAATTTAATTAATTTTAAGTTTAGTGTTAAAGTGAGGTATCTAAAAATGTTAAAGGAGTTTTGAAATAAACTAATAAAAACAGGTTAGTTTACAAATACATTTTGAAATTTGGTTATTAACATAGATTTGCAATACATTTTAGTATAATAATAATTAATAAATGTTTACATTTGACATCTCAAATAGGTAAACACAGTTTAATCAAAAAACAAAAACGACGAAGCGGTTTTATCAGTATAAAACACAATGATTGGTTAGGATCCTGAGTTGTTATTGGCTGAAACCACAAAATCTGACTGTATTGACAGATGAAAAAAATAATCAGTATAAAACACAATGATTGGTTAGGATCCTGAGTTGTTATTGGCTGAAACCACAAAATCTGACTGTTTTGACAGATGAAAAAAATAATCAAAGGTAATACCACAAGTCCTCCAAATTTAATCTATAAAATTTGAGAGGACGTGTGGTATTTGGAAGGCTTATTTTTTGAATCATTTTGTATTAAAAACAGAGAATATAGTCATTTATGCAAAAGACACTTTACACATAAATGTTCATTATTTACTTTATCAAATTAAATTGAAACATTAAAAAATATTGTGCTGAGAAATACAGGGCCACCAATGCATACGTGATTGCGTTTGGCTTAATTCGGATATAGAGTTTGACATTTGTCAGTTTTAAAGAGATTTATGGATTTTTAAGTATTTGGGTATTCAAAAACTGATGTTGTGTGTGTGAATAAACGAATAAACAGGTTAGTTTACAAACAAATTTTTAAATTTGTATATGAACATAGATTTGCGATACATTTTAGTATAATAATAATTGATAATGCTAAATAAAAGTTGTTAAATGTTTATATTTGACATTTCAAAAAAAGTAAACACAGTTTAATCAAAAAACAATTAGGAAGAAGCGGTTTTATCAAAGGTAATACCACGAGTCATCCAAATTTTATTGATTAAATTTTTGGTTTTCACGAAAACGGCTTTATTTGGAAAAACCACGAAAACAAACTGGTTTCATCTTGAATCAGTTTGTTTGAGTGGTTTTGCCTAAAATAAAGGCGTTTGAGTATGAAGATCAAAAATTTAATCTATAAAATTTCAGAGGACGAGTCGTATTTGAAAGGATTATGTTTTGAATCATTTTGTATTAAAAACAGAGAACATAGTTATTTATGCAAAAAACACTTTACACACAAATATTGAAAATTTTCTTTACGAATTTAAATTGAAATGATGAGCTGTTATAGTTTTACATACAGGGCCACCAAGGCGATTTTTTGATTGGCTACCCCGCGGAACGTCGCCGTAAATAAAAGCGAAGAAGAAGAATGAAATGAAGTCTTTCTGAATTTAATTAATTTTAGGTGTTTAGGTATTCAAAATCTGGTATTTAATGAACAAAAAGTTTAGTGTTGAAGTGAGGTATGTAAAAATGTTAAAGGCGATTTGAAATAAACTAATCAAAACAGGTTAGTTTACAAATACATTTTGAAATTTGGTTATTAACATAGATTTGCAATACATTTTAGTATAATAAAAATTGTTAAATGTTCATATTTGACATTTCAAAAAACAAAAACGACGAAGCTGTTTTATCAGTATAAAACACAATGATTGGTTAGGATCCTGAGCTATTATTGGCTGAAACCACAAAATCTGACTGTTTTGGCTGATGAAAAAAATAATCAGCGTTAATCATCTGGGATAGTTTATATATTTTTGAATTATTTTTTAACGCATTAAATAAAAAGCAGCATTAGAAATAAAAAGTTTGTATTATTTTACGAGTAGGTGATACTACATTACGAACGTTGTTAGAGCATGAACCGAGAAACATGTTGTTTTAAGATGAATTTTCTACAAATATTGTTTATTCTTTTTGAATACTCTTCGCGTTGGATAATAAAACCACTTATTTAAATCAAAAAGTTTTAATTTAACATTTCGACATTTCTGACGTAAAACTTCCCTTAGAACATGGTCACGCCAACCGTTTTCAATAATTTGGAAGTTTTTCTTTTATTTTCAAATTTCTCAAATACATATACCCCGATTTAGCCGAAATTCATAGTACATATTCTTGGAATCAAGCTTTTCCAAATCTACATGCTCGTGCTTTACCTTTTATATAATTTTCATGAGTTATATACAGGGTGGTCCTTAAGTAATTGTACATAGAAGTATGGTCGATTCCTCACTTTAAAATATTACGATATGAACCAACTTGTTCTGATAAAATGTTGCTAATAACGAATACACAGGGCGATAAAGGTTAAATTTTAAGATTAATTTTTTGCAATAACTTTAGCGTTTTTGGATATGTATACATAAAAATTTGGAACTGGGTTTTTAGGCCAATGACTGGTTATCTAGTCCTAGTGGGCTTTTCGTAGGAACTAGTCACGATTTCATTTCAATGTTAAAAGTGCGTATAAACTTTCTGTAACTGCAGCCAATTAATACTATCAACCCCAATACTATGCGTACAACCGTGTTTCAGAGAGTGGCATGAAAAATGATGATGAATAATTTTTTGAACAATCATAATTTTAAGTTTGTTTTCTTATTTTTTTTTAAGTTTTGTATTTTATTGTACTCTATTTGTTTTATTGTATTGCTAAGATTGCTAGGAAAAGTTTAATTTTTATAATAAATGTTACAAATACGTGTTATTTTATTAAATTAGTTAACTAGTCGATGGTCTCCTATGAGGAATTCTTGTCACAGAGTCCAATAACTAGTTGTACTAATCAAAACTGGAGGCGTCCCACACTGTTCTAAAATTATTTCTGAACTTTATCATTGCAAAATATACAAGGAATTAAATGAAACATTATCATATTCCGTGCGAGCCCTCCGGTAAAAATAATAAGAATACTTTTGGTCCTCAATTTAAAACCAACATGACTAGTTAACTAGTCTTGAGTACTCAAGGTGTTAGCGCTATTCTATTTTAGCAAAAAAAAACATACTTGTTATTAACCTTTTAGGGATCAGCTAGATAATTACACTGGTCGGAATTTTTTTTTCTTCTGGCCTTGACACCATTCTTACTGATTCTTATGTAAAATGACCTCCTGAATCCAAATATGACCTCATATTACCTACCGTTTTCGGGGGGTGGTCACCTATTTTTATCACCTTTCCATAATTTGGAGATCATATTCGGATTGAGGAGGTCATTTTACATAATAATCAGCAAGAATAGTGTCTGGGCCAGAAACTTTTTTTTTCCGACCAGTGTAATCAACAATAATAGCGCTAACTTAAAGAACAAAAAAGTGTATCGCACATTTATGCCACAAATGTGGCCTAACTAGCGCCTTCTACAAATTACATCGAAGTAGGTACCAGATTCTCATTTCCCGTTCCCAAAAACCCCCAGTTCCAAATTTTTATGTATACATATCCAAAAACGCTAAAGTTCTTGCAAAAAATAAATCTTAAAATTTAACCTTTATCACCCTGTATATTCCTTATTAGCAACATTTTATTAGAGCAAGTTGGTTCAAATCGTAATATTTTAAAGTGAGGCATCATACATACTATAATGCATTCTGTGAGTCGGAAAATCCATCGAAAAATACAAATAAATTTTTGACGCCCCCAAAGTAAGTCTCCCCCCATTTTCGAGGATGCTGAACATGATGGCGGGCGTTAATAGTATATTACGTAACAAGAGTGGTAAGTAACCCATTACGCACGAAGCCGCGCAGCGGCGAGTGCGCACATTTTACGTGTGTGTAATGGGCTTATAACTCGAGTAACATACTATACTTTTTCTACGCCCACGCATTTTCTTCTATTAAATAAAGGACCTCGTAATTATTCTAACTAAATATTTAAACTTTATTATAATAGTTGTTAATAACAATTGAACAATTATTGTAAGTCGATTGTGCCTTATTACTTAACGGTGATGAACGGTTATCTATAATTGTAGAACTGCATGGTACATCAGAGGACGAAGATTGATAATGGGTAATTGCCTCCAATATTCGTAATGCGTTGTCATTTTTATTTTTAAGAGATTGATTCACATAGCCTTCCGCCACTGTAGAAGGTTGCCAGCCACCAAGTTGCTTTAATGATAGCATATCACCTCCTGCATCAACTAATATAGTTGCTGACGATCTCCTAAAACAATGGCCAGTATATTGCTTTGGTTCCGGCAGTTGAAGATATTCAGCAATTTTACATGGTGTACTACCGATCGTGTTTATCCCCATAACCTGTTTCACGCATTTTCCATTTCTGTAATTAACAAATAAAGGAAGTTCCATTTCAGGAGGACGCAAATTCATGTACTTTTGACATAAAACGTTTCTGGTACTACAAATAATCGTCTCGTTTTAGTTTTAGAATCGGGAATATCAATTATCAAGAATTTTCCCGTGTCCTGAATGTGTTCCATTTTAATATTTCTAAGTTCTTGTTTACGACAAGCCTTAATCCAATAATGAGGATAACCTGAAAACAAAAACTCATTTTTGTGTGATGATAATTACACAATATTTTAATTCGTTACCTTTGACAACAAATGATTGTCGTCTGGGGCATCTTTCAGAAACTTATTAATTTGTTCTTGGTAAAGGATTTTCGCTTTTTTACTTCTAAATCCATCCGATTTCCGCTTCAGTAGGGCCATTAGTTTTGGATAATCTGCTATGTTAATGTTATTATTAATGTTTAGTGTAGTTCTCAGCATCGAATAAGTGGCCCATAGAGAAGATAGCTTCATAATTTTTGATGTTTCCTCAAAATATACAAGCAAAACATTCTCCGAAAAGGATTTAACGTTATTCTTGTGTCGTCAATCCATAAATTTTCGATAGGTAATTTCGTACCTTTCTTTAGATTTTAGCGGTAACAAATTATGTGTGGCAGCTTGAGCTTTTTCTAAAATCTCCGGTGGAGTGCTCATCATTTCATCACTTTTACTTTCAGACATATTCGTAGGTAAAGTTAAGAATAACTTCGGATACATTATTTTGTGACAATATAAAAAATAACATGACGTTTATTTCTATAGAAATGTGTTGCCGACATTTAGGGACATCACTATTTTAATTCAAAATGTATCTCGCTAATGCTAAAAGTTTTTATGTTTTTCAATTGACTAAATTTATGTAAATAGTCCAAATAAAGTGGTACGTAGATAAAAATTTGATTGCAATTCGATTATATTAAGAAATTTGAGTTTTCTTATCAAAAAGCCCGTGTATGTTAGGAGATCTCATTACGTTCATTTTATTGTTAAATGTCATTTACAAGGAATGTTGACAGTGCGATTTTTAACGTTTACTGACGTGGGCGTAGAAAAAATTATTTTCGAATTCGCCCCACCTCCCCAAACGGCCAATAACCACCCTTAAATGCTGATTCGCGACTTCCGCGTCTATCACCGGCTAAAGTAACGTAATCACTTGTTTTAGAGTATGCTGAACACGTTGGCAGTGGTTACAATTCTTTTAGAGTTGACCCCACCCCTCAAATGGTCAAAAATTTGTTTTTCGCTGTAAACGTGAAAAAAAAATCCGCTTTTTCCGGCTTTTCCGAAGGGAATTATTGAAAACGGTTGGCGTGACCATGTTTTACGGGAAATTTTATGTCTTTCTTGCTTTTTTTATGTACCATTAACGAGAAATACGAAAGAAACCCGTATTTTATTTTTTTTTCGTTGCCCTTTTTAACAAATTTAAAACAGCCTAAAAATTTTCCTTGTGGTATTTTAGGCTGAAAGTGTAGAAAACCACTTATTTCCATAGCAAGATTGTGGCAACAAAAAAGGAACGCGATTGCGGATGTTCAAGTGACATCTGATATGCTTTTACACGGAATGACCCGGTTATAATTGTTATAATAGTTGTATTTTATGACCAAAATCCCAAGCATCTTCACATATTTTTGATTTTTCGTATTGTTTATTTTTGCAGTATTCCTAGATCTTGCAAAGGCATTTGATACTGTTAACTATTTTCAGTTACTCAGTGTCTTGGAGAATCTGGAAATAAGAGGAGTGCCGCTTAATTTAATGCATAGCTATTTATTAAAAAGAAAGCAGATGGTCCGGATAAATAATATAGAAAGTGACAGTGATGTCGAGCTAGCCTGCTTCTTACTGATGAGGCACAATAATGCCGAAACCGGTCTAAGAATGGCGAGCTCCTTTAATAACAAAATCGAAGTTTTTGGGTTAAAGTCCCGACTTGGTCGGGCACCAAACCACGTCTGGACTTTCGTAATTCAATACCTGGTGGGGCATATAGCCCAAGGAGTAGTTGTTGCAGTCCAGACGCTGGTGCAGTGTAGGACATTTTTAATGTCCTTGTTCTTGGGAGCTGCTTGTGTGATTTTATTTCACATCCTTTGTGCAGTTAGTTTTGTCACTCCCATGATCCTTTTTTGGTATTTTTATGGTTCAAAAAAATTCCACCTTCGTACTGACTAAATTATTATTATTATTATATATTATTATTATTATTATTATTATTATTATTATTATAATATATGATTGGTGTTCATATGAAAAGGCCTAGATGATTCTTATATATAAAATTTATTACATTCGCGTGGAGTTTTGTAAATATGAGAAAGAAAAAACGCTATAAAAACAGCCAATAGAAGAAATACTGATTGATCTGGACATTTTTGAGTATTTTAATGTCGAAAACACCGTACACTGTCCATATACATAAAAATAAAATGATATTTTGTCTATTAGGACTACTGTGCAAAGATTCAATAACCAAGTTACTGGAGATCGTTAGGGGTAATTTGCGTAAAATTTCTATATTGATTAACTTTCTTTAATCTGAATTTACATTTTAATTTCTATAACGCATATTAGATTTGAATAGAGGTTGACCACTCCACCTGGCCTATAGCTTCATTTTCTGATCTCTTGTGAGATTCAGAAACGTTGCTAATTAAAATTTTGTCTCAAATTTTAATTCTAAAATTAAAAACACGGTGAATAAAGTCATAAATATTATAAATTAATTAAGCTTACCTACCCTATCTCAACCCTCACCATCGGAATTACTGTCATCAACATTGATAATAAATTTGGTCGGACTCTTTATATAAGAATTTTCTTCTTTGATGACATGTTTGATTTTTTTCTGCCAATCATCAGCTGAAATTTTGTTAATTTCTTCTTTTACCAAATTTGCTATCAACCCATCAAATTTGGGAAACACGTTATGACGCGTTATTCTTTTTTTAAGTTGTCCCCAAATTAATTCTATGGGGTTAAATACACAAAAATAGGGCGGAAGGCGCAATACCTCGTGGCCCCTTGTTGATGCCAGGAATCTTTGGGACTACAACCTGATAACACATTGGAATATCATTTAGTGATTGTTCCGATTCTTTAGATCCACTTAAAAAAAACTGTATTTTCCCAAAGACGAAACATATTGAAATTGACACCGAATAAATAAATAAGAAGTACACTGTAACAATGTTTCAAAATAAAAAAAAGTATGTATATACACCGAAGCCAAGAATAATATTAATTGAAATAAACTAACGCCACGAATCACCTACCACCTACTATTCACTAAATCAAAAATCAAGTGCGAACACAAGCACAGTGTATCACTGTATGAATATTTTCCTAGCCCTCACTAATGAAGACAATATTTGTCTAACTTCCTACTTCCTACTTTAATTGCAGAACAAAATGATCCCGCTTTATACAAGTCGCTAATACCGACAAAGCCACTTGTCGGCACATCTACATGCCGCTAATACCGACAAAGCCACTTGTCGGCACATCTACATGCCGCTAATACCGACAAAGCCACTTGTCGGCACATCTACATGCCGCTAATACCGACAACGACACTTGTCGGCACATCTACAAGCCGCCAAAGTAACCTGTCTGCACATCTGAGAATTTTGTTTCTGCAATTGAAAATGTAAAAACTATAACCACACTTCCATTGTCGCCTCTTATGAGTGTAACCTCACACCCCACAGTTTAGTTAAATTAATTTAAGACAAAATTTTAATTAGTAATTCAAATCTAATATGCGTTATAGAAATTAAAATGTAAATTCATATTAAACTCATAATTAATAATTATACGCCATTCTCCCCTATAACGATATCCAGCTAAGTTGGTTATTGAATCTTTGCACAGTGGTCCTAATAGCCAAAATATTATTTTATTTTTATGTATATGGACAGTGTACCGTGTTTTCGACTTTAAAGTGCTCAAAAATGTCCAGATTCATGAGTATTTGTTCTATTGGCGGTAATCCTTTGCTGTTTTTTCATTCTCATAAAGGATTGAGTTGGACTATAAAGATTTTATTTTTGATAGCTTACAAGACCGAAACTAGAAGTGAATGTTTATTTATTAAATTCTTATTTTTATTACAAAAAGGATATTCTATAATACTCTTCTTTGTCCCACAAAACTTTCCTTGATATTTTTGTAAAAGAAATTTTTTGTTTCCGTTTTATTATTGTAATTTTGTTTCTGGAAATAATGATGCAACTTTTGTCCATAGTTCCCATGCGATATCAAAATTTTCAAAGTTCCACTATCTTCTGAATTTATTTTTAGTAATGTTGATTGGGACGGCCTGTATGTAGCCGTGCCCGAATTGTATTCTATTTATGTCTTCAATTACGGCAGAAGTTGCTGTTAATAAAACGCGCAAGTGGGAATTAAAAATTGTTGTTGATGGTGCTCGATTTTTCGATTTTTGTTTATGTGCTCTTTAATTGGATTACGGGTTTTATTTTACCCACGAATGGAAGAAATAAATTAACCATGTACATCATTTTTTGTTGTTGTAGAGACAATTATTTTAACACTCAAGACGTGTAGGTAAATAGAAATGTGGCCCACAAAAATCAAATCCGGTATATGATATAATAATTGTTCCTGTGGATAAAAAAAAATCAAAATCCTAAACTTCCCACAGATTATCGATGTCTCAAAAACACAGATAAATCCTCTATTCCCAATCAAACTACCTACATGTACCTGACATTTTAGTCGCTTGTCAACGAACTACTGAACAACTCAACTAATCGTAGTTGGCGATGGAATTCGAATTCTCTCGTTTCGTTTGTTAAATGTTCGGTTATCTAGGATGCCTTGACAGATCCTGCGGAACTTTGAAAGCGTCCAATCCCGTTTGTGACTGTGGTGCGAATAGGCGGGAACGGGGTTGAGCGGGGAACGCCGCTTGAGGACTATTGTTTCTGCGAAGGGGTTGGTTGTCAGAAGGGTTAGGACAAAAAGGGCTAGACAACTTACCATCTGATCTATTTATTTAAACAGCTGTGACGTCGCGACGAAGCGTGCAGGTTTTGCGAAGCTTGTTGTGTTCTCTATAATTCTAATTTAGTCACGTATTTAACTTTTTGGTTGCTAAAACCGTGATATTTCGTTTTGAACTTAATTGCTCAAGAGGAAATATCTCGTAAATTGTATAGAATGCTCATGTCTAATTTTTTAAGCATAATTTATTTGTCCTTAATTGTTTGTGCTGCTATCTAACCGTCTATCAAAAAAAAAGTCTCATTTGTTGTAATTCCAGAAAGTCAATGATTTCCTTCTACTTTAAAAAAATAGGAATGAACCTACACAATCGAAAAAATCGGATGTGGCCATGCACATGACTTTACCATACTTTAACGGCCCTAAGGGCTCATAATCCAATTACTCGTACATATTTAAGGCAGGCTATGCCTGGCAAGAGCGTACAATTGTCTCCATGAAACAAAACACTTCTACTGCGCTTGCGCTATTATGCAACTATGTTATTCCATATTTTATTTTGAACTCGCTTATAATACAAAATTTGAAAAAAGTTTTTAAACAAAATTTATAGTAAATTTAATTTAAAATAAATTTTTTTTCTTAATAGTTTTACATAAACTTAATAGAATCGATAATAATTGCGAAAATCTGAAAATTCTCAAGAGAAAACCCCCACTTCCGGTTGTCCGATTTTGCCCAAAATCTAATCAGCTCGTTAGCATGTTGTAAAAATGCTAAATATAAAATTTGGTTAGGAAATTCCGATCGCAGTTGGAGTTAGAGCGCACACAAATTTTTCCGGACTACATACTCCATACATACATTTTCTGGAAATGGTCTTAAATGACTAACTCCAACTGCGATCGGAATTTCCTAACCAAATTTTATATGTAGCATTTTTACAACATGCTAATGAGCTGATTAGATTTTGGGCAAAATCGGACAACCAGAAGTGGGGGTTTACTCTTGAGAATTTTCAGATTTTCAGAGTTTCTATTAAGTTTATGTAAAAATATTAAGAGAAAAAATTTATTTTAAATTAAATTTACTATAAATTTTGTTTAAAAACTTTTTTCAAATTTTGTATTATAAGCGAGTTAAAAATAAAATATGGAATAACATAGTTGCATAATAGCGCAAGCGCAGTAGAAGTGTTTTGTTTCATGGAGACAATTATATGCTCTTGCCAGGCATGGCCTGCCTTAAATATGTACGAGTAATTGGATTATGAGGCCGTAGGGCCGTTAAAGTATGGTAAAGTCATGTGCATGGCCACATCCGATTTTTTTTTTGCGATTACAATACTTTACCTATGGTAAAGTAAAAATAACTTTCCCGTATTCTTATATAGCACCTGAATAGCAAAAAAATAACATTTTTCATGAAATCGTTTCTGTTTTTGAATGGCACGTTTTCCAAGATTGGCAAATCTTCATCCGATTCATGTTGACACCCTTCTTAAGTTAGTTGAATTTGAATCCTTTTAAGGGGCGTCTCTCAAAATATTTTTCATTTGACGCTGGCGATTAGAGTCGTGAAGTGTTAAGGGGACCTTAGACGGTCAATATATTGATTCAATATTTGATTTCTGTCAATATATTGAACGTGTGAGGACTTCAATAATTTGACGGATTGTAACGGTGTCAGTAGCAACTCGTGAAACTTTTTTACTTTGCTACTGATTTTTTGTTTTAACTTTATTTAAGGTTTTAAAGTTAGTACTTTTTAATTTTAATTAATTTATACAAAATACAACCTCAAATTTATCGATTATTAATTTTTTTCTTCACAAAAATATTTTTTTTTATGAATCTTCGATATAATATAAGGATGAAATGGAATTATTAAAGACAATTTTTTTCAGTATTGTGTTGATTACATATGGCTGTTTCTGTAAATTAAATTACTTATAGAAAAAAAAATGTTGGATAGAATTAGTTTATACCAAACTCAATAAACAATAAAATTATTGATAAAAAAATCTGTTACCCTATTGAGAAATGTCTATTATGATTTTTGAAGAAAAAATTATTTCTTATTTAATTATTTAAACTTTATTAAAAACGATTATAAACAATAAAATTATGTTTTTAAGAATTTTTTTTTCAAATAATTTTCCAACAAAATGGAAAAAATACTAAACTTCTCTATTTGTTTATAACTAATTTATTAACAAAGATTTTATATAAATGCATAGAAGAGAAAATAATTCTTTAATTGATAGACCTAGGTTTTCCTGTGAGTAACAAACAGATTCAAAATCTTGCCGCGCAAGAATACCTTTTTTGTATTAGATATACACGACAAGTTAGTTAGAAGCTTGTAAAAATGCAGTGTTTATGTGTTGAGGGATCAGATGACGAGACCCTATTGTGCATCAGTTTACCAGGTCAGCCAATGTGTTAAACACTGCCTTTTTAAACTATGTCGTAGCTTCTAAGTGGACTGTAATTTTTTGTGTCTTCCCAAATCAAAGAACAAAAACAAAGACCTTGTATTTAACGGTTTATTAAAATGATAAAGAAATAACTCACAAATTAACAATAAAAGTACTTGGGTATTTTACTAACCCATATTAGTAAATAACGAACGAACAACGCACAAATTATCAATAAAAGTATGTGTTAAAAATCACTAAACCATATTAGTAAAAAATTAAAGTAATCACATCATTTAGAAAATATGTAATTCATAATGCGCGTTTGAGATGTTTTGTCTATGAGTGGCGGTGCAACACTAATTTTTGCTGCACTCAGGAGCACTGATTTTAGGTTTAAAATAACAATAAAGTGGACCGCCTGATTCGCAGCTAAGTACCACTGTGAAAACGAAATTTGCTGCACTAAGGAGCACTGATTTTAGGTTTAAAATAACAATAAAGTGGACCGCCTGATTCGCAGCTAAGTACCACTGTGAAAACGAAATATTTTTACGTTGCGCTGGTCAACGGAGGGTTCTAATCTGGTTTGCAGTTAGAAGCGCACTAATGAAGAAATTCGCGAAGTCTAGATTCTTCGACTTTTCCCCACCCGTCCGAGTATTCTAGAAGCTAGTTGTTATCGCGTGGGCGAATCGATTTTGGTTAAATGGGTGGATTTTTTATGTCCGTCTTTTTCTATCACGCTTTAGAAAACAAAAATTAATTTGGTTGTGAAGTTATGAGATTATTACGGACGTGACAAACTGCATGTAATACAAACATCCGTTAAAGGTTCTGCGTCAAGCGCTGTTGTCGGATTGTTGTCGAAATGGGCCTACGTAACCTATCTCATGTCGAATATTTGAAAGTGTTTGATGCGATGTTGTCGGTTTGAGATTATGTTTAATTTTATTGTTGAAAATTAAACAGTATGTTTGTGTGTTGAATCAAAGAAAATATAACTATCGTTAAAAAAAGATCAGTTTCTATAACTCAATTCATTACCTATTTAAAAGATTGGTTGGTTTTGTGATTATTCGGTGGCAATATCTATCAGTGTATGTATATAGAAATGTAACATCAACCTAGCGGTCATTGCCTGGAATGTTAGATCAACAAGCCAGCACTTTATACCAGAGACCTGAGTTTATAAATATGAGTTAAAAGTGTTAATGAAGGTTCTTTTTTATTTTAATCATCATTGAATAAACATTATTTTGTATTACATAGTTATTCAAATTTGAAAGTTCCATTTTTGTATTTTAAATAAATAAAGTTTGGTTTTTTTTTGGAAAGTAAAAGTGTTGTGAATTTTACTATATGCTACGTTGCCAATACTTGGAATAGGGTTATATTTAAACACGCATGTTGGAGACGCGCGGGAAACGGGGCAGATATCTTATGAAGTTGTGACGCGCTAAAGAAACCCCTGAAGGAAAGAATATTTTGTCTAAGCGGTTCATTTCTTTCTCTACTACACCCTTAGATCATATATGCTACGCTAGATACGGTACCTGGGCTATTTGTTTGGTAGGTTCGGGGGGAATCTAGAGTACTAATCCATTGATTGGTCGATTTCAAATTTCGACGATACATGCTCATATCGTAAAGTTTGACAGATGTCAGATATTCTGTTTTTTGGGAATAATTGTGCCAATCTTGTGTATCTTTATAGTTTTTTGAAAGTTTTTGCTATGTACAACAAAGACTTGTTAAGTGTACAACATCAAATTTGAGAAAGGTGCTGTAGATCTTTTCATAGGTATGTATTCCATAGGCGTGCTGTTGGATAGGACAGGAAGTGAAAATAAGAACTAAACGTAAATTATGTATACTTTATTTGAATTGTAAATGAATTGTTTAAATATCTATCTATTGAATATCAATTTATGTTTTATTAAAATAAACCATGTTCATCAGCAAATTTTTCATTTATTTATTACTCAACCCAATCTATACGAAGGTACATTTTGACGTATCTTTTATATTAGTATACCTACCAACTTTTCATTTTGTTTTTTCTGCATTAACAAGTTTATAATCAATGGGATTTTTAATTTGCTATAAAAAAATATTTACTCGTATGCAACGCTTGTGTTAACTATTGAATTTAGTCACAACGTGAATGTATGATTATTTTCAAATATATGGGTTTATTGCTGGCTACCAAATGAATAATTTTATTATTATTAAAAGAAGTTTATTGTAAGCAAACTTACAAAGGGCTATCGACCTAGGTCCTTCTGCCCATTTAGACTGTACATTATAATTATATTAATATTTTAATACATTGTAAATTTTTTTAAATAATATGAAACTAAAAATATAAAAATAAAATAAAAAAAAATTGCATGTAGTAGTGCAGTTGCTAATTCAAATGTTGAATCATTTCCCATAGGGTTTATTCTGGAAACTTGATTCTGGTTGGCTGGTTTCCTCTGTTACGGCAGAATTTTGATAATATTTCCCTATTATACTCTCTTCCTATGAATTTTTTTATAAGATCGTGGGTTCTTGATTGAAGTGGTTTAACCTTAAGTTTTGAATATAGGACTTCATTTGGTGGATTATGTAGAGGATTGTCTTTATGACGCATTTTAGTTATTTTCCTCATTGATGATGTTTCTGCTATGCTTAATTGTTTCTTATGCGATTCTCTAGTGTTCATTAGAATTAGGTTTCCATATTCAATTATAGGTCTGCATATCATTTTATAAATACTGCTTGCTGTTTTGTTGTTTATTCCTTTGTTCTTGTATGTTAGCGATCGGAAGTGTGAAGCTCGTTTGATTGCCGCTTTTTTCGTAGTTTGGATGTGGTATTTAAAATTAAGTTTGTTGTCTATATGTACTCCCAGATATTTAGTATGTGGTTCTGGATGAATGTTTTGGTTTAGCACACAAATGGTGATGTGTGCGATATGTTGTGATTAAATAAAATAAAGTGTGATTTGGTATGATTGGGGTTTAATCTCCATTTGTTGAACCATCTCTCAGTTTGATTACAAAGGCTTTGTAATTTAGATGTTGCGATTTTGGTATTGCTAGCATGTGTTATTAGTGCTGTATCATCAGCATATTGTAAGATGTATTTTTCGTTATTAAAATGTTCTGGGTTTTCATTATATAGATCGGAGCAATATATATTATATAAGATTGGTGACAGTGGTGATCCTTGTGGTAGACCTTGCTCAGTTGTAAATGTCTGTGAGTACTTGTTTTCTATTTTAATCTGATTTTGGCGGT
Source organism: Crepidodera aurea (assembly GCA_949320105.2). Classification (NCBI taxonomy): domain Eukaryota; kingdom Metazoa; phylum Arthropoda; class Insecta; order Coleoptera; family Chrysomelidae; genus Crepidodera; species Crepidodera aurea. The sequence goes on from OX439475.1 coordinate 66,308,168, forward strand.
TAGTAATTATTTTGGTGATGAATTTTACCAAGTATTCAGGCGTTTCTAGTTGACTAAGTTTGTATATTAATCCAGCATGCCATATACTATCAAATGCCTTGTTTATATCTAAAAATACCGCTGCAGATTTACCTTGTTCCAATTTGGTTGTTTGAATGTTATTAGTGAGTATAAATAATGGGTGAATGGTTTTTCCTGGAAGCCGAATTGATATTTTGGTATTTTATTGTCTAGTACTGCAAGTAATCTTTTTGCTATGAGTTTTTCTAGATTTTTTCCAAGATTTGATAAAAGAGTAATCGGCCGATAGTTTGCCACTTTTGTGTTGTCAGCTCCGTTTTTGGGTATTGTTATTACTGAACCTAGTTTCCACTTGTTTGGGTAGTATTGGTGTGTAATACAAAAAGTGTACATGTTCATGATATATCTGTGGATGTTATATTCTAGTTTCCTCAGTATATGTTTGGTAATAAGATCATATCCAGGTGCCGTATTTTTCCCTTTTTGTAATATTTCGAAATATTCTTCTTCGTCTACTTCTTCTCCTGGCACTAATGTTGGTCTGCTGCTGTATTCTGTAAACCAGTCGTTAATTTGGTTGTATGATGTTTGATCGAAATGTGGGTCGTTTGTCTTCTTGAATGTCTGTTCTAGGTGTTTTGCAAAAATATTTAGTTTCTCTTCGACTGACGTGTATTCGTTGTTGTTTTCTACAATAATTACTGGTTGGGTGTTGTTGTTTTTGTATTTGCTTAATTTGGATATTTCGTTCCAGTAATTTTTCCCATGCGCTTTGTTGATATTTTCACACGTTTCTATCCATTTGTGGGCTTTGTATTCTTGTATTAATTTCTGTATGTTTTTATTGTAGTTATTTATCCTTGTCTTATATTCCTGGTCGCCATTTTCTCTGTATTGTCTATAGAGTTTTCTTTTATTTTTTATTAGAGCTATGATAAATGGTGGTAGTTCATGTGTGTAGAATCTCGTTGATATTTTTGGACTGTTTTCTTGAACCGTGTCTGTTAGTTTTTTGGTGAACTCGTCTATCTTCTGTGGATTGATTAGAGGGTTGTGATGAATATAATCTAGCATTATCTTGTTAACTTTTTCAGTATTACACTTTTTAAGGTTGAATTTCTTTACATTGTCCTCGTTTTCAAGTGTACCATTCATTTCAAACTCGATACAGAACGTTAGGTGATTAGATCCTAGATCTGTTATAGTTTCTACTTTTTTGAGATTGTTTTTTATGTTGTTTGTGTACAGTATTATATCTGGCGTTGTATCTGCTGCTAAGTACGTTGGAGGAGTGTGATGTTGTATAAAGTTTGTGTTTTGAAGAAAGTTGTTTAGTTGCCTTCTTTTTCTGCCATTTATATTGAAATCCCCTATTATTAGGCTATATTTGTATAGTGCTGCTTTAATAAATAAGGTTTCTTCTATATCTGAATTTGGGTGAATATAGACAAGGAAAATTGCAGCTGATCGTTGTTAAATGGTATTGTGAAGTGTAAAGTCTACACCTATTCGATGACGTTCGGAGCTATGTCCGCTACGCTTTAACCACAGTTTTAACCACGTTTGCTGTCTTTAGAAGTAAATAACAGTGTCTGTAACGCTACGTGTCTGACACGCTGACACGCTCAATGTATGTAGATACAAACGCACCTTAAAAGTGAATACGCAATGCCTTAACCCCGTTGAATACGGACCTCATTTTGTTTCGACTGTTCCGGTTATACACACAACACAAAACCTCCCCGTAGCGTAATATACATACAATCATACATACGTAGAGCGTAGCCGACTCCAACTCCGCGATAGCAGCTCATTTGTTGGATGGGTTTGTTTTGTGGGTTTTCAATAAACCCAATTTAATTTTAAGCGCTCGCATCGGCACCGACGCCGACGCTACGTTTTAATTCAGACTTGAGGCTGTTTGCTGTTTTCTGAAAGGCTGTTTACTTTTTAGGTTTACCGAACGAAAGGTGTCGGAAAATTTTACATAAAACTTATTTTTTCGTTTGTTTGCGTTTTATAATGTAGTATACAATTTTTTTTTCGACGTATAGCATCTAGGACACGTCTTTTTCACTAATTTAGAATCTTTTTCATGATTTTAGAAAATGAACTACTACTTAAATAGCCCTGTCGAATATAATCCGCAAAAAATATGAATAAACTTGTTGCCAAATAATAGAATTTTGCAAATACACAGGGATGCGTCATCCATATGGGTCCTATCCACAGAACATATAGAGCTAGAAGGCTAAAATAGGTGGAAGAAATTAATATTGCAACGGTGATCATGCGCAGATCGTCAACAACATTGCCAGTTGTTGATGTACTTGTACGAAAATCTAAGATAATGGCAATTTGATTTACATATATTGAAAAATTAACAGTGTTTAGTTATAAAAATCGACAAATACTAGATTTACATTGTCAGCTTACAGTATCTTTGACTGGATCGCCTTAATTACAATGAAATTAGAAATAAGATGTAAGTTTTACATTGAAACAAGGCGCGGATCCGGGGGGGGGGTCACGGCGGTCAAAAATTCGCTATTTTGAGAACCTCAAAAATATATAATCTTTTATTTATTTATTTATCGTATGAATTTTTTACAACACCACAAAAGGAAACTATAAGTAAAAATAAAAAATGAAAATGTACAAAATGTAAATATGTAAAAAAAAATGTATACAAAACTCTAAAGACATAACATATATATCATATCATAGATCCCCTGACAGACTATACATTAATGTCCAGGTTGCATAGCCATTCGATATATTCTTTTTAATAATTCGCAAAATTATTCTGGTGTAAACGGAAAATTTGAATATCCTCCCAAAACTTGAATATCCTCCCGTTTTTGAAGACAAAAGATAAGGCAATAATAACCAACTTTTTTTCACTTTTTCCACTTGATTAATAAATTTATTGTAAAAAAATTTGAGAAAGTTTGAAGGCAGATTTGTTTCTCGTGCATTTAATAAAATACTTATATATATAGGTCAGAATTTAGTACAATTTCTAACCTCAAAATTTTTTAAAAATAATCCTAAAAAAAATGTCGATTTTTCATAGGGGTGAGAATTTTCTCAATTTTCCGGAAATCCAAAAAATATGAAAAAAAAAAGAAAAACGCCATCGACAAGGGGACAAGCTAAGCTTTCTAATGAAAACCGATATGGTCCTTGATTATCTATTAATTCCCGATAGACTCGAGCATTTTCGAAAACTACGGAAATCCAAAAAAAAGGCCTAAAAAAACATGTTGTTTATGAAAATACACAAAAATAATTTATTGAATCTTTCTGAATATATTTAACACCTTGCAAAACCCTATTATCCAAAAGGATTCGGTGAAATTAGTATTGGTAAAAAAAATATGAATAAATTTATAGGAGGGTCAAAATATCTAGCAAAAACAAACTTTGGCCCGGTTTTTCAATAATCCAGAGAAATAGATAAAAGGAAAAATTAAGATGATATTACAGCTACAGGTTCCTTCTTTCATCTGAAATTTTTACGTGATTTATTGAAAAATTTGTAATCCGCTTGGGAGTGTTATTCCTTTAGAGCGTGCTCTCTAAATGCAGGGCATGAGCCAAAAATGGGGGTTCGTTTTGGTACCGGTTATATCTAAAACTATCAAATTTTTGACAAAAATGATGAGGATCATTTTCGTAGGTAATGAACTGATCTTCATTTACAAACAAAAAATCTCTAAGTGTTTTATTTTCGGAAATATCGGCGAAAAAAAAACACATTTTTGAGACCAATGGGCCAAAAAAATGGTGCCGGACAGACCTGATGCCTGGGTTGGCACCTTCGTTTATTGGACTATATTGTATGATTTGCAACTCTAAAAATGTCTGATGTGAATTTAAACTTTGTATAAGTAAAGAAACGAAAATATGTATTTTGTCGGTACACAGGGTGAGTCATGAGGAAATGACCATTAAAAAGTGTCTGCTTGTGAATTTTGGTGGCAGTAGCAATTAAAAATTAAACGTTTGTACAAAAAACTAAATTTTTGCATGAAAAGTTATCTTTTTTGAAATCTATGGTTCGTTTTGCTAAACGTTTAGTTTATAGCCAAATTTGTTTTTTTATTAGAAATTGACTAATCGTGTGGGGAAAAAAATAAATACGCCATTTTTGTTGTCTATTTGTGTAATTTGTAAAATACTTATTAGAGTTTGAAAAAAAACTATTTTTTAAGCCAGGACCTGATTTTTTTGGGGTTCAGTTTTCGAGGTTAAGTTATACCCATACGCCCCCTCCACCATAAAAATAACTTCGTGACCCCCCCCCCCCCAAAACGGAAGTCTGGATCCGCCCCTGATTGAAATGAACGAAAAGTATGAGTTTCAAATTGCCAGCCTTCAGTTGTATCTGGACCGCTATTAAGGCAACAGAAATCAGTTTATAAAGAACAAAAAATATGAGTTTATAAATGTTGTTTGAATGTTTACAATGGTAAATAAATATCTACGACTGGCTTGTTAGCGCTTGCATCGTAGAATTTGATAAATTTAAAGTACAAAATATGTAAAATTGACAATGAAAGTTTTTTATATAAGAATAACGAAAAAATGTGAGTTAAAATGCCACTGGCCTGCGAGAATATATCGGACCGCCTTAGTAGTGGTAAAAATGAGTTTATGAATATCACTGGAACCATATCGCTGGACCCTGGACAGGATTCAGGCTTGATTGCGACTCTCGAAACTGACCATTGGAGAATTGAATAAATTTTGGATCACTGGAACCATATCGCTCGACCCTGGACAGGATTCGGGCTTGATTGCGGCTCTCGTAACTGACCATTGGAGAATTGAAGAACTGGATGAGACCATGGATATCACTGGAAATTTCTGGAACCATCCTTGACTCGAAGGACCATGGCTTGGTCCTGGAGAATTGACGAAGTTTTTGCTAAATCCGGATCGAATTGACCATTGGAGAATTGAAGAAATTTTGGATCACTGGAACCATATCGCTGGACCCTGGACAGGATTCGGGCTTGATTGCGGCTCTCGAAACTGACCGTTTGACGATGTTTTTTCTGGTTTAAATCCGGATCGAATTGACCATGTTCAGGAAGTTTCTGGAACCATCCTTGACTCGAAGGACCATGTTCAGGACTCTGGTTTAGAGAAGTGTTTTTGCATTTATTTACCAAGTCGGCCGATGTTTAGCAACGCCGCTTTTTTAAACAAATGTCTGTAATTTTTCAGTGGAACTGTAGATTTGTTGTTTTTGCTATCTGCAGAACTTCAAGAAAACAAGCACCTTGCGTTTAACGTTTTATTAAAATATTAATGAAAAACAACGCACAAAAATAACAGGAAATCACATGTGTAATTTACTAACTAATAGTAATGGTTAACATAAATGAACCATATCGTTCAGAAAATATTGAATTTAAGTTCAAGTAATCTGACTTGATACGCGGTCAAGATTACGAAGATTTACGTCGTGTTTTTTGACGGAGCCAACCTTACGTGATAGCGGCACAAGTTGTACTGAGTATAAATTTCTTCAAGTCTCGCTGTTTAAACTAAACCCCGCCCCGTCCGAATCTTCTCGAACAATTGTTGCTAGGCGGGTGAGTCGATTTTTGGCTAAACCGAGTGGGTGGGTTTCTTAGACGTACGTGACAAAATGTGAAAAAATGATGGTTGATATACTTCCGGTATCTCTGTCTCTCTTTCCGTCTCACTTTCTCGCGTTGGAGACACAAAATTGAAATTTATATTGTCGTATTTTAAGACGTCCGGACACCTGCTTGATTCGAAGCGTTGCCGGTTTGATCGTAAGGTCCGATATGATTTTGAATATTTGGTTGTTTCATAATCGCGCCGTGTTGCCGGTTTGATACGATTGAACATTTTGAATGTTATGTTTAATTTTATGATTGAAAATGAAACATATATATTATTGTAACGGTCAAACAAGGTGTAAATGAATGAAATGCCTAACTTTTGTTGAATAATAATAATCATCAAATTTTACAAATTAATAACATTAAATAATCATTTATTTTAATCTGAACCAACATTATACAGAACGTATTTAATTAAATACAATTTCAAATCAATCTTGAAGTATCAATTAATTCATAAAATGTTAGATTTCTGAAGGTTAATATTAACGCAGTAACCCCATAAGCAGCATTCATCGACGATTTTAAGACAATTACAAATATTTTGGCAAATAATACAATAGTAAAAATCAAAACTGAATAGTCTCAGACAAGTCTGCAATCGTCAGATCTAAGTAAAAGTTATTATTTTAAACACTATGTGAAAAAGAAATTTTCAAATTTAAACAAATCATTAATCTAAATTTAGGGGAAAGTCAATGAAAATTAGAAAACAAAGCGTGGGAATTGCTAAAATCATAATATTATTGTAAAATCAACAATAATAATAGAGTTTAACAGAATTATATCTTCAATAATAACGAAAACAGAAAAACCTTCATGTATTTTTAATATTAGTCAAAATAGCAAATAATTTACACCAAAATCATTCTTTTTATCTAAGGAATGATTTGGTAATGGTTAAAAGATGTATAAAAGTAATTTTTTTTATATTATAATAATTTATTTAAGAATTTTATGTCAAATTCCGATCTAGGAAGCTGTGACATATAAGTTCATAAAAACCAAATTTCGCTGTCAAGCGAGGCTTTTGCTTAAAAACCTTCGAAGTGTCCACATCAATGCTTGTAACGTAAACAAATGAAAATCTATGTCAAAGCCATTATAGATCGATGAAATAATTGTACAAATTTACCTGTCAATTTCTAAAGTGAGGTTAGAATTAATTTTTCATCTGAAAATTTTGGAATTTAAATAAAATAGACTTTCCAATCAACATTTCATCATCCTTTCCTGAAGTAAATCCAGTTCCTGCAATTTTTCCTGAATTTGTATCCAGTTTAAAATGTATCCTGTAGAACATAATCCCGTATTCCTGATTGAAACCTGGCAGAATCATTTGGACCACAGCGTTGATTTGCAAACAAGCAACTAAAGTTTGCTAAAAGAATTTAGAAAGTATTAAAGGTACCTTTTCATTTTCTTAAATATCGATATTTAAAACTTTAAAATAAACAATAAGTCCAGAGTACTCAACTAATTTAACCTATATTTTTAATTTATAATAATAAAAACAGAATAACGTAAGAAATAATTTTACATAATAAATAACAATTATAAAATTTGAAAGATAATAATAATAATAAACAATACACTTACTTTCTTCTGTTTAAATATTTCACACTGCAATCGCAAATTTTGATTTCTGTTTTTGATTGTAAATAAATGCACACATATTTTTCTTCTAACTGATTCATTATTATTGAACGTTATAACTTTAAAGTCAATTAATAGAAACACAACTGAGGTTCAAAAATAAACACGTTCTGGCTAAGATTACGTCAGAAGGTGAAATTAATCTTTTAAGAAAGTTACTTACTTACAAAACAAATTAAAACTTATACAAAAACAAAAAAAATACAAAAAATTAGGTGTTTCACGTTTCGTTTCGCATGGAACAATTTGTCTAATTAGCGGTAAGTAACAATATATTACATTATAATCCCATAAAAGAGTCCGAAATCATGATTTTACGATTATTTAGGATCATTAAGTTCTTTTTTCATATGTATTCAGAAGAGAATATACAAGATGAGCATAAAACAACTGCTGAATCGTAATAAAGAATTTGGATTTCCCACAACTCATTTGGCAACGCTGTTGTTTAACATCAAAACCTGTGACTTAGTCTGACGACTTTTTTGTTCAGAGCCGGTCTGGCGTCTGTTGTTGTTGTTGTTGTTGAATTGTCTTCTTGCGTTCTTGCTTCAGTGTTTTTTTAATTCTATATCAGAAACTCTATTCGAAGATAGCAAATTGTTTTCTACATTAGATAACCATGTTTTTGACATATTAATGTACGAGATTAACCACAAAATGGAATTGATAAAATTTATTGTAAAAATTTATAGTAAAATACGTTACCATAGTTTTGCTAGGATGCAAACGGAAAATGTAAGCGGAGAACTGAAAAGGAAGAAACTATAAAAACTGATCCGTTTTTCACATCAATGATATTTTTACCAATAAATTATGTGTGTACCAAAAAGTAAAGCTACAAATGGAAAACTTGGTGACATACCTTTGACAAGAAAGGATTTACCAGTTTACAGTTATTTAGGCATAATCCCACCGAAATTTCCTTTTAATTCGTCCCTGACTGAAAATCCTCATCATTTCAGTTGTACTTACTTCACTATTCCATCTTTAGAAAATACTCAAGGTAAAAGTCTATATTTCAGTGGCCATGAATTTCACTTAAAACACCCCTGTCGTGGCAGCGGTTTCACTGCGCATGCTCATAATTGTTCCTTGTGCTACAGTCGGTATCGTTCCAGCAACACGGTATTGGAGTTCTAGTTCTATGAGTTCTGTGGTCCGATCGTGCGGAGCACAACGATGCAGGTAATTAGATTTTAAAAATGGTATTTGAAATTTCACAAAAAAAATGATACACAAATAATACCTGAGTTGAAATTTTACATCTAGGTCGCTGCACCAACAGACGCATCATATTCCTGCCAGACGAAAATGTTCTTGTATAAATAAGAAAACTGTGGGTCATTTAAACGCTCCGGCAGCCCGTGTAGGTCCCTTTAATGTTTCATCCTCGTCTGTTAACAGTAGTTTTCAATATTCATTAACATCGAAGTTACCATTAGAATCAGGAGAGCAAGCCAACGAGAACCAAAAAGATTCAGATTCTTATGCGTTGCAGTTGATACTATCATTTATTTATGTAACTAATAATAGTGGCTTGCTAATAATAATAAAACCACCATCATTGTCGGGGATTAGACGGGACTATAGTGAAATCGCAATCGACACGGAGTAATAAATCAATATTTTACGGGAGTTTTACAAGGCTCAAACAAAATCTGCGATTTTAAATAGCCGGTACAGGGTGCCCACCAACCTGGAAAACCGGGAAAAGTCAGGTAATTTTAAAATGGGACCTGGAAGTCAGGGAAAATGCTTAAAAAACCCTAAAAGTCAGGGAAACGCGTTTGTAAAAGTCAGGGAGAACAGGGAAAAATGAAATCGGTTTGTTCGACCCACTTTAGAACAGCGATTTAAATATTTGATAGTTAAAAAAAATGCATTTTTCAGAATAAAAAATTTCCTAAAAAAGTGATATATAGGTCAGGGAATTTTTTCGAAATGGACCTGGAAAACCGGGAAAAGTCAGGGAATTGAATTTTACTAAACTTGGTGGGAACCCTGCGGTAGTTAAAAGGTGTGTTAAAATTAAGAATTTTGCCTGTGCCGCCCGGTTTTGTAGGACGTAACAATAGACTATCCTTATTTTAATCCCTTTTAAGACTCTGATGAGTGCACGGTTCGGGTAAATTAGGGTGTATTTAAATCAGTAAGGAATTTTAATTTATTAGATTCGACATCCTAAGACCGGTTTCTGCCTTTCGGCTTCATCAGTTAGGTTTTTCGAATCCAATAAATAAAAATTCCAAACTCGTACAAGTCAATAGCTATATCCGCTATAAGATAACATTTTTAGATGTGCTACCATCTATGGTAAGAAGAGAGTATTGACATTAAATTTTGACTGAATCTAGTCAAGATGTCACTCTCTTCTTTTTTATCCCTTTCAGAGATTAATACAAAGTGAGTAAATCAGTAAGGAATTTTAATTTATTAGATTCGACATCGTAAGACCGGTTTCTGCCCTTCGCCTTCATCAGTTAGGCTTTTCGAATTCAATAAATAAAATTCCAAACTCGTACAAGTCAATAGCTATATCCTATATACTCACTTTGTATTAAGGGCGCGGTCTTCCTGTGTATAAAATCCTATGCTGCAAACCAAAACTTAAATCGACTGATTTCCGAATGTAATGGGATTTAAAATATAATTTTCAGACAAATTAAAGATAAAGGTCTAACTTAGGTAGTCTTACTATTCTAAATCGATAAATTTATTATTTTCTATGAAAACGACAGCTTCAAAATCATCCAATTTTTTTAACCTTAAAAGTGGCATTTAACAATCTATATATCCTCGATTCTGAAAAAATAAGAAAAATAAACATTAACTTGACCTAAGTTAGACCTTTATCTACAATGTGGTTTAATCAGAATACATCAAAATACTTTAATTTATGAAATCAGTCGATTTGAAATTTTGAAGTCATTTCAAATTAATTTGAAAGTTTGGTCAAACAATGGCGTCTAAAAATTCTTTACCCATAGGTATTCAGTATATATATATATATATAATTATATATAGATCATATAGGTTTTAACACTGTAAGAAAGATGGTGCCCGAAGCAAATCAAATTTGCAATGGATGCCAACCCATCAGCTGAGATATTTAGCGGGGTGATACCTCTCACCAGTTGTGAGAGACTTTGACCTCTCATAAAATGTGATATCGCTTTAAAAGGTGTAGAAAACGATAAAAAAAATTTTGCGGCTCTAAAGTGCATGCTAAATTCGAAAAACTAATAGCACAACCACGTGAAACAGCAAAAAATTTTACTATTATTTATATTTCAGATAACATTTGTTCACTTTAAATTTTATTTTAATGTCAAATATACTTAAATGTTTCTTTTCAAATTATATTGCTAATTTTATATTTTGTTTGTTAACTGTTTCATTTTATTCATTGAATTGTTTTCATTATTCTACAATAAATTATTGATATTTTGTAAACTATAAACGTCACTTATAGCAAATTTTATCTCAAACTATAAAAATGCCATTTTTGGTTTTACTGTACAACTCAAGAAAATCAATAAACTCTGTAGATTTTTTTTATCTCTAATTTTTTCCAAAAATTCAATTTTTTTCCAAAATTCAATTTTTTTCCCATTTCATCGTATTCCTATCTGTTATGGTTTAGAATATAGCAATGTTGGCACATAATAAAAGAAACATGCACTCAAAACACAAAAAGAACGCTGCAATTGTATTTATTGTCTTTGTAAATAAAGTAAAGTAAAGTTTTTGCTCTCCAAACATTTAAAAAACTTTAATCAGAAAGGAACATTCTAAGTACGCCGAATATAATACTATATCATGAATTGAAATTTTCGCGGGAACTCACAGCTGTTGGTTGAAACTGTTCATTTGGCAACGTGGGTTAGCTAACGTTTCGTCTGAAAGTTGACGAGATTTTAGAGCATTTATATTTGCATGTATATTTTTTATTACTCTGAACACGAGATGATTGTTGCGCATGTCGTTTAACTGTCATAACGCGGGAATTTTTAAAAATAATTCAAAATTATTTGTGCCGATATGTTATCTATCCATTAGAATAAAAATATATAAAGTATTTTAGAAAAGAATTAGAGGTAATATTATAAAGTAAACGATAAGAATATATATTGAGATCAATTCCGTAAATTATACGATTTTACTTTTTTTTTAAAATTTATTTTCCATTTGTCCACTTTGACATCTTTCAAACATCTCCTCTTCCCAAACCAAAAAAAAAATCAACATCCCATAGCAACCCTGTCAAATTTTAAATACCCCTACACATAATGTTAAAATAACTAAATTCCTAAATAACAATTGACAACATTTACATCATTACAATATATTCAAAATAAATGATATTTTGTATGACTTTCATAATAAATTAATTTTTACTTTTTGATAGTTATTATGTGTAGGAATCATGATTTTTCTTAATTAGTTATAATCACTACTAAATTGTCAATGTTTCAAATTATTACTTTCCATGGAACACTTATTTATCAAATTAAAAAAATGTAATAATTTTGTGTATAGACCAATATAATGAAAAAATTAAATATGCGAATTTTGTCATGAAAATCGAAGCAAAATATCGAGAGTTTGAAGTTCTGATTTTATCTGATTATCTTAAAAAATATGACCCGTCACTTTGTCCAATTGTGCAAAAATTTAAAAGAAAACCTAATTTTCAATCGAAAAAGTTGGTTTACAAATTTTCAATTGTTTAACTTTATCAGAGTGCTCGATTTCTTCGTAAAACCTCGGCTTTAAGATGATATGAAAAAAATATTGTTCGTATAGAATTTCAATTCGTATAAAATCTAAAAATAAATATTTTGCTTTGAAAAAATTACAGCTGCTTATTTAAAACACAAAAAAAGAACGTTTTCACAAAAAAAATATTTTTCGCTCTTCCGTGCAGAAACAATAATATTGTAGACCAAAAGTTAAATCGACTGATTTCCGAATGTAATAGGATTTAAAATTTAATTTCCAGACAATTTTTTTTAATCTTTAATAGTACTTTTATCAACGCTGCTTTGTACACTCTATGGAATATTTTTTTCAAGAAATACAGCGGTAAGATTTTTTTAGGCTTCAAAGAACACTAAACGACAAAAGAATTTAACAGTGTAACCTGTAAACACACTGAAATCAAAACAAATCCCAAGTTCACACACGCATGCGCAGGCAGCGGGACTCTTGTGCAATTCCGGACCTTTGCCATTTATCACTTCGTGAATATTTTGGATTAGTAAAAAGGTAAAAAGTTAATATCTATAATACGGTAAGCGTATTGTATTATTTGCCTCAGTAACCCGAGTTAAATAATGCCGGCGCCGTCCGATTGCTCACGAAATCTTTTCCGACCTTACACCGGCTTGGCGGATAATTTGAAATTTGAGATTGTATAGGTACTGTGATTCTACCATGATTGAGATGTTCACAAAACCATAGCATAACGAGTGTTGTCTGTATATACCTTTATAGAGACAACGGCATAACCTATTACAGTGGGATGCGAGATTTTGCATTTTTTAATTCTATTTAGGTCTTAGTTAAGGATTAACAAATTAAACATTGAGCTATAGTCAATATTCATTTTCAAAGGTGTAGAAAATAATAAGCATAGTTCAACAACAAACATATAAATAGATGATAAAGCTTACTTTTTATCAGATAAAATCAAGGATCTCGGGTTTAAATAGTCTTCAAGAAAAATTCGAGAGAAAATTTGAACCAATAAAACCGAGGAAACAATATTGCTAAAGCGGCTTACTCCTTTGATACAATTATCTAGGAGTCTAGGGCCACCGTGAGCTGAACCAAAGTTCAAAGGAAGCCTGCCGCCTTGACTTAAAGAGTGGCTCTTTGATCTACAAAGAAGCGCCGATGCAACTTGACACGTGTCGATAGTTATCATAGCTATATACTAACTTTGAAATGAGCAATAACATCACTCTGTATCTATACATTTGAAAAGGGCATTTTATTTCGAATTGTTTCCGACTTGTAAATATCTTTGACATGTTCACCTAAATCGTAATTATTCATCGTTCGCGTGGTTAATTTTTCTTTCGTTTCTCACATAAGTAGGTACTTCATAACGAGGAACAAATAACTGAAAAGAAAATGTTATTTTGATATTATCAATGCCGCAGTAACAAATTATTTTAATTTTAAGAATTAAAAGAAAGATCTTATGGAAGTATCGTTTTCATTGAAAGGCTCTGTATAAATAAAATATACCTACAAAGAAAATAAATGAAAAATAAAAAGTTAAGATTATACATTTTGATGATACTAAATATTGTTCTCCCCTTGTATTAAACATAATAGACAGTGAATTTCTAGAATGATTTCTGTAACGAGAAAATTTCAAAAGAAGGTTTCTGTAACTATTTTGTTTAATTTAAGCATTTATCACGAGATACCAGCACCTCCCGGGCAGCATCTTATTTGACATAATTTGGCTGATATTTGACGTACAAGACCGCGCCCTTAATCTCTGAAAGGGATAAAAAAGAAGAGAGTGACATCTTGACTAGATTCAGTCAAAATTTAATGTCAATACTCTCTTCTTACCATAGATGGTAGCACATCTAAAAATGTTATCTTATAGCGGATATAGCTATTGACTTGTACGAGTTTGGAATTTTTATTTATTGGATTCGAAAAGCCTAACTGATGAAGCCGAAAGGCAGAAACCGGTCTTAGGGATGTCGAATCTAATAAATTAAAATTCCTTACTGATTTACTCACTTTGTATTAATCCCTGAAAGGGATAAAAAAGAAGAGAGTGACATCTTGACTAGATTCAGTCAAAATTTAATGTCAATACTCTCTTCTTACCATAGATGGTAGCACATCTAGGGTGTATTTGTTTGTATTATTATTTTTTTTTGTTACTATTTTAAACTTAAATAATAATTGTAATTTAACCGCCGGGGTGCTTGTTTTAGGTGAGTTCCCTCGCCACTCACCCCTGAAAAAAAATTTGTTTTGGTTGGCTAAGGCCAATTTTTTGTTTTTGTGTTTTTTGGGAGGGGGAAACTCAATAAATTCAATATTTTCACCATTTTCTGGTGGTCTAACGCCGCGCCACCAGACCCTACTCCTTTTCTACTAATACGATTGTAACATTTTGATATAAGATAGATATGCTTACCTACTCTCGAAGATCAGGAAACGTGAAAGTCTCTGAATCACTATATATTCACTTGATGAGTTACTACTATTCACTGATATTATTAAAGGTGGCACTGTATCGACATCCAAGATTTCGTCCAGATTCCACATGTTTTCTTCTTCTTTTAACACATGCTCGATTGCCTTTTGCCTATTTTCCTTCCTTTTCCAAGAGATATGGAGGATATGGATGATTTAGGAAAATACGGATCACTATTGATTGCGTCCAAAACCTTGGCAAGTGTTGGTATGTCTTTTTAAAATAAAATTCAAGAACTTTTCTTCTTATTCAGCTTTTAATTTGTTCAGTAAATTCCACTTTTTTCTTACCTCCTGCATTTTTCTTTGGGGGTTTAACAACTCCACTTTTTTATTTACTTATAACTTTATATATCGTTGATTTGCTTACACCCATCATATTACTTGTCTTTTCAACAGTATCGTCAACAGAAAACGAAGGATTTTCCATCCTTAGGCAATTGTAAACATTGCTTCGTTAATGACTTTTTTATACGTTTCACAGGTGTAAACTTTGAACTTGAACCACACTGCATTTTTCAATACTACTGTCACTATTAACCGAAAATTACCACAAGGTCTTACAATAATAGATAATATAGAGGGCTAATCAAACAGGGTAGGTAATATTGGGAACTGATCAAGATACTAACTGCAACTGCCTATCTTATCTTCATACCAAATCCTATGTAGGTAACCATCTTATAATCCCATCCCCTTGTTATCATTTTGGTTTTTCCATGGCATTAGTAATCTCCAAGAAGATGATAAAATAACGATTTACCCTTAGATTATAGATTTCTATAATCTAAGGATATATCCGATTTACATTTTTAATACGATTAGAGTCACTTTTATAGATTTTGAACCATCAGATTACTTTCTATAATCTAAGCTAAGCTAAGATTTCCAAAAAGTCAATGATGAATAACGATTTAAACAATTTAATGTAGGTATACCTAATATTCAAATTTATAGGTCTTGAAAAATATTTGTTATATACCTTGTTGTTAATTTACTCAAACAGATAACTCTACCATTTAGATAACAACTGCAAATAACTCAAAAAACATTTTGTAAAGTACAGGGTTATTCATTATAAATTACCCACCCCTTATTATCGTTTTTATTGCCTATAGAAAAAAAAGTTTCAAATAAAAGTTATACGGTTATAACTGTTTTTTTGTTAAAATGCTATTAAATGTATAGTGGCGTGCAGATTTCAGTGGATACAAAAAAATAATATATTTTTTTAATATATATTTTTACATTTTTATAATCCTCTCGATGAGCTGATTTCAACGATGTATCACACTTGATGTCTAATCTGGATAATAAAGGATCTACAGCCACCTGAAAAATCACATTTTTTGAGTTAAAGTAGCTGTAGGAGCCAAACGGTTGAAAATCGAGAAAAACGGCTTACATGTCTCTATCCTAACTTTTCAAATTCTATACTGTGGCACTAAAAAATATTGTATACAGGGTGATTAAAAATCAGATGGGATTTCCAATATCCAAAAAATGTGATTTTCAGGTGGCTGTAGATCCTTTATTATCCAGATTAGACATCAAGTGTGATACATTGTTGAGATCAACTCGTCGAGAGGATTATAAAAATGTAAAAATATATACAGGGTATCCTATTTAAAAAAAATATTATTTTTTTGTATCCCCTGAAATCTGCACGCTACTGTACATTTGATAGCATTTTAACAAAAAAAAGTTATAACCATACCACTTTTATTTGAAACTTTTTTTTCTATAGGCATTAATAACGGTAATTAGGGGTGGGTAATTTATAGTGAGTAACCCTGTACCTACATACCGAAATAATACTCAATAATACATATTCAAAAAAATAATTTTTAAATGATGATTTTATGTATCCCGTAGATAATATATCATCTGAACATGTCTGTTTTGACAGATATATTACACCGACTCGATTGCGATTTTAGTATATTACTTCCTATCCTAAAAATATTTGGCTACTGGCTAGCAAAGTCAAAAGTGGACTGTATGAATGGACCTGACCTGCTTCGTCGTTTTCTGTTTGTATGATTGGACGAGTTGGAATGAAATTCTACACTTATAGTCTATTTTTATGTATGAGAGAGTACTAAAATAATAAAGCGTTCGTAATCCATAGGCGTACCACTTCTTTTAGTATACAGTTAAAATATTTTGTGAAGTTATACCTCGAGTATTTTCGTATGAAATAACATTTGTATAAATATAATAAATATATCGGGTGTACACTTATATTTTCACCTAATTAACCTGCTTATAACTTCTAAGCAGCTGAAGGTAAAAAAGTGCAATTTTTTCTAAAATATTTTATTTTTCCACAAGGTATGTTAAGAACATTGTGTCAAACGGGTTATGTAGGTATAAGGGTTTAAACTTTGACTTTTAAACAACGTTACGTTCATAAATAATAATTTTAATATAAAAACTACTTCTTACCTACAAATCCAAATCAGAATCGAAATCAGAAGATGAACTGTCGCAACCAATATTTACAATGAGTGGCTCGATCATTTCATCAGTAATATTGTCCAACTTCCACATTTTCTCTTCTTCTTTAATCGTATGATTTACTGCCTTTTCCCAGTTTTCAGGCTTCACATTATTTACAGCCTCCAAAAACAACTGTTTAACATCACTCATTTTAAAAGAATTATTTTTTCTTGAAACTTCTCCCTTTATCTGTGCGCATATCAGTTCAATCGGGTTTACTTCGCAACGATATGGTGGTGATCTAACCACCGTCATCCCACGAAATGATACAGTTCTCTTCTCACAGAACCGGGATGGAACTTAATATTCTTTGAATTTAGCCAATTCTGTAAATCTTTTTTTAACCACTTGGTTGTGGGCATTTTTTCTGTAAGTCTCGAGTGATAACTTAAATTATCCATTACTATTATACAGTTCTGAGGAAGAAGATCTATCATTTGTTCGAACCACTCTTTAAAGACATCAGCATTCATGTCCTCATGGTAGTCACCGGTACGAGTAGATTCAAAAGTCAATAAACCACCTTTAACAAAACCGTTTGAACTACCGATGTGTACTATTATCAGTCTGCGCCCCTTTCCTGATGGTGCATTTAAACCAGTAGATAAATTATTTAAAAAAGCCTGTCTTCGACAGTTTCATCTTGCCAAAATTTACTTGGTGTATGTCCCTCGTTGATCCATGTTTCATCTAAATAAAATATATTTCTTCTTTGGTTTCTCATTTCTTTTATAGTCCTTAGGTAATTTCTTCTCCATACTACAATATCGCTTCTTTCTATTAAAATAAACTTTCCATAGAAAACCTATTTCTTTTAAAAGTTTCCATAGTGTGCTTCGACTCATTTCAGGGTAATCCTTATCATCTCGAACCGTGGCAAGAACTTTGTCTACTGTCGGAAATTCTTTTCTAAAGAAGAACGCATGCACTTTCCTACGAAGTCTTTCTTTCAAATGATTTTCTATTTGAAATTTTGGTTTTCCTGGAGCTTTACGTGCTGTTTGAAACTCACCACATTTCTCTTCTTTAACAACTCTGTAAATCGTAGATTTCCCAACACCAAGCGTACTACTAACTAATTCCACTGTGTCATCAACACTTTTACATAAATGTTTGTCTGTAAATGATTTAAAACAATTAAATATTAATGTTTTTTCATTAACTGTTAAAGGACCGATTTTTTGTCGTTTACGCGGTTCTTCCAAATTTTCCATGATCACACTAGAATTCACAGTAGACTGCACACTGCACCTTGCATGTTGCAACTAAACGACATTTAGTAAGCTGTCAAGAATACACAACTGGACCTCCTTACTAAATGGAAAACCTACAATCGCATTTTCGGTGAAATTTGTTGGAATTAAAATAAAACAAAATTGGCAAATAGGTACTTATTGAAAATAATCTTAAGATACGGCTATGTTATCTTTAATACACAGGGCTTTTAGCCTGTTTAAACCTTTTTCTATTGTTCTGTACAGCTTATGGTTATAAAAGACCAATAAAAGACGCAAAACTTGTATTAGCTCAGGTACATTTATGACAATTTTAGGAAATATTTAGATTATTCCGTAAAAATATTTAAAATCACCGTACTAAGTTTTGCATTAGAAATGCTGTTTTATTACTCTCTCATGCATAAAAATAGACCATAATAATGGTCCATATATTCTACAGGGTGTCCCGGGACTTCTATAATTCAATACCTGTTGGGGCATATAGCCCAAGGAGTAGTTGTTTGAAGTCCAGACGTTGTGGCAACGTTGACATTTAAAGTCCAATTCCTGGGAGATTAGACTATTTTTCTTTTAATTTGTGCAATCCATATATAATGGGTCTCTTGGCTTCCATAACGAAGTTACAGGGTGTTTTATCAATTATGCATA
Source organism: Crepidodera aurea (assembly GCA_949320105.2). Lineage (NCBI taxonomy): Eukaryota > Metazoa > Arthropoda > Insecta > Coleoptera > Chrysomelidae > Crepidodera > Crepidodera aurea. The sequence continues at coordinate 66,327,132 of OX439475.1, forward strand.
ATTATATATTTTGCCAGAACTTTTGAATCACTTAGTATATTTTTTCCATTTTTGGCATACAGATTACATTTTTCACGAATAATGTACAGAATTATTGAGAAATATGAAAATCCAGGTTCGGCTTTAGGAAAAATTGAAATATATTAAAAATATCAAAACAACACCCTGTATGTCACAATTTTAATATTTCCATTTTAAATTTGAATAGAGGGGAAAAACTGAATTGAAACAAGTTATTGTTTTTATCCCGCCACCGATTCGAATTGGAAAATTTTGAAACTGAAAGTAAAATTTTCATTTAATTTAGAAAAAACATATTATAAAACTGATTGTTTCTTTAACAATTTTAAAAATGCAATTCGCGTCATTTACCTATTTCTTGTTTATTCGGCTCAAAATTATTGTACACTGTACTGATGTACCTGCAGGCCCGTACTTAGGGGAAAATATTCAATTAGCTTTTTATTTTTTAAACGCCCAGTATAAAGTAAAGCGAGACAATAAACGCTCATAGTAACTAACAAACATTTATTAATAATTAACGAAATTGCTCAAAATATCCACCATTTTGTTTTATGCACTTTCTTGCACGTTTACTGATGTCCCTTACTGATTTTCTTATAATAAATGGATTTTTTCTCAGTTCCTCGCAGGCTTCCTTAATTCTTTGAAGCAGTTTTTCTCTATTGTTTATTTCTTTAGAATACACCTTGGATTTCAGGTATCCCTATACAGCACAATCCACTGTGCTAAACTAAAATTATACGAGGCGATCGAAAAGTAATCAATTTAATATTTTGTTTAAAGTACGGATCTGCAATGTTACTTAGATTAGTGTTAAAACGGACAAATAATAAAAATATCAATAATATATATATAATAAATAAATCCATTTTGATTATTAAATGATAAAAAAATAATTTCTTTTTTTTTCTCTAAAATTTTACTGTCAGTTAAAAAAAAAAGAGACGTGCAAGAAAGTGCATAAAACAAAATAGTGGACATTTTGAGCAATTTCGTTAATTATTAATAAATATTTGTTAGTTACATAGTTATTATGAGCGTTTATTGTCTCCCTTTACTTTATACTGGGCGTTTAAAAAATATATTCCTAATGGAATATTTTCCCCTAAGTACGGGCCTGTAGGCACACCAGTACAGTGTGAAATTATTTTAAGCCGAATAAATAAGAAATAGGTAAATGACGTGAAGTGAATTTTTAAAATTGTTAAAGAAAAAATGAGTTTCATAATATGTTTTTTCTAAATTTAAAGAAAATTTTAGTTTCAGTTTCAAAATTTTCCAATTCGAATCGGTGGCGGGATGACAACAACAACTTGTTTCAATTCAGTTTTTTCCCCTCTATTCAAATCTAAAATAGAAATATTAAAATTGTGATATACAGGGTGTTGTTTTGATATTTTTAATATGTTTCAATTTTTCCTAAAGCCGAACCTGGATTTTCATATCTCTCAATATTTGAGTACATTATTCGTGAGAAGTGTAAGCTGTATGCAAAAAATGAAAAAGACTAAGTGATTCAAAAGTTCTGGCCAAATGAATAATTATGCATAATTGATAAAACACCCTGTAACTCGGTTATGGAAGCCAAGAGACCCATTATATATGGGTTATTTAGAATCACCTTTGTGACCTGTACCTACCTTTAAAATATTTCCGTTTACCAACGGGACACCCTGTATAGGTTAACAACTTAGGGGAAAGTGGTCTAATATCGACCAGCGGGCAATATCGACCACCACATTTTTTCGAAAGTAGCGGATAATTTGAGGACCCTAATAGGTGCTGCCAACTTGCGACGTAGTTGTCAAACCAACGAAAACACGTGTGACCCGTCAGACTTGCGATTATATAAACACAAAATAAAATTGTTTGTTTGCGAATTTTTTTACATGTTTCTAGCTACAGAAAATAAGGTTTGTGCATTTTTGTATCGAAAATTTGATCTAGCTAATGTTATTAGTGTATCAAGCTATCTTGTCATTTGCATCGTCACAATTTTAACGTTAGGCACTATATTTAATAAAAATATACTTTTATGCCCATGATGGGTAATATTGACTATAGTGGTCGATATTGTACGATTTGTTTTTAAATGGGAATTTTGTTCTCATTTATGGATCCCAAGAAATTATACTAGGAAAACTGGCCGTTGTTCCTGGACAGAAGAAGGGATAAACCGAGCATTAAATGCGATTAACCAAAACCATTGTTCAATTAGAAAAGCAGCTATGCTCTACTCGGTTCCATATGGTACCCTGCAGGGTCTTAGAAACCGATTTCCAACCCAAAAAATTGTGTTAGGGAGAAAACCAGTTTTTTCTAACGAACTAGAAAATATGCTGGCTGATTATGTTATTAAATTATCAAACCTTTTTTATGGATTGACAGCAACCAGTATTCGGTCGATATTTCCCCACTCCTGGTCGATATTTCCCATTAGTGGTCGGGTAATATCGACCTAGCAAGCGTTTTGTATTTTTGTTATTTTTTCAAAATAAAGGGTTTTTTGAACTTCAATTGTGTTTAATTACATACTTAAAAGATCAGTCAATACATGTTTATTTTATTGTCACGTATTTATAATATAATCTATTTACGTTAATTGGTCGATATTAGACCAACTTCCCCTACAATGTACAAATGACGAAAATAATTACAATCTGCAAGAATGAAAAAGATAGGTTGCCGTCTCAATGTAAAAATTAAAACGTGTATTGTCTGTGAGTGCGTTAGAGCGACTGCTATGGCGTCGAACAAGGAAATCATTTTCTCCACGGCCACTACTGAATGTAGTTATTCTGAAACTACTTATAATAACAGAAAAGAAACATTCTCGCTCTTGAGATTGAAAGAAAATGTTTAATTTTCAGACAATTAAACATATAAACTCATACTCATTCAACCGGCAACGCCGCACTAAAATACATTTGCAAACAGCGCTCAGACACGAAGCATCAACAAATAGTTTTTTTCCCATTACGCTACGATTGACACGTAGACCAATATTTAACGCGCAGAATCTATAACGAATTTTCTAGGCTTATGCTACAGGAGTCACGTCCTCCCTGAAATTCATAATGACGTAATTTGAGTTAATCCTTGTCTTCTCAAGCGGGAGAGAGAGACAGCATAAAAAACTTACATATCTAACAAACCGATTCGTCCATCAGATAACGAATATTTCTTTCTAGAACAAACGGACGGGGGGAAGAAACTTTGAAAAGATACAGACTTCGCAAACTTTAAGTTCAGTGTTTATTCATCACTCACGCAGAACACACGCAAAAAAAAATATTTTCTGAATGATGTGATCATTTTTAATTCGTTTTATTAATATGTGTTATGGTCTATTTTTATGTATGAGAGAGTAATAAAACAGCATTTCTAATGCAAAACTTAGTACGGTCATTTTAAATATTTTTACGGAATAATCTAAATATTTCCTAAAATTGTCATAAATGTACCTGAGCTAATACAAGTTTTGGGTCTTTTATTGGTCTTTTATAACCATAAGCTGTACAGAACAATAGAAAAAGGTTTGGACAGGCCAACAGCCCTGTGTATTAATGATAACATAGCCGTATCTTAAGTGGCAACCGGAGTTCTTGTGAGAAGCAAATTTCACTTCTATTTTATGAGGATTTTCTAATATAAAATTATATTTATATGCGCGCCACTGGGAACACTTGGCGATGGAATATTTCTCGAGAGCTTTAAATGTATGTAACGACGTGGCAGCACTTTACAAAGATATTTAAGAAAGAAATGGGAAACCATATTATTTCAAAACTACTTGATATTTATTAAAAAAAAATAGGAGCAAATTTTCATAGATTTAATGCAGAATGGCGCGGATATTTCTTTTTGTGATTTTCCATTTAAAATTAACAAAATAAATACTTTTCGAAGGTTTACAAATAAATCAAGAAATCTCCACCCTAAGTTTTGTAATTATTAGTATTTCCTGAAAATTTCACAAAAATCAGACTAAATTTAAAGGCTTAAAAGGTTATTACAATTTTTCAAGGGGTTCGGTTTGCTCTTAAGATTATTTTCAATAAATACCTATTTGCCAATTTTGTTTTATTTTAATTCCAAGAATTTCTTACAGTAATCGAATTATAAGTAGATAAATCACTTACCAACAAATTTCACCGAAAATGCGATTGTAGGTTTTCCATTTAGTAAGGAGGTCCAGTTGTGTATTCTTGACAGCTTACTAAATGTCGTTTAGTTGCAACATGCAAGGTGCAGTGTGCAGTCTATTGTGAATTCTAGTGTGATCATGGAAAATTTGGAAGTACCGCGTAAACGACAAAAAATCGGTCCTTTAACAGTTAATGAAAAAACATTATTATTTAATTGTTTTAAATCATTTACAGACAAACATTTATGTAAAAGTGTTGATGACACAGTGGAATTAGTTAGTAGTACGCTTGGTGTTGGGAAATCTGCGATTTACAGAGTTGTTAAAGAAGAGAAATGTGGCGAGTTTCAAACAGCACGTAAAGCTCCAGGAAAACCAAAATTTCAAATAGAAAATCATTTGAAAAAAAGACTTCGAAGGAAAGTGCATGCGTTCTTCTTTAGAAAAGAATTTCCGACAGTAGACAAATTTCTTGCCACGGTTCGAGATGATAAGGATTACCCCGAAATGAGTCGAAGCACACTATGGAAACTTTTAAAAGAAATAGGTTTTCTTCTACGATTAAAGAAGAAGAGAAAATGTGGAAGTTGGACAATATTAGTGATGAAATGATCGAGCCACTCATTGTAAATATTGGTTGCGACAGTTCATCTTCTGATTTCGATTCTGATTTGGATTTGTAGGTAAGAAGTAGTTTTTATATTAAAATTATTATTTATGAACGTAACGTTATTTAAAAGTCAAAGTTTAAACCCTTATACCTACATAACCCGTTTGACACAATGTTCTTAACATACCTTGTGGAAAAATAAAATATTTTAGAAAAAATTGCACTTTTTTACCTTCAGCTGTTTAGAAGTTATAAGCAGGTTAATTAGGTGAAAATATAAGTGTACACCCGATATATTTATTATATTTATACAAAGGTTATTTCATATGAAAATACTCGAGGTATAACTTCACAAAATATTTTAACTGTCTACTAAAAGAAGTGGTACGCCTATGGATTACGAACGCTTTATTATTTTAATACTCTCTCATACATAAAAATAGACTATAGTGTTTGTTAAACACATAATAATTTGTTCTTAATTACTTATTAAAGTAATCCATTGTTAAGCTGTTATGATGTTTATATTTATTTAACATTTTAATAAATAGTTAAATAAAAGTGTTCATTGTTTTTGTCGAATGGAGTTGAGAAGATAAACATACTACAGTACACCCATAACCAATATAAAATCTACAGTCCATTTAGAACTACGATGCAGTTTAAAAAGGCGATAACACATTGTTGGTCGTCCTGGGAAACTGGCACAACATAGGGTTTATTCCAGAACCCTCAACAGAAAATTTTGGAACATTTGTCTCTTATGTATTTTATATGTATTACATTCTATCACTAGAGATAGAATCTTTCTTCCGTAATTGTTTAAAAAAATAATGTTTGCCATGAATGTCAAATTAACTGTCAGTATTAGTTGATGTGGTCTTAATATTGGTTTGTAAAAACTTTTAATTTATTAAAAAGTAGAAGAAAATCAAACGATTCATATGTAGAATTTGAAAATACTCCTCCAGGAATAAAAAAATATGCCGATAATATAACTCAAAATTTGCTACTGCAAAAATCCAAGCTTGAATATAAAAATACTACCTATACAATGTTGAGAGAATGAGGTTTCATTTTACTATATTTAATTTCTACTTTCTGTTGCCGTGGAGAAAGTACAGTCTGTTACTCTGTTGGAATGAAAATCCGACACTCGTGGTTCCTCACGCTCGCATTCGCTCGCGTTCGGAATCCTCCACTCGTGTCGAATTCTCATTCCAACCTTGTTACAGAATATACTATTCTATCATTATCAAAAATGTTCGACCATTGGGTATTTCAATAACTTTTCGCATAAGAATCATAAAAATTAGATAAACAAACACCCGTAAATCCGGGTGACGGTTCTGTATACTGCTTGAAACAAATGACTATTTTTAATCATCACTTAAACTCAGCCTTAGTATCCTTTCTGTCTGTACACCCACTTTTGAACTATAGAAAACTCTTGCAAATTCCCGAGATGACGAGGAGATAACGCAGATGGAGGTCATCGACCTGAGTGCTCCAACGATTTTTTTCTTATTACCCGCAAATCCCCTAATTATTTCCTGAAAACAAAGCCGAAAAACACTCAGCCCACTCCCACCCTAACGGTGATTCTCCAACCCTCAACTACCACCGTGCTCACTCTTTCGACAACCGAAACACATGAATGAGGATGCTCATCGGATTTATCGGTGACTAACTATCCAACGGTCTTACTTATTAACTTATCAACCCTTAACCGTGATGTATAGTCTAGGAATTTTGTTCTTTTATCTGTAAATACAAAGCTGTGTGCGAGACTTGTTTGTTCCTTATATTATTGGATAAACTTGAATGTAAAATGTACATGCAGTATTATTTATTTAGCTTATGGCATAGGTCATGACACACATATAGATAACACAGAATTAAAATATAAAATACAAACAAAATAAAATAAAGATGTAAAGTTCAACAATGACATCAAGACAAACATAATAGTAAGTGTGTGTAAACATAAAAAAGTAAATATAAAAATAACATGAGATAAAATAGATATTGAGTATCATTCATCAATTCCACACTCAGGTTTCGCAACCATTCCACAGCCTGTGGTGTTGCTCTCAAGAAGTCATCATCAGTGCCAGTAAATTTTCTGAGTGCGCAGTCGTTAACAATATGATGAATGGTTTGTTCTTGAGCACCACAGTCGCACCCAGGGTCGGGTCTCATGTTCCATTTATATAAGGAAGCTCCACATTGGCCATGACCTGTCCTTATTCTAGTGAGTGCTACCCAGGTTTTCCTTGGTAGATGAAAGCCCGCTGGAGGGTTTGGGGTTTCAAATAGAGGGTACAGTCTGGGATTTACTTTGTTTCTCCAGTTCGTACGCCAAGTTTCAGCACCATCATAGTTTTGACTTAGGAGTTGTTGCGCAGTCTTCACAGGAGGATTTCTTGATTTGAGTCTTCCAAATTCAATCAAGTCTTGGTGGATAGGAAGGGCAGGGTTGTTAGAAATCTTTTTTAAACTCCCTTATCAGTATATTACGTCTTCGTATTTCACATGCAGTGATTTGGATTCGTTTAGTTTGATCCCCTATGTTTTGGATTAATCAGAGGCGGATTCAGATTTCCATTTGAAAAATTCTAGCTTATTTCCAACCATGATAATACAATTGCCAAAAAGATTCCATCTGAGGATTTTCTTATGAGTCATCACAACAGTAAGCATCGAGAAAAAAATCATAATAGGCTTGGTTTTACATTTGGAATTTGATTTCTCAGATACGAGAGCCCAATTGACGAAGCCGAAAGGGGATTTTGCATCTAGGGATTCATCAAGCCAAGTAGTTTGACTTGAAGTATAAAAGTTTCGCTTGAACTTAAAAGTCAAGGTTCTTAATTCATTTCTTAAAAAGGAAAGCTTGATCGCCAATAAATAACTTTTCATTCCCCTCTTCTTCATTTGTAAATTTATTGCTATAAATGCATTTTGTACAAATCGATACGATATATTATTTATAACAAATTAAGTAATTAAGTCAAAACCTATGATATAGTTTTGTGAGTAAACTATTCTAAACAAACACATTGTACTCCAGGGGTGGCGAATCTATGACACTTACATTTAATTGGTTTTCTAATTACTCAACGTGATTAATCGGTAGTGCCAAAATTTTACAGCAAATGCTCAAAATGACCACCTCGAGCTGGTAATCGACTTTCCGGAAAACGTAGTGCATAAATGCGTCTTGCTTCTGGAGAACTACACCTACCTTCTCCGTACAATAATAATAATAATAATAATAACTTTATTGTTATTTAAAAAAATAGAAAAAGTTTAAATACATAATTTGCGGTGAACCCGAGAAGAACTAAATAATTCTTGTATGGGCCAATAACATAGATATAAAAAAAACACAAGAATTATAATATAGAAGCATATCATGATATTCACGGACTGAATACATTTTAAATCACTTATTAATTAATCACACAAATCTAATAAAACAAATAAATCACTACGGTGTTCTAACGACAATACCGATTTCTGAACTGAGTAATTCCACATTCCAGCATGAACGTAAAGTCACTTTTTTTTGGTTAGAATCATTGTAGTAAATATCGGAGCAGAGTTGTCAAGTTACGCACATTTCAATATGTGTTCATGTTGCTTTTAAAAAATATTAATTTTTTTGGTTTAAAGTAATGTTGAAGTGCAATTAGACGATTGGGTAATGAACTGATACTAAAATAGTTGTTATTCGTGCATGGATTTTGTATTTTGAAGTGGTACTACTACTACTCACACATCCAAACTTTAATGTTAAATTTTTCGAAAACGCTCTCAATGCCGGACTTTGGGGGGGGGGGGGGCAATTGCCCCTGTTGCCCCCCTTGGAGCCGCCGTTGTATCAAGCTTTACCAAGCTGTATCAAGCTTTACCAATCTTTCAGCGACATTGATCGTGGATCACATACTCTGTCACGTGCTCAGTGATATAGCATAAACAATTGCCCAACTGCCGCCGCCTATCTACTGACTGTCTTCTTTTTTAGTTACCGTTGATTGCTTAATGAGGTTAGTATAAATATGAGCCAAAGTCTCCGATTCCGACGAACCCGACCAACCGATCACTTTCCCGAAACTCAACTTTCTGTTTCAAAATCTTTTTTTTTGCGTAGGTGAATTGCCATTCAGCTAGACACAGATTCGTCTTTCAAAAATTTTAAAATCAACTAAATCTAAGATACCTTTTACAATTGACGGTTGGTCATCGAATACAACAGGAGGGTTTTATGACATTACAGCTCATTTTATTGATCAAAATTGGAAAATTCGTGCAATTTTATTAGATTTTGTCCTTGCAAAAGGACCACACATAAGTAAATCTGTTGCTCAAATATTTCAGAGCACATTACAGTTTTATGACCTACGCAACAGTTATTATCGTACCCGACCGTTTTCCCGAATCTTTTTTCCGACGACCTTTTTCCCGAATCGTAACGTGTCCTCTTTCCCGAAAGCTTTTTTCCCGAAAGCGTTTTCTCCGAAACATTTTTTACCGAACACCTAATTTCCCGATTGTATAAAAATGAATTCATACTTTTCATATTCAAATATATTCATACACAAGATACATCATTTTTTTTAGAAAATTATATTGTGCGCGATAGCTCTAAGAAATTCAAGAGAGTTCCTATTGTTCTTGTAATCTTCATATTCTTTTACAACCGATTTCAGTCTGTCATGCATGTCGTACCACTTCTTTTTTGGCTTGCCCTTGATACTTTTCCCAACACCAATTCCATCAAGGCAATCTCTGTGTCAGCTTGTTCTTTCTGCAGCTCTTTTAGAGCTGAGTACAGATCCGGGTGGTTTTTCCCGACTAGTAAACTAAAGCGGTTATTCCAACCTTCAGATGCATTATTTGTTGTTGCATAACCTGCTTTTGTAGTTTCATGTTGATTCCATAGACTAGGAGGATATCGAGGAGGAACAGCCCGTCTTCTGACAACACCTTTTACACCAATAACGTATGTTTCTTGAAAATATTTCATAATTGGCTCAAGTTTGGGAATATTTTTAACCGCGTATTTTCTTAAAAGCTCGAAAGTTGTTTCAACGTCTTCCACTTGAACAAACGCTACATCTGCCATCATATGAACTGTAGTTTCGAGGGTTCTATCTGTTGGGTCATTGTAAAGGACTTGTAGTTCTACTTGTTAAATTTTGCGATAAATTGCTGGTTTAAGATGGAAGAAACAACCTGCATATGTTGAATCTGGGAACTCGTCGGTACAAGCATTTATTATGGCTTTTCAAAATCACCCATTATTCTGTTCGGTGCACAATCATCAATGTCCAGATCTTCGGCAGCATCAGTAATTGCTTGAAGTACTGCTGTGTACTGCACTGTCTCTTTAGATGAGAGATGACTGCACACTAATGGCAATGCACATATCTGAGTTTTTCCACCTTTACTTTGAGCGAATGATCCCAGTATTGTAAAAATTTGTGTGAAAATGGATGGAGCTGTCTTGAATGTTCCATCTACGTACCAAACATCACATGTAGCAAGTTGTTTAAGGTTGTGAGCGGTGGCGAAAACAAGGACACAACCTTCTTCTAGATCGCAGGAATCAGCTGAGTCGAACAATAAGAACTTTAATCGTCCGCGCACGACATCTGCATTCACCCCAGCGAAGTTTTCTTCACTCCCAATACGTCATAGCACCACTTATCTTTGATCTTTGATGAAGAATCCGGCCAAAATCATCTTGGTTTCGCCAATAATTACTGGGATCTCCTCTTCAGCCATTTCACGCATTCTGTCAATGCCTTCTGTCAATAATAAACAATAACAGTGCCATAGCAACACATTCATAGAAATGGAATCATCTAATAAAAGTTTAGAGAAAAAAGACGTTCGGTATAATTGACTTCAGGAAAAAGGTTATTCGGGAAAAATGGATTCGGAAAAAGAAATTCGGGAAAAAAGTCGTCGGAAAAAACGATTCGGGGAAAAGGTAGGGAATTGTTATTATTCAAGGTGTAACAACAGTAATTTTAGATGTGCTGCCATCTATGATTAGAAGAGAGTATTGACAATTATTAAAAGCAAAAAATTCCCGGTGTATTGGGGTTGCATACACAATTTGCATTGTGTGTTGCAAAGCTTTTATTTGACTGATTCTAGTCAAAATGTCACTCTCTTCTTTCGTACCCCTTTCAGAGATTAATACAAAGTTAGAAAACGAGTAAGGAATTTAATTTATCAGATTCGACATCCTAAGACCGGTTTCTGCCTTTCGGCTTCGTCAGTTAGGCTTTTCGAATCCAATAAATAAAATTCCAAACTCGTACAAGTCAGTAGCTATATCCGCTATAAGATAAAATTTTTAGATGTGCTGCCATCTATGATTAGAAGAGAGTATTGACAATTATTAAAAGCAAAAAATTCCCGGTGTATTGGGGTTGCATACACAATTTGCATTGTGTGTTGCAAAGCTTTTATTTGACTGATTCTAGTCAAAATGTCACTCTCTTCTTTCGTACCCCTTTCAGAGATTAATACAAAGTTAGAAAACGAGTAAGGAAAACGGCAGAAACCGGTCTTAGGATGTCGAATCTGATAAATTAAATTCCTTACTTGTTTTCTAACAGTAATTTTACTTTTGCCACAGAGTTAGCAAACTTAAATGAACATTTTCATTCGCATTTTGTCTGGTTTGCTCACATTTTCAATATGGCGGCGTGTGATTTCATAAACATTCTTCAAATTAATGTTGATGATTCGAATAAATAAATGTACATTTCTGAATCTGATAACAGTGCAATGATGGCGAACCGGGACCAAATTGTTCAGAAGATAAAGTTCAATGTAATTCACCTCTTGACAAAATTAAAGCTATTGCGAAAAAAATCAAAAAGTCTGAGCAACTTAAAATTAATTTTGAAAAATTTTGTGATACCTTAAATTTGAAAATGCCAAAAGTAGATGTTGTTACAAGATGGAACTCTTCTTTTGAGATGCTGTCTTGGGCTCTAAATTTAAAAAATGCTATTAAAGTTATATGCCAGTGGTTCCCAAAGTATGAGCCGCGGATCCCCGGGATGCCGCGTGCCATCATGAGGGAGCCGCGAAATATTCAATTAAAAAATTCGGCAATTTTCTTGAAATTTCAGCTTCTCGAATTTTTGTTTGTGAATTTAAAATTCGTGTTTAATTTATTTTCAACTAACCACATGGTGGTTGTTTAATTTTCAATTACAAATTAAATATAAAAATTAATTTCATTAGTTTTTAAACAAAGCGACAACTACGCTATCCAACGTCATTGAATGACAACACTGTATCGGTGAATCGCATCACATATTCAAATTAAATCAAATATAAGAAGTCCACGAGTGGGAGAAAGACTTCGGTCAATCTTGAGACACAAGAATCGAAACGGATTTCCGGTTCACGCCATTGTATCATCACAAATTCACACGTACGCCAGCACGGATTGAACGCCTACACATATGACGTAGGCGCATTCCTTTGTAGAGTCCATGTAGAGTGGCACTTTTGGGGTAGGGAAGAGCGACACGCTAGTAACTGCGAATTACAACATATTCTATTTAGTACAATTTTTGCCGCGGACCAAATAAGTTGTCTCCATTGTTTAACACAATGTAATTAATTAGTAATATCTTAGCCGCAAACCAAGCTAGGTTTACTCAAAAATATTTTTCATCTACGCTGTCCAAATGCAGTACAAAATTGATTGCTCAAGTAACTAGTACCCCGTTGAATTATTTTTCACCGTAAAATATGTCGTTTTTATAAAAGATAAAATTACAAGTGATTTTCTGGGTGGCTACACAAATCATTTTGTTATTTGTGTAACCAAATGTAATATTGTTATTTGTTACGTTCATTTCTCGTTAACAGTTTAAATAAAAAATGTTCAAACGTAACGTGTGAGTTTTACTGGGAGGTTTCTAACAAACTACTTACATCTATACAGTCCACATTTTACATCGATTCCAAACAGGGTTTAAAAAGGCGGCATTTTAACGCAAAACCTGCATAGGCCGACCTCGGAAACAGCTGCACAAATCACTCTGCATAACAAGAGTCAATAGTGGTTGTCCAGTGTCTATATGGATATTACCGAAACAGTTGAAATTATATTTTATATTATCCAAAGGAAAATAGTAAGTATCTATTTTCAATTTTTCGCTGTTAAATGGGCAATCGCTTTTAAAAAGGAAAGTTTTCCAATTTTTCAAGGAAATCAAAAATGTAGAAAATAAATCTGATGTATTAAGGGAGCCGCGGAAAAAAACCGATTATTTAGGGAGACGCAAACCGAAAAAGATTAGGAAACTCTGTTCTATGCGATAATACGGTCAATTTAAAAACTTTATCTGCTCCTATTGAATTATACAATTATTATCTAATTGACAATTAACAATACTAATAACTACACAGCGTGAGTTATAAACTATAACTCACGCTCCAGAAGTCGAATTGTCATAGCAAGAATGTCTAGAATTACACTATGAGGATTGCTCAAGCCGACGATTCCGTCGGATATTATCACGTGGTTAAACGACGTCAAAGGGTGACCGCGATACATGAAACGTGATTATATTATATCGTTTTATTTCACACACACAAGCGCACAGACACGCTCAAACACACAATTTACAGTATTTGAGCAATCCTATAATAGTATATCAGCCATGAGATAATGTTATCAAGTTACCTGGTATTCTGTCACTCATGTCGAATGTGACAATATAATATTTTTCAATAACGAGAAAACCTAAGTGAAAATCAGTTCTGATAGTGAATCAGAAAATTCAATCCAAGCTTTTAAAAACTAAGCCAAGCCTGCGAATCTCTTCTTGCATCAAATAAATGTAATTTCTCCGTTTCCTTACACAATGTATTAACTCTCCTGAAATATTTTTTATTTCCATTAAACAGTAGAAAACTTTGTCAAGTTCAGGCAACTAGCTATAAAACATCGTGTAAACCTAGATGTAGATACAATGATTTTCGCAAGTGCTTTTCACTCGATATATCAATTCGCTAATACATTTCCTTTTGACGTAAACAGCGGGAGAGTGTCATGTTGGCCACAACCCGTACTTCCTGGTCTATAAATTACTTACAAACTTATGGAGCTAAATCGTCCGTTAAACTTCCCCTCTTCTCGCTCCATATTTTTTCTCGATGTTGCTTGCAAATTGCATTCGCTTCTGTGGTCCATGCTATCCCTTATTCAGTGAGGTAGTCACTAATTTTTTTAAAAGGAAACATTTAAAAAAAACCTAAACATTGGTTTGTTGAGAACCTATAAAGTTGACAGTTTCATTCGCAAATTTTATAAGTAGTGAAATTGTAGTAAATGTAGTGATTTTACTGTAAAGGAGGATATTAAAAGTTAGTAGATCTTGTATATTCATTTCTTGGGACTTTATATAAGGTAAACCAATATTTATTTAGCACAGAAGACTTAGGAACATTATCAAAAAGAAAATTTAAGTCATCGATCAACAAAGGATTTTCTAAATTCAGAGAGCATCCTAAAAATATTTTAATCAACAATAATCGATTACAATCTGGAAATAATATTTTTTCTACAACTGCTATGAAAAGTAGCGAATTTCTCATAGCTTACTTAATTTCAAAACTATGTATTGCTCATACCGTGCGGGAATATTTTTCCACACGGCACTTTGCCCACACCACATACATTTATATGGAGATGAATCAACAAAAATCGACAAAAACTTAGTAGGCTGCTGTTCAGCTTTAATTAAATAGTTGTCACAACTGTCAGATTATAGAAGTTTTTTAAATTCTTAAGGTAATTTTCATTCGTGCTTTGATAAAAATCGCAATTTCCATTAATTAGTATATTATGCAACGATCATGTAATAACCATTACATGAGAGTTGCATACTCTATTTTATCTACACCCGATAAATAATGAAGAACGATAAATATTATATTTATATTTGTATTGAACACAATAACAGTAATTACACGTATTTCTATAAAAAATTCTACAAAATTGTAATTTGTATTTCTCCAGTCCATAAACCTTTTTTCAGTCGATTCTTTCGACATATAGGCGAACTCGGAGTCGAAGTTCTATCGCCTACTACGATTTTTTGAAAATGACAAATTACAAATAGCAATCAATAACTCGACTTTTTCAAATACATCACCCTATATTTTATTACATCATTGCATGGCATTTTTTAAGAGCTTTTTGCTGATATAGGGTTTGTGGGGTTTATTTTGTAAAACTAGAGATTTATTGCAAAATAAAAATCTGTATCGTAATTAAAAATCTGTACCATAATGGATCTCATTATGAAACGGATTATGGGCATTATGTATTATTATAGTACGGTTGTAGATAAATATTATTTTAATAAGACATATCTGTTTATAATAAATAATATGGGTATGGGTATTGACAGTAGTTACGATTTTGATAATACTCCGCCAGAGATATTGGAAAGAGCCGCAAAAGTAACGGTAGAATTGTTGCCGGTAATTTCAAGAAAAAAGTATGAATTGGCATACGAAAAATTTATGGAACGGAGAAGAAATACAAAAATAAAAGTAAAAAAATATTTAACTCTTAAGAGGTAGGATACTTTCATGTTATTTTAGTTTGGTAACCATAAAAATAAATATTAAGTTACATTACTTGTATTCTTTAAATTTGTGCAGTTGTAGAAAAAGTAGAAAAAGTATAGTGTGGGGAAAGTACTTTTCTCACTCGTGTGTTTGCGGCACTCGCCCTTCAGGCTCGTGCCACAAACTTTCACACTCGTGAGAAAAGTTGAACTTTCCGCACTTGTTGCACAATATACTATTCTTTTTCAATTTAGGCGGGAAATAATTTAAAATTTTTCAATTTAGTAATAGGTAAAGAGTGGATGCAAGAGTGAATGTAGGTCTATAGTAGTTAAACAAATTTTGCAACACATACAGGTGAGTCACTGTAGACGCGACGGTCCATTGTGGCTAAACGGTTAATATTTTGAAAATTTTGTTTATTCATGGATATATGGGTTGATAAAGGCTACATTTTAAAATTATTTTGAAATATACAGATTGTCCCAAAAAAGTGTGGCGTATCAAAGTTATATTATTTCTTATGGAAGACCCTATATTTTATTGCATTTATAGATTATACGGTAAAAATAAGATAAACTTTTTTAAGTATTCCCTATACCTAAGCTTTTTAGTTTTCGAGATATTTTCATATTTCCAAAAATGGAAGCACTTACAAGAAAACCAATAACTTCGAAAATTATGGAATCAGCCAAACCCAATTTTAACTAAAAAAATTAGACTAATAATTGAAAGCAATAATGTAGTCAAAGTTGTTTAAAATTATACAGGGCGTCCAAAATGCGGCGATTCTCTAATGACATATTCAACCGACAATATCGTTCTTATTTTAAATAGGACACCCTGTATTTTATAATCCTATTATGTAGCAAATTCCATTGCCTTTTAAAAATTATAAAGGTCTACTATGCCTAAATCTATTAATTTTGGAGTTATTTTTATTTTTGTTAAATTTTACGTTATTTTTCCACCGTAATGCCTAAATATAACACCCTGTATTTGATCTGCTTAGACTATGATCCGAAAAAATTATCTTTGAAACTATGTGTTTGGTTTTGACATTATTAAAAATATTTCGAGATGCATCAAAATCTGTATGGTTAACCGTCAGACTAATCCATTATTATGAAAAGTGGATTCATTTGTAAACAGCATATTATAAAAAAAATCATCTTCACTAACCTACTCCAATGCCCATAAACCAAAATCTATCCGTCTTTTCCATACAGATTTTGATGCATCTCGAAACATTTTTAAATAACGTCAAAACCTAAACACCTAGTTTCAAAGATAATTTTTTCGGATCATAGTCCAAGCTGATCAAATACAGGGTGTTATATTTAGGCATTACGGTAGAAAAATAGTGTAAAATATAACAAAAATTAAAATAACTCCAAAATTAATAGATTTGGGACAACCTGTATATTTCAAAATAATTTTGGAGTTATTTTAATTTTTGTTATATTTTACACTATTTTTCTACCGTAATGCCTAAATATAACACCCTGTATTTGATCAGCTTGGACTATGATCCGAAAAAATTATCTTTGAAACTAGGTGTTTAGGTTTTGACGTTATTTAAAAATGTTTCGAGATGCATCAAAATCTGTATGGAAAAGACGGATAGATTTTTGTTTATGGGCATTGGAGTAGGTTAGTGAAGATGATTTTTTTTATAATATGCTGTTTACAAATGAATCCACTTTTCATAATAATGGATTAGTCTGACGGTTAACCATACAGATTTTGATGCATCTCGAAATATTTTTAATAATGTCAAAACCAAACACATAGTTTCCAAGATAATTTTTTCGGATCATAGTCTAAGCTGATCAAATACAGGGTGTTATATTTAGGCATTACGGTGGAAAAATAACGTAAAATTTAACAAAAATAAAAATAACTCCAAAATTAATAGATTTAGGCATAGTAGACCTTTATAATTTTTAAAAGGCAATGGAATTTGCTACATACCAGGTTTATAAAATACAGGGTGTCCTATTTAAAATAAGAACGATATTGTCTTTTGAATATGTCATTAGAGAATCGCCCCGGTTTGGACGCACTGTATAATTTTAAACAACTCTAAATAAATTATTGCTTTCAATTGTTAGTCTAATTTTTTTCACTTAAAATAGGATTTTGCTGATTCCACAGGTTTCCAAGTTATTGGTTTTCTTGTAAGTGCTTCCATTTTTAGAAATATCAAAATATCTCGAAATCTAAAAAGCCTAGGTATAGGGAATACTTAAGAAAGTTTATCTTATTTTTAACGTATAATCTATAAATGCCATAAAATATAGGGTATTCCATAAGAAATAATATAACTTTGATACGCCACACTTTTTTGGGACAACCTGTATATTTCATAATAATTTTAAAATGTAGCCTTTATCAACCCACATATCCATGAATAAACAAAATTTTCAAAATATTAACTGTTTAGCCACAATGGACCGTTTTTTTTTACAACTTTGTGACTCGCCCATTTCCTTATGCCACGCTCAAATTGACAGCTTATTGAAATAAACTCTTTTCTGGATGTACTTAACTTATCTTTTCTTAATCCGTCGCGCTCGAGTTTTTTTAAGGATCGATTTTTTTTACTAATCTGACGGGCTGCCCTCAACGCACCCCCTATATTAAGGGTTCATATATGGTAGGGGTACATTACAGGGTGCAAGGTTTCTCCCCATATGTATTTCTGACGCGCTCGAGTAACGCGGAAAATCCCCCCTTGGCCTCCCCTACTATTATAATGAGTTCTATAAATTTTACTTTTAAAATAATAAGATATTTTGATAACTAAGTATAGACCACCCACATCTCGTCTAAGAGAACTTTTGGTTGCCTAAATTTAGTATTTGGACCTTATTGATCTGACTCGAAAATCGATATGTGAGTTTGGATTTCATTGAGTGGAAGGGAGATCAGATTTTTCTTCTTCGACAGACCTTTGACTAAGGAGATGGATTTTTGTTTTTATTTCAAAAAAAAGAGATTTCTTTTTGGTTGGCTTGAAGATTTGTGGCCATTTTCATTTTGGATACTTTTATAAGTCCTTTTCCTTCGATGTTAAAAAGGAGAACTCTAGAGGACTTCTGTGAGTATTTAGTTCCTGTTTGGATTATGTACAATTTGGTTAAAGTGACGCCATTAATCGTTCTCTACATGGTGGCATAGTAGACCTTTATAATTTTTAAAAGGTAATGGAATTTGCTACTTTGCTACTAAAATAAGAACGATATTGTCGTTTGAATATGTCATTAGAGAATCGCCCTATTTTGGACTCCCTGTATAATTTTAAACAACTCTAAATACTTTATTGTTTTCAATTATTAGTCTAATTTTTTTCAGTTAAAATTGGATTTGGCTGATTGATAGGTTTCGAAGTTACTGGTTTTCTTGTAAGTGCTTCCATTTTTAGAAATATCAAAATATCTCGAAAACTAAAAAGCTTAGGCATAGGGAATACCTAAGAAAGTTTATCTTATTTTTAATGTATAATCTATAAATGCAATAAAATAGAGGGTCTTCCATAAGAAATAATATAACTTTGATACGCCACACGTTTTTGGCACAACCTCTATATTTCAAAATAATTTTAAAATGTAACCTTTATCAACCCACATATCCATGAATAAACAAAATTTTCAAAATATTAACCGTTTAGGCACAATGGACCGTCGCGTCTACCGTGACTCACCCTGTATAGTCGTTCAATGTATAACATAATAATTAAAGATTTAAAGTTTTTGGAGAGTATAGAATTTTGGTAAAATAAAGAATAAGGTGTTACTAGGGAATATCAACAATTTGTTTGTTAATATTAACAGGGAGTTGTATTAATTATTACTTAAAACAAATTAAAAAAAATATAGTTCCAATTAAGATGGAGGTTGAGATTGTGAAGATTAGGTTCTAAAACGAAAAAAATGTATGTTAAGTTTTCCATTTTAGTGGGGCGAAGAGCGTGTAAAAATTTTCAAAAATGTAAATAAAAACAGTAATATGGTCCATTGTGGCTAAACGATTAATATTTTGAAAATTTTATTTTTTCATGGATATGTGGGTTGATAAAGGCTACATTTTAAAATTATTTTGAAATATACAGGTTGTCCCAAATCTATTAATTTTGGAGTTATTTTAATTTTTGTTATATTTTACACTATTTTTCTACCGTAATGCCTAAATATAACACCCTGTATTTGATCAGCTTGGACTATGATCCGAAAAAATTATCTTTGAAACTAGGTGTTTAGGTTTTGACGTTATTTAAAAATGTTTCGAGATGCATCAAAATCTGTATGGAAAAGACGGATAGATTTTTGTTTATGGGCATTGGAGTAGGTTAGTGAAGATGATTTTTTTTATAATATGCTGTTTACAAATGAATCCACTTTTCATAATAATGGATTAGTCTGACGGTTAACCATACAGATTTTGATGCATCTCGAAATATTTTTAATAATGTCAAAACCAAACACATAGTTTCAAAGATAATTTTTTCGGATCATAGTCTAAGCAGATCAAATACAGGGTGTTATATTTAGGCATTACGGTGGAAAAATAACGTAAAATTTAACAAAAATAAAAATAACTCCAAAATTAATAGATTTAGGCATAGTAGACCTTTATAATTTTTAAAAGGCAATGGAATTTGCTACATACCAGGTTTATAAAATACAGGGTGTCCTATTTAAAATAAGAACGATATTGTCGTTTGAATATGTCATTAGAGAATCGCCCCGGTTTGGACGCACTGTATAATTTTAAACAACTCTAAATAAATTATTGCTTTCAATTGTTAGTCTAATTTTTTTCACTTAAAATAGGATTTTGCTGATTCCACAGGTTTCCAAGTTATTGGTTTTCTTGTAAGTGCTTCCATTTTTAGAAATATCAAAATATCTCGAAAACTAAAAAGCCTAGGTATAGGGAATACTTAAGAAAGTTTATCTTATTTTTAACGTATAATCTATAAATGCCATAAAATATAGGGTATTCCATAAGAAATAATATAACTTTGATACGCCACACTTTTTTGGGACAACCTGTATATTTCATAATAATTTTAAAATGTAGCCTTTATCAACCCACATGTCCATGAATAAACAAAATTTTCAAAATATTAACTGTTTAGCCACAATGGACCGTTTTTTTTTACAACTTTGTGACTCGCCCATTTCCTTATGCCACGCTCAAATTGACAGCTTATTGAAATATACTCTTTTCTGGATGTACTTAACTTATCTTTTCTTAATCCGTCGCGCTCGAGTTTTTTTAAGGATCGATTTTTTTTACTAATCTGACGGGCTGCCCTTAACGCACCCCCTATGTTAAGGGTTCATATATGGTAGGGGTACATTACAGGGTGCAAGGTTTCTCCCCATATGTATTTCTTATTCAATTTTAAACAAATTATTGATAAACCTACTCGCATTACAAGAACATCGGAATCTCTTTTAGATGTTATTATCGTTTCAGATGATCTAGAAGTAAATCATTTCGGTAATATTGAATTGCACGACACTGACCATCAACTAGTATTTGGTCAACTTAATTTGAGTTTGCCTGAAATCACTACAAAAGTAATGAAGACCAGAAATTTAACAAATATTAACAAAGAGTTGTTGTATTGTCGCTTACAATCGGAAGATTTTAATAATATTTTTTATTTAGAGAATGTAAATGAAATGGTAACATATTTTACAAATACGTTGCTAAAGATATTTGATGATCTGGCACCGCTTAGGGATTTTAAAACAAAAAAACCTAAACCTCCTTGGCTTACCGACAATATTAAACTTATGATTAAATTACGCAATAAAGCATTTAAAAAATTCAAAAAAACAAAAAACCCTCATCATTGGGATTACTATAAAAATCTAAGGAATTTTACTAACACTGCAATCAGTAATGAAAAAAAGGGATATCTTCAATTTCTTGCCACTAATAGTAGAGGAAATAATTTGTGGAAAAAATTAAACGATCTCAATATTTATAGCAAACCTAAAAACAATACCCTTCCTGATAATCTGAACAAACCGAATGATATTAATGATCATTTTTTATTGCCCTCTGCAAATGTACATTTACCAGATAATGAATTATTACATTTCTATCATACAAATATGAAAGCTAATATTACGGATTTATTTGAATTTGAATTAATAGATGAAAATATTGTATATAAATATTTGCTGGATATTAAGTCTAATGCTGTGGGTCCTGATCATGTGCAACTAAAAATGTTATTATTATGTTGTCCTTATATACTGCCTTACATGACACATATTATAAATTTTTGTTTAGAGAACTGTACCTTTCCAAAACAATGGAAATCTTCTAAAGTTATACCTGTACCTAAAAAGAAAAATATAAGCAGTTTCAATGAATTAAGACCCATTGCCATCCTACCTGTATTATCAAAAACTATTGAAAAAATTATTAAGTTTCAAATTAATCTACATATAAATAAATATAAAATTTTACCATCACATCAGTCAGGATTCCGCCAAGGTTACAGCTGCAACACAGCTTTGCTAGATATTACTGACGATATATTTAGAGATATAGATCATGGAAAGACAATAGTTTTGACTTTAATAG
The DNA here is from genome assembly GCA_949320105.2 of Crepidodera aurea. Lineage (NCBI taxonomy): Eukaryota > Metazoa > Arthropoda > Insecta > Coleoptera > Chrysomelidae > Crepidodera > Crepidodera aurea. The sequence continues at coordinate 66,349,151 of OX439475.1, forward strand.
ACTACTCGAAAGCATTTGATACTATCAATCACCACATTTTGTTAGCTATTTTAAAGTACATAGGTTTTTCTAACAATGTCACAAATTTTTTTAGAAGTTATCTATGTGGTAGGTGTCAGTTTGTCGAGACTAGTGTAGGTAGGTCGGATAATAAATCTATTTCCTGTGGAGTGCCACAAGGGTCAATTTTGGGACCAATACTGTTTTCACTGTATACTTGTAGCATTCATAATGTCCTAAGTCATTGCAAGTCTTACATGTATGCAGATGACACACAGTTGAAATACTCTTTTTTGAGTTCAGAGATACATCATGCCAATCTAATGATTAATAGTGACCTTACCAAACTGTCCATTGAATCAAAAAGACATTTTCTCTCAATTAATCCATCTAAATCTATAGTTTTAGTATTTGGCAAACATAAAAATAAAGTAGAAAATGAACTGCAAATAAAAATAGAAGATACAATTTTGCCGTTTGCTAAAGTTGCTAGAAACTTAGGTATCGAACTAGATAGTGAGCTTAGATTCAAACAGCATGTTACAAAGTGTATACAAAGATCGTATGCTAATTTAAAGATGTTATTTCCATATAGACGCAGTTTACCAATTTCAGTTAAAATCCTGCTTTGTGATACACTTATACTGAGTCATTTTAATTATTGTGACAGCGTATATGGTCCTTGTATAGATAATATTGACTTTAATCGTATTCAAAGAGTACAGAAATCGTGCTTAAGGTTTATTTACGGTATCAAAAAATTTGATAGAGTAACTCATAAACTACGTGATGCTAAATGGCTGAATATGTCCTCTAGAAGAAAATTACACATGGCAACCTTATTTCATAAAATTATTATGTTCAAGTCTCCACCATATCTGTTTAACAAAATTGTTTATAGGTCGCATGTTCACAACATCAATATTCGTTCTCGTGGTTACATATCTCCCCCACCACACCGTACCTGTATGTTTCAAAGGTCGTTTTCATATAATATTTACAAGCTATACAATGGTATTCCCCAGTCAATTAAACAATTTGGAATCAGCCATTTTTCAAAAGAATATAAAAGAATTTTATATAACTCTCCAGCATAACATTTTTTTCTCTCTAAAACTACTATATAGTGCAATGTGCTTTTAGATAAATTATTGTTTATCTTAAATCTTGTTTATCTTGTTTATTTTTGTTTTGTTTGCTAGGTCCGACACTTTGTATCAGTTTTTACTGTTTGTCGGCTCTATTTTGTAGTTACTGTGGGTACGATATTTATATATTTTTATTTTTTATTTTTTGTTGTTTTTATTATATGTAGCTGCAAATAAAGATTATTATTATTATTATTATTATTATTATTATTAAACTCAGTGATTTAAATTAAAGACCTATTTAACGTCACAATGTTTTCGTAATGTAATAGTTTGTAACGTCTTCAAATAGAAAAAAACATTGCGTTTTAATTCGGTTTAGATCAGATACCTTCCGGTCGCACATAAGCCCCAAAATTTGCCAAAATATTGAAAATATTGTGTATCTACTGTATCGAATTTGACATATTCGAATAAAATAACTTATTCGTAACGATCGGCTAGTTGGTTTTATCTAAAATAACTGAAAAAGCCAACTGTAAGAGAAAGGTCTACCCGAGAAGCTTTATTGAAATTTCATGAATCAATCCTCCAAACCACTACATAAAATTTTTTGAACACACCCATATCAAATTAGAAATGAATGTAAATGAAATACAGCAGATTTAAAATGATGAGATTCTTATATGCAGAATTTACCCAGTTTAATTTTTCGGTTGACTACACCATTGGGCTGTTACGTTCCATCATAGCGGGTCATGATTGCAGGCGCTTCGCCGACTATGAAACAATGGCCCGACGGTGGCGGTTTAGCGGTCGAAACGGAGGTTTCTCGTCGGCTATTCTATTATAAACGATGGAGTTGTATTATTGCTGTCATTCTGGAAGATTTTCGCCCGGTTTTCGTTTTCAACCTAAACTCCACTACCATGATTTATTAAACATGTTTATGATGAAGCTTCCTGTTATATATAGGGTGTTTTGTTGCGGAGGACAGTGGCGCAGTAGTTGTCGGGGTTTGTGGTCTTAAAAAATGAACTAATCGTTACAAGAAGGTGTAATTTTCTTAAACAAAGTTATGAATTCTCAATATTTTGTTAAAATTCGTTTATTTCAGCCATCCCAATTTAATTGGAAGAAAATAATACGATTTCTTTGTCTGTAGTTAGACAACCCACATTGCGCTTAAGTGTAGTGACTATTGTAGCTACAATCTTTCCCGATTCTGCCAAAAACTACATTGTATGGGAATTTAGTTAACACGCTCTCTTTCCGTTGAAACTTTTGACCAGCTGAGACGTAATTGATGTGTGTGAATTCATTTTGATACTTTTTTTTTCGTCTGACAAAGGAGGCGCGAGGGTTCCATAATTATTAAAGGAGGGTTCCATAGTTCCATAATTAACAAAGGAATTGTAAAAATTCTTTAAGTGAACCCACCAACCTTCAACTGGCACACGAATACAAGGCTTACAATAAAATGCTGACAAAACTAACATTATAGATCTCGAATAAATGAAAACAAAAATGATGCGAAATTGATATGTTTGGCAACTCCTCCAATGAAGTAACCAGTATTAAAGACCGTTTAGGCAATACAACAGCCGATCTAGAGAAAAATGTAGAAATATTCAAGGATACCTACACGAATATGGGGAAAAATCTAACAAAGAAAATAACGAGGAGAACTAACTATACAGTAAAAGAAAAAGAATGCAAATACTAAAATTTTCTTAACCCAACATCGCGGATCGAAGTAATCAACGCAATCAAACAGCTGAAAGATGGCAAATATCCTGGAGTTGACAATATAAAAGCTGAAACTTTGAAATCAATAGCACATCAAATAGCAAGTCCACTTGTATATACATATAATAAACATATCAATAGAATCATCGGTAATCATTCCCAACTGCAGACCGACCTCGCTGATCACCAATTTCAGCAAAATATTCGAAAAAATTATAAAATCCAGACTTACGAACTATCTCTAAAAATCTAATCTTTTGTCAGACATGCAATTTGGAGTCAAAGAAGGGAAGTTAACAGAAGATGCCATAATAGAGTTGACAAAGAGTATTTATCAAAATCTTGATAGAAGCAAGCCATGCCTCTGTGTATTCTTAGACCTTGCCAAAGCCTTTGAAATCTGTCAAACTAATAAAAGTATCACATGTCATTTTCCCCAAAGGAACCCGCACAAAAGCATAGGAAACTGGCCCACAGTGGGATTTGCCTGAAATTTAAATATGTTATTGGTATTGAGTTTCTGATCAAATATTCTCATGGGCCCAATCCTCTAAGACCAATGATTTAGCTCTCAGGGCCGTATTTACTATAGGTGCCAAATAAACAATGACACTTTTTTCTCAAACCCATAATTTTTTTATTTCCTATTAGAATTTAATTAAATAAGAAATATTGTAAAATCTTGTGTGAAGATCTAGTTAGGATATCTTTAGCAGCCCGAGTTACTGTATTTATGAAACAAAATAAGTAGTTATATTCCTGAAGGAGTAAGATGTTGCGACCATTATTTGGACCAACAAAGACTCATGCTTAATGCTTTTTTGCCTGGATTAGAGTCTGTCAATTGCCCATACATTTTAAAAGGGGAAACTCTCCAGGCTTTTTTGCAAGGTTTTCGTAACATTGCAAATAAGAAATCCCAAGATTTTTGTGACGAAAATTCTTATTCGGACGACGAATTTAAAATAATGACTTCCATTTCAGAGCCCCGGATCCCACCCTCTGGATCCGCCACTGCTTTCAAACGAGCTATCAACCATTGAAATAGGACCAGAAATAAGAAAGTTATAACAAAATCAATTTGATTCGGTTTTTTGTGGATCACTTGGCAAATACAGTCCTGTAGGACAAAACATGTTTCACAGAGGACTTGTGCTAAAAGATAAATGCTAAGATTTTACAATATTTCTTATTTAATTAAATTCTAATAGGAAATATAAAAATTATCGACTAAATACGGCCCTGAGAGCTAAATCATTGGTCTTAGAGGATTGGGCCCATGAGAACATTTGATCAGAAACTCAATACCAATAACATATCTAAATTTCAGACAAATCCCACTGTGGGCCAATTTCCTATGCTTTTGTGCGGGGTCCTTTTTGTAATTTAAATCTATGTTGAGCAATACCAAAAGACTGGAACGAAAATTCAATTAGGTGTATATGCGGGAACGACTTGCCTGAATGGATATTTTTGGAAAATCAAAGGTAAAGAAAAAACCTGCTTAATTAACGCATGGCGACCTTTTTGAGTCCTCGAAATTCTGAAGTAAATGCTCTGGAAAAAAAGGAAAGAAGATCGGTCAATGTGCATACAGATGTCTGGTCTTTGGGTATAATTCTATTTATAATGATGATGATGTTTTATGATGCCTTTCATGCGAAACAAGTGCAGTAGCACTTATCGCTTATCATTCATTGTATTTATATTGTTACTTACCGTTCGATCTGTTCGTTACTTTTATTTGTGGATCGTGAAACAAATCGAGAGAAATACTCAACTTATATTTAATTTTATTTTAGCTTTGATTTGTTTAATTTAAGTTTAATTTCTAGTAAGCACAAATTAATTATCAATTTTATTTCCCTTTTTTTTATTATTATTAAAAATTCTATTAATTGGTTATTTGTTTGTTTATATCCCTTCGTGATCTTAAGTAGAATGTTGTTGAGCGCCACCTACCTATTAGTAGGAAAATCTTGAGACCTTAACCTTCAGCCGTGTTTCAATAAATTAATTGTGAAAACTTTTAAATCGATAATAATGTAATAAATCGTTAAATATAGAAATCTTTATTAACAATTAAAATAAAATAACTAGAAAAATGTGGTTGTACGTAAGGGTTATTGCGAGAGTTTATTTGAACGGAAAAAGGTAAGTGTATGTTTTTTTAATTGTTTATGAAGTTGATAATGATACTAATTTTATTGTAATTATACTCTTACCTTGTTCTAAGCTACGTTTATTTGTCTGTTGAAGTGAAATCTAACCTTACTTAAATGAAATTATTATTGGCCTTGTTTAATTTTATAGACGTCTTTATGCTCTTTTAAATATCGATATTTAATATTAAATGATTGGTACCTTTATCTCTTTATTAACGAATCATCAATTTTTTTAGCTACTTCTGTTATTTTCTTTCCAATCTTCAATAATGACGGATATGATATTGTTCAAAATCAATCAGGATAACACAGGATGAATTACCGGATGCTGTTGGACGGGAATGACTAACAGGATACTAACAGGATCTGGATTCTCCTTCAGGAGCAAAGGCAGGAATCAATGATTGGAGTCCTTTTCTTATTAACTTCCTTTTCTTTTTTTGTGTTATATTCAATCTAACCTCACTTAAACTTGACAGGTAAATTTTTTTTTTACTTTGTGTTAATCGCAGTAGTTTTGACTTGAGGATTCTTTTGTTTTTATGAAGAGCTCTGATGTGGACAGGTCAAGAGTCTTTTTGCAAAAGCCGCGTTTGACAGCGAAATTTGGTTTTATAAACGAGCATTTCACAGCCAACTCTATTTAAATTTGACAGAATTTTAAAGGCTCATTAAAGGCTAATTAAATGCCCTAATTTAACATTTTCTGCTCTGCGAATTTTCGCAATAATGACTGTTCTGCTAGCTTAAACTTAAGTGAGCAGAACATGACCGAAAAAGTGGTTGAAACAATAAAAATTGCTATTTTCTTTGCACAGAAATTAACGGCTCATTAAAGGCTCTAGGATTTTTTTTTATTTTTTATTTTATTTAGGTTTACACCACCGTTACAGCTGACGCCTTAAGCAGGGTGGGAAAAATACAGTGATCACAAATTACAATATAATGATTAAAAAATAATACAAAAAAAGAAAACAAGATAAATTGGTGAGACTTACATGCAACAACTATGCATGTGAACTGAAAAAAAAACTTGTTAAGAAAAAAAGTTCACATGCAGAGTTGCAAGAATAGATGAAAAAAGAAATGAGTAATTACAAAATCACTTTCTTGATCTCGGTTAATGATGTGTAGAAAATGTCTATCTCGTTCTGGTATCTCATATAGTTAACACAAATTTGATGTATAGGAGAAAACATGCGTGAATTCGTATTAGGTGCTGGCAAATAAAACATGTTATACGATCGTGCAGACCCTCTAGGTACATGAATATTCAGTAAAGAGAGTAGGTGGGGAGAATCTATTTTGCTATTTAGGAGTTTGAAAAGGAAAATTATGCTGTGACAAGTACGACGTGTCTGCAATGAGTTAGTACTGAAACGTTCCAGTAATGATTCCTGAGGTATACCTCGTGCAGGATACTCCCCATCTACTCTAAAACATATTGCTTTGAGAAAACGTCTCTGTACATTCTCGATATTATTCAAGTGGACATTATAGCCCGGAGACCAAATAATGGAGGCGTATTCAAGTTTAGTTCTCACAAATGCGTCAATCAGGAGCTTGAGAGTATTAGGGTTAGTAAAATGCTTGGAATTCCTGATCACGAAGCCAAGAGTTTTATAAGCAGACGAAACAATGTTGGAAGTATGTTCAACGAATGTTAATTTAGTGTCAAATTTGACTCCTAAGTCAGTGAAGTTGGTGCGCCTCTCAAGCTTGGTGCCATCAATATCGTAATCAAAAATAACTGGTTGTTTCTTGTTTAAAGGAAGTAGATTGAACTCACACCAATTATGAAGAATCCTCAGATCTTCTTGCAAGTTCAAGCCGTCAGGTGGATTTTCGGAATACACTAATCGAGAATTTGAGGCTCGATTTATATCTTTGCGAAAATGGAAAAAGTCACGACGTGGTGGTAAGGTTTGCGGAGCATGGCGGAAAAACGATTTTAACGATGAAAATCAGTGTTCCGGTAGTATATTCGTTGAAAGCTTATTAATTGCTGATAAAAAAGGTAATTACAAATTTTCTGCTCTGCGAATTTTCGCAATAATGACTGTTCTGCTAGCTTAAACTTAAATGAGCAGAACATGACCGAAAAAGTGGTTGAAACAATAAAATTGCAATTTTCTTTGGACAGTTATTAACGGTTCATTAAATGCTAATTAAATGCCCTAATTTAAAATTTTCTGCTCAGCGAATTTTCGCAATAATGATTGTGTCTGATAGCTTAAACTTAAGTGAGCAGAACATGACCGAAAAAGTGGTTGAAACAATAAAAATTGCCATTTTCTTTGCAGTTATTAACGGCTCATTAAATGTTAATTAAATTAAATTTTCGAAAAGTCGCAGAGCAGAAAATTTTAAATTAGGGCATTTAATTAGCCTTTTATGAGCCGTTAATAACTGTGCAAAGAAAATTGCAATTTTTATTGTTTCAACTACTTTTTCGGTCCTGTTCGTTTCACTTACGTTTAAGCTAGCAGTCACAATCATTATTGCGAAAATTCGCAGAGCAGAAAATTTTAAATTAGGGCATTTAATTAGCCTTTAATGAGCCGTTAATAACTGTGCAAAGAAAATTGCAATTTTTATCGTTTCAACTACTTTTTCGGTCATGTTCTGCTCACTTACGTTTAAGCTAGCAGTCACAATCATTATTGCGAAAATTCGCAGAGCAGAAAATTTTAAATTAGGGCATTTAATTAGCCTTTAATGAGCCTTTAATTGTCCATATATTGATTTTTAATTCTGCTGACTTTGTTCTGCTAGCTTAAGAGACGTGATCTTATGTATCAGCAGAGAATTTTTCCAATTTTATTTGAAATAGAAATCGTACAATCAAAAATCCATATAAAAGGGTCATTTTTGAAAATAGAAATCACCGAAAAAAGTTTCTGGTGGAGAAAAGGAGTGAAAAAGTCGAGAAACAATCGATAATATAGTGAAAAGGTGTGGAAAATTAAGAAAAATCTTAAAATCGATGCACAAATCGATATTATTATTATTTAAATTAAAATTTTAGGAGGATTTTATCGTTATAAGTGTGTGGAAAAAATTACACATTATATTAAAGGTGACACAAAAATTGACATTTTGACCAGAATCGGTCAAAATACTTTGCAATGCCGATGCAAGTTGAGAATTCGTTGCTTTGTAAATTTTTCAAAACTCACTTCTAGGCCACATTTATCAGTTTTATAAATAACATTAAAATTTGTAACAATAAATAATTGAGAAGCAGAAATACTCTTACCAGAACAAAATCTATACTAATTTCGTTAGCACAACCTCAATCAGTTAATTTATCATTAAGAGGTCATTTTCTTAATGACAATTTCATTTGGTGAGAATCGTTCTCAACTTAGAGCGAAACTCAAAGTTGAGTCTATCCTCAATAAACGTAATCCCTTTAAGACGTCGTCGTACTTTCTAGGGCGTAAGGAAGGGACATTTAATCCTTTGATCTGTATCTTTGAGTTTGTCAACGGGTATAAGTGTAGCTGGCCGTGTTTAGATAGGACCATCTATAGGGTGTGATTAAGCTCGAATGACGGCGATACAGCTGCAATATATGGATACAGTTGCGGGAATGCAGTTGAAAAGATTATAGCATTGTATAAAGAATACAGGGCCGCCCAGAGCTGACCAGGGCGCCGGGGATAAAGTTTCATCGGGCCCCTCCCCACACCAATTCAACAGAAAATTCGGAAAATTTTATAATGCCATCGACAAGGGGACAAGCTAAGCTTTCTAATGATGTGCGTTGAAAACCGATATGGTCCTTGATTATCTATTAATTCCCGATAGACCCGAGCATTTTCGAAAACTCTGGAAATCCAAAAAAACGCCCAAGAAAAACATGTTTATGAAAATACACAAGAATGATTTATTGAATATTTCTGAATATATTTAACACCTTACAAAGGCCCATTATCCAAAAGGATTCGGTGAAATTAGTCTTGATAAAAAAATATGAATAAATTTGTAGGAGGGTCAAAATATCGAGCAAAAACAAACTTTGGCCCGGTTTTTCAATAATCATCTGAACTTTGAATCATGAAAAAATATTAATTTTTACGTGATTTATTGAGCGTGCTCTCTAAGGGCAGGAGATAAAAATGGGGGTGCGTTTTGGAGCCGGTTATGTCGAAAAGTATCAAATTTTTGACAAAAATGATGAGGATCATTTTTGTAGGTAATGAACTAATCTTCATTTTTGTCCAATCAAAAATTCTCTAAATGTCATATTTTCGGAAAAGAAACACATTTTTGAGATCAATGGGCCATTTTCCCGCCCTTCGACAAATTTCAGTTACCTGAGATTTTCGGGGGTGAATGTACCCATGAATACCTGCAAATTAAAAAAAGATGGTGCCGGGCAGACCTGATGCCTGAGTTGGCACCTTCGTTTATTGGACTAAAGCGCTTGTGCTGTGCTAGGTGTAACATATGTCAACGTCAAATTTAAACTTCCCGCTGGTTCTATTATTCGTTTTTTGTTTTATTGTTTTCCGCGTGTCTATTCCATTTTATTTCTTCAGACAATAAAGTATTGATATTGATTTTGATATTTGTCCGTCAACATAATTAGATTTTTCCCGGAAATGGAAAATTTTCATTTAAAATAGAAAACAAATCTCCGGGAACTATACTAAAATTGGGCATTGAACACATGATAGATGAATATGACGCTTGCTTATATTGCAATAGTTTAGATTCTCGAATTCTATTCTAGAAAATCTACTTATTTAATGGATTACAAAAGTCAAAGGTTAACTGAGAAGAAACCCCAGAATATATTTGCCAGTCGAATTGATTAACTGAAAAATATACTGAAAGTGGGTGTGCCTAAAACTACATTAATTTCATTCATTGATACTCCCTCTATATCTTCTTTCACATGGCCTTTACCAAGTAGTTCCTTCAGCTATTAAAGTTGCTGTCTGTTGCAGTTACGTATTTAATAATAAACATCTGTTGAACAGATATTACATTTTCAAAATTCAATCAGGATTTTCTACAAAATTGTGTGATTAGTCATCTTTATTTACTAATAAGGATAAAATTTATGATATGATGTGCTATATCAATTCTGTTTAGAATTTTAAGCAGTATTGAAATATGGAAGAATATAATAATAATAATAATAATAATAATAATAATGACTTTATTGCTCCCTAGTAATAAAATACAATAATAATAAATACAAATAATGAGCAAAAGGCGACGTTCGCGCTTAACTGTTTGTTCACAGAACAACAGATAAGCGGCGCTCTTCCACGTATAAATTTTTATTTTAAAAATAGTGTTTAGTTATTTATATAAATTAGAAATTATTATTTTTTTAAATCAAGTTTAAAATACACTTTATACTGTTCAAGGGCAGCATATGCATAAGTTTACAATTTCGAAAACAAAATCGAAAATTTAAAATAAAAAAAATCGAGAAACCAATAGCACCACGTGTGAAAGAGCGGAAAATTTTACTCAAATTTATATTATAAGTTATTTAAAACAAATTTATTACTATAAAAAATTATTAAATATAAGAAAAAGCTAAATACAAATATTCAGAAATATTCGGAAAAAAACTAAAGTATCTTTGCCTAAAATCTAAGTTGTCTAAGGAAGCCATCAGTTTTTAATTTTTTTTCTCATAGGAAATTTGACCGGAAGTTATAATTTCTAAAATCCTCATTTTATGAAATTGAAGATATACAGGGTGCGCCATTTATTTCCACTCGATCTCTAGCACCGAAACTAAAAGAGATATCAACAAGATTTTTTGTAGGGGTATACAGTGGCACTCGGGCTACAATTTTAAAATATTTTGATGTATACAGGGTGGCTAATTTTTGTGGAATGAAAATTAATTTGGTTTTTTTAAATTGAACACCCTGTATACGATTATGTCTTCTGATTCTACTTAATATTAGATTTACGGTAGTTTTTTGTATTTGTAAATCCGACGCGGCGTTGACAAATTATTCCTATTTTAAGCAGATTTAATGAAAAAACAGCACTTCAGAAATATTAGCACAAAAACCACATTTATTAAAAAAATCCTCAAAAAAGCTACTATGATGTAAATGAAACATGCACCTATCACAATAATCACACAACATCTTCACCAGTTGCACAGGGTGTTTGCCGATGGCGTGCCAATAGTCTAGTTTTCAAATGGCAAACTTAATTTTTTAAATGGGACACCCTGTATATTTTTCTTCAGTTAGAAGCTCTCCCTAATACGCATTAAAAAAATATAGGGTTTTGCACATCTAACTTTACTATTTACTTTAATAATTGACGTTAAGTGACAAACAACATATTTTACACAATTTTTAATAAGTACAAGATTTTACAAAGTTGAATCGTAAGAAAACTACAATAGTGAAAGTTAAAATTTATAGTAGGTGTTCAAAATGTCTTCTATTTTCATTTATACATTTTCTTGCCCTTTTTTTCATTGATTTACGCACATCTCTTAGCATTGCAGGGGTCACCTGTCTAAATGCTGCAGTAATTCTTTCTTTCATATTTTCTTTTGTGGTAACCTCTTCTTTGTAAACAATATTTTTAATAAAACCCCACAAGAAAAAATCGCAAGGTGTAAGGCAAGGCGATCTAATAGGCCAATTTATAGGTCCTCCCCTTCCTATCCAACGATCCTGAAATTCCCTATTTAACCAATTGCGAACATCTAATAGGTAATGTGGTGTGGAATAAAACTTTGTTTAAAAAGTTACGCTCTGTATTTATCTTGTTTATTAGCCATCTACAGTATTCCATTCTACGCGCGAAATCACGTGGTAACAATTCTTGGTGAAGCTGGATATGATAGGGGTTATATTTATTCTTTTTTATTATGCATCTAATTGTGGTATTGGAAATATCTAACTGATTGCTTAATTGCCTTGTGCTTATATTGGGATCTTCAACTATACTGATCATTACCTTATATTCGTTGTCAATAGTAACAGCTGTAGTTTCACGTGAATGTTTTTCATACTTGACGGTTCCTGTTCTATCAAATCTATTCTTTAAATTCTCAAAAGTATCCTTTTGTGGATGACGTCTTTCTGGGTATCTTTGACGATAGACCCTACTAGCAAGAAACGCACTTTTTTGACATTCACCCAGTATCCATATCATATCAATATTTCCTTGAACACTATAATTCTTATTAAAATCCATTTTTATACACAATACCGATTAAATATAGTAGACGTGATACAATACAAAATTTTATGTTGACAATTAATTCCATAACAAAATATACCTACTGCCATTCTCATAGATAACTTGATTTCTTATTAAAAATTGTGTAAAATATGGTGTTTGTCACTTAACGTCAATTATTAAAGTAAATAGTAAAGTTAACCCTATATTTTTTTAATGCGTATTAGGGAGAGCTTCTAACTGAAGAAAAGTATACAGGGTGTCCCATTTGAAAAAATTAAGTTATTGCCATTTGAAAACTAGACTATTGGCACGCCATCGGCAACAGGTGAAGATGTTGTCTGATTATTGTGATAGGTGCATGTTTTTGTGCTAATATTTCTGAAGTGCTGTTTTTTCATTAAATCTGCTTAAAATAGGAATAACTTGTCAACGCCGCGTCGGATTTACAAATACAAAAAACTACCGCAAATCTAATATTAAGTAGAATCAGAAGACATAATCGTATACAGGGTGTTCAATTTAAAAAAACCAAATTAATTTTCATTCCACAAAAATTAGCCACCCTGTATACATCAAAATATTTTAAAATTGTAGTCCGAGTGACACTGTCTACCCCTACAAAAAATCTTGTTGATATCTCTTTTAGTTTCGGTGCTAGAAATCGAGTGGAAATAATTGGCGCACCCTGTATATTAAATTAATAAAGGCATAACAAAAAATCTTTGCTGCTCTAAAGTGTATGCTTAAATTTACAATTTCGAAAACAAAATCGGAAATTTGGTTTTTGCGTTACCGATATCTCGAAAAATAAAAAAATCGAGAAACTAATAGCACCACGTGAAAGAGCAAAAAAAATTTACTAAGATTTATATTATTAATTATTTACCTAAATTATTAAAAATATGAAAACGAATTAGAAAACTCTACGCGCGCGCGCGTCAAATCGTTCGGAAAAAAACAAAAGTATCTTTGCCTAAAATGTAAAAAAAGAATTTTATTCTCAGGAAGCTATTAGTTTTAACTTTTTTTTTGCTCATAGAAAATTTGACCGGAAGTTATAATTTCTAAAATTCTAACTTCGCAACTCTTATAAGTGTGCTTTTAAAATTTTGCTAGTATAATGTGCAGTTTCAAAAACTTTAAAAAAATGAGCACTGTAAAGTTAAAAAATTGAAAATTTGTTAGTGAACTTTTACGATTGAAAATTAGGCTTTTTTAATTTAAATTCGTATAAAATCGAAAAATCAATATTTTGCATTGAAAAAATTACAGCTTATTTAAAACACAAAGAAGAATGTTTTCACCAAGTTTCATAAAAAAAAATATTTTTGCGGGAGATAAAAATTAAAAACTAAAAAAGCGGTTTTTAACGATTTTCTCAATAATTTTGAAGTTATGTTGAAAAATGATTAATACAAAAGTTTTACATTTTTTAATTATCTACAAATGTTACATTAAACTTTTTTCGATAGGACGCATGTTTCAGCCACAAATCGTAAAAACCAATATCCAACCCTCAAGTTGTATATTTAGCTACCCCCACCCCCTTCCAGAACTTTTAATTTGTCCAATTTATTTTTTAATATACTTATAATTTTCACTACATTTTCCGACCATCCACATACTGCTAATAATTTTTTTATGAATTCGGGTATTTAAAATCGGCTTGGACTTAGTCTACAAACATCATTCAAAACCAACGAAAACTTATTGATTAGTTTTTATTATTGGGCAGGGCATCAGATTCTGGTGACCTTCAATTAACAACGCAAATCTATTCAAAACTATTTATTAACCCTATAAACAGGAACATTCCACTGAAACTCAGATTGTCTTGGTGCGTCTAGAGTTCTTGATGACAGCGTTGCCAAATAGTTTTACCTATTTACTTTCAAAACTTTGATGGATTACTCACAACTTCAAAATATCAATAGCAAGACAGTTTTTTTAATATAATAAACTAATATCTGTCTAACCAGCATCAGATAAAAAAGATTAAAGTTGTTTAGTATCAAACATATAATAATTTATTAATTTTACCAGAAAATAAAATACTAATAAATAAAAATAAATTATTTTATACTTTTAAAATTAACTAAAACAATCATATAATATCCATATTATAAACAAGAAACCAAACTATTGCAAAAAATATACTTTAAGAAAAAAATATTTCGATTTAACATTGACCCTCTAGTCTTAGTGCTTTTTATTCCAAATTTTAGTTTTAAAAGTTAAACGGGTTTCATAAATTATCAGATTAGAATTTTTCATAATTACCATTATCGATAGTATAGACCTTTTGATTATAATTCACAATTGCCCTTTACTCACAGACTAGTAAAATACTCACAAATTGGCAACCCTGGTTTCTCGGGAGATAATTAAATATTTTGGGCCTTCAATTTCATACGTCTTCCAATTCCCTTTCGTTGTAACTAAATAACAGATTAACAAAAGACAAGCAGAAATGAAAAAGAAGATTTCAAATTTTAATTTCACTCAAGCAACGACATGACCTAAAGACATGACTTGTGTCCACTTGGAGTGCTGCCATCTCGTGCGTTCACATAAGTCGACTTATAAAAGTCCGTAGGGCGATACTACTATATATTCTTTATACAATGATTATAGTGTTGTCATTCAAAGCGTTTTTGTTCTGACTAGCTGTAGCACCTCCTTGTTTTATTAATATATTAACCCTTTAACGCATACATTTTTTGAAAAAAACCGGCAAAAAAATCAATTTTGCTTTATTTAAGAAAACACATTTTAGAACCTTGTTTTGGCAAAAAATAAAAAATTAATCAAAATTTTAATTTGAACCGAATATTGCAATTTCGCTCGTACATCGACTTTGCTTTAATTAGGCATTCACCAAGTCAAGTAGTTTGGCTTAAAATACAAAAGTTT
The DNA here is from genome assembly GCA_949320105.2 of Crepidodera aurea. Lineage (NCBI taxonomy): Eukaryota > Metazoa > Arthropoda > Insecta > Coleoptera > Chrysomelidae > Crepidodera > Crepidodera aurea. The sequence goes on from OX439475.1 coordinate 66,364,254, forward strand.
GGCTTGATTTCTATATATCAAGATGGCGCCGTCTGAACAAGACGGGTTAATAGCTGAGCTAAATAAATTAAAAAAAAAGCGACTTAATCGAAATAATAGCGTTCAAAAAGTTACCTAATCATGTTAGTGATAACTTAGTGCTAAAAAATTGTGTAAGAAATTTTAAGATAAGACAAACTGAAGAGGAAGATAAAGATAAATCCTACAAACCAGTGAACAACATGGAGGAAAACTGCAAATTTGACCGATGCCGATTTGCCCAATTAAAAAGTAAGCAATTGGAACGAGAAATTGGTTTAGTGAATGACTTGAATGATCAAATGAAAAAAAGGCTTCTTGACCAAGAAGAAATCATCTTTCTTCTAAAAGCAAATTTGGCGAATAAGTCGAAAAAAGAAAAAGAAAAATATTTCAAACAGATTAAATTGTAATAACAATATCTCAACAAATAATAAAAATGCTTTTACAAAAATACCGGAATTAAATCCATTTAACATTTTAAACAAAAACTTGGTAAATATCGATAACACACCGATACCGAAATCAACAGTTCAAGAAAAAAATATATGTAAAACTGGCCAAGATGGGTTTACGACAGTAAATAGGCGAAACAGACGGTCTTCAAAACCTGTAATCGTTAAAGGTTCATCTTGTCTAAACTCCTGCAAAATCCAAGGAGCCGATTCGGATTTGGAGTGGTTACATGTTAGTAAAGTGAAGGGTCATGTGGAAAATGAAACTATGTTGACTTTTCTCCAAGAAACCTTCCCAAATGAGAACGTGTTTTAAGTTAAACACTAAGGGCAACAATTGTTCATTTAAAATAGGTGTGCGACAGGAGTGCAAAGTGAAAATGTTGAATAGTGAAATGTGGCCAAAAAATGTGCTTTTAAAGGATTTCGAGTTTTTTCGTCAAGCAACCAGGTCAGTCTAGGTCTAATCATCCGAATTTGATAAAATTATTTCACGCAAATGTACAGAGTTTGACAAATAAAATTGATTTTTTTAGGATTTACTTTTCGGAGATGAATTTCTCAATCATTAATATAAACGAACATTGGATGAGTGAAGCTATGTTAGCCTCAGTAAATTTTTTAAATTACAAAATGGTAGCTCATTACTGTCGCGAAAATGGTATTCATGGCGGAGTGTGTATCTTTATTAAAACTTTCCTTAAGGGCGCGGTCTTCCTGTGTATAAAATCTTATGCTGCAGATCAAAAGTTAAATCGACTGATTTCCGAATATAATGGGATTTAAAATATAATTTTCACACAAATTAAAGATAAAGGTCTAACTTAGGCAGTCTTACTATTTTAAATCGATAAATTTATTATTTTCTATGAAAACCACCGCTTTAAAATCATCCAATTTTTTTAACCTTAAAAGTGGCATTTAACAATATTTATATACTCGATTCTGAAAAAATAAGAAAAATAAACATTAACTTGACCTAAGTTAAACCTTTATCTACAATGTGGATTAATCAGAATACATCAAAATACTTTAATTTATGAAATCAGTCGATTTGAAATTTTGAAGTCATTTTATAGGAACTTCGAATTAAATTGATAGTTTGGTCAAAAAATGGCGACTGACACTTCTTAGTCCATAAGTACGTAGTATATATGTATATAATTATATATAATCATATAGGTTTTAACACTGCAAGAAAGATGGTGCCCTAAGCAAATCTACTTTGCACCACATGCAAATGGATGTTTAGCGGGGTCATACCATAATTAGCCCAGTTGTCAGAGACTTTAACCTTTCATAAAATGTGATATCGCTTTAAAAGGTGTAGAAAGCGATAAAAAAATCTTTGCTGCTCTAAAGTGTATGCTAAATTCGAAAAACTAATAGCACAGCACGTGAAAGAGCAGAAAATTTTACTATTATTTATATTTCAGATAACATTTGTTCATTTTAATGTAATAAACTTAAATATTTCTTTTCAAATTATATTGTTAATTTTATATTTTGTTTGTTAACTGTTTTATTTTATTCATTGAATTGTTTTCATTATTCTAGAATAAATTATTGATATTTTGCAAACTATAAACGTCACTAATATTCTATCGACGGTTTACTGGTATGTTGATACTTAATAGCAAATTTTATCTCAAACTATAAAAATGCCATTTTTGGTTTTACTGTACAACTCAAGAAAATCAATAAACCCTGATTTTTTTTATCTCTAATTTTTCCAAAAAATTCAATTTTTTTCCCATTTCATCGTATTCCTATCTGTTATGGTATAGCAATGTTGGCACATAATAAAAGAAACATGAACTCAAAACACAAAAATAAGAACGCTGCAATTGTATTATTGTATTTGTAAATAAAATTTTCTTATTTGGTTTGTCATTTTTATATTTATACAATTTTTTTATTCTCATAAACATTTAAAAAACTTTAATCAGAAAGAAACATTCTAAGTACGCAATAAAACTTTAAAATATACGTACCTATACGAATTTAATAATATATCATGAATTTAAATTTTCGCGGGAACTCACAGCTGTTGGTTGAAACAGTTCATTTGGCAACGTTGGTTAGCTAACATTTCGTCTGAAAGTTGACGAGATTTTAGAGCATTTATATTTGCATGTATATTTATTACTCTGAACACGAGATGCTTGTTGCGCATGTCGTTTAATTGTCATAACGCGGGAATTTTTAAAAATAATTCAAAATTATTTGTGTCGATTCCATTATAATAAAAATATATAAAGTATTTTAGAAAAGAATTAGAGGTAATATTATAAAGTAAACAATAAGAATATATATATTCAAAATAAATGATATTTTGTATGACTTTCATAATAAATTTATTTTTACTTTTTAATAGTTAGTATGTGTAGGAATCATGATTTTTCTTAATCAGTTATAATCACTACTAAATTGTCAATGTTTCAAATTATTACTTTCCATGGAACACTTATTTATCAAATTAAAAAAAATGTAATAATTTTGTCATGAAAATCGGTATATGGGGTTAAAATAATATTCTGAACAACTTTTTCTAATGTTTTTCGATATCTCTAACACGAAGCAAAATACCGAAAGTTTGAAGTTCTGATTTTATCTGATTATCTTAAAAAATGTGACCCGTCACTTTGTCCAATTGTGCAAAAATTTAAAAGAAAACCTAATTTTCAATCGAAAAAGTTGGTTTACAAATTTTCAATTGTTTAACTTTATCACAGTGCTTGTTTTCTTCGTAAAACCTCTCGGCTTTAAGATGATATGAAAAAAATATTGTTCGTATAGAATTTCAATTCGTATAAAATCTAAAAATAAATATTTTGCTTTGAAAAAATTACAGCTGCTTATTTAAAACAAAAAAAAAACGTTTTCACAAAAAAAATATTTTTCGGTCTTCCGTGCAGAAACAATAATATTGCATACTTTAAGGATCTTATTCCTGTGTATAAAATCCTATCCTGTAGACCAAAAGTTAAATCGACTGATTTCCGAATGTAATAGGATTTAAAATTTAATTTCCAGACAATTTTTTTTAATCTTTAATAGTACTTTTATCAACGCTGCTTTGTACACTCTATGGAATATTTTTTTCAAGAAATACAGCAGTAAGATTTTTTTAGGCTTCAAAGAACACTAAACGACAAAAGAATTTAACAGTGTAAACTGTAAACACATTGAAATCAAAACAAATCCCAAGTTCACACACGCATGCGCAGACAGCAGGACTCTTGTGCAATTCCGGACCTTTGCCATTTATCACTTCGTGAATATTTTGGATTAGTAAGAAGGTAAAAAGTTAATATCTATAATACGGTAAGCGTATTGTATTATTTGTCTCAGTAACCCGAGTTAAATAACGCCGGCGCCGTCCGATTGCTCACGAAATCTTTTCCGACCTTACACCGGCTTGGCGGATAATTTGAAATTTGAGATTGTATAGGTACTGTGATTCTTCCATGATTCAGATGTTCACAAAACCATAGCATAACGAGTATTGTCTGTATATACCTTTATAGAGACAACGGCATAACCTATTACAGTGGGATTGGAGATTTTGCATTTTTTAATTCTATTTAGGTCTTAGTTAAGGATTAACAAATTAAACATTGAGCTATAGTCAATATTCATTTTCAAAGGTGTAGAAAATAATAAGCATAGTTCAACAACAAAAATATAAATAGATGATAAAGCTTACTTTTTATCAGATAAAATCAAGGATCTCGGGTTTAAATAGTCTTCAAGAAAAATTCGGGAGAAAATTTGAACCAATAAAACCGAGGAAACAATATTGCTAAAGCGGCTTACTCCTTTGATACAATTATCTAGGAGTCTAGGGCCACCGTGAGCTGAACCAAAGTTCAAAGGAAGCCTGCCGCCTTGACCTAAAGAGTGGCTCTTTGATCTACAAAGAAGCGCCGATGCAACTTGACACGTGTCGATAGTTATCATAGCTATATACTAACTTTGAAATGAGCAATAACATCACTCTGTATCTATACATTTGAAAAGGGCATTTTATTTCGAATTGTTTCCGACTTGTAAATATCTTTGACATGTTCACCTAAATCGTAATTATTCATCGTTCGCGTGGTTAATTTTTCTTTCGTTTCTCACATAAGTAGGTACTTCATAACGAGGAAGAAATAACTGAAAAGAAAATGTTATTTTGATATTATCAATGCCGCAGTAACAAATTATTTTAATTTTAAGAATTAAAAGAAAGATCTTATGGAAGAATCGTTTTCATTGAAAGGCTCTGTATAAATAAAATATACCTACAAAGAAAATAAATGAAAAATAAAAAGTTAAGATTATACATTTTGATGATACTAAATATTGTTCTCCCCTTGTATTAAACATAATAAACAGTGAATTTATAGAATGATTTCTGTAACGAGAAAATTTCAAAGGAAGGTTTCTGTAACTATTTTGTTTAATTTAAGCATTTATCACGAGATACCAGCACCTCCCGGGCAGCATCTTATTTGACATAATTTGGCTGATATTTGACGTACAAGACCGCGCCCTTAAATTTAAAGTTCTTAACTTGAGTGAATTTTGTGTGGATTTCCATGCCGAATTTTGCGGGATTGTTCTGTTACCTATGAAACTAGTAATCATTAACGTGTACCGTTCATCCTCAAACGGCAATATTAGTATTTTCTTTAAAAACATTATTCGAATGCTTGAACATGTATCAGATTAATATAACAACATTATTATCTCGGGGGATTTTAATATTGATATTAAAAAAGAATCAAATATACGGGACCAGTGGTTTGATATTCTAGATTCTTTTGGACTGTCTTTAAATATAAATGAAGTTACTAGACCAGCTTCAAAAAGTTGTGTAGACAATATCATTACGACTCATAGTCATAAGGTGAGAAATACTGGCGTGTTAAATTTGGGCGTTTCTGATCATTTAGGACAAACTTTAGATCTTGAATATGAAAATACTGAAAATATAAATACCAATAAATTTAGAAAAATTTCAAAAACTTCGTTAGATCGTCTAAGACTTGCTCTCGACGAGATAAATTGGGATTTTTTGGAAAACCCGGATTACGATGATGTACATCATTCGAGTGAAATATTCTTAAAAACTTTTGGCTCTCTAGTAGATAAATTTTTACCTTTTAAAACAGCTTGTAATAATAGTCCTACTTTCATTAACTTTTATAATGATGACTTACGTAAACACCGCAACGCTTTAGCAGCATTAAAAACTATATATGACTGCACAAAGAATGAATCTGACCGAATCGCATACAACCATTATAAAAATCTTTATTATAAGTCTATTGAAGATGCAAAAAGATCCACTTATGATTCTTATTTAAAAAATTCAACAAACAAGTCAAAAGATAGTTGGAAATTAATTAATTTTGAACGAAATGCCATCAATACAAAAAACTTCTCATATGATATTACCCCTGAAGAGTTTAACATTTATTTTTCCAGTGTAGCAGAATTAATTATCTGGCAGCCACTTTAGAGACTCCTGTCGACTTCTATTTAAGACTCTGAATGTCCTGCCACTGCCATGTATATATAGTTTGTACACTATCGTGGAAATCCACAAATCAAAAGATACTCTTTTTTCGAATCCAGATTTTCACAACTATCCCACCAGAGGTGGTGATATAATTAGAACCACACGCTTTCGACTTGAAATATCAAAAAAAAAAACTCATTAGATGTTCGACTATATAATAAAATTCCATGCAAGTTAAAAAACGCAGAGTGAAAAATTATTTACAATTGCACTGTTTTTATGATATTGAGGAATATTTGAAAAATCCGTGGATTACCTAGACTGAGCAGTGTTAAAAAAACTATTAATTGTATATATCTGTAATTGTCCATATTGTTTATATTTTACATGTCTTGTTTGTTATTATAAATGTTAGTAATTTAGAATTTCTAAATTATATTTGGACTTGCTACACATGTTATTACATAAAGTAGTCAATAAAGCTTTCTATTCTATTCTATTAAGGGGTGCATCAACAGAGAAGTTCCGCAAGGAACAATTCTTGGTCCGTTATTATATTCTATGTATACCAGCAATATAACTACCGTTCTAAACCGGTTAAAACTACTATCAAAATGTTAGAGGCGTTAGAACGAAAACTACCCAGTTATTCAACAGTATTTCGGCTATTACTGAATATGCAGGCTACTTTTTTACAGAAAGCTGGTGTAATGATACGATCCAAGATGGTGAACTATTTGATCTCTCTTCTTTTGATGTATACAGGGTTGATCGAAAATATAAAGAAACTGATTCCAAAAGAGGTGGTGGAGTTATCTGTGCACTCAGGAAGGATTTAAATTCCAGTATGGTTAATATAATTGATCATAGTATCCCAATTCCCCCAAATACGAATATTGATTTCTTACTGGTTAAAATAAGACCATGTTACCAATGCATATACATCTTGCTTATTTACATACCCCCTTCTTGTTCAGTTGATGATTATGAAGTCGTTCTGGAAACAATATCTCTATTTACAGCTTTATACGATAAACATCTTCTTGTACTCGGAGATTTCAATATACCTGAGTATGTCTCTCAAATCAGTGGTGCTAGTATGTCCTCCAAACTAAACGTTGTCCAAACTTTTGCAAATTTCTTTAATTTAAAACAGTTCAATTCAATCAAAAATAAATTTCAGCGTTTATTAGATCTAGTTTTCTCAAATAACGCATGTCAAGTTTCTAGACCTGATGAAATAGTCTTGAATGAAGACGATTACCACCCATCATTGTGCATAGAGATATCAACAAAAAATAAACATGCACCAATACCCTGTAAACCTGATAATATACAGTTCAATTATAAAAAAGCTAATTTTCCAAATCTCTACAATGCATTAAATAATATTGATTGGAGTTTTCTGCAAAATGTTGAAAATGTAGATATTGGTGTTCATCTATTGAACAATAAATTATATGATATTTTTAGAGATCATATTCCTATCAAGAAAACAAGCTCCAGAACTTATCCGCCGTGGTTTAATGGCAATATAATTCACATGATTCGACAAAAAGAAAAAGCGTTCAAAAGCTATAAATCCACCCAGCTCTTGGACACTTTGAATAAATTTAAAATCCTCCGCTCTAAAATTAAACGAGAAATTTCAACTGCTCGCACTTTATATTTGCAAAATATTGAAAGAGACATAAAAAGAGATCCCAAACAATTCTGGAGTTATGTGAATTCTAAAAATTCTTCATTTTCCGTACCAACATCAGTTGAGTATAATGGCTGCTTTATTGAATCTCCACAATCAATTGTCCAGGCTTTTGCAGATCATTTTTGCAACAATTTTTCTCAGACAGCAACCACCAATTATGTAACTGAATTAACATCAAATTTGCCAATGCTACATATAACATCAGTATCACACGATGAAACTATCAAAGCTATTAAAAAATTGAAATCTAACATGACAATGGGGCCTGACTTACTTCCTTCATTTCTTGTTAAAGACTGTGCATACATTCTTGCTACTCCCTTACAAATAATTTTTAATATGATCTTAAAATCTTGTACTCTCCCTAGTGACTGGAAAATATCTCGCGTAACTCCTATTCATAAAAAAGGCAACAAAAATGATGTTCAGAATTATAGACCCATTAGCATCATATGTAACTTCGCTAAGATATTCGAGATCGTTGTGCATGATCATATGTCAAATCATATCAAACGATCTATATCCCCTGATCAACACGGATTCATGGCAGGTAGGTCTACGGTCTCAAATCTTATTTGCTCTACACAGTTCATATCGGAGGCCTTAGATAGAAGAGGTCAAGTAGATGTAATATATACTGACTTTTCTAAGGCCTTTGATAGAATTGACCATGTCATTTTACTCCAGAAGCTGTCATCTATAGGTTTAAGTCCACAGCTACATCTGCTAATGTCTTCGTATTTGAAGAACAGACATCAGTATGTCCAGTGTCGCGGTTTCAGATCAGATAAATTCCATCAGGCATCAGGAGTTCCGCAGGGATCAATTTTGGTACCGCTTTTATTTACTATTTTTCTAAATGATATTGTTATTAACACCAACGATATAAAAGTTTTAATGTACGCAGATGACCTGAAACTATTAGTTGAAATTCGTTCTTTTAATGACTCTTTACTTCTCCAAAACTGTCTAAATGATATAGCAAATTGGTGTCAAAATAACTCACTTCCGTTAAATCCAGACAAATGTTCTGTTATGTCTTTTACCAGGCGACATACAGCTCTTATTTTTAATTATGAATTGCATAATATTATTCTTAGCAGGCCGAATTTTGTGAGAGATCTTGGAATATACTTTGATCCCGAGCTAAATTTTGTTAAACATATAGAATCAATGGTGTCATCTGCTAATAAAAGTTTAGGGTTTGTCTACATTAAAAATCTTATTTAACAGCTTCGTCCGATCGAAACTCGAATATGCATCGGAGGTATGGTGTCCTAGGCAGAAGTCTATATTGACCTAATTGAAAAAGTTCAAAGGAAATTTATGAAATCGGCTTCTTTTATATTGGACGGTATTTACCCTCCAAGGGGCTACCCTCATGATCTACTATTAACACGATTTAAACTTCCTGATCTAGAAAAACGTCGAACCTATCAGCGAATTTCATTACTCTGGAAAATTCTTAATGGTCAAATAGATAGCATTGATTTGTTAAATTATGTTCATTTTAAAATACCACGCGCGGGTCTAAGAGTTTATTGTAGTTTCTATTTGCCAGCTGCAAGAACAAATATTTTAAATTCATCCCCATTATACCAAGCAATCAATGAGTATCATAACATCCAGGACAGCTTGGATATATTTGCCTGTAATAAATACCAAATCAAAAGTGTAATTCTCTAGGTACTGATGTGTATTATATAAGTATTACGAACTTTTTGAAAATTGTGTAATTGCATAGTAGATTTTCCGTACACTACCAAGTTGTCCAATGTTAACGTCCATTTTTTTTCCTGTCTCACGCAGACACAGGTTTTTTTTTAATGGACGTTAACCCTGGACTGCTGGCAGTTTTTGTATTATATATATTGTGCTTGTTATTATTAACATTTTTGTTATGTTGTCCTTTTCCCACCCATTAAATGGTTGGTACAACTGTTGGGTGGTGTATCAAAATAAATAAATAAATAAATAAATAAACACCATATGTACGCCGACGATACTCAAGTGTACCAATTTTTGTACCTAGACGAGTTAAAGCAATCAGAAGAGTTAATAAATAATGAACTCTCTTGCCTTATTCAGGAGTCAAAGAACCATGACTTAAGAATCAATACGTCTAAGTCCAACGTTATATTATTTGGAAATGTAACTCCGAATGATCTTATCATTAAAATAAGTAACGATAAGCTAAATGCTGTTGAAAAAAGTAAAAATTTAGGGGTCATAATTGACTGAAAGATAAGATTTTCAGATCATATTAGTTATACAGTGTCATTACGAAAGTACGCACCATATGGGAAAGTTTTTTATTAAGGGTTTTTCGACAAAAAGTTATTTTTGATAAAAGTTTCTGCATCCCCTAAAACTAAACATGCACCAACAAAATACAGTAAAACACCCATAATATACGAGGAGCCTTCAAAAATTTGAATTTGAGACAAGAGTAAAGTACCCTTAGTTTGAAAAATTTCGGAAAATCTTATTTAGAAAAGTTGTTCAGTATTAAAAAATACATCTAGATTTGAAGTCATGGCCATCTAAGTGATGTTTTATTTTTTTACCCATTTTTCTTAAAATGGGGACTACGAAAAAAAATTGGTAAAACGATAAATAGACAACATCCTGTATACGACGGTTTATTTAAAAAGCATGAAATATTACAAATTACGCAACTATTGTGTTAACCACGGTCAATTTTTTTGAAGAGTAAAATAATTTTCAAACTTTTTGGTGCAAAGTTATTTTTATTTTTTGTTAACACCGAAAATTGCTCAAAATTATACAGTATTATAACAATAACTTAATATTCAATAATATCAAATCATAAAAAATCAAAATAAAAGAAGTATTTCGGCACACTCATTGATTTTATGGAGATTTTCTTGATTAATGGTAAAAAAATAAAACATCACTTAGATGGCCGTAACTTCAAATCTAGATGTATTTTTTAATGCTGAACAACTTTTCTAAATAACATTTCCCGAGATTTTTCAAAATAAGGGTACTTTACTCTTGTCTCAAAATCAAATTTTTGAAGGCTCCTCGTATATTATGAGTGTTTTACTATATTTTGTTGGTGCATGTTTAGTTTTAGGGGATGCACAAACTTTTAACAGGAATAACTTTTTGTCGAAAAACCCTTAATAAAAAAGTTTCCCATATGGTGCGTATTTTCAGTAGTAATATCACAAGAGCTTCGAAAATAATCGATTATACTTCCGAGTCACGAGACGTATTTGGCGAAACACCACGAGAGCGGAGCTCGAGTGGTGTTTTAAAAGAAATACGTCGAGCGAGGAGGAAGTATAATCGATTATTTTCGTATGCTCGAATTATATAATTATTTTTGGTGACGTTTGCTCATTATAAACGTCAAACGTATTGTTACTATGACAAACTTTTCAAGATGGAAGGATGCGAAAATCAAAAACGGTTATACAACGTCGTCAAGGGTATATTCGCTTATCAATACATGGTAACTAAGCAAAAATTGCAACTGCCATTGGCTAAATTTATGATGAGTTGTATAATCGTAATGACACTGCATATTGCAAAAAGCTTATGCTAACCTAAAAAGTATATACCCAAACAGACATATCTTAAGTGTTGAATTAAAAAGAAATCTTTGCTATGCAATAGTATTGTCACATGCAAATCATTGTGACTATGTATACGCTCCCTGTTTAACAGTTGTCGATAAAAACAGATTACAAAAACTCCAAAATTCATGTCTACGGTTTATATTTGGAATTAGGAAATATGACAGAATCAGTCATACTCTGACTCGTAATCATTGGTTGTATGGCTGTTTAAATAGAAATAATTTAGTTTTTTATGATGCATTTTACAACAATAGTACAGTTGTGATAGGAAATAGCCCTGGAGAATTTTTTTATGGCCATGAAATTGCAAATTATTGATTCCAAATGCGTTTTTGTCGACATACTATTTAATGACTCCAGCACAATCGTTTTAAGGCCGCCGCTGTTTGTAATACAAGGTATACTCAGGAACGGAATGACTTAAAAAGCTCAAATTTGGTGGGTAATCTCAAAAAGGGTTGAAAAATATATTAAATATATCATTTTTTTCTGAAAATTGAATTATTTTTTTTTTAATAATTGAGGAAAATAAGGGAATTTATGTTTTTGTCTCATTTCAACATATATACCCAAGAAAATAGTTCATCCTCCCATTCAAAGCGAATCTACAGACAATTTAGTTAAGGAGATCTGTTTGTATTACAAAAATGCTATTATTTGACAAATTTGAACATAAAGCGGTAAATAATGTCTACTTTACCAACATTATTATTGATTTCTCAGTTCAGCTGTTTTCAAATAGTGGCGGCCACGATAGAATTCATTCAGAATTGCGAGTACCGTTGAGAATGAAATGGGAAAGATAATTTTGATAACGTACAAGGATCAAGTTTAGGTAAAATGAAAAGAAGTCCTGTTGTTTTTATGGTTTGGAGATTGTTTATTGGCATCATAAATATATAAATGATATAAGAAGCTTGTTTTGACTGATTTATCATCGTCGTAATATACTATTTCACCCACTTCCAGACGCCCGAATGATTTTTTTTGAAATTGGCAGGTGCTCGTAATTCCGGTGACAATTTATGATTAAATATTTGTTAGAGAAAAAAAAATCGATTCTATTCAAAGGACACTTTTAATAGGATTTCCAACAATGTACGAATTTGATAAAATTTTAGTATATTGTAGATATCGGACCTTCTGATCAAAATGTCTCATGGGCCCAAAGAGTTCCTATGACTAGTTTCCGAGATACAGTGGCGGGTAAGGGGTATCTTGAAAAATACGAATTAAATGAAAAATACTATAAAGGTTGGTATTTTCTTTAAAAAAAGTGATACGATCAATTTAATTTGATTTTGAGCGGCTGTATCGGATGTCATGGGCTGATTTTTTATTTACAGGGGTACTCATAAAAATTACTAATTTGAAAAATAGGAATTAAATGAAAAATATTATTAAAAAAATAAAATAATACATACTCATAACTATATTATGAATACTTTTTATTTCCATATTCTCAACAAAAAACTGACAAACCTAAACGTAAATAATTTTATATTGAAAAATAAAAATAATAGGGTATGTAAAAGTTAATTTAAAATTTATAAATCGTGAACTTTACCGAGACATCAAAACTAAAGATCAAAATTTAAACCCCCCAATAGTTCTTTCAAATATAGTAAAAATCCCTTATATTCCAAAATTATCCGAAAAAATTAGAAGGATTGGCAATAAATTTAATTTAAAAACAGTTTTTCAAACTAATAATACATTAAAATCTTTAATAGTAAATACAAAACCTTTTAATGAAATTCAAAACACAAAAAATTGTATTTACAAAATTCCATGCGAATGTAATAAATTTTATATAGGAGAAACATCTAGACCTTTTCATATTAGACTTAATGAAGACCAATCGTACATTAAAAAGAAACAATTCGAAAAATCCAAAATATGTGAACACGCATGGGATTTTTCAACTAGATTATTAAAAGAACCGAATAATTATAACCGCAAAGTTAAAGAAGCAGCATTGATATGCTTAAATAATAACGAATGTGTTTCTAATTGTTCGGTTGATATTTCAAAAATTTGGATACCTATTTTACAAAAAGAGTTAATTGCAAAAAGGATACCCTCTATATCGGGATAGTATCATAAGTTTTTATCTGGTTTTTTCTTATGATAATATTAATAAGAAAACTTCATTTATGACGAAGTATAAATTCTCTTATAATATGCAAATGCGCTATCCTTTCAAAAATTCGTTCCCAGAAACGTCACAAAAATATGATTGAAACAGATTTTGACATCTTCAATCTCAAAATCTTATTCTATGTATACTATGTTGATGTCATATTTTTGCAAGATTATCAAGTGTTCTGTTTCTAGTAAATTTATTTATTTTATGTCATTTTGATAACGGCTTTCGATCTGGAAAGCCGAAACGTCAATAAAAAAACTTTTTTAACAACTAAGTGGTTTTAATCCAATGGAAAGAGAGAGAAATTAATTTAAATGATAAATATTTTAAATAATTTTTGGTAAGACATTTTCTTCCGCGGGGATAGCAGGTATTAATTAAATCAAGATGGCGGACGAGCAAATTCAAAATGGCGGTTGGAAAAGGAAATTCAATACACATGTTTGCGTTCAGAGATTCGGAGAATTTATTAAAAACAACAAAAAATATTTAGTTATTTTCATTTTGTATAATATTTTCAATTCAATTCAAAATAAAACAAATAAAATAAATAAAAAGTTTATTTTAATTTCTTTATCGTAATTAGTACATGTTTCTTTATAATACTTTTATGAGTTATTGGTTTTTCACAAATGTTGCACTTTACATTCTGTTCACCTTTATGAGTTTGTAAATATTTGTTTAACCGGCCCTTCTTATTAAATGGTTTATCTCAAATGTTGCACTTGAACTTCTCACACATATGAATTAGTAAATGTCTCTTTAGATGGTACTTATGAGTAAATGATTTTTCACAAATGTTGCATTTAAAATTTTTTTCGCCAGTGTGTATTAGTAAATGTTGTTCTAAATTATGTTTCAGAGTAAATGATTTATAACAGATGCTGTAGTGGAATTTCTTCTCACCTGTATGAGTTAATAAATGTATATTTAGATAGTCCTTCTGAGTAAATGATTTTTCACAAATGTTGCATTGGAACTTCTTCTCACATGTATGAGTTAGTAAATGTTCCTTTAGAGTGCGTAAAATAACTTTTGTATTTCTGATCTTAGTGGACATTATGTACGGTAGTAGAAAAAATAGTGTGTATAATTCGTAAGTTAAGTCCTTTTTTTATGATATTCACATTCGCCTTCGGCTCATGCGACATTAGTCACATTCGTCAAAAAAATGCAACTTTGCATACTTATTGCATAAATAACTATATTTTGTTAATTTTTAAAAGAAAAATCACAAGATGTTTACGTGTCATTATATATTTAATTTGTGAAAATTTGCTCTTATTTTTTTTAATAAATATCAAGTAGTTTTTAAATAATTTTTATAAAATATTTGTTTTAAATTATTTATAATACGGAAGATTTTATATTTTTATAACTATCATAAACCGTTAAATGCTTGGCAGACGGCTTGCCAGTCCATCTGCTAAACATACATACGTAATTTTAATTTTCTTGCTTATCGTATCTGCAATTTCAATACCGTACGTCTCCTACTATTGCATGTTTAAAATCGTAAGATGCTTCTAGGGACACGTAAATTTTTGTAGTAGAAATTAATTTTGATAACAATTATCGTATGCGGGGTTTGTGTCTCGAATAAATATTCATGAAAATAACTGGTGGCTCCTCTGTCGCATTAGTTTTCCTAGCCCGACTCATCGGCGGCCTTAAATAGACATAATTTAGTTTTTCATGATACATTTTCCAACAATAGTATAGTTGTGATTGGAAATATCCCTTGAGAATTATTTCTATTTGGAACGATTGTGCTGAAGTTATTAAATAGTATGTCGACAAAAACGCATTTCGAATCAATATTTTGCAATTTCATGGCCTTACAAAAATTCTCGGCGGACTTGGCACCCTTAAACACTTCAAATTTGCTCGAATTCTAATTATATATATTGTAATGGTATTGAATATAAAGCCTTTTTTTAAACGTATAACTAATACCTTAGACAGGAAGAAAATATTACTTGTAAAAGTTAATATTGTAATCACATAAGAAATTTAGATTAACAGATTTAAGGGCGTGGTCTTCCTGTGTATAAAATCCTATGCTGCAGACCAAAAGTTAAATCGACTGATTTCCGAATGTAATGGGATTTAAAATATAATTTTCAGACAAATTAAAGATAAAGGTCTAACTTAGGTAGTCTTACTATTCTAAATCGATAAATTTATTATTTTCTACGGAAACGACAGCTTCAAAATCATCCAATTTTTTTAACCTTAAAAGTGGCATTTAACAATCTATATATCCTCGATTCTGAAAAAATAAGAAAAATAAACATTAACTTGACCTAAGTTAAACCTTTATCTACAATGTGGTTTAATCAGAATACATCAAAATACTTCAATTTATGAAATCAGTCGATTTGAAATTTTGAAGTCATTTCAAATTAATTTGAAAGTTTGGTCAAACAATGGCGTCTAAAAATTCTTTACCCATAGGTATTCAGTATATATATATAATTATATATAGATCATATAGGTTTTAACACTGTAAGAAAGATGGTGCCCGAAGCAAATCAAATTTGCAATGGATGCCAACCCATCAGCTGAGATATTTAGCGGGGTGATACCATAATTAGCCCAGTTGTGAGAGACTTTGACCTCTCATAAAATGTGATATCGCTTTAAAAGGTGTAGAAAACGATAAAAAAATCTTTGCGGCTCTAAAGTGTATGCTAAATTCGAAAAACTAATAGCACAACCACGTGAAACAGCAAAAAATTTTACTATTATTTATATTTCAGATAACATTTGTTCACTTTAAATTTTATTTTAATGTAATATACTTAAATGTTTCTTTTCAAATTATATTGCTAATTTTATATTTTGTTTGTTAACTGTTTCATTTTATTCATTGAATTGTTTTCATTATTCTACAATAAATTATTGATATTTTGTAAACTAATAAACGTCACTTATAGCAAATTTTATCTCAAACTATAAAAATGCCATTTTTGGTTTTACTGTACAACTCAAGAAAATCAATAAACTCTGTAGATTTTTTTTATCTCTAATTTTTTCCAAAAATTCAATTTTTTTCCCATTTCATCGTATTCCTATCTGTTATGGTTTAGAATATAGCAATGTTGGCACATAATAAAAGAAACATGCACTCAAAACACAAAAAGAACGCTGCAATTGTATTTATTGTCTTTGTAATTAAAGTAAAGTAAAGTTTTTGCTCTCCAAACATTTAAAAAACTTTAATCAGAAAGGAACATTCTAAGTACGCCGAATATAATAATATATCATAAATTTAAATTTTCGCGGGAACTCACAGCTGTTGGTTGAAACTGTTCATTTGGCAACGTGGGTTAGCTAACGTTTCGTCTGAAAGTTGACGAGATTTTAGATCATTTATATTTGCATGTATATTTTTTATTACTCTGAACACGAGATGCTTGTTGCGCATGTCGTTTAACTGTCATAACGCGGGAATTTTTAAAAATAATTCAACATTATTTGTGTCGATATGTTATCTATCCATTAGAATAAAAATATATAAAGTATTTTAGAAAAGAATTAGAGGTAATATTATAAAGTAAACGATAAGAATATATATTGAGATGAATTCCGTAAATTATACGATTTTACTTTTTTTTTAAAATTTATTTTCCATTTGTCCACTTTGACATCTTTCAAACATCTCCTCTTCCCAAACCAAAAAAAAAATCAACATCCCATAGCAACCCTGTCAAATTTTAAATACCCCTACACATAATTTTAAAATAACTAAATTCCTAAATAACAATTGACAACATTTACATCATTACAATATATTCAAAATAAATGATATTTTGTATGACTTTCATAATAAATTAATTTTTACTTTTTAATAGTTAGTATATGTAGGAATCATGATTTTTCTTAATCAGTTATAATCACTACTAAATTGTCAATGTTTCAAATTATTACTTTCCATGGAACACTTATTTATCAAATTAAAAAAATGTAATAATTTTGTGTATAGACCAATATAATGAAAAAATTAAATATGCGAATTTTGTCATGAAAATCGGTATATGGGGTTAAAATAATATTCTGAACAACTTTTTCTAATGTTTTTCGATATCTCTAACGCGAAGCAAAATATCGAGAGTTTGAAATTCTGATTTTATCTGATTATCTTAAAAAATATGACCCGTCACTTTGTCCAATTGTGCAAAAAATTAAAAGAAAACCTAATTTTCAATCGAAAAAGTTGGTTTACAAATTTTCAATTGTTTAACTTTATCAGAGTGCTCGATTTCTTCGTAAAACCTCGGCTTTAAGATGATATGAAAAAAATATTGTTCGTATAGAATTTCAATTCGTATAAAATCTAAAAATAAATATTTTGCTTTGAAAAAATTACAGCTGCTTATTTAAAACACAAAAAAGAACGTTTTCACAAAAAAAATATTTTTCGGTCTTCCGTGCAGAAACAATAATATTGTAGACCAAAAGTTAAATCGACTGATTTCCGAATGTAATAGGATTTAAAATTTAATTTCCAGACAATTTTTTTTAATCTTTAATAGTACTTTTATCAACGCTGCTTTGTACACTCTATGGAATATTTTTTTCAAGAAATACAGCAGTAAGATTTTTTTAGGCTTCAAAGAACACTAAACGACAAAAGAATTTAACAGTGTAAACTGTAAACCCACTGAAATCAAAACAAATCCCAAGTTCACACACGCATGCGCAGGCAGCAGGACTCTTGTGCAATTCCGGACCTTTGCCATTTATCACTTCGTGAATATTTTGGATTAGTAAAAAGGTAAAAAGTTAATATCTATAATACGGTAAGCGTATTGTATTATTTGCCTCAGTAACCCGAGTTAAATAACGCCGGCGCCGTCCGATTGCTCACGAAATCTTTTCCGACCTTACACCGGCTTGGCGGATAATTTGAAATTTGAGATTGTATAGGTACTGTGATTCTTCCATGATTGAGATGTTCACAAAACCATAGCATAACGAGTGTTGTCTGTATATACCTTTATAGAGACAACGGCATAACCTATTACAGTGGGATGCGAGATTTTGCATTTTTTAATTCTATTTAGGTCTTAGTTAAGGATTAACAAATTAAACATTGAGCTATAGTCAATATTCATTTTCAAAGGTGTAGAAAATAATAAGCATAGTTCAACAACAAAAATATAAATAGATGATAAATAAAAAAAAATACTTTTTATCAGATAAAATCAAGGATCTCGGGTTTAAATAGTCTTCAAGAAAAATTCGGGAGAAAATTTGAACCAATAAAACCGAGGAAACAATATTGCTAAAGCGGCTTACTCCTTTGATACAATTATCTAGGAGTCTAGGGCCACCGTGAGCTGAACCAAAGTTCAAAGGAAGCCTGCCGCCTTGACTTAAAGAGTGGCTCTTTGATCCACAAAGAAGCGCCGATGCAACTTGACACGTGTCAATAGTTATCATAGCTATATACTAACTTTGAAATGAGCAATAACATCACTCTGTATCTATACATTTGAAAAGGGCATTTTATTTCGAATTGTTTCCGACTTGTAAATATCTTTGACATGTTCACCTAAATCGTAATTATTCATCGTTCGCGTGGTTAATTTTTCTTTCGTTTCTCACATAAGTAGGTACTTCATAACGAGGAACAAATAACTGAAAAGAAAATGTTATTTTGATATTATCAATGCCGCAGTAACAAATTATTTTAATTTTAAGAATTAAAAGAAAGATCTTATGGAAGTATCGTTTTCATTGAAAGGCTCTGTATAAATAAAATATACCTACAAAGAAAATAAATGAAAAATAAAAAGTTAAGATTATACATTTTGATGATACTAAATATTGTTCTCCCCTTGTATTACACATAATAAACAGTGAATTTCTAGAATGATTTCTGTAACGAGAAAATTTCAAAGGAAGGTTTTTGTAACTATTTTGTTTAATTTAAGCATTTATCACGAGATACCAGCACCTCCCGGGCAGCATCTTATTTGACATAATTTGGCTGATATTTGACGTACAAGACCGCGCCCTTAAAGTATTTACTGGCATTTTAATGTAGAACTGAATAGAAAAATCCATAATAGAATGATCACAGATAAATCTGCTGATATAATAACACTAAGAACGTTACTATATCAAATCCTAGCAGAGAAAGAAAATCAAAAGTTAACCTTAAAATTCAATCTAATAATAATTCAACATAATTAGTTTAAGTTAAACGAAACGATGGTAAATTAAATGAAAAAGAGTTTTGTATTTCTAAAATTAAAGAAATATAGTAAAAAAAGTACAATAATAATAAAGTTTAACGATATTTAGAAAATCAATGATGACGAACAAAAAGTGTCTTTGTACAAAGTTAATATAATTCGAAATTATATGAAAGTATATCAAAAATTTTCTTTTAATCTCTAGAATAAGATGTTATTAGTCAAAATTTGCAATAAAATCAATAATTTTTTTTAATTTTGTAAAAATTTAGGCTAAGAAATGTCAAATTTTCATCTAGGAAGCTATGATATTGTACTTTATAAAAACCATTTCGTGTGTCAAAGCGGGGCTTTTTACCAAAATCTTTTATCCATCCTATCCTGTGTTCCTGTTTGGACATCTCCAGTTCCAGCTGCATTCCTGTATAAAAATATCCAGATCCAACTATATTCGGCGTAAAAATATCCATCCTGTTTCCTGATTTTGGTGTTATATGAAAAAACGATTTTATAGAATCCCATTTATTTTGAACAACTAAAATGAGAACGAAAAGCTTAAATTGAATAAAAGGTACCATTTTAATTACTAAATATCGATATTTAAAAAGTTTAAACTATAAAAGGCAATAATAATAAAGTTAGATTGAAAACAATCTAACCTTATAAAAGTTTAATTATGTTAGGTTAGAAAGTGAATAAGGTAAGAAGTTTAAGAAAATTTCGTATCACAATTGCAAATATTATTTTAATAAAAACTACACTTACCGTATTCCACCAAACAATTGTTCCTGTACAGATAAAGTTTTTCGTTAATTTTTTCTTTAATAAATGTTTATAATTTTTCACTGCTTTCATTGTCATTGACTTTCATAAAAATCTAACCTCTTAGAGAACCCTAGAACCTGAGATTGAAATTGTCTATACTTTCCTACGTAATAAAGACAGATGGCGCCCAACTACAACAACAATATTTATAAAACACATTCTGTCTAAATTTACGAAAAAAGGTAAATTAAATAAAAAATTAATAATAAATAAAAGGAAAAATCACACACAATTATAATATATATATATATATATATATATATATATATATATATATATATATATATATATATATATATATATTGTAATGGTATTGAATATAAAGCCTCTTTTTAACGTATAACATAGACAAGAAGAAAATATTACTTATAAAAGTTAACCTTAAAATTCAACATAATTAGTTTAAATTAAACGAAAAAGAGTTTAGGATTAATAAAATTAAAGAAATATAGCAAAAAAGTACAACAATAATGAAGTTTAATGATATTTAGAGAATCAATGATGACGAACAAAAGTGTCTTTGTAAGATGTTAATATAATTCGAAATGATATAAAAAGTATATCAAAAATTTTCTTTTAATTTATAGAATAAGATGTTATTAGTCAAAATTTGCAATAAAATCAATAATTTTTTTAATTTTGTAAAAAGTTAGGTTAAAAAGTGTCAAATTTGTATCTAGTGAGCTGTGACATGGTACTTTATAAAAAGCAATTCGTGTGTCAAAATAGGGCTTTTGACCAAAATCTTTTGAAGAGTTCACATCGCTCCGTACAATAAAAACAAAAGAAAAACCCAAAGCAACGCGATAAAAAAGAAAAATTGGTTACCTGTCAGAAAAAGTGAGGTTAATAAATGTTTATAATTCAAGAAGAACAACAATCTTAAAAGGTGGCTTTATCCAAAATTATCCATCCTATCCTGTGTTCCTGTTTGTACATCTCCAATCCCAGCTGTATTCCTGTATAAAAGTATCCAGATCCAACTATATTCGGCATAAAAATATCCATCCTGTTTCCTGATTTTGGTGTTATTTGGAAAAACGATTTTATAAAATCCCATATATTTTGAACAACTAAAATAAGAACGAAAAGCATAAATTGAATAAAAGGTACCATTTTAATTACTAAATATCGATATTTAAAAAGTTTAAACTATAAAAGGCCATATAAAGTTAGATTGAAAACAATCTAAACTTATAAAAGTTTAATTATGTTAGGTTAGGAGTTTAAGAAAATTTCATATCACACTTACAAATATTATTTTATAAAAACTACACTTACCGTATTACACCAAACAATTGTCCATGTACATATAAAGTTATCGTTAATTTTTTTTCCTTTAATAAATGTTTATAATTTTCATTACGTTCGTTGTCAATGATTTTATAAAAATCTAACCTCTTAGAGAACCCTAGAACCTGAGATAGATATTGGCTATAATTTCCTAGGTAATTAGACAGATGGCGCCCAACTACAATAACAAGATTTACAAAACACGTTCTGTCTAAATTTACGGAAGAAGGTAAATTAAATAAAAACTTTAATAATAAATATAAAAGAAAAATCACTTACCATTATATTTGTCGCCAGCCAACGTGGGGCGAATTTAAATAAAGAGGGTTGGTTTTTTTTTTCTTAAAGAACGCTATTTTTAAATTAAAATAAATTTGATTTTATTAGAAATAAAAAAAAATACATTAACAAGGTTAAATAAAATAACTTAAACAATAATTTAAAAAAAAAAGAAGCAAGAAAATGGATCTTAGAGATGGAAAGAAAACAGGATCAGAAAGACAACAGAGGGTATTGGAACGACAAGAAGAAGATGAAGAACAATGGCAAGAAGATACACAAAGAACAGATCGACAAAATGTACAAGGAATAATCATAGAAGAAAAAGAAGGAGCCACAGTTAGCGCAGTTGAAGAATCTGAGGATGAACAGAATAACAAAGAGAAAGAAAAGACAGAGACACAAGTACTGGAAAAAGGAATGAATGACATTTTACAAGTAATAATGTACGAACTGGAGAAGAACAGGGACGAAATCAGACGAGATAAAGAAGAGATGAAACAAGAAATTAAACAATGTATTAAACAAAATATAAAACAATGTGTTGAACAGTTAGAAATTAAGATAGATATTATGAGAAAAGATGTGACAAAACAACAAGAAATATTTAAAAAAGAAATTAATCAGAAAATAGAAATAATAAAAAACGAGATCAAGGAAGATAGAAAAGAAGTAAGACACGAAGTAATGACAGTTAATGAAAAATTAGAAGAGGGAATGAAACAATTAAGGCAAGAACAGGTAGAAGAAAGAAATAATTTAATGAAAGAAATAGAAGAAGCGAGAAGAACCACAACAGGAAATAGAGTTATTACAACATGTCATAGTGACAATGTTAACAAATTTGAAGGTGATATAAGCAAGATGCATCCAATTACTTTTATTAGATCTATTCAAAATAAATATAAACACTTAAATAATATGGATGAAATTAAGGAAATAATTCGTAACAATTTGGTAGGTCATGCATTACTATGGTTTACTAGTAGAGAAAGTGAATTATTAGCAAAACAACAATTTGAACAACAGTTTTTAGAATACTTTTGGAGTGAAAGTACACAATCAATTGTTAGGGAAAAACTATTTTTTGGTAAATTTAATTATGCAAGAAGCAATAATCTTAACCATTATGCTTTACAAATTTATACTTCAGCAAAATTTTTATCTCCAATAATTTCTGAAGAAGATATTGTTATGTCAATAGCAAGACATTTCAGACCTGAAGTGGCTGAAATCATTGCGTTACAAAACATAAGAAATTTTTCACAGCTTTCTAATTACTTATTGAGAGTAGAAAGAACCTTAAATAACAGTCAAAGAATCAATAACACTTACAGGAATAATTCAAATTTTAATGGTCAAAGCAACAGAGATAATTTCAATTTCAGAAACAACAATAATACATATCAAAATAATAGAAACCAAAATACCAACATTAGAAATTATAATAATAATGATAGACATAATTACAACCAAAGAAATCATCAAAGCTATCCTAACAATAATCAAAATAATAGAAATAACAATTACGATAGATCAAATAACCAAAATAATCCTAATTATCATTTCCAAAGAACAAACTCAGAAGGAGACATACAAAGGTATCAAGAGAGAGAAAGAGAAAGAAGAGTAAACTGTCAAAGAAGGGAAGTTAGGCAAAGAGATGGAGAAGTGGAAACGGAAAGAAGAGAAACAAGACAACATAATCAAGAAGGGGAAAGTAGTTTGAGAGGTAATTCTTTGGATAGAAATCAAAACGTACAAAACCAAAATTTTTAATTAAGCACTTGCCCACCTTAATAAATAATACATGTTTATATGAACATCCCAAAAACTTTTTACAATCTCATGATATACAAGAATTAAATGATAACAAATCTGATTTAATTATAATAAATACAAAGTTTAATGATTTAGATATTAATTTATTATTTGATACTGGTTCAGAAGCCAGCTTAATTAGTCAAAATTTTGTAGAAAAATATCCATTAATATTTAAAAATATTATAAAAATTCCTAAAGTAAATATTATAGGTGCCAATAATCGTAAACTATGTGAAATAACTAAACTTGTTTGTGTAGAATTAAATCTAAATGAAAAACTTATAATGTTAGAACTATTAGTAACACCTAACTTATTAACAGACATTATTATAGGATCTGATCAACTAAATAAACATAAAGTAATAATTGACTATGAATTACAAAAATTAAAAATCAATGGGGAATGGTTAAATATGAATGAAAACATGACTTTAAATAAAATTGAAAAACTCAATGCAAATAGTTTCTGTACAAAAGATGAATTTAAAAATAATAAAGTACTAGATGTGGATGAATATAGGAATAAATATAAAAATAATGAAGCAAGTAGAGAAAATAATGATAAAATATATGATGAATATGAAATAAATATTAATGAAATTAAAATAAATTGTCCTGAAAATAGGCGAGAAGAATTAAAAGTACTTATAAATAACAATATTGAATTATTTTCTAATACATCTAGAGTTGCTGAAAACTATGTGCATCGCTTTACAGTTAAACCAATTGAAAGTTTTAAAAATAAATCTTACCCCATTCCTTATTATTATAAAAATCAAATTCAAGGTGAATTAAACAAATTATTAGAACAAAATATAATTGAGTTTTCTGACACACCTTATATTAATCCTATTGTAATAGTTAAAAAGAAAAATGGTGATATCAGAATATGTTTAGATGCTAGGGAAATTAATAGATATTCTATACCTCAATATGAACAACCTATAATGATTCAAAACTTGTTAGGCAGAATTACAAATGCAAAAGTTTTTTCTAAGTTAGATTTGAGACATAGTTTCTGGTTAATACCACTTCACAAAGATTGTAGAAAGTATACTGGTTTTTCAATAGACGGTGTTGTTTATTGTTTTTCAGTAGTGCCATTTGGGTTACAAAGTGCTTCTGCTAGTTTAATAAGGGCACTCCATGCGATTCTTGGAAAATACGAAACTTTCGTACTTAATTATGTGGATGATGTGTTGATATACAGCCAAAATGAAGAAGATCATCTACGACATATAAAAATTGTGTTAACAGAATTAAATAAAGCAAATTTAAAATTAAATATTGACAAATGTGAGTTTTTCAAAACTGAAACAATATTCTTAGGTTATAGAATTGACCAAGAAGGTGTATCAATGGATCCTGGCAGATTAAGGGTGATTCTAGATTATAAACAACCGCATAATTTGAAAACTTTACGTGGATTTCTAGGTTTAATTAACTATTTTAAAAGATTACTACCAAATATTACAAACTTAGAGCTCCCATTTTTAGAGTTAATAAGAAAAGGAACAAGATGGAAATAGACTCCAGAATTCGAGGGATTTTTCACATTTCGCAATTACACCATTTTTATGAGTATAAAATAAAACCAAATAATTAAAACCTAATATAATAAATGAAACTAGCTTTCTTTAATAAAAATAATAATTAATTTAATTAAAATTTAAATAGTAAAATATTCCAGCAAAACGCAAAATATTTAACTATTAAAATTGGGGAAATTGTAATGGTATTGAATATAAAGCCTCTTTTTAACGTATAACATAGACAAGAAGAAAATATTACTTATAAAAGTTAACCTTAAAATTCAACATAATTAGTTTAAATTAAACGAAAAAGAGTTTAGGATTAATAAAATTAAAGAAATATAGCAAAAAAGTACAACAATAATGAAGTTTAATGATATTTAGAGAATCAATGATGACGAACAAAAGTGTCTTTGTAAGATGTTAATATAATTCGAAATGATATAAAAAGTATATCAAAAATTTTCTTTTAATTTATAGAATAAGATGTTATTAGTCAAAATTTGCAATAAAATCAATAATTTTTTTAATTTTGTAAAAAGTTAGGTTAAAAAGTGTCAAATTTGTATCTAGTGAGCTGTGACATGGTACTTTATAAAAAGCAATTCGTGTGTCAAAATAGGGCTTTTGACCAAAATCTTTTGAAGAGTTCACATCGCTCCGTACAATAAAAACAAAAGAAAAACCCAAAGCAACGCGATAAAAAAGAAAAATTGGTTACCTGTCAGAAAAAGTGAGGTTAATAAATGTTTATAATTCAAGAAGAACAACAATCTTAAAAGGTGGCTTTATCCAAAATTATCCATCCTATCCTGTGTTCCTGTTTGGACATCTCCAATCCCAGCTGTATTCCTGTATAAAAGTATCCAGATCCAACTATATTCGGCATAAAAATATCCATCCTGTTTCCTGATTTTGGTGTTATTTGGAAAAACGATTTTATAAAATCCCATATATTTTGAACAACTAAAATAAGAACGAAAAGCATAAATTGAATAAAAGGTACCATTTTAATTACTAAATATCGATATTTAAAAAGTTTAAACTATAAAAGGCCATATAAAGTTAGATTGAAAACAATCTAAACTTATAAAAGTTTAATTATGTTAGGTTAGGAGTTTAAGAAAATTTCATATCACACTTACAAATATTATTTTATAAAAACTACACTTACCGTATTACACCAAACAATTGTCCATGTACATATAAAGTTATCGTTAATTTTTTTTCCTTTAATAAATGTTTATAATTTTCATTACGTTCGTTGTCAATGATTTTATAAAAATCTAACCTCTTAGAGAACCCTAGAACCTGAGATAGATATTGGCTATAATTTCCTAGGTAATTAGACAGATGGCGCCCAACTACAATAACAAGATTTACAAAACACGTTCTGTCTAAATTTACGGAAGAAGGTAAATTAAATAAAAACTTTAATAATAAATATAAAAGAAAAATCACTTACCATTATAATATATATATATATATATATATATATATATATATATATACTATTCGAGAGTTATTAAAATGTTAGAAAATTGGGCGTTAGAATCATCTTCATAACTATTTCGGGGAAAAAGTTATAAAAGGTTGTGCCAGCTTAACAGTTAAGCTAGCACAACACAAATTTCTCGCAAACCACTTGAGTTACAAAATTCTAATTTGTGTTAGAAAATAGTTAATAAATAGTTAGAAAATACTGTAATATTTTCGGTTGATTGTGCCGAAACTGGTGTGTCAGTTTAACATACGTATGAAAACATTAAATATAAATTCATTCAAAAAAGTAATGTTTACGCATTTATTTAATGAGCAAAATAGTTCCTAAATGGCATAGAACTTAGGAAATAGAAAACAATTTTTTTTATTTTTTTTTGTTTTTTCTTGGCTTTAGTATGCTTATGGGTATCATGTAAGTAAAAACTAAAAAGAAAATACAGGGCTCTTGAGGAAGAACAGCTAAGCTGATCTTGCGTCGTTTAACCTATTTTACAATTTTATAATATTACGATATATTACAATATTATTATAATATATTAATTTTTAATGTTCTTTTTCTAAATTGTAAATTGTAGGTTAATAAAGACGTATGTTATTATTATTTTTGCGGATACACGCTTGGCTTGGTTTTCAAGCTTTTCCAGGCTTTATCAAAAGCTTGAAAAAGCTAGTTAGTAATAAAATCGTAACTTATGGTTTTGATTCTGAGAAAATATTAGTCAAAAACAATTTCGATCCTTAATACTTCTTTTTTAAAGTTAGTTTGCAAACCGCCGAACCTAATTCGATGTGTTGTAAATTATTTTTATCTCTAACTATTCAAAATTGCGATTTTCGCTTTCGATCAGGTTCTTGTCTTTTTGGTTCGGTAATCGGGGACCCCTAGGTACGGGCCTGAATAAACCCAAACTTTTCATGTAGAGAAATAAAGCTCCCAGAATCGGGAATGTTAGCAGCTATACAATGTATACCATAATGAAATTAAATGACTTCAATTCAGCATAAAATTTACAGGTATTTTATTGCTAGTTTTAGTACTCGACTGAGCTTGAGTAATAAACTCAAGAGTGTCTACGATTTTATTGTTAGGTCGTATTACACAGAAAGGAATCGTTTAAGTAGTGTAATGATTTACTTTTTGATTTTATGTCTTTTTCCGATTCAACATAATGTAAGGCATTTTTAAAAGTAGATATAACTAGTTATAACACCGAGCAAAAATATTTTTATAATTTTCTTAGATGAAAAGTTTTACAAAGATAGTCCACGCGCTCTTCCTCCCTCATCCACTCTTCGTCCCATTCATTCATCGTTTACTTCCTCTCCAGATTTTTGGCCTCTGTTGTGTCGCCATGTACTTGATCGTATAGCCTACTTCAGGGGTCCCAACCTACGGTCCGCGGGCCACATCCGGCCCGCGAACACATTTTTACCGGCCCACGGGTAACTTACAAACCGATTTTTTTTTTATTTTGTAATGAACCTATTTTTCGTGGGTGTATGGGCGGGATAGGGCCAGAACGTTTACCTAGGTCCTAGATAGACCTTCTGAACTGAAATATTGTTGGCCCCCCTTGTCTCCAAAAATTTACAATGTGGCCCTTGAGTAAAAAAGGTTGGAGACCCCTGGCCTACTGTATTCTTTAGCCAACAGGTGGATAGGAGGCACTCCTGTTATTGCCTGGGTTGCCAGTGCTGACACAGTTCTGTAGCCGCAATTTATTCTTAGCAGTATTTGCACATCCCCAACAAGTCATTCATAAGTTTCAAATATTCCGTGCCCAAGGATGAAGTGAGATAGATATATAAAAGTCCAGAACATGGCAACGAATTTATGCTTCGATGCATGGGCGTACCGTTACAGAGGGAAATGGGATGTGACACAATATATTTTTTTTTTTTTAACGATTTTAAGTTTACCGGTTACATAGGAAATTTAAAATACTAATGAAAATATATTTACTTAATCAAATTAATCGTAAA
Organism: Crepidodera aurea; assembly: GCA_949320105.2. Lineage (NCBI taxonomy): Eukaryota > Metazoa > Arthropoda > Insecta > Coleoptera > Chrysomelidae > Crepidodera > Crepidodera aurea. The sequence goes on from OX439475.1 coordinate 66,393,146, forward strand.
AAATTTAGGATCAGTTATTTCGCTAGTCCGCTCTGAACACCTAGTGTTCGTCAATGCAGGATCAAGGGCAAATTCATCATTTCCTTGCAAATGTGTCGATGTTGTTTTTATCAGGCTATTTGGGATTGAGGTAGGAATAGGTAACTAACTACAAATTAAACACTGATGAATTATTAGTTGTATCATCCTGAAATAAAAAAAAATAATGTTGGTATAGTAGGAACCTTCTACGGTTAGATAAATCCTGAAAAATATATAAACTGTTTTAATCTTATCGAACCTATAACAGAAAAAAATTAGTTAGTAAATATCAACTAACGAAAACGTTGGCAGAAGTAACAAATTTCTACATCTACTATTTTTTTATTTTATTTTTTCTCTTAGTTAGTTTTATATTTGGGTTTTTCAACTGATTTAGTTTTTAAGAAATTTTGAGGTCACTTGTATTCTTTACATTTTATATTTTGGTATTTCGTATTTTTTTTGTAATGGCGTAGCTACAAGCTATAATAAAATTGTAAAACTTTTGTAAACTATATTTCAACAAATAATTTTAATAAATAGTAATACATTTTTTTATCTTTCAGTTTTCTTTAATATTTCCTTGCGGTGTGACAACATTCTAAAATATCTTAATTTTGCATTAATGATAAAGTTCTGAATTCATATTATTTTTGATCAAAGCTAGAATATTTATAATTCTAAACTAGCTTGAAAAATATTAAAATAGAATTATTGGCGCCCTCTAACCCTTCAAATACTTCATTAAATGTCTATTAGGAAAGCTGGAACTCACACCTGAAAGTAAAAGTTTCATATGCTCAATTTTTTTCTTTTATTATTAATAAATCATTTTTAAAAAAAAAAGTAAGTATTCTGAGCTAGTAAAATAAAAAGTAAAATTAAAATAACTTAACGATACAAATTTGAATAAAATTGGTACAAAATTTCACAAAAATCAGACTAAAACTAAAGGCTTAAAAGGTTATTAAAATTTTTCAAGGGGTTCGGTTTGCTCTTAACAACAAATCCTTAGCGTATGTCACTCACAGTCAAATAAATCGAAATCGAACAAATGGTAAACGGACAAGTATATTTAGGTTTTAGTATAGTTTAATATAGTGAAAGCACTTTCATTTATTTCTGTGAATATCTCACAGTAGATACAGTTTTGAGTTCGAAAGACAAGCCAATAATATTTCAGTATACCAAATTCCTTTAAATAGGCGCGAAACATGTCAAGCGTTAAACAGTCATCTGATTTGTTAGAACGAATTAATTTCTGGAATATTCCACCCCTACAATAGAAACAGAGAGAGGCGAAAAAGGTTTGTAAGCGCGTACTCAAATAAAACAAAAACTTTTGTTCAGTCTGCCGCTTAGATTTTAAAGTAAATTCAGAGCCGCAACGCTCAATTCCAATTTAAATTCCTATTTCTAATTCATACAATTACTTTAGCGTTTCGCCACCAACATAATTATCATATTGTGTAAACGAAATTTATTTTTATCGTTAATATAAAGAAGTGTGCTTTTTGTATTCATTTCTTCGCAAATGATAAGAAGATAGCTTTCAACTTCAGATATAGTCCACTTTAGATACTAGATACTAACAATCAGAAGCCTATTGCAATTCTACAAGTATAGTGAAAGCACTTTCATATGACAACATAAACACAGTGCATGTTTGAAAATATAGTCCTGCAGGCTGTCTATAATTTTCTCAGCAAGATTTTATTGCACTGTAAAGAAATTAAAACTATTTCGTAATTTCGCGATAATGTTTAACTAACCAGTTTCTAAGTTGTTTCCATTTCTTGTCCTCTGCTTAGTCTAGCAAAGAATTTCATTTACCGTGTACAAAATCGACGACATATTTAGTTTTGGCTGTAACTGTTTTGGCCGAAACTTAGGCCATTATCTGCCCAGCGAGATTGTGGGGATCGTTGAATTTGGGTCGAGAAACACTGTAGGAGGTTGGTTTAATGTAAATCATTCTCTAATGTTCGCAATATGAAAGCGAAGGAAATTAAATGAAAAATGATAAACACAATTACATACAATCCACAGTAGACTGGGCGACAAGAAGATTTGATTAGGAATAATGTATCATCAGTACAGTTCCGTTTAGAAATATCTTTAAATGATTCGGAATTAGATTTGAGTATAACTGTTTAAATGTAAATAGATTTTATTTCCATTTTGAGATATCTCTGATGTTTGATATATTAAGACTGATCACTATTGATAAACCATTAATAGACTGGTTCGACATTTTTCGTAATTTGTTTATTTCAACTAAAATCGAGAGATTTTATGATGATAAAAATGATGACAAAAATTTCGACTGCAATTACGTCCGCTATAAGCATTAGAAAACCAAGGATCAGAGCGAGGCTAGAAAACGTACCTGTGCGCGAGATTAGGCCGCGTTACGTCATTAGCCCGCAAACGTAGGTGATAGTTTACTTGAATCCGTATACCAACATTACTACCCGACGCAGTGTGGCGGAGCTTGTGTCTGGCTACTGACGTAACGCGACCTAGTCTCGCGCACAGGCACGTTTTCTAGCCTCGCTCTGATCCTTGGTTTTATAATGCTTATAGCGGTCGTAAATCTTAAAATTTGCAGTCGAAATTTTTGTCATCATTTTTATCATCATAAAATCTCTCGATTTCAGTTAAAATAAAAATTGTCGAACCAGCCCATTGTCGGGTAAAATTTTAAAACTAAATACTTATTTACTACTAAATTTCATCCAACGATGTCCTTTAAGTTATTCTGACAATAATATATACACAAACTCGTACACTATACTCTGCATTCAATTTCCAATTACAAATTGAACATATTCATTTCATTTCATATTATTACATTCGTCGCCCTAGCACTAGAATGGAAAAGGGGTATTCAAAAATACAAATAATACTAATTTTAATAAAGTTTAAACCCGCAGATCGCCGGCACTGCAACAATAAAATTAAACGCAATTAAAAAAGTCAAAACTATCTCAGCCAAACTTCGTAATACGTAACGATTGAAAATCAACCAATCATCGCGCACTTGACATATCACGCAACTCCGCTTCGAGAATTCTTGAATGTTTTCACCACTTAGAGCCGAAAAATGGAGCAGTAGTCTAGGGCAGCAGAACTAAGCTGGCCAGTACAAAGGCAAAATAGCGAAAATCCAAAGACTAGCCTGGACAGGTGCAATGAGAACGTGCCCAACGGCCATAGACGTAACTCTAAGCCTTACATCCCTCCATATAGTAGTGAAGAGTATAGCAATAAGGACAACCTAAAGAATGACCAGAGAAGGATCAACCAAACGCAAGTTTCGATTCCTTCTTGGAAATCACCAAACCTGGGACATGCCCCAAGATGAGATGACAAAGAAGTTTAGCTTTGTAAAAGAATTCAACACAAAGCTAAGTAACAAAAGCGAATGGGACAAAGATACCGTCCCAAAACTCAAGAGAAGTGTCATTAAATGGTACACAGATGGTTCTAGAACAACAGAAGGAACAGGAATAGGAGTATATGGGCCTGGAACCAAATATTCCGAAAGTTTAGGCAAATCTCCGAGCATTTTCCAAGCTGAAATATACGCCATCGGAAAATGTGCCCAGTTCAACATAGAAAGAAATTTTCGCAGCCAAGCAATTAACTCCAAGATGGTTTGGGAGTGCCTATAGAATCTAAACGAACTAGGCAAGAACAACACTGTTACCTGAACCCTTCTGCGGAATAAGCGCCAGTACAATAAATAACAAAAGATCCCAATACTGGATAGAACTACAAGGAATGAGGCAGGCCAAGACACTACTGGGAAACTATAACCAGAAGAGATCTAACGACTGCAACTGGTATCCTAACAGGGCACTGCCGACTGAGAGGCCACCTAAAGAAACTTGGATTAGTAGACAAAGAAGAATGCAGATTTTGCGAGGAAGAGGAGGAAACCTCTATCCACATTCTCTCAGAATGCATTACCATGCAAAATCCAAGGGTACGATACCTCGGAGAATATCAAATAGAAGAGGAAGATCTACCTAACCTGAAGCCTACCTACATCCTGAACTTTTTGACAGCAATAGGACTGGAGGAGCTGCTCTAATCGTTGATACATCCTTAACGATTGGGCAGCAATAGGGGACACAATAGATCTTATAGGTCGCAGTGTACAGACTCCCCCATCACAGATAGATAGATAGAGCCGAAAATAAATAATCTAAAAATCAAGCAGTCTTCAATCAGCATCCATCAACTCTCTGCTCGTAGATCGATGTAATAGTATATTACGTAAGTAACAAGTGTTGTAAGTAGCATATTACGCACGAATGGAAAAATTACGCACGAAGCAGCGTAGCGGCGACTGCGTAGTTCCATGCGTACGTAACTGCTTTACAACACGCATTACGTACTATACTTTTTAAATATAAAATTTACGTTTCTAATTAATTTCATAGTAATGACAGTGTTAAAAGTGTTATGTTGACTAAATAGATTTATTTGTATAGTAGAACCCACTTGTTTATGAGAATGAAAAAACGTTATAAAAATACAAAGGATACCGCCAATAGAAGGAATGCTGATGAATCTGGACATTTTTGAGCAGTTTAATGTCGAAAACACCATACACTGTCCATATACATAAAAATAAAATAATATTTTGGCTATTAGGACCACTGTGTAAAGATTCAATAACCAACTTAGCTGGATATCGTTATAGGGGAGAATGACGTATAATTATTTAATATGAATTTAAATTTTAATTTCTATAACGCATATTAGATTTGAATAGGGGTTGATATCTTCATTTTTTGATCTCTTGTGAGATTAACAAACGTTACTAATTAAAATTTTGTCTCAAATTTTAATTCTAAAATTAAAAACACAGCGAATAAAGTCATAAATATTATAAATTAATTAAGCTTACCTACCCTATCTCAATCCTCACCATCGGATTCACTGTCATCAACATTGATAATAAATTGGGTCGGACTCGTTACATAAGAATTTTCTTCTTTGATGACATGTTTGATTTTTTTCTGCCAATCATCAGCTGAAATTTTGTTAATTTCTTCTTTCACCAAATTTGCAACCAACCCTTCAAATTTGGGAAACACGTTATGATGCCTTATTCTTTTTTTAAGTGTTGTCCCCAAATTAATTCTATGGGGTTAAATACACAAAAATAGGGCGGAAGGCGCAATACCTCGTGGCCCCTTTTTGATGCCATTTCATCAATAAAGAATTTTTTTCAAATGATTGTGTGCCTAATACTTGAAGCAATTGTTTTTTTGTATAATTTTCTTCGAAATAAAGTTCATGATTTCTTAAAAATTCCTGAATCTCAGACTTATTTGAGTTGGTATTGGGTACTTTTTCTATTAAGCGGGAATGATATGAAGCATTATCCATTACTATGATGCTATTCTCTTCAATATTGTTTAACAGCTGATTTTCAAACCAATGTTCAAAACTTTCTCCAGACATATTTTTGTGGTAATCTAAATTACAATCTTTCAAATTTTTTCCAGAGAGTTTGAGGCAATTTTGTACCCACCCTGAGTCCGATCCACAGAGAAGAATTGTAAGTCGAGTTCCCTTGTTACAAGGAACATTTACTGAACATCTTCTTGTTCCGTCAGTCCATCCTTTCTTTAGCGTATCGTGGGTATCGAACCACGTTTCATCTAAATAGTATATTTTTCTGTTACTATTTCGAGATGCCTTAATTTTTTCCAATTTTCCATTTTATGATCCTCTGGCTTTCCATTATTACAGTCCTCTTGTGGATAGTTTGGTATTTAAATCCAATTTTCGATATCCAACGCTGTGTTGTGCTTTTAGAAATTCTTAAATCTGGCCTTTTACTTTTTAGTAAAGAAAATATACTATCCACTGTTGGGAACTCATTTGTTTGGTAAGATTCATAAATAATACTACCAATTAATTTTGATATTGAAGGATCTAAAGTTTTAACACATCCTTTATCACACCTCTCTTTACGATTTTTTGGACCATTCTTTATAATTCTATAAAGAGTGCTAATGGGAACATTTGTTAAAAAAGATGTTTTTTCAATGGCACTCCTTTCACCTTTGGAAGTTACAATATTCTTATAAACATTTATACATATGGTTTGGGCATCTTTACAAAGATATTGTTTTTTCGAGGTGGATATTTCTTGATACTCTGAAGTTCTTTCACCAAAAATGTTCTCTTGCTCATCGGAGCTACAGGAATCTTTGGGACTACAACCTCATACCATATAATCCATTGGAATATCATTTAATGATTGTTCCGATTCTTTAGATCCACTTAAAGAAACTGTATTTTCCCAAGGACGAAACATATTGAAATTGACACCGAATAAATAAATAAGAAGTACACTGTAACAATGTTTCAAAATAAAAAAAGTATGTATATACACGGAAGCCAAGAATAATATTAACTGAAATAAACTAACGCCACGAATCACCTACCACCTACTATTCACTAAATCAAAAATCAAGTGCGAACACAAGCACAGTGTATCACTGTATGAATATTTTCCTAGCCCCCACTACTGAAGACAATATTTGTCTAACTTCTACTTCCTACTTTAATTGCAGAACAAAATGATCCCACTTTATACAAGTCGCTAATACTGACAAATCCACTTGTCGGCACATCTACATGCCGCTAATACTGACAAAGCCACTTGTCGGCACATCTACAAGCCGCTAAAGTAACCTGTCTGCACATCTGAGAATTTTGTTTCTGCAATTGAAAATTTAAAAACTATAACCACACTTCCATTGTCGCCTCTTATGAGTGTAACCTCACACCCCATAGTTTAGTTAAATTAATTTAAGACAAAATTTTAATTAGTAAAGTTTGTTAATCTCACAAGAGATCAAAAAATGAAGATATCAACCTTTATTCAAATGCGTTATAGAAATTAAAATGTAAATTCATATTAAATAATTATACGTCATTCTCCCCTATAACGATATCCAGCTAAGTTGGTTATTGAATCTTTACACAGTGGTCCTAATAGCCAAAATATTATTTTATTTTTATGTATATGGACAGTGTACGGTGTTTTCGACATTAAACTGCTCAAAAATGTCCAGATTCATCAGCATTCCTTCTATTGGCGGTATCCTTTGTGTTTTTATAACGTTTTTTCATTCTCATAAACAAGTGGGTTCTACTATACTATATGTATTTATTGAAACCATTAAAAAATGTTTAAAATAACACCGTTATTAAAGAATAGCAATAATTGTCCATTATAATTTATTAACTGACTGACATTTGTGTCAAACTTTTATGTAATGTGCATTGCTTAAATTAGCATTATTATTATTAATATTTTAAATAATAGCCCAGTTGTCAGAGAAGGATATTGACCAAAAGTTCGCACAAAATGTCATATCGATGAAACTTGGCATTTAAGTACTAGAAACGGTGTAGAAAACAATAAAAAAATCTTTGCTGCTCTAAAGTGTATGCTAACTTCACAGTTTCGCAAATAAAATCGAAAATTTGGTTTTTCCATTATATATAGCACCACGTGAAATAGCGGAAAATTTTACTAAAAAGTAATATTAGTTATTAGTTATTTTAAAAAAGAAAATAGAAATTGCGTCGAATGAATGTTGTAAAAAAAATGATCATTTTAAAACATAGTTTTTATAAAACAGAGATAATGTTCATCATTTTAATTATATTTAAATCAAAAGTAAAAGTTTAATGATGATAAATATACAAGGATTTTTTTTGTTATGCCTCTATTAATAGATATTTTCATTTTTATAAAAATCAGTGAGAATTTTAGAAATTATAACTTCCGGTCAAATTTTCTATGCGAAAACAGAAAAAAATTAAAAACAAATGACTTCCTGAGAAAGCTTAGAGTCTCCTCTTTAAAACGCTTTCTTTTTTTTCTTTGCGTACATTTTAGACAAAGATACTTTAGTTTTTCCGAACGCCTCGCCTAGATATTTGTTTTCAAGGGCTGGGCGCGCTTTCTTATTTTTAATAATTTTTATAATATTATTTTTTAGTAAAATTTTCCTCTCTTTTACGTGGTGCTATTAGTTTTTCGAAATTTGTTTTTTTTTTCGAGATATAATGATAAAACCATTTTTTCGATTTTATTTTCGAAATTGTAAAGTTAGCATACACTTTAGAGCAGCAAAGATTTTTTTATTGTTTTCTACACCCTTTCAAGTACTTAAGTGTCAAGTTTCATCGAGCTCACTTTTGTGCGAGGTCAAACTCTCTGACAACTGGGCTATAAAACTGTTCGGTTCTTTTCTTTTTCACATGCGCTTTCCATTTGAGTTCGGTGTCAAGAGTCATGCCAAGATACTTAGTATTGTTACTAAATGGTACTAGATCGTCCCTGATATATAGGGATGATGGATTGACTAGTCTTTTGTTGGTAAATTTCATATGGATTGATTTGGTTTCGTTACGCTTGACTTTCCATTGTTTAATCCGTTCAAGTAGGGTTAAACCTTTTTGTGTTCTCCTTTTTGAAATATAGGAACTATTATTCCTATTTTCCTAACTTCTGACACATCTTCATTCCAAGAGTTTCACGAATATCTTTATAATTTTATTCTTTTATCGAAAAGTGTTCAGATATTTTAAAGTACCCCTTACAGCAGCAAAATCCTATATTATAAAAACTGTAATATCAAGAAGAATTAAAAAATGGCACACTATTATGTCATTATGGGCGACCTTGAATATTCGAAAATTTTCAAAATATGCTTTAATTTTTTCTCTTAATATTTTTTTCTATAAAGGAATATTTGGATTTCGTACTAATGCCGCACCCTGTATATCTTGCGATTTTTTCTTTTATCCTAAATTTTACGTTTTATGATAATAATAATAATAATAATAATCTTTATTTGCAGCTACATATAATAAAAACAACAAAAAATAAAAAATAAAAATATATAAATATCGTACCCACAGTAACTACAAAATAGAGCCGACAAACAGTAAAAACTGATACAAAGTGTCGGACCTAGCAAACAAAACAAAAATAAACAAGATAAACAAGATTTAAGATAAACAATAATTTATCTAAAAGCACATTGCACTATATAGTAGTTTTAGAGAGAAAAAAATGTTATGCTGGAGAGTTATATAAAATTCTTTTATATTCTTTTGAAAAATGGCTGATTCCAAATTGTTTAATTGACTGGGGAATACCATTGTATAGCTTGTAAATATTATATGAAAACGACCTTTGAAACATACAGGTACGGTGTGGTGGGGGAGATATGTAACCACGAGAACGAATATTGATGTTGTGAACATGCGACCTATAAACAATTTTGTTAAACAGATATGGTGGAGACTTGAACATAATAATTTTATGAAATAAGGTTGCCATGTGTAATTTTCTTCTAGAGGACATATTCAGCCATTTAGCATCACGTAGTTTATGAGTTACTCTATCAAATTTTTTGATACCGTAAATAAACCTTAAGCACGATTTCTGTACTCTTTGAATACGATTAAAGTCAATATTATCTATACAAGGACCATATACGCTGTCACAATAATTAAAATGACTCAGTATAAGTGTATCACAAAGCAGGATTTTAACTGAAATTGGTAAACTGCGTCTATATGGAAATAACATCTTTAAATTAGCATACGATCTTTGTATACACTTTGTAACATGCTGTTTGAATCTAAGCTCACTATCTAGTTCGATACCTAAGTTTCTAGCAACTTTAGCAAACGGCAAAATTGTATCTTCTATTTTTATTTGCAGTTCATTTTCTACTTTATTTTTATGTTTGCCAAATACTAAAACTATAGATTTAGATGGATTAATTGAGAGAAAATGTCTTTTTGATTCAATGGACAGTTTGGTAAGGTCACTATTAATCATTAGATTGGCATGATGTATCTCTGAACTCAAAAAAGAGTATTTCAACTGTGTGTCATCTGCATACATGTAAGACTTGCAATGACTTAGGACATTATGAATGCTACAAGTATACAGTGAAAACAGTATTGGTCCCAAAATTGACCCTTGTGGCACTCCACAGGAAATAGATTTATTATCCGACCTACCTACACTAGTCTCGACAAACTGACACCTACCACATAGATAACTTCTAAAAAAATTTGTGACATTGTTAGAAAAACCTATGTACTTTAAAATAGCTAACAAAATGTGGTGATTGATAGTATCAAATGCTTTCGAGTAGTCTATTAAAGTCAAAACTATTGTCTTTCCATGATCTATATCTCTAAATATATCGTCAGTAATATCTAGCAAAGCTGTGTTGCAGCTGTAACCTTGGCGGAATCCTGACTGATGTGATGGTAAAATTTTATATTTATTTATATGTAGATTAATTTGAAACTTAATAATTTTTTCAATAGTTTTTGATAATACAGGTAGGATGGCAATCGGTCTTAATTCATTGAAACTGCTTATATTTTTCTTTTTAGGTACAGGTATAACTTTAGAAGATTTCCATTGTTTTGGAAAGGTACTGTTCTCTAAACAAAAATTTATAATATGTGTCATGTAAGGCAGTATATAAGGACAACATAATAATAACATTTTTAGTTGCACATGATCAGGACCCACAGCATTAGACTTAATATCCAGCAAATATTTATATACAATATTTTCATCTATTAATTCAAATTCAAATAAATCCGTAATATTAGCTTTCATATTTGTATGATAGAAATGTAATAATTCATTATCTGGTAACTGTACATTTGCAGAGGGCAATAAAAAATGATCATTAATATCATTCGGTTTGTTCAGATTATCAGGAAGGGTATTGTTTTTAGGTTTGCTATAAATATTGAGATCGTTTAATTTTTTCCACAAATTATTTCCTCTACTATTAGTGGCAAGAAATTGAAGATATCCCTTTTTTTCATTACTGATTGCAGTGTTAGTAAAATTCCTTAGATTTTTATAGTAATCCCAATGATGAGGGTTTTTTGTTTTTTTGAATTTTTTAAATGCTTTATTGCGTAATTTAATCATAAGTTTAATATTGTCGGTAAGCCAAGGAGGTTTAGGTTTTTTTGTTTTAAAATCCCTAAGCGGTGCCAGATCATCAAATATCTTTAGCAACGTATTTGTAAAATATGTTACCATTTCATTTACATTCTCTAAATAAAAAATATTATTAAAATCTTCCGATTGTAAGCGACAATACAACAACTCTTTGTTAATATTTGTTAAATTTCTGGTCTTCATTACTTTTGTAGTGATTTCAGGCAAACTCAAATTAAGTTGACCAAATACTAGTTGATGGTCAGTGTCGTGCAATTCAATATTACCGAATTGATTTACTTCTAGATCATCTGAAACGATAATAACATCTAAAAGAGATTCCGATGTTCTTGTAATGCGAGTAGGTTTATCAATAATTTGTTTAAAATTGAATAAGCTTATAGTGTCATAGAATTTTATTACTTTATTATCTGATGTTTCTAAAAGATTAATATTTATATCACCACCAATAACTAGTTTTGAATAGCTTGAAATTAAATCTGCTACATTTTCTTCAAGGTTATTTAAAAAGTTGAGAATATTTTTTTTAGGCGGTCTGTAATAAACTCCCATTGCAAATGTATATTTATCAAATAGGACTCCGATCCATAATTGTTCAACATTTTCATTTGTTTTTATATTTAAGATCTCATATTTGACGTCTGCTCGTATATACATACATACCCCACCACCCACTTGCCTTTCTCTGTCACATCTTATTATATTGTATCCTGGAATTAACACATTAATGTCATAAATTAAATTTGTCTGCCATGTTTCTGAAACTCCAACTACAACATATTTTTCTCTCAAAACATGTTCTTTAAACCCTATAAAATTTTTAGTAAGAGATAGAGCATTATAGAATGCAAAAGAAAAATATTTCATTTCATCAATTAAACAAACAATCAAAATAAACAGAAGTATTAAATTTTAGTACTTAATAATTTTAAAACAAAAACAAAAAGGAATTATAAAATATACCTAATAATGGTCAGTTCAATTTGGTTCGAGCAACACACTTGGAGAACCATAGGCGGACCACAAATTATTTTGCTTATTGATTTTTATTATGTTGCCTTCTAGTTCTTTTCGCTGGAGGCAGTTCTTTTGGCGACAGATCTTTATTTTTAGGATCGTTTTCGGCTTCGTTATCAGTAGTGGTTACATCACTTTCACTTTCTACTTCGTTTCTCACTTTATCGAACTCACCTTCTATTTCTTTCAAATCGCTTACTGTGTAAGAGGCTCCGTCAACAAATAAGGTATTGCGCTTAATTTTTGCTTCCTTCCCCAACACCTTAGCTGCCTTTAGATGCTTATTCAAAATTTTCTGATTGTGTCTGTCTTGGTAACATAGATCGTTGGCAATGAAAATTTTTTCACCAAGATTTTTTAAAGATGCAATATTTTTGAAAATTTCTTGTTTGATAAGATAAGATGTAAACTCTAATTTAACAGGATTACCTTTTTCAGATTTCAATGTGTAAATATTATTCACATCAGATATTTTTATATTAATTTGAAGCAACTGATTAAGTTTATTTATGACTGAGGTGAGTAGATCATCTTCACTATACTTTAAACCAAACACAACTATATTATTCTTTCTTTGAATCCTTTCGAGATATAAAATTTTAGTTTGAAGTTCGGTGTTTAATTTTTCCAATAGCTTAATTTTTCCTGTTTGTAAATCAATCTTATCCAATAATTATTTGTTTTCTTCAATTGTGTTTTTCTTTATTTCTTCTTTTACATTTTTGATTTCATTTTGAAAACCAAGTAGCAATTTGTCATAAAGTTCGTTGTTTGATATATCATAATTTGCTTTTTCCATTTTCTTGCTTCAACTTATAGGTACGCCAATGGTACTCTGAACTCCATAAAAACTGGTTCTCGATAAGAATAGCCTTTGAATTTTTGATAAATGAATAAATAAATGCAAATATATTGCAATTGACAATGACTGGTAATGCTCCCTTCGTTTAAAACTACTTCCTAAGAAGGGATTTTTGAAATGGCACTTGTACGTTTTTTAACGACGTTTGAACTCGTATTTTTACACTTAAATTTGAATATTTATCGGAGATAATTTTTAAACGTGTTCACCATTCACAACTACTACTACTCTACTGATAATTCTAAAATTTTTCAAAAAGTGCCTACCTATATTTGAATATTTATTTCTATTTCATTTCTACGAATTTTTTAATATCCTTGACCATTTTTCTTTTTCTGTGCTCGAATCATACAAATTAACTCATTACTTCCGAAATGCCGTGTACTTTTCTTCGTTGTTCCGCTTTTGCTCCAAAATATCAATATTGTCCGAAGCACCCCAACTGGGAATCCGCGTTAAATGATCCTTTAAAATTGAACGAGAATGCACCTGTGATCTGATCCGGTTTTGAGCTCGATGTGAGCGGGGTATATGTATTTCTGAGCGTTCTGAGTCATCTGTTCTGTTAGTTTAGCTATTCCTTTTCAAATAGATCAGCGGCAATCGACGGTAGCGATTGGTGGCTGAATAGAAACCCCACAAAGTAGAAAAAACGATTTTCATTGTGAAACTGGCAAATTGGATTCAAGAATATCTAAGATTATAAAATACAGAATGATTTGAAGAAAATGAGCCGAAATAAGGAAATAACTGCTTTTTAGAAAATGCAATTTTACTGAATTACGAAGTATCTGCTAATGTTGATTTTGCACTATTGGGAGGTGATTGAATTCATTAGGACTTTTGTAAAGGGACCAAATAATTTTCTATATATGAAAAGTTTGCATTATACGGGTGATTCATAGCTATTGGGCCATAGGCTAAGGCCAGCTTATTTGGACCAAAATATGGCGGTAGGACCAAATATACCTTAATAAAATATTATCGTGTTTAAGCAAAAGTACCAATATTATATACGTAGAAATGATGTTTACGTACATTAAGGTATATTTGGTCCAAATAACCTGCCCTTAGCCCATGTCCCAATAGTTATGAATCACTCTGTATATATTCGAAAATTCCACACCTAACATTTTTGACCAATAATTAAGAGCCTTTATTTTATATCGTTACCGTAGCAACTAAAAAAAATTCCGGAAATTTTTGTCTCCTCCTTGGGGGAAGGAGCATGAAATTATAATGGAAATTTTTTGACGTTTACAGGTAAAATGACATTTTCTTCAGATTATGTCGAATCCTTTTGAATTGACATACAAAAGCCTACTATATAAATTTCAAAACCATCAAACACCGTCATAATCCTAGTATTTTTTTAATAATATTTCGGTGTGAAATTTTCTTACCAAATACCATTCTAGCTTCAATTAAAAACAGAAATTTTTTTCTCGAACACGAATATTTTTTAGAAAATTTCCAGTAATAATCGAAACTCTAGTGGTATTATAGGTGAAAATTTTAAAAAAATATGTGAATGTATTATTGAATACAGTATTTTGTCAAATTTTGATTAGATAATTAGGAAAATAGTTTTATTTATTTTTTGTTATAAATTCCATTCACAAATAATTATATTTCATTAAGTATTTCATGGTCTATAAATACTTTATCTGAAAAGCAATAAAACGAAAATAATTTATTTTGCTGAAAATTTCACACCGCCATTTTAAACCAATCAGAGTCTATTTTTTTTGGTTACCATGGAAACGTAAAATATCTCCAGAAATTTTTATCCTCCTGGGTCCCCTGGGCGAAATTAATAAGTGGACATTCTTATGTCAAAATAATGACACATGTAATGGACTTGACATTTTGGTTAAATGAAAATTAAAATTTTTTGTTTAATTTAACTAATAAATGTTTTAAAAAATCAAAATGAAAAATGTTCTTTGGTGAGTAAGAAAGGACACGCGTATTAACTAAATGTATATGCTTAAGTAAATAAATATAATATTTTGAAACAATTCGGTTATTAATTTTATAAATCCGAGAAAACTTGGTAGACACATTGAGTAAATTCTTATGTATTGTACCAAACATATTTTCCTCTGCATTTTGTAAACTGCACTCCAAACTACATCCATCAATGAGGTATGTCAAATATTTTAAATATGGGCGATACACTTTGAGATCACAGGGTTGCTACAATGTTTGCATAACGTATATTTTTAAACTTTTTCCATATTAATTCGATTTACCAAAATTTTTTTAATAATGAAACAAAAACACTGTGACAAATTACATTTATATGTTATTATTCTGCACTGCCAATAAGTTGAACTGCCTGCAAAATAATCAAAGGTAATACCACGAGTCCTCCAAATTTAATCTATAAAATTTCAGAGGACGAGTCGTATTTGAAAGGATTATTTTTTTCATCTGTCAAACCAGTCAGATTTTGTGGTTTCAGCCAATAACATCTCAGGATCCTAACCAATCATTGTGTTTTATACTGATAAAACCGCTTCTTCGTATTTGTTTCTTGATTAAACTGTGTTTACCTTTTTTGAAATGTCAAATGTAAACATTTAACAATTTTTATTTTACTAAAATGTATTGCAAATCTATGTTAATAACCAAATTTCAAAATGTATTTGTAAACTAACCTGTTTTTATTAGTTGATTTCAAAACGCCTTTAACATTTTTACATACCTCACTTCAACACTAAACTTAAAATTAATTAAATTAAGAAAGACTTCATTTCATTCTTCTTCTTCGCTTTTATTTACGGCGCCGTTTCGCGGGGTAGCCAGTCAAAAAATCGCCTTGGTGGCTCTGTATGTAAAACTATAACAGCTCAGGTTTCAATTTAAATTGGTAAAGAAAATTTTCAATATTTGTGTGTAAAGTGTCTTTTGCATAAATGACTATGTTCTCTGTTTAAAAAAATAATCCTTTCAAATACGACTCGTCCTCTGAAATTTTATAGATTAAATTTTTGATCTTCATACTCAAACGCCTTTATTTTAGGCAAAACCACTCAAACAAACTGATTTAAGATAAAATCACTCGTCCTGCGGACTCGTGATTTTATCAATCAGTTTGTTTTCGTGGTTTTTCCAAATAAAGCCGTTTTCGTGAAAACCAAAAATTTAATCGATAAAATTTGGAGGACTCGTGGTATTACCTTTGATTATTTTTTGAATCATTTTGTATTAAAAACAGAGAACATAGTCATTTATGCAAAAGACACTTTACACACAAATATTGAAAATTTTCTTTACCAATTTAAATTGAAACCTGAGCTGTTATAGTTTTACATACAGGGCCACCAAGGCGATTTTTTGACTGGCTACCCAGTGAAACGGCGCCGTAAATAAAAGCGAAGAAGAAGAATGAAATGAAGTCTTTCTTAATTTAATTAATTTTAAGTTTAGTGTTAAAGTGAGGTATGTAAAAATGTTAAAGGGTTTTGAAATAAACTAATAAAAACAGGTTAGTTTACAAATACATTTTGAAATTTGGTTATTAACATAGATTTGCAATACATTTTAGTATAATAATAATTGATAAATGTTTACATTTGACATCTCAAATAGGTAAACACAGTTTAATCAAAAAACAAAAACGACGAAGCGGTTTTATCAGTATAAAACACAATGATTGGTTAGGATCCTGAATTGTTATTGGCTGAAACCACAAAATATGACTGTTTTGACAGATGAAAAAAATAATCAAACTGATTGATAAAATCAGTTTGTTTGAGTAGTTTTGCCTGAAATAAATGCGTTTGAGTATGGAGACCAAAAATTTAATCTATAAAATTTGAGAGGACGTGTGGTATTTGGAAGGGTTATTTTTTGAATCATTATGCAAAAGGCACTTTACACACAAATGTTCATTATTTTCTTTATCAAACTAAATTGAAACATCAAAAAATATTGATCACTTATAGTTTTAAATACAGGGCCACCAAGGCATACGTGATTGCGTTTTGCTTAATTCGGATATACAGTTTGAGATTTGTCAGTTTTAAAGAGATTTATGGATTTTTAAGTATTTGGGTATTCAAAAACGGATGTTGTGTGTGTGAATAAACGAACAAACAGGTTAGTTTACAAATAAATTTTGAAATTTGTATATTAATATAGATTTGCAAAACATTTTAGTATAATAATAATTGATAATGCTACATAAAAGTTGTTAAATGTTTATATTTGACATTTCAAAAAGGTAAACACAGTTTAATCAAAAAACAAATACGAAGATGCGGTTTTATCAAAAGTAATACCACGAGTCCTCCAAATTTAATCTATAAAATTTCAGAGGACGAGTCGTATTTGAAAGGATTATTTTTTGAATCATTTTGTATTAAAAACAGAGAAAGACACTTTACACTCAAAAGTTCGATATTTTCTTTTACATTTAAACGCCAAATATTACAAACGTAATATAAGTTGCCTATCTAGTAGTAGGCATTTAAGATTATTTATTAAGTGTAACGTTTAGACGTTTTGACATTATGTTAGTTTTAAACGAATTTATGGATGGAGCTGTGTTGTATTGACAATAAACGAATAAAAACAGGTTAGTTTACAAATATATTTTGAAATTTGGGTATTAACATAGATTTGCAATACATTTTAGTATAATAATAATTGATAAATGTTTACATTTGACATCTCAAAAAAGGTAAACATAGTTTAACCAAAAAACAAAAACGACGAAGCGGTTTTATCAGTATAAAACACAATGATTGGTTAGGATCCTGAGCTGTTATTGGCTGAAACCACAAAATCTGACTGTTTTGACAGATGAAAAAAATAATCAAAGGTAATACCACGAGTCCTCCAAATTTTATCGATTAAATTTTTGGTTTTCACGAAAACGGCTTTATTTGCCTAAAATAAAGGCGTTTGAGTATGAAGATCAAAAATTTAATCTATAAAATTTCAGAGGATGAGTCGTATTTGAAAGGATTATTTTTTGAATCATTTTGTATTAAAAACAGAGAACATAGTCATTTATGCAAAATACACTTTACACACAAATGTTGAAAATTTTCTTTACCAATTTAAATTGAAATGATGAGATGTTATAGTTTTACATACAGGGCCACCAAGGCGATTTTTTGATTGGCTACCCCGCGGAACGTCGCCGTAAATAAAAGCGAAGAAGAAGAATGAAATGAAGTCTTTCTTAATTTAATTAATTTTAGGTGTTTAGGTATTCAAATTCTGGTATTTAATGAACAAAAGGTTAGTGTTGAAGTGAGATATGTAAAAATGTTAAAGGCGATTTGAAATAAACTAATCAAAACAGGTTAGTTTACAAATACATTTTGAAATTTGGTTATTAACATAGATTTGCAATACATTTTAGTATAATAAAAATTGTTAAATGTTTGTATTTGACATTTCAAAAAATTTAAACATAGTTTAATCAAAAAACAAAAACGACGAAGCTGTTTTATCAGTATAAAACACAATGATTGGTTAGGATCCTGAGCTCTTATTGGCTGAAACCACAAATACTGACTGTTTTGACAGATGAAAAAAATAATCAGTATAAAACACAATGATTGTTTAGGATCCTGGGCTGTTATTGGCTGAAACCACAAAATCTGACTGTTTTGACAGATGAAAAAAATAATCAGTATAAAACAGAATGATTGGTTAGGATCCTGAGGTGTTATTGGCTGAAACCACAAAATCTGAGTGTTTTGACAGATGAAAAAAATAATCAGTATAAAACTCAATGATTGGTTAGGTTTGTGAGCTCTTATTGGCTGAAACCACAACATCTGACTGTTTTGACAGATGAAAAAAATAATCCGTATAAAACACAATGATTGTTTAGGATCCTGGGCTGTTATTGGCTGAAACCACAAAATCTGACTGTTTTGACAAATGAAAAAAATAATCAGTATAAAACACAATGATTGGTTAGGATCCTGAGCTGTTATTGGCTGAAACCACAAAAAATGACTGTTTTGACAGATGAAAAAAATAATCATCAACAATTTTTCCAAAGCCACCTTAACTATTATTTGATTCATCTATGTATTTGGAAATGGCAATTACAGCATTTACAAATTAATTAAAAAACACGTCCCACCTACTTTAGAGTACCTAACAACTCCAAAATAAATTTGTTTTAAACAATTTTTACTAAATTTATTAAACTAAACATTGTTATTTTCACGATTTTATTTAGATACTTTAAAATTTTGAAGTGGTATAATTTTTGACATACCAACACACACTCATGGCCAACTAGCCTTTGCTTCTTCATGGCCTTAAATAACCTTAATGTCAAATTAAAATTAATTACTTTTAAGTTTTTTTAGGTGTGAAATTTTCTTACTAAATCCTCCACTTGCTTGGATTAATAATCGGAAATTTTTTCTCGTGCTCAAAAAATATTTCCGGTAATAATCCAAGCACTTGTTAGAGAATTTAGTAAAATATCGTCATCCACTGTACAGATCATATACACGGTTCTCAAAGGAGTAGACATTTTGCATATACTCTACCAAAACATATTGATTTTTGCTATATCTCAATATCCTTCTATAAGAAAAACATTTCTAAGATCGTTACAGGACCAATCTCTTGTGAAATTTGATTCCCACACGGTCAACATCAAATTCCAAACAATTACCGACCTGTTGAACAAGTCCTGAATTAACATAGAGGCCTACTCCAGTTTCGTTACTCACCCCGTAACCGAAAGGAAACTCCCGCTGGAACTCTCGCGGAACTCCCACTTACACATTCAGGACCGGCATGGCTCCATTCCAAATAATTCTATACTCTTGCAAGAAAATTTTTCTCAAAATATTGTTATACTAAATGTTTCATTTTTCTTTTGGTATACTATCAATTTTGAAACAAAACTTAGGGGTATACAGGAAAAAATGTATTTGAAATATTTTATTATTAATTAATTAATAAATGACAAAAGATACATTTTAGAGTCTAATCTTAATAATCATACTAATAATATTATGACAGGGTGACAAAACCTTAAACAGGATGTTCACTACATTACTCCCTCCAGTGGCAATGATTCAATAATTTCACTCCTTTACAATTTACTCTTTTGATTCTTCTTTGAAGTTTTCTTCTAAAATAAACTCCTTTCATTTGATCAATAGAGTCAATTTTTAAAAAATGTTTTTATTTCAACCAGCTTGGATTTAGAGAAAACCATTCAACTATAGACCAAGACCATAGAATAACTAATATTATCGAAAAAACTCTAGAAGAAAAAAGTTAGCTCTACTGTCTTCCTTGATGTAGCGCAAGCCTTCGATAGAGTTTGGCATGAAGGACTCAAACACAAAATGAATCGATTATTGCCAAAATAGTATGAATTATTAGCATCACATATATCAGAAAGATACTTTAGGAATAAATAGGCAGAAGCATACTCTAAAATTAAAGAAATTAAGGCAGGAGTACCACAAGGAAGTATATTAGGGCCAGTCCTATACCTATTATATACTAGTGATATTCCTGAATTAAAGCAAAATATAATTGCCACCTTTGCAGATGACGCCGCTATCATGGCAGTATGGAATACCCAAGAAAACTTCAAACATCATTAGATAGAATTAACAATTTGACCAATCGTTGGAGAATCAAATTGAATGAAAATGTAAATAAATAATACCAGATCCCTTATGCGAATTCAGCAAAGTATCTAGGTATTACTTTAGATGCGAGACTACGCTGGAAAGTCCATGTCAAAAAGAAACGTAAAGAACTTAACAAAAAATTCAGAAAAATGTATTGGCTGTTTGGAAGAAATTCTACCCTGTCATTATATAATAAAATATTGTTATACAAACAAATTCTGAAACCGGTATGGACATATGGTATCCAGATTTGGGGCTGTGCCAGTCAGAGTAATTTATTCATAATACCGAGATTCCAGAATTAAGTATTAAGGATCATAGTCAATGCTCCCTGGTACTGCAGAAACAGTGACCTCCACCGGGATTTGAGATGGACACTGTTAACCAGACAACTAACAAATTTACAAGAAGTCACGAACAACGACTCCACCAACACGTGAATGTCGAGGCCATCCAACTCCTGGACAACATTGATCCAGTAAGAAGACTCAAGAGGGAGAAGCCCTTTGAGTTAAAGTAAGTGAAAGTGACAGAAAAAAGCAGAGCATAATGCACAGTAGTGAATACACGTTAAGTAAGGTGTAAAAAAATCATCAGTACCAAAGGTAGGTACACTAGTAAGTAGAGTTTAGTTATCCAATCTTCAATCGTATTAATTTAAGTTGGACAAGAATTACTCATTGATCGTTATGTGATCAGATTTTAATATTAACAAATGCTCCGTAATGGGTATTTTAACAAATAATTTTTTTTAAATATTGCAACAAATACTCTCCCTTTAATATGCGTCAAGAGAAATAGTTCGGCTCTGCACTCAAACTCGGCACCTTCCGACTCCGAGACTGCCCGAATCGATGTACGGACAGCATCCGTGCTGCAGTTAACTCCTAACTCGAGATCGGGGTGTTGGGAGTTGCGCTTGGGAGTTTGGGAGTTAGGGAGTTTCGCGCTCTCCTTGGAATGTATCACGCGTACGATTATTTTCGATACAGTCCGGTGCAGCTGCATTCTAGGAAATACAGAGTGACAGGTACGAGTGATTTGTGAGTTTTAGTCAGATGTCGTGGGAGTTATGTCTGATTGAGGTTATATTTATGACGGTAGTTTGGGAGTTGTGAGAATTTCGGGAAGGTTAAGCTATGAATTATCCTACCAACTGCGCCAACTTTAAAATATGTTTTGATTTGTTGTAGTTGAGAGGCAGTTTGTGCTCGTGAAGTTGTGCTTTTATGTTGACGAATTGGATAACTACTATTTTATTTATAAAATTTTAATGATATTTAATACAGATGAACGTACATTGCTAAGGAACTTTTAAGTTTTTTGCTGACTCGAAGTAGAGGCAGTGTAATAAAAAAAATCAGTAGACATTTAAATTAATTTTTTTTTGTGAAATATAAACAATTTTAAATATCCAAATATTATTTCAATTGATTTAAATACATTTTCAAGTATTTTTTTTTTATAAATAAATCAAACTTAAAATCAAGTTACTTCATTATGGTACAGATCATAGCAAAATTTATAATATTTATTCATTTTCTCTATTTTCTATTTTAAAGTTTTTTTTTGCATAAACAATGTGAAATAAAAAGTAAAATGGGGAGAAATATTCTGTTGATACTTGATACATTTTTTCAAGAAATAGAGGTAATTTTTATTAACAAAAGTTTAACATTATTTTCTAAAAAAAACATATCCACGTGGAGGTGGACATTCATTAAAAAAGAATGGCCATTTTGTCAAGACTCTAACATGGTATAAAACATACTATAATTATTTTTGGAAGTGGTGATATTTCCATTAAATTAGAGTGTGGTTTTATTATCTTTTATACTTTCGCCCAAAAAGTATTTTGTTTTAATTTTATCAAGATGAAATATGGAAAAGATTATTAATAATAAAGAAAATAATACACAAATTCTTATGATAACTATCGCAATTATCCAACATCCAGATACCAAGGAAGTTTCAGAGTTCGACAGATATAGATTGCTAAACATGTTTGTATTAGATATTTTGACCCGTACCAGACTTTTTTCTTCCTTTTATTTTCATTGTGTATTGAAGATAAAAATTATAGGTACCTACTCATTTTGTTTCATCCGGCAGTATTTGTTTCAAGACGATAGATAGGTCGCCCGGGCGCGCCGTTGCCTAATCATATGGCCGCCCAGTTCACCTAACTTAAATCCATTGAATTTTTTCTACTGGGGCTATTTGAAAGAACTAGTTTACTCCAGACCCATACGTGACGTGGAACAATTGAGATGGCGTATTCACACTGCCGGTCAGAGAATCGCTGATTCGGGGGCTGTAACGCATTTGAAAAGGTCCTTGCTGAAAAGATGTCGTTCCTGCAAACGAGCGGATGGAAAACAATTCGAACTGACGAAGCCAAAAGGCAGAAACCGGTCGTAGGATGTCGAATCTGATAAATTATATTTCTTACTCGTTTGCTAACTTTGTATTAATCCCTTAAAGGGACACGAAGAAGAGAGTGACATCTTGACTAGAATCAGTCAAATAAAAACTTTGCAACACACAATGCAAATTGAGTATATGCAACACCCAATACATCGGGAATCCATGCATTGTAAAGTGTCAAAACTCTCTTCTAACCATAGATGGTAGCACATCTAAGAATCATTATTGTGGTTTATATTGTATGTTGATTAAATAAAACTGAATTATTATTTAATTTTTACATCTCATTGATTGCTTCTAAGTAATTGATTCGTTATTATTCATAATTATTTCATCTTAATAAGATAAAAATAAAACACATCGACTAAAGCTTCATGGGGACCCATTGGATTGTGAAGATTAGGTTAAATTGAAACACTATCGTCGACCACTAAACCAAAAAACAGATTTTAACACTCTACGCGCGTTTCGCCAACTATGTTGGCATCATCAGGAGTTGATGATAGACTAGATTAGATGGATAGATTAGGTTATTAAAAAAATGTATGTTAAGTTTTCCATTTTAGTGGGGGGAAGAGCGTGTAAAAATTTTTAAAAATGTAAAAAAAGACAGTAATATGGTAGATGCGACGGTCCATTGTGGCTAAACGGTTAATATTTTGAAAATTGGATATGTGGATATGTGCGTTGATAAAGGCTACATTTTAAAATTATTTTAAAATATACAGGTTGTCCCAAATCTATTAATTTTGGAGTTATTTTTATTTTTATTGTATTTTACATTATTTTTCTACCGTAACGCCTAAATATAACACCCTGTATTTGATCAGCTTGGACTATGATCCGAAAAAATTATTTTTGAAACTGTGTTTGGTTTTGACATTATTAAAAATGTTTCGAGATGCATCAAAATTTGTATGGAAAAGACGGATAGATTTTTGTTTATGGGAATGAATCCACTTTTCATAATAATGGATTAGTCTGACGGTTAACCATACAGATTTTAATGCATCTCGAAATATTTTTAATAATGTCAAAACTAAACACATAGTTTCAAAGATAATTTTTTTGGATCATAGTCTAAGCTGATCAAATACACGGTATTATATTTAGGCATTACGGTGGAAAAATAACGTAAAATTTACCAAAAATAAAAATAACTCCAAAATTAATACATTTAGGCATAGTAGACCTTTTTAATTTTTAAAAGGTAATGAAATTTGCTACATGATAGGATTATAAAATACAGGGTGTCCTATTTAAATAAGAACGATATTGTCGTTTGAATATGTTATTAGAGAATCGCCCCATTTTGGACGCACTGTATAATTTTAAACAACTCTAAATAAATTATTGCTTTCAATTGTTAGTCTAATTTTTTTCAGTTAAAAGCGGATTTGGCTGATTCCATAGGTTTCGAAGTTATTGGTTTTCTTGTAAGTGCTTCCATTTTTAGAAATATCAAAATATAGCTTAGGTATAGGGAATACTTAAGAAAGTTTATCTTATTTTTAACGTATAATCTATAAATGTAATAAAATATAGGGTATTCCATAAGAAATAATATAACTGATACGCCACACTTTTTTGGGACAACCTGTATATGTTAAAATGTAGCCTTTATCAACCCACATATCCATGAATAAACAAAATTTTCAAAATATTAACCGTTTAGCCACAATGGACCGTTTTTTTTACAACTTTGTGACTCGCCCATTTGCTTATGTCACGCGCAAATTGACAGATTATTGAAATATTCACTTTTCTGGATGTACTTAACTTGCCTTTTCTTAATCTATTTTACTAATCTGACGGGCTGCTCTCAGCGCACCCCACTATATTAAGGGTTCATATATGGTAGGGGTACATTTCAGGGTGCAAGGTTTCTTCTCATATGGATTTCTGACGCGCTCGAGTAACGCGGAAAATCTCCGCTTGGCCTCCTTTACTTTTTTTTTTTAGCTCAGAATAGCACCACACTCTAATATAATCAAAATACCACTTTTTCCAAAATTATAACAAGTTATATACCATTTTAGAGTCTGAACAAAATGCACATTTTCTAGTGATAAATTTCTACCTCCACATGGTTATAGTTTTTTCAGACAATAACGTCTGTCTAACCCGCCACGCTAAGTGGAAAGATTGTATGAATCAAGTAAGCAGTCTTAAATAATATATCAAATTTTTTGGACAATTGTTCTTTTGGAAACTATTACCTATACATAAAATATAAAATTATTTTTTATGATATAAATAGTCGCATAAACTATCCTTGTTAATTATTGTCGTTTTTTAGTTTACAGTATGTTATTGTTAAAAATTTTTGTTCTATACAAATTAATTGTTAAAATTTTTTCGTTATATTGTTAGATGATATGTTATATGTTACTTTTTCTTATTAAAAATGATTAAAAAGGGAAAATAAATAGGTCACGACCAAAATTTCGTTGGGTTAGATGATTGTTTAAAAGAAAAAGTGAAAATTAATAGGTCAGGGCCCAAATTTCGTTGGGTTAGATGATTTTTTAAAAGAAAAAATGAAAATAAATAGGTCACGACCCAAATATCGTTGGGTTAGATGCTATTTTAAAAGAAAAAGTGAAAATAAGTAGGTCGGGACCCTCATTTCTCGAAAAATCATATCAATTTCTGAAAAACTGTTCGGTACTTCTGAAAGCATCACTTATCAGTAATCTTCAGCAGAAAAGATATTTAAATTAGTATTAATTTGACAGACATGGCACTCAAAAATCCAAGGTAAGGTAGCGATTTTCCAGAAATTAAAAAAATGCTAATTATTTATTTAATTATTTATTTACACTGTTCTACGGAAAAAAGATTTCCAATTACAGAGCAGGAATCAAGTAAGAATTACACTATAATAATAATAATAAAAAAGCTTAAGACTAATTAATACATATTACACAATAAGACTATAACAATAGAAAAAAAGCTTGAGATTAATTCAAGATTATTAATACTGAAAGTAAAACTTCTTAATTTTACTCACATTACAATAAAATATATCAAGTTGTTCACTTATTAAATTATACAGGGTGTTTCACGACGAGCTTACACTATCTGTATATTGGAAACTACCTACACGATTTTTATGAAAATTGGGATATATGGGTCTCAAGTTATGGCGAATTCATTGAAAATATTTTGAAAGACATGACATTTCCGGTTATACCGGAAGTGAGCAGCAACTTTGTTATTTTAAATGGAACACCCTGTATATTATTAACTTTTCGAATTCTACATTAAATTTTAATGTCACTATACCTAAAATGTATACTTATCGATATATTAATTATTTTAATAAAAAATTGACAGGTGCAGACCGTCATATTGAAAATTCTGTGTGAACATCCCCAATAGCAAATAAAAAACATCTTGTCTGGTTGATTAGTAGGACGATCAAGGTAATTGGTGACATGTCGAAAACTTCTTTTTTGTATACAGGGTTGTTAAAAAAAAATATGAAAAGTTCAAGTTCAAAAATGTCAAATATTTTCATTTTTTTAAATGAAACAACCATATTTTTATTCTTTTACTTAATTCTAAGGCCAAAAATAAGGGCAGTTTATGTTCACTTCCCTATACCCAATGTTAAACGTTTTTGAGATATTAACATGTATTTAAAAATATTAATTAGAGTTCGTAGTGCATTCAATTATCTCCCTGCAGCAGTGATTAGGCGTGCAACAAACGAAGGTGTGATAAAAAGGCTTACTTGAAGGATGAAATTTTGAACACTTGTTATAAGTTTTTGTAATTTATTTCAATAAGAAAACACGACCTAATTATAATCAACAACAATACGGCAAAAATAACTAAAATTTCAATTTTATTATCATTATTATTAATAACAGGCTTGACTTTCTTAACTTTAGCTTGAAAACAACCAAATTGTGTTTAATTGTTCTGGATATCTTGTAGCAAATAAAACACATGTTCTAGTAACAACTCTGTCACATTCACCATGTATTAAAAGTAAATTTAGATAATCTTCATTGTTTAATTCCAAACGAGCCATTTCTATCACTGTACGATGCGATTGACTTCAAATAATGACAATTAATACTATATAATTATGACAGGTAAGTACACAGCCTGCTAAAATAAAATAACACGGCCGACGCCGACACAATAATAAGGCTGAAATAATTAATATTTTTAAATACATGTTAATATCTCAAAAACGCTTAACATTGGGTATAGGGAAGTGAACATAAACTGCCCTTATTTTCGGCCTTAGAATTAAGTAAAAGAATAAAAATATGGTTGTTTCATTTAAAAAAATGAAGATATTTGACATTTTTGAACTTGAACTTTTCATATTTTTTTTAACCACACTGTATACAAAAAAGAAGTTTTCGACATGTCACCAATTATCTTGATCGTCCTACTAATCAACCAGACAAGATCTTTTTTATTTGGTATTGGGGATGCACCTGTCAATTTTTTATTAAAAAAATTAATACCTCGATAAGTATAAATTTTAGGTATAGGGTATTCTACACAAAGTGACATTAAAATTTAATGTAGAATTCGAAAAGTTAATAATATACAGGGTGTTCCATTTAAAATAACAAAGTTGCTGCTCACTTCCGGTATAACCGGAAATGTCATGTCTTTCAAAATATTTTCAATGAATTCGCCATAACTTGAGACCCATATATCCCAATTTTTATAAAAATCGTGTAGGTAGTTTCCAATATACAGATAGTGTAAACTCGTCGTGAAACACCCTCGTCTATCACCAGTTCCAATATTGGACCGGACACCCTGTATACCATTTTCCAAATTCATTTTTTCAATTTATAACTCGTATTATGTGGTTTTATTTATGAATATATTTACGTAAGGTTACATATTTTTTCCCACTTTTATGTTCATTGAAAAGAGTTTACAAAGTTGTAAAAACTTTCAGAACACGCAAAAACCCAATAAAAACTCAAAGATCAAAAAAAAACAGCGACTGATAGAGTAATTTCCATGATATCGCCCACAGAAATTTTTCCATCACTTTATATTCATATCCTTTCACTGTTTTCGCATTCTGAGTCTGCCTTTCACTAAAATGATGTAGACTCGTTGGCGTAGGGTCTGGTCTGATGCACCGAGTTCCATTGGCGGGGCGAAGAATTAATTTATCTTCTTGACAAAACATATTAGAGTGTGACTTATGACAAGTTTACGGAAATACAAATATATATTTAGGATAAAACGAACGGTCGCTCTAAAGGTCATTTTTTTAGGTTAATTGGCACATAATTACTGAACCGATTAGAGTCAGTCGCTGTACTGTACAATCTGTAATTTAGAGGTCAAATACTGTATTTTAAACACCAGCAAAGGGTGCAGATTCGGTTGTTTTCTCAGGACGATGAAAACATATTTTCTGGAAAGTTTTGATTAAGTATTTTTACCAAGAGGGTTTGAAACGACTTTCGTTTTAGTGGTTCACTGTTTGGCTAAAAAAAAATCTATTTTCCGGGAAAGTGTTTTGTTTTTTTATAATTTGAATTTCTGAAGTAATAACCAAATTTATATGCTCCAGTATAATGATCATTTAGTATCCCGGAACTGTACATTTGATTAAAGGACACTGATTTCATTTTCATTTCAAAATATAGAAAATTTTAAAATTATAAAACACTTGATTAGTGTCGCTCTCTAATCCACAGATCTATTTCCAACGATGCATCTGTTGTTTGCAATCGCCACGTATAGTAATGTCAAAGGCGCGCGGCTTATTTTTAGGAAATATTTGATTTGAATTTGTTTTACAGGTAATTATAGCAATCTCAATTTATTCAGTTTTAAACATTTAAATACAAAAAATTTACAATTTTTGATTTTATTTTAATAGCCCCAAAAACTCAGCCATGCCTAGACCAGATTTGCATGTTTTGCAGTGTACTAAGTTTGGAGATATTTTATATATTGTACATAATTTAAAGGACCCCGCACAAAAGGATAGGATTTTGCCGTTCGGTCGAATTGGCTGATTTTTGGATATGTTATAGGTTTTGTCATCCTGAACAAAAGTCTCCATAGGCACCAAGGTCCAAAGTCCATATTTTGGCCGCTATCGAGCTCCAAAGGTCAATTTCTCCATCATAACGTAACCTCTTGAAGCAAGCCAATTACTCATTGAAATATCGTTTTTGATTTATTTTATTATCTAGTTATATGTTTTCGAGGTCGCTGAGCTTGAATCTGATATCAAAATGACAGAATTGACAGTTGAAAGCTGTCAACAAGCTGTCAAGTTGACGGAAAAATACAAAAAACTTGAAATAATGATGTGACCATATGTTTTCGAGGTCGCTGAGCTTGAATCTGATGTCAAAATGCCAGAATTGACAGTTGACAGCTGTCAACTAGCTGTCAAGTTGACGGGAAAATACAAAAAACTTGAAATAATGAGGTGACCATATGTTTTCGAGATCGCCATAACTTCAGAGTAGTCATTTTTTCGCTGTTCCTTGTTGACAGCTGTCAACTGTCAATTCTGTCATTTTGACATCAGATTCAAGCTCAGCGACCTCGAAAACATATGGTCACATCATTATTTCAAGTATTTGTATTTTTCCGTCAACTTGACAGCTTGTTGACAGCTGTCAACTGTCAATTCTGTCATTTTGACATCAGATTCAAGCTCAGCGACCTCGAAAACATATGGTCTCATCATTATTTCAAGTTTTTTGTATTTTTCCGTCAACTTGACAGCTTGTTGACAGCTGTCAACTGTCAATTCTGTCATTTTGACATCAGATTCAAGCTCAGCGACCTCGAAAACATATGGTCACATCATTATTTCAAGTTTTTTGTATTTTTCTGTCAACTTGACAGCTTGTTGACAGCTGTCAACTGTAAATTCTGTCATTTTGACATCAGATTCAAGCTCAGCGACCTCGAAAACATATGATCACATCATTATTTCAAGTTTTTTGTATTTTTCCGTCAACTTGACAGCTGTCAACTGTCAAATCTGTCATTTTGACATCAGATTCAAGCTCAGCGACCTCGAAAACATATGGTCTCATCATTATTTCAAGTTTTTTGTATTTTTCCGTCAACTTGACAGCTGTCAATTCTGTCATTTTGACATCAGATTCCAACTCAGCGACCTCAAAAACATATAACTAGATAATAAAATAAATCAAAAACGATATTTCAATGAGTAATTGGCTTGCTTCAAGAGGTTACGTTATGAAGGAGAAATGGACCTTTGGAGCTCGATAGCGGCCAAAATATGGACTTTGGACCTTGGTGCCCATGGAGACTTTTGTTCAGGATGACAAAACCTACAACATATCCAAAAATCAGCCAATTCGACCGAACGGCAAAATCCTATCCTTTTGTGCGGGGTCCTTTAGGTTAGTAGTGCATTCTGTGAGTTGGAAAAATATACAAATATTTTAAGCAGCAACCAGACCACCTCTCCCTCCCTCCGTTTTCGAGAATGCTGAACACGATGGCGGTGGTTAAAATTCTTTTGGAGGCTGCCCAACCACCCAAACGGCCAAAAACCACCCCCAAAATGGGGCGAATCGCGTATTCCATCGGTAAAATATTCCCTATTTGCATTTGCAAGTATTCTGAACACGATGGCGTTATCCTAAATTATTTTTGACTTGACTCTACCCCTCAAACGGCCAAAAACCACCCTCAAAATGGGGGAATCATGGATTTCGGGTCTTCCACCTTCAAATTATATCTTCGCCCTCGTTTTCGAGGATGCTGAACGTGATGGCGGTATCCAAAATTAGCTTCGACTTAACTTCACCCCTCAAACGACCAAAAACCACCTCCAAAATGGGGGAATCGCCGATTCCGCGTCTTCTACCGGCGAAATATATCTTCCCCCTCATTTTCGAGGATGCTGAACGCGATGGCGGTATCCATAATTATTTCTGACTTGACCCCACTCCTCAGACGGCCAAAAACCACCCCCAAAATGGGGCAATCGTGGATTCCGCGTCTTTCACCAGCAAAATATAACTTCTCTCTCGTTTTCGAGGATGCTGAACGCGGTGGTGGTATCCAAAATTAGTTTCGTCTTAACTCCACCCCTCAAATGGGCAAAAACCACCCCCAAAATGAGACCTGCAATCAACATCCGGTACGTATTCAAAGGTTTGTAAACAAATTATTTATTATCTCTTATCCCATACTTTGCTTGATAAAACTGCGCATCAAAGGTCCGTTTGAGGTGTTGGAGATAACTTGATAATATTTTGCTCTTTGCATCCTCAAAAAGACGACATCGTTGGTTTTCATGCTTGATCAAAAAGAGATTTTTACCCTGCAGAAAGTGGTTTATGACCGTTTGGGGGATGTGGTCCAGTCGGTGTACAGATGTAACATCGCCATTGTGCTCAGCATCCTCATAAACGGTAGATGACGCGGTTTTTCTTGTTTACAGCAAAAAAAGATTTCAACCTGTAGAGGGTGATTTTTGGCCGTTCGGGGGGTGGGACTAAGTCTAAAATAATTTACCGCCATCGTGTTCAGCATCCTCGAAAACGGGCGGGAAGATATATTTTGCTGATAGAAGACGCAATCAGCGATTCGCCCATTTTAGGCATATGCGAAATACGCGATTTCCCCATTTTGGGGGTGGTTTTTGGCCGTTTGAGGAACGGGGTCAAGTCAAAAATAATTTTGGATAACGTTATCGTAGTCAGCATCCTCGAAAACGGGGGGTAGGGAATATTTTACCGATGGAATATGCGGAATACGCGATTCCCCCCAATTTGGGAGTGGTTTTTGGCCGTTTGGAGGGTTGGGCAGCCTCCTAAAGAATTTTAATACCGCTATCGTGTTCAGCTTCCTCGAAAATGGGGGTAGAGGTGGTTTGGTTGCTGCTTAAAATATTTGTGTTTTTCGAGTTTTTTTCCGACTCACAGAATATATTATAGGATCTTGCATTAGGATAAAACAGTCAAAATGAGAGCTATATTGAGTGGCCGATAACGAAAAATAGTATTAAATTTATGTTAAGGTGTTAATTTTTATATATGGTTGGCCCAATACGGTAATTCGAGCGCGCTAAACAAGCCAAACTATGCACACTCGAGACAATTGTAGCGTCGCCATATTTTAATGCTGTTATAATTTTCACACTCGAATATAATCGAGAATTTAAATTGTCATTTACCCTCAGCCTGGTCAGGTAAGGTCAAGCTAAGAAAAAATTCGTCTTAATGATATTATTTACAAAGAATTGTGAGCTATAACATTTGTTTATTCAAGAATAAAATATAGCCTTTTACCAGAGAACGCACCGACCCTGTATTGTTGGCAACCCTGTTGACAGCTGTCATCGTGAGGGCTTCAGGCGACGTCATCACTTACTTTAAACAAGTAGGCTGGATGACGAGCTAGAAGGAAGGCTCAACCTCAGAAGGATGTACAATGGGCCAAATGTGGCCTACGTGCTGTGGGGTGACCCGCCCTTCTATCTTTACAGAGAGAGACAGCTATCGTCTGTCATCTGCCACTTGTCATCTGTCACTTGACATTTGTCATCTGTCAAAAAGTGGGAGGGGGCAGAGCGTGGCACAAAATTTTCCCACGCTCAAGTGCCCTAACTCCTGCTAATCATATTCTTGTTAGATAGTATGTCAGTTTAGTCACTTTTGTCAAAACATTTTCGATTTTTATTCGATCCCTTATCCAAGTATTTTTATTTTTTGTCTCATAATGTTATAAGGAAATAAAGCACAAAATCCAATATTACAGAACTGTTCGCGTTGTTATCTTGGTAACCTGATTTCTTTTAACATCTAGTTTAACTTATATGTTCATCAACATTTTTCAGTGCGCTGTTATTAACTGGAATATTTCTTAAATATTTCTTCATTATTTTGGTTTTTGCATACCGGCAAATTTCATATCATTTCTAATAGTTTTCGGCTGGTTCTTAACGGTCGTTAAAAACAACCATATTTTTAACGTTCGTACTGTTGAGTTCAAATTTAAAAAATATAAAAAAAACAGCAAATACAACAGAATAACAAGGCGTAAGAAAACACATGTGTATGAACCACTAACAAACAATAAAAATTATGGTCTTATACCTACGCCTACGCCTCTGTAATGAATAACCACTTCTAAGTTTTCCATTTGGTAGTGGATGAATTTTTATTTTCTCGTTCTTAACTGTTGCCATTCATACCGCGTGTTTTTGTGTTCTCTACTTTTCAAATTAAGTTTACAAGAATGGCGGTAGTGAGATCTGAGTACTGCAACTAAACCACTTTACAGTTTAAAATGGGAAATTCACTCGTGCACATAATAAGAAGTCTGATTTATATACAAAAATGTAAAAAAAAGAGTTAAGTATAATAACCGAAAAATTACGTGTTATTTAAAAATAGGTGTATTACCAACGTGACACTTAGCTTATTATTTACTTGATTCTAAAATAAAATAATTAATTAGTTTTCCCCGAAATTAGTTTTTCGGTTATTTCAGCTTCCATAGCATTGGTATCTAGTTAACTTTGAATGAAAACGAAAACGATAATCATGATATTTCATATTTGTTTCGTTATATTGTTTTTCTACGTTCATGCAAAAAACAAAACTTTAATGAACTGTTTTTAGTGGAAAAAGTGGTTCTTTATTGCACTAGTGCAATAAAAATTTTATTGTACTCATTTTACTACAGCGTATTTTGACATGACAAACATAAACGTTCAAATCGACGCCATAGTCCATTTTCTGTGAGATTGCATTACCTTTTAAACAGTTCCATATTTCATATTATTTCTGTATTACTTTCAGCAGCTATAATTAAACAAACAATGTCTTCTTGAGATAATTCAGTCTTAATCAAGACTGATCCGCTTTATTCTGTGGACGTACCCTCTTACGCGCGCGGCTACCATGATTTGAATAATGCAAATGTAGTTCTAGAAACGTCAGTCAAAAATTATTATTACAATTACACATTTCTCTCTCTTTCCACTGGATTAAAACCACTTAGTTGTTAAAAAAGTTTTTTTATTGACGTTTCGGCTTTCCAGATCGAAAGCCGTTATCAAAATGACATAAAATAAATAAATTTACTAGAAACAGAACACTTGATAATCTTGCAAAAATATGACATCAACATAGTATACATAGAATAAGATTTTGAGATTGAAGATGTCAAAATCTGTTTCAATCATATTTTTGTGACGTTTCTGGGAACGAATTTTTGAAAGGATAGCGCATTTGCATATTATAAGAGAATTTATACTTCGTCATAAATGAAGTTTTCTTATTAATATTATCATAAGAAAAAACCAGATAAAAACTTATGATACTATCCCGATATAGAGGGTATCCTTTTTGCAATTAACTCTTTTTGTAAAATAGGTATCCAAATTTTTGAAATATCAACCGAACAATTAGAAACACATTCGTTATTATTTAAGCATATCAATGCTGCTTCTTTAACTTTGCGGTTATAATTATTCGGTTCTTTTAATAATCTAGTTGAAGAATTCCATTGTATTTTATGACCAAAATCCCATGCATGTTCACATATTTTAGATTTTTCGAATTGTTTATTTTTAATGTACGATTGGTGTTCATTAAGTCTAATATGAAAAGGTCTAGATGTTTCTCCTATATAAAATTTATTACATTCGCATGGAATTTTGTAAATACAATTTTTTGTGTTTTGAATTTCATTAAAAGGTTTTGTATTTACTATTAAAGATTTTAATGTATTATTAGTTTGAAAAACTGTTTTTAAATTAAATTTATTGCCAATCATTCTAATTTTTTCGGATAATTTTGGAATATAAGGGATTTTTACTATATTTGAAAGAATTATTGGGGGGTTTAAATTTTGATCTTTAGTTTTGATGTCTCGGTAAAGTTCACGATTTATAAATTTACTTGGGTAGTTGTTCTTAATCAAGACAGATTTAACAAGTGATAATTCATTATTTAAGATATTGTCATTTGAACAAATTGTTTTTGCTCTATCGGAAAGAGATTTGACAATACCTCGTTTAACACAAATTGAGTGGTTTGAATTAAAATTTAGATATCTATTTGTATGTGTTTCTTTTCTAAAAACTGATGTATCAAAACAATTGTTGTTATTGTGTATTAGTACATCAAGAAACGGTAATTTTTTATTATTTTCAATTTCAATTGTAAATTTAATAGTAGGTTCCGAATTATTAATAGTATATAAAAATGTATCAATATTTTCCCTATCGTGTTGCCAAATTGCAAAGATATCATCTACATATCTAAACCAGACAGAAGGTCTTAAATTTTGTTTGTTTACAATTTCCATTTCAAAATTCTCCATGAAAATATCACACAATTTTGGTGATAAAGGAGAACCCATTGTGAATTTATAGAACTTATTATTGGTCTTAATGGTATTTGTTGTTTATGAATTTTGGGTAAACCATAAAAATGTGGAGGTTTACTATAATGAGAAGTAAGAGATCTTCGTTCTTTATTTTATGGTTTACCCAAAATTCATAAACAACAAATACCATTAAGACCAATAATAAGTTCTATAAATTCACCTTGTCAAAATTTAGCAAGATTTCTACTTAAAATAATAGAACCGAATAATTATAACCGCAAAGTTAAAGAAGCAGCATTGATATGCTTAAATAATAACGAATGTGTTTCTAATTGTTCGGTTGATATTTCAAAAATTGGGATACCTATTTTACAAAAAGAGTTAATTGCAAAAAGGATACCCTCTATATCGGGATAGTATCATAAGTTTTTATCTGGTTTTTTCTTATGATAATATTAATAAGAAAACTTCATTTATGACGAAGTATAAATTCTCTTATAATATGCAAATGCGCTATCCTTTCAAAAATTCGTTCCCAGAAACGTCACAAAAATATGATTGAAACAGATTTTGACATCTTCAATCTCAAAATCTTATTCTATGGATACTATGTTGATGTCATATTTTTGCAAGATTATCAAGTGTTCTGTTTCTAGTAAATTTATTTATTTTATGTCATTTTGATAACGGCTTTCGATCTGGAAAGCCGAAACGTCAATAAAAAAACTTTTTTAACAACTAAGTGGTT
Organism: Crepidodera aurea; assembly: GCA_949320105.2. Taxonomy (NCBI): domain Eukaryota; kingdom Metazoa; phylum Arthropoda; class Insecta; order Coleoptera; family Chrysomelidae; genus Crepidodera; species Crepidodera aurea. Next base: position 66,429,259 of record OX439475.1, read on the forward strand.
TTAATCCAGTGGAAAGAGAGAGAAATTAAAATACAAACCACTATGAGCTTCCGAAATGAATTACAATTACACAATTTGAAGTTTTAAAATGAGTAATAGAAGTCAGTAAAATAGCAAATACAGTGTCTTCAAACTTATTACCTAGAAAATCAAGAAAATGATATGAAATATATTACAATCGTTTCAAAGAGTGGTGCTTCGATAAGAAATAAAATAATGGTAAAAATAAAGTTTGAGTTAAATAGTTCCTAATACAGGGTGAGTCACGGTAGACGCGACGGTCCATTGTGGCTAAAGCTTAATATTTTGAAAATTTTGTTTATTCATGGATATATGGGTTGATAAAGGCTACATTTTAAAATTATTGTGAATTATACATTATTATCCGAAAAAATTAAAGATGAATCCACTTTTCATAATAATGGATTAGTTAACCGTCATAACTTTCATTATTATGATACTCAAAACCAGCATTTGTTCCACATAATAGATCATCAGAACCGGTGGAACATTAATGTATACGGTGGAATTATAGGCGACCAAGTTATTGGCCCATATTTCTTTGATGGCCATTTAAATGGAAGGAAATTTTTCAATTTTTAAGAAAAAGTTTCTGGGAACTGTTGGAAAATGTATCATTAGATATTAGACAAAAAATGATGTTTCAATAGTCTAAGCTGATCAAATACAGGGTGTTATATTTGGGCGGTGGAAAAATAATGTAAAATTTAATAAAAATAACTCCAAAATTAATAGATTTAGGCATAATAGACCTTTATAATTATTAAAAGGTAATGGAATTTTCTTCATAATAGGATTATAAAATACAGGGTGTCCTATTTAAAATAAGAACGATATTGTCATTTGAATATGTCAATAGAGAATCGCCCCATTTTGGACGCCCTGAATAATTTTAAACAACTTCAAATACATTATTGCTTTAGTCTATTTTTTTTTCAGTTAAAATTGGATTTGACTGATTCCATAGGTTTCCAAGTTTTTGGTTTTCTTTTTAGAAATATCAAAATATCTCGAAAAGTAAAATGCTTAGGTATAGGGAATACTTAAGAAAGTTTTATCTTATTTTTAACGTATAATCTATAAATGCAACAGAATATATGGTCTTCCATAAGAAATAATATAACTTGGATATGCCATACTTTTTTGGAACAACCTGTATAATTCAAAATAATTTTAAAATGTAGCCTTTATCAACCAACATATCCATGAATAAACAAAATTTTCAAAATATTAGCCACAATGGACCGTCGCGTTTACCGTAACTCACCCTGTATATATTGTTATGCAATTGATAATTACTAAATACTTTTAACAAACTTTATTTTACTATTTTCACATTTGACATATTAAAAATCATTAACATCCACTTCAAACTTCTTTAATCTGTCAACACCCTATCACATTTTTTTTATTAAGTCTTTTTCACATAATTTTTCTTTTATAATTTATTTTAAAATACTTACAAATTTTGCCCCATTTTAACATCATAACATTCCCTAAAATTTCGTTGAACTTTTCTCGCAAAGTAATGAATAAGAAAAGTTCAACGAATTGGAAAAATTTTACTATTGGGGCTCAGCCCCAATTTTGATGGGGTATTTTTTTTTAGACTAATTTTGGGTCGCTGATCACGAATCTGCAATCAGTTTCTTGCGGTCTCATCAAACAACAAAGTTATGAATTTTTTTAAGTAAAATGGTCACCTGAATAGCGGTCAGAACGTAAACTATTGTCATATTTTTCGCTGTGGCTAGGGTCCCGTCCCTCGGAACTCCAATTTTTTCCCGTCTAATAAACGCATGCGCATTGCGTAACATAATAAATATATTTACTTGAAATATTACTTTGTACCTCATTAATATGAGCACACCTGAACTTATCTTTTACCTGACCTCATTATTTTGCACATCATTAATCTGAGCACACCTGAACTTATCTTTTACCTGACCTCATTATTTTGCACATCATTAATCTGAGCACACCTGAACTTATCTTTTACCTGACCTCATTATTTTGCACATCATTAATCTGAGCACACCTGAACTTATCTTTTACCTGACCTCATATTATTTTGTACATTATTAATATGACCTTATCTCTTACCTGACCTCATTATTTTGTACCTCATTAATATGAGCACACCTGTACTTATCTCTTACCTGACCTCATATTAATTTGTACCTCATTAATATGAGCACACCTGAACTTATCTTTTAACTGACCTCATATTATTTTGTACATCATTAATATGAGCAGACTTGAACTTATCTCTTACCTGACCTCATATTATTTTGTACCTCATTAATATGAGCACACCTGAACTTATCTTTTACCTGACCTCATATTATTTTGTACATCATTAATATGAGAACACTTAAACTTATCTCTTACCTGACCTCATATTATTTTGTACCTCATTAATATGAGCACACCTGAACTTATCATTTACCTGTCCTCATATTATTTTGTACCTCATTAATATGAGCACACCTGAACTTATCTCTTACCTGACCTTATATTATTTTGTACATCATTAATATGAGCACACCTGACCTTATCTCTTATCTGACCTTATTATTTTGTACATCGTTAATCTGATCACACCTGACCTTATCATATCTGATCTCACCTGATCTGTTAAATTCTGGTTTATTCAGACGTCCATTGGATATTGGTTATTTTTCAAATCGTGCAAAAAAAAAGTCAAAAAAATATTTTTTTTTGCGTCCATTCATCGTTATTTGGCCTGAAAAACGCGAAAAAATACGTATGGAACCGATCGGGTTGAGACCACTGAAATGATACAAGGATGACGCCTATTGATTTTGGAACAGGTCGGATATCTCCATACAAAAAAATTCTTGGAAAAATGTAACATTGAGGAATCCTGATAACCAATGTTGTTTATTGAGAAATAACTAATTGTCGTCTGAATAAGCCAGATTCTATTAATTTCAAGTAATACGCAATACAGATGCGTTCATCAGACGAGAAAAAAAAATTGAGTCCCGGAAGGACGGGACGCTAGCCACAGCGAGAGTTTACGCTAATTGCAACTCAAGTGACCCTAGTATTGACAAATGTCAGTACGTCAAATTGCTGTATGAATTTTTAGGTTATCTTTTATAATTTAGTATATTTAGCTGAAATATTACTGTGTACATCGTTAATCTAACCAAACTTGACCTATCTTGTACCTTAAGTCTTTTGGTTTTAATATATATTTATATAAACCTACTTATATACATATTTTTCTGGTAAGTATTAAAGAAAAGTTGACAATTTATTTCACTTAAAAAATTCATAACTTTTTTGTTTAATGAGACCGCAAGCAACTGATTGCAGATTCGTGATCAGCGACCCCAAATTAGTCTAAAAAAAAATATCTCATCAAAATTGGGGCTGAGCCCCAATAGTAAAATTTTACCAACGAATTTTACAAATTTTGCCCCATTTTAATCTTCAACTTCAACTTTTAAAAACAAAATCTGTATAATTGACTAATATGAAATATTTAATTATTTATAATTATTCCCCCCATTTCTATAATTTTCCCTTTATTGGATTTTTAATACCTTTTATATCTTCTATATTACAATCTTCTTCCTATATCACAAAAAATATTTAATTTTTTTTTAATTTAATCTTCCATCTGTGATAGTTTTGACCTAACCTGTTTTTATTCTTCAAAATTTCTTCTTTTAAGGATTTATCTAAATTCTTAGCATTTTTCTTATTATTCGGCTCCTGTAATTCTTCTATTATTCTTGCAATAATTTTCCCTTTACTATTTTTTTTCATTTCCTCTAATTTCCTATCTACATCCTTTCTTAAATCTTCTTCCATGTGTTTAATTCTGTTTTCTGTTATTTCTTGCATTTCTTCTGTCATATTGCCTTCTTGAATATCCCTTTTTATATTTCTTATTTGTTTTCCATTCTCATCTATTTCTTGTTTCAGTTTTCTCAATTTTTCTTGATTATCTTCACTCATTTTCTCAACATCAACTTTAAGTTCTTTTTCGTATTCTTTGAGTTCCCCCTGTATTGCAACAGCCATAATTCCCACATCTTGTTTCACCTCTTCTATTCTTTGGACAACTTCATCATATTCCTGGTGAACTCTCAATCCGATTGTGTCCACTTCTTCTTATATCTGTCTATTTTCTTTCATGCAATTTTCTTCAAATTTATTTCCTCTTTCTATAAATTCTTCTCTGTTCTTCTTAATATTTATTTCTATTTCTTGTTTTATATTTTCCATTATGTCCTGTCCCATACTTTCCATTTTATTTTCTATTTTCCCCATGTCTTGGTTTATATTCTGACCCATATTTTTCATATTCTGACCCATATTTTCCATCTTCTCCATAAAACATCTCATCAGTTCCTGGAAATCCATTTTAATTTATAAATTATGTTTTAGGCCCTTGAGCCCCACGTTGGGATGCCAATTGTTATGCTAAATACTTTTAATAAACTTTATTTTACTATTTTCACATTTGACATATTAAAAATCATTAACATCCACTTCAAACTTCTTTAATCTGTCAACACCCTATCACCTTTTTTTTTATTAAGTCTTTTTCACATAATTTTTCTTTTATAATTTATTTTTTCTCCAACCATCAAAAAATGTTGACATTTTTGTACTATTTTCAGGTGCAAACCCTTCAATTCCCTTACCGTACAAAAATTTGCTCGTTGCTTAGCAACACTTTTAATCCTAGGACTAAAAGTAATTGCATTTGAGCTCTCTAATTGAAATTTGAAGAAAAAAACATTGTCTCTTACAAACTTAGTAAAACAAACTAATTGGGCAACTATATATAGGTATTTATTTGTTATTTATAGTGATATTGAATGTACAATTGGAACAATTATTGCCAAAACCAAAGAGTAGATGGCTTGACGGTCTTCGTTAAATTTGAGAAATACACCATAAGAACACTCTCCGCATAGTTTTGCACATTTTTTTCTTTACACCAATCCATGAATCGCTGATATGCAAGTTCATAAACTTGGCGAGATTTGGGTGGCAAAAGATTTAGATATACTGCTTCGGCACTTTCCAATATATCCGCAGGTATATTTTCAAATTATATGATTAGTACGTCTACTGACGTCTACTTGACAATCAATCTTTACCACGGACTAAAAGTGCCTATTTTTACTCGCAATTTTTAATCCTTATAATATAATATACTATTAAAATACTTACAAATTTTGCCCCATTTTAACATCATAACAATATAAATCATGAAAATTATATAAAATGTAAAGCACGAGTATATGGATTTGGAAAAGCATGATTCCAAGAATATGTACTTGTATTTATTTTTGACACTACATGCTTAAAATACTATACCTTAGAAGAAGGTAATGTGAGGGAAAAAAAAGAAAAAAAAACTCACCAATCGATAAATTATCCTTTTTTAATGAATTAATGTTAAATACAATTTTTCATGAAAATAAACCCCTCCCGAGTTATAGGGCGTAGAAAATTACGATTTTCACCATAAAAATCGTACATTTCTAAAAGTTTTTTTAAATATAACCGATTATTTCATTCACACATGGATGCGCCAATGAAAAGTCATAAATTTAGTCACATGATATGCAATATGATCGACTATTTAGGTAAATAAAGAAATATGAGCGACTGTTTTAGTCGATTGTATAAGTGTGCTATTAAGTGTCAAAACTTGACGTAACATTCACTTAAAATTGAAAATGTCTCGTTTTGCTTCATGTTCCACTACGGAAATCAGTGAAAAAATAAGCAAATCTATCCCAGAAAATATCAAAAAGAGAAAGGACACAGGAGCGAATGATTTGGTGGGGTTCATGAAATAATCTTCCTGAACATCACTCGACTATGACAAATAGAGACTATTTTTTTCTTTAATTCATCTCGAGCAACTTGCATTTCAAGACAATTCAATTCGACCATATGAACTTTAATAATCAAAGAATAACTCCCTCGAGCTAAAGCTCTCGGGAGTTATTCAGATTATTAATGTTCATATGGTCTCATCAAATTGCCTCGAAATACAAGGTACTCTCGATAGAATTAGGTAGAAAATAATAGTCGGCTATTTGTCATAGTCTTGGGATATTACGTTCGATTATTTCGTTTACACATGGCTGCGCCAATGAAAAGTCATGAATTTAGTCACATGATATGCAATATGATCGACTATTTAGGCAAATAAAGAAATATGAGCGGCTATTTAGTCGATTGTATAAGTGTGCTATTAAGTGTCAAAATTTGACGTAACATTCACTTAAAATTGAAAATGTCTCGTTTTGTTTGTGTTTGTTTGGAGACAATCTTAGCGAATGATTTTGTGGGTTTAATGAAATAATCTTCTTGAATATCACTCGACCATGACAAACAGAGACTATTATTTTCTTTAATTCATCTTGAGCAACTTGCATTTCAAGACAATTCAATTCGACCATATGAACTTTAATAATCAAAGAATAACTCCCTCGAGCTAAAGCTCTCGGGAGTCATTCAGATTTACTGGTCAACATTTTATCTAGGCTTGTACACGGGCATCGGAGATGGTATCGTAGGGTTTTCGGGGTCGCTGATTACGATGAGCGGGTTAGGTTAGGCTCCATCAGGTCAGGTTCAAGGTCATTTGAAGGTCAAATCCAGGAATAACCTCAAAAAAATCTGAAAAAATTCATATATATGTTTTTTTGGTCGCTGAATTCGAATCCGTTGTTTGTTTATCCCTTGCTAGAATAGAGGTCACTGAATCTTAATTCGAGGTCAGTTGAGCTCCATCAGGTCAGATTTAAGGTCATTTGAAGGTCATATGATAGATAACAAAAGAAAAACTTGAAAAAGTATTCGATTGAGAATAGAATTCAGATATAAGTCTATGGCTCCAATTGCTTATGTTCATATTAAAAAATACCAAGAAATTAACATTTGACCTTCACATGACCTTGAACCTGACCTGATGGCGCCTAACCGACCCGCTCATCGTAATCACCGACCCCGAAAACCCTAGGATACCATCTCAGATGCCCGTGTACAAGCCTAGATAAAATGTTGACCAGTGAATCTGAATAACTCCCGAGAGCTTTAGCTCGAGGGAGTTATTCTTTGATTATTAAAGTTGATATGGTCGAATTGAATTGTCTTGAAATGCAAGTTGCTCAAAATGAATTAAAGAAAACAATAGTCTCTGTTTGTCTTGGGATATTACCTTCGAAAATCTGTTAGTATTACGTAAAAATTGATATGAACTAATTTTATGGCCTTGGGCTAATAAATAAAATGACATTTTTTATTTTTCTATGATTAATGAATGGATGGATTAAAAAATGGGTGTTTAAAGAAACTGGATCGTTCTAGCGTAAATATCTGGAAAAATATGATTTCCCAAAAAAAACTGTTTATAACATCCTAATGAGAGGACAACATTGGGAACATTTTAAGACCATCCAAAACCGTTTAACATAAGCAGAAAAAAAGTTATAGACAAAATAATTTTTTTTACACAATTTTTTTAGCGCCAACTAGACTGTGGTATTGGAAAAAAATCCTTTTGCAGAAAGACCTAACATATGTTTCTACAATTTTCCAGTACTTTTTAGTCCTATGGGAAAATTATTTTTTAAGTTTTGGTCTGTTTGAGCTAAATTTTTGTTTTTTATAAGACAATTCCAATTTTTGGTCAAAATAGCGTGAAAAGTATTGATTTTTGAAAAAAATTTAAAGAGACAAAACTTTGTTTTTTTTTTTAACTTTTGTATTGAATATTGAAAAAACGGTCATTCCAATGAAAAAGTTTGTCATAACATGACATTTCGCCGATATCCTAAGCTTTAAAATGGTTTATTGGACATCTCGATATTATCAGCCAAAAAAAGTTACGGACATTCTTTTAATGAAATTAAAAAATCATAATTTTCTACGCCCTATAACTCGGGAGGGGTTTATTTTCATGAAAAAGGATAATTTATAGATTGCGCAAGTTTTTTTCCTCACTTTTTGATGACAAAGATCGGCAAATTCTAATATATAGTCTTTTTAGTATTAGAAATACAATGCAAAAAACCGTATCAAAAACGATTCTCTGCCACTCTCTCTTCCGAGTTTTTCTCACTTTTTACGACTAACGGCACTCCACTAGATTAACAAGATCGATGTTGTCAGAAAATTATATTTTTGTCATTATACGAATTTGACTCATTGCACGCACTGTTTGCGAAATTTCTGTTGCCGTTCTTTTGCTGCACCCGCAAGAGTTTGTGCAAGTGGTGTCAGAAAATGTGATTTTTGTAGTATTCGGGTCCTCTAAAAGCTGTAAAATGATTTTCTGACGTAGCACCGACTACTTTATGAAATCAATCGGGGTTACATCGAAAATGGCTGTAGCGCGCTTCAGCAAGGCGACAGAGAATTACTCCAGATGAAATAGTCAGAAAGGGGGGCTAGAACTACTTACAGCCGCTTTATCTGACGTTGCACTCGGATTTTTTCGTTGCTGACTCTACTATAACTATAACTTTTTGTGGTTTCAGTTGTAACACATTACTTGAAATTTTCGGAGGAATATGTTTCATTCCAATAAAATTCCATTGTAATTTTAACCCTATTTTATTCATGAGTGTTTACAGATAAACATTTCGATTAATTTTCCGATATAATTTGTTAGCCGCTACTGTGTACAGGGTGGCCAAATAAGAATGCGAGGTACTGTATCTGGGAAAATATCCATCGTAGAGGCTTGCGGCAAAAAAACTTATTACTAAAACGGCTAAGAGAAAAACCTGGAAAACATTTTCAAGTTTCTGAAATGGCCGCTAGGGGGCGTAACTGCAATCTTGAATCTAAAAAAGTGATGTTTCTGTGAATTCCGCAATATTAACCTAACAAAAAATACCTGATCTTTTAAGCAGAGGATAATCTGAACCTTTTTTGTTTAACAATTTTTGCTGTATCTCTAAAAATAAAGTGGTGGGGGGTATTGAAAGGTTTCAGTAAAAAACACCCTGTATATTCGAAGCGGCTGATCCGATTTTAACAAACTTGGGCTAGTTGAAAAGAGCTATTCTTGGGCTACAAATGTTATAATATTTGAAGTTTTGTTAGTTTCACATGTCGCCGCTAGATGGCTTTTTTCGACATTTCGACAGAAATGGTAAATTTTCTCAAAAAAATTAAATGCATTGGTATGATTTTTTTTTCATGAAAAAGAAGCTAAATGATGCCTGAACAAGCTCGCGAAAACCGCATCTCGATATCTTATTCCTAACCTAAAATTTAGGTCAAAGAAACTTTTATACGGAAATCCCTTAAATTTTTATTATTCAAACTAATTAATTCCTTTTATTATGTAAGTTGTGGCCCTAAAAAGGACCGATTTAAATAAGAAAGGTTTTTAATGCCCCCGTAAATGCTCGAAATGCTGACCATCACGCTCTATGCATTGCTGAAGCCTCTCATAGGTAGACAAAACTGCAGCTTCAATTTTGGGGCTCGGTATGTTACGTAATGCATTACGAATCCGGTTTTTCATATCTTTTCTGGTCGTAGGTTGAGTCTTAAACTCAAGACAAGTTAAGTCTGGTGATCGGCCATGGAAATAGACTTCCTCTTCCAATCCACCGCTGTTGTAATACTGCATTAATATGCTTTCGCACAATAATGAAGTATTTTTATTTCAAATTCTTTGGACCGATGAAACCACCTTTAAAATCTGCACAATATGCATTATTGGTCTGCAGAAAATCCGAGTTTCAGACTCAACCTACGACCAGAGAAGATATGAAAAACCGGATTCGTAATGCATTACGTAACATACCGAGAGCCGAAATTGAAGGTGCAGTTTTGTCTACCCATGAGAGGCTTCAGCAATGCATATAGCGTGATGGTCAGCATTTCGAGCATTTACGGGGGCATTAAAAACCTTTCTAATTTAAATGGATCCTTTTTAGGACAACAACTTACATAATAAAAGGAATTAATTAGTTTAAAAAATAAAAATTTAAGTAATTTCCGTATAAAATTTTCTTTAGCCTAAATTTTAGGTTAGGAACAAGCGAGATCCGGTTTTCGCGAGCTTGTTTAGGCATCATTTAGCTACTTTCTCATGAAAAGGAAATCATACCAATGTATTTAATTTTTTTGAGATAATGTCGAAAAAAGCCCTCTAGCGGCGACATGTGAAACTAGCAAAACTTAAAATATTATAACATTTGGAGCCCAAGAATAGCTCTTTTCAACTAGCCCAAGTTTGTTAAAATTGGCTCAGCCGTTTCGAATATACAGGGTGTTTTTTACTGAAACCTTTGAATACCCCCCACCACTTTATTTTTAGAGATACAGCAAAAATTGTTAAACAAAAAAGGTTCAGATTATCCTTGACTTTGAAGATCAGGTATTTTTTTGTTTCGTTCGTTCACAGAAACATCACTTTTTTAGATTCAAGATTTCAGTTACGCCCCCTAGCGGCCATTTCAGAAACTTGAAAATGGTTTTCTCTTGGCCATTTTAGTAAGTGTTTTTGCTGCAAGCCTCTACGATGGATATTTTCCCAGATACAGTACCTCGCATTCTTATTTGGCCAACCTGTATCCCACCCTAAATCAGATTTTTTGTTGTACTTTAAACGTTAAATGTTGAATGTATTTTTTTGAACACGCTAAATAATAAATTTCAACTTTAATTAAAAGCATCATTTTTAACGACAGTCGTTCAAAAATACTTTTTAAAAATGGTGCATCGTTTTATGAACTTGGTTTGTTGGAAATAAAAATAAATTCACACCGAACTATGCAATGATTGAAGCGATTGTTTATACAGTTGTTAATTCAAATGTTCTGGTTTATTTCGACTGTAGTCAAAGTGATTTAATTTTTTTTTATTTAGTTATGTTTGGTATTTGAAAATAACAGAGAGACGAGTGATATATTTTGATATTTATCGTGACAAATATCAGGTGTAACGCAAACGAAAGAAGAAATATAGGCAGGCCTGCAACAGAATTTTCCCGTTTTTGATTTACGATTAACTGCCGTGTGATTCATCGAACAATATAAACCAAAAAAAATATGGACATTAATGATGATTTGTTACAATCAATTTTTGAAATAAATGTAATTAATTTGGATTTTAGTTCCGAATTAATTCTGAATATACAACAATTGAAAAATGGCTTACAGTTACAGTATATTTATACTATATAGGGTGTTTCATTGCGAAGTGTCCATACATTAAACGCAGACATAACACAATTAGACAATTCCAAAAAACCTATATTTGTTCTAACTGAGATACAGAGTGTTTTATTAATTTTGAAGATTAACTAATTTGAAAAGCAACTCTCTGCTTCTTGTAATCTTTCTTTAAATTAAAAAACTCGACCTCCCCTGGTTCCGCCAATGGCTCTTAGTGTGTTGGTTTTGATTTTGTACGCGGCATTCTGTTTAAACTACAATAAAAATTACATAACTTTTGCGTTGTCCTTTTATTAGTTATATGTGTACCGATTAGTTATGTTGAAATATTACATGTTTACAAAATATTAAATGCATGATAACTGGTCTTAAAATTAGACATTTAATTAGATATTTCATCTTAAATTCTAAAAATAAGTAAATTAGAATGTATAATATTAATTAAAACGTCATACAATTAATAAAACTCTCACTAATTATTTTTGGGATATGCCCGACTTTTTTCTACCCCCACTAAATCTCTCCGTTCTTCTCCCAGTCACTGGAACCGCCGTTTTCCGGCCTAGCTCGGCGTCTGGGGTTTTCATCGTTTCCATATATACCTGCCTTCTTCTGATCCTTTCCTCCGTCTCTTTAGTGCTCATGATTGTTTTAATCATTTTTTGTATTATCTTTCATTTGGACTTGCTCACCAGCATTGCATTTGTCATGTTGGCTTCACATAAGTTCCCTCCAAGATCCACTTATGCACTGTATCTTACTCGGTCCCATCTTGGACAGGAGAACTTTGTGTGCCCTGGCGTGTCTACCTCACCGCAGTACTCACAGTCGTTGTTCTGCTCTTTCCCGATTCTTAGGGTGTACTCCTTGAAGCATCCATGTCCTGTCAGCAACTTGGTAAGGTATAATCGAGTTCACTGTGCCCGCGCTCTACCAACTCCTTGATTTCAGGAATTAACCTCTTGGTCCACTGAGCCGTTTCTACATGGTCCGCTCACTCTGTCTGCCATGCTCTCAGGGTCCTATCCCGTTCTTCCTTCCTCCATGCCTTGTCTTGTCCGACATTCTTTTGGTGCAACCTCACTCGTTCATCTACCATTAGGTGTATTGGGACTATTCCGGTGATCACTTGCAGTGCTTTCAGGGACGCGGTTCTGTAGGCGCAGGCCACCCTCAGCAGGCATTTCCTCTGTACGGATTCCATCGCCTTCTTGTTCCGTATCGTTTTTAGGGCTCCTGCCCAAATTGATGCTCCATACAATAGTATCGAGTGGGCCACCCCACACATTACCTCCCTCTTCCTTGTCCGCGGGCCCGCTATGTTTGGCATTAGCCTGTTTAGTGTCTCGGCTCTTCCCTCTGCTTTTTTGCACGCATGTCTAACATGTTGTGAGAACGTGTCTCTTCCATCAAATACAATGCCTAGGTAAAGAATGGATTTCTGGGGTTTAAAGCGGGTCCCCCTGATTTCGAAGGTTACCTCGTCCCTCTTGCTCTGTCAGTGGTGTCTTTTGAGGATTACGGATTCGGTCTCTCCGGGGCGATCTCGAGACTGTGCTGCCTTAGCTATCGGCTATCGGCTATCTCCAGCGACATGTATACCCTGTGCTCGAGGTCCGCTACTTCGTTTGCTTCCACCAACAGAGCCATGTCGTCTACGAAGGCAAGTGTCCTCGTCCCTTCTGCGAGGTTCAGTCTCAGTATTCCGTCATAGAGGACGTTTCACAGAACTGGTCCGAGAACGGAGCCCTGTGGGACCCCAGCAGTCACTTGCATCGTCTGATTGCCTTCGATCATTACCCGGCGGGTACCTCTTTTTTTCCAGCGCTTCGGGATATGCCCGACTGGCCCCCGTCCAAACTCATTAACCCAAAAGCAGCGAGGATCTGTTAAGCTCATGGCCCAACTGGCCCCCTTCGACCCTTTTGGGTTATAGGATTATATCGTTTAAAAGGTTGAACTCTTGCTATCGTTAATTAATTGAAAGGTAAAGTTCTAGTTTTGTTTTGTGAGTGATTTAGCAAAGGTAAGATGCCAATGCGAACCATGTTGAGTCAGTGGGGAAAGACTTTGATTATTTGGGAAAATAATCATAAATATTCAAAATCAAAAATATTGACAACTAGTGAAACTGTATGAAAATGTATAAAAAGACCATGTGCAGCTAAAATATGCACCATGGGAGAAGAATTGATATTTTCAAGAAAACATAACGACCACAATCACGAAAACTGCAGTGAAAGAAAAAGCATCAGCAGAATTGCTTCAATCACCATTAAAGCTTATTCATTCAGAAATAAAAAAATTGAAAAATAGAATGTTTAAAGGACATGCAAACTGATGTATATTGTAACGGTTAACTAATTCCAATAGCTCGAAAAGAGAATAAAAAATTTAATATCTAGCACAAAGAATTAAAAAGAAACAGAAAGTTTATTAATATGAATAAAATCATTACGTATTTTGAGTAATCACAGGTTAGAATGTAATTTAAAAATAATGTTTTAAACTAGTTCTAGCATGGTAATTATAAAAGAATCTATTAAATTTGACATATCACAATTTAACATTGAAAGCCCATAAGAGATTTTTACTAACAGATTTAAGGTATTTACGTAAAATTTAAAAAAGAACTGAATTTATAAATTCAAAGTAACATAGTCTCAGATAAGTCTGCGACTATAATAACAATGAGAATGTTATTATATTAATCGTAAGGAGAAAAGGAAAATTGCAAGATAACCTCAAAATTCAATATCATGGTATATCAAAGTAATTACTTAAAATTTAAGGGAAATAATATAAATCAGAGAAATAGAGTTCCGGATTTCTAAAATTAAAAAAATATAGTAAAAAAGAGGAATAATAATGAAGTTCCATGGAATTTAAGGAAACGATAATAACGAACATTAAAAGTCTGTGTATAAATGTAATATAAGTAGAAATAGTAAGAAAAATATATCAAAAATTATTCTTTTTGTCTCTAGAATAATTTGGTGTTAATTAAAAGTAGTAAAAAATAATTAATTTTTGAATTTTATAAAAATTTACATTAAAAACCTGTCAAATTCCAATCAAGTAAGCTGTGATTTGATGGTTTATAAAAACTATTTCGCGCTGTCAAGCGAGGCTTTTCACCAAAATCCTTTGAAGCATTCACATCGATCTTTGTAATAAAAACAAAAGAAAATGAAATCAAAACAATACTGATTGAAGATAAAGAAATTTAAAGAAATTTATCTGTCAAAATAAGTGAGGTTATATTTTTGTAAAACAAGAAGACTTAAAGAAAAATCAAGAGAAGAAGTCCAATTATTTATCTTATCGTTGTTCCTGTTAAATAATCCACCTATAATTTACTATATTAAATATCGATATTTAAAAACGTTTAAAAATAAAAAAAGGCCATAAGTTTTACAATTAATTAGGTTAGATTTTTTTTTAAACGATAACTAAATTACTTAGATTAGAATATAACATTGGAGTAAGGTAAGAGAGTAATCATAAGATTTGTGCTAATTGTTGATTTTGTAAATAAGAAAAATATTACGCTTACCTTATTCTGACAAACAACTCTTTCACATAAAATAAAAGGTTAACCGTTATTTATTTTGAATATTAATAAATGTTTACATATTTTTACTGAGTCGTTATTATCAATTTCTACAATCACGCGGTCAATAGAAACACTTCCTGAGTTTAAGATTCTCAAATTTTCTACTTGATAGTAGATGGCGCTCAACAAAATTATCCACAACAAATAATTACATTCTGTCTGAGTTTACGGCAGAAGGCAATAAGAACAAAAAGATATAGGTAAAATTTAAAATTTGTTATAAATATTAAATTAACAACAAACCAAATTAAAGAGCTAAAGTCGAGGTTGGTTAATCTATTAACAAAATCAATAACATTGTAGGTTATATACTAAAACTCAAAATTAAATGAATCAAATAATAAAAATAAATATTCAATAAAATTAATTTTTCTTTTATACACCGATAGTACGTAACAATATATTATTTCTAATAGTATACAGCAGAATATTACTATTGAAATTAAATTAGCTTTCTTAAAGTATAAAAATAAAGAAATATCCCCGATTAATTTTGTCAAATGTATGCAATATAAATATGGTTTAAATCTGTATGCTTATATTATATTTATGTTTTCAATGTTCAAAAAAAATATTAATACTACAGAAAATAATTTGATATAATTTAAACCGGCAATCCTAATCCTAATCCTTAATTACTTGGAGGCCACTCGGATCAAGGGATTAAGGGTGCCTGTACTCGCGGGGGCCAGTTTCCTCTGTGGTAGGTAGCTTGGGGGCCAGTATGATAAACCCAAATTCTGAACTTTAAATTTAGTAGTAAAATTATTTACGGGAAAACAAAACATATGTCAGCGAATTCAGTTGTTTGCACACTCTTTCCAAATGCGCAAAGCAATTCAAAAAAATCCTTTATACAGGGTGTTGTTTTGAAACTGAAAAAATTTGTCCGTTTTTTCCAAATCCGTATCTGGATTTTTTCTTACAAATATTTTAATCGCTTGGATACCTTGAAGGAAGTTCCTATGTGAAATATGAAAAAAAGATAGAGCGTGGTTCGTATATTACGAGTAGAGAAAGAAATAACCAAAATTAATAAAACACTCTGTATCTCAGTTAAATGTAAAATGACGTCATAACTGGTCAAAAATTACATTAATTCGAACATTCGCGCTTTAATGATTGCTTTAAGACTTCACCTAAGTTTGTTGTTTTAAAATTTTAAAAACTTTAGTATAAAAATTACTGGATCGAATTTGACACATATGGTATACGTGAGGCCTGTGTTATAAGGTATGTTACTTCGCTATGTATCCAATTTTTTTTCAATAGTTTAATCAAGGGTAATACTTCAGATTTGGCCATATATTTTTTATAAGTTTGATTCCGATCTATTTAACAAAATCACTCGACCTACGGTCTCGTGATTTTTTTCAACAGGTCTTGTTGAATTGCCTATATGAAAGTAAATACGAGAAATCAGACATAAAAAATATCCTGTCCAAAATCTGAGCTTGAATGGTATTTGGTAAGACAATTCCATGAATTTAAACTGACGTAACATATAAACAACAAACACACATCGCTACCCGAGTAACGTCGTATTATTGATTTTTTTATACAGTTATATTTTCTCTTCCTTCCTATAGGCTAAATATCCTGTAACAAACTACGATTTTTGCGTTAGTAAATGGCATTTTTTACATATCGAAAACAAAATTTTTAATGAAACGAAAATTTTGTATTTTACTCAAATAATTCTGCTATTTTATTATGTTTAAAATTTTCCTGAAATTCTGTATTTGCCATTAAACTGTGCTTAATTTCTCACCACATATGATCTTGGTAAATTTTATTATTCGTCTCTTTCGCTAGGTCGTCGACCCATTATACAGCGTCTGTAATTTTGCTATGTTCGTTGTAATTGGTTTGCATACTACTTATATATTGACATTTTAAACAATTACTGTTTCCAATATCAGTAAAACCTCATTTTAATTTGGAATATGCAACGGATAGAGTGAACTCGCATTCAATTCTCAATTTAGGTCTTTACACATCCATTAGGTCTTCATTTACAAATGAACAGAGTAGAATGTGAAACTGAATACGTATCATGGAGAAATATTAAATTGGTACAAACTGATATGGCTAAAATTGACTATATCCCAGTTGTCAGAGCCACATTTAGATCAAAAGCTGAATACAAATATTCAAGCGAGGCGTTCGGGAAAAAACTAAAGTTATCTTTGTCTAAAATGTACACATTGAATTCCCTACGCTGATAGTCATGACCCCCTTGTTTATCTACTAATATCTTGTATTTTTCTTTGATTTCTTTTCGTATTCTTAAATTCTCTTCCTCTGCTATTTCAAATTCATTTTTATTTCTTCATTTAAATTTTCTTCCAATATTTGGATATTTTTATTATTTTTCATAATGGCTCTTTCTATTTTCTTTATCTCTTCTTTATTTAATTTGTTCTCAGTTTCTTTTACTTTCATTTCTTTTTTCATCATATTCCCCAAATCTTCTTTAATATATTTTTTTTCATATTACCAATTTTGTTTCCCACATTTGGAACTTCATCTATGATCTCCAAATATTGATCCCAGTTCCTTAATCCCTACAAAAATATTTTTTTAATTTCATCTTCCATCTGATCTGTGATAATTTCTTTTAATTTTATTTCTCAACATCGTTTCTGTTTCCTTTTCTTGTTGTTTGATTTGTTCATTTTTATTTTCCATTTGTGCCAATTTTATTTGTGAAATTACATTAATTTCTTCCCTCCTGTTTTTATTCTTTAAAATTTTTCTTATTCTTCATTCCCTCCTCTTTTATTTGACATATTTCTTCAATAAACCCTGTTTCTACCTCTATTATTCTTGCAATGTTTTCTTTTTACTATCTTTTCTTGTTTCTTCTATTTTTTCATCTATATCCTTTCTTAAAACTTGTCTGATTTCTTCTGAGCTATTTCCTACACTTCTTATTTCTTTTTTCATAGTTTCTTCTAAATAGATTATTTCTGTCTTCAAATCCTTCTTCAATTCTATCATATCCATTTGAATACCTGTTTTTATCTCTTCCTTATTTCTTTCCATATTTTTTTCAATCTTTTCAAGATTTCTTTTCATATTTTTTCCATCTTTTCTTGATTTCTGACTATTACTTCTTGTATATTTTGATTCATGGCAATCAACATTTGCAAAAGTCATTCATCTGATCTTCTATTTTCTCTTTACGGTTCTTCTGTATTATTTTCTGTGTCGTCTCCTTACTGTTCTTCATTATCGCTACTTTTATTTTCCTCATTGAAATTTGTATCTTCCAAATTTATTTCAGATAATTCTACCATATCTCCTTGTCCTTCCTGAATCTTTTCAATTTCTGTTTCTTTCTTTGATTCCTCCATCTTTTGGACAATTAATGGGTTAAATTAATTGAAATGATTATGAAATTATATGATTTTTCTTACTTTTTAAATATCCTTTATTTCAAATTTCATATCTCACATTTCTAAAATCTCATAAACAAACATCTCACTTTTTTTTAAGACTCCTTTTCATATTTTTAAAATAAGATTCCCATAATTTTGTCTCATTTTTTAATCCATAACAATATTTTCAGTTTTGTAAAAATCAGTGAGAATTTTAGAAATTATAACTTCCTGTCAAATTTTCTATGAGATAACAAAAAAAAAATAAAATTTAATGGCTTTCTGAGAAAGCTTAGAGTCTCCTCTTTAAAATGCCTTGTTTCTTTTTTTTTGCGTACATTTTAGGCAAAGATACTTTAGTTTTTTCCCGAACGCCTGCTTGAATATTTGTATTCAGCGGGTAGAGTTTTCGAATTCGCTTTCTGATTTATAATAATTTTTTATAGTAATTCAAATTTTTTTTAAAATAACTTATAATATAATTTTTCACGTGGTGCTATTAGTTTTTCGATTTTTTTATTTTTCGAGATACTGGGTGGTCCAAACCTCTGTCGTCGGAGGATTACGTCGTTGTGGTAAGACATAAAACTTTCAAATTTTGTGTGAGCTAGTACAGTCACTGGGTGCACATTTTGAAAATATTTTAGTTTATACAGGGTGTTCCAAAAACTAGTGGCAACACAAACACAAAAGATCTCACCGAGAGCGTTAAAAAAATATAGCATGTTAATATATTATACAGGTGTTTCAAAAAGATATGGCCAATTATTAGCAAAAATGGCCTCATCTTTAATACTCTGTAAAACAGTAAATCAAAATAAATCAACAGGTTTTTGTATTCATATGTCATTCTCATATCATTGGCTGTGCTCACTATTAATTACTTTCTTCACCTGTGGCTTCTTTAATACAGGGTGAAACAGAACTCAAATCAAGCAATATCTCAAAATTTTCCATTGGATCACCCTATAAGTCTTTTTACAATTTTTTAGTACAATTAATAATCTTTCAAACGATATAGTATAGTTAGGGTATAAATTAATGGAAAACTGTAAATATTTTATGATAAAGGAAAAATCATTCATTTTACGTACACAAATTAAATGGTATTAAAGCGTAAACATTTTTTCTTTTTTTTGCCGTCTGGCAGAAGATCCAACATCACCATCGTGTTCAGCATCCTCGAAAACGGGAGTTAATGCGGGTTTTCTCGTTTATAGCGAAGAACAAACTTTTCACTCTTTCGGGGGTGCTTTTTAGCCATTTGAGGGGTGGGGTCATCTTTAAAAGAATTGTCACCAACGTCATCGTGTCCGCCAACCTCGAAAACGGGGAGTTACGTTAGTTTTGCCGGTGAAAGACGCGATTCACAATTTTGAGGGTGGGTTTTGGCCGTTTGGGGGGTGGGGCCAACTCGAAACGAATTTTTAACCCTCGCCATGGACTAATAATTTCTAATATATTTATAAAGGTATACGGTCCTCTAGTGGTAACAGTAAAAAATAATAGACACATCCAAAATTACGATTACAATTTGTAGAATATTCTAATGTCTTAGAAAACCTAAAATATACAGTACGTTTCATGTAAAAATTTAATACCATATAATTTGTGTACGTAAAATACATGATTTTTCCGTTATTATAAAATATTTAGAGATTTCCATTAACTTATACCCTAACTATACTATATTGTTTGAAAGCTTATTAATTGTACTAACAAATTGTAAAAAGACTTATAGGGTGATCCATTTAAAAATTCTGAGATATTGCTTGATTTGAGTTCTGTTTCACTATGTATTAAAGAAGCCACAGATGAAGAAAGTAATTAATAGTGAGCACAGCCAACGATATGAGAATGACATTTGAATACAAAGACCTGTTGATTTATTTTGATTTCCTGTTTTACAGAGTGTTAAAGATGGGGTCATTTTTGCTAATAATCGGCCATATCTTTTTGAAACACCCATATAATATATTAACATGCTATATTTTTATAACGCTATGGGTGAGATCTTTTCGATTCTTGAATAAAATATAGTATGTTCTATTTAAAAAAATGTAAGTTTGTGTTGCCACGAGTTTTTGGAACACCCTGTATAATCGAGACTATTTTCAAAATGTGCATCCAGTGATCGTGCTAGCTCACACAAAATTTGAAAGTTTTATCTCTTACCACAACGACGTAATCCTCCTACGACAGAGGTTTGGTCCACCCTGTATAATGATGAAACCAAATTTGCGATTTTGTTTTCGAAATTGTGAACTTAGCATACACTTTTAAGCAGCACAGATTTTTTATCGTTTTCTACACCCAAAAAGGTACCTAAGAGGCTAGTTTCACCGATATCACATTTTATGAGAGGTCAAAGTCTCTGACAACTGGGCTACTACACTTGAATCTAAATTAGACTAGGTCTGAATAGCTGTAAGAAATTATATAATAGTAGTTTATGATGCAAGGATGAGAAGTGTTTCTCTCTTCTTCTTCTTGTTCGCTTTATCATACAATAATTTTTATTCGAATATAAAAAATCTTAATAAAATAGAAAGAAGGAAGAATTAAGCCGGGTAGAAATTAGTTAAATAACTATAACTGGAATCAGATCAAATTTTCGAAGTGGGTACTTGCCAATGATATATAGCAATGATATATAACCATGGTGACAATCATTGTTGTATTCATCATTTTCGAAAAGTTTTGGATGTGTCACTTTTAAACGTTGTGTCTTTTTGCCCTTAAGAAGTTAAAAGAAATGTAAAGAAATTGATGAAGTGGCCAACCGAACTATTTTGGACTTATTACCAAGAAAAACCCGGATTCAATATGAAATTGCATACAATAAGTTTCTGAAGTTATGTGAAGAAAAAGGCGTTCCTGGAAAGTATACTGAACATGTATTCTTGGCCTATTTTGACGAGCAATCGAAGGTTTGGAAGTATTCGTAACTATGGTCAAATTATTCTATGATTAAAGCTATGGTACAAATAAACAACGACGTAGATATCAGCAAGATTATTGCGTTTCTGAAGCACTGCTTTCAGTGCCATCAATATCAGCGGATTCTGCTCAAACGTCAACTAGGAATGCGGTCGTTTCAGTTGATAGTGGTAGAATTGTGGAAGAATTTAATTTTTCAAATTGTGTGAATTGTAACTTGATAATAAAGAATAAATTTTCGTATAAATCTTCTAATTGATTACAACCCCTAACGAGCATCTTTTTTTTAATGTCGGACGATGTTAGATATTAAATAGTTTGGTAGAAATAACGAAAAACTCATAACCATATCAACTAGATAAATCTATTTTGAAAGTATAAACGTTCTTTTCTTACACTTTTCCACATGCTTTATCTCATGTTTCTCTTGAATATTTTTTAATTACGTCTCTCTAAGAGTAAGAAACTACTTGAAAACTGAACTTCGGGCAAAACTCGAGACTTTAGCGCTAAGATGTGTAATTCCGGATTTATATATAAAAGTTCCGGTAGGAAACTTCCGCATATATTAAATTTTCAGGGACACAGTGCAAGAAAAACATAACAAGAAGTATCTTTTTTCTTATTATATCGGCTTTGTCAGAAAAGTACAAAGACCGGCTTAAATTCTTAAAAGATAATAAAATATATTAGATTCATTTCTGTAGTTCATAGTGGTTAGTTCCTTTAAATGTTCTTCCTTCTGGATAATAAAAACCACTTTTCTTTTTATTTTTATATCTGAGGAAAATCTACTGAAAATGTCTACAATAATTTAAACAAGTACAGGGTGGCCAAATAAGAATGCGACGTACTGTATCTAGGAAACTATCCATCGTAGAAGCTTGCGGAAAAAAAAGTTATTACTAAAACGGCTAAGAGGAAAATCTGGAAAATATTTTTAAGTTTCTGAAATGGCCGCTAGCTGGTGTAACTACAATCTTGAGTCTAAGAAAGTGATGTTTCTGTGAATTCCGCTATATTAACCTAACAAAAATACCTGATCTTTTAAATAATAGAGGATAATCTGAATCTTTTTTGTTTGACAATTTTTGCTGTATCTCTAAAAATAAAGTGGTGAAGGTATTCAAAGGTTTCGGTAAAAACACCCTGTATATTCGAAACGATTTTAACGATTTTAACAAACTTGAGCTAGTTAAAAAGAGCTATTCTTGGGCTACAAATGTTATATTTGAAGCTTTGTTAGTTTCACATGTCGCCGCTAGAGATCTTTTTTCGACATTTCGACAGAAATGGTTAATTTTATCAAAAAATTAAATGTCTTGGTATGATTTCTTTTTCATGAAAAAGTAGCTAAATGTTGCCTAAACAAGTTCGCGAAAACCGCATCTCGATATCTTGTTCCTAACCTAAAATTTTATATGGAAATCCCTTAAATTTTTATTTTTTAAACTAATTAATTTCTTTTATTATGTAAGTTGTGGCCCTAATAAGGACCGATTTAAAAAAGAAAGGTTTTTAATGCCCCCGTAAGTGATCTAAATGCTGACCATCATGCTCTATGCATTGCTGAAGCCTCTCATGGGTAGACAAAACTGCAGCTCCCATTTCTGCTCTCGGTATGTTACGTAATGGCCGCTTTCACACTTGGCAGCACGACAACGACACGACATGGAGTAGGGATGAATTTACATTGAAAGCGATGTAGTGGCTTCATCGATTTCAACGTAAATTCATCCCTACTCCATGTCGTGTCGTTGTCGTGCTGCCTAGTGTGAAAGCGCCCAATGCATTACGAATCCGGTTTTTCATATCTCTCTGGTCATAGGTTGAGTCTGAAAATCAAGATAAGAAGTCTGGTGATCGCGCAGGCCCTGTAAACAGACTTCCTCTTCCAATCCACCGCTGTTGTAATACTGCAACCATCCAACTGCAAAAACAAGTTTTGATGTGTTTCCAGTGGCACATCTTCCAACAACAACGGTAATTTATTGGCCAAAAAGTCAAGAAAGATATTGCCGCTCAGGGATTGCTCGAAAAAATATGTTCCAATAATTCTGCCTCCCAGTATGCCACACCACACATTTAAACTCCAACGTCCTTGGTGCTGAACTTCACGCAACCAATGCGGATTTTCTGCAGATCAATAATGCATATTGTGCGGTGGATTGGAAGAGGAAGTCTGTTTCCATGGCCTGCGCGATCACCAGACTTAACTTGTCTTGATTTTCAGACTCAACCTACGACCAGAGAGATATGAAAAACCGGATTCGTAATGCCGAAATCGAAGCTGCAGTTTTGTCTACCCATGAGAGACTTCGGCAATGCATAGAGCGTAACGGTTAAAATGTGACACCTATCAGACTGTAACAACTGTCAAAAATGGACACTTCTCAAAATGTGACACCTGTCAAAACGTGACAGCTGTCAAAATGTGACACCTGTTAGAATGTAACAACTGTCAAAATGGACACTTTTCAAAACGTGACAGCTGTTAAAATGTGACACCTGTCAGAGTGTAACAACTGTCAAAATGTGACACCTGCCCATGAGAGACTTCGGGAATGCATAGAGCGTAACGGTCAGCATTTAGAGCATTTAAGGGGGCATTAAAAACCTTTCTTTTTTAAATCGGTCCTTTTTAGGGCCATAACTTACATAATAAAAGGAATTAATTAGTTTAAAAAACTGACAGCTGTTAAAATGTGACACCTATCAGACTGTAACAACTGTCAAAATGTGAAACCTGTTAAAACGTGACAGCTGTTAAAATGTGACACCTGTCAGAATGTAACAACTGTCAAAATGTGACACTTGTCAAATCGTGACAACTGTTAAAAGGCGACACCTATTAGAATGTAACAACTATTAAAATGGACACTTGTCAAAATGTGACACCTGTGGAACCGTGACAGCTGTTAAAATGTGACACCTATCAGAATGCAACAACTGTCAACACGTGACACTTGTGAAAACGTGACACCTATCAGAATGCAACAACTGTCAAAACGTGACACCTGTCAGAATGTAACATCTGTCAAAATGGACAAATGTCAAAATATGACACCTGCCAGAATGGACACTTAAACCGTGATACATGTCTAAACGTGGCACTTGTCAAAACTTGATACCTGTTAAAATGTAACAACTGTCAAAACGTGACACCTGTCAGAATGTAACAACTATCACAATGTGACACTTATCGTACTTTTCTTTATTTATTACAAAGATCTAACCTAACCTAAAACTAACCTAACCTAAAGCTAAAACCTAACAGCCCATACAGTTTGAAAAAACCCAGATCGGAAGATTGAAGAGCCAAAGTAAGTTTTTGTGCTAGAAATCTATTACTTATTCCTAAATATATTTTTTCTGAAAATTGAACTGGCAACGTAGCAAAATTGACTTCGAAATTATCAGAGGAATGACATTTGTCAAAACAAATTTATTGTTAATGTTTTTTTTAAATGATGATTTGTTTTTTACTTTGTTCGTACTTGTGTGTATGTAGAAGAGTTTTCGGTTCAATACAGTGCATATGAATTGAAAATATTACGTTAAATACTCCGTCCAACGGATTTTTATTGGTTTGTCTTGTGAGTGAGTATCCCAACATATATTTTTTCAGAAAAAAAAATTTCATGAAAATCCCAGCCGGTCCCATATTCTTAACGTTTACCGAAAGTTCAATCTCGTAAATCCAAAAAATAACACAAAAAATAATATCTTCTATAGACGTTTCGCTATGTTTTCAAGGTATCAATTAGGAAAAACGTGAAACGAACTGAAGCCTTTTTCAATCGACAAGTGCTAGCCTACAAACCAGTTTCTTAATTTAATTTTATAGATAACCACAGAACATACCTACTCAAGAATAACTTCTTTGAATACTGACTGCAAACTTCTTAAAAGATATTTTTTAATCGAAAATGAAGGCACATGCTTCCTCAGATTACTTTCAAACTTCCTCGCCAGACAAACCAAACCATAAATTACAAGAGGAAGAATAAAAAAAAGAAAAATCAGGATAGGATGCTTTATTCCTTCGTCCTTCGCGTCCGGCTCTCGGTTCCAAACATCGATTTTTATCAGGACAGGACCCGCTTCTTCTTAATCAGAAGTCGATTTTATAATTTTGTTTTAAACTTAAAACAAAAAATAAATAAATCGTGTTTATATGAATTTTAAGTGTAGACATTTAAAGTGTAAAATAACAATGAATTAAGCTACAGAGTACATTTTACTACACTTTTACTTTTAGAGCAAATTTAGTAATACTAGTTTACATAAATGTTTATTTCAGTCCCGAGGAAAATTTTCTTTACTTTTCTTTAATTTGCTATGTGAGTTTATGAATAAACAGCTATTATTTCTGGTTTTGTATGTGAGTTAAAGAACAAGTGATAAACATTATCTGAAACCCATACGTGAAGCTGTCAACTATTTTAGCGGTACTAGGAGAAATGATGTAATGTTGTAGTAAAATCTAATTGTTTAAAGTCTTTCTGGCATTACGTAATAAAAATTAATTGGTCAGACAATTTCACGCCGCCATTTTTAAGCCAATCAGAGTCTATTTTTTGTTTGGTTACCATGGAAACCCAAAATGTTTCCGGAAAATTTTATTCTCCTGGGTACCCTGGACGAAATTAATAAGTGGAAATTTCTATATCAAAATAATGACACACGTAATGGACTTTTTGGTTAAATGATAATAAGATTTTTTGTTTAGTTTTTGTGCATATCAAAATTAAACAATTACTACATCTTTTACTGTTCTTTTCAAATTTCTTAATGATTAGTTACATCTATTAAATGTTTGGCACTGTCTCCCCCGACGTCGATGGCATAATATATTCATCTAAATTGGAGTACCTAGCAATGACTGATTTTAATTTCTGATTGATACTTTCAACTCTAGTATTAGTTTTATTTAAAAATGATAAATTATGGAAGGTATGGAATAACACCCACTGGTTAATGATCGGTTTCCAATTTTTTTTTGTAATAATTCATTACAGAATTTGGTACTGCTTTTTCCATTTCAGTATACACCTTGTTATATTCCTTTTCTGAGGATGAATAAGTCAGTTTTTGTAAGAAACTCTTACTGATTTCACGTTCTTGTGATGTTAAATTCATTTTCCTAACACTAACCTCACGATTAAAAATTTGTAGAACATGAAACAGGCAAATGAGCATTGGGAAAATTATTTTTAAAAACTGCCCTTTCTGTATTATCTTTATTTGCCATGATAACCTTTATCTGTGACTTCAAAGGATTAAATTTTTTAAACGTTTTAAAAAACCAATCCAGGATCTCCTCAGATTCTTTTAGTAATATTCCAGCTGCGACTACTTCTCATCCTTCCGAATCTTCTACAACAATCAAATATGTTGCTGCCCTACTTTCATGTAAACAATAAGTACCATCAACAAATATTATTTCAGGATAATTTGAAAATATATGTTTCATTTGTTTGTCTTGAAAATATAAACAGTTTAAATTTGCATCATGAAATGTCAAATGTCAAAAGTCTCCTGTAATGTCAAATTATTTTTTTGTTAGTTTATCATCCTTGCTCACGTCCGGCAACGGTTGCATGATTTTGCCGTCGACGGTTAAGGAGGCACTGCCTAAATGTTTATCAAAATCAAAATTAAAAAATCTTCTTTCTTCAGTGGTGAGTAAGAAAGGACACTCGTATTAACTAAATGTCTATGCTTAAGTAAATAAATATGAAACAATTCCATTAAACTTAACTTTACATATCCGAGAAACCTTAGTAGACACATTGAGTAAATTCTTCCGTATTGTACTAAACATATTTTCCTTTGCATTTTGTAAACTGCACTCCAAACTACATCCATCAATGAGGTACGTCAAATATTTTAAACATGGGTGATACACTTTGACATCACAGTGTTGCTATAATGTTTGCATAACGTATATTTTTAAACTTTTTCCATATTAAATCGATTTACCAAGATTTTCTTAATAATGACACAAAAACTCTGCCACAAAATACGCTTTTCTACACAAATTTTTATACGCAAAGCAGGCCTTTTCTTAATTCCTGTGATATCCGTTGGAAAAGTAATAATTTAAAATGGTAAAAGTACACGCTATGGCACTTTTCCCCACAGAAATGTCAAAATTTTATAGTTACAAACAGTAAACAACCTTAATGAATTGATTTTGTTAGGTACATCAATACAGCTATGACCTGTCAACATTTTTTGACAATTTAACATTATCATTGTAGTGAATAATTTCTAGGTGTCCAAATTTTAACTAACAATTCTGTAAGTAAACTATTTATTTGATTATTTATTTTAATTTATTAATTATAAAAACAAATTAATTTATTACGCATTGTTTTAGGAACTATGAATCAAGATTAAAATTTATCTTTTGAGTTGTGGCCAAAGGATATATTGTCGATTCGATCTCCAACAAAATTGAAATTGCCAATAAAATAGAAAAATCTATTATACCTTGGGCTTCTAATTCATATAATATTATTACTAATGAAGAACAAGCTCGACGTATTTATTTTAAAACACCACTCGAGCTCCGCTCTCGTGGTGTTTCGCCAAATATGTCTCGTCACTCGGAAGTATAAGCGATTATTTTCGAAGCTCTTGTGATATTACTACTGATAATTTTTAAAAACATTCGTGCACTCGAAAAAAAATTCTGGTAATAATCCAAGCACTTGGGATATTATTGGTAGATAAGAAGCCAAATCGATTTCACCACCTTCCCAATAAGGCTTATTGACAGGATAAAGTGACCTAGGTATAAGGACGTAAAATTCATCCCACAACTTTTATCTGATCCACAAATATTTGGTTTGGTGACACTTTAAAATTTTTAAATTGGTTAAATGAGACAGTAACTTCTTATCTTTTAAAAACCACAATCAGGCCTGGATCCAGGGGGGAGTATCATGAGATTCATGATTTCCCCCACCAAAGCAGGAACATAATTTTTTTTTATAATTAATATCAATATTACTGCAACAGATGGGAGAGCTGTGTCATTTAAGGCCTAGCTTACCCTGTAGCAAACGACATTTGCACTTCATAAAAAATTCAAAATCAACTTCGAAAATAGATTACATATTTGATACATTTGACATCAGTAAGAATACCTTCGTGATCCCCCCCCCCCTAATGGAAGCCTGGATCCGCTTCTGGTCACAATCCAGTTTTTTTAATGTTCATAACTTGAAAACCTATGTTCGAACGTTTTTGAAAATCACAGAGGCACAATTTAAATACAAGAACTAAAACGTACTACATAGAAATAAATAAACCAGTGCTGCCAACACTGTTCTTCAATATTGCACCTTAACAACATATTACTTATTATTCATTGTGTAAGTGTTTTTTTGTAAAATGTACTAGAAACTTCCAAATAGCTGTTGCTACCTGTTGACAAGTTGGTGAAACTAAAGTACGACTTATCTACCCGACAGCTATTGGGTGGACAATGGCGCTGGTTTCTGGAAGCAGAATTAGAACCGGTTCACGAGAGTGAGCATGGGTTCGAATCCCACATCTGACAGTTTTTAAATTTATAGTGATGCTGGTTCTAATCGGTTCCACGCGTCCTTTTTTAACCCTGTGCATGATTGTTGTATACACCTCTGCTACAGCCTCTACGGACTAAGGGAACGCCAACGATGGGTGCGACATAGGTAGTTAAAAGACAACAGCTCGAAGTTGATAGCCCTGGCTCGGAAGAAAGTTAGGTTATGTTTCTAGGATCCTACGAGGTTTGGGTCCTTTTATTGTATTGTTTACGTACCCGTATGGCGTTTTCCCCATTCGATCCCCGAGATATTCTGGCAACGTCCCTGCGCAGTCGATCGGACGGAGAACTGAACGCTCACCCTATACCGTTTCCCCGTTCGACCCCTTGCCCCCTAGTCACTGCGCATGATTTTTGTTTACGTATACCCAGTACATTACTATGCCGTTTTCCTCGTTCAAATCGGCCCAATAATAGCAGAGATATTAGTACAATCCGCCTAGTTTTACTTGATTGGATTACAATCCGCCTAATTTTCCTTAGTTGGATTACTATCCGCCTTGCTTTATTACTCACCTTACAGGGAGGTTGGTGAAAAAGGCCCTAAGATTAATAGTTGCTTAGTGCATAAACTATTGTGGTGTTGCACAATTTTCCGCTATTTGAAATATTTCTTAAATTAAGGGCAATTTATTTATTTAATTTTTTAAAGAAATTTATGATCTGCTTAACATACCAAGGGGTCGAACATCCGTATTTTGATTTATCGGCTAAAATTATTTGCAATCGGTATGTTCCAATGCGGCTCTGTTTCGCACACCAGCGGCCCTTTCGAGCCCTTTTACTCTCCCTTTGGTAGCACTATTCGTCTCCGGGAAGTCCCGCTGGTCACACAAAACTCAACGTTTTCTCCATGATAAACGGAAATCTTTGGATATCTCTATCAAAAATTTTCACGTTTATCTCCAACAACGTATGACCCTTTCAAAGACGAAGGACGGCCAACTGAATTTTATCACTGAGGTTGTAGAAGAAAAGGGACTGTGTATAATTTTACTGCGGGGTAAAAAGGTCAAATAAGAAATAGTAGGTCATACAAATTCTATTTTGAGCTAAAACAAATGGATGTTTATATACAGGGCATTTCGTAGTTAAACTGACATACGTTAACTGTGGACAATCAATACCGTAGTAAGAAAGAAAATTAAAAATCCAGGTCCGTCTTTAAAAAAAGTTATCAAAATCATTTTGCTTTATGACAACACCCTGTAAATCGAATTTTAAAAAATGGATAACATATTCGAAAAGAGGGAAAAAATTAATTAGGATTAAATATTTTGTTTAAATACACATCCCATTTTACTACCAAAATTTTAACATCAAACTTAAAATTTATAGGATTTATTATACATTTCTATTGGTATTTTCATCATTTATTATTTATTACTTACTTTTTACCAATAACTTAATTAATTCTTAAAAATAAAAAATAGGTTTATTAATAAATTTTAAAAACTATATTTGTTTTAATTGTCTTTTTTTAACAAAGTTTTTTGGATCTAAGCTATCTTTTAGACAGCAAAGTGACATTCTGCTTCATTTTTAGTCGAAAAATATTATTGCGTTAAAATCTTGTTTATTATTGTATTTCTTTCGTTTTTATTGTTTTTGTCGTTTAATTTTATTGTCCTTAGTTCTCGTTTAATAATTATGCCTTACAAATTAATGTAAACATGAGGAATATGCCGATATAGTTTTTGTCTATGGTTTTTGCAATGGAAACTGCCGAGGGGCAGTAAGAGAATATGTAAGACGATTTCCTGATCGAAGAATTCCTTCTCGAGCCACATTTTCAACAGTTTTTCGTTATCTTCGTGAAAATGGAAAATTTCCTTCATCAGCACTAAATGACCATCCTGAAAGGCAGCAACCAAATATAGGGGATGATAATATTTTGGAATCAGTGGAAAATAATCCGAAATTAAGTACAAGACGCATTGGGCACGCTTTAAATTTGCCTCACACCAGTGTTTGGAAGAAATTAAAAAAATTTACTCTTCATCCCTAACACACCCAGGAAGTCCAACGCCTAGAACCGCATGACAAAATTGCAAGAATGAATTTCAGTAATTAGGCATAGAAGAGTTATTCGAAGATGCTTATTTACGGATGAGGCCCACATTACCAGAGATAGTGTTTTTAATTTGCGAAATAGCCATATTTGGGTGGACGAAAACTTCCACGCTACTAGACATAAATATTTGGTGTGGAGTTTTAAATAATAATTTGATTGGACCACATGTACAGGGTGGCCAAATAAGAATGCGAGGTACTGTATCTGGGAAACCAACCATCGTAGAGGATTGCGGAAAAAAAACACGGCCAAGAGAAAAACCTAGAAAATATTTTCAAGTTTCTGAAATGGCCGCTAGGGGCGTAACTGCAATCTTGAATCTAAGAAAGTGATGTTTCTGTGAATTTCGCTATATTAACCTAACAAAAAAATACCCGATCTTTAAAGTAGAGGATAATCTGAACCTTTTTTGTTTGACAATTTTTACTGTATCTCTAAAAATAAAGTGGTGGGGGGTATTCAAAGGTATCAGTAAAAAACACACTGTAAATTCGAAACGGCTGAGCCGATTTTAACAAACTTAGGCTAGTTGAAAAGAGATATTCTTGTGCTACAAACGTTACAATATATGAAGTTTTTTTAGTTTCACATGTCGCCGCTAGAGGGCTTTTTTTTCGACATTTAGATAGAAATAGTTAATTTTCTCAAAAAAATTAAATACATTGGTATGATTTCTTTTTCATGAAAAAGTAGCTAAATGATGCCTAAACAAGTTCGCGAAAACCGCATCTCGATATCATGTTCCTAACCTAAAATTTATGCCAAAGAAAATTTTATAAGGAAATCTCTTAAATTTTTATTTTTTAAACTAATTAATTCCTTTTATTATGTAAGTTGTGGCCCTAAAAAGGACCGAATTAAAAAAGAAAGCTTTTTAATGCCCCCGTAAATGCTCTAAATGCTGACCATCACGCCCTATGCATTGCTGAAACATCTCATCGGTAGACAAAACTGCAGCTTCAATTTCGCCTCTCGGTATGTTACGTAATGCATTACGAATTCGGTTTTTCATATTTCTCTCGTTGTAGGTTGTCTAAAAATCAAGACAAGTTAAGTCTGGTGATCGCGCAGGCCATGGAAACAGACTTCCTCTTCTAATCCACCGCTGTTGTAATACTGCATTAATAGGCTCTCGCACAATAATGGAGAATTTTTATTTCAAATTATTTGGACCGATGAAGCCACCATTAAAATCTGCATTAAAAACATTTATTTTTTTAAATCGGTCCTTTTTAGGGCCACAACTTACATAATAGAAGGAATTAATTAGTTTAAAAAATAAAAATTTAAGGTATTTCCGTATAAAATTTTCTTTGGCCTACATTTTAGGTTAGGAACAAGATATCGAGATGCGGTTGTGGCGAGCTTGTTTAGGCATCATTTAGCTACTTTTTCATGAAAAAGAAATCATACCAATGTATTTCATTTTTTTGAAAAAAATTAACCATTTCTGTCAAAATGTCGAAAAAAGCCCTCTAGCGGCAACATGTGAAACTAAAAAAAACTTCAAATATTATAACATTTGTAGCCCAAGAATATCTCTTTTTAACTAGCCCAAGTTTGTTAAAATCGGCTCAGCCGTTTCGAATATATAGGGTGTTTCTTACTGAAACCTTTGAATACCCCCCACCACTTTATTTTTAGAGATACAGTAAAAATTGTCAAACAAAAAAGGTTCAGATTATCTTCTACTTGAAAGATCAGGTATTTTTTTGTTAGGTTAATGTAGCAGAATTCACAGAAACATCACTTTCTTAGATTCAAGATTGCAGTTACGTCCCCTAGCGGCCATTTTAGAAACTTGAAAATATTTTGCAGGTTTTTCTCTTGGCCCATTTAGTAATAACTTTTTTTTCCGCAAGCTTCTATGATGGATAGTTTCCCAGATACAGTACCTCGCATTCTTATTTGGCCACCCTGTACTTCCAAATACATTAACCGGTGAAGAATATCTAAATTTCATACAAAATGTTCTTCCTGTTTAGATTAATTGTTAGGGAATTTTTAAATAACAAGTTACGTAACAATTGGATAGGTAGGATAGGCCAATTGAGTGGCCTGCAAGATCTTCAGACTTGTATCCTGTTGACTATTTCGTTTATTGGAGATACTTAAAATCTAAAGTTTATGCAGCAGAAATTAATTCTAGGGAGGAACTACTCCAACGTATACTAAATACTGTTGAAGAAGTGAGAAATATTCCAGCAATGATTAGAAAGTCAATTTTAAATATTGAAAAAAGAGCTAGACTTTGCAGGAAAATGATTCACATTTTGAACAACTTCTTCAGTAAATTTTAATTTTTTAATAAAATTTAATTACATACCAAACTTTTTTTATTATTTTTTATTCAAATTATAAAGTATGAATGAAAATAAAATAATTTTCATTTTCACATTTTAAATGTGCATTATAATTAATTCTATTTCATAAAAAAATTCTAAATAATTTGTAATTTGACACCTCAAATAATTACGTTAATAACTATTCGCATTATTATCAAAAAGTAATAGTAAATGAAAATTGGTAGTAAAATGGGATTTGCATTTAAATAAAATATTTAGTCCTAATTAATTTTTCCCATCTTTTCGAATATCTTATCCATTTTTTAAAATTCCATATACAGGGTGTTGTTATAAAGCAAAATGATTTTGATAACTTTTTTAAATACGGACCTGAATTTTTCATTTTCTTACTAGGGTGTTGATTGTCCTTGTAAAGGAGAATATTCATGCCAAATTTCATAGAAATATACAGTGTGGTTCCGAATATACAGCGACTAAAAGAAATGATCAAAATTGATAAAACACCCCGTAACTCGGTAATAAAGCGAGATAGACCCAAACTATATGGGTGTTTTTGAACCGTCTAAGTGTCTTCTATCCACAGTAAACGTATGTCAGTTTAACTAAGAAATACCCTCTATAAGTAGCTATACTTAATTCTGTTATTAAAGTGAAGATAGCGTTATACCTTCCTCGCTTGGTGCTACTTTCTACTGATGAGGCACAAAGATGGACCGTCCTCACAAAGTTTGGCTTCCAACACGTATCTGGACTTCTGTAATTCAATACCCGTGGGCGCAAGTAGTCCAAGGAGTAATTGTTATAGGCTCAGATGCGGTGCAAACCTTTTAGATATATTTTGATATATTTCGAAATTGGAATAAATCTACCAGTTAAATGCTCCCAAGAAACACTGGATTTTTTATATACTATGTTATATGTATAACGTACTGTGACTCTTAAAATATAGTTGAAATTTTTTAATTTTGTGAGGGGTTTTTCAAAACGTTAGAGGCGTTTAATTTCGATTCAGACGTTTTCTTATGTTTGATCTTGTAGAACTCGACGAGTAGAATAAAAATCACCCCCATAGTTAATTAACGCTTCACAAGGAACGGAGATATTGCAGTTTAAAGTTTATGCAAAAATCGCCCAAAACTATTTCAACTCCAATTAACTTTTATTGTAACAATTATTGCACCGACATTGTCTGAGCCAAAATGTAGTAGATAAAAGTGCTAGATATTGAGAAATTCTAATTAGAGCGATTTTGGATGAAGTTATATGGTATTTTAGGTAGTTATTTGGGATTTCTCTTATTGATTTTCAAATATTTTAGATTTCCATCTTGTAGGGCTCGATTTTGTAAATTTACGAAATCGTCTGAAACTCAGACCCTTAAAATAACTTTTTCTTTAATAATTATTTCATCAAGATTTCTCTGTGCCAAAATGTAGTGATATACTAAGCAATCTGTAACAATTAAATGTGAAATTTACATAAAATATTAACTACCCCATTTCTATGTTGTTTAAAAATTTGCCAATGAGGCTTAGTAATGAAATTTTTTTATTGGCCCTTCTGAAACTTAAGACCGGTAGAATACATTTGGAAAAAAATTCCGCTTCACTATTAAAGGGCGCCTGGGAAATTAAATTTAAATTTATGAATCGTGACGTGGACCAATGAAATAATTTCAGTTGCCTCATTTTCCCGTTGGTATCATCTTTTTCTAATTAATAGAAAGAGCGAAATAGATACTTCAAGAGTAGTCGTAGCTAACACTAGGCTTCTTTTAACAGCATACGACTATTAATCATGTTTGTGGATTCTCGAAAAAGGTAGCGCTACATGATGTTAAACTCTGATTTTATATTTGTAGGCAAAAAACCAAATAAAGTTTATAAAATATTACTAAAAATGTTCTTATTAATTTAATAGGTATCAGAGATAAAAAATAATGTTCATTGTACCCTATTAATGTGTGCAAATATAAGTATTCTAATTAAAGGATTAAAAAAATTAAGAATTGTTAAGTACGTTTCAAGTCGAGACTTTTGAAACCCAAAAGCTAAACCTTCAATAAAATTATTTACTAATCTCTTTCTCGGAACCTTTTTGTCGAAATTACAACATGGATTAAGAACCAGCTGATCTATCAGCTGACGGCAGAGAAGGCTGTGACATTTTAATATAAATATAACCCCATTTAATTCTAATGTTATTTGAAATACTGTGAGTTAAGTTTTTTCGGAAAATTTAAACAAATAATTACACTAAAATCACAAAAATAGTGAAGAAATAAAAAAATTACACAGCAAACAGCAATCCAGAATTTCACATTCGACAATGACAAATAAGTAATCGACTTACGTCAAATTGGTCGCTGGTATAAGCACGTTCTGACAGAAAATAATAGTCCAGGGCATTTAGCAAATATAGAGGAAATTTTGGAGCACAACAGATATCGAGATGCGGTTTTCTGCATTGTGTTGGGGAAGGTCCCAGAAAAGACTGGTGAAAATGTGGGTTAGCAGTTTTTTGAAAAACGCCTTCTGGGCCGGAAAATGCATTTTCCAATTGCATCATTATTTGTACCGTTATGGGAACGATTGTAAACGCGGAAAAATCGCTCGGAAATCGTTACTCGGGGGTTTTCGGGGCTGCCGAACTTGATTCTTGCATTAGAATTACCCGGGGGTGCACGAAGGCGGCTCTGTGAGGGTGCGCGGGGGGTGAATTGGGTGAGGAATGGCAGCGTGCATGACAATCGCTCCAAACTCGTTACTCGGGGGTTTTCGGGGATGCTGAATTCAATTCTGGCATTGGAATATCCGGGGCGCTCAGGGATGGCTAGGAAATGGTAAAGCAGCAAGTGAAAAATCACAAATTATGAACATAATTCTTTATTCAAATAACAAATAGAAGTTTTTATTAATCTTGAATTATTCATTATAAACTCAAATTTTCAACTTAAGAACTAAACATCTTGTTCAAACTCTTCTTCTTCTTCCCGTTCTTGTCCTTCTTCCCGTTCTTGTCCTTCTTCCCCTTCTTCATTTTCTTCCCCTTCTTTATCTTCTTCCTCGTCACTATTATCGGCCCCATTGAAAGCGCCTTTTTGGTTTGAGCAATTGTCATCGCAATTCTTGCATGCCAGTGAGCACTTCAACCCATTCCGGCGGCAACCGCACCTCATGCCACAGTCAGTTTGGCAAGAACACGAAATTTTGCTCAAAATTTCCTCGGGGCCGGCTTCCTGGGTCATGGTGACAGGACTGAGCTCTCCATCCACCAATTCCCACCCCCATTTTAACTGATCTAAGGTCTCGTCTTTACCTGGTGAACCATACCAAGCCTGTACTTGGAAATAGACACGCTTGATATGCTCGGTTAATTGCTCAAACCAAAAAGGAGCTTCCAATGGGGCCGATAATATTTTGTTTTTCATTTTCAGGACATGATTTAAATACCTTGTACGCTATATCTCTATTTTTAATTTTATTGTGTGATATTGCTTTTTCTTTTTAACTTTAACGGGACTCGTATGATATTTGTCACTATCGAAGTGTCAAAACAAGTCGGTATTTGCCATTTTCATGAGTGCACATAAACTCGCCAGCAGATAATCAAGGTATTTACGAACTAAATTGCCTTACTTTAAGCCAACCATTAAACTCGCCAGGGTCGTATAAGAGAAGTATTAAACTCTCCTGGAAAAGGATTGAAGCAAAATAATGATCGAATGCAATTTAAAAAATTAATTTATTTTAGAACATCTTAATCATTACATAATTAACACTAATATAATTGGACAAACATGATATTCAAACATATTTCAATACAAGTATACATTATTAATATTACATAAATAACCCAAACATTTTACCATTTTTATATTCTTCTACTTTTTTGTTAACTAGTTTTTGTCTTTTACGCTTTGACAAATCTTTGTTTCTAGCAGGTTCATTAAGGCTTTGAATTTTTATATATGTATCAATCTGCAAAGTTAGAAGAACATCGAGAAAAATAAAAATTGAAGGATGCGTAGAATAAAAGCTTCTATTAAATTTTGAATGAAACGCTTCGCATGTGTTAGTGTTTCTGTTAATGCTATCAGATAATTCAGACCACAATTATGGAGGAAATTTAGGTTATCATTATCAAGTGTTTAGGGCCGCTGTCATAATGTCATTATAAATAAATCTTAGAGATTACTAAAACTTAATCATTCCAATTTATGTAAAAGATTATAGGTATAGATAAAGATATTGAAGAAAATATACCTGGCTTTCAGAGGCGAGTTTATGGTTCGGATTATGAGTCAGCAGTTTGCGTTGTGGCGAGTTTAATGGTGTCATTAAGATCTCCTACCTGCTTCCTGGCGAGTTTAATGCCGCCCATTTTCATAGGTGGTCGTAGAAAAAATTTATAAAATCGTTACAAACAAAATGCGTCCCCGAACGTTTCTCTACGTCCACTCTACGAGCAAGAGTGTTCGTTTTTTTGAAAACGTCTTTTCTTCGAAAAATCGATATAACTCAAAGATATTTTGCGATTTTTCAAAAACGTATGGTTTTGGATTGCCAAGAGCTATATTTACTGTAAATATCAAGACATTATATGAAAAATTGAAAAAGTTATAACAAATCCAAAAAGTGACGATTTTTGACGGTTTTTTTATATATTGCAATGAAATAATCACCCTGTATATTAAAAAGGGTAACCACCAAAAAAGAGAGATGTCAAAAATTTCCCTAATGTTAAAAAATTTTAAAAACTTAAGTAAATCTACCCAGAATGATGAAGAAGTTGTAATTGATAAATAATTTAAGTTAATACTAAGTTGTATGGATCTGTAGCCGGAATTTGTACATTGAAGAGATATTAATATACGGACTTATGGATAAATACATTTAAATTGGAAGATACTAGTTAATTTAAAAGAGTTGAGATTGGAAGGAATTGACTTTGAAGTACCTACTATATAGGTGAAAGGTATTTTTTCTGCAGCCGTCTCGAAAACAAAATTTTCGGTATGATTTATTAAATCGAAAGTACCACTTTACACAAATCGTACCGAAATAGTAATTTACGTAACAAGTTCCGAAAGTGATATTTTACGGGAAGAGTAGGAAATTTCCTGCGAGTCCCGTGAAATCACTTTTGGATCGTGTTACGTACAATATTTTTTCTGCAGCCGTTTTGTATGTTAAAAAGGATATCGATGGATAATAACGTATGAACTTTATATATCTAGATAATTACATATAACAATCACTCTTATGAATAAATTACTTACGCAATAATTCATAAGTATCCGCTTTAGCAGAGTCACTAATATCATGTGGAATCATTTCACTACTTATTTCCATTTTTTTGATTTGAAAAGCGAAAAAACACACACAAATGTTACATGACAGGCGCTGTCAGAATAAAATACAAGTTCATGTTATTGTCAAAACCGCCTACTACCCAGCTAGCACGAGACCTCATTTCACGTCATAATCACGTGGAATTTTAGTGAAATACGTCGATATGAATTTTTGCCGTAAAAGTAACGTAATATGACGTCATTTTAAGACTAATTTGCCACGTAAACAAAGAAGTTACGAATAAAATAAACCTATTTTTGTTATCAATTAATTGTGACTTATTTTTACTCATTGTTAAACAAAATAGAAAGATATTGCTACAACATCGTTTTTAGTAGTCACTGTGACACCAAAATAAGACGTACTATTACGTCATTTAGGGACCAGTTTGTCACCTGTCAAAATGAGGAGTAGATCTGGGCCTACAACAATTAAATATCCTGCATTGGCCTACAAACATACACATCTGTTCTATGCCTTCATTGTTTTTTCACATCAACCTGTTTTGCGAGGTTTTAGTTATTTTTGGTGAATTTTCAATGATAATGGGAATATTCCGTCATACCAAAATTTATTTTGTCAACACCCAACACTGTTTTATGTGATTACTCCCGCCTGCCGCCCAGCGTTGCCAGGTACGTACTGAATTCAGTACATTTGAATGAACTTTAGTACTACATTTTGTACTTCAGTAAATTTTTACGATGTCACTTTTATTTTCAAGCCACTGGGTCTGGCAACATCACACTCAGTCCGCGCGTGCGCCTTTACAAGTCATCTATTACGCCGCTATCCGCGCATCACGCAATCGTCACTCCATTGGTCATCGCCGTTTGCAATAGTTGCACGAGTTAAAATGAATAGTGTGTGATTATAGTGTGGTTGCAATATATAGTTTGCAGAAAAAGCCATTTGCCCTATAAGCAACAAGAGTCTTTTAATAAAAGTCTGAAAAAGGGCGATTCGCCAGGTGAAAATTGGCAAATTTATCCGGTCCATAAACATTACTTTAAAAACATTTCT
The DNA here is from genome assembly GCA_949320105.2 of Crepidodera aurea. Classification (NCBI taxonomy): domain Eukaryota; kingdom Metazoa; phylum Arthropoda; class Insecta; order Coleoptera; family Chrysomelidae; genus Crepidodera; species Crepidodera aurea. The sequence goes on from OX439475.1 coordinate 66,468,780, forward strand.
TCTGAAGAAGTTAGTATTTGAGGAAGGTTTTTTTCAAAGCGTAGTGACTTCTATTATTACCCCTTTAAATCAAGTGACCTTCGTATTTTTATTGTCTCTAATTTAGTCTATATTCCCTTATTTCACACTTTGAATAAAAAATAATTGGAAAAATAAACACATGGAAGAAAGTTAGGGATACTCATAAATTGTAAACATATCCTAGATTTTGAAATGTACGAATTATACGCCACTGTATCTTTGAAAACGTTTTTTATAAATTATACATTTTTATAGAAGTATTATCGTGTTTTTTATACATCTACACGTCACCTGGTGACCTATTTATCACGTTGCCATAAATACGTCACCATTGACGTGTTTATCACGTTGTCATATGACGTCTTTGATCTGTGACATATTGCCGTCATAATCACGTCACCAGCACGTCATATATTTGGTGATTTCGACGTGAAAGGTGACGTATATTCCACGTGATAATCACGCTCTGTGCTAGCTGGGTAGATATCCAAAATCGTCCCGAAAGTAACACGAATCGTACCGAAAGTAAAGAAATCGTTCCGAAAGTGAAAAAAATCGTCCCGAAAATGCTACTTTCGGTACGATTTGTGTAAATTGGTACTTTCGATTTAATAAATCGTACCGAAAATTTTGTTTTCGAGACGGCTGCAGAAAAATTACTATTAAAATACTTTCATAGTGATTAGTATTGGTTCATTTTGTTATTTTTTATATGTTACATATTATAAAATAAGGAGAGAATGAGGTTTTAATTTCTTACTTTTGTGTTATCATTCTGAATTTATTAAATTAAATTTGTAATATTTTGACCTATCGTTTCAATATTTCAAAAAATAATTCGACAATCGATAGGTACAAGATGGTCAATTGAAAGATCTTTTTATTATCTACAACTTCCTCATTTACTATTTTTCGATTCAACGAGAAGTTTATTTACAAAAAACCGTTAAAGCCGTTACTATTATTAAAGACGAGAAGATTCTTTTTATTTTATAAAAACCGTTTTTCTTCTTTTCGTTTTTTTTAGGTTAGATTCGCCACTGAAATCACTGAAATGACTATTTTGACACTATCTTTCTTAGAATTTTATTATTCTGCCATTCCAGTTTATATGACTCTTGCAAATGACTAAAAAAATTAATATTAATTATGTTCGTTAATTTCTAATTTTGAGATTATAAATTATTACAATTTACCACAAAACAAAAGTAAAGCATTTCCCAAACCATTTTATCAAAAGCGAATTGTATTTTCACAAAAGGAAAACCGTAAATTTCATTTTCAAACCAAACTGAGTGTACAAATGGAGAGCAAAATGGCCATAAAACATTTACGCTTCTTAGCTGAAAATTCCGCAGAAATTATGTTAGAAATTGAAACAATGTAGCCAAGAATTCTGATATCGGACTCTTAGGTATTTAGGACACAATTCCAGTTAGACAAATGTACTGAAAAATGTAAATCTATGAAACTATTGCTAGATGTTATTTTAGGATCAAACTAGTATGCAAGGTTCTCAGACATTAGAAATAATGACTTTAACGCCCTTTAACTTATTGTATATTTTTAATCAATGCAGATCTTTCAGTATCAAAATGAATTGAAAGTGAAAATGTTGATATTTGAGATATTGAATAAATTCAACATTGCCTTGTAAATTGACTGGTCCCGGCTTAGACTACCCAAGTTTTTAGAAAAATTGACAAAAGTTCAAATGTGTTATTGATAGGTATAAGTTCGTGTAATACATATAGTAGACCCATCTCATATCTTTTTTTTCATGCGCGAACTTCAAAGTTACCAGATTTTCTCTCTGATGTTGGCCGATGTCCACCTTTTTCACGAGAATCTTCTTAATTTACTTGTCCCATTGCCTATAAAAAGTAGGAAAATTTTACGCCGATTTAAATATTGACTTTGCTAATGTATGTGCTACTCAAAAGTCTCTGAAAAATATTTTTGAATCATTCAGTCTCACTATGCACCTAGATTCGCCAACTAGAATCACCAAAACATCATCTACAATTATAGATTACGTAGTCTCCGATTTTAAACCCGCGGATGTTGAGCACCAAGTAATTAGTTCAGGTTTTTCGGACCATGAAGCAGTTTTTGCCAAATTTGTGATACCACGCACAGCTCCAAAAAAAGTCAGTCAGTTGGGTAGAACTTTCTCTCAGCGTAATTTTGAAAAAATTTCTATCCTGTGTCTAGCTACTAATTGGAATGGTCTTTCTGAATATATTGACTCTAAATTCTTGGACTTCCTAAATAAAATAATTAAAGGTTTCAACACAGCGTTTCCCCTTCGCCCCATTAAAACTAAACGTCATAAACCTTGGACAACTAAAGGAATAAGAATCTCTTTAAAAAATATGAAGTCACTTATGTATATTTAAAAATTCTCAGATAACCCCCTAATATTAAACTATATCTACAACTATAGAATACTGTATCGGAAAATTATCAAATCTACTAAGAAAAACTAGGTATTATAAAAATCGCATCTTAAGAGCTAAAAACTCGTCCAAAGAAACCTGGGCTATTATAAATGACTTAAGAAATAAAACCCGTTCTTCAAACACTGTTGATCCTAGTCCTGATGAACCAAACAATTATTTTTTAATGTAAGTAAGAATATCACCTCTAACATAGGACAGAAACAGAAATTAAATATATTAAAATTTAAAAGTTCCAAGTATAAATAACAATTCGGTAATTGTCATTTTCATAGGGGAAAAACGTATTGCAAATGTTTCTAACTTAAAAACGAAAATATTATGTTTATTTTGGCGTCAAAGGTACTCTGAGAATGATTATTTTAGGAGAGTTTCATAAAGTTAATTACAGCAATGGTCTAATGAATTTAAGGTAGTACTCTCGATACCACAATAATCAAATGTGTGCTCTGTGTTATTTGACTACTGTAGTATTTATATTTGGCAACGCCGCGTAAAAGCAAATGAGCCAGAAGTATGCTTTCAGTAATTCTGTTTCATAAACAAATGTGCTATCAAAGTCAAATGCACTAGTATGCGTATGGGTTTGACATTAGGTTATAAATAACTAAAGCACTCCAGAAATTAGAAATTGAGGCGACATCACATTTAAAATAAGTATTCAGATTACAAACCATTAATGATAAAATACAATTATTTTTATTCAAAAATTTAAATACGATAACAGCACATTTTAATTTACTAAAGCTTCATATAACAACCAGTTGAGAATGCTCTTCTAGCATTGCCATAGACTGAACAAATTGTAATAAAAGTATTAATAAAATTTTAGATTGGCAGTTCTTCTAATCAACACAGCCACTTTTTCCAAAATCGTAATTCACTATGTGTCTACTTTAAATTCAATAATATTTTAAACTTCAAAATTTTCATATTTTGGTCACCATTTTGAAGGGGTTCCCGAAGAGGTACGGAGGGGCACATCAAATCCTAAGCTTACTTTTTGACGCTCTATCAAAATCTGAAGTCAGAATTTTAAAATTCATAAACACACAAAAGCTACACAGGCACACACATACACACACAGATCGAATTCAGATACCGAACAAATTTGTTCGGTGAAAATACTCTTTAAGTTAATTCTAAAACCGAGAGTACTACCTTAATAAAAAAATGGAACTTTAAAATAAAAATGAACATTCTCATTTTTCATCACTTAACTCAAAGAACCTTCATGTTTTTTTTTAAAGCATGTTGAAAAGTTTATAAGAATATTAATAATAATTTCAAAAGCACGATTTATTTATTTAAAATATTTTTAAAATTTGGTAGATACCCTGACTTATAGCTGGTGATTTAAATATACATAAAGTAGTATAAGTTTTTATTAATCAGGTGGATATTGGAATTACATTTTAAAAATTAATTGACAATGTACTAGTTTTAAAATCAATACAAATATAATAAATACGAAATTTAAAAAAAAAAGTTCTACGTAAGGATAAATCTTCAACTGTTTTATATAAAGAAAAACACAGGCTTTTAAATGAAAAAGATAAAGTTTTTTTAAACTATAAGCCTTACAATATTTCCCAAATTGTAAAGAGAAATACTTAGACATTTGACCAAATTTTATTAGTCAAAGCGTCACTTTTCTCTTTCACGCCTACAAAGCAAATCAATGAGAAAATCGAGTTTGGAATTAAATTTACTTCATTTAAAAATACTAGTTTCTGCCTTTTGGCGGCTTGAGATGGGACTACGATTAAAAAAAATATGGGAGTATAGACATTAACAACCTTATTCATTTATCTAAGTACTTATAAGACGAGGTGAGAGAATATCTGCAGTCCGTCAAAAAATGTTTAAATGACTTCTTTTTGAACCTTTTTTTTTTTAATGTATATTTTCTAAACATTCGTTTATTCGAGTATATCTTAAATCTTTCAAGTAGTCTTCGAACATTGCCATTTAAAATCTCCATTGTGCAGTGGAATTTTGCCTTTGTAGGTCAAAATGTGGTGGCAACTTAATAGTTTTAGGAAGTCTTCGAACGTCGGTATCCAAAATATCCATTCTGCAGCGTCATTTTGGTCAAAATCTGGCGGCAACTTAGGACTTTCGAATAGTCTTCGAACGTCGTTATTTAAAATCTCCATTCTGCAGCGGAATTTTGCCTTTGTAGGTCAAAATCTGGCGTCAACTTAAAGGATTAGCCATTCTAATATCAGTCTAGTCCTAGAAAATGACAATTGACATAATATTGATATGTAGGCTGGAGTCGCATGGTAGTTTATACCAAACAACACTTGATTTTAAAACAGTATAAAATACTGCGTTTACTGCAGTAAAATAGGTAACTTTTTCTGAGAGCAGTATTTCTACATTGAATGAAGGTAAAAATCAACTATTACCTCCGATTTCGGTGAACCCTCAACTTCATTCTAGCATAAGTAATCTCGTTTAATTAAATAAAATAAATATTTTTTACATTTACATTTTACATTTACTGAGTATTAAAACCTTTATCTATTGCGAAATTTTCCACCTTTAAAAACTACCCCTTGTAATAAAAATAATGGAAAATTTGTGATGTACAGAATTCCTTTCACTTTTTCTATATTCAAAATATACATACACACACCCACACATGTATATTTTGTGAGCATGTACCTATCGACACGTCTATTTCTTACTATCTATCTTTTTTCCTATATATACATACAAAATCTCTGCTCCAAAAATATGTATTTGGTTTTTTTACAATAACTCCGTTAATTTTTATGATATCAGGTTCATCCAAAAACCATTTGAAAGGTAATTTCAAGGGCTATAACATCGTATTTATTTAATCGTTTAAATATCTTATTTTTTAAAAGATAGAAGGTTAAAGGTCAGGATGCTCTCTCCTTCCTCCTACCTACTAAAATGATCACTAATAGTTTCTTCCTAGGACCAGTAGATAAGCACGAACTAGAGCAAACTATAAACAGCATTCAAAATAAATCTTCCTATGGAAATGATGGCTTGTCCACTAAAATATTTTCAAATCTACCTAATGTAGTAATTAACAAGTTAACTTTGCTGATTAATGAATCCTTCGAATCAGGTATCTTTCCGAACGGTCTAAAAACAACTATAATAATCCAATTTCATAAGGGTGGCGACAAAACCGAAACCTGTAACTACAGACCTATTGCTTTATTACCTACCTTATCGAAGAAAAAACGCATACTGCCCTTTCTTTCCAAACAAAACATCCTAACACCTCATCAGTATGGTTTCCTACCTAAAAAATGCACTAGTGACGCAATGTTTTCCGTTCTTAATGAAATATATATATATATATATATATATATGAATAGCTGGGCTTCCGGGATCTGCTCCGTGTTGTCACTGGTTGATTCTCAATAGAATCGTTCAACTGACGACGTTTCGGCACAATCTCATGTGCCATCTTCAGGTCTTAGTTTTGCTGCTTTGCTTCTAGTTAGTCGCATTAAACTGACTTCTCTTAGCGTTGTCGAAGGTTTATGTACCCTCTTCGTTTTCCGGTCTACTGCACACAGGTCTGTTGTTAGCGGGGGCGCGCGGGGCTTTCTATTTTGGGGTGGGGGTAACGTCGATTTCCACGTCGCGGGAAGTCTTTGTGTGTCGTCTCTGGTGTTTAAGTTGTCAGGACGTTTCTCTATTTCGATGGCTTCCCTTATAATACGTTTTCTTTTATTTTGTATTCCCGCTATGACTTTGGTGTTTTCAAAATCTATCTCGTGGGAAGTCTTTCTTACATGTTCCGCTAGTGAAGATGTGGTTTCTTGCTTTATCACGGCGTTGCGATGTTCATCTCGTCGAGCACTGATTTTTCTATTCGTCTGTCCTATATAGCTACCTTTACAATCTTTACAGGGGATTTCGTAGACGCCTTGTGTTTCCAGTGGTATTTTGGATTTGGCATTTGGCAATATCTGACCAATCTTACGTGCTTTACCGAAAGTAGTTTTTATGTTATGTTTCTTCAGTATCTTGCTTATCCTTTCTGTAGTCCCTTTTATGTAAGGCAGGTAGGCTGTTGAAATTGGTTGGTCATCTTCTCCTGAGGTCGACTCTTTCTTGCGGCGTGGTCTCAGTGCCTTTTTTTATGTCTCTTTCTGGAAAACCGTTTTGTTGTAGTGTTGTTTGCACCTTCTTCATTTCCTGTTTTTTGTTCTCCTCATCGCTTAGTCTCTCCGATCTTGTGACTAGGGTTTTTATGACTGATTGTAGTTGTGAAGGATGGTGGTGTGATTGGGCATTCAGGTAGCGGTCTGTATGCGTTGGTTTCCGATATACGGTATATCCAAGTTTTCCATTCTTTTTCTTTGTCACTAAGACATCCAAAAAAGGCAGCTGGTTGTTTTTCTCGACTTCCATGGTGAACTTTATTTTGTCATGAATTCCGTTAAGGTGGTTCAGGAATTGTTCTAGTTTTTCTTCTCCATGGGCCCAGATAATGAATGTATCATCGATATATCGTAACCATAGTTCCGGTTTGAATGTAGCCGTGTTGATGGCTTCTGTTTCGAATTCTCTCATAAACAAGTTGGATATTACTGGAGATAGTGGTGAGCCCATAGGGGCTCCCTCGACTTGTTTATACCTTTGACCGTTATATATGAAGTATGTATTTTTCAGACAATGTTTGACCAGTCCAGTGATGTCTTCCCTTAATTGGTACTTTCTGCTGATGATTTTAATAGCCTCGTCAATTGGTATGTTAGTGAAGAGCGATTTGATGTCGAAGCTGACTAGCATATATCCTGGTTCTAGCGTTACGTCTTTTATGCATTCGATGAAGTGGCTTGCGTTCTTCACGTAAGATTCCGCTTCTTCTGCATATGGTTGTAGTTGTCTTGCTAGAAATTTCGCTAGGTGTTGTAGGGGAGAACCGATTGAGCTTACGATAGGCCTCAATGGTGCTCCTTCTTTGTGGATTTTTGGTAGACCGTACAGCTTAGGACAAATCGACGACTTCTCTCTTGGGATTAATTGCAGTTGCTCTTCTTTGTTAATTCTGCTGGACTTGATCTTTGCTTTGGTGGTTTTTTCTAGGTATGTAGTCGGATCGGTGTTCATAGCTTGATATGTGTCATCCTGTAATAGAGCTTGGATTTTTCTGTCATATTCTTTACTATCCATTACAACTGTTGCGTTGCCTTTATCGGCTGGTAGGATGATGATGTTCTTGTTTTCCTGTAGTTTCTTCAGCGCAAGGTGTTCTTCTCTTGAAAGGTTTCTTTTTGGGGGTTTGGCATTTCTGAGAATTCTGACTACATCTTGTCGTATGGTGTCAGCGGGGGTAGATGGAATTGTTGCTATAGACGCCTCTACTTCACAAATAATGTCTTCGACTGGAATTTTGTTCGGGGTTACAGCATAGTTGAACCCTTTTGCTAGGACCCTTTGGGCGATATCATCCAATGGAAAGCTGGACAGATTGTGGACCAGTTTCTTTATGTCTAGTGGTTTTATGTTGTTTGGTTTCTGGGACTGTTTTAATTCCTCAAACTTCTTTTTCTGTTTGCTGCTGGTCAGCTCCGCATCGGTTTCTGATCGGAAAACGGATAATTGGTCTATTTGTGTCCATAATAACGGATGTAGATGGTTGCTGAGTTCCAGGTGTGAATGTAGAAGTTTTTTGTTGATGTCGTCTAGCGTTTTTCTTGTGTCTTGGATTGCTTCTCGGATGAGCGCAATGCTGGTTCTTTTGAGAATGTTGTTCACCTTGTTATTCTTCTTGTGGAACTTGACCTTCATGCTTTTTGGTATGACGTTTTCATCTCTGCAACGCTCCAGAAAAGTTAGTGTGCAAAGTAACTTGCTGCGCTTGGATCGAAGTTTTTCAAAAGTCTTCGACTGATCTGTGATCTCCTCCCCGTAGAGTAGAGTTATGTTCTGCTTTAGGTTTCCACGGGCATTATATGAATAGCTGGGCTTCCGGGATCTGCTCCGTGTTGTCACTGGTTGATGATTGATGAAATATATATATATAAATAAAAATAAAAATAAGTGGAAGAATTACTTTATTTGCCGAAGCCACGAGTGTAACCTGGAGTAGTTCTGATATACAGACATTACAATCTAGCATAAACAAAGATCTAGGAACTATCAAGTCCTGGTCTGACTCGAATGGGCTTGGTTTCAACACCAGTAAAACCGTAGCAATGTCTTACAGAGGTACTTTACAGCCTATAACTCTAAGCAATAATCCGATTCTAACGATGAACTCAATTAAGTTTTTAGGTCTTTATATAGACAATTTCCTAAAATGGTCCACTCATATTGATACCTTGGCAAAAAAATTATCTTCTGGATGTTTTGCCATTAAAACTGTTTCTAAAGAGCTATCCCCTACTACTGCATTAATGACCTACTTTTCCTTATTCGAATCTCACCTTCGCTATGGTTTGCTTTTCTGGGGTTCTTGTTCTTTTCAAATTACAAAAAAGAGCAATTCGTTATGTATTTGGTTTAAGTAGTAGGACACACTGTGAAAATTACTTTAAAAATTTCAAAATTCTAACCCTTCCTGCTCTATTTATCTTTGAATCCGTCTGCTTAGTTCGCAAGCAGATTCAAAAGTTATCGGAAAGACCAACTCGTAGATATCCTACAAGAAATTTAGATACTGATGTTTACTTAACTATTCCCACCTCTGACCTAATAAAAAATTCTATTAACTACAAAGCCAAAAAATTTTATAATAACATCCCGAAACAATTAAAATCTATAAATTCATATGATAAGTTCAGAAGATGGACTAGGGGTTTTCTTCAAGAAAGACCATTTTACACAGTGGCTGAATTCTATAGTAGGGGAGGCCGAGATGCTAAATTTGCAGTTACTAAAGCGTCAAGGAGACCTATTGTATTGTGAAGATTAGGTTCTAAAACGAAAAAAAATGTATGTTAAGTTTTCCATTTTGTGGGGGGAAGAGCGTGTAAAAATGTTCAAAAATGTAAAAAAAAAAAACAGTAATATGGTAGACGCGACGCGACGGTCCATTGCGGCTAAACGGTTGTTGTTGTTTGTTAATTTTAACTTCTCTTTTCTGACCTAATGGCCTAAACTGGACGGGACTTACAGCTTATCGTGGGCTCCGAACCACGGTCCTCAATCACCTTAAACCCAGGACTATGCCTTTGTCATGTAGGTGATCTACCGACTAACAAGTGTGTAATTGTGTTACCAACCCCTATCAGTTCCACGAGATATCCGATCTCATCCGGCCTGTCCGGCGTGAATGAAACTGCGTAAGACACAAATACCTTTTTGTACTTGCCAAAGTCTTATCTGACTTTAATTCCACTTGAATGCGGCAGGATTCGAACCTACTCTTCGAACACTGTCCAAGCTGAATTGGCAGACGCCTTACCAACTAGGCCACCGTGTCCGATGGGTAAACGGTTAATATTTTGAAAATTTTTTTCATGGATATGTGGCTACATTTTAAAATTATTTTGAAATATACAGGTTGTCCCAAATTTATTAATTTTGGAGTTATTTTTATTTTTGTTATATTTTACATTGTTTTTCTACAGTGACGCCGAAATATAACACCCTGTATTTGATTAGCTTAGACTATGATCCGAAAAAATGTGTTTGGTTTTGACATTATTAAAAATGTTTCGAGATGCATCAAAATCTGTATGGAAAAGACGGATAGATTTTTGTTTATGGGCATTGGAGAAGATTAGTGAAGATGATTTTTTATAATATGCTGTTTACAGATGAATCCACTTTTCATAATAATGGATTAGTCTGACGGTTAACCATACAGATTTTGATGCATTTCAAAATATTTTTAATAATGTCAAAACCAAACACATAGTTTCAAAGATAATTTTTTCGGATCATAGTCTAAGCTAATCAAATACAGGGTATTATATTTAGGCATTATGGTGGAAAAATTTAACAAAAATAAAAATAACTCCAAAATTAATAGATTTAGGCATAGTAGATCTTTATAATTTTTAAAAGGTAACGGAATTTGCTACATAATAGGATTATAAAATACAGGGTGTCCTATTTAAAATAAGAACGATATTGTCGTTTGAATATGTCATTAGAGAATCGCCCCATTTTGGACGCACTGTATAATTTTAAACAACTTTAAATACATTATTATTATATATAAAATAGGATTTGGCTGATTCCATAGGTTTCCAAGTTATTGGTTTTCTTGTAAGTGCTTCCATTTATAGAAATATCAAAATATCTCGAAAACTAAAAATCTTAGGCATAGGGAATACTTAAGAAAGTTTATCTTATTTTTAACGTATAATCTATAAATGCAATAAAATATAGAGTATTCCATAAGAAATAATATAACTTTGATACGCCACACTTTTTTGGGACAACTTGTATATTTCAAAATAATTTTGAAATGTAGCCTTTATCAACCCACATATCCATGAATAAACAAAATTTTTAAAATATTAACCGTTTAGCCACAATGGACCGTTTTTTTTTACAACTTTGTGATAGCCCATTTCCTTATGCCACGCTCAAATTGACAGATTATTGAAATATACACTTTTCTGGATGTACTTATCTTACCTTTTCTTAATCTGACGCGCTCGAGTTTTTTAAGGATCGATTTTTTTTACTAATCTGACGGGCTGCCCTCAACGCACCCCCCTATATTAAGGGTTCATATATGGTAGGGGTACATTACAGGGTGCAAGGTTTCTCCCCATATGTATTTCTGACATGCTCGAGTAACGCCGAAAATTCCCGCTTGGCCTCCCCTACTACTATAACGTGCCTTAGACTTTTGAGTTGCAGCATATAGAAGCAATAATTAAATTATGATTAGTTTTAAATTCAGTTTGTCTAATATTTTTGTAATTTTTCTTTGACAAATATATTTTATTTAATTCATACATGAAATTTGTAAGCAAGGCACATACAGTAAAAATTTGATTCATACAACCCATTAAATTAATGGGAATTTTATTTGATAAAATTTTAAAGTTTTTATTTTTGGATAGCTCTCTCTACATGAATCCTTTCTCTCGCTATTTTTCTTATGTACTCAATCTCTGGTGGTCCGAATTGTATACCAGAACTTTAAGAAATCCACTTTTTTCAACAATTTTTTTGTCTGATATGGAACCTGAAAATATATTATTTTGTATTATAGTTGAAATAAAATTACTATGAAAAATGTGTACCTGTATAAAGGGCTGAAACGAAAATTATGGCTCCACTGTGGCTAATCATTATAGGAGCCTTCAATGTTGACGATCCTTTGTATTTAATTTTGCTAATCTGACGTACATTAAATTTATCCACGCCAAAAAAATCTTACCAGCAGCACTTTTTGAAATATTAAACATATATGACAACATGTCGTTGTCACATCCTGTTCTTAATTTCATTAATGCCAGGAAAAATTCATTTAAAGGGGTTAGTTTGTGATTTTTTGTGACTTTTAACTTGTATAATTGTTTTTGAACAACTCCAACTTGTCCCAAGAATTCGAATGCCACCAAAAATACTTTCCAACAAGGCAGTTCAGTATGATATGAAATTTTTTGAATTTTTGTATGAGATGGGTTTAAATTGATTATCTGAACTGAACTCATAATATATTTAAAAAAATCATTACTTGGCAATGGAATGGTGCAATCGACGTAAAGTTTTGAAAAACTCTGAATATTCCTTTTTACTACTTTCTCCCAAAATTTGTACATTTAATAATTAGCATCAATCTCAATGAAAATATTTCTAAAAATTTTTTCAATAATTCCCTTTCCCAGTGTAGAATTCAAAGTTATTTAAGGGAAACTTCGTTTGCATGCATCAATGTTCAACACAAGATAAATTTGCTTTACACTTCACTATCTCTCAACGAAGGGTCCAATTTTGGCAGTAATAGCTTGACCCCTGCCAATTTATATTTATTATACCGTAGAAGGGCTAGAACCACAATTTTCCGACCAAAAAATCGCTACGAAGAGTTGTCTGTCATGGTTTCTAGGCATCCGCAATAGATTTATTGACTGGCGATATAATAGGTTTATGCGATTTTTTTTGCTTTCTATGAAAACGCTTGGAATATATTTAATATCTTTCGACTTTTGGAGCCAATTCATTTTTATGGCTTATATTATCACAGACACCAATATTCACAATTTCCTGGATCTACACATGTTTTGTTTGATGCTTCTATGAATATCAGAGTAGTAGAGGATTAGACGACTGTCTAAGTTAAGGAAAAATACTTTTTTTGGGTCCGCAGTCGTGAGTTAGAAAGAAAAGTGAACTACTGTTTTATCTGTTCAACCTTTCGAAACTTTATCTTCAGCAGGAACTCTACAAACGATTGAATAGTCCCAACAGAGGCATAGCTCAACTTGTTACTGATATACTCACCAATGTGATACAATTTAGATAATAACTATTTCATAAAAGATTCATTCGAATTTTGCTCTCTCATTAATGAATTTCAATTTCCTCACAATTACAAAATAATTAGTTTAAGTGTTGTCGTAAATCAGTGAATATTACGATTATGCAGCCATTTGCAAGGTCAGCCGGTGGAGGTTGTTGCTGCGCCGCCTCTTTAAATGCTGTTTGAATTCGATGTAATATTTGTGGACTGTATAGATTTAGTTTGTTGTAAAAACTCCCAGTAAAACTCACACGTTACGTTTTAACACTTTAAACGGGAAATAAACAAAACGTAACAAATAGAAATATTACCTTGGTTACTCAAATTGGTTACACAAATAACTCTGAAATCATTTGCGCAGCCACCCAGAAAATCACTTATAATTTTATCTTTTATAAAAACGACATTTTAGGATGGACAATAATTCATCGGAGTACTGATTATTTGAACGATCAATTGTGTACTGTATTTGGACAGCGTATATGAAAAATAGGTTTGAGTAAAACTAGCTTGGTTCGTGGCTAAGTATTACTATGAATTTACGAAATACATTGTGCTGAGACAATGGAGACAACTTGCTTGATACGCGGCAAAGATTGTATAGTAGAACCCACCGCTTTATGAGAAAGAAAAAACGCTATAAAAACAGCAAAGGATACCGCCAACAGAAGAAATACTGATTGATCTGGACATTTTTAGTAATTTAATTTCGAAAACACCGTATACTGTCCGTATACATAAAAATAAAATGATATTTTGGCTATTAGGATCACTGTGCACAGATTCAATAACCAACTTACTGGAGATCGTTAGGGGTAATTTGCGTAAAATTTCTATATTGATTAACTTTCTTTAATATGAATTTACATTTTAATTTCTATAACGCATATTAGATTTGAATAGAGGTTGACCACTCCACCTGGCCCATAGGTTTATTTTCTGATCTCTTATGAGATTCACAAACGTTGCTAATTAAAATTTTGTCTCAAATTTTAATTCTAAAATTAAAAACACGGTGAATAAAGTCATAAAAATTATAAATGAATTAAGCTTACCTACCCTATCTCAATCCTCACCATCGGATTCACTGTCATCAACATTGATAATAAATTTGGTCGGACTTGTAATATAAGAATTTTCTTCTTTGAAAACATGTTTGTTAATTTCTTCTTTTACCAAATTTGCTATCAACCCGTCAAATTTGGGAAACACGTTATGATGCCTTATTCTTTTTGTGTTGAACAAAGGAGACAACTTGGTTGGTTCGCGGCAAAGATTGTACTGATTAATTACGAAATACATTGTGTTGAACAATGGAGACAACTTGCTTGGTTCGCGGAAAATATTGTACTGATTATACAACTCATTATAAATTTAGCCAATAGCAGTTTTTACAATTTTTCAATGCAATTTTTACTTAGTTACCATGTATTGATAAGCGGATATACCCTTGACGACGTTGTATAACCGTTTTTGATTTTCGCATCCTTCCATCTTGAAAAGTTTGTCATAGTAACAATACGTTTGACGTTTATAATAAGCAAACGTCAACAAAAATAATTATATAATTCGTTATATAATCGTATCGAATACCACGCGAGCATACGAAAATAATCGATTATACTTCCTCCTCGCTCGACGTATTTATTTTAAAACACCACTCGAGCTCCGCTCTCGTGGTGTTTCGCAAAATACGTCTCGTGACTCGGAAGTATAATCGATTATTTTCGAAGCTCTTGTGATATTACTACTGATTATACAACTCATCATAAATTGAACCAATAGCAGTTGCAATTTTTACTTAGTTACCATTTATTGATAAGCGAATATACCCTTGACAACGTGGTATAACCGTTTTTGATTTTCGCATCCTTCCATCTTAAAAAGTTTGTCATAGTAACAATACGTTTGACGTTTATAATAAGCAAACGTCAACAAAAATAATTATATAATTCGTTATACAGAGTGTCCCGTTGGTAAACGGAAATATTTTAAAGGTAGGTAGAGGTCACAAAGACGATTCCAAATAACCCATATATAATGGGTCTCTTGGTTTCCATAACGGAGTTACAGGGTGTTTTATCAATTATGCATAATTATTCGTTTGGCCAGAACTTTTGAATCACTTAGTATATCTTTTCCATTTTAGGCATGCAGACTATACTTCTCACGAATAATATACTGAAATATTGAGAGATATTAGAATCCAGGTTCGGCTTTAGGAAAAATGGAAACATAATAAAAATATCAAAACAACACCCTGTATATCACAATTTTAATATTTCCATTTTAGATTTGAATAGAGGGGAAAAAACTGAATTGAAACAAGTTGTTGTTGTTATCCCGCCACCGAATCGAATGAGAAAATTTTGTTATTGAAAGTAAAATTTCCTTTAAATTTAGAAAAAACATTATGAAACTCATTTTTCTTTTAACAATTTCAAAAATTCACTTCACATCATTTACTTATTTCTTGATTATTCGGCTTCAAATAATTTTACACTGTAGTGGTGTACCTGCAGGCCCGTACTTAGGGGAAAATATTCAATTAGGTATTTATTTTTTAAACGCCCAGTATAAAGTAAAGCGGGACAATAAACGCTTATAGTCACGAACAAACATTTATTAATAATTAACGAAATTGCACAAAATGTCCACCATTTTGTTTTATGCACTTTCTTGCACGTTTAATTATGTCCCTAACTGATTTTCTTATAATAAATGGATTGTTTCTCAGTTCCTCGCAGGCTTCCTCAATTCTTTGAAGCAGTTCTTCTCTATTGTTTATTTCTTTAGAATACACCTTGGATTCCAGGTATCCCTATAAGTACAGCATAATCCACTGTGCTAAAATAAAATTATACGAGGAGATCGAAAAGTAATCAATTTAATATTTTGTTTAAAGTACGGATCTGTAATATTACTTAAAATGGTGTTAAAACGGACAAATAATAAAAATATTAATAATATAGGACTGTCTAAATGTCGAAAATAAAACCATTTTGAATATTAAATGATAAAAAAATAATTTATCTTTTTTTTTCTCTAAAATTTTACTTTCACGTTAAAAAAAAAGACTTGCAAGAAAGTGCATAAAACAAAATAGTTGACATTTTGAGCAATTTCGTTAATTATTAATAAATGTTAATTACATAGTTACTATGGGCGTTTACTGTCCCACTTTACTTTATACTAGGCGTTTAAAAAATAAATACCCAATTGAATATTTTCCCCTAAGTACGGGCCTGTAAGTACACCAGTACAGTGTAAAATTATTTTAAGCAGAATAAACAAGAAATAGGTAAATGATGCGAAGTGAATTTTTTCTAAATTGAATGAAAATTTTACTTTCAGTTTCAAAATTTTCCAATTCGAATCGGTGGCGGGATAAAAACAACAACTTGTTTAAATTCCGTTTTTCCCCTCTATTCAGATCTAAAATTGAAATATTAAAATTGTGATATACAGGGTGTTGTTTTGATATTTTTAATTGTTTCAATTTTTCCTAAAGCCGAACCTGGATTTTCATACCTCTCAATATTTCAGTACATTATTCGTGAGAAGTGTAAGCTGTATGCCAAAAATGAAAAAGATTTACTGAGTGATTCAAAAGTTCTAGCCAAATGAACAATTATGCATAATTGATAAAACACCCTGTAACTCGGTTATGGAAGACAAGAGACCCATTATATATGGGTTATTTGGAATCGTCTTTGTGACCTCTACCTACCTTTAAAATATTTCCGTTTACCAACGGGACACCCTGTATAGTAATATAGAAATAAAATACTAAAAGAAATAAATTGCAGGAAGGGTATAGGATGATCAATGGCAGGTTATTTCAGTAAGATCAGAAAATTCTGCAACTAATTAAAACAGTTTTGGTATGCCATTAAAAATGAAATAAAAAAATAATTAATTATCTACCAAAATATAACAAACAAATAACGTTTTTGTAGCGCTTAAAATAGAATTTAGAAAATTCTTTATTTGTAGACTGTTGAGAAAAACTATCAAAATAAAGAAGGTCAAATAATTCAATAATCGAACTCGGTTATGGAAGCCAAGAGACCCATTATATATGGGTTATTTAGAATCGCCTTTGTGACCTCTTCCTACCTTTAAACTATTTCCGTTTACCAACGGGACACCCTGTATAATCGTATCGAATACCACGCGAGCATACGAAAATGTATTGATAAGCGATTATATCCTTGACGACGTGGTATAACCGTTTTTGTATTTCGATTCCTTCCATCTTGAAAAGTTTGTCATAGTAACAATACGTTTGATGTTTATAATAAGCAACCATCAACAAAAATAACTATATAATTCGTTATCGTATCGAATACCACACGAGCATACGAAAATAATATTATATTCTTCCTCCTCGCTCGACGCATTTCTTCAAAACACAACTCGAGCTACGCTCTCGTGGTGTTTGGCGAAAGACGTCTCGTGACTCGGAAGTATAATCGATTATTTTCGAAGTTCTTGTGATTTTACTACTGATTATACAACTCATCATAAATTTAGCCAATAGCAGTTGCAATTTTTACTTAGTAACCATGTATTGATAAGCGAATATACCCTTGACGACGTGGTATAACCGTTTTTGATTTTCGCAACTTTCCATCTTGAAATGTTTATCATAGTAACAATACGTTTGATGTTTATAATAAGCAAACGTCAACAAAAAGAATTATATAATTAGAAATTCTTGGTATGCCTATGGGTAGTCCTATTTCACCTATCATCGCCCAATACGTCATGGATGATTTAATTGACAATTGTTTAAATATATTACAATTTTTTTTTTTAACCGAAGGAAATTGAATCGGCGCGTCGCATCTCTTGGTATTATCACTGTTAGGAGGCTGTGGAGCGAATAAAGCGATCAGTGTGTCAGAGAGAGTAAACACCACAGCCTTCTTCAAAAGTGCAATAAAGATGACGCGAATTACAATATTAATATGACACTATAGGGATTAATACACAATATTGTTATTATCTAATTAAAATATTTATTTTTCAATGAATTTTCCCTCACACTGGCAACTTATATTGCATCTTACATTTGCACTTGTTACCACAGTTAAATAATTTATATTTGAAAAATGGAGTAATTTTTAAAAATGTAGGTTTTGTATCTTTGGACATTAATTTTGGCACTATACAATTATTGTCTTTGCGTTCGTAACCAAACTTTAGAATTTCAGGCAAATCTGGCTTTAATATATTGTAATGGTATTGAATATAAACCCTTTTTTTTAACGTATAACTTAGACAGGAAGAAAATATTACTTATAAAAGTTAACCTTAAAATTCAATCTAATAAAAATTCAACATAATTAGTTTAAGTTAAACGAAACGATGGTAAATTAAACGAAAAAGAGTTTAGGATTTATAAAATTAAAGAAATATAGCAAAAAAGTACAACAATAATGAAGTTTAATGTTATTTAGAAAATCAATGATGACGAACAAAAAGTGTCTTTGTACAAAGTTAATATAATTCGAAATGATATAGAAAGTATATCAAAAATTTTCTTTTAATCTATAGAATAAGATGTTATTAGTCAAATTTTGCAATAAAATCAATAATTTTCTTAATTTTGTAAAAATTTAGGTTAAAAAAATGTCAAATTTTCATCTAGGAAGCTGTGACATTGTACTTTATAAAAAGCATTTCGTGTGTCAAAGTGAGCCTTTTTACCAAAATCTTTTGAAGAGTTCACGTCGCTCCGTATCATAAAAACAAAAGAAAACCCAAAGCAACGCGATTTAAAAGAAAAAATTGTTACCTGTCAGAGAAAGTGAGGTTAATAAAAGAGAAAAAGAATTCAAGAAGAACAACAATCTTAACAGGTGGCTTTATCCAAAATTATCCATCCTATCCTGTGTTCCTGTTTGGAGATCTCCAGTCCCAGCTGTATTCCTGTATAAAAGTATCCAGATCCAACTATATTCGGCATAAAAATATCCATCCTGTTTCCTGATTTTGGTGTTATTTGGAAACACGATTTTATAGAATCCCATTTATTTTGAACAACTAAAATAAGAACGAAAAGCTTAAATTGAATAAAAGGTACCATTTTAATTACTAAATATCGATATTTAAAAAGTTTAAACTATAAAAGGCCATAATAATAAAGTTAGATTGAAAACAATCTAACCTTATAAAAGTTTAATTATGTTAGGTTAGAAAGTGATAAGGTAAGAAGTTTAAGAAAATTTTGTATCACACTTGCAAATATTATTTTTATAAAAACTACACTTACCGTATTACATCAAACAATTGTTCCTGAACAGATAAAGTTTATCGTTAATTTTTTTTCCTTTAATAAATGTTTATAATTTTTCATTGCGTTCGTTGTGATTGATTTTATAAAAATCTAACCTCTTAGAGAACCCTTGAACCTGAGATAGATATTGGCTATAATTTCCTATGTAATAAGACAGATGGCGCCCAACTACAATAACAATATTTATAAAACACGTTCTGTCTAAATTTACGGAAGAAGGTAAATTAAATAAAAAATTTAATAATAAATATAAAAAGATAAATCACATACCATTATAATATATGCCGTTTTGAAAATTGCACATTGTAAAAATGCCCTTCTTACACGAAAAATAAAAGAATCTTCAGTCAGTGGCAAATCTCTAAAAAAAGGTCATTATTAAAACCTTATTTACCTACCAGTATAATAGTATAAACTTCAATGATATATTTTAAAAAGTAATAGGTAATAGGGACTTAAGACGTTTAGTTTGGGTTGTTTACTTTTTAAACCCGAAGAAAATTGAATCAGTGCGTCACATCTCCTTGATTCGACTTAGTGGAATGTGGACGTTTCATTATTATAATTTTGTAGTTCACCCGCTTATGTGTGTTATTGTGACTTCCTGTCAACGACATCAATTATTTTTTTATTATGAGTCCAAATATTGATTTTAAGTGTGTTTTGTGTCAATCAAGAATTATTTTTAAAATACGTGTCTTTACTATTAAAGTTAAAGCCTCAGAACTATGGTACAATAGTATGTATTGGTGATCGTTACGATTTTGAAGAAAGCTTAAAGCAAACAGAAAGATAAACAAGATCGAAAAATTGTCATTTCGAAACATACGAAATACGAGACGAACTTGATATTCCTAATTGGAAGAAATTGATATCAAATCATTATAATAAAAATCGGATGTGGCCATGCACATGACTTTACCATACTTTAACGGCCCTACGGGCTCATAATCCAATTACTCGTGCATATTTAAGGCAAGCCATGCCTGGCAAGAGCGTGCAATTGTCTCCATGAAATAAAACTACTGCGCTTGCGCTATTATGCAACTATGTTATTCCATATTTTATGATATAATATATAAAATAATACAAAATTTGAAAAAGTTTTTAAACAAAATTTATAGTAAATTTAATTTAAAATAAATTTTTTCTCTTAATATTTTTACATAAACTTAATAGAAACGATAATAATTGCGAAAATCTGAAAATTCTCAAGAGTAAACCCCCAATTCCGGTTGTCCGATTTTGCCCAAAATCTAATCAGCTCATTAGCATGTTGTAGAAATGCTAAATATAAAATTTGGTTAGGAAATTCTGATCGCAGTTGGAGTTAGAGCGCACACAAATTTTTCCGGACAACATACTCCATACTCCATACATACATTTTCTGGAAATGGTCTTAAATGACTTAGGGGGTCTCAAAACATGTAAATCCACTGAAAGCTGAACTTTTTTTTTTGCGATTACAATACTTTACCTATGGTAAAGTAAAAAGAACTTCTTGGCATATTTAGCACAAAAGATAAAAAAAAATTAATGAAAATTATGTTATACCTGATCAAATTGAAATTGTATTGGCAGGAATGTCAGAAGATAATCAAAGAACAATAAAATGCACAAAAATGGAGTCGAAAGTGTTTGATGAGTTACAGTTTACTGGGCATTCATTGGACACAGATGTTTTTATTTTATCATTGTTTTACTCGGTTACTTTAGATGTCGAAATTTGGATGGAAAGAGAAAAGAAGTGTATCCCATGTTTCTCAATCATTAAAGCACTAGCAAACTTGAAGCATCTGGATGTTAAAATATTAGCAGACACTTTGTTATCAATATATTGTTTATCTGGATGTGATTCTGTTAGCTTTTCGTTTAGAAAAGGCAAAAAAAGAGCCCTAAAAATAGTGTTGTCTCAACAACCAGATGAGATGAATATTTTATATTTTGGAACCAAAAGTATTACATGTGATTCATATGAAATATCTGATGAGTTACTATCATCATGTAGACTATTCTTTAAGTATTTGTTTGGCCGAAAAGACTTGAGGACTTAAGAAAATTTTTTCAAAAATGTCATGTTTTGACTCATTTCGCAATTCCGGATCAAAAGGCGAACAAAAAATTCGAATCCGGCAGGTCATTTTACATAGGATTTCATGTTTTTTAGGTGGATGTTCGCGAGTTGTATAGAGGTGGTCGAATTCAGCACCTCAGATTCCCGACTATTAAATACAACGTATTTTATTTTATAACGTAAAAATATGTTAAAAATGATGGTTTTTTAGATAAGTTTAATGTAATTTTTACCCTATTTTTTACAGTGTACATGGGAATCAACTCAATCGCCCTAATATAATAGGCTAAAATTAGTGGAATGATAGTCAATTACGGCACAATTAATCACGCGCTAAGTTGGAGGTGAAAACATTTAACGGCTTTTTTAGTCAGTCTGACTCTACGACTCACGATGGCAACAAGCCATATTAAACTTTAAAACAAACAACTACGCCCTTTCAAGGGGTTGCAACTATTTTTGCTTTTTGTGTCATACTTTCAATACACTTTCATTTTAACTAAAACCTGAGCAACTGTGAAGCAAATTTTGATGTAAAAAGTTAAATTATCAATGTAAAGTTTGCCTGTAAACAGGATGTTAAAGTTTTCACAAGAAATTTAATATCAAGTTCCAAGAAGTATAGCGTTTTATTCGTCAACACCTACAATAACCAAGAGATACAGTCTTCAAGAAACTATTAGCAGAGCAGAAACATATATTGGATCAGATATTATACAGCAGTATATACAGGGTGTTTATACCGTTCCATTTCAAGTACAAAAAAGGAGAGCTGTCGTGACCAGGTGTTCAAAAACATGAAAATTATGGTATGGTGAATAAATCACCAAATGAATGATCACAGTAAAGGAATTCACAACTTCAATAATTCAAATAATAATAATAAACATTATTTACTTCAAAGATTTTGTGCACCACCGATAAATTGATGTATTTTAAAACCAAATATTTAACTTAGTGTCTTTAATGTGTGGTATTAATATATACGACCTCAAACACAAATTGTTTGTCCCCCTTTTCCAACTTCCCTTGCTTGACCTTCAAAACGGCGCCAGTAAAACTTCCAAAGCTGTTTCAGACATTCTTCTCGCCGTTCGCATTTTGGAGGTAAATTATAATTAATGATGATGATAATTAGAAGCATGACGTTGCTGTACGCGGTCCTTTAAGGGACTTATCTTCTCCTCGTCCCTATTTTCCGATGACGTAAACAATTCAAGGGTATCTTAGATAAGGATTTCACAAATTAGATCCGAATTTCACAGGAGATATCGCGTAGTAGTTAAAACTGTTATTAATTAAACATTAACAAAGGAAGATTTCCCATCCTAACTCACTGTCTCGAAAACGGTATTTGTAAGGATTATTATTTGAGTGAATAGAAGCCATAATATTTTTATTTTGTATTTCCTTAGTCCAGTCAGTAGTTGTTTCTAAAGATGATTGTTAAACACCCGTAGTTTTCTTATGGTTGGTACTGTAAGGCTTTTTCTTGCCACAAAGAAAATTGTGCCTTACGAGTGACACCCTAGTATGGAAATTGCTCGAGCGCCAGATTATTTAATGTGGTTTACTCCACAGCCCTTAGAAACGGCGTCTGAGGGGCACAGGTAGCTTCAGATGGAGATACGGAATCTCCAGGGGTCTTGTTGATCTCCAGACTCAATTACTTTTTTAACTTATTATATACCTTTAATAGCCCTGAAAAGAGGTAAGGTTGGTGAATATAAACCAGGAAATTAACGTGACACTTATATTGTTTTTAACTATTTTTACAAAATAAAATTCGTTTTATTTCAAAGCCCAACCCTTAAAACCCTGAACAAAAAAAATACTATGTTAAAATAAACGTTCGATTTAGCGGCGGTTAATGTCGGAATGACTCAATCAGTCTATAATTAAATTTACCAAATTATTAAATTAAACGTAAGAATTTATTAAGTCTCGTTAAATATTTATATTAAAACGGAAGAGTTATTTAACCTTATTAATTTATAAGATGAAACGACGGAGTTTATCAAAAATTAACGGGAGAGTTAGTTAACTTCATTAACTTTTAGAAATTAATCAAACTACAATAAATAAATTAATTCATAATTATTTATGTTCAGAAAATAAATAAATAAATTCGGGAGAGTTATTATATTTAAAATACAGTCTAACGGGTGAATTTATCCTACTTTTCTACTCTGATTTTAAACGGGGACGCGACCGATTCCTAGACTTTCAGCTTAGCCGACATTGACAGTCAATACGATTGACGGCAATGCCAAACTAGCGTGAGTAAGGGATTGAAATTGCCTAAGTGGTAATGGGGAGCCTAAATAGAGCTAGATCAATCCCAAAGTTGTCGGAATTTAATACGGGTTTACGGACGAACTCCTAAAATTTCAGCATAGCCGACATTGACAGCCAATACGATTGACGCCAATGCCCAACTAGCGTGAGTAAGGGATTGAAATTGCCTAAGTGGTAATGGGGAGCCTAAATAGAGCAAAATCAGTCCCAAAGTTTTCGGAGTTTATTAGCAATTCACGGACGGATTCTTAAGACTTTAAGCTTAGCCGACATTGACAGTCAATACGATTGACGCCAATGCCAAACTAGCGTGAGTAAGGGATTGAAATTGCTTAAGTGGTAATGGGGAGCCTAAATAGAGCTAGGTCAATCCCAAAGTTGTCGGAATTTAATACGGGTTTACGGACGAACTCCTAAAATTTCAGCATAGCCGACATTGACAGCCAAAACGATTGACGCCAATGCCCAACTAGCGTGAGTAAGGGATTGAAATTGCCTAAGTGGTAATGGGGAGCCTAAATAGAGCATAATCAGTCCCAAAGTTTTCGGAGTTTATTAGCAATTCACGGACGGATTCTTAAGACTTTCAGCTTAGCCGACATTGACAGTCAATACGATTGACGCCAATGCCAAACTAGCGTGAGTAAGGGATTGAAATTGCCTAAGTGGTATGGGGAGCCTAAATAGAGCTAGATCAATTCCAAAGTCTTAGAATCTGGAGGAGAGGTAGCTTGTTTTAAAATATAAAATAAATAACTGAAAGCAAAAATGTAATTTAAACTTTCAATTAAATAAATCAATTTCAAAACCACTACGACCAAAAACCAAAATAAATCAAATAACTAACGTGAAATTAAAATGTAGAAATAATTAACTTAGTTAACGGAAAAAATACTACTATTCGGTAACTATTATCAAATTAAATCACTTGTTCCCCAAAATTACCAATCAGTAAAACAAACGGACTGGATGCAAAAGAATAATAAAAAAATAATGCAAATAACGAATCTAAATTACTAATAAAAATTACATGCAAACTAACTCATAAAACAAAAGAAAATTAATAAACCGGCTTATTCAGTTAGACGGTAAACAATAATAAAAACTAAAAGTGAAAATCTTAATTCCAAAATTTAAATAACTCTCCGTATAAAATAAAACAAATATTATTCATCAAGAAATAAATTTTCCCAAAGAAAACGAACGGAAATCAAAAAGATTAAAACTAAAAGAATCTTTTTCGGTTGAAATATTTAACGCGTTTCTAACTAAAATAAAACGATTTGATTTAGTCCCAAATTAACACGGTGATAAATTAAATTCAAAACACGGAAAAACTACGTTATCAGTTTTGTACCTAAGGTTGTTATGACGGCGGCGGAAAAAAAATTCGGAGCTTGCTACTAACCCAGAATAGTTAACTACACAGAAGGGAAGGCTTGTCTATTTCAGGGGGTCAATTTCTTCTGCGCATGTTCGCAATCGCCACGTTCTAAGTGGCAAAACTGTCACGCATTTTAGTCGTTTCGTCAGTATCTTAGATACAAGTTCTGTTGCGTTGTTGCCGTAGTTATTTCATATTATTATTTTTTGGATTGTTTGTCATTTTTGTGTGTATTTATTTGTGTATATCGTTTTTCTATTACAACTATTATAGTGTATAGTGATATGGCTCCTATAACAAAACGAAAAAGATGTGCTTATCGCCCATGCTCGCCCCCAGTAGACGAAGAAACAAGTTCTTTTACATTCCCCAATTTTTGCAACATTGCATCTGTTATCCGTTTCTTACTGTACTACCAACGCTACCTGCACGTTACAAATTTATTCAGTTTTCTCAGTGTAGCTAGAAGAGGCAGAGACGTCAACCGTCATCGAAAATGTGACCCCCCACTAGATCAAAGATACCGACACAAGCCTTCCCTTCTGTGTAGTTAATTATTCTGGGCTACTAATTACTTTAGATCGACTGGTTAGTTTTGATCGGAGAAAGTGAATTAATTCCTATTTGAAAATTATTCATCATCTAACCTCTGAAGTGTCCCTACTTCTCAAAATCTCTCCCACCT
This sequence comes from Crepidodera aurea, assembly GCA_949320105.2. Taxonomy (NCBI): domain Eukaryota; kingdom Metazoa; phylum Arthropoda; class Insecta; order Coleoptera; family Chrysomelidae; genus Crepidodera; species Crepidodera aurea. Next base: position 66,494,440 of record OX439475.1, read on the forward strand.
AGTTGACTTAATTCACGGTGCGCGCAGTCCTAGACCAAAACGGCGTTTTGTGACGTTGAAAATTTAAATGTACCCGGTGAGCAAAATAAAAATCGAACGTTTAAATTAATTTTAAATAAATATTCATTTAGTTCCAGATTTGTTTAAATTAATTAAGCTGTGAAAAATAACTTCATTACAGTACATTTATTTTATTACAATTAGTTCTTGTTTGATTACTGTTGAGCTTTTCCTAGAAAATAGCGCTAAGAGTTAGCAACAGCTATGACTTAACCAACAGATCCTAATTATGTCAGACAGTCAGGGGGTCAGAAAGTGACGTCTAACTTGGTATGGGAATGCATCGAAGAACTGAAAGGGAAACCAGAACAGAGTTAAACTGGCCTGGGTGTCTGGAGATTGATGGTATCGATGGCAATGAGAAAGCTGACCAACTTAAAAAAAGCAGATCAACAGAAATACCCGGAACAAAACAGACAGCCGGAGCTCCGAAATGCAGGACGCATGACTGGTCACGCATCAGTAAAAGAGTTCCTAAACAAAATACACTGGAGACCTTAGGTGCAGGACCATGCAACGAGGAACTAGAGACAGTGAAATATTGGTATTGGAGCGCAAGAGGCAGGTACTTTTTGGACAACCAACAGTAGACCCAGAAAAGAATTGTACAAACTAGTATATGGTACAAAAATATTGGCCTATGTAAAGTAACAAAAGCTTCAGTAGACTTCAGCAATATCGGACGGGCCCAGAAAGGGAAAAAGAATCGACATAATCGTAGCCTTCATATCGATATAGACTTCCGGGGTACAAATGCAGCGAAATCACACTTTGAAATCATATAAAGATTCCAATATAAAGTAAATTAAAAATTATTTAGGAGTGAACAACGGACATTAAATAATTTACATATACATACATATACAATGAATAAAAAAAATTATACAACCAAAAATAAAACTCAAAGTCGTCTCCAAATATATTTGTGGAGACGACTTTGAGTTTTATTTTTGGTTACATAACTTAAACTCCACTTAAAGCATGGACTATTTCCTACAGATAAAAAAAATCTGTTGTGTCGCTACAAGACTTTCCCGGCAGTAATAAAATAAAAATTAAATAATTAATTTGGTATTAAAATTTTTTAAAATCCCAAAAAAAATTCGTTTCGAATTATTTTAAAGTAAAAATGACATTTGAAATATAAAAGGAAAAACATTTCACATATCAAAAAAAAGTAAAACAACTTTGTAGGGTCGGAATTTTGCTTACTTTTCTTTGACATGTCAAATGTCATTTGGATTTTAAATTTTAATTTTTTTTTCCATTGCTTAGTTTTAAAATTTTTTAATAAGCATAAAAGTATACATTATACATAATTATAAATTATACATATTTATAAAAATAATAACTTATTTCATCTTACTGTTAATAGTACAATTGTTGTACACATTATAATTAATAGTTACATTAGAGGTATCTCTAGAATTAAGACCAGCAGGATTAGAATTAGAAGTTTCTTGAGCATTGATCATTGTTGTAGAGATTTCATTTTCGTTTTGTAATGAAATATCAGCAACAGTAGGAAATGTAAAACCAGAATCACTAGACACAACGTCAATGTTTCGGTTGATTGTTTTATCAATATTTTCGCTAGTTATCGTACAAGTTTTATTGTTCGAACATCCAGGTACGTTTCAATTTTGTTTTTTATTTCGGACTCATACAATAAACATTGTCTTATGAAACTCGTTCTTTAATATACTATTTTATGTTATAATTTCTAGGGCAGTGATGCCAGGTCAACAAAAATTTTAGTAGATGTAACGATAAAATTAAATTTTTTACAGCAATAAAACGAGATGGAGAAATTAAAAGTTTCTTCTTCTTCTTCTTCTTCTTCTTTTTCTTTTTATAGATCTGTTGATCTGTTAATTTCGAGCCTGCCGTAAAATTTCTTGAGAGGTAGACTGCCAGCTATCTCTCCATCTTTTTGGTGGTCTTCCCAGTGGACGCCTGCCTATAGGGTTTCCTTCTAACACGATCTTCGGTAGTCGGTGTTCCTCCATTCTTCTAACGTGATTGTACCATTGTCTTCTTCGTTGCCTTCCCCACCTTACTATATCCTGGATACCGCATTGCTCTCTGGTATCGGTGTTTCGTATTCGGTCCCTTCTTGTGATGCCCACTATAGCTCTTAATGTTTTCATTTCGGCGACCCGCAGCATTTTCTTCGTTTTACTGGTGTCTTCTCGAGCTTCTATACCATAGGTCATTATAGGTCTAACGCAAGTTTTATAGATCTTGATCTTACTGTCCAGTCCCATGTATCGGTTATCCCATATCACATCTCTCAAACATCCTGAGGTAATTGCTGCCTTGTTAATTAGGCTTCTGAGGTCCTTAACTGGGTCATGGCAACTTGAAAGATCTACACCAAGGTATCTAAACTGTGATAATTGTTCTATTGGTTTATTTTCTACTACGAGTTTGCATCTAATTGGGTCTTTAGAAATTGTGATGGTTTTGGTCTTTTCAATAGATATATTCATGTTAAGCTGTCGACTAACTTGGTAGAACCTAAAAAGCTCTCTTTGCAGGTCATCCTCATTTTCCGTGATTAGGGCAGCATCATCTGCATAGCACACTATGCCCACTCTGCTATTGCCGATTCTGTATCCTAACCTTAGTGTTTCTACTTCTTCTATCATTCTGTCCATTAATATATTAAACAGCAAGGGACTAAGGCTGTCACCCTGTCTTATTCCTCCTGGCGTGGGAATATTTCCGGTGGTGTCTCCGCCTGTTTTGATTTTTGTTGTGCAATTTGAGTTTAAGTTTTTAATAACCTTTAGCATATTGGCCGGTGTGCCTTTCTCCATAAAAGTTTCAATTCAATAATTAATAACTTGTCATAGCTCCATTACTATTAAATTTTCATCTTCTGCCAAGCTATTTCCTAAATGGAAATTATTCGGATTTGATCAAACTTACTTAAATGGGCTGGCATTGTGGATATGCGCTTTGAAAAATTTGACAAATGTGACGGTTATTTTGATTGATTAATTAAGTTAGGTTTACATTGGGAAAAAAAGTGTACCAGTTTTATATGACGCGCAGTGTACATAGGGGCTAATGCACCTCCTGGTAGGGCGATTTCGACCAAAAACAAACGGATTCATTCCGCGGTGATCCGATACCCACATACCAAATTTCAGCTCAATCGGACCAAGCGTTTGGACGCTACGGGTTGAAATTTTTGTTAGGTTAGATTCAAAATTAAGGAATGAAATTTTCAAGATGTATTTACAAGCCAGAGAGGCACCTAAATATTAAATAAGAACTTTAAGTCTTTATTTTTTTCGCGATGTACATATGGCTCCTGCGCCCCCTGGTGGGCCGAACCAAAAACTAATGTGTTCAATCCCCGATCACCCGAAACCCATATACCAAATTTCAGCTCAATCGGATTAAGCGTGCGGACGCTATCGTGGAAGAATAAAGACACACACACACACACAGACAGACGGACCGATTTCCATCTGGAAATCGTTTTAATCGTCTCAGGAGACCTCAAAATGGATATATCCGTCGTTATCTCAATTTTTTTTTTAGCGCGTTCACAATACTTTCCCTTGGCGAGGGGCCGGGAAAGTAAAATTTGTGAGGCAGTTGTAATCACTGGATAACAATTTGCAAGTACAAATAATCAATTAAAAACTTATTAAATAATGAGTTATCGATGATATGGGATTGAGTTATAACTTTCCCTTCAATGTAACGTTTAACCATTAAGAGCAATCCGGAGCTCTTGTGAAAAACAAATTTCACTTCTATTTTGTGAGGATTTTCTGATATAAAATTGTATTTATATGCACCCCACTGGGAACACTTGGCGATGGAATGTTTCTCGACAGCTTTAAACTTCTGAAACGATGAGGCAGCACTATGCAAAGATATTTAAGAAAAGGGTGGGAAAGCATATTATTTAAAAACTACTTGATATTTATTAAAACAAATGGGAGCACATTTTCATAGATTTAATACAGGATGGCGCGAACCCTTCTTTTTGTGATTTTCCATTTAAAATTAACAAAATAAATACTTTTCGAAGGTTTACAATAGTATATTGTGCAACGAGTGCGCAAAGTTGTCGATTGCCCACGAGAACGAAGTGAGTGCGCTTATACTATTTTTTTACTAATGCGGTGATAAGATGATGATCAGTCTCCAGTTTCACCATATAATTGAAACTCATTGTTGTAAATTACTAATTTTAATTTTTCAATTTATCTATCACTTAAACGTCACACTTTTTTGGGGGGGTCTGTATTGTCAATTTCCGTGCGATAAGTACATTTTGCGTTTGTCCCACGGAACTAATTAAATAGTCAAACAGCCATTTTCCACCCGAAAAGGCGGACGCAAAGATAGTACTTTTCCCGCATGAGTAAAAAAATGAAGGCCCCTCCACCCTAAGTTTTGTAATTATTAGTATTTCCTGAAAATTTCACAAAAATCAGACTAAAACTAAATGATTTTAAAATTTTTCAAGGGGTTCGGTTTGCTCTTAATAAGGAAATACTTAAGGGGGGGTAGGTAAGGTTATTTCGTACAAAAAAAGGCATGTTTTTGTGAATTTTTTGTGACGACACAGTTAAAATCTCTTTATTAAAACCAATGATACATTAAAGTATGACATTCAAAGAATATTGTGTAAAATTTTCACCAAGAAATATTAAAAAATACGGCATTGGCAGCAATTATTCGTATGTTAGATAATAGTTTTCCCCAGGATACGCGGGGAGGGTTTTTTGAAATTTCAATTTTTTACTTTTTTGGAACACTTTGAAGGGAAAACGCGATTGTTTGCGAAAAAAATCGGCTAATTTGTTATTGTAAAATAAAAATTATTAACAAATTTGAAAAAAGCTCTCCCGCGTTACCTCGTAAATTATGTACAGAAATAGTGTTCAAAATTTCGAAAGGATCGGTGCAGTAGTTATGAAGTTATGTGGGACACCGATTTTGAAAACGTAAGTTGTGGGGAAAACGCTTTAAAGTTTTGAACACCAAATAAATCTGGTATAAAACGTTCATAAGCGAATTTTATCGGCTCACCTCACACTGAGTCATCAATCGTCAATTTTACTCCAATTGACTTGAAATTTTGACATAATATTCTTGAGATATTATGCATTTAGTTAAAAAAATAAAAAGAAAATGCAAAAAAAAAATTTAATACCTTACCTCGCCCTTAAGTAAAATTAAAATTTATATCAAAAGTAAAAGCCATGACCGAAGGGGTAGAAAAAAAGTAGTTTTAATCGAAGAAAAATGTTTACATAAAATCGCATTATCTGGTAAACAATTATTAGAAACATTAACAAACAAACAAATTTCCCATTTGAAAATATCCTTAAACCAACAACTATAGATTTGTAATTTCTTGAGTGGTTGGCTGTAGCCAAATATTGTTATTTTGTTGTTTAATATAGTCCGAGAAATGATCTATTCATAGCAACTGTAGAATGTGGTAACAATCCTTGAAAAAAAAAATGCTTCCGAAGGTAAAAATATTTAACAAAGACTGTATTCTAACGACGGTGGAATTTTTTGTAACCATAAAAATACAAAAAAGGACCATGGGCGTACCAAAACTACCTAAGGTTGTGAAATAAATCACACTTGTTTCCAAGAACAAAGACATTAAATGTCTTACACTGCACCAGCGTCTGGACTTCAACAACTACTCCTTGGGCTATATGCCACCCCAGGTATTGAATTACGAAAGTCCAGACGTGGTTTGGCGCCCGACCAAGTCGGGGCTTTAAACCAAGAACTTTGATTTTGTTATTAAAAGAAGCTTGCCTCGTAATTCAATACCTGGGGGGCATATAGCCCAAGGAGTAGTTGTTGAAGTCCAGACGCTGGTGCAGTGTAGGACATTTAATGTCTTTGTTCTTGGGAACAAGTGTGATTTATTTCACAACCTTAGATAGTTTAAAGACTGTATTGTTTCTAAAATAATTTTAAGCAGCTGAAAAATCTCGTGATGAGTCAGATGTTGTTTTGGTCGTAAAGAGAATTAACCACATCCCCAACAAGTCATTCATAAGTTTCAAGGATGAAGCGAGATAGATATATAAAATGTGTGAAAATTGTGTCCAATTTATGCTGCGATGCATGGGCTTACCGTTACAGATGAAAATGGGATGTGACACAATATATTTATTTATTTTAACGATTTTGATTTTACCACGTCGGTTACATAAGAAATTTAAAATACAATTGAAAATATATTTATTTAATTAAATGAGTATTCGTAAAAAAATTGATCATTTCCTTTCAAATGTGTCTATGTTGTTTTTATCAGGCTGTTCTATGACAAGTACATTCGGAACAAATTTCTACATCTACTATTTTTTTGTGAGACAAGCCTCGTTTTATTTTTTTTCTACACTACACTACATACAAAATTATATACATTCATAATTAGTTAAAACTACAATTACAGAACACAAAATACAAAATTAAAATTTCAGTCAAAGTTACAAGATTAATGGGAAATCAGTAGAGTTTAAGCAGTCGGTATTATTTATTTATTTATTTGTTTGGGACACAAACAGGACAAACCCAGAATAGTGTCCACTAAAATATACAAAAAATGATTAATTAACAAAAAGTTTAAAAATTAAAAACTGTGCTACAAATTAAATGCAAGGTACTTAGGTATCTATAATAAGCGATAAAAGTAAACAATTATAAGTTTTAAAGTGTTAGTCACAGTTGTAAAAAGTGAGCCTTAAGTGCATCTTTATAATAAAATTGCGGAGAAAAATGTCAATATCAACAGTATTCGACAATTTATTGTAAGTGTTAGTAGCCCTATGAAGCGGCGAATTTAAATAGTAATTGGTTGATGCCTGATTTACGAAGAAAGTATAATAATTTCTCGTATTGTAATTAGGAATAACAATTCGAATAAGATTCATTATTTCAACACAATCAATTCTATTATTTAATGGATAAACATGACATCAGCTATTTGCCTACTTTGCTCAAGACTAATGATTTTCAAATTAAAACTGATATTTTGTCTTTCTGATATATGAGGATAAAATTTTCTTTGGCAATAAGAATAGTATATTGTGCAACGAGTGCGCAAAGTTGTCGATTGTCCACGAGAGCGAAGTTGAGCGCACGAACGAAGTGAGTGCGCTCATTAGCTCGAGTGAGCAATCGACAATGCCGCACGAGTTGCAGATACTATTTTTTTTTACGAATGCGGGGATACAATGAGAAATGAAGTAGGTGCCAACGACAAAAAAATCAAAAATTAATCAAATAAAAAGTAAAATATTTAGAATCAAAATAACTTTTTATTTTTAACAAGTCAATATTTTCTTTGTCTTCGACACTGACTCTGATGGGTACTTGTCGTCTCGATATTTGGGTTGATTTGGTGTACATTTTCACGTGAAGTATTCGTAGATGGTCTGTCCAAAATAGCGATCACAATTTGCTGACCGATTCGTTTTTTATTGCCGATCGATTCTTCAACGTAACCTTCAGCGACAGTGTTAAATTTCAAGTGGTACGGATTCATCTTCAGAACTCTCATCAGTCTCCGGTATCATCATAGAGTTGAAACTCATTATTGTAAATTTTAATTTTTTAATCAATCAATTTATCTGTCACTTAAACGTCACATTTTTTTGGGAGTCTGTATTGTCAACTTCCGTGCGCAAAGTAGATTTTGCGTGCGCAAAATTTGCTTGTCGCATGGAACTGATTAAATAGCCAAACAGCCATTTTACACCCGAAAAGGCGGGCGCAAAGATAGTACTTTTCCCGCATGAGTAAAAAAAATAAACTTATTTTGTATGGATTGTAATTTGTCAATATAAATCAAGTAGCGGGGATTCCAAATGACAGACCCATACATAAGAATGCTGTTGACATAGGCCATATACAAGGTTCTGACAGTATGAGGGTTTTTTAGTTCAAAACAAGATCTGAAGATGAAACCTAATTGTCTGTGTGCCTTGTTAGCCACATTATATACATGCTTGTCAAAAATTCATTTTGAGTCCAGAAAAATACCTAGATCTTTAACATTATCTACACGGTGAAGAGAGAGATAGTATAGACATTGTTCAATATATCATTACCGCGAGAAAATTGTATATAACTACATTTAGATATATTTAAAAATAAGTTATTTTGCCGACAATAATTAGACAATCTATCTAAATCGTGTTGAAGTAAAAGTCTGTCGTTGGGACATGATATTGAGTGAAATATTTTTAAATCATCAGCATACATGATAAAGTTAGCAAAATTAAAACACGTAGAAATATTGTTGATGTATAAATTATTATGGAAATGTTTTTAATTGCTTAAGATATTCAACATATTCCCAAAAGATTGGTTATATTACATAAATTTAGGCCATAATGTTTAAACAATATTACTGGAAGTACCTTATTTCAAGTAAAAAATGTTTGCATTTTAGCGAAGCTTCGCCAAAGTATTTTTAAATCTTATAGCCTAAATTTATTAAAAAAACAAATAAATATAGGTATATTACCTCGATATTGGTTTTGAATCTTTTTCCAAAAATTTCCTTCCACTTTGTTTATATTCAAAGTCACGGAAATGACTTGAACAGGTAGGACCTTCACTTTATAGCATTATTTTTATCCGGAAATAATATTTAACAAATATTTTACTACTTTATTTATATTCAGTTATAATTTACAATTTATCAATATTTCGTGACGACATTGAAAAGGTCAACCATTACCTTAAATGAAAATCACTGTTAGTTTAGCTCACTGTATAATTCTGGTTTATTACCACCTGTTGGTTCGGCGGTTACTGCTTGCCAGTGTCTCTTAATCCTGAACTGAACAATAATTCCATTTAGGTCAGTCCTAAAAATAAAAATAAAATGTTTGTTTATTTGATTCACTGTATAATCACCATATGGATATTCAGTAACATAAATAATGTTGTATTTACCTAACCATTTTTTTTTTAGTTTTCTTTTGTATATATTATTATTTTATATGTATATATTATCACTTTTATTACGATATTATGAACATTTACATTTGTTTTCAGAACCTATGATTTTTTCTCATATGCATGGAGAGGTTATATTTTTCAGTTCTGTCAATAATCAGCTGTTCGATAGAAGATTTTTAAATATTTTCGTTGTCGGTTAAGTATTTGCGATGCTGTTTAATATTAAAGATACGTCATTTTCTTGTTGATCTCACCTCTCATATTTTCTACTTCGATAGTTCGTTTTGTTCAGTATCGATTATATTGATTATATCGATTACAAATCCACGTCGTGGAAGCTGTCATTTCTTTATCATTCTTGCGTTTTGGCCGGTTGAAGAAAAGTTTTTGGATAAGTGCAATTTTCTTTTCGGACCGTCAAGAGATATCGCTAAAATTGACGAAAAGTCTTCAATTGTTGGGTCCTTTGAGTACTTCAAATTCTTTGAGACCTTTGAGTACTTCAAATTCTTTGAGTCCTTCGAGTACTTCGAATTCTTTGAGTCTTTCGAGTCCTTTGTGTCCTTCGAATCTTTCGACTCCTCCGACTTTTTTTTGAAGACAACTTTCCCGTCCTTTTTTTGGATAGCCCCACATCTGACACCAGAGGGTGGCTGGACGTCTCTTTTGGTAGAAGTTACGTTGAGGATCCGAAAATCAGCCCTCCTATTTTTACTAACATTTTTTTTAACATTTTTGTACTCACTTGCATCATTCTCAAAAAAAAAGGTTTAATTGTAAATACTTACCTGTAAATATATGTGTTTGTCACTAGGACAATTTTGTTTATCTTCACCAGGTTTGTCACAAATATTTTTTTAGTTTCTAAAATTTATAACACGAAATTTAGTGTCGCTCAATATTAAAATCACTTTCAATTTTGACTATTTATATTCTTCTTTGGACCACGACCCATTGTGTGCAAAAAAAAACACGCCACAACTTCCTCAAATCCTAACAAGGATTACCAAATATTTCTCCTTTCAACATTTGCAGGAAACCTAAAAGTCATGTCTTCGATAACTGTTTAAATGAAAAATTAATATTACCTAAATACTTAGGTAGTTTAGCAGAAAAACAAAATGTGATTTAATTTTTAACAAAATATACGATACCTACATAATTATAAGTCGTTGCAATAAGTTAAAACAATCCTTTAGGCATTATTAAAGAGTTTATACAGTCGATAAAATACTAATTCTACGCCCCTGAGCTGTGTTTATAATCTTACATGTAACTTACCGATTAAATGATAAATCGAGATTTAAATAATCCATTTTGCTCCACACAACACACTGATGAACCATATTTATCTAATAAATCAACTTAAACCAATAAATTCAATGTGAAAAAGAAAATTATAATGCTATAACCTATGAAACACAATAATAAACATACAGGTTTGTGTGAAAATGGCAGCCACTATTTCACTACGAAACATTCTATGTGTAGTTTCATTGATAAAGATAGAACGTTTGATAGCGCTTAGTTGCCATATTTATCTAATAAATCAACTTAAACCAATAAATTCAATGTGAAAAAGAAAATTATAATGCTATAACCTATGAAACACAATAATAAACATACAGGTTTGTGTGAAAATGGCAGCCACTATTTCACTACGAAACATTCTATGTGTAGTTTCATTGATAAAGATAGAACGTTTGATAGCGCTTAGTTGCCGCTTCTAACAAATTTCCGTAGAAGTGGTTTAAACTTAAATCTTGGTAAAAGTATATTTGTCAATATTTATCTATCAATATGATTTGTTGTGTTATTAGTTACGAAAATTAGTGTTAACGTAGATGTACAATTATTTTAGCGAAACAAAATATCTCATTTTCCAAGATAATTTTTACATAGATTTAGGATTTTGGTAATGACGGAAAAAATTATAATACCTTGACAACATTGAAACTATAAATTTAATAACACAACGCTTAGACTGTTGCTTGTAGTTAGCGCACCGAAATGTAAATAAACTATTAGTATAGAATATCTATCGATAAAGACATATTTGTCTAAACTGCGAATGCCATACAAATCTATCATAATAAAAAACAATCGATACGGGATTAGTTACACCTGACGTCACTCCTTTTAGGCGGGGTAAAATTTAAGAGATGCGAACGAACGAGCGTACAATTCAATCAGTCGTTATTCACACACTCCCACTAATGCCCCGTTTGGTCTTAATGGTAAAACCTTGCCGAAATGCAGGTTCATATAGATAGATATAGATAGACTACTCATACGAAGTCGCAATCAAAGCGTCGTAGTAATTAACGTTTACTTTTGACCAAACAATTGCTAGAGCGGTTTTATTAAGGTATCATAGTAGAAAATTTTGATTTTTCTTCCGCGCTATCATAGGAAGTTTCGAGGTAAATGTTTTATCATCAGCATAAATGTTGGTACACTCTATTATATAAGCTGCGAATTCATGGGACGGTGTGTGCAATTTAATTTATCATTTAAAACTTGTTTTAGGAGGAAAAAGTTTCTACATTGAAGTTTGTAGTTGAATTTAAAGTTCTGAATGAAAAAGTTTATATTAGTGGATTGTAAGTTTATTTAATGAAAAAGAATCAGTTCATAGAATTTCCTTTGGAACAATAAACCATTTTAAAATTATCCAGTTTTGTTTAAACTTGTTTGAGTTTATAAACAACGTCCAAAAATGTTCGTGTTAAAATGGATAGATAAATTTAACAAAGAGACTATATGAGAAGCGCCAAACCGATGATAACAAAATAGAAGACAATACTATAAAACCAATTATAACATTGAAAGGATTTACACAAGCTTTAGAAACGTGGAATTACAAATCTTTAGGAATGGGATTATAAATAGGTGACACAACGATGCTATTTGCTGGTGCGCCCGGATTTTTCGATTTCACAGTGGCACACTCTACGTGCTAAACATTCACGAACAACGCTTACTGACTTTATTTGGTAATATTTTTAAGCAACCCAATGTGTATATAATTGAAGTATATTAATAACATGACAAATTATTAATTAATTCGCGAAAATCACGGAGTGGGCGACATCTACTTGAACTACTGAAAGGGAGATAAATAAAAAGTTGATTGGCGATTGGCTTGAAAGTAGGCGGGAAAATTAAAAAAGCTGTCAGTGCTAATTTTCTATTGGCTGCAGCTGTTGTTGACGTTTATCAACTGCTTGTCACAGAGGTTAGTTAAATGCATTATAAAAGTTGCCTAGTTTTTGGGGATTTCACCCTTTTAGAGCAACATCTACTGACGCTTGATCTTCGCGAATAGTCACGGCGGACAGGCCCCGTTTCCGGGACGGACAACAGCAGCGTGTAGGGCACAGGTCCCGTCAACAGAAGATCGATCAGCTCACTCTATTTATCACTATATAAGAAAAACTCTATGTTCAATTGATTTTATTATTTATTGATCTGCAGCGAAGGAAAATTATAGGTCTGATATTCATACTTGGGTAAAAACCTCCACAAAAACCTGTGACCAGACTCTCGAGGTGTGGCAGATATTGATATCATATTTTTTCAAAGTTTTTCAGTTACAAAAATAGTTCATTCGTACATTACATTACAATTTGTTCTTGGAAAATACAAAGCCACAATCAACCTTAAAATGTACTATGAAAATAGAGAATTTTAAATGTCTCTTTAAAGTTTCTTGTAAAATAAAAAATTGAAATCTATGTTAATAGTACACGTGTACAAGCATTCATTCTTTTTCTCTCTCTCTCTCTCTCTATGATAATGAAAACTTAAATATTAAAACTGTCCGCATAATAAAATAGTAGCCGTAAGGGGTAGTCTCACACTATCGGGGAAGGGAAGAACCTTTACCCGATGTGCATAAAGCATTTCCACCCGCCAAAAAAAAAAGATTAGCTTTAGGTTAGGTTAGATCTTTGTAATAAATAAAGAAAAGTACGATACGTGTGACATTTTGACATTTGTTAGATTCTGACAGGTGTCATATTTTGACATTTGTTCATTTTGAGATTTGTTCATTTTGACAGTTGTTAAATTCTGACACGTATCACATTTTAACAGTTGTCACGTTTTTACAGGTGTCACATTTTGGCAAGTGTCCATTTTAACAGTGTTACTCAACGTTCCTATAAATATTTACCTAAACCCATGATTTCTGAAATTGAATTGGCAACGTTGTATTTTCAACTTTGAATTAATGAGATGGCTGTCATTTGACAAGCAAATTATTTATGTCCGTCAAATGATCCTTTCCTTTTTTATATAAAGCGGCAAATTTAAAATTGAATTCTTTCAGATTAAAACGCCAGAAATTAAATAAAGTCAAACCTTTTTACTACTATACTATACATAAGAAAGGAGTGCAGTATTTAATTTGCAGAACGTAGTACAGATTAAAGAGGTAGAAATTTTATTTTTACCTCATCCTTCAATGCTTATTTATAGTTAAAATTTAAATTTTAATACATCTGATCGGCCTAATATAGTTTTTGTCTAGATAAACCTGTTCTTTTGACAGATAAGTCAGACTTTATTTATTCATAGCCGTATCATATGTATTTTAATTGATTCAGAATTTTGTATTAATATATATTTCAAAATGGCTTCATTCTAAAAATATTATCAGTCCTCCTAAATCCTTGAAGGCAGAATTATTAGTAATAGCAAGGCAACATAAAAACAAATTCAAAAAATATATTATAGATGAGATGGCCAGAGAAAAAGGAATTAAAATTCTCAGATTGCCTCCGAACCACGCAGAGTTAAATTCCATTGAACTGATCTAGTCACAATTATTAAAAGGTTATGTTTCTCAAAACAATAAAACATTTAAATTTCCTGATGTGCGAAATTTGTTTTTGAAGGCAGTTTCAGATGTAAATAGAGAACATTGGGAAAAATGCATTGGTCATGTTAAAAATGTGTAAAATTCATTTAGGAAAGTGGATATATCAATGGATAATTTAATTGAACCGATAATAGTAAACCTCAGAAAAGACAATTATAGTGATACCAGTAGTTTTAGTGAAGACAGTGACTTTTAAAGAACTAACTTTTTTTTAATCTTTGAGTACTGAAGCGTTACTTTTAATGCCAAGAGGTTAAAAATTGTTTAATTCCAACATATAATCCTCCTTGTTATTTATTGGTTAAATTTAATTCGTTCAATGTTACAGTGTTAGATGCATAAAGTTTATTTTTATTTTTTGTAAATAATATAACTTCAAAATTTAATCTACGAAGTGCGTTTATATATTTTATATGCTGTGACCTTATTTATATTATAGAAACTTATTTTGCAAAGTACGCCTATGGAATGTGACGTTATATCCCCACTTTTACTGTACTCATCTATCCTTTATAGTATATATTACTATAGAAACAAGTTATTATATCTGCCGTTGCTAGGAAATAAAACTAAAAGCTTAACTTTTCTTGTAAATATCTCGGAGGATCGAATTTTCACAGACATGAGACATACATTTTTTGCCGATTTAGATAGGAATTAGTCTACCCTGAAAGTTTCATTGAATTCTGACGAGTGGATTTCGAGATCCTCTGGACACACACACATACAAACCTTGCTCGTTTAATAGTATTTGATTATTAGGGATTCACCAAGCCAAGTAGTTTGGATGGAAATTCAATATTTTTAAAAAGAAAAGCTTGGCTTGGCTTGATTTTTAAGCTTTACCAAGCGTTCAGCTATGATGGCCGTGGAACACCTACCCTGTCACGTGCTCAGTGACACAGCATAAACAAAGAAGAATATGAGCAACTTTTGATTTTTACCACTCTGTTAAAAATAAAAAAATTCCGTAAAAATTTTTTTTTGATACGTCTTATAGTTTCCGAGATATTTAATTTTTTATCTAGGGTGCGACGAGGCGGAGTCATCGCCCGCTGTGACGTCACTGTACAACGGTCGGTCAGTGCGTACTCTGCTTCCGACCTGTGTTCATGAAGTTTGCGTTTGATAAAAATGTCGAATCCAGAAACTATAAAATCCAAAGTGTTTAAACACAACTACTAATTCACCCGAAAAGTTGTTTTTATTGATCCTTTCGAACCTAAAAGTCGAAAGAAATGGTACATAATGTTCAAGTTTCAGGTTCATTTACTATGTTAATTTCATGTTACATTACATATTAAAAAAATACCAAATGTAAGTCATGATCAAAACTATGCGGGTACAATAACACAGTATTGTTTTTAAAGTCCCACCCTGTTACAAATAGTATCAATATGACATGACGTACATTTATAAAACACTAGTAATGAGAAATATGTACTTATAGGGATCAAAAGATTTATGATAAAAAGTAAAATGTTATTAAGTAATACTTACTTTTGCATTTTTACTCCTCGCATTTCGGCGGCCAAAAAATCGGAGCAACCATTAAGCCGTGTGCTTCAGGCAAGTTATCAGATTATTTTTCAAAACCGTCATCCATATCTAATAGTATACTTATAATAACACTTATAACACAACACTTATAACACTAATGTAATACTGATTCACGTAAAACTTAAGTTAAAAACGTTATTGTAGTCAAACATAGGGAACATCCCATAGCAAAAGCAATGATTGAGTGTACGGTGAGAACGTTGCGTTGTACAATGACGTCACGCGAGAATGGCGCGTTCACGAAATATTTGAATATGGAGGAAACTAAAATTGTCGAAACTTTTACACTACTTGCTTGAATTAAATGAAACAAAAACAGGCGTATTTCTAAACATTTAGGCTACACGGTTATGAAGTTTCAAGTCATTTAACAGACACAGTGATATTCTTCATTGTCCAACTGCCGCCGTCTATCTACTGTCTACTTTTAGTTACCATTGATTGCTTAATGAGGTTGCTTTAGTATAAACATGAGCCAGACAAAAGTCTCCGATCCCGACGAACCGATCACTTTACCGAAACCCAACTTACTGTTTGAAAAATTTTAAAATTAACTAATTCTAAGATATCTTTTACAATTGACGGTTGGTCATCGAATACAACACGAGGGTTTTATGACATTACAGCTCATTTTATTGATCCAAATTGGAAAATGTATGTAATTTTATTAGATTTTGTCACTGTAAAAGGATCACACACAGGTAAATCTACTGCTCAAATATTTCAGAGCACATTACAGTTTTATGACCTTCACAGCATTCAGTATTTAAGGTGTAACAACAGACAATACCAACAGTCATATTACTTGTGTCATAGAGTTATTAAACTAATATGAACATTTTCATTCGCAAGACATGCATTTTTTCTGTTTTGCTCACATTTTAAATTTGACAGCGCGTGATTTCATGAACATTCTTCAAATTAATGTTGATAATTTGAATGAAAAAATTTGATACACTGCCAGAATAACAACAATCTATTATTTTTTGTGAAAACCTATTTCTATTTTCGACAAGACATAGGCGTGCATCACATTTATGACAGGTAACATTAATCTGGCCTGTCCGACAAAATTTACAGCGGCCTCTGCTTCCGTATATTGGAAAATGATCCACATTATCATAGCATATACAACAGTCTTGCATTAATGACACACATATCTAAGACATGAGCAAATATAGTAAGGTAC
Organism: Crepidodera aurea; assembly: GCA_949320105.2. NCBI lineage: Eukaryota > Metazoa > Arthropoda > Insecta > Coleoptera > Chrysomelidae > Crepidodera > Crepidodera aurea. The sequence goes on from OX439475.1 coordinate 66,511,107, forward strand.
CATCGCCAAGACCTAAGTTTGGTCCGATATAGCGCCACAAGCATGTATGATAGGTCAACTCAAGGGCGGATTTAGCTTTTTTTATGGGGTAGTCCTAGAAAGGTAGTAAATTTTTTTGTAATATCGAACAAAAACTGGTAACTGATCAGATCGACTTGAATTTTTTTGCAAATTGCTAGGAAAGGGAGGGGGGACATCAAAAAGTGAGGGAAAAGAAAGAAAAAAAATCTTGCGCAATCGATAAATTTTTCTTTCTTAATGAATTAATGTTAAATACAATTTTTTATGAAAATAAACCCCTCCCGTGTTATAGGGCGTAGAAAATTACGATACTCACCTCAAAAATCGTACATTTCTAAAAACAAATTATTATTTTTTTTGGCTGATAATATCGAGATGTACAATAAACCACTTTAAAGCTTAGGATATCGTCAAAATGTCATTTTATGACAAACTTTTTCATTGGAATGAACGTTTTTTCAATATTTCACCCGAAAAAATGACATAGACGGTTATAAATGTCATTGACGGTTATAAATGCAATTGTATGTAATTTCAAACGGCCATATCTCTTTACAGACAAAAGATACAAAAAAATTTAAATTATTCGGAAGAACATTTGGTCAAAGTCTTGTCTCTTAAATTTTTTTTCAAGAATCAATACTTTTCACGCTATTGACCAAAAATTGAAAATGTCTTATAAAAGCAAAAATGTATCTCAACTTTAACAGACCAAAACTTAAAAAATAAGTTTCCCATAGGGCTATAAATTACTGTACAATTTCAGAAACATATGTTACGACTTTCTGGAAAACGATTTTTTTTTCAAATACCACAGTCTAGATGGCGCTAAAAAATAGCGTATAGAACGGTCCAGTTTCTTTAAAGATCCATTTTTGAATTGCCATATTTTCCTTCGTATTAATCGTCGAAAAATAAAAAAAAATCATTTTAATTGTTCGCTCAAGGCCATAAAATTAGTTCATATCAATTTTTACGTAATACTAACAGATTTTCGGTTATATTTAAAAAAACTTTTAGAAATGGACGATTTTTGTGGTGGGGTTTATTTTCATGAAAAATTGTATTTAATATTAATTCATTAAAAAATGGTAACGTTACACTTAATAAATAATCTTAAATGCCTACTACTAGATAGGCAACTTATATTACGTTTGTAATGTAAAAGAAAATATCGAACTTTTGAGTGTAAAGTGTCTTTCTCTGTTTTTAACACAAAATGATTCAAAAAATAATCTTTCAAAATACCACTCGTCCTGTCAAATTTTATAGATCAAATTTTCGGTTTCCATACTCAAACGCCTTTATTTCAGGCAAAACCACTCAAACAAACTGATTTGAAATAAAATCACTCGTCCAAATAAAGCCGTTTTCGTGAAAACCAAAAATTTAATCGATAAAATTTTGAGGACTCGTGGTATTACCTTTGATTATTTTTTTCATCTGTCAAAACAGTCAGATTTTGTGGTTTCAGCCAATAACAACTCAGGATCCTAACCAATCATTGTGTTTTATACTGATTATTTTTTTCAACTGTCAAAACAGTCAGATTTTGTGGTTTCAGCCAATAACAACTCAGGATTCTAACCAATCATTGTGTTTTATACTGATAAAACCGCTTCGTCGTTTTTGTTTTTTGATTAAACTGTGTTTACCTATTTGAGATGTCAAATGTAAACATTTGTCAATTATTATTATACTAAAATGTATTGCAAATCTATGTTAATAACCAAATTTCAAAATGTATTTGTAAACTAACCTGTTTTTATTAGTTTATTTCAACATTCATTTAACATTTTTAGATACCTCCCTTTAACACTAAACTTAAAATTAATTAAATTAAGAAAGACATCATTTCATTCTTCTTCTTCGCTTTTATTTAAGGCGCCGTTTCGCGGGGTAGCCAGTCAAAAAATCGCCTTGGTGGCCCTGTATGTAAAACTATAACAGCTCAGGTTTCAATTTAAATTGGTAAAGAAAATTTTCAATATTTGTGTGTAAAGTGTCTTTTGCATAAATGACTATGTTCTCTGTTTTTAATACAAAATGATTCAAAAAATAATCCTTTCAAATACGACTCGTCCTCTGAAATTTTATAGATTAAATTTTTGATCTTCATACTCAAACGCCTTTATTTTAGGCAAAACCACTCAAAAAAACTGATTTAAGATAAAATCACTCGTCCTGCGGACTCGTGATTTTATCGTGGTATTACCTTTGATAATTTTGGAAACAACATACTTTTTTAGTCGTAGAACCACCAACGTTCGCCATTTAGAGCGTTTGCAATTATTTAACAGGTTTCAACAACTTTGGAGCAGAGAAAAAGCATTTTACCAATGGTGGTAATAGGAATCAATTTATTATTAGATAAATTAGAAAAATGGGCAAGTGACAACAAAATTGACAGAAACATTGTTGACGAAACGTTGATATTGTCGCTTCAAGTATCACGTGACAAAATATTAAAACGTTATGATAAGACAAACAAACAAACAATTAAATTCATTTTATAGTAAACATAAACATTAGGTGGGTCTTCTTCTAAAAAATTATGGTCTGCGTTGTAGGAAAATGTTCACATTAATATACTCAAAAGCTTGAAAGCTTTTGGCTGGGTTACTATGAAAGCTTTTAAAAACCAAGCCAAGCCTGTGAATATCTGGGTATTATTTGCTCCACGTGATTAGTTAACGCATCATAAGGTTTTATAGATTTTATCCATCAAAAACGAAACGAATAAACGTTTAAAGTTTATCATTTCCCGAATATCTACCCCCACGCTATACTCGAAATTGTCATGTTATGGATTGATATATAAAAATCCGGAAGCGAGTTTTCCATTACCATCAGTTGAGACAAAAAGCATCTTACATCCTTTTTGTGATAAGCTTCGAAATGACAGTCTTCCACATTTATTTCTGGAATCGAAACTTTATTCAGATCCGGCCTAGACATCGGAAACTTCCGTAGAGGTAATCTGATATGGAATTTATTTTATATTGTCTGCAATAAAAGCTTTCAAATCGTAAGTTAATTTTAGAATTAAAAGACCGCAGATTAATTAAGAATTTTAAGATAATTGAAATAGACACGTGATAGATTCACATTAACAGTTTGAATGCTTTTAGCGTTGTCTGTATAAAGGTATAGTCAGTCAACCATATCGACTTAAAAAGAAACCTTTTTTTGTAGTGTTGGTCCAAACGTATAGATGGATTTTGTCGTTTTTTGGTCCTATCGTAGGAGGGGGAAAATCGATTAAATAAGTTGGATGTAGAAAAGATATCTCTATTTTTAATTTGATTCAGCGGTGTTTTAAAGTTTTTCGATCATAGATGTCGCAAATTCTCAAGGAAAACATTTTTATTCCTTTCAAACTAAGTAATAAGTTGGCCGTAAAGATTGACCTTTCTCCAGATATAAAATACCCCTCTTTCTCTAAATTATTTATGTATATCTATTTGTTTCCGTAGAGCAGATGTTTTTCATCTCGACAGAAATACCTATATATATTGAGATAATATTATTTATTTATAATATTGTAATTATACGATTTTTACTTTTTAATTCCTTTTATTTTGAACTTTATCTCTGACATTTTTTTTACATACTTCAAAATTCTATATTCAACAACTAACAAAAACTTTCCTAACTACCATCACCAATTTTTTTTCCGTTTCACATATTTTTTTTTTAATTTGTTTAACATCCACATTTTTCATAATTTTGTCCCATTTTTTTTTATACCATAAGAATTTCATATCATAACAAAATTATCAATTTCTTTATCTTGTTCCACAAATTTCTTGGTTATTTCTTGTTTGAATTCTACCAATATTATTTGATTTTCCTGTTTCATTTCTACTAATATTGTTTGAATTTTTTATCAGACTCTTCATATCTTTCTTGATTTTTTTTATCCATTCCTACTAATCTCCTATCCAAATCTTTCTTTTCTTGTTTCGACTCTTCATATCTTGCTTGATTTTCTTTTCGATTTTCATCAAAATTCTTATCTATATTTTTAATTTCTTGTTTAAATTCTTCCGATGCCCTATTCATCTAAACCATCATCTCCATTATCTTCTTAAACTGATCTCTACTTGTTTCTTCCTTTCTTCTATACTCTGGTTCTTCCTTCAAGTTTTTGGGTTCACTCAATTTCGAGCCCACGTTGTTGGCGCCAATTGAGATAATATTATTTATTTATAATATTGTAATTATACGATTTTTACTTTTTAAATTCCTTTTATTTTTTTAACTTTATCTCTGACATTTTTTTTACATACTTCTTCAACAACTAACAAAAACTTTCCTAACTACCATCACCATTTTTTTTTTCTTAAGTCCGTTTCACATATTTTTTTAATTCGTTTAACATCCACATTTTTCATAATTTTGTCCCATTTTTTTTTATACCATAAGAATTTCATATCATAACAATATATATATATATATATATATTTTTTTTTTTCAAAATATTCACTTTATTGAACATTCTATTACATTACAATCTAGTCAAAATAGATCGATGAGCAATTCTATCTATCTTAAATTAATACTTTTTAAGTCTTACACTAAGGTATACTCAGCAGTGTTCCTTAGGTTCTGGCAGATGGGGTTACACTTAACTTAACATGTAAAAATGCACTAAGATTAGTTCAACTTTCATTTAATATAAAGCTGCAAAGAAACGTTTCAAAAATGTAAGAAAAAAACCATATGTACTTTTGAGCGGTTTTGTATGCATTGTGTATGAGAAAGTTAAATAATGTTTAATGTTGTTAGTGTTTTGTGATGTTTTTTAAAACCATATCAATATATCACATTTACTCCAGTGGCTGGGGCAAATGTGTCAAAAGTTAATATTTTTGTAGTAGTCCCACATAATGTTTGATTATCTTTTTTGCGTAATATTTTACCAATGTCCTGCTAAAACATCAGACATTGCAGTGTTGAGATCAGCTGCAGAATATTTTCATTCGTTTGAAGTTTTTCTTTTGTAGGCGCGAACCATGTAATAATACATTAAGTAAATTCCAAGGGGCAAATGTGTTACAGCAACGTTTTGAGGGTAATATTTATAAGTAAGTTTTTATTTAAATAACCTATCCCGTATGTTTTCCCAAACTACTATGATCTACTAAGTAAATAAAAATTAGATTAACATTCCTACTTACCGAAAAATTAATATATTACTTCAAGAAAGGGTTAAATTTATAATAAAATATGTGAAAAAGTGAAACGCACCTTTCACTTATCTGTAATTAACTAAAATCCAAGTTTGAATTTCGACGGTTTCTAGTGGTGGTTCACTAGACTATTCGAGCTCCGTCTAATGAGTGGCACAAGCATATTTATTTAAATAGCGATTTTGAAACCTACTATCACAATTGTCTCATTATCACATATACCCCACTTAAATAAATAAAAATGCCTTTATTTAACAAATGAACAGGGGCCATATTTTCAAAATCACTCGAAAAATTAAGTATACGAATAGTCGTGTACGAAATATTTTCGAGTGGAACAGAAAGTCTTTATTTTGAAACCACACTCGAATCAACTCGAATAAGTTCCGTAGACGTAAAATAAACTGATCTGGCATCGCTGGATTGAAACTAGTAATAAGAAAATAAATGTAAATATCCCTAGATATCCTAGCGTTATTTGAGTTTTGAGGGTGGTAGTAGTTTGTTTATGTTGACTAATTTGTTGTTGCTATATGGGAGATAAATATTTAGTTTATTGGAAAAATTAATAATTTAAACATCATTGTAAAAAAAAGGGGATCCAACATGACTCCGGAACAGAAAAATGGAGTTCGTGAAGTTGAATCCCCAGCATTTGTAGGGCCCTCTTGAATAAAGTGACGTAGCGTCTCTCTCTAGTTAAATCTTTGGTTAGGTTAGACGATACATCTTTATAAATTAATTTTCTGTTAAACTGAACGGATCTCTTTGAACATTTAAACGCCTTTCTCCTCTTTCTGACAATATTTCTGCTTCTTCTAAAGCATTTATTGCCACCAAATTTATGATTTCGTTTAAAGCTGCCATATTAAAACAAAATATTTAAATAATTGACAGTTATTCCGTCAAAAACCCGTTTCGAGTGTGACTACGAGTGGTTAATACCCAATAGTTGTAACGTACTCGAATATATTCGTATACGTTATGTGATCGTTTGTTTGAAAATATAGACGATTACATTTCATTCGTAAAATCAAAGATTCGTGTACGTAATGAATTTGAAAATAATGCCCCAGATCATTTGCACCAACTAGGCGAAGTTTAGCTGAAGCTACTGTTGCACTTAACCTACAAGGTTTACATAATAGAAACTACAATATTTAGAGGATATAATACAAAAAGAAAAGGAAAAAAAAACGATTGACAAATTAAACGAAGAGAAAAGAAAAAGTTGATATTTAATTACTTCACCTTATGCTCTGCTTTTAACACTTTCACTTCACTAACTCAAATGGTTTGGTCCTTTTAAGTCTTCTTTCTATTCCTGTGTTGTCTAGCAGCTGGATTGCTTCGACGTTCACATGTTGATGAAGCCTTTCTTCGTGTATTTTGGCTAAATTGTTAATAGTTTCCATCTGGATATCACTATTACAAATATACCAAAGGGCATCAACAATGTTCCTTAATACTTTGTTTTGGAAGAAATATATATGAAACTTGAATCACAAATTACAGGGTGCCGACCAACCTGGAAAACCGGGAAAAGTCAGGGAATTTTAAAATGGGACCTGGAAGTCAGGGAAAATGCTTAAAAAACCCTAAAAGTCAGGGAAAGTCAGGGAAACGCGTTTGTAAAAGTCAGGGAGAACAGGGAAAAATAAAATCGGTTTGTTCGATCCCCTTTAGAACAGCGATTTAAAAATTTTTAAAAAATTTCCTAAAACAAAAAAAAAAGTGACCTGACACTGTTATATATAGGTCAGGGAATTTTTTCGAAATGGGCTTGGAAAACCGGGAAAAGTCTGAATTTTATTAACTTGGTGGGAACCCTGAATTAGACGGTAATTTGCTTTTACCTAATTAAGTTTTAAACTTTAAATGCTCTTTTCTGAAAACATTTTTTTAATTGGGGGAAAACGGTTTGTCCAATTCTTCCAAAAATTTTTGCACAACTTCATTACCATTTTACCTTGAACTTACACATCCGTTTTTATAAAAGTATCCCTTTTAAAAAGCATTTCTTTTTCTCACATGAATTCACAACAAATTTTTTTTTCAAATGTGTCCCATTTTGTGAATGTTTGATTTTTTTTTGTATGGTGGTATGTTTTTTAGTCCCTAAATAAAATATGCACTCAGCTTTAAAAAAAAAGACACGTTATTTAAGAACACGCGGTATCTTTCACATTGGAACTTCCTTTAAGGTATCTAAGCGATTAGAATATTTGTAAGAAAAATATCCGGGTCTGGATTAGTCATACAATTAATAAAACTATCACTAATCGAGACTAATAAAAGTCTATTAGAAGATATTACCATCCTAAATCGCTTAATGGTTTATTGTAGTTTTTAACAATAAAAAACAAATTTACAATTCTCAAAATCCCTTATGATGCGGATGTTATGTGTGACACTGTATATCACATATTATATATCTAAATAATAGTATATATAGTGTTATTCACGAATGGAAAAATTCTGTTCTATGAGAAATTAGCATTATTATTATTATTATTATTATTATTATTATTATTATTACTATTATTATTATTATTCTTATTATTATTATTATTATTATTATTATTATTATTATTATTATTAATATTTTAAATAAAACTGTAGATAAATTAATGTATCTTAAGGCCGCCGTTCAGTGTTGTGTGTTTGTAATACAAGGTATACTTAAAAAGCTCAAATTTGGTGGGTAATCTCAAAAAGCGTTGAAAAATATATTAAATATATCGAGCTTCATTTTATTCTGAAAATTCTGAAAATACAGGGGTACTCATAAAAATTACTAATTTGAAAAATAGGAATTAAATGAAAAATATTATAAAGGATGGTATTTTATTAAAAAAATAAAATAATACATACTCATAACTATATTATGAATACTTTTTATTTCCATATTCTCAACAAAAAACTGACAAACCTAAACTTGCAAATATTTTTTAATTATTCTAGAATAAAACGTAAATAATTTTATATTGAAAAATAACAATAATAGGGTATGTAAAAGTTAATTTAAATGATAAATATTTTAAATAATTTTTGGTAAGACATTTTCTTCCGCGGGGATAGCAGGTATTAATTAAATCAAGATGGCGGACGAGCAAATTCAAAATGGCGGTTGGAAAAGAAAATTCAATACACATGTTTGCGTTCAGAGATTCGAAGAATTTATTAAAAACAACACAAAATATTTAGTTATTTTAATTTTGTATAATATTTTCAATTCAATTCAAAATAATAATAATATAATAATAATAAATTGCCTTTATTTGCCTGTAAAATTACAAACAATGAATAGGTACAAGAGGCGAAGTTTAGCTAGAGCTACTCTACTTAACCTCAAGTTTACACAGATGGTAATAAAATACAAAATTAGTAAAACTCAGACATTACACATTTAAAATATTCACTAAAATTTTACATCACAAATATAAAAAAACGATCAAAATGACTTCACAAATATCATAAAATGAACAAAATTACTGACGCTGTAGTAGAATTTGTTTATAATTTTGTTTTAAAAAACTCAGAGAATTAACTCTTAGACTATGTGAAATACTGTTAAAAACTAAAACTGAATTATAAGTAAATGACCTTTTAAAAATTGACAACCTATATCGTGGTAACATGAGACTATGCGGATATCTCAGAGACAGACTATGAGCTTCTCCACGAAAAACTAATTTGTTCCTCAAATAAATAGGATTCGATGTCAAAATAATTCGGTATATCAAAGAGGCAAGGTGGTAGTTATACAAGTTACTTATGTTCAACCATTCGAGTTGTTTTAGCTTACTTGATACATGGTCATATTTTCTTATGCCAAAGAAAATATGACCATGTATCAAGTAAGCTAAAACAACTCGAATGGTTGAACATAAGTAACTTGTATAACTACCACCTTGCCTCTTAATACAAATAAAATAAATAAAAAGTTTATTTTAATTTCTTTATCGTAATTAGTACATGTTTCTTTATAATACTTTTATGAGTTATTGGTTTTTCACAAATGTTGCACTTTACATTCTGTTCACCTTTATGAGTTTGTAAATATTTGTTTAACCGGCCCTTCTTATTAAATGGTTTATTTCAAATGTTGCACTTGAACTTCTCACACATATGAATTAGTAAATGTCTCTTTAGATGGTACTTATGAGTAAATGATTTTTCACAAATGTTGCATTTAAAATTTTTTTCGCCAGTGTGTATTAGTAAATGTTGTTCTAAATTATGTTTCAGAGTAAATGATTTATAACAGATGCTGCAGTGGAATTTCTTCTCACCTGTATGAGTTAATAAATGTCTATTTAGATAGTCCTTCTGAGTAAATGATTTTTCACAAATGTTGCATGTGAAATTTTTTTCACCAGTGTGTATTAGTAAATGTTTTTCTAAATTCTGTTTCAGTGTAAATGATTTATAACAGATGCTGCAGTGGAATTTCTTCTCACCTGTATGAGTTAATAAATGGGTCCTTAGATTGACCTTCTGAGTAAATGATTTTTCACAAATGTTGCATTGGAACTTCTTCTCAAATGTATGAGTTAGTAAATGTTCCTTTAGAGTGCGTAAAATAACTTTTGTATTTCTGATCTTAGTGGACATTATATACGGTAGTAGAAAAAATAGTGTGTATAATTCGTAAGTTAAGTCCTTTTTTTATGATATTCACATTCGCCTTCGGCTCATGCGACATTAGTCACATTCGTCAAAAAAATGCAACTTTGCATACTTATTGCATAAATAACTATATTTTGTTAATTTTTAAAAGAAAAATCACAAGATGTTTACGTGTCATTATATATTTAATTTGTGAAAATTTGCTCTTATTTTTTTTTTAATAAATATCAAGTAGTTTTTAAATAATTTTTATAAAATATTTGTTTTAAATTATTTACAATACGGAAGATTTTATATTTTTATAACTATCATAAACCGTTAAATGCTTGGCAGACGGCTTGCCAGTCCATCTGCTAAACAGACATACGTAATTTTAATTTTCTTACTTATCGTATCTGCAATTTCAATACCGTACGTCTTCTACTATTGCATGTTTAAAATCGTAAGATGTTTCTAGGGACACGTAAATTTTTATAGTAGAAATTAATTTTGATAACAATTTTCGTATGCGGGGTTTGTGTCTCGAATAAATATTCATGAAAATAACTGGTGGCTCCGCTGTCGCATTAGTTTTCCTAGCCCAACTCATCGGCGGCCTTAACATCGTTTAAACTATTTCAAATAAGCTACTTTATTACAGACAATAAATGAGTTCAAAGTTCATAAAATTTTTAAACCACTAGGTACTGTGATGGAATGTAAAATATTTTATCGATTTTATCTCAACGCGGTTAAGTTTTCAAAATAATTTAATTTAAAAGTGGTAAAACTAGGTTTTCACATGTTGTTGCAAAGCAAAAGTAGCATCTCCTCCTAATATACTGCTCATACTCATGAGGTTGAAAGACTGTACCTTTATACAGACAACGGTTTTAGTAAAATCTCAAAACCGTAAGTCTAATTTGATCTAAAAATTGAAGATACTTTAAATTTAAAATCTAAAGAACATGTAAAAAATTATAGTGGAAGAGTATAAGAGGTCAAGTAGTTATTAACAGAAGAAGTTGAGACACAGGCAGAAATTGTTGTTTTTTTATTTATAAATATTGAAAGGTGGGGGTTATATAGATTAAGTAAGTGAATCTCAACATTCTAATTTCAGTAAGTACTGTTTTCTAACATTTGCTCTATCTCATTTTGGTTCATTTTAATTGTTTTATAGAATACATATATAATTTTTTGTTTAATAAAGTATTTGTGTTTAATTATATTTTGGTCATTTCACAGTGTTTGCATTTGCACGGACCCAATTAAAATAATATGTCGTAGTAAAATTAGGGGTAAGCGGGGTAAGAAAATAAAAAAATATTGAGACAATATAAATATTTTGGAAGAGAGCTTATTCTTTTGGGTTGTAAATTTTATCTCTGCCAAGCATGGTTTCGGAAAATCCAAGAATATAACTTAGTTCCGGAATATAAAGAGGAAAACTCTGTGATTGGTAGGTATTTAAAACTTCATTTTGGTATGAGGAAGTTGTAGATTTTTTAATAAAGAATTGCACTATTTGCTACCCAATGATAAAAGAGTAATTAAATTCCGCAATTATTTAAAACAAACAAATCAACAATGTATCAATATTCCAACCAAATATTTGGGCAAATAGTGCTGATTAAGCGACACATATAGTTTTGGGGGAAAAATTGTGGACAGATAAACCGTATCAGTGAAAATATCACGGTTTTATCATTAGTTGTTAAAATATTGAGGAAGTTGTACTACACTACAAAACATTGTTTCGTAGTCCCTAACTTTTTAGGTTGATTTTTTATTTTGATTGATTTATTTTTTTCTAAAAAAAGTCGCAAAATTGCATGTTTTTTGAGGATTTTTCCAATTTTTTTTTTAGAAAAGAAGCAAAGCAAATTTAAAAAAAGTGAGAACGTGGGAAAATAAATTAGATCTTGATCAACACTTCATCCACAAATAATAAAAATAAACCTTAAAAGTTAGGCATTACGTAACCCTTGCACGGCAACATTTTGCATCCGCAGAGTGGCGCCGCTCTCAGAATAGCATTATTAGCGAATTATTTTTAGATGTGCTGCCATCTATGATTAGAAGAGAGTATTGACAATTATTAAAAGCAAAAAATTCCCGGAGTATTGGGGTTGCATACACAATTTGCATTGTGTGTTGCAAAGCTTTTATTTGACTGATTCTAGTCAAAATGTCACTCTCTTCTTTCGTATCCCTTTCAGAGATTAATACAAAGTTAGAAAACGAGTAAGGAATTTAATTTATCAGATTCGACATCCTTTTAATAATTGTCAATACTCTCTTCTAATCATAGATGGCAACACATCTAAAAATTTTATCTTATAGCGGATATAGCTACTGACTTGTACGAGTTTGGAATTTTATTTATTGGATTCGAAAAGCCTAACTGACGAAGCCGAAAGGCAGAAACCGGTCTTAGGATGTCGAATCTGATAAATTAAATTCCTTACTCGTTTTCTAGCGAATTATTATTTATTAATTATTGATCGATTCTTCTAATTATCCTTATCAACTGCAGCCAATAAACTTAGTGAAAACGTTCTTTTTTGTATTTTATATAACCTGTAATTTAAAAAAAAGCCTAATTTTCAAGCGAAAGAGTTGGTTTACAAATTTTCATTTTTTTTTAACTTTATCAGTTAAGTGCTCACTTTCTTCGTTGGTTCTTTAAGATGGCATGATTTGTTTTTGTTAACCTTAATATTTTACAACCTTTTTAACCGAGGTCCTCTCAATCTGTTTGTCAGTCACCCTGATCGACCCCTGGGTGTGAAACGTGTCTACCTAATTCCATACTCCTTGTTGTGGGGGGGTTTCTTTTGGAATAGGTAGGGTTAATATTATCGATTCTGGCTAAATGGAAAACATATCCAACGGCCATACAAAAAAAAAAAAAAAAAAGATGGCATGAAAAATATGAAAAAAATTAAACTTTTCTTTTAAGAGGAAGTTGGACTGTACTATAAAACAGTGCAAGGGTTTCGTAGTCCCTTACTTTTTTCAAAAAAAAAAACGCAAAATTCAATTTTTTTGATGATTTTCCCAATTTCTTTTAGAAAAGAACTAAAGCAAATTTCAAAAAAGGGGTACGTCGGACATATTTTGAAAAAACCGGCAAAAAAATTAGAAATTTAAAAATATTACAAAATTAATCAAAATTTTTATTTTAATTTTAGATTTTGCAGAAAAGAACCGAATATTGGAATCTTGCACGTACATAGATTTTCCTTATCTTTCTTTTCGAATTGCTGTTTCGAAAAAAATATATTTTTGTCAGTACAAATATTTATTTATACTTTTTTTAACAGAAATAATAATAATAGTAGTATTTATTTAAAATTTAAATTGAAAAAAAAAATGTTACAATCAATTTTCGAAACATGGAAATTAATTTTGATCCTGTAGGAAATGAAAAACTTCTACTATAAATTATTTTTAATTTTTTAAGACTTAATAAGATGGGCATGTAGAGAAACTTTCTTAAAGCCGATTCTGGATTAAATCGAGATCACAAGCAATCATAAATTTATCATCAAACTAGAGCGATCTATAACTGTATTTTCTTTCCATCTCCTTTTTGGCCACCCCCCAGGAAATATTTAATTATTTTTCCCACTCGCTGTAGAGATATGGATTTGCCGTAACGGCTTTTTTCTGTGACTTTGGATTAATGCTTTCTTCTTTTATATTGGATAGAAGGTATATTTTGGTTTCCTTTTCTAAGAAAGAATATCTGGTCACCGAGCTTTCGCTCTTAATATTCAAATCTACATTTTTAAGCAGTCCAATGAGTATATAATTTAAGTATATTTATAACCTGACAAATTATTAATTAATTCGTGAAAATCACGGAGTGGGCGACATCTACTTGAACTACAGAAAGGTAGATAAATAGAAAGTTGATTGGCGATTGGCTTGAAAGTAGGCGGGAAAATTAAAAAAAGCTGTCAGTGTTAATTTTCAATTTGCTGCAGGTGTTGTTGACGTTTATCAACTGCTTGTCACAGAGGTTAGTTAAATGCATTAAAAGTTGCCTAGTTTCTGGAGATTTCACCCTTTTAGGGCAACATCTACTGACGCTTGGTCTTCGCGAATAGTCACGGCGGACAGGCCCCGTTTCCGGGACGGGCAACAGCAGCGTGTAGGGCATAGTGGTTTCAGTGGGGTGGTTTTAGTGAGTAACCGTAAGGGGTAGTCTCACACTATCGGGGAAGGGAAGAACCTTTACCCGATGTGCATAAAGCATTACCACCCGCCAAAAAAAAAAAAGATTAGCTTTAGGTTAGGTTAGATCTGTGTAATAAATAAAGAAAAGCACGATACGTGTGACATTTTGACATTTGTTACATTCTGACAGGTGTCATATTTTGACATTTGTTCATTTTGACAGTTGTAACATTCTGACACGTATCACATTTTAACAGTTGTCACGTTTTGACAGGTGTCACATTTTGACAAGTGTCCATTTTAACAGTGTTACTCAACGTTCCTATAAATATTTACCTAAACCCATGATTTCTGAAATTGAATTGGCAACGTTGTATTTTCAACTTAGAATTTATGAGATGGCTGTCATTTGACAATCAAATTATTTATGTCCGTCAAATGAACCTTTTCTTTTTTATACTTTTCAGGTTTATTCTGGTTATAAATTGCTACTTGGGCATTTGTAGAATAAAAAAATGTGAAAAATATTTTTCCGCGCAAAAATTTCTATTGCTAAGTATATTGATTTTATCATGTTTTATAGCATCTGCGAAAATTTCATGAAAATCCCAGCCGGTCCCATTTTCTTAACAATTAACCAGAGATGTGCGTGTCAGTAGTTGTCAAAATTTGTAGGTCATTATGGATATAAAGCGACAAATTTAAAATTGAATTCTTTCTGACTAAAACGCCAGAAATTAAATAAAGTCAAACCTTTTTACTACTAAACTATACAGAAGAAAGGAGTGCAGTATTTAATTTGCAGAACGTAGTACAGGTTCAAGAGGTAGAAATTTTATTTTCACCTCATCCTTCAATGCTTATTTTTAGTTAAAATTTAAATTTTAATACATCTGATCGGCCTAATATAGTTTTTGTCTAGATTTAATCTTGTTTCCATGGTTTTTACTTTAATTAACCTGTTATTTTGACAGATAAGTCAGACTTTATTTATTCATAGCCGTATCGTATGTATTTTAATTGATTCGGAATTTTGTAATAATATATATTTCAAAATGGCTTCATTCTAAAAATATTATCAGTCCTCCTAAATCCTTGAAGGAAGAATTATTAGTAATTCAAATTCAAAATTCAAAAAATATATTATAGATGAAATGGCCAGAGAAAAACTAATTAAAATTCTCAGATTGCATCCGTACCACGCAGAGTTAAATCCCATTGAACTGATCTGGTCACAATTATTAAAAGGTTATGTTTCTCAAACCAATAAAACATTTAAATTTCCTGAAGTGCGAAATTTGTTTTTGAAGGCATTTTCAGATGTAAATAGAGAACATTGGGGAAAATGCATTGATCATGTTAAAAAGGTGGAAAATTCATTTAGGAAAGTATATCCACTATCAATGGATAATTTAATAGAACCTATAATAATACTTAAATTATATACTCATTGGACTGCTTAAAAATGTAGATTTGAATATTAAGAGCGAAAGCTCGGTGACCAGATATTAATAATAAACCTCAGAAAAGACAATTATAGTGATACCAGTAGTTTTAGTGAAGACAGTGACTTTTATAGATAGTTCTTGAACTAACTTTTTTTTTAATCTTTGAGTTTAGGTAAGTACTGAAGCGTTACTTTTAATGCCAAGAGATTAAAAACAGTTTAATCCCAACATATAATCCTCCTTGTTATTTATTGGTTAAATTTAATTCGTTCAATGTTAAAGTGTCAGATGCATAAGGTTTATTTTTATTTTTTGTAAATAATATAACTTCAAAATTTAATCTACGAAGTGGGTATATATATTTTATATGCTGTGACCTTATTTATATTATAGAAACTTATTTTGCAAAGTACGCCTATGGAATGTGACGTTATATCCTCTCTCCTTTATAGTATATTACTATAGAAACAAGTTGCCGTTGCTAGGAAATAAAACTAAAAGCTTAACTTTTCTTGTAAATATCTCGGAAGATCGAATTTTCACAGACATGAGACCTATATTTTCTGTCGATTTAGATAGGAATTAGTCTACCCTGAAAGTTTCATTGAATTCTGACGAGTGGATTTCGAGATCCTCTGGACACACACACACACATACACACACACACACACACATACAAACCTTGCTCGTTTAATAGTATTTGATAAAGTTACAAAATAAAGAAGCCACACATTTTTTTATATGTAATATAGCGATTGTGGTATAAACTTTTTTAATCTACAACTGTGTGAAGAAATATACAATTTAGAAATTTTTGATTTGTTTTTCAATAGTAAAAAATTTTATTTACGACTATTTAATAATAGACGCATTATGCTTGTAATATAAATGCAATTGTATGCATTTTCAAACGGCCATATCTCGTTACAGACCAAAAATTAAAAAAAATGGAAATTATTCGGAAGAACATTTGCTCAAAGTCTTGTCTCTTTAAATTCTTTTCAAAAATCAATGCTTTTCACGCTATTGACAAAAAATTGAAAATGTCTTATAAAAAACAAAAATTTAGCTAAACTTTAACAGACCAAAACTTAAAAAACAATTATCCCATATGTTACGTCTTTCTGCTAAAGGATTTTTTTTTCAAATACCACAGTGTATAATTAGATAGAACTGGTCCTTATACACTTCCTTGTTGTACTCCTGCCTTAATTTTTTTAATTTTATATGATGCTAATAATTCTGAATACTGTTTTGGAAATAATCGATTCATTTTGCCTTTGAGTCCTACATGCCAAACTCTATCGAAAGCTTGCGCTACATCAATGAAGATAGTAGAGCTTTTTTTCTTCTAAGGTTTTTTCTATTAGTTATTATTTTTTTTAATGAATCAATGCTGCAAGAGAAGATGTCACACATACCATTGATAGCATTGTAGTTGTTGCAAATTCTGAATAGGGGTGAGTTTTTCTGTATATTTGTTCTAGGGGCTTCGAGATAAAATAGATTGTTCTGCCTTGAATTTACTCTTGGAACGTGAAAATTGCGCATATTCAAAACAGCATTACTGTCGATTTGGCCATGGATCACCTTATAAAGAAAAATTAAAGCAGCTGTGTTCCTCTTACTTGCAAGAGAAGTAAAGTTATGTCTCTCTAACAAAGCTGTATTGGGTATTCCTATAGCAGGGTAGGCACCATCTTTCTTGAAAGAGAGATATTTCATAAAGGTCTATGAATTCGTTCAAGGCTATTTGAATGAACATTATAATGTGGACACCAAATGATAGATGCATACTCTGTTTTAGATCGAACATACGAATTATATATCAGGAGCAGTGTATTTTTATTCGTGAAATCCCGAGAATTTCTGACAATGAAACCTAAGGCCCTTGAACACTCATTGGTTACTTTGTTTATGTGGGTTGAGAAAGATAATTTATGATCGAAGGTAATACCAAGGTCACGAACAAAATTTGACCTAGGGAGCGTATCATTGTCGATTGAGTACTTATAAGTGATTTTATTCTGTTTTCAAGTGAATGTCACAATTGAGCACTTATTAGCATTTAACAGAAGGCGGTTTTTTTGCACCAAGTATTTACTTTATCTAGGGCATTTTGTAAAGTGGCACAATCATTCAAACAGTTAATTTTTTTATACAATTTCAAATCGTCCACATATAATAAACAATTGACTTCGAGGCCCTCAATAATGTCATTTATGAATAAATTGAAAAAAAGTGGTCCCAAAACAGAACCTTGTGGGACGCCAGATGTTGGTGTAAATAAAATGGAATTCCGACCATGACACTCTACGTAGAGGGAGCGGTTTCTCAGATAGGAATTAAAAAAAGTAGTCAGGTTCCCTGAGAATCCGAAGGCATTCAATTTAGTAATATGTTATGATCAATCTTATCGAAGGCCTTGGAGAAGTCCGTGTATATGACATCAACCTGGGAATTACTTTCGAGTGTGTTGGTTATATACTGGGTACTGCAGAAGAGATTAGTGGTAGTTGACCTACCTTTGAAAAAGCCATGTTGAAACTCTGTAATTTGATTTTTTACATGATATGAAAGTGGTTTATTGAGCAGGATTTCAAAAGATTTTGAGAAATTATTAACTATAGTAATAGGGCGATAATTTTCAATGTCATGTTTGTCTCCTTTTTTGAAAACAGGTATTAACTTAGACTGTCTCAAAACATCAGGGAACTGTTGGTATTTTATTGAGAGGTTGAAAAGTAAAGTTAAAGGTTCTGCAAATAAGGAGGCACAGTCATGAATCAAAAAAGCTGGTATTTTATCAGGTCCCATTGTAGTTTTTGGCTTAATTTTTTTGAGAGCTTCACAGACTTCACTTTCAGTAAATTCAGTTAAGATTAAAGTATCATTCATGAAGTTGACGGTAGTATTGTTTTGTATGGTCTGACTAGGTGTTGCGTAAGAATTATGAAAATACTCTGCAAATGCATTTGCAATGCTTATGGGGTCATTGTGTTCGATACCCTTATAGACCATAGTTAAAGGTAGAGACGATGAATGTTTTTTTTTTTTAACAAATTGCCAGAATTTTTTGGGTCCGTTTTGATTTGCTGTTCAATATTACGGCAGTACTGTTTATGGTTATATTCAATTTTAGACTTTACTTCTCTCCTGATCGTTTGGAATTCAATAAGTGCACGCTGATCGTGAAATTTTTTGTGTCTGCACCAAGCTCTGTGCTTACGTTTGACTTTTTTTATAATGCTCGAATTATACCAAGTCGGATAGTTTCTTTTACAGGCCTTAACTTCGGGCACAACAGAGTGAATAACTTCATTTAGCTTGAGATAAGACTCATTGAATCCTTCATTTAAATCGGGAATATTCTTCAAAAAATCCCAATCAGTAACGGCAATTTTTTGGTATAGTTCAGGGAGATTCGCTTTTTTGTAGTTATAATAGACAGAATTAGTTTTATTTTTATTATTACGACGCTTACCGATTAGATCATATGTAATTAGGAGGGAGGGATGATGATTGTCTTCTTGAATTAATATTTCAGGAGCTGACTCAACCGCACATAAAAAATTGGCTAAAACCAAGTCTAAAATTTGGATGTGCCTTCAAATTTAAATTTTCAACTGTACATACGCTATTATCAATGGCGAGCGCCACAGCCCCACCACGAGATCACATCTCAGAACAGTGTATCGATTGGAATCGAACATTTCTGCATTTTCTACTCCAGGCCCTAACCAAGATTCTGTTATTGCAATAATTGAGTACTCGCTATGCGCAAATGCAAGCAATAATTTAGATGTCTTTGAATTGAGTCCACGCATGTTTTGATAGTAAATTGACAATTTGCATGCCGATGTTGTAGAGGTTGAATGACTTGAGCTTAAATTAGGGGAAGTTGCTATTTATTAGGAGTACCGAATAGATCACGCCTCATTTTCTCAACAGCTCTTTTGTAGGCTTCACAGTTAGGATAATCGCAGACAGCATTCTATGGACAGTTATTCTATGGACAGAATAAAAAATAATTATAGACAATAATTATAGACAATCATCGTACCCCGCACGGAGCTTACGGAAATTGGCCCTCGGTTAAAATCTTTGAAACTCGGAGATATTATCCAAAAATACATGCTGATAAAAAGTCTATGGGCACGAGGTCCTAAAACGCGATCCTCATGAGTTATTTTGACCACAATCAGAAGAGTGAATATTATCATATACACGAAATCTCATACCATCCCCTTGTAATAATCCATTATACGTCGATCTATCTAATACCTAAATATGTAATATACATAAAATATTCATGTGCCATCTATACATATACAGTGTGTCCAATTAAGTCGGCACCATATGGAAAACTTTTTTATTATTTGTTTTATGAAAAAAAGTTATTCTTGATAAAAAGTTCTGTATTGCCGAAAACCCAAAATTAAATAGTCAGATATCAATTTTTTGCATTCGTATACGACGTTTGTCAAAAAATATGAATTTTCCTTAAGAGTAAAGTACCTTTGTTTTTGATATTATCGAAAATTGTTATAAAGAAAATGAGTTTACATTAAAAAATAAATTTCTAATATCCAACAATTTTTGTGTTGTTACAAACTACGAGAAATGCAGCGCAGGCAGCTAATGCCAACGATCTTCTCCACCAACTTCTCCCCCTCTTCTCTTATCTGCTCTAACACAAGAAGAGACAAAATGCAGATACATGGGTTATTTCGCCATATATGAATGTTTACATAGGTATATATGATAGATAACCTATATACGAATGTGAGTGTTCTAAAGAAAAGATGTTTATATTAAAAAGTATCGTTCAAATATGCAACAATGTTTATTTATTAGATGTGCTGCCATCTATGATTAGAAGAGAGTATTGACAATTACTAAAAGCAAAAAATTCCCGGTGTATTGGAGTTGCATACACAATTTGCATTGTGTGTTGCAAAGCTTTTATTTGACTGATTCTAGTCAAAATGTCACTCTCTTCTTTCGTATCCCTTTCAGAGATTAATACAAAGTTAGAAAACGAGTAAGGAATTTAATTTATCAGATTCGACATCCTAAGACCGGTTTCTGCCTTTCGGCTTCGTCAGTTAGGCTTTTCGAATCCAATAAATAAAATTCCAAACTCGTACAAGTCAATAGCTATATCCGCTATAAGATAAAATTTTTAGATGTGCTGCCATCTATGATTAGAAGAGAGTATTGACAATTACTAAAAGCCAAAAATTCCCGGTGTATTGGGGTTGCATACACAATTTGCATTGTGTGTTGCAAAGCTTTTATTTGACTGATTCTAGTCAAAATGTCACTCTCTTCTTTCGTATCCCTTTCAGAGATTAATACAAAGTTAGAAAACGAGTAAGGAATTTAATTTATCAGATTCGACATCCTAAGACCGGTTTCTGCCTTTCGGCTTCGTCAGTTAGGCTTTTATTGGATTCGATCCCTATAATGTTACAAACAGGCGATTAAGCAATTGATCAGTGTTCAATAAAAATTAGAGATAACTGTTTAAATAGAAATGTTTTTTAATGTAGATAAACATTGTTACATATTAGAAAATTATTTTTTAATGTAAACACACTTTCTTTATAACATTTTCCGATATTGTCAAAAACAAAGTTACTTTACTCTTAAGGAAAATTCATATTTTTTGGCAAACCTCGTATACGAATGCAAAAAATTAATATCTATGTAGCTATTTCATTTTGGGTTTTAGGCAATACAGAGCTTTTTATCAAGAATAACTTTTTTTCATAAAACAAATAATAAAAAAGTTTTCCATATGGTGTCGACTTAATTGGACACACTGTATATGTATAGATGATATATATAAATATTTTATGTATATTACATATTAATGTATTACATAGATAGATTATTACAAGGGGATGGTATGAAAATTCGTGTATATGCTCATATTCACTCTTCTGATTGTGGTCAAAATAACTTATGAGGAACGCGTTTTAGGACCTCGCGCCCATGGAGACTTTTTATCAGCATGTATTTTTAGATAATATCTCCGAGTTTCGAAGATTTTAACCGAGGGCCAATTTCCGTAAGCTCCGTGCGGGGTACTTTAAAAAGTTTTCAATCATTAAAAAATTAATAATTAATATTGTATTTTATTAATACTTTTTTGTAAATTGCAAATTTTATGTTTCATAAGAATGTATTAAAAATATGTGTAGCGTCTTAAATACTATTTAAAAAAGCCACGTCGACAGTTGAAAAAAAATTGTTTTATTGATATTTTCGATTAAAAGTATGCTCAGTATATGTAAACTATTTAATTTAAATTAACATTTAATTCATGGGTTAATTAAAAATGTCAATTTAACAGTCATAATGATTTTAATTAATTACTTATACAATACAAATACGATTCAATGAGATTAATTAAAGTTCACAAAATATTTCCAGAATTCAAAATAATATTTATATGGTTTAAACAGAGGAATTTCAATTTTTATTCAGCGATTAATTAATTAATTATTTAAATAATTAATAAACGATAATTTTGTAGTTTATAAAAAATCTACAAAACTCTTCATTTCTAGTTAATAGTTTAGAATCGTTAAAGAGTTAAAGACGATTAAAATTTTTGCTCTAAGTAATGTAATATCATAAAAAATAAAAATATTGACAAGGAATTATAGGTATTTAAACTACATTCTGCAAATTATTGTTAATAATCTCAAAAATTTAATAGTAACATAATTCGGGCTAACTGGAAATAAATACATTTCGCAAACTTGGTTAAAATATATTTAAGAGGAAGTTGTACTATACTAAAAACAGTGTATGCAAGGGTTTCGTAGTCCCTAACTTTTTAGGTTCATTTTTTATTTTGAGAGAATGAAAAAATTAGTACATATTGGTAAAAGTTTAATCTATGTTCCGACGAACTCACTTTTTCAAAATTTGATTTAGTTCTTTCTAGAAAAAATCGCAAAATTCTAAGTTTTTTCATAATTTTTCCCATTTTTTTTTCAGTCATTTCAGAAGAGCCATTTTCACTTAAAAATTGAACGAAGTTAGAAAATAAAATAATAATATAATTGTCCAGTAGTTTGTTTTTTACAAGTGTCATTTTCAATTTTCATGGCATGCTAGATTATATTACCCACCAATTAATGTAAAATATCTCCAAATTATAATAAATCTAGCAATAACTCAGAAATACGTAACTTTAGGTATAGGGAATGCTAATACAGATCGAAAGAGAATAAAAAATTGATTCAGGCTTGTTAATAAAATACAGGTTGTTTCATTTGAAACTATCGACTTATTGAGAATTGAAAATATGGACAGTGGACGCTCCATTCTAGACACTCTGTATAAAATATCGCATTTAACGTTTCACTGTATGCTAGAACGATATTCTCACACTCTCTGTATAAAATTTGAAATTAATAGCTTAACAACTCATATACGGAAATTAAAGTAAATACGTGTTTTTCAAAAAATTTTATAAAAATCTCAAATATCTCGGAAACTGTAAAACTGATGTCTGTAGTATGTTAATAATTTTTTGTTCAAAATTTGATGGAGAATCCAAAACTAAAAAGAAAAGTGGTACATGTCATTTGAAATAACAAAGCTGATGCCTACTAACCGGAAGTTTTTTAAAGGCAATTTAGTAGGTATATTACAATTTGGTCAACAGTGACCAATGAGCAATTTAATTCTAACTTAATCTAATAGAGTTTGAAACTAAAAACTAAGGTATACTCATCAACGTTCCTTAGGTTCTGTAGAATGAATTGCACTAAACTTTAACGTGCACACACAAGCTCTGCTTTTGCACTAAAAACACTAAACTAACTCAAAGGGCTTGATCCTCTTAAGTCTTCTTTCTAACCCAGTATTGTCAAGGAGATGGATAGCCTCGACATTGACATGATGATGAAGTCTTTCTTCATGACTCTTGGCTAATTTCTTGATGGTCTGGTCAACAGTGTCCATTTCCAGATTCCTATGGAGATCACTATTGCGAATGTACCAAGGGGCATCTACTATGTTCCTCAGTGCTTTGTTTTGAAACCTTTGGATGATTGCTAGGTTGCTTGCTTTGGTGCATCCCCATAGTTGGATAGCATATGTCTAAGGTTTAAACATCATATTACCAAATGCATTCAAAAAAGTTTTATGAATTTAAAGATGCTCTACCCTAATCGTCATTTACTCTCCAAACAGCTAAAAATAAAATTAACAGATATACTGGTTTTAAGTCATTTTAATTATGGAGATGTTTTATATGGTCCCTGTATAGATAAAATTGACTATTTACGTATTCAACGAGCACAGAAAGCGTGCCTAAGATTTATTTATGGTATTAGGAAAAGAGATCGCATATCATATAAATTAACCGAGACATTGTGGTTAAGTATGGATAGAACCGACGTACATAATTTAAACCTTCGTTACAAAGGGTTAATTTCACCACCATCTCATCGCACAACTTATTACTGCAGATCTTTCAGCTACAATATATATATAAGGTTTACAATAACATTCCGACCTCTTTCAAATCAATGTCTGTCAATACCTTTAAACGGCAATATAAAAAATATCTACTTAGCACTCAGTGATTACAATAGTAAAATACTAATAATTATTCCTCATTCAGCAAAATAATTAAATAATTTTTCATATTACTTATAGTTACGCATGTGAATTATAATGACGCATTTATTTTATTTTGTTTAGTTTTATATCGGTATGTATAGTTTTTCTTTAAGGCTGAGACTAAGATCAGCTGATCTACCACGTAGATCAAAGCTGTTTTCAGCCTTTTTCGTGGTTACTTTTTTTTTGTTATTTACATGTATTACATTGTGTTTTTTTATTACACGAATAAATTATTATTATTATTATTATTATTATTATTATACAGGCTTAAGTATCTGCTTATAAAGCATAAGCTTATTATGTAGAGACAGAGTGGAGTTTCTTCCAATTAGCCAGTACAGTCCAAGTTCTTCTCTTTTCTTTTTAACATGCACTTTCCATCGGAGTTTGGCATCTAAGGTAATACCTAAGTATTTTGCTGTGTTCGAATATGGAATCACGTTATGCTTATTCTGACATGGATATGATCTATCCTTTTGTTTCTAAAGTTAATGTGGACTGATTTAGTTTCATTAAGTTTAATTTTCCATCTCTTCGTCCAGTCATAGATAAGGTGGACATCTGTTTGCAGCTTGTGGAATCTTCTTCATTGCTCTTTCCTACTGCTAGAATGGCAGTGTCGTCGGCGAAGGTGGCTATGGTATTGTTTCTAACTCTGGAATATCACATGTGTACAGTAAGTATAGGACAGGTCCTAGGACACTTCCTTGTGGTACTCCAGCCTTAATTTCTTTAAGATCGGAATAGGCTTCTTCTTGCCTAATTCTAAAGTATCTTTCCGATATATATGAATGGAGGATATCTGTATATTGTTTTGGAAGGAAAACCTTGAGCTTATGTATTAAGTCTTCATGCCTAACCTTATCAAACGCTTGTGCTACATCAGGAAAGATAGTTGCACAAATGTTTTTCTCTTCTAATGATTTCTCTATAATATTGGTTATTCTATGAACTTGGTCGATCGTCAAGTGCTTATTTCTAAATCCAAATTGGTGATAAGAGATAATTTCTCTTTCTTCGATAGTACACACTTCAGTTTGAAGGCAGCATTTATTAGGTTAGTTAGTTTAATTATTGCTTTTTTGGGTAATTGTTTGAAAATTTCTCCAGCAATTAAGTCAAACCCTGGAGCTTTTTTCGGATTGATATGTTCTTTTATTTCAGTAATTACTTCTTTGGGAGAGGTACCATCTTCCAATCTGACAGGTGGTATTCGCATTATGGTTCTTTTCAATCTTTTAGTAGCTTTCCAGAGTGAATAATCAGTACTACTGTCGTCTGTCAATTCTCTTAGGTGAATACTAATCGATTCTTCTTTAATTTGTTGTAACCGGAAGTTGAAAATATTTTCATTGAATAGATCGTACTGACAAAGCCACGTAACCCAATCTTAAAATTTCAAATATTTTTATGTTCTCTATAAACGGCTAATGGGCCATCTACGTGACACACCCTGTATATGGATTGGCATAGGCCTTGCCAGTATAGGCGCTGGCAGTATTACTTCTCAAAATAATGAAAATAATCAATTTTATTTAAGTGCTATTGTAATATTATTTTGAAATCCTCTTTCTACCTACCCACACCACTGGAAAATTGTCGTTCTCAATAAATACATTGAAACGATTTTCTATCTTTCCTAAAACTAAAATTTTTCACGCTTTAACATTTACGTTCTCACTATTTGTTTCAATACGTAAATAAATCAAAAGGCGAGAAAAATCTGTGTTCGAGCCGATAAGGTAGGAATTTGAAATTCCAACTTTGGTTGAATAAAACATTGTTACGGTGCTCATTCATGGATAAGCTCAATACTGTGCCTCCATAACGGTAGAGCGCAAGGCTTTTTATTTGACGCGATTCAAACTGCAAACTTTTTTTGCCTCGTTGTTTGGATTTTTTTTCGAGTCCTGTTTTTAAGCAAATCCAATACACACAGATGGGGTTATTTTTATGAAAAAGTGTGCATGCGGGAGATTTTTATAAAATTATCTACAAAAAAGTAGTTGCCTACTCAACGAATTACAACAAATAAAACTTTATGCAGGGTGTTTCATAGTTAAACCGACATACGTTAACTGTAAATAGAGGGTCCTTAGGTGATTCGAAATAACCTTGGTTACTGGCTTACTGGCCTTTAATGACCGAGATACGGGGTGGTTCATCCATTTCAGCCAATAATTTGATAAGCCGTAACTTTAGAACCACTCTGTAGATTGCTCTCATACTTGGTACAGGTATAGTGTGTTAATAGCCCAATGCTATAGTGTAAGAACTACAATTAAAATCCAGATCCGGATTAAGAAGAATATGTAAAATTTGAAAATCCCCAAAACAATACCCTGTATATCAGATTTTTTAAAATTGGTATGAATATTTGAAAAGAACGGAAAAAAATGAGTTAAAGTGAAAAATTTTTTAAGTGCACATTCTACTACTGGAGTTTTAACTTCAAATTACATCAAATGCATTTTTTTCATTTTCACAAGCAGTAACTTTCGAAATTTCTTTCATATTTGGTACAGGTATCATTTTTTAGTACCCCAATCGTATTATGTAAGGACTACACTACAGTTAAAATCCAGATACGGATTAAGAAGAATTTGTAAAATATGGAAATCCCCAAAAGCAACACGCTGTACATCAGATTTTTTTAAATTGGGTCAGACAGATCAGACGTTCGAAACGAATTGAAAAAACTGAGATGTACTGACATTTTTTTATAAAAGTTAAAATTCAATTAATGCAATTCTTTGTCATTTTCATAAGCCATAACTTTGGAAACACCCCGTAGATTTCTTTCATATTTGGTACCGGTAAATTGTGTTAATAGCCCAATCCTAGAGTTTAAGAACTACAATTAAAATCCATTTCGGCGGATTAAGAAAAATTTTCATTTGGAAACACAATGTAGATTTCTTTCATATTTGGTACATGTAGACTGTTTAAATAGCCCAATCGTACAATATAAGAACTACAGTTAAAATCTATTAAGAAAAATTTGTAAAAGTTGATAATCTCTAAAATAGCACCCTGTATATCAGATTCTTTAAAATGTAATCGTATGCCTACTTATGTGGAAAAAGAAAAAAGGTGTGTTATTGCCAAAGCCTACTTGATGGTTTAATGAGTTTTGTATCCGGAATTAATCCGAAAAATTAAATCTGTATTTTTTTGTAGAACGCTATTGTGCACTTATAAGAATATTTCAGTATAACACATCTTTTTTCTTTCTTTTTTAAATAGGTATCCGATTACATTTAAAAAAATCTGATATACAGGATGTTGAGGGCTCTGGAATAAGCCCTATGTTGTGCCAGTTTCCCAGGACGGCCAACAATGTGTTACCGCCTTTTTAAACTGCATCGTATTTCGAATTTCGTGGACTGTATTTTTAGATTGAAGAAATGTGCTGTAGTAGGGTTTCCTTCTCAACTTCATCCAATAAAAACAATGGACACTTTTATTTAACCATTTATTAGACTTGTTAAATAAATAAATGAACAAAAACAACAACGTAACAAAGATTACATTAAACTAGTAATCGTGAACAAAGTATTATAGTTAATTTAAAGAAATGACCACATCATTCAGAAAATATTAATTTGCTGTACTACGAAGCATTATGAAAAATGAATTTATTGACGAGGTTTTTTGTAACCCCGGAGTATGCGCTCATGATGAGGGCTCGATGCAAAACTGATTTTAAATTGAATTGGACTGCTTGATACGCAGCTAAGTCCCACTAACTTGCCGTACTAAGAGGCATTATGAAAAATGAATTTATTGACGAGGTTTTCTGTAACCCCGGAGTATGTGCTCATAATGAGGGCTCGATACAAACTGATTTTAAAATCGGCGAAGTTCATCGGTTTCAGATATATCCCTTCCCCGGCTGGCAACCGTTCTCGAAAGATTCTTTAGCGTGTGCCGCGTAAACAAGTGTAAGATTTTTTTCTATTGTCTAGACGCGACCGTTAGATTTACGACTTGATCCCATCCTTAAAATAGAGCAAAAAATTCTCTTTGATGAACCGCTTCTTGGTTTGATGCCGCTCGCCAACGTATTTGGTGCGGCGTTGCCGGTTGTACGAATAAACGAATATGAGTTTACATGTTTAATTATCTGAAAATTAAACATTCTCCCCCCGCGAAAAGAGGCGGAGTATAGCGACGCATTGGTATTGAAAGGTTTTTTTTTTTTTTTAAATTTTTTAGTAATTTGGGTCATCACCCTGTAGTTTCAGAATGAGTTTAATTGAAATAAGTTTGAAAAATGTAAAAGATTTTAAAATATTTGGATATTTGGATACTGGCCGCTTGTGGGCGCATAGTTTAGTAAAAATTGGATATTTGATCCTGGCCGCTTGTGGGCGCATAGTTTAATAAAAATTGGATATTTGAATCCTGGCCGCTTGTGGGCGCATAGTTTAATAAAAATTGGATATTTGAATCCTGGCCGCTTGTGGGCGCATAGTTTAATAAAAATTGGATATTTGAATCCTGGCCGCTTGTGGGCGCATAAGTTTAATAAAAATTGGATATTTGAATCCTGGCCGCTTGTGGGCGCATAGTTTAAAAGATATGATTTGTACAAACGATTTGTGATTAGGCATCACCGAGCCATGTTCCTTATTTGGAATTACAAGACAAAATATGCAAAAATCTTAGCAACATTTGCAGAAATTGCAACTATAGGCGTTGGCTTTCCCAGATCTGCTAGCAGGAATATCCCAGATCAATTCCTTAGCCCTCTCTCTATAACGACTACCTCAGCCTACAATAACAGTACATGAATGTTTGAACGAAAATGGGCAAAAAAGATCCCAAGGGTATACAATCACCCTGTATGAAAGTAGAATTGTATGAATGTTTTAAGAAATGTTTATAATTAAATATGGGAATATTTTCCGCTTGATGGAATCACCCTGTATGAAAAGGTTTAGAATGTTAGAATGATGGATATGAAATTCTAAGGGTATTTGCTCACCCTGTATGAATGAAAAAAGTTTAAAAGTTTTTTTTTGATGGATATAAAATCCTGAGGGTATTTGCTCACCCTGTATGAATGAAAAAAGTTTAAAAGTTTTTTTTTTTGATGGATATAAAATCCTGAGGGTATTTGCTCACCCTGTATGAATGAAAAAAGTTTAAAAGTTTTTTGGGAATATTTTCCGCTTGAGGGAATCACCCTGTAGAAAAGGTTTAGAATTGTCAGCGAATCTGGGCACGAAATGTCCCTAGGGTATAATCTTTGGATGAGATCACCCTGTATGTGCTCACCCTATATGAAAAATGAGAAAAAAAAATGAAAAATAGAAATTGCATCACTGCTTGTTTAAGGTATTTGCTATACAATGAAATGCCTTGTGAAAATTAAAATGAATGCGTTTGAGCGTTTTATTTTGTTTTTAAGATTTATTTATGTAGTTTATTCGATTGATTTTTGTTTGGTTTTTAAAATGATGGGTTATTGATCCCTTGTATGTATAAAAGTAGAAAGGTTTGATTTAACGAATAGTTTTTTGTTGTGGAATGTTTTTTCCAGTACAACAATTGAAATGAATGTACGAACACCTTTTTTGGCCACATCAGAGGATTTTTAGTACAAAGTAAAGTAGAAATGTCAAAGAATGTTTATGATAAAAATAATTGTTTGAGGGTAGTTTTCCCTGAAAGTTGAATACATGAAAAAGTGCGATAAATGGATAAGTAATCCTGAAAATAGAGCCTTATTAGAAGGACATTTTTAAAGTTTTATTTGTTAAAGAGGGTAGTTTCCCTATCCAGTTGACAAGAGTTTTTTGTTAACATAATTTGCGAAAATTGCAACTCCAGGCGTTGGCTTTTCCTCAGATCTGCTGGCAGAGGTATCCCAGATCAACCCCTTAGCCCTCTCTCTATAACGACTACCTCGGCCCAAAATAACTTTCCTCGCAAATGAATTTTAGAACGATACATAACTGGGCATTTTAGTATCCCGTCTACAACCCCTTGGACCTAGTTTGGCACCAAAGGGAGGTGTCTCACCATAGAGATCACCTGGCATTGTTGATTGACAGAGTCTGGGCATCCAATATCCCTGGGGGTAGTTTCCCCATACAACCCCTTAGATCTGAAAGATACCAAAGGGAGATGTCTCACCATAGAGATCATCTTATGTTTGTCATAGAGTCTGGGCATCCAATATCCCTGAGGGTAGTTTCCCCCATACAACCCCTTGGACCTAGTAAGGTGCCAAAGGGAGATGTCTAACCATATAGAACATCTTGTGCGAAAATGAAAAGTAGAATTGCTAGAAATTTAAATGTTTGTTGTTAGAGAAAAATCAAAATATATTTGCAAGATAAGGTATAATCTTTTAGTAGATCACCCTATAGAAAAAAGTATAAAATTGTCAACGAAAATTGAAATATGTTTGCTAGAAGAGGGTATAATCGTTTAGTAGATCACCCTATAGAAAAATGTAGAAAATTGTCAACGAAAATTGAAATATGTTTGCTAGAAGAGGGTATAATCGTTTAGTAGATCACCCTATAGAAAAAGTATAAAATTGTCAACGAAAATTGAAATATGTTTGCTAGAAGAGGGTATAATCGTTTAGTAGATCACCCTATAGAAAAAATATAAATTGTTAGCGAGGATTTAAAATATGTTTGTCAAAGAGGGTATAATCTTTTAGTAGATCACCCTATAGAATAATAATGCGAACGAATGCGAATAAAAATAGTACAGGAGCCTTGCTATAAATGAAGGACTTCCCTTTTAGATTGAAAATGCGAAAATGAACGAAATACAAGAAGTCTTTAAATAAAGAACTTCTTCTTGAGTGCAAAACGAAAAAATAGAAAAGTATGTGCAATGAACGATAGATTGAAAATTGTTTGGCTATGGAGAGCCTGTTGCTAAGGGATAATTTTCCCTATGAACGAGAATATAAATATAAGGGTATGCAGCCCTTTTGTACCTCTGATGCGGCGCTAGTTTCTAGAATAAAAGGGAGGTGTCTTATTTTTGAAGAACACCTTGTATAAAAAGTAGAAAAATAGTAAAATGTTTTTATAGTATTGAGTTGTAAGTTAAAAAATGATTTTTATTTATTAAGTGAGATATTAGATCTCGAAACAACGATCAGCTGTTGTCTTGTATTTGTGACGAAAGTGAATTTTAAGAATAAGTTTGATTGTAAAAATAGCGAATGTTTATGATTTGAGTTTTAAATATTGTTTAGCGATTTATTTGTAGAATCGTAGAACCATATCTACGGGTTTTTTACGAATTTGTTGCGAAATGATTTGTTGCGAAAGTATTTGACAAATGCGAGAATTATTTTTTGCCGTCGGCAAATGAAAAAAGTAAGTTAAGAATAAATGCGATTTGATTATTAGTGCGATTTTCTTGTACGAAAATTTGTTTTAATTACGAACGATACGAGTTTTTTTAAAATTGTGTTTGTATAGTGAACGAGTTGAATTGTTGATTTTTAACTTGGAAAGGTGGCGTTTTAAAAGCCTAGTTATTTTTTAATAAACTTTCGTGCTGTTTACACGAAATGTAAAAATTCGAATGCATATTTTCTGAATGATTGTGACGAGATTTGGTAGCGAGAACAATTTTTCAATTTTTGACAGAGAAATGTTTGTATATATGAAAATTGAGTTCATTTTTGAATTGTAGATTTTGATTGTGTGAAAATTTGTTCTTTCTGTTAGAACACAAAATATGTACGATAAAAATACGCAAATACAAGTAGATGCAATGTATTATAGGTTAAAAATATGCGACAATTATATAAGTACAAATTCCTACAGAAAAAATGTATAGAATGCGACAATGTTTTATATGTTAAGAAAAAATGAAAAAATACATGTATCTCGACTTTATAGCTAAAAATATGTAGAATACATAAATACGAAATGTTTTCTTTTTTATAAATGTTTGATAGTTTACAGTAAGTAAGTAAATAAATATCTACGGCCGGCTTGTTAGAAGAGCATGCACCGTAGAATTTGGTAAGTTTAAAATACAATGAAAGTTTTTTATACGTAAATGTAACGAAAAAATGTGTGCATTAATTTACCACAAGCCTACGATTGTTATCGGACCGCTTTTAAGTGGTTACAACGAGTTTAAATGAGTTTTACAAAAAATAAATATCTACGGCCGGCTAGTTAGCGCATGCGCCGTAGAATTTGGTAAGTTTAAAATACAATGAAAGTTTTTTATACGTAAATATAACGAAAAAATGTGTGCATTAATTTACCACAAGCCTACGATTGTTATCGGACCGCTTTTAAGTGGTTACAACGAGTTTAAATGAGTTTTACAAAAAATACCTTACAATTTCTTGCTGTGAAGAGTTGCTTGAAGGTTTGAAGGTTCCTTGAAGTTTGTAAGCCACTATAGGCCTACTGATGAAGTTGAAGAGTTGAACTGGATCGCTCAGGATCATGGAAGAATCTCTGGAATCGCTCAGGAACCTGGAGGAAAATCTCTGGAACTATTCCTGGAGAGTTGAAGAAGTGGACCATGATGAGGTCCTGGAGAAGTAATGAAGATTGAACCCGGTTCGATGGGACCATGTTGAGGTCCTGATCCGGCTCGATTGGACCATGTTGAGGGCTCTGGAATAAGCCCTATGTTGTGCCAGTTTCCCAGGACGGCCAACAATGTGTTACCGCCTTTTTAAACTGCATCGTATTTCGAATTTCGTGGACTGTATTTTTAGATTGAAGAAATGTGCTGTAGTAGGGTTTCCTTCTCAACTTCATCCAATAAAAACAATGGACACTTTTATTTAACCATTTATTAGACTTGTTAAATAAATAAATGAACAAAAACAACAACGTAACAAAGATTACATTAAACTAGTAATCGTGAACAAAGTATTATAGTTAATTTAAAGAAATGACCACATCATTCAGAAAATATTAATTTGCTGTACTACGAAGCATTATGAAAAATGAATTTATTGACGAGGTTTTCTGTAACCCCGGAGTATGCGCTCATGATGAGGGCTCGATGCAAAACTGATTTTAAATTGAATTGGACTGCTTGATACGCAGCTAAGTCCCACTAACTTGCCGTACTAAGAGGCATTATGAAAAATGAATTTATTGACGAGGTTTTCTGTAACCCCGGAGTATGTGCTCATAATGAGGGCTCGATACAAACTGATTTTAAAATCGGCGAAGTTCATCGGTTTCAGATATATCCCTTCCCCGGCTGGCAACCGTTCTCGAAAGATTCTTTAGCGTGTGCCGCGTAAACAAGTGTAAGATTTTTTTCTATTGTCTAGACGCGACCGTTAGATTTACGACTTGATCCCATGTTTTTAATTTTAGAATTAAAATTTGAGACAAAAATTTTAATTAGCAACGTTTGTGAATCCCACAAGAGATCAGAAAATGAACCTATGGGCGAGGTGGAGTGGTCAACCTCTATTGAAATCTAATATGCGTTATAGAAATTAAAATGTAAATTCATATTAAAGAAAGTTAATCAATATAGAAATTTTACGCAAATTACCCCTAACGATCTCCAGTAAGTTGGTTATTGAATCTTTGCACGGTGGTCCTAATAGACAAAATATCATTTTATTTTTATGTATATGGACAGTGTACGGTGTTTTCGACATTAAAATACTCAAAAATGTCCAGATCAATTAGCATTTCTTCTATTGGCGGTATCCTTTGCTGTTTTTTCTTTCTCATAAAGCGGTGGGTTCTACTATACTGGAGTTTTAAGGTCAAATTACGTCAAATTACATCAAATGCATTTATTCCATTTTCACAAGAGGTAAGTTTCCTTTGCTGTTTTTATAACGTTTTTTCTTTCTCGTAAAGCGGTGGGTTCTACTATAGCAGAATGCGATGTGAACTTAAAAAAATTTCTCTTTAACTCATTTTTTCCGGTCCATTTCAATTTTAAAAAATCTGATATACAGAGTATTGTTTTCGGGATTTTAAAATTTTCCAAGTTCAAAATATTGGCCGAAATGGATGAAACACCCCGTGTGTTGATTATTAAAGGCGTTAGACTTAGTAACCAAGATTATTTCAAATCACCTGAGTACCCTCTATTTACAAGTTAACGTAAGTATGTCGGTTTAACTATGAAACACCCTGTATAACTCTATATAACTTTATGTCATTTAAAACGAAACAGTTTTATAAAAAAAGTCACATTTACTTTATTTATGATTCATTTATCGTATTTGGGTATGAAGGGGGTTTGAAAAGAGAACATATTCGAGATAAAACAAATTTGAAAAGATAAACCATCCTAATACACGTTTGGAATCTATTGATTTAATCTTATGAAACCAATTTAGATCGAAAATTCATAGTCCAAACGTGATCAATTCTATCCTTGCGGCACGGCGTTTTGCGGTATTACACATGTCTGTTGTGACACTGATTTTAAAAAGTGCATTTTTTTATACCCTACACGAATTTTGCAGTATTATTGATATTATTGTCGTTAATAGAAATAAAATTCGACCAATTAAAAGCCTTTATACGTATATAAATCTAAAGCGCTGTACTATTATTCTAATTTAATCTTTATTTAAATATTTTTTGTAACTATGTATTTGCTTTGTAAATGGTTTATACTGTCGGGCAATAAATGCTATTATTATTATTATTATTATTATTATTATTATTATTATTATTATTATTATTATTATTATTATTATTATTATTATTATTATTTATTTATTTTGTATCGCTATCATAGCAACTAAAACAAATTCCGGAAATTTTTGTCTCCTCATTGGGGGAAAGAGCATGAAATTACACTGGAAATTTTTTGACGTTTATAGGTAAAGTGACATTTCCATTTAACTTCAGATTATATAAGGGTCCAATGATATATTTTAATTTCACTAACTTCATTACAAAACTTGCATAAAACGTATTTCGCAAATCGCTCCATTGTTATAAACTCTACAACACAACGAATTTATTTAGATAATTTATACTCGGATAACGTCAAAAGTTTTGCTTACACTTGCTTAACCAATTTATATTATTATTTTTTAAAATACATATTTCATTATTTTTTATCAACTTTAGTAAAACGAATTTGTAAAAAGCTGAGAGATTGAGCGACTTATTTTTTGTTATTTTGTATAACTAAAGTAGATTAATTGTATTTTATTTAACCTAATATTACACGTGCAAATTTCATTGATACTAAGTACCACTTAGAGTTCCTTCTAAGAAAAAATATATTTCTACCGACTTTAGTAAAATGAATTTTTTAAAAAGTGATAAATTCAGTTACTATCGACTTATTTTTTATTATTTTGTGTAACTAAAATAGATTAATAGTGTTTTATTTAACCTAACAAAAAGTCGTCATTTTCCTAATATTTTTTAATATTTCGGTGTGAAATTTACTTACCGAATACCACCCTAGCTTCAATTAAAAACAGAAAATTTTTTCTCGAACACGAATATTTTTTAGATAATTTTTCGTGTTCTCGAAAAAATTTCCAGTAATAATTGAAGCTCTAGTGGTATATGAAAATTTTTATCCTCCAGGGTACTCTGGACGAAATTAATACTAATTAATTAGTGGAAATTTTTAAGTCAAAATAATGACACATGGACGTGACATTTTGATTAAATGAAAATAAGATTTTTTGTTTACTTTTTGTGCATATCAAAATTAAGCAATTACAAGGGCGGATTTACGGGGGGTACAGGGAGTAATTACCCCCCCCCCCATGATTGTAATTTATAAAAAATTTATAAAACATAATACACACAAAACTGTTTTACATCATAAAGAAAGTGGTGCTTCTTATAACGCGATAAAAAAATGTATGCAGCTTCCTTATTTTACTAGACTTTTAATAGTACCAGTTTAAAAGTGTTTTTTTTGTTTTAACCATTTCTAAGTACTTTCCTAGTCTCCTTGTGATTATAATTTAGTATTAATAAAGTTTTTTTTTAAACAGATCGACTTGAATTTATTGCAAATTGTTAGGAAAGGTGTTTAGTTCAGAAGTAGAAAACTTTCGATAGTGGCGTTTTTTTCCTCAAAAAGTGAGGGAAAAAAAGAAAATAAACTTGCGCAATCGATAAATTATCCCTTGTTAATGAATTAATGTTAAATACAATTTTTCATGAGAATAAACCCATCCCGAGTTATAGGGCGTAAAAATTACGATTTTCTCCATAAAAATCGTACATTTCTAGTTTTTTAAATATAACCGAAAATCTGATATTATTACGTAAAAATTTATATGAACTAATTTTATGGCATTGAACTAACAATTAAAATACTTTTTTTTATTTTTCTACGATTAATACGAAGGAAGATCTGGCAATTGAAAAATGGGTGTTTTAAGAAACTGGATCGTTCTAGCGCAGGGGTTCTCAAACTGTGGTACATGTACCACTGGTGGTACATTACATTGTTTTAGTGGTACAATTTAACATTTAACATTTTGTTTTCAGAAACACATATATTTTTCTTCAAGTTTTTGACTTTAACGGCTCTAGCTTTAATATTGAAATGACGACTTTTCCAAAAACTTCGAACAATTTCGCGACACATTGATTTTTAACGGCGAAATGCTTTTATGGTGGTACATATATTTTTGTTTCATATTTATGTGGTACAAAATTTGAAAAGTTTGAGAACCGCTGTTCTAGCGTAAATATCTGAAAAAATATGACTTCCACAAAAAAATGTTTTGAAAAAAAAAATTAAAGAGACAAGGCTTTGAGCAAATAATCTTCCGAATAATTACCATTTTTTTTATCTTTGCGTTTATAACCGTCAATGTCATTTTTTCGGGTCAAATATTGAAAAAACGGTAATTCCAATGAAAAAATTTGTCATAACATGATATTTCGGCGATATCTTTAGCTTTAAAATGGATTATTCTACATTATTTAATATTATCAGCCAAAAAAAGTTACGGGCAAAAAATACATTTTTCTTAGAAATGTACGAATATTGTGGTGAATATCGTATTTTTCTGCGCACTATAACTCGGGAGGGAACATTAATTCATTAAAAAAGGTAATTTATCAATTACGATTTTTTTTTTCTTTTTTTTCACACCCCCACCTGCCACCACTCAAAACGCAACTAACGATAGTTTTCTACTTCTAGACACCTTTACTAGCAATTTGCAAAAAAATTTAAGTCGATCTGATCAGTTACTAGTTTCTGCTCGATATTACAAAAAAATACTAGCTTTCTTGGACTACTTGGTTTTACCCCCCCATAAAAAAAGCTAAATCCGCCCTTGAGCAATTACCACATTTTTTAATGTTTTCTTAAATTTCTTTATCATTAATTACATCTATTAAATGCTTTTCAAAATTAAAAAATCTTCTTTCTTCAGTGGTGAGTAAGAAAGGACACTCGTATTAACTAAATGTATATGCTTTTTCAATAATTAAAAATAAAATAAAAATTAATTGTAAATTATCATTTTTCAAGATTATTTACTTTATTCTCTACGTAAATATATCAAATTTCATATATTTTTTTCTTGTTTTAATAATTTAGGTGAGGTAAGAAAAAAGGGTAACCTTTACGAACAGGATTTTAATTAAATCAAAATAATAACAAAAAAGAAAAATATCTGGTTTATCTAAAAGATATAACAGTAACTTATATATTAGAAAATAAGAAAAATAAACTTTTACTCTCGAAGTCTATAAGGATTACTGAAACTATTCTTCCAAATCTGTAGGATCATAATCTTCATAACAATTTCTACATAATCCAGTCAGGTGCTCTATTTTTTACAATTTATTCAGGAATATTTTGTTCAATTTCTGGTTCATCAGGAACAAGCAAGTTTTGTTCATTTTCAAACTCCTCTTCCGAGTCTACATCCTCAACAGTTTCTATATGATCGTCTATCAAGCTCCCTTCCTCATCCTCTGGTTCAGCCTCTGAATTAGTTAAAACTCCCCCATGAAGCCGTAACAACCATTCTTATTCCCTTTCAAAATTCATTATAAACGTATTGTCATAAAATATATTATAATTGGTACTAGAAACAAAACATCACTCAAATTATTCTTACCTCAAAATATAACAGGGGTGTTAACGTCGGTTTGTGGAACCGAAGCGTAAATGATTTTCAAAATTTTTATTCAACCATTAGGCCAAGCGTTGGGGGGTTTCTGCTCGCAAAAGGTCGGAGAGAAATGAAATTTGGTGGGATGGTAGGGATAGGTTCCTTGATAGTCCACCTGGGGGTGAGGGGATGAAAACTCTGACTCGCAGCGCTTGGTGGAAAATAGCACTGTTGGGGTAGGTGTTATTGAAAAAAAGTTTAAATAAAATATGTAGAGAACAAAATTGTGCACAACTTTGGTTCTTTACATTTTTTGGCTCCGACCAATAGTTTTCGCTCCACGGTGCGCCAAAGTTGGGGAGTAGTTTGCAATTTTTAACAAAATCATAATTTAATCGCGGATTAAAACAAAGATGGCTACCAAACAATTCTGTAATATTTTTTTGCTATAAGAGTAAGGTTTTTTAAGTAAGCAGATGCCCGATTCGATACATTTGATCTTATATAATAAAAGATATGATTTTTAGAAGTGCGCCTTACATACTTCGATATGGGCATTTTTTAATTATTATGATCTACGGTCAATATTTTCTTGTTATTGTTGACCTACACTAACTTGTTTATTTTTGTGCAGACATGATACCAGAAAATATAATTTTCAACCCGTTTCCACACCACCCTTGAGGTAGAGTTGATCGGCGCGTTTTTTTTAACGTGGTATCCCTAAGAGGCCTATTCCACGGTCGATATGGATTTTACTTTGTGTCCGGCGCCATATTCGGCAAGCTCGGCGATGTCTGTTTGGTCCTCATCGTCCTGTATTTTATGTCTGTATGTCTTCTGCGTTGTTGTCGTCTAGCACAATCTGGTCAAGAATGTTTTCGCAGGACGTCCCAGTACAGTATAAACATAAAACCGAACATTTTAATCCTGCTTTACGGCAACCACAAGCAGGTCCACAACCTTTCTGGCATCTGCACGAGATACTCTTGAGTAAAACCTCTGGAGCTGGTGCCTTTGAGATGCGTATGGCTTTTAATCCTGATGTTGTTTTTCGCCATCCATGATCTTCTGGAGGTTTCTGAACTCCCTGCCAGCTCTGGACTTGACAATAAGTTCGTAATGAATGATGATGGCACGCATCGGATGTTGGTGGCAGTGATGCGAGATTAAATGAATTTTTGGAGACGAAGTTCGTATACCGCAGAGAATCCAACGTACGATGTTTGCTGCCTGCGCCATACTACCTCAGCATAAACAGTTCGCCAGCGGCTACGACTTCCGTTAATTCTGCATTGGAGTCATCCAATACCTGAATCGCCTCTAATAATGTTGGATTTTTTTTCAAAGTTTTGAGGAATCGAATCTTGCCTTGATTGAACAACGCCGATGTAGTGTCACAACCACTGAAGGCATGCACAAATATACATTTCGCAATACAATCGTTATATTGGAAGCTTTGAGGTGAATAGAACACATCCTCCTTATTCCCTCTGCCCGGCTTGCGAAAATAAACATTGGTTATTTCTCTGGCTTTAGCAGTCAACAGCACAAGTAAATCAACGTCTTCACCAATAACGCATACGGAGGAAAAAGAGGAAGCAAGTTCGATTGCAGTCTGTATAAGATCAAATGTATCGAATCGGGCATCTGCTTACTTAAAAAACCTTTCTCTTATAGCAAAAAAATATTACAGAATTGTTTGGTAGCCATCTTTGTTTTAATCCGCGATTAAATTATGATTTTGTTAAAAATTGCAAACTACCCCCCAACTTTGGCGCACCGTGGAGCGAAAACTATTGGTCGGAGCCAAAAAATGTAAAGAACAATTTTGTTCTCTACATATTTTATTTAAACTTTTTTTCAATAGCACCTACCCCAACAGTGCTATTTTCCACCAAGCGCTGCGAGTCAGAGTTTTCATCCCCTCACCCCTCGAGCGGCAGCCCTCCGAGGTCGCAAACTCAGGTGGACTATCAGGGAACCTATCCCTACCATCCCACCAAATTTCATTTCTCTCCGACCTTTTGCGAGCAGAACCCCTTATTTTGTACCCAACGCTTGGCCTACATACACACTAGACACTTGTCAATCTCCGACTGAATAGAGACATAACGTTATCAGCTGAGGGTTAAGTAAATAAATGTAATATTTTAAACAATTCGGTTAAACTTAATTTTACAAATAGGAGAAAATTTGGCATTGAGTAAATTCTTCTGTATTGTACTAAACATATTTTCCTCTGCATTTTGTAAACTGCACTCCAAACTACATCCATCAATGAGTTACGTCAAATATTTTAAATATGGGTTATACACTTTGAGATCACAGGGTTGCTACAATGTTTGCATAACATATATTTTTAAACAATTTCCATATTAATTCGATTTTCCAAGATTTTTTTGATAATGACACAAAAACTAAAACTCTGCCTCAAATTACATTTATAGATTATTCTGCACTGCCAATAAGTTAAACTGTCGGCAAAATAATCGTCTACAATTTTTCCAAAGCCACCTAAGCTGTAATTTACAAATTAATTAAAAAAACACGTTCCACCTACTTTAGTGAACCTAACTTAGGTTATAACTATAAAATAAATTTGTTTTAAACAATTTTTTTACTAAATTTATTAAATTAAAATCAGTGCAGCATTGTTATTTTCACGATTTTATTTAGACACTTTCAAAATTTGACGTGGTATAGTTTTTGACATACCAACAAATACTCCTGGCATTTGCTTTGTAATCTTATTGTTTTCTTACTGAATCACCCACTTGCTTGGATGAATAATAAGGAAATTTTTTCTCGTCCACGAATGTTTTAAAAATTACCTCGAATTCAAGCACTTGGAAGATTACCAGTGAAAATACGTTTTTTTTCGTGGTAACTCTGTGACCAGTAAATAAAAATGAACAATTTTACCACTGTGTATTTTTTTAACTGAAGGGTTAAAAAATGTTGATACAATCGCAATGTAAGTAAATTATATAATATTACATTTCCTGGAATTGAAACCTTTTTCACTGTAAACTAGAATTTCAGCGATTAATTGTTCTGATGAACTTATCTAATTTGGACACTTCTCAATTTTAATTGGATCATATTTCTGATAAAGCTGCCGGAATTGGCACATCAAATTTCAACTTACTTGGCTTTAGCCCTTTTCAGTTTTCAGTTTTAATTAATTTCCCTTGACTTTCTTTGAAATTAACTGCTTTGGTTTTCCAGTTTTCCGATATTTTTTATATTACCTTGTTTACAATGTTCAAAACGTAATTAGATTACAAATTTTGTATTTTATGTAAGCTGGCTTACAGACAGTTGGCAGGACGAGTAAATTACCTGGAAGTACGTAGGATGCTCGGATTGTCCCAACAGGACTAGATTTTGAGCCTGTATACGATGTGTAGGCAAAAAGTTGTTTCTAGATCTTGTTTGAAGACAAAGATAATTAACAAAAAATTTACATCAGAATGAATTATTTCATGATTCTTATGTGCAATGTTCTGAATTTCTCGTTTTTTATGTGAAACAATTTTAGTATTTTTTATGTTATACTTATATACAGAGTGTTCACAGAGACTTAACACAAAGTAAATGAGGTTAAAATAATACAAGTATTTTTTATAAAATTTTCCCTTACCGATTTATAGGCATCCAAAGTTGATCATTTTATTATACAGGGTGTTTCATAGGTAAATGAACATACGCTAACTGTGGATAAAGGACACTTAGACGAATAAGAAAAACCCATATTTGATATATCTAACTCGTTACAAGGTGTTTTATCAATTTTGCGCATTTTTTTATCCGCTGTATTTTTGGAACCACCCAGTATATTTCTTTGATATTTGGCAAGGTTGTTATACTCCATTAGGAGAATCAACAGATATAGTGACCAAAATCAAGATACGGCTTAAAAAAAATTATCGAAATAATTTTGCTCTTAAACAACACCCTATATATCAAAATTTTAAAAATTGGGTTGTATATTAGAACAGAACGGAAAAGTTGAATAGGAATACAAAGTTTTACAAAATTTATATACAGGGTGTCTCATTTATCAATGGATAACATTGCTATATCAGAAACGGTAAGAGATACAAAGATGATTAAATGGGAAAAAAGTTGCCTATTTTAGAGCCCATTAGAGTTCTACAAAAACATTCACCAAAACATTACCAAGTTATACAGGGTAAACCGAAAATGTCACTTTTCGCTTTGTGCGTCTATTAGGCTTATTTCAAAAAATATTAAAAAATGGAAAAGGAAAAATTTTTTTGATTACAAATTTTAAATAAAATGCCATTATCAAATCTTATCGGCGACGTTTCGTTTCTTTAGGGCTACTTCATTTTTTTAAATACGGACCTGTATTTTTTTATTAAAATTTCGATAAAACATTGAAAGATCAATTCACTGATATATCATACAATACGATGTATACAACGTTTCGTGACAAAAATAATCATCAATTTTAAAAATCCTTCAATACGGTCCTGCTTCTATTTGGGGTAGTGCGTTACTTGTGTTGGGTTGAAGTCAGTTACAAATAAAAAGATCAAAAATAAAACACTAAAATTAAAAATATTAGGATTTTCCTACTTAACACATGTTGGTTGTAAAAATACAGTGTTGATTATTATTTTTTATTTTTGATCTTTTTATTTGTAACTGACTTCAACCCAACACAAGTAACGCACTACCCCAAATAGAAGCAGGACCGTATTGAAGGATTTTTAAAATTGATGATTATTTTTGTCACGAAACGTTGTATACATCGTATTGTATGATATATCAGTGAATTGATCTTTTAATGTTTTATCGAAATTTTAATAAAAAAATACAGGTCCGTATTTAAAAAAATGAAGTAGAGGGTAGCCCTAAAGAAACGAAACGTCGCCGATAAGATTTGATAATGGCATTTTATTTAAAATTTGTAATCAAAAAAATTTTTCCTTTTCCATTTTTTAATATTTTTTGAAATAAGCCTGGTAGACGCACAAAGCGAAAAGTGACATTTTCGGTTTACCCTGTATAACTTGGTAATGTTTTGGTGAATGTTTTTGTAGAACTCTAATGGGCTCTAAAATAGGCAACTTTTTTCCCATTTAATCATCTTTGTATCTCTTACCGTTTCTGATATAGCAATGTTATCCCTTGATAAATGAGACACCCTGTATTGTGAAGAACTTTTAGGAATGTTATGATAAAAAATTTGGTAGTTCGTATAATGATATTTAGATCAGGAATTTGATTATTTTAAAAAATTATGTAACGATAACTTAAAAAAAAATTTTGATAGTTGTTGATTTTGATTTGATAGATGTTAACGTGCTAAATTTGAAAATAAAAACTAAAAATTAAAAACTTAAGAATTATTTAAACCATCACAATATACCGTGTGACACAGACTCCATGGTACACCCCCCTTTTCTCCTTTGTTTCTCTAGCTATATTTCTGAAATTTGGAACATTGAATATGCTCACTAGACGGCACTTTTTGACATATTTGGAAAAAATATCAACTTCCGGTTTTTCCGGAAATGGCATCAACTTTCAATTTTCAAAGGGCCACTCTGTATATTATTACATTTTTGGAATCTTCGTAATTATCCGAATCCAATTATACCTCAAAGTTGATATTTCATTCGTCAGAATACCCATTTTATTTTTCGATCTAGAGAGCCATGAACCCCATAAAATTATTCCAAATAATCAAAATAATCGTAAATAATGTAGTTGAAGAAAGTTTAAGTATTCAGATTATCGAAATGTCAAAGTGTAACTTGTGTTCCATAGCCACCTTTATAAATTATTGTTATTGAACAAGAAGCTACTTTTTTCAACTACATTATTTTGTTC
This sequence comes from Crepidodera aurea, assembly GCA_949320105.2. Classification (NCBI taxonomy): domain Eukaryota; kingdom Metazoa; phylum Arthropoda; class Insecta; order Coleoptera; family Chrysomelidae; genus Crepidodera; species Crepidodera aurea. The sequence continues at coordinate 66,555,146 of OX439475.1, forward strand.
GTAATGATTATAGACAAAAAGAGTTAATAAGGATGGATACCCCATCCACGGATCTTTCGAATGACATCGGAGTACCATTATGATACCTTTTGAAAACATTGAGTTTTGGGTAAAAAAACATTTTGTTTTACGTTTTTCGCACGCATTTCGAACCACAATACTATTTTAATGTACGATTATTTTGATTATTTGGAATAATTTTAGGGGGTTCATGGCTCTCTAGATCGAAAAATAAAATGGGTATTCTGACAAATTAAATATCGACTATGAGGTATCATTGGATTCAGATAATTACGAATATTCCAAAAATATAATAATATACAGGGTGTTCCATTTGAAAATTGAAAGTTTATGCCATTTCTGGAAAAACCGGAAGATATTTTTTCCAAAGTTGCAAATTTTGAAAGCAGTTAGCCACGAAAGCTGCCCGTAAAAGCGCACCGGCTACAGGAGGTGTTAAAAAACCACATCGTTACCGACCTGGAACCGTAGCTCTCCGTGAAATAAGACTTTATCAAAAAAGTACCGAATTATTGATAAGAAAATTACCGTTCCAACGTTTGGTGCGAGAAATTGCTCAAGATTTTAAAACCGACTTGCGTTTTCAGAGTTCTGCCGTCATGGCTCTCCAAGAAGCCATCAGCGAAGCATATTTGGTAGGTTTTTTCGAAGATACCAACTTGTGTGCCACTCACGCCAAGCGGGTTACAATTATGCCCAAAGATATACAATTGGCACGAAGAATTCGCGGAGAACGAGCTTAAAGAGGCACAAATTCATCAATTAAAAAAAAAAACTACAATATGTTTAAATGTGAAAGAATTATTACAGAATATGTTGAATATATTTAAATTTAACAAATGAGGATGAAGATGATCGATTGCATTTTTGTTTAACTAGAATTTGCAACTTTCGTATTTGAAGTTCGTTAATTAATTATTTTAATTTTTATTTTCAAGTCGTTTGTTTGTTTGAAAAGAAAAATTCTTTAAAAAAATATATTTAACTAGAATTTGCAAATATGTCAAAAAGTGCCGTCTAGTGAGCATATTCAATGTTCCAAATTTCAGAAATATAGCTAGAGAAACAAAGGAGAAAAGGGGGGTGTACCATGAGTCTGTGTCACACGGTATATACATAAATTTATATCTTTTGAAAGCTTAAATTGTACTAACAAATTGTAAAAAGTCTTACAAGGGTGATTCATTTAAACATTTTGAGATATTGCTTGGTTTGAGTTCTATTTCTAATACTGAGCACAGCCAACGATACGTGAATGACATTTGAATACAAAGACCTGTTGATTTATTTTGATTTACTTTTTTGCAGAATGTTAAAGAGGATGTAATTTTTGCTAATAATTGGCCATATCTTTTAAAGGTAGGTAGAGGTCACAAAGGCGATTCTATAATGGGTCTCTTGGCTTCCATAACCGAGTTACAGGATGTTTTATCAATTATGCATAATTATTCATTTGGCCAGAACTTTTGAATCACTTAGTATATCTTTTCCATTTTTGGCATACAGCTTACACTGCTCATAAATAATGTACTGAAGTATTGAGAGATCTGAAAATCCAGGTTCGGCTTTAGGAAAAATTGAAACATATTAAAAATATCAAAACAACACCTTGTATATCACAATTTTAATATTTCCATTTTAGATTTGAATAGAGAGGAAAAAACTGAATTGAAACAAGTTGTTGTTGTTATCCCGTCACCGAATCGAATGGGAAAATTTTGATATTGAAAGTAAAATTTTCATTTAATTTAGGAAAAACACATTATGAAAGTCATTTTTTCTTTAACAATTTCAAAAATTCACTTGGCCTCATTTACCTATTTCTTGTTTATTCGGCTAAAAATAATTTTACACTGTACTGGTGTACCTGCAGGCCCGTACTTAGGAGAAAATATTCAATTAGGTATTTATTTTTTAAACGCCCAGTATAAAGTAAAGCGGAACAATAAACGCTCATAGTAACTATGTAACTAACAAACATTTATTAATTAATAACGAAATTGCTCAAAGTATCCACTATTTTGTTTTATCCACATCTCTTTTTTTTTAAAATGAACGTAAAATTTTAGAGAAAAAAAGAGAAATTATTTTTTTTTACTTAATATTCAAAATGGATTTATTTTCAACATTTAATATTTTTATTATTTGTCCGTTTTAACACACAATTTTAAGTAATATTGCAGATCCGTACTTTAAACAAAATATTAAATTGATTACTTTTCGATCACCTCGTATAATTTTATTTTAGCACAGTGGATTATGCTGTATAGGGATACCTGAAATCCAAGGTGTATTCTAAAAAAATAAGCAATAGAGAAGAACTGCTTCAAAGAATTGAGGAAGCCTGGAACTGAGAAACAATCCATTTATTATAAGAAAATCAGTAAGGGACATCATTAAACGTGCAAGAAAGTGCATAAAACAAAATGGTGGACATTTTGAGCAATTTCATTAATTATTAATAAATGCTTGTTAGTTACTATACTATACTTTACTTTATACTGGGCGTTTAAAAAATAAATACCTAATTGAATATTTTACCCTAAGTACGGGCCTGCAGGTGTGTAAAATTATTTTAAGCCGAATTAACAAGAAATAGATAAATGACGCGATGTGAATTTTTGAAATTGTTAGAGAAAAAATGAGTTTCATAATATGTTTTTTCTAAATTAAATGAAAATTTTACTTTCAATATTAAAATTTTCCCATTCAGTTCGGTGGCGGGATAACAACAACAACTTGTTTCAATTCAGTTTTTCCCCTCTATTCAAATCTAAAATGGAAATATTAAAATTATGATATACAGGGTGGTGTTTTGATATTTTTAATTTGTTTCAATTTTTCCTAAAGCCGAACCTGGATTTTCATATCTCTCAATATTTCAGTACATTATTCGTGAGAAGTGTAAGCTGTATGCCAAAAATGGAAAAGATATACTAAGTGATTCAAAAGTTCTGGCAAAATGAATAATTATGCATAATTTATAAAACACCCTGTAACTCGGTTATGGAAGCCAAGAGACCCATTATATGTGGGTTATTTAGAATCGCCTTTGTGACCTCTACCTACCTTTAAAATATTTCCGTTTACCAACGGGACACCCTGTATAAGAATTACGAAAAAGTTTTGAATTTTCAAATAATTCTTTAGAAGTTTGTGCTTTTAAAGGAAACGCAATAATTTCAATAACTGTATCAGTTTGTGTGGGTAGACGAAAAAAAAAATTTGAAGAAAATTAAACCGATTTCACTTATTTTTCATATTTGTTATACAATTAGTTTATAGATAATCTTTTTATAACATACAGGGTGCGCCAATTATTTCCACTCGATCTCTAGCACCGAAACTAAAAGAGATATCAACAAGATTTTTTGTAGGGGTAGACAGTGTCACTCGGACTACAATTTTAAAATATTTTGATGTATACAGGGTGGCTAATTTTGGTGGAATGAAAATTAATTTGGTTTTTTTAAATTGAACACCCTGTATACGATTATGTCTTCTGATTCTACTTAATATTAGATTTACGGTAGTTTTTTGTATTTGTAAATCCGACGCGGCGTTGACAAGTTATTCATATTTTAAGCAGATTTAATGAAAAAACAGCACTTCAGAAATATTAGCACAAAAACCACATTTTTTAAAAAATTCCTCAAAAAAGCTACTATGATGTAAATGAAACATGTACCTATCACAATAATCACACAACATATTTACCTGTTGCACAGGGTGTTTGCCGATGGCGTGCCAATAGTCTAGTTTTCAAACGGCAATAACTTAATTTTTTCAAAAGGGACACCCTGTGTATTTTTCTTCAGTTAGAAGCTCTCCCTAATACGCATTAAAAAAATATAGGGTTTTGCACATCTAACTTTACTATTTACTTTAATAATTGACGTTAAGTGACAAAAACATATTTTACACAATTTTTAATAATAAATAAAAATAATAATGCTGTAGATTTTAACTGCATAAAATGTTAATATTATTAAAAAATAAAGTTTCGTTATTGGCAAAGTATACTGACTTTAAACATTTTCTTGCAAGAAAATCCAGGTGATACAGAAGCCGGTTTCTTTAACTGTTTTTTATTTGATGTGAATTTATTGATTTTAATTTTGAATTGAATTCCAATTAAGCAAAAAGTCGTTACGTCCAGGAAGCTGTTCGGCGGCGGAAAGGAAAAGAAAAATTAATGGGATAAGTAAGCGCGGGGTTAGTATCTTTTCGTCGAATCGCTGCGATAAAAAAAGTTTGGTTTGCCGTCTTTTGAAATATTTACTTGTACAATTTCTATTTGCGATTGAAGATTCTTTTTCAGACAAAAATAGACGACGTTTCAGACACAGGCTTGGCTTGGTTTTTAAAAGCTTGGCTTGAATTCAAGTCAAGCTCTTGAATAATCAAGCCAAGTCTTTGGAAAAAATACGCCCAGCTTTCATAGTAGCCAAGCGAAGCTTTTCTTACAAACAGCTTAAATTTTCAAGGTTTTTCAAGCCAACCTTTCAAGTTTATTCAAACTTTGAAGCTTTTGAGGATGATATTATCTAAGGTTTTTGTATTCTACTATTAAATGAATTTATTTGTTTGTTTGTTTGTTTGTATTATCATAATGTTAAAATATTTTATCACGTGATGCTTGAAGCGACAATGTCAACGTTCCGTCAACATTGTTTCTGTTAACGTTCCGTCAACATTGTTTCTGTCAATTTTGTTGTCTAAGTCACTTGCCCATTTTTCTAATTTATCTAATAATAATAAGTACATTTTTTTTTCCAATGTTGTTAAGGGCTTACTGAAACCTGTTAAATAATTGCAAACGCTCTGAATGAAAGACCATTGATTGTTAGTGACTCTTAAAGTTTTTAAATTGACTGAATTATCGCATAGAATGTTAATAGTACTTTTTAAATTTAGAGCCCAAGACAGCATCTCAAAAGAAGAGTTCCATATTGAAACAACATCTACTTTGGGCATTTTCAAATTTAAGGTATCACAAAACTTTTTAAAATTAATTTTAAATTGCTCAGACTTTTTGATTTTCTTCGCAATAGCTATAATAAATAATAATATAATAAATCAGCCACCAAATGAATTATCCGAGCTTAAAAATATGATCAAAGGATTAGTAGACCAATGGGCACAATGTTAAACCTACTTACAACAGTAATAACAAAACTTACTAATTAAATGGCTAAATTTTTAAGCATTGGGATATGGAATGCAAATGGGCTAACACAACATGCCGACGAAATGAAGACATTTCTTGTAAATCAACATATAGATATAATGCTAGTATCAGAAACACATTTTACCAACAGAAGTTACTTCAGATTACCCAATTACACAGTCTACAATACTCTACACCCTGACGGTACCGCCCATGGAGGAACAGCGATAATCATTAAGAATACTATTAAACATCAAGAGCTGGCTAAACATAATAAAGAATATATACAAGCCACTACTGTTGAAATTGAAGACTGGTATGGACCACTAACAGTAAGTGCAGTATATTGTCCCCCGAAACATAACATTAAAAAAGAACAATTTGAAAATCTCTTCAATACACTAGGTAATCGTTTCATTGGTGGAGGAGATTATAACTCAAAGCATACCCATTGGGGGTCGCGACTAACTACACCCAAAGGTAGACAACTGTATATGGCCATACAAAAGAATAATCTAAAATCGTATTCTACTGGAGAACCAACATACTGGCCTACAGACCCGAATAAACTGCCAGATTTAGTAGACTTCTGCGTCACAAAAGGTATTCCTAACAACTTGTTCACACTCAAATCATGTCTGGATTTATCATCCGATCACTCACCCATTTTAGCTCTACTAAGCACTGAAGCAATAGAAAAAAAAAGCCCTTATACCTAAGCAACAAACACACTAAATGGGATGAATTCCGTACGACCCTTGATAATACAATTGATCTAAACATACTCTTAAAAACGAAAGAAGATATTGATGAAGCGGTTGAACAATTTACAAAATCTATTCAAGTTAGTGTTTGGGAAGCTACCCCCAATAAACAAGGAAAAAACAATAATGAGGAATTACCTACCATAATAAAAGAAAAAATAGCCATTAAACGAAGATATAGAAAAATCTGGCAGAATACACGAGCTCCTCAAGATAAAACGAAACTTAACAGATCACAACAAGAACTGAAAAGAATGCTAAATGAACACAAAAATACCGGGATACAAAGATACTTGAGTAATTTAACGGCAACGGAAACCACAGACTACTCATTATGGAAGGCAACAAAAAAAATAAATCATCAACAGATCTACCATCCTCCACTCCGAACAGAAGAAGGCAAATGGGCTAAGTCTAGTAGCGAGAAAGCAGCACTTTTTGGAAAACACTTAGAGACAGTCTTTCAGCCGTTCCCAGCAGATCCTATAGAAAACAATGATGCTGAAATTATCAAATTTTTACAATCTCCTTTTCAGCTAGAACTTCCAATTGAAAAATTCACAGTAAAGCAAGTGACAAATTCTATCAAGACTAAGCTAAATCCTCGTAAAGCCCCAGGGTATGATCTTATATCAGCTAGAATTTTGCAAGAACTGAGTCCCAAAGCTATAAAATACCTAACATACATCTATAATGCTACACTAAGAACAGCACATTTTCCATCGCAGTGGAAAGTGGCACAAATTATACTAATTCCTAAGCCGGGTAAGCCTCTGGAAGAAGTGAAGTCATATAGACCTATAAGTCTGCTTCCTATAATGAGCAAGCTGTTAGAAAAACTACTCGCCGAAAAACTACAACCAATCATTGACCAAAGAAATATACTACCAAATCATCAATTCGGTTTTAGACATGAGCATGCAACAATTGAGCAAGTTCATCGTGTAACAAAAAAAATTAACGAAGATTTCGAACATAGAAGATACTGTTCTGCCGCATTCCTAGATATCACGCAGGCATTTGACAAGGTCTGGCATGATGGCCTTTTATTTAAAATCAGAAAATCCTTGCCCATTAACTACTATCAAATCCTTCATTCCTACCTCAAAGATCGCTATTTCCTTGTTAAATACCTTGATGAACAAACACCACTGTTCAAAATAAACTCCGGAGTTCCTCAAGGCAGTGTTCTGGGGCCGTTACTTTACCTCCTATTCACAGCCGATCTACCAACAAGCAATGATGTATTAGCAGCTACATTTGCAGACGACACCGCCATATTAGCATCAAACAAAGACCCTATAATAGCATCAAATACACTGCAGTCCCACCTCAATAAAATAGAAAAGTGGCTGAAGAAATGGCGCATTAAAGCGAATGAATCGAAATCTGTCCAGGTAACCTTCACCAACCACAAAGACAAATGCCCAGAAGTCATTCTAAACAACCAAGCTCTACCTCAAAGGGAAGATGTCAAGTATCTAGGTATGCACCTAGACAAGCGCCTAACGTGGAGGAAACACATCTTCACCAAACGCAAGCAATTGGGCCACAAACTAAGAGATTTATACTGGTTGTTGGGTAGGAAATCTCAATTATCAGTAAAAAACAAGATACTGATCTACAAAGCAATCCTCAAGCCCATATGGACCTATGGCGGCCCATTGTGGGGGTCAGCTGCCAACTCCAATATTGAAATTTTGGAGCGATTCCAATCAAAGGTGTTAAGAATTATGGTAGACGCTCCATGGTTTGTGCCAAATTTTGTTATAGCTCGTGACCTCCAAGTGGCATCGGTCAAAACGGAAATAAAAAACTTATCCATAAGTTATAAAAATAGATTAAGCCATCACCCCAATAGACTGGTATCTAACCTTATGGTACATACAGCAGTTCAGCGTAGACTTAAACGACATGTTCCATGCGACCTGGTTAATAGGTTTTAATGAATGTTAGTGCGATCCCAATAGACAAAATTAATTAATCTAGTCATTAATTATAGCTGTAAGAGAAAGGAATCAATGGATTTCTTTTGAGCATGTCAATTGTATTGTTTTATCACATAATTTGCCTATTATAATAATTATTATAGATTGCAAATAAATGGGAAATAAATAAAAAAAAAAAAAAAAAAAAAGCTATAATTTTGTCAAAAGGTGAATTACATTGAACTTTATCTTCTGAACAATTTGGTCCCGCTTCGCCATCACTGTTATCAGATTCAGAAACGTACGTTTTTTCATTCGAATCATCAACATTAATTAGAAGAATGTTCATAAAATCACGCGCCGCCAAGTTTAAAATATGAGCAAAACAAACAAAATGCATGTCTTGCGAATGAAAATTTTCAATTAAGTTTGCTAATAGGGTGGTTCGAAAAAAACTTCTTTTTTTATTTCAGATCGCTATAGTGCACAAAAGTTGCCATTGGTATAGACGTGAAAAAAGCGCTAATTATTATTTTTTTATTAATTTGTCTTCCGGTCGCGCAATGCCATCGAAGTTGGCAAAAAATTGTAAAAACAATAAATTTTCATAATTTTTTTAAGCACGCCAAAAGGTTTTAATTGCGTTCCTATACCATGAATTAACTACTAAAAGTATGTAAAATCAATATGTATGAACTTATTATACATTTGTTTCACATCTTCCGTTCGCGCAACATAGTACAAAATGAGTAAAATTAGTAGTTTTTGCAAAATTTCAAAGTTTGACTGCTTAGTACATTTTAAGAGATACACCTCTGTATAGGAGACATAAACAGACAAGACAGCATAGGTGAGTCCGTTGTTATATTCTTCGACAGTCAGGCAACACTAAAAGCACTAAAGGCCACCCAAGTAAACTCCAAAGTTGTGTGGGACTGTGCCTGTGTCCTGAATGAACTAGCTAACCGCAAGAAAGTGAACCTGGCATGGGTTCCAGGACACAAAGGGCATCGAGGAAATGAAAAAGCCGACCTATTGGCCAGACAAGGCTCGTCAATGGCATTTTATGGTCCAGAACCCTTCTGCGGTATAGCAAAAACAACAGTTAAAAAAGCAACCAGCAAATGGGTAGAAAAACAATCCCAAAGCTGGTGGGAACAATCCCCAGGACAGAGGCAGGCAAAAAGGTTTCTCAAGAAACCATCGCCTACACTCACGGCAGACCTACTAAGCAAGGACAGAAGGTCCGTAAAAGCAATACAGGACACTGTAAACTCAACAAGCATATGAAAAAAAATGTCTGGCAGAAGAAACCACATGCAGGTTTTGCCAGACAGAGGAAGAAACATCAATCCATATTCTATGCGAATGCAATGGAATAGCAAGGACAAGGTTTTCACAGAAGGGAACGGAATACCCAGAGGCAGAGAGCTACGTTGAAGAGCCACTGTCAGGGATCCTAACCAAACCATACTTAAAAGGACGAAGCTCGCGCAAGTCATCTAATTATCAGAGGAAACACAATAGATCTGCAAAGGTCGTAGTGGAAATAGCCCGTAGGGCTATCTATCTATCTATCTAAGAGATACATATGGGAAGACCTCTACAATGGAGTATTTGTCTTCTCCATTACAACGAACTGCCATTCCGCCACCTTTTCCAACACTTGGATGGAAATACAACAGGTCCAATAGGATATTCCGTACTGATTGGAAAGGTCCTACCTAATTGTGAAAGACTACCAGTCCTATTGATTGTGAGATTCCAAAAGTTGACAAGCGTATTCTTAGCAAGGACCAATTACACAGCCCCACAAAAAAAAAGTTCATACTCGAGGGTCGGACATATGTATTCCCATGTATTTTTCGACGCTGAATCCGATCACGAGCTCAGAAATGGCCCTCCACGTCTGGAGGCTTCTATATGGCCTGAAAGGTGGATTCCGGGATGAGGCGTGGTTAAAGGTACATTCTAAAGCCAAAGTCGAGTTTGTGGTCAAAAAGTTCACGGCCAACTAAAATTTCCCGTTTGGGACAGGGAAAATGGCCCCTCAGGGACCGGAAAATCGTGTTTCGGGCGTCGCAATGGCATCAGTGGTATTTTTGTGTACTTTTGAATACTGGAATGAATACCGTGCTCGAAAAGTTTATGGCCAACTGCCATTCCCTGTTTGGGATCGGGAAAATGGCCCCATAGGGACCGGAAAATCGTGTTTCGGACGTCGAAATGGCATCAGTGTTATTTTTGTGTACACACAATTTTCCAACTCCGTCGGGGCTATACTTTCATGGGAAAACCACTGTTGCGATTGCGACGTCCGAAACACGATTTTTCGGCCCCTAGAGGGCCATTTTCCCGGTCCCAAACCGGAAATTGCTGTTGGGCATAAACTTTTCAAGCACGGTATTCATTCCAGTATTCAAAAGTACACAAAAATACCACTGATGCCATTGCGACGCCCGAAACACGATTTTCCGGTCCCTGAGGGGCCATTTTCCCGGTCCCAAACGGGAAATTTCAGTTGGCCGTGAACTTTTTGACCACAAACTCGACTTTGGCTTTAGAATGCACCTTTAACCACGCCTCATCCCGGAATCCACCTTTCAGGCCATATAGAAGCCATTTTTGGCGCCTGGGGCCAATTCCAGACGTGGAGGGCCATTTCTGAGCTCGGGATCGGATTCAGCGTCGAAAAATACATGGGAATACATATGTCCGACCCTCGAGTATGAACTTTTTTTTTTGTGGGGCTGTGTTATACTTGCTTGAGATATCAGAAGTCATCAAGTCAGGACATTGTTCAGAAGACTTTGTAGTAAGTGATGTAGAAAGCTAGTCTTTATCTGTCCATAAACATCGAAATTCGGATTTGTGTGAAAAAGTTGGCATCGCTGAGGGTGATAGTAATGTGGTTCTAATACCTCTGGAGCTGTGTCCACACACGTTACTTGAACCTTCGATCACTAGCTTAACGAATCTTTTAACTGCATGTGTAAGGCATGGGAAAGCATCTATACTCTAACAGGCTTGAAGTCATTGCACACATATTGTTTTATCTCTTCATTTGGCAATGTCCTTAACAGTGGAGGAGGAATCAGTGTACTGGTGTTCCATGTGATAATTTCGCTATATGCTTTAGCTTTAAGTTTAGGTTTGGTGGTTTAAAGAATCTGATAGAGTCACTTTGCCCTCAGGATACGCCTAAAGCCCAGCACTCGGATATGGTTTCTTTCATCAGTTAGCATAGCCAAAAGTAAATTTTCGGGATGGGAAAAAGTAAGCAATCCGTTGTATAACGGGATCAACAATTTGAAGCAGCTCTTCTGGTAAATACCTTGTAGATACAATGTCTAGGCCCATCTGTGAATTTGTGGTTTATTTTTATGGCAAATTATATGGCTATATAACATTTGAGAATGAATGTGACAATCCTCAGATTATCAGAAGGGCTTGACACGCTGATGTAGAGGACCAAAACTTGGTAAGCCATCTTGAATGTGACATTGGGCCAGGATCATGTACTACAAAGTCTTCTGAACAATGGCCTGACTTGATGACTTCTTATATCTCAAGGAAGTACAATTGATCCTTGCTAAGAATACGCTTGTCAACTTTTGGAATCTCACAATCAATAGGATTAAAATCAACAACTGGTAGTCTTTCACAATCAGTTAGGACCTTTCCAATCGGTCCAGAATATCCTTCTGGGCCTGTTGTATTCCATCCAAGTGTTGGAAAAGGTGGCGTAATGGAAGTTCGTTGTAAAGAAGAAGACAAATACTCCATTGTAGAGGTCTTCCCATATGTATCTCTTAGTCGTATGATTAAAATGTACTAAGCAGTCAAACTTTGAAATTTTGCAAAAATTACTAATTTTACTCATTTTGTACTATGTTGCGCGACCGGAAGACAAATGTATAATAAGTGCATAATATTGAAATGGATTTTGGTACATAATCAAAATTTATAAGTTGGATTTTTGGTTTGTAGTAAAATTATTAATGGGAAAAATTCTGTAATTGGGGGCTTTAAAATGTGACATGGTTTTGTTTTTGTTTATGATTAATAAGTTATGAGAATTGTCAAAAAGTTTGAAGTTTAAAAATAAAATATTAAAAAGTAAAAACTATAATTCCTTAAATCATTACAAATTTGGCGCCCAACGTGGGCTCCTCTAGAATAAGGAGTAAGGAGGATTTATAAAGTTAAAATTTGTTAAAAAAAATGGATTTGAGAGATGGTAGAAGAATTGGATTAACAAGACATCAAGAAGAAGCAATAGGACAAGGAGATGATGATGAAGTAGCAAGTGACAAGGAACAAGATAAAGAAGAACAATATATTGAAGAACAACCTGAAAAAGGACAGGAAAAATTAAATTACCTAATAAAGATGATTACAAACATAGGAAAAGAAATGAATAAAAACAAAGAAGAAATCAAAGAAGATTTGGCAAGAAAGATGGAAGACAAATTGGGAAATATGATGAAAGAAGAAATGAAAGGTATAAAAATAGAATAGAAGAAATAACACAAGACTTAAAAATGTATACAGATAAAAAAAATAGAAGAAACAAGGAGAGATATTAGAAGAGAAATGATTAAAAGAATAACAGAGTTAGAAGACTTACAGGAACAGAAAATTAAGAAAGTAATAGAAACGGAATGTGTTGAAGAAATATGTCAAATAAAAGAGGATGGAATATAGAATAAGGAAAACGTTAAAAGGTTAAACGAATTTTTAAAAGATAGACGTGGCGATAGAGACAGAAACAATGTTCGAGACGGAAACGATGACAGAGATAGAAATAGAAAAGATGACAATAGGAATTCCAGGAGTAATGATGGATACAGAAGAGATGGTATTGACAGACCAAGGAGACATGATAACAGACTAGAAGAAGCAGTTCTTTTGACCATGTTAACGCCGCATGGGGTAAACCAGATGACTCACAAGACAACATAAATAATTTTGAAAAGACGTTGTATAATTGGAAAATGAGGAAGAAAATGTGAAAAGATGAAAATTGGATTAATTATAAGTTATTTAGATATAGGTCAGGTTAATAGTTTAGTGTATTTTAAGAAAATTATAAATTTTAATTATGTGGGGGGAATTTTGAAATGGATTTTGGTACATTTATAAGTTGGTTTGTAGTAAATTTAGTAATGGGAAAAATTTTGTGTAGGGGTCTTTAAAATTTAAAAGGGTTGTTATGGGATGTTTATTTATGTTGATGATAGTTAGTGAGAAGTTATGAAGAATTGTCAAAAAGTTGGAAGTTTAAAAATAAAATATTAAAAAGTAAAAACTATAATTTCTTAAATCATTACAATATTGATTTTACATACTTTTAGTAGTTAATTCATGGTATAGAAACGCAATTAAAACCATCTGGAGTGCTTAAAAAAATTATGAAAAATTAAGGCTTTTCACAATTTTTTGCTAACTTCGATGGCATTGCGCGACCGGAATACAAATTAATAAAAAAATAATAATTAGCGCTTTTTTCACGTCTATACCAAAGGCAATTTTTGTGCACTATAGCGATCTGAAAAAAAAAAGTTTTTTTAGTTTAGGAATAGGGAACTAACTACAAATTAAACACTGGTGAATTATTAGTTGTATCATCCTGAAATAAAAAAAATAATGTTGGTATAGTATGAACCTTCTACGTTTAGATAAATACTGAAAAATATATAAACTGTTTTAATCTTATCGAACCTATAACAGAAAAAATTAGTTAGTAAATATCAAGTAACGAAAACGTTGGCAGAAGTAACAAATTTCTACATCTACTATTTTTTTGTGAGGCAAGCCTCGTTTTATTTTATTTTTTCTCCACTACGCTACATTAAAATTATATACATTCATAATCCACGAAGCAGGCGAGAAGGCATTCACAGTGAAACGACATACAAATCGAATCAAATAAGTAATTAGTTAAAACTACAATTACAGAACACAAAAATTTTCAATAAAAGTTAAGATTCATGGGAAATCACTAGAGTTTAAGCAGTTGGTATTATGGAAATGTTTTTGATTGCTTAAAATATTCAACATATTCTCAAAAGATTGGTTTGACCTTTTACATTACATAAATTTAAGCCATAATGTTTAAACAATATTACTGGAAGTACCTTATATTTTAAGTGAAAAATTTTTGTATTCTAGTAAAGCTTCGCAAAAGTATTTTTAAATCTATAGCCTAAATTTATTAAAAAAACAAATAAACATAAGTATATTACCTCGATTATGGTTTTGCAACTGTTTTCAAATATTTCCTTCCACTTGGTTTATATTCAAAGTAATTATCACGGAAATGAAGAACAAATATAATCATTTGTAGGTATGAACTTCACTGCCTCAAATCTTCTCCTTTCAACATTTGCAGGAATCCTAAAAGTCATGTCTTCGTATAACTGTTTAAATGAAAAATATTACCTAAATACTTAGGTAGTTTGACAGAAAAACAAAATGTGATTTAATTTTTAACACAATATATGAAACTTACATAATTATAAGTCGTTGCAATAAGTTAAAACAATCCTTATGCATTATTAAAGAATTTATACAGTCGATAAAATACTAAATTCTACGCCCCTGAACTATGTTTATAACCTTAAATATAACTTACCGATGAAATGATAAATCGGGATTTAAATAATCCAGTTTGCGGCATACCACACATTGTTGAACCATATTTGTATTCAATCAATTTAGACCAATAAATCAATATGAAAAAGAAAATTTTAATCTAGCATCTAGTAAACAAACACCAATGTAGTGAACATGGCCGACACAAATATACTAGTACCATTCTAATGGTTTCGCTTCATTCTTAAATAATAATGTTTGATAGCGCTTCGTTGCGGCTTCTATCAAATTTTCGCAGAAATGGTTGAAACTTAAATCATGGTAAAGTATGTTTGTCAATATTTATCTAGCAATATAATTTGTTGTGTTATTAGTTTCGAAAATTAGTGTTAACGTAGATGTACAATTATTTTAGCGAAACAAAATATCTCATTTTCCAAGATAATTTTTAAATAGATTTAGGATTTTGGTAATGACGGAAAAAAATATGATAACTTTGACAACATTGAAACTGATAATATAAATTCAATAACACAGCGTTTAGACTGTTACGTGTTGTTGTCCCCAGCCGAAATGTCAACAAACTCGATCTTATTGTTCTAAATCTATGGTGAATCCCTAGTTATTTTGATAATTGCAATAAACTTTTTCCCTACATTTCCCATATTCTCATGCCTAACTATATGATTTAGAAAATTTGCTAAAATTAATCTCTAAGCTGTCAGGAAACCTAATTTCGATTAACACGCTTTTTTATCTACTTTATATATTCTGAAAACATACAAGTAGACACTTAGCCACAAATCAAGTTCATTGTGTTCTGAAAATAATCTTTCGAAAAGGAAAGAAAGGAATTTTTCGACCAGTTATGTTTCCTATGTCGGTATCGGGTCGCCTCGTTGTGTATGGGGAAAATTTAATATAAACCTTGCAGCGCCAAAGGATGTTTTTACAATGGTGTAGAAGGGCAAAGGGCCCAAAGAGA